>CM040924.1:14914051-16324051 GCA_023029165.1 Gobiocypris rarus | reverse complement strand
GGACAATTTACACTGTACATTCCTAAACTAGGTTTAATTTCTTATTTGCATATTGGTGGTGTTAGTGTCATTGATTGGATGAGTCAGTACGCAATCTGTTTACATTAAGGCTCTAGTGTTGTCCTGGAATATCCTGGAACCCAGAAATAGACTTTTGTCCACTGTAGTGGACATTATATTTTAGTGAATTTCTGGAAGGGACTGTAAAGAGCACATGTAGGGCTTTTCAGAGTTACCAAATGTTTGGAGGTTTCACCATGACAACAACTTCTTCTTGGTGAAGAAGAGCGACATTAATTTAGTGAATGTATCACTCTTATGGAAAAAAGGGTTCTTTTTTTAAAATCATTTAAATCTGACTAATTTCAAATTGTTTGGAACTCAGGAAAATGCTATAGGGTTTCTGCTCAAAATATGACTGTAGAGGACACAAAGACTTAAATCATGTTTATCAGGCATTTGGGAGACAAGTGAATAGGGAATGAAATTATATACCAATATTTCTATGAAATATTAGATATTATTATGAAAATTTGGCCAATTATTACTCCCATTATTACACTTCTTTTTTCATTTCATGTTGCCCCAAGAAAACATTAATATGCTAATTAGATACAGTGTATAGACAATTTATTGAATGGGACTACCCATTTATGGCCATTTTACCCACATATTGCATAAGGTAATTTGGTATATCAATTATATACCATTATATCTTCCATAACATAGTCTTATCTTTATGCAAAGATAAGTTAAGAAAAATCCTAAAAATCCTGAAACCTAATTGATTGGTAAATAAAGAAAAATCCCATTGTTTTTGCCTATACACGTCATTTCATGTCTTTTTTCCTCCCATAATAATAAAAGTCCTGGTGTCCACTTCAGTGGATATAGCATAACAATTTTTTTTCATTTGTTTCTTATGCTCTAAACAATGTGACATGAAAAAATACTAAATTAAATGTTTTTACTGGGTCTCAGGAGGATATTATTCATTGCTGCCTATCAGTTCAATATAACTCTTCACTTTCATTTTTATCACCTTTTGACATTCTCCCCTCAAAGGCTGAAACTACTGCAACACACAATGTTTCTGTGCCTGTCCAAAGCTTGCTTGTTAAGGCATGTAATTGGTTGTTTGTTGAGTCAAAATCTAGAGACCTCCAAACTTCATTTGGCCTTCAGATTAGCTCAAGAACATTGCACAGAGCTTCATGGAATGGGTTTCCATAGCCGAGCCCCTGCATCTAAGCCTTACATCACCAAGTGCAATGCAAAGTGTCGGATGCAGTGGTGTAAAGCACACCGATGAGTTTGGGTTTGGCGGTTGCCAGGAAAACTTGCCTGACTGCATTGTGCCAAGTATAAAGTTTGGTGTAGGGGGGATTATGGTGTGGGGTTGTTTTTCAGGGGTTGGGCTTGGCCCCTTAGTTCCAGTGAAAGGAACTCTTAAAGCTTTAGCATACCAAGACAGTTTGGACAATTTCATGCTCCCAACTTTGTGGGAACAGTTTGGTGATGGCCTCTTCCTGTTCCAACATGACTGCGCACCCATGCACAAAGCAAGGTCCATAAAGACATGGATGAGCGAGTTTGGTGTGGAGGAACTTGACTTCAACCCGATAGAACTCTTTTGGGATGAATTAGAGTGAAGACTGCGAGCCAGGCCTTCTCGTCCAACATCAGTACCTGACCTCACAAAAGAATGGTCAAAAATAAACCTAAACCTTTTGAAAAGCCTAGAAGAGTTGAAGCTGTTATAACTGCAAAGGGTGGGCCAACTCCACACTGTCAGAAAAAGGTACATTGCTGTCACTGGGCGGTACCCTAAGGTACAAAACTGAAAAGGTACTAATATGTACCTTTAAGGTATTAATATGTACCTTTAAGGTACTAATATGCACTCTTAAAGTACTGATATGTACCTTTAAGGTACTAATATGTACCATTTAGGGGTGAGTAAGGTACAATGATGTACCTTTTCACTTTTGTACCTTAGGGTACCGCCCCAGTGACAGCACTGTACCTTTTTCTGAGAGTGCATATTAAACCCTACGGATTAAGAATGGGATGTCATTAAAGTTCATGTGCATGTAACTAAAGGCGACATTACAAAACATTTGGCAATATAGTGTATATCGGCTGATAACGAAATGGTGGCTGATATATTGCACATGCCGTTAAGTACAGTGAGCACAAAAGCCCTAAATGACTTAATTTGACAGTAAATTTTACTCCTCTTTACAGAGGCAGGTTTTTTCAGCTCTCAGCCAAATAGCCAAGCATTCTGTGGACGTAGCCGAGATGGTGGTAGAGGCAGAGATATTCCCCGCCGCACTGGTTTGCCTTAAGGACCCTGATGAATATGTTCGGAAGAATGTTGCCACTCTTATTCGAGAAATCACAAAACACACCCCAGAGGTACCTACCACATACATAACATACCACTAAATGATTTCAAGATGCTTGGGTAACTTTGGAATCTCCACTTTGTTAGCTCTTTGACACCCCCTGTTTAAATAACATAGTGTGATGCAGCTAGTCTGTAAACCATGGAGAATGTGGGTCTGTTATTTATCACCAGTGCAACACAGGAAACAGACAATTGGAAACCACAGTCATTGCATCAACCTTTTTTTCACCTGCTCAAAACTGTTTTGCTTTTCTGGTCTGCCTTGCTAATTATTTATCATCATGTCACACTGACTTGTGTGTTAACTTGTGTGCATTGTGTGTTTTCTACTCAGCTGTCTCAGATAATAGTGAATATGGGGGGCGTAGCAGCTGTGATTGACTACCTTGGGGACTCCAAAGGGAATGTTCGCCTGCCTGGGATCATGATGCTGGGCTATGTGGCTGCACACTCAGAGAACTTAGCCATGGCTGTGATTGTATCTAAAGTATGTTATAACATCCTTTTATGAGCTTGCACATAAAAGTACATATGTACACTTCTGTTCAAAAGTTTAGGGGTCAGTGAGATTAAATTTTTTAATTTTTTTTTTACATTGTTACAAAAATATATATTTCAAGGAAATGCTGTTCTTTAGAACATTATATTCATCAAAAATAAGAAGAAAAAATTATATTTTCCACAAAAATATTAGTCATAATAAGAAGAAATGTTTCTTGAGCAGCAAAACAGCGTTTAAATAATTGTTGAAGGGTCATGTGACACTGAAGACTGGAGTAAATGCTGAATATCCAGTTTAGCCTTCAAAGAAAAAAAATGACATTTTAAAATATATTAAAATAGAAAACTGTTATTTTAAATTGTACTAATATTTCACAATATTGATGTTTCACTGTATTTGTGATCAAATAAATGCTTGGTGAACATAAGACTTCTTTCAAAAATATAAAACCCAACCCTAAGCTTTTGAACAGTCGTGTATTTGTCTTAAAATGCTGCTTGTGATCATATTTGGTTCTCCACTCCTGTAGGGAGTGCCACAGTTGGCTATCTGTCTGGAAGAGGAGCAAGAAGACCACCTCAAAGCAGCCACAGCTTGGGCATTTGGCCAGATTGGCCGACACACACCTGAACATGCACGAGCTGTTGCTGTGGCCAATGTGTTCCCTAAACTCCTAAATCTCTATTTGGACACTGAAAGTTCTGAAGACCTGCAGGTCAAGGTGAGCAACGGCCCATAAGTAAACTGATTTTCATTTTGGTGTAAATTATTTTATTACCAATATCATTTAGATTTTTGAGTAACTCTCGCCTCTACTTTGAATTGTTTACATACTCAATAAAAAGGCCAAGAAGGCATTGAAGAGTCCTTCAAAAGTGCACTTATCTACCAGCACTGGAGCCTCTTCTCTATGAAGCTCCCAGCAACATTCTTAAACATGTCATATGCCAGTTCAGTAAGGTAACGGGAACTCACTGTTTTCATTAACACATTGTACGAAAGCTGATTTTGTTAATGACAATGAGAACTGTTTAAGGAGCTCTTCTATTTCCTCCCCATCTCAAAGGTTCTTCCTCATGACAGTAAGGCACGGCGCTTGTTTGTTACCAGCGGTGGTCTGAAGAAAGTGCAGGAGATCAAAGCAGAACCTGGCTCTGCAATTCAGGAATATATCAATGCAGTCAATAGCTGCTACCCGGAGGAGATTGTCAGGTTCATTAATATTTTTCTGAATAATAAACAGCACTATATCAACATATTTTTTACACTAAACATAACGCTGTAAACCCTTAGATTTAATATGCTGTATGGTTGTTGGTGTTCCACTGATCGGCCCTTCTTTTACAGGTACTATTCCCCTGGTTACTCCGAGACCTTGCTGGAAAGGATTGAAAACTATCAGCCAGTTTGAGCGTGTGCAACACTTTCTTTACTGAAACGCTGGATGTTTTACTTTTTAAAAAGTGAACTTGTGAAAAGTGGCCATATAGCAATGATCACATCTGCAACATCTTATTTCAATATATATATATATAAAAAAAACTATTAAAATGCATGTATGCTATTGTGATTTAGGTTTTTTATTTGATGTCTTAACTTGTTTAATGTTTAGTCAATACTTTATATTGACTTAATATAAAGCCAAGCCTTTATATTTTTTGAAAGACCTGACTTACTACAAAAAAATCATTTGATAATCTGGTAGAAATAATCTATTGATTTATAATGAACCTGTAACCTCCAATAGGTATACACTTCCATTTAATTATCAGGGTATTAAAAGTTGCTGATTATCATTTAAATGCTTGTAAATGTTGTGCAACCTTTTGAGGCTATCTGATTATTAAGACTATTTCAGGTGTTGAGTGAATTACCTAGAATCAGGCATTTTTTATATGGTGTAATCCATGTGAGAGTCTGTGTTATTGTGCAGGGCTACGTTTCCCAAAAGCATTGTAAGCTTCAATGGAGAAACAATCATACAAATCCTACTAGAATTATGTATGGGCTCTTTACCAAAAAGCATTGTAACTAGAGAAGACCTTTTGAATTCATTTTAGATCTAGGAGTGCTCTAGAGCAGGTATCCGGGGACCCCTGGGGGGCCAACAGGGAGTGCTAGGGGCTCCATAGAAAAGTCTAAAGAAAAGCATCGTAAAAAATAAATAAATAATAAAAAAGATTAAAATAACTAAATGTATAAATAAATTGAATAAAATAGATAAAACATTGATTAAAAAAACTGATGAAATAAATAAATACAATAGATTTTTTAATACAAAAGTACATCAAACAAAATAACTGTAAAGCACAGTTGTATAGTAAATAATCTTATACTGTAGCATGAACAAAACAAAAATACTATGTTTAGCATATTTATAATATTAATTTTCACAGTATAAATGTGGTCTTTTTACATGAAAATAGGCATATAGCTGCCTTTTAAATTTTAGTATAAGGGGCCCTTGAGTCGCACCATGATGGTCATGTTTTAGGGTCCATGGTATCTCAAACATTGAAAACCCAGCAGAGAGACTCACCTGCAGGACAACCGCAAAATTACACCTAAACTTAGCTAATACAGTTATTAGCTACTTACTTAAGGCTTTTCCATTTAATGTCGGGATATTTTATTTTATGCCTATATAAATCAATAAAGTGCGATGATTTGTGTGTACGACCACGTAGTTTGCAAACATGGTGGCGTTACTGTTTTAGTCAAGTGTAGCAATTCAGAGGAAGTGTGTAGACTACAGTCCGATAAAATACTTTGCAAACTTATTAATATATAGGGGCGAAAACGTATCGATCTTATAAGAGAATATCATGACGTTGATGAGAACAGGTGTTGTGCCAAATTTCGACTCCCTAGCAAAGCATGTTCGTCTTCTTCTACAACCCTCTTCCTCCACCTTGACACCCACCGCACCACAAGATCGTGAAGCTGTCACCGTTATCGCTTTAGGGAGCAAAGAGCAGACCGCTCAATTTCACTCGGTAGTAGGCTAGCCTATAGCCTACTGGCAACACGATGAACCTTGTTCGTTAGATTTAATACCCTTGTGATTGGCAGGATCACTCACAGGCCCTCAATACAGTAAACGCTGCCCCCTGTCTCAACTGGCCCTATAGCTTGCGCATAATTTGACCCTTTGAATTTGAAAATAAAATATTGTAAAATGACATCAGATGAACAGATCAGCTGTTGTGTCAAAGTTCTAAACAAAGGTCTCGCACTATTAATTTCAAAGATAACAAGGAATTTTAAAGAAAATAAAAAGCTAAAGGCCCCAATAACGAGCGACTGATATTTTAACACCTCCTGAAGATATAACGCGTATTGCGTTTTCGCAATGTTAAATATATTTTTAGGAAACACCCATATAAAAGAAACGAACGTTCGTAATATCGGGAACGCTATATCATTAGAGAAACGGCCACCATGAGGTTTGGTGGTAATTTTTTATGCATTCACTCGTTATCGCCCCCTGCTGTCTGATTTATGCACAACAGGTACAGATTGAAGAACAGCTGTTAAGCATATGGCAGCCCATGCTTTGTTTAGTGTTTCCTCTTCTGATGTCAATCAGATTACTTTTTCATTTGACACTGTTTTGTTATGCGTTGTCTCCGTCCCACAGCTTTGTCATTGATTATGAAATCAGAATGCCAGATCACTTCGTGAATATAAAACATAAAAACTAGGCCTAGGGCCTATTTGGATTTTTTATTTAGTCGGAAATGGTTAGCAGTACTTTCAACTGAAATATAATAGAAATATTATAATTTTCGTATTCTCTAAGATAGTGGAATGCCATGTCACAGTTATTTATTTTAAATTATGTCTGACTTGACTGCATTACCGTAAGGTTGGAACAAACGCTGTATCAGTTGTGGCATCGTTCTTTCAGCCACTACCATATGCCCAAGAAACGGAAGAAGCCTTGAAATAATTAAGCCATATACGCTTGAGGCTTTTAAATGAGAAGGCTATACCCACAATCTTCGTGTGCACCAGATTGCAAGTAGGCCTAGTGAAAACCTACAACATAAGTTTGTCTTTATGCCTCTTCCATTTGAGACAATCTATGTGCTCAGATTAAAATAAAATAAAAAATCTTAGCCATACTTTCATCGGTGTTTAATACCAAATAATTCCAAATTAACCAGCTCTTATATCTTATTTGGCCTTCTTGTGCCATTTGAAACGTTGAAATCGACTGAAAAAACATTCACACCCGTTAATAAAGTTAATATTAATTCAAGTTAATTGTTAAACGAATATTAGGCCTACATTTAAACATAAGTAGGCTTTTGGGGCTTAAACTGCATGAAACATGTAGACAAATGCTCCTGTCTTTGCTTTCTTTCAGCTAATTTAGTTTCCATAATATCTGTACCAATTCACTTTGTAGGCTACACGGAGGCATGAACAGCAACAGCTGTTATTTTATATATTTGTTATATATAGCCTATATATTTTCCCTATATTTTATTTTATATTTTTTGGTGATTTTTAATCGTTGAAAACAGTTCTACCATGTTTTTTTTTTTTTTAAGAAACGTTTTCTAATATTTAATAAATATTTGTTTTACTGTTTTATTTCATTTATTTTGCATTAGCTTTTTAAACGAACTTAGCCTATATTTAAAATATTAATTTATCGTCTTTTATAGGCCTATAAACATCTTTGCTAGGCCTACTTTTGTAAATTAATATTGCTGTTAAACACAAATCTTTGAATGGGAGGGTTTTCGAATTGGAAATAATTGAAACAACAAAAGATAGCCTACGTTTAATAAGAAATGTGTTTGTTGCCGATTTGTTTGCCGTATAGGCCCTACGACACACACGTAAACACAAGGGGGCGCGATCCTCTCAGCGCGCGCTGGCACCCATACACCCCCAAAACCACATCTTATTTACTGTGTTATTGACTATAACACGAGAGATTACTCTCGTTGAAAGCTAGTTTTATTCAACTCCGTCTTCCATTGTGCCCTTGGCCGTCAATGACCCTGGCGTCAATGGTCCACTTCAGCTCTCATTCATCACTGCGGAACACGGATAGCCTACGTGAAGTGGCAGGTCCTGTTTTCTCAGGAGGATTTAGCCGTTGGCTTTTCGTTCTGTTGTGTTGTGGGTCACTAACAATGTGTTCATGCCTCACCTATAAATGTCCATTTCTCAATAATCTTGACGTGGTCCATCTCGGAAAAGTCTTTGAAGCCAAAAACATCACTGGCATGTGATCAGTCAGACTTTGTCAGACTCAGCAGGCTCTACACATGCATTCACCTCAGACATTCTCACATCCTCTGTCGCCTTTGTCCTCTGTTGCGTCTGAAACGGACCACAAGCATGAATACACAATTTCTATCTCATAAAGCAAATATTTTAGCAATTGCTATACGGTCTGAGAAAAAAATATTCTGCTGGTTGTTTCGTCACTCATCCGAATAGCCCATCTCCACCAATTTCTGCTGACTATGGGATCATCACACGAATGTTGGGAGTATTTTGGATTATTTATTGATATTTTTTTGTTTGTTTTGTTTTGTCTTCTCGCATTCTATTCGGTTTCCTGTTTGAAGGAATAGCATGTGGCCCATCATAGTAGGCTAGGTTTTGTTCATCCTGTGTGAAACTTGCAGTCATTGTTCTTTGCATGAGTTACAGAAGCTGCATTTGCATTTTGAATGTGTAATGCTCACTTGTGAAAAACCTTCCATTTCTTTTTATACAGGTAATCAAAGGTAAAAGATAACTGGATCTTGATGGTCAGCACCCACAAGCTGAGGACTTTTACAACAAAAAACAACAACAACAACAACAAAAAATCCTATTTGCATTTGCAAATCACTCTTGATTCTCTTGAACGTTCCCTTGTCCCCTAAATGCATGCAGACCAGATTGTGATCAGAACTATCTTTTAGAATTTTAAAAAGCTATTCAACTGTATTACATTAAAGTATTTAAAATACGCTACATTCATTACAATAAAAGGGGGAGATGTAATTGGGGATCCCTGACTGAAGGCATAAGAATGCAATCGATTTGGAAATGCAACTGTCAATCAAGAACAGGCACGCCTCCTATTCACCTGTTCACTGCGACTTTTAAAGGAGACAAAAGAAATCGTTTGCGATAACGGCGAGAGACATTCCAAGATGTTTCTGTTCTGTCGGACCGTATTTTGTTTGATTTTGTTACTTATTTTTGCTCTCAGACATGTTAAAGGAAACTCGGGATATGGTATGTAGCAACTCTGAAATTGCGCGTGACAAATAAGGCCTTGATGAAACTTTGATGAATCTATTTTGTTACACGAAGATTTCTGTATAATATCAAATTTGACTTATTACAGCTGTTAAATGGTACATTGGATTCAACAACTGTAGCTCACTGGACTCAACCCATGAAGAAACTAAGCGTCCACTATGTTCCAAGCCATGTTTCAGTGAAGAGTAAGAGTCCCTTTTTTTCTAGGCTACATTACACTGTAAAATATTTTGTCAGGTAACTTAAAATGTGAACAATAAAATAATGAAATATTATAGTAAATGTAAATATACTAACCTAGTTGATTGAACTAAAAAAATGGAATAAGGCTAAATATAAAAGCATAAGTAGAAGTTATAAAGCAATGTGGAAGTGTAAGCAATATAACAGCACAATGCCATTATTTAGTTTTTACAATTAAATTAAATTACTTAAATAGTCATAAACAGTTACAACATAAAATATAATTAAATGCATATATATAGGGCCTATATATATATATATATATATATATATATATATATATATATATATATATATATATATATATATATATATATATATATATATATATATATTTAACTAAACAAAAAAAAATCTACTATGTTATTATTCTTTAAAATATAATAGCTACATTATTAAATTACTTTTAAAGGTGGAAGTAAAATGTTCTGTTTTATGCAAAAAAAATTATAATTTTGATTGGACTGATTTCATTCACTTGTATTTATTGTAAAGATACTTGCTTGAAATGTTGGGTTGAACTATACATCTTTTATTGTGAAACAACAGTGAAAGATTATGTGGGCAAAACAATAATCAAAAGTAAGCAATCTCTGTGATGCTATTCTTTCACTGCATGTCAGTTTATCACAAAAATATTCAAGAGAGTTTTACTTTCACAGTGTATCTAAAAAATGGTGGGTTGTTTCAACCCAAATTTGGGTCAAATATGGACAAACCCAACTTATGGGTTAAAAATGGAATTAAAAAAAAGTGTCACAACGGCTGGGTTTGTCCATATTCGATCCAAAATTGTGTTAAAACAACCCAACATATTTTCGGGTGTATTTCAGACCACCACCACCAAAAAAACTTTATTGAATGTATCTGATAAACAAAAATGCTGGGTTGTATCAATGTTTGGGTCAAATATGGATGAACCCAACTATTGGTTTAATTTTCTTGACTCCTTACTCATTGATTCAATGCCTGCAGGTAAGTTTCAGTGTTTTTGATGTTTTGAATTGAGTCTGGTTTTAACTTGTCTACAGATGCTTCTCCTCTGAGTTTGTCCCTTATGGGAATGAGACGGGCTGGTTGGCAGTGTACAGCAGCAGAGGGCCTTCTGTTCATGATGCCACTGTTTCTGCTTTGACTGACAGGGTGCAGATTGGAAAGCCCCTCCTCCTGGAAGTCTCAGGTTATTGTCAGCCTTGCCATAGCAACCCTTAAGTCGCTTGTAATTCAATTGTGCTTATAATTAAATTTGTTTAAATCGAATTGGACACATCTTAAATAAAGATACAATTTTCTTTTCTCAAAAAAAAAAAAATCTAAACAATGCAATGTAATCCCTTTTATTATATTTCCAGGCATACCAGATCTGACCAAACAAAACATTTCCACGGTTTTCATTACTTTTAATGGGAACTCTGGTCCTCAGGGCTTGCATAATATGTCTCTTACGGCCAATGGATACTTCACCTGCTACTTAGATGCAATATTACCTTCTGCTGGATTGTACCATTTGAGTATGTTTACTGGACAGAACTACCTACAGAGCTACAAATATATGAGAAGAATGAAACAGAATAAGCTTTTGTAACCACCATATGTCTTTGTGTTTTTAGATGTGACCATGACGAACAGTATCTACACTCATTTTAGCAGCTGGCAGATTAGAGCATGTCCCTCTGGGACTGAGTATTTGAATCTCATGTTGTCCAAGAGAAATCAGGATATCCCATCCTGTGCCCTTCTGCCCACAGATACAGAGGACAAGCAGCAGGATAAAGCCTCAAACAAATCCACAGACAGTCATAAGCGAGGTGTGACGTCCATTCATAAAGAAAAGCTACTCCCTAACTTATCAACATTATTTTACACTTTTCTGCTTTGGATGTGTGTGTTTTCCAGGTGTTTGGATTTTTTCTGACAAACGGGCATATGCAACACAGACAGACATCAAATTTGTAGCAGTAACAGAAGCGCCTGATCCTCTATACTTTTATTGGAGATTTGGGGATGGACCAGAAATAAAAACAACATCCAGAATCTTCAAAAAGAGATATCGCCTCCCAGACAAGTGCTTTTTGTTTAATCTATTTTCATGAAGACAAAAGAAAAAAACTTTTGAATACAGATTTTACTGAAGCAATACATGTCTATTTACTGCATTTGTACATTTGATTTATTTGCAGATATAATGTCACTGTCAGTGTGTCTAATGGTCTCACATCCATCAGCTCAGATGTTTATCCTGTCGTGATTCAGAGAGCTGTGCAGCCCAACAGGCTTCTGTACAGTCCCTCAGTTTTATTAAACCGTTCTGTAAACTTCACCTGCCGGATCAGCTCAGGAACTGATGTCTCGTATCTTTGGAATTTTGGAGATGGAACAGAGCAAGATGGATCAAGCACTGCTCTTCATGTCTTTAACAGGTAGAAAGTGTCCTTTTTTTGTCACACAGGGTGTATATAAATAGCAGATTTTTAAAAACGTTTTTGAAAGAGGTCTCTTATGCTCACCAAGACTGCATTTACTTGATAAAATTATGATACAAGACCATACTTTGAAATATTAATAGAATTTTCTATTTGAATATATATTAAAATGTAATGTATTCCTGTGATGGGAAAGCTGAATTTTCATTTTAAGTGTCACATGATCCTTCTGAAATAATTCTAATAAACTGATTTGGTGCTCAAGAAATCTTTAAAAAAATATTATCAGTGTAATAACAGTTGTGCTGCTTAATTTTTATGTGTAAATTGTGATGCATTCTTTTCAGGATTTTTTGTTGATTTAGAAAGTTCAAAAGAAAAGTATTAATTTGAAATAGAAATCTTTATAATATTATAATGTGTGGAGACATTATCCCATGCATGGATTTTTTTTTCTCTTATTATTTATTTATTTGTTTAATTTTGTAACCGTTACTTGTAACAAAATCTTGTTCTCTGTCATAATCGTTTGACACATTAATTTTTTTTTTGCAAACGTTTTATTTACTTATTGTGAATGTGAATATATTTTTATTTTTCTATAGAACTGGAGAGTACATATTAGAGGTTATTATGTCCAACTTGGTGAGCTCAGCCTCTTTAACAGGGCACATCTTTGTCGTTGAAGAATCATGTCAGCCTCCTCCGGTGAAAAACATGGGCCCAAATAAAATACAGGTATAAGTTCTCTATATAGCCTACCTAAAACAAAAAGTTACACTACTAACAAAAAGTTATCTATATATACACCGGTGAAAAGTTTGGAATAATTAAGATTTTTCCTCACCACGGCTGCATTTATTTGATCAAAAATACAGTAAAACAATACATTTGTGAAATATTATTAGCCTACAATTTAAAATAACAGTTTTATATCTTAATATGTTTTAAAATGTATTGTATTCCTGTTGAATTTTCAGCATCATTACTCCAGTCTTCAGTGTCACACGATCCTCCAGAAATAATTCTTGGTGTTCAAGAAACATTTCTTATTATTATACATTTTTACATTTTTGTGGAAACCTGTGATATACTACCATTCAAACGTTTGGGGTTAATACAAAATAAAGATATGTATACCTTTATTTAGCAGGGACAGATTAAATGGATCAAAAGTGACAGTAAAGATTTGTATTTCAAATAAATGCTGTTCATTATTTCATTTTATACATCAAAGAATCCTGGGAAAAGTATCTTGGTTTCTACAAAAATATTAAGCATCTTGTTAAAATTGATAATAAGAACCATGAATTTTAATTGAGTACCCAAAATTTCTAAATGATCATGTGACGGTGAAAACTGGAGTAATGATGCTGAAAATTCAGCTTTGAATAAATTACATTTTAAGATATATTACAATTTAAAACAGTTATTTTAAATTGTAATAATATTTCACAACATTACTGTTTTACTGTATTTTTTTAAATCAAATAAATGCATTGGTGTGTGCATAAGAGACTAAATTCTGAATTATTCCAAACTTTTGACTGGCAGTGTTTATACTAAATATATTTTGCTTGCATTCTTACAGGTGTGGCGGTATCAAAATGTCCATCTTGCTGTGACGTTTGAGGCTCAGATTCAGTGTAATGTCTCCAGAGGTCTCCTGTATAGATGGACTATATACGACCCGAGTGGACGACAGCTACTCCTCCCACACATAGACACAGGACGGCAGTATATTGATCTTCCAAAATACCTCCTTCATTATGGAACATATAAAGCAATTGCAAAGGTAATGTCCTTTTGTCACTTTTCTGTTTTTCTTAGGATACAGATAATTCAAATTCTGCATTTGATATGCTAAGTCTCTTATGCTCGCCATGCAAGGCAAAAACACAGTCTAAACAGTAATACTATGAAATATTTTTACAATTTAAAATGACATTTATTTTAATATCAACATGTAATTTATTCATATGATGGCAAATCAGAATTTTCAGCATCATTACTCCAGTCTTCAGTGTCACATGATCCTTCAGAAATCATTCCAATATGCTGATTTGGTGCTCAAGAAACATTTATTATTATTATCAATATTTAAAGGTGTTTTTGCTGCTTGAGATAACTGCCTGCTTTCACTTGTTTCAGCCTGTCTCCTCTACATTTTTTAAATATATATTAAGGGTTTAATGATACCCTCATGTCACGATACGATACAATATTATTGTGAGACTCTAAGACATATGATAAAAGGTTAACAAAAAATATTGATAAATGAATGCATAGGCTTGAATTTGGTGCTGGTAACCCAATGCACAAGACAATGGTGACACCAGAATAAAAAAAATATTCATGATTCTGAAGCTGAAAATACAGAATTATTTTAGACGACACTCTGTCACTGACTAGATATATTTAAAATAATGTAGGCACATTTTACTGGTAATACAAGACATTTGGCATTATCAGGACCCACAAATATTCCCCCATTGCATTATCATATATTATATTCAGCATTAGTTAATTGAATGTAGTACTGACACTAAAACTCGGTGAACCTGAATTTTTTTCTCACACAGTAATTTTTATTTTAGGTGATCTATACACAATAAAGATTGTCACTATCCACAATACATATTGTTGCATTTTTATATTGCGATATATTGTGACACTATATATTGTTACACCCCTAATATATTAACATGAGGAAATACTAACAAGAGTTGTTGTCAACATCAAAGGTCCAGGTATCCAGTAATGTGGTGTACAGCAACTACAGTGTTTTAATTGAAGTGGTGCCCAGTCATCCCGTCAGTGTCATCAGTGAAGCCACAAATATTTTCATCAGTCGACAAAGCGGCATTATTGTTAATCTGGATGGGCGAAAATCACATGACCCAGATTTCCCCAATAATACTTTAAGGTACGTGACAGTGTTTATTTATTGATTATAATTATATTCTGTAATTTTGCATTAATCATATCTGAAGTTTTTGTTTTAGTTACAGATGGACATGCAGGCCAGTAAACACAGAAGAGAGCAGCTGTTTTAACAGGAACATCACGGCCACTTCAGCAGTGCTTACATTTCCCGCTCTTGCCTTGAAACCTGACTTTGACCTGCTTAAATTCACTCACACTGTGTACAGTGGAAATCAATCTTCTTCATCTGAGATGTTCATCACTGTAACATCAAAACGTGCCAGGTGGGATTTAAGTGGATAAAAAAATAAATGCAATATAGTGTGTGTTCTATATCATGCATGTAATGAATCAGATTTTTTCATTCTCTGCAGCAACATTCATATGTCTTGTAAAGATTGCAGAGAAAATGCAGTGAACTGGAATGAGCAGTTTTCTGTCTCTGCTCTCTGTGATGACTGTGGTTTCAATGCAAAAAATGTCACCTATCACTGGAAACTTTACCTTGTTAATGCCTCAAGCAAAGCTGTTACAGAGGGTCAGTACAGTAATTCAGAAAGAAAGTCATCTAATATTGACCAAGACAGTTTAGTTTGTGTTTTTTGATTGCTCTTGCTCTTTCTTTCAGTTCCATTCTGCGGTAGTATGGATCTAGGTTTACCCTCTAAAATGGAGGAGAGCTTACATTTCTCCCAGCCTGCTGTGACACCCAACACTCCAGCCCATTATACTGGTCCATCCATTCCAGATATAGGCTTATCTCTAGCTCCTTATCCTTTATCTGAAGATATTGTCCTTACAGCCCCAGTTACACAAGATACTCTTACTCCCATGATGCATACAAAACACCATGACATTAACATACACACGCTAATTGAAAGTCCCAATGCAAACATGTACCTCCATGCAGCATTTCCAACTATCAAACCTTGGCACCCATCACTCTTTCCTTCCTTCCTGAGGAAACAGAGTCGTCTGGGGGTCAGTGGGAGTATCATGGGTCTTTACCAGCCCCAGATAAGGTGTCATTGACTGATGTGATCTCAGGTACGAATGACCGTAACCATGTCTTAAAGTCAGAATCATGTAAAATAATGAATTATGTAAACTTTTTAAAACTTGAATTAGATTACACTCTAAAAAATGCTTGGATAAAAAAGAACCCACGTTGGGTTGAAAATGGACAAACCCAGCAATTGGGTTGTTTTAACCCAGCGATTGGGTTGTTTTGATCAAACATTTAACCGATTCACTGGGTTAAAACAACCCAAAGTGGGTTTGTCAATTTTCCACCCAACGTGGGTTCTTTTTATCCAAGCATTTTTTAGAGTGTACCTATTATAGTAAAGCTTTTGTTTTAATGCCTTGAATCATAATTTGTTCTGTACAGAGCTGATTTCTATTGAAATAAAATGAGATTAGACGCCCTCTGGTGGTAGATTGTTTTTGGATAATCAACATTTAACAATCAGTTTAATAATAGGATGAGCTAAGCCAAAGGCAAAAGCAATTTGTGGAGAAAAAACATACTATTTAATAGATCAGTTATCGAACTCAACACATTATGGCAACCCAATAATAATAATAATAATATAAATTATTATTATTATTTGTGGTATTATTAATAATAATGATAACAACAATAATAATATAACATATTATTAGTAGTAATAGTAGTAATAATACTACTACTAATTATTATTATTATATTAATAATAATATTATAGCAATAAATAAAGAAAAATAAAATGTAATAAATGTAATAATAATTTGTAAACTTCATTTGCAGACTTGCATACTAAGGACATGATTTACACAGACATTTATGAGACAATATCAGGTGATCGTCCGTCCCAAACAGGTATCTTACTCTAAAAACAAAACTCTGGACTTTTCCTGAAATTAAAAATGTTATTTAAGTGAACAGTACTGAATAATATGCCTGATGCTCATATTATATTTTTGGTGCTGTTTAGAGTATGATTACTATAATTTTGGAATAGAAGAGGCTGATCCTGGTGTTCCAGTCGGCAGACCTACAGGTTTTTTATGTTCTGCATCAAAAGAGCAATAATGATTTCCAGTATTTAAATGTTATAGTGTGTTTAACTGTGTGTGTGTGTGTGTGTGTGTGTGTGTGTGTGTGTGTGTGTGTGTGTGTGTGCGTGTGCGTGTGAAAGGGACCAATTCACTGGGATTTAGTTGGAATGAAGGATCATTCCCTCACTCTTATGACAATGAGGGTGATAATCTGGTGGACCCCAACCTGCTTGCCCCGGTGGTTTCTGAGAAGACCCTGCTGGATCTGGACAGACAGCTCATTCATCAGCCTCTGTTTGAGTCTTACACTCTCACAGGTATTGCTTATTATAAGGCCACAAAACCTTCTGAATTACATATAAATTCTTATAAATCTAAGTTGACTCATTTTACATATGGATTGTAAAAAGGACCTTTGGTTGTCTTTGTCTACTTTTTTTAGGATTATCTTCTTCGGTCGTCACATTTAAACCCTTCATGCTTAAACCAAAAAGTCTTTATTTGCTCGAAGTATCTGCAAGTGAGTTTTACATCTTGTTTTGGAATTTCATCATAAGAATTCCTATTACAAATGAAAATTAAACAAACAAATTAATAAATAATGCATTAAATGTTTGTATTTCTTTTGGCCAAATGCTATTTGCATTTTAAACTCCTCTTTTCTCACCTTGTCAGGTTCTGAGGAGCGGCTACAGGGGAAAAGCCAGCTGTTCTTCCACACACAAGCTGTCCCGGAGGGAATGAGCTGCCAAGTGCAGCCCAACACAGGCTCTGAAATCCACACTCATTTCAGCGTCTTCTGCTCCTCAGGAAAAGAGGTCTAGGTTTTTCCTTATACTCCTTTTGTGTTTTCTAAGAACAGTGTAATATTCAACATAATTTTTTCTTTGATCTGATCTTGATGTAATTGTGTTTCTGTGATCAGGATCTCTTGTACGAGTACAGTTTCAGTGTGGGAAACACTGAGAGGAAACTTCTTTATCAAGGCAGGGATTTCCAACATTACTTTAGTCTTCCTAGTGGAGATCCTAATGACGATTACAAAGGTACAAAGAACCCATAATAAAGCCGACAAGGTCATTTCACATTTACATTATTATGATCTCACACAAACAAGCCTCATCTCATCTATTCTCATTATTATCCAATTCATTGGGTACGTTTTTTTCAATAAAAAATGGGTTAAAAAAATAACTAATTGTTTTGGTCATTTGGCCAAAATGTTGCTTTAACCAACCTAGTATTATAATTATTATTACTATTATTATTGTTATTAATATTGCCATGCAAATAAATAACCAACAACTTTAATATATTGACAATACTTAATTTACATTCAATTGGTAGTTTAACCATTTTACATTTAGTCATTTAGCAGATGCTTTTATCCAAAGCGACTTACAAATGAGGAGAACAATAAGCAACTAAACAAACAAGGGGCAGTGCTGTAACAAGTCTCAGTTAATCTAGCCAAGTACACATATATACTTTAAAAAATAAACAAACAAACAGAAACGTGAATAGAATAGATAAGTGCTAGTCTTTATTGGTCAGGTGCTGCTGGAAAATATGTTATTTGAAAATGGCTACAGACTCGGCTGCACGAACTGAGATAGGCAGGTCGTTCCACCAGGTGGGAACGGTCCGGGAAAAGGTCAGTGAGAGTGAGTTCATGCCACTTTGGGATGGCACCACAAGGTTTCACTACAGCATTGTTTTCAGAGGGTTCTTCTGTCTATATGTGAAGAGAAGACATTTTTGTATGTAATTACAGTTTCAGTCAAATCATAATAATAATAATAATTATAACAACAGCTCCTGTAGATTACCAACCTAACAAATGCCTTGATTAATCCACCACAACAATAATTGGCCTTTTATTCCAATAACTAGTGTTGTCAAAAGTATCGACCGCGATAGGCTACCAAATCGGTACTGAAATTTAAAAAATGTGCCGCTTTGAGCGCTGTTGAGCTGTAATCGTAAATTGTGCTCATGCGCTCATCGGATGTGCCTGTGTTTGGATCAACGCAAGGCAGCGCTTGAAAGCACACGGAAGTGTTTGAAAATGATTTGAAAGCGGGAGCGTTTGAAAGCATTTGAAAGCACAAGCAGGCATCAAGCCTGAAAGGAACCTTCCACACAAACAAATGAATAAATAATGAATGCGTCTGCTTTTTAATGCAGGCGCGCCTACCGGTCTGGTAGGCTGACAGACGCGGATGCATTAAAAAGCTCCGTGTGCTGTGTATCTGTGCAGGCGCTTTGTGAAAAGCGTCATTGATGTTTATAACGTATTTGTGAAGCGCTGATCGTTGTAGCCGATCACAGACATGTTTGATGAGCGCGATGGCCAGTCAAAGGCGTGTATGATTCCACTCAACAGCGCTCAAAGCGTCACACTTTTAAAATGTAATTACCGATTTGGTATCGCGGTCGGTACTTTTAACAACACTACCAATAACAAACATTAAAATACTAACATGTAACCTATAGTTAAAGTGTGTACAAGAAGCTTATATTTATAACATGTAGCTATGTCATAAAGATGTAGGGTGATATCAGCTAAATTGGGCCACTTTTTGGTAAATCGCTTGGGACAATAATACAATACCATATATGCCTTTTTCATCTGTTTTTATGATTAATAATGACTGTTTTTGATAACTTTGTGTTGAAATTATGTAATACAATGTAATTATTTTGGCCCTACAGTTCTTGAAACATCAGCTGTGCCAACTTTTTTTGCATGAGCTGTTTCAGGTAAAATGGGCCCACAGTTTCAGGTAATATATGGGCCAGCTGGTTCAGGTAACCAAATGGCCAGTCAAAACTGCAAAGGGAAATAGTAATTTATCTTCAAGCTATAGTCTATAGTTTGTATATAGCCCAGCTTAACCAAAAGGCTTTCACAGTGGTTAAACCACTGGCTGACCACCTCTTTGTTGAGTCCAGCAGCATGTGCTGCAGACAGGACCTCTGAGGACCTTTGCCTCTTTGTTTTATCTTTGCATCCTCTCCTCTCTGGTCTTCGCTCCTCCTCTCTTTTCTCTCTTTCTGTTTCCTCTCATTTTCTCTGCATCCCTTTCTCCTCATCTGTTGTCTCGTTTCCTGTCTCTTCTGCTTGTCTCCTCTACTTCCTTCTCCTATCTCTTCCTCTCTCTCTTTCCTTCTCCTTTTCTCCTCTCTTCTCACTTCTTTCTCGTTGGCCCATTTTAGCTGAAACCATGTTGCCCATTTTACCTCAGTGGGTTAAGGTAAATTGGGCCACCAAGAAAAACATCACTTTTCCAAAAAATATGTTCATATAACAAACTAACAGCATTATATCTGATGGATGCCATCAAGACATATATTATGCATAGTTTTTATGAGCATATTTGTTTTTTTATAGATTTATCATCCTTATAATAGTTCAGTTAGATTTGGTATGCCAGGCTATCATGCAGCTTTCTGGTGCAGTCTTGATTTGAATTATTGCCCTGCCCACCAAAGCAATCATAAACCAATCAAATCACCTGTTACTTGTCAAGCACAGTTATGACAACAGATTTAAATCCTTTGCAGTCATTGGCTAGAAATTCCAGAGGGCTGGGACCCCCAAACCTTAAATGGCCCATTTTACCTGATGGCCCATTTTACCTGATATCACCCTAATGATAAGGACAGGGAAAGTAAAAGCTTAGGCTACTTCATGTTAAAAATAAATAAATGTAAAACTGCCTTAAAAACGTCTGTAGCGCAAGGGAACGTACAAGTTATCCTCTACGTTATATTATATGATTTCACAGCATGCAAGGGGTGAAAATCGTGCAGTGAATTCACAGAGACAGCCTCGAGAGCGTCATCAGAGCGGACACCGCGTTTGCAAATGCGATCAAAACCCACATATTGTATAGGCTAACGTACTGTCTTATTGTCATATCTTCAACTTTTTATCTTTGGAGTTTTCTAGACAAAATATGTAATATTTGTTGTCGTAGGCTTTTTAATGTTACACTGTAGTAGAGATTTGTAGGCATTTGAGCTATAAATGTATAACGCTGCACGTTACCCTCAACCACAATGACTGGACACCGGACGTACGAGGCTTCCGCTAGTTCCTGAAGCCGAGCTCGTCGGTTAACGTTAAATATCTGAAAACATGAATAACTTCCCAAAAATGATTGGAAAGAACAGAAAAAGTGAGGAGGGGGATCACAAGCGAGTATTTTTTAAAAAATAAAGAAATGGGCTTGTGCTGGCTATAAAACTAAAGCATCGGATCGTTAGTCAAAGATATAGCGTGACAGCGTATAAAACACTCGCCAGGGGGAGATATAAACATGTTTTTTTGGGGAAAGCGGCAATAATAGGCTACTATATAAAGTTACTTTATAACGGAAAACACATTAAATATAGTCCAATATTAGGCTAACTTACCCGTGTATCTTCTGTCACAGTTGCAGCGGAGAGCCGTTGAAATTTGAATTTTAACCCAACTGGCTGAGTTGTTATAGAAACAACCCAATAAAAGTTCGGAATTACCCAACAGAATGACCCAATATTTTTAACCCAGCTATTGGGTAAAAAAAAATAACCCAACGTTTTTTAGAGTGTACCGACATTCTTTAAAATAATCTTCTTTTGTGTTCAGCAGAACAAAGAAATTCATACAAGTTTGGAACAACTTGAGGGTGAGTACACTCTAAAAAATGCTGGGTAAAAAACAACCCAATACTGTGTCAAATATGGACTAACCCAGTAATTGTGTTGTTTTAACCCAGTGATTGGGTTGTCTTAAGCAAACATTTAACCCAACCACAGGGTTAGTCCATATTTGACCCAATATTGGGTTAAAACAACCCGGCATTTTTTAGAGTGTAAATAATGGATGTTTGTTAAAAGTTGTCTGGTGTTTAATAATGTTCTCAGTTCCTTAGCACAAAGCCATTATTTATACATCATTCATGGAGCGTCTTTCTTAGATTCTCTAAGATTCACTCATCTTATTTGGACGTTTGCAAGACACACACACACACACACACACACACACACACACACACACACACACACACACACACACACACACACATGTTGTGTTTCCATGTTTTATGGGGACATTCCATAGGCGTAATGCATTTTATACTGTACAAACCGTATTTTCTATCCCCTACACTGCCCCTGCCCCTAAACCTACCCATCACAGGAGACATTCTGCATTTTTACTTTTCAAAAACATCACTTAGTGTGATTTATAAGATGTTTTCCTCATGGGGACCAAAAAATGTCCCCACAAGGACAAAAATTTGGATATTGCCATCTTTGTGGGGACATTTTGTCCCCATACCGTAGGGATTACCAGTCCACACACACACACACACACACACACACACACACACACACACACACACACACACACACACACACACACACACACACACACACACACACACACACACACACACACACACACACACACACACACACACACACACACACACCAATGCTGGGTTAAAAACAACCCAAGTTGGGTTGAAAATGGACAAACCCAGTAAATGGGTTGTTTTAACCCAGCGGTTGGGTTAAATGTTTAGTTTTATTTAACTCAACTATATTATTTAAAAATTACTGTATTGCTTGGTTAAAATGAACACAAAGTATGTCAGAAATTAACATTCATTAATAGGTTCAATAAATTAACATTATTAATATGTTTAATTAATAATAATTAGCAATAAACATTTATTAAATATAGCTTATTAATAAATGTTCACCTTTTGATTATTATTGATTCCTCTAGTAGTTATGTGTCTGATTTCTATGCTCTTTTGGGTTTATTTTAAGCCAATAGTATTTTAAACAATAGTTAAAACAACCGCTGGGTTTGTCCATTTTCAACCCAACTTGTTTTTAACCCAGCATTTTTAGAGTGTACTTGCTTCAGAGAACATTCAAAAGTAACATTCCCATAATTTTTTGAATGTTGAGAAATAATGCTTTCATAACTTTATTTTATCAGCAAACGTTCTTAGAACGTATTTTTGTTTGTCCTTTGAAATGTCCAGATTGATATGCATCTTCTTTGTTTAATCAACCATTTGATCAGTTCATTTTATCTGATTATTATTATAGCTATGTCTGTATTGTAAACTGTAGATTTGAATGTAATGTAGTAATTTAGTCTTATTTTCATTATCAATGTGGCATAAATAGATCTCTTCTGAGATTCTGTATTAACCTTGTACATTTTGTTTGCAGGATTGTATGCTATCCAGCAATGTCTTGCAGTACAATGTGAATTCTACTTTTATGGAAGTGTTAGCCTGGAAGGATGGCCAGTCTTATTCTATGTCGAAAACATTTGGCTTCACTACGTTCCACCTCACTGATTTTCTAGGGATGCAATTTCAGGAATGGAGCAGCAATAGCCAGCACAAACCTTGCGTCATTACCTGGCTCACAGTGTACAGGCAGAGCCCATTCCGCTGCTCCAGAACCATGCAGGTACACTATAAATGCATGGCTGAATTTGAGAAAACACACACTTTGCTCTGTGAAGCAAATTACACTCTAATGTAATGTGATGTTACAGTTCATGGGAGAGACAGCAGACATTCGGCTCTACAACTGCACCACTAGGAAGGAAATCAAAGTCCGACATATATCCACACCAGTTACCATTGAATTCCAGAGAAAAGATAAAACAAACGTAGATATTTTTTTAAATAGTTTGATTACAAATAGTTTTCCTCTATATTTGGGTACCCTGATTTGTGTTTATGCTTGTTCCAGCAGAGCAGACATACAGAGTTCACTCTTCTGCGCAGTCAGGTGAACAGTCACCAGTTCAACATCACGTCACAGACCCTTCAGAGAGCCCTTCAGATCACTGTGCAGTTTAACAGGCCAGCTGAACGCCCCTTTCCCATCCTGCTGCTGCTTAGGTGACCACATTGCTGCATTTCATTGATAGTATTCAGTCTTCTCAACCATTATGTTAAATATAACGTGTGTTCACAGGATGTACGAGCAGCCAACACCTAATAAGTACAACGAACAGAAAATATATCACTGGAAAGGACAGACAGCTCACATCTTCCTCCCTCAATCCTATTTGCATGGTTTGGTTAAACATTTTTGTCCATACATTATTGTATTTGACACAAAATAGAACAAATTTGAAGATATGAAATATAGATTAATTCTGAATGTTAAACTATCTACCAGTATGTATATATATATATATATATATATATATATATATATATATATATATAAATTATTATTATTATTTAATTTTTTCTATCTCCAGCTACTGGTGCTGTCTACCTGAAGCTTCTCAGTGCAGACTATATTAAAAGCGCTTGTAACAAGCACATTGCCAGAGCTGTGAACTACACACTTAGCATCGAGTCTGTGGAGTGTCTTTCCTGGGATGGTGTGAAGGAGTGGAAGCCCAGGGGTTGTTTTTCTCATGGTGGTGTTTCCCCAGACAAGATCTACTGCAGGTATGGATTATACAATAAATGCTCCATCTAGTGGTAAGACAAAAAATCTCATGTATTTTGATCTTGAATACCTCAAATGTTGAAGTAATGGCTTTAAATGTACAAATTGGTTTGTAATGAATTCTTAATAGCATTATTTAATATCAATTACTGAGTCAATCATTTGGCCCCATGAACTAATAAAAAAAAAGTGTCTGATGATCCTTTTTTTCAGTTGCAGCCACCTGGCATCATTTGCAGTATCGCATGAGAACATCATAAGCAGCTTCAACTCTGCAGATGTTTCACAATTTATCCGGTACACCTGCAATGCCTCTCTCCAAATTTATCAGATCTGAATATGGTTGCTTTTTATCGCACACTTACACGTATTCTCCTCCTGTTTTGCAGCTCCAAAACTAACTACACACTGATCATTTTGTCAGTAATAGTCCTGGCTCTATATGTGGTAGTGTTGGTCTTCTGTAGGAAGGCTGATGTTTCCAAACGGAAAACTACAGGCTCATTCCTGCTCCCAGAAAACAATCCCTCAGACAGATTCCTCTATGCTGTCACCATAGATACAGGCTTTAGATCTAGAACCAGAATGACAGCAAAGGTGTGTGTCATAGTGACCGTTGTTGTACTGTGTAAATGCATATTGTAAGTTGCATAGTCATTATAGTCGATTTCTGGATCTTTATTTGTATAATGTTGTCAGGTTCACATTGTTCTATATGGAGATGATGCTGTCTCTCAAACCAGGGAACTCAGCAACTCTGACTCCAAACTCTTTACTTGCAACTCAAGGAACACTTTTATTCTGAGGTAAATGCTCATTTTGCACATTTACCATTGAGGGAATACAGCCAACCATTAACTTAAACCTACTTACATTGTCTAATGTAAAATTTTATTTAACTTTCATTATTTAGCTCCCCAGAGAGTCTGGGTCAAGTATGGAAGGTGCACCTTTGGCATGATAATGGAGGTTCATCTCCCAGCTGGTACTTGAGCCATGTGGTGGTAAAAGACCTGGTGCAGGGGTCCAGCTGGTTCTTCCTGGGCCAGTGTTGGCTGGCAGTGGATGAGGGAGATGGAAGGGTGGAGAGGAGTTTAGCTGCTGAATGCAACCTGACATTTAAACAGGTAAACCCCCATGTTGTTAATGATATACAGCTAGTTAAATATGGCTATTATTGTGTCTGTGCAGTGTTTTTATAAAGGGATAGTCCACCCAAAAAAGAAAATTCTGCCATCCTGTTGTCATACTAAACCTGTATGACTTTCTTTCTTTGGCAGAACACAAACAGATATTTTAAAGAATTTTGATAACCAAACAGTTTTGATTCCAATTTACTTTTGTCCATACAATAGAAGTTAATGGGAACAGAAACTGTTTTGTAACCAGCATTCAAACATATTAGAATATCTTTGTTTGTGTTCAGCAGAAGAAAGAAAGTTATACAGGTTTGGTATGATATTAGGGTGAGTAAATGATTTTCATTTTTGGGTGTACTGTCCCTTTAAGTAAATGACATCTTGGTCTATTTAATTTTGACTGCAGCATTCATATTTAAATACATGTCTTTGTTACAGAAACAGTGTTTATCAATAAAATAATAATTCCTGTCATTAATGCTCAAAGTTGTGTTGGGAGTAAACAGTTTAGACCCAGAGACCAGTAGTGAAGAATGAAGACCAAGAGTCAGGAGTGCAATTAATTAAAGAAAAATGTACTGAAGAATAGTTTTTCAGTTTCATCAGCAGAAGCCAGGTTCAAGTCTCACAAAGAGTTTGTAGGTCACACTCCCTCCTTTCCCATCCCGTCGTACAGTACATTATTGTCCCAACAGTTATACTGTTTTCAAGGTCCAATCAAAATGTTTCCCAAAACATACTGATAGCATGTACTTTCTCTCAGTGAGAGGTACAGAGAAAAGTACAGGCAATATTAATCTTGATTCTTTAGTGTTTTAGTAAAAGGAAATATAAAAAGAATAAAATATATACCAAATAACAAATCCATATTTCATCTTTGGAAGCCGGGCTAAGTGAGAAAACACTGTTACTGCACTCCTGGCATGTTAGGGATGTGTGATACCTCCAAAATCCAAACACATGACAACATGTAGCTATCAAGTGTTTAGTGACTCATCACACATCCCCAGGCCAGACCCTCAGTCACCCCTCAAAGACCAAACACAAACTTTAGAAAACATAAAGGAAGAACAAACAATCAGTGGTTCTATTGATTAAGTAAAATCATAACTGGAATGAATCATTAGAAATCATCATAATAATATAGGAGGATAAATATTATTTAAGGTTTCGATTATTAATTTAATTCTGATATTTACAGGTATATTGAAGCGGCGGTGGATTCCAGAATCCCCATTTCAGTTGAATCAAGTTTCAGCTTGATTCAAAGCGTTTGAAAAGCTGAAATTTTGGCACTACTTATTTTCTCCCCATAAATTTGTTTAAAACATTAGGCAGCAATTATACTTTAAGTTTAAAATGTTTTGGCACAATACTGTGTATACTGTAGATATCAAGTTCAAGTTTATTATGAGCCCAACGGGTGATTTTTGGTGCAGCATAAAATGTATAACCATATCATAACACAAACAGCAAACACAACTTTCTGACATCTTACAAATTCCAAAAGCCTTCGAGCAATGGGAATGAAAGAATGTCTACCGATTGCTTAGTTTAGGCATATACTGCATGCAGAATTATTAGGCACGTTGATTTTCAGATTTTCACGTTTTTTTTCCAGGCACATTGCACAATTCCAAACCCCATTAATACTAATAGCTATTTTGTATTTAATCATTTATAAGTGATAAATTGTTCATGAAGGCTGGAAATGAAAAGGCTTGTGATTTCTTCTTAAGTGTGTGTCATTTTTTAGGATTCTTTACCTAACTTAAGTCTCTGAGATCCTGATACCTTGCAGTTCTGGAAAATGGTGGCGCTGGAGACTAAAGGATTCCTGATGGTTTCACACTTAAATCTTCACCTTAATTCTATTGCAGTTAACGTGTGTCTTTTCTTTACCACCTGTTTTTGTCTTACCCTGCTGACCCATTGAGCATTTCACTGCCCAATGGTCATACCTTAACTGCAATTTATTGCATTAGTTTTGTATCTTTCTCATGGGCATTTCATAATTTTAGTTAAATCTCTTTTTTGGCTCATTTTATCTGTAAAGGAAAACATGCCTAACAATTCTACACACCTGAATATAAGGTGTTTTTAATTTTCAGTCTTCATGAACAATTATATATCACTTATAAATGAGGATTAATGTGGTTTTTGAATTGGTAAAATGTGCCTGGAAAAAAATATATGATCAGAAAATTAATGTGCCTAATAATTCTGCACACAGTGTACTATAATGTACACTAGAAGGAAGCATTTTAAATTTATGGAACAATGGATATGTACAATCTGCAAGAATAGCTCTAGCATTCTATTAGACAAACCTATCAAAACGATTTGATAACCCAGTCTGCCTAATGCCAATAATCTTACTACACTGGTTGACAATTTAACATTTACATTACCATATACCAACAGCTTATAGAGAATCTAGATTCAATATAAGATTTATTGTACATGGTCATAAGAGTCCACTTTTTACTGGCCTTTGTTGATTGATTAATTAATTATATCATTTGTCATGTCTACTTAAAATTATGATATTGTTTTTTTTCTTTGAATATGTCTGATACAATCTAACAAAAAATCTTGTCTTTTCCTCTATGTATTCGAGAAAGTTTCTATATTTGAAACTCACAGAATACCTGGAGGACTTTCACCCGTGGCTGTCTGTGTACAGCCGTCCGTCATTCAGCTCTCACACACACACTCAACGTTGGAGTGTGTGTCTGCTGCTCCTGCAGGGCTACATGTGTGTCAGCGCAGTGCTCATAAATCTTTTGGAAGAACAGGTGTTCGGCACAGAAATCAATACATGTCAACAAATACTGTCAACATATGTGTGATTTTTGTGTTTCATGTTCACAATATTGAGACAGGTCTTTTTTCTGTACACCAATGGGCAGTGCTTTTTAGAGATGGGCCTTATTGATGTTTCACGGTTTCCATGGTAACAGGCCTTGTCAGTGTTCTTGCTGTGATGCCGGTGGGGGGTCTGGTGTCCCTGGTGTTCCGTGTCAGTAAGGTCAGAATTCCCAGGCTGCCTGAAATTGTCCCCCAGTTTCTTCTTGCCACACATTTAAAATTTGAAACTACTGGAGGCATTAATTCAGACAACTATGTTTATTACATATTGTTTTTATATGCTACTGATTTTCCTGTATCCGTTTTAGATCACGTCCCATAGTGTGTCTGGAGAGCAATATAAGGTCAAGGTGCCTGATGTCTACTCTGTAGAAGGTATGTTAAAATGTGTCACTCAATTCATCATTCAAAATTGTTTAATGCAGGACTTTCTATTGGTGTGTCTGTTTCACAGATCACAAAGATGCACTTTTAATGGACGATTGTACATTTGAATCGTATCTGTCCTGGAATACAGTTTCCCACTGGACTCACAGCTCTTGGAAAAAAGAGTATAAGGTATAATGTACAGATAATTTAATAATGCTTATGTTATGCTTTTATATGCTCAGCTTAATTTGCTTTACACTTAAATAATTGTAGTCTACATTACTAAAGACAATGCAAATTGTGTGTCCTGCAGTATGGCACTCAGGATTTATCTATGTCAAAACTGCAAGAGGACCCTGACACCATCTTAGAGACTGTGGAAGACTCTATGCCTGATGTCAACAACAGATCACATGATAAATGCAAATGGAATAAGACTGATTTAAAATCACACACCTCTGCAGGTTTGTAAATATTATGATAAAAATTAAAGCATATAACATATTTTACTATACAATAATGATATATATATATATAATTTATATAATATATATATATAAATTTTTTTTTTTTTCACAATATTGCTGTTTTTACTGTATTCTTGATCAAATAAATGCAGCCTTGGTGAGCATATAAGAGACTTCTTTCAAACACATTAAAAATCCTACCAAAAACTGACCCCAACCTTTTGAATGGTATTGTATGGTAAAAGACTTATGAACATTTTTGTCTCCTTTACACTATTTTCATGTTTTTTCCACAGAAATCCTAGAGAAGCAGCAGGTTTGTGGTGGTAGAATCCAAAGTTTTCAATCCTGGTGTTATTACGTGGGCTGGACCCTGTGCTTGACTCTCTCTATTACATGCGTCGTCATCATGGGAACTCTTGGAGTAAAGTGGGTGATCCTTTGTACTATATTCTTTTGGAGCTTGAACTTTACTTGAAAAGTGTGTTTGTCACAATATTTGTTTTCTAAATATATTAAAATTAGGATTTAAATTGGTTACCATACAGGTTCAGCAAAACAAAGACTCTTCTGTGGGCTCATTCTGTGTTCTTTTCTCTGGTCTGCTGTGGCTTTGTGCTGCATCCAGCAATGGTAAATCATCTTGATCCCGCACACACAAATCCTAGAACTGCCCCTGGCGTCATCCATCAAGATGGATCTACATGGTTTCAATTTAATATTTTACCCAAGTTCTGTTATTGGATCTTAGGGTGTTTTTCACACCTGGCTCATTTTAGAGCATTTGTTTCAGAACCTGGTGCGTTTTCTCCCTTAGTTCAGTTTGTTTAGGCAAATATGAACACAGCAGTCATGCTCGGATCTGCACCAACACAATCGTTCAGAGATAGACCAAACCAGGTGGTTTAGGCCTGATTGAAAATAAACTCTGGAGTGGTATGGTTAAGGTGAGAAAGCAATCCGACCCAAACAGTTCAAGAAGTGGTATCATAATTCATAACGAGAAATGTGTTATTTGAAAACCAAAGAGCAACTCTTCTGGTCCTATCATACACCTGGCGCAATGCGAAGGCAAGTGATTTTTACTAGTTTCAGCCCTAAGTGCACCTGCGCCATGTGCTTCAGACCATGCGCTCAGATCGTTAAAATAGGGCCCTATTAGCCCAATTACCCCAAAATTTTGTGCAATTACTTTTCTACATGCATTGCAAGGAAATATATATATATATATATATATATATATATATATATATATATATATATATATATATATATATATATATATATATATATATATATATATATATATATATATATATATATACATTTTAAATGTAAATCATTTATCGTCATAATGGGAATGACGGCTACGTTCATATAAGTGTTTGCATTGCATGTCACAACATCTACAGATAAAGCCACAAACTTGTCAATCCATGTTGATGGATGACGAAGAGGAAATGCTGACCAATTAGAGGACAGCTTTACTCAAATGTGACTTGCATAAACACATTTTGGTATGCTTTGGTATGGTATATTGCCTTGTGAAAGTGAACCGAACCAAGAAGAAAATTCAACATTGTAACTGTTTCGGAACAAAGCAAACGATCTACAGGTCGGAAAACACCCTTAAAAAAAATCGATATGTATTAAAACCTGTTTTACATTTTTATTTCCTCATACAGATACTCATAATTGCTACCACAGTGTCTCTGCTGCATCGAAAGAGGCCGAACTGGTTCCACAGTCTAAGTGTAACCGAGCCTGTCACTGAGTTATTGAAACACGGGGACCAAAAAATTGAGAACGTCTTGGTTAGCAAATACCAGCAGTCCCATTTTGAAAAGGTAAAATCATGTGAACATGTTTCTATCACACTGATAGAGCAGTGGTTCTCAACCTTTTTGACTCCAGGGCCCCTATTGTCCACAACAATATTTGAAGACCCCATGACTTTCAGATTTAGGATAAGGATTTTTATTTTTTACATTTTGTTCATTTGCATGCCTTTTCCAGGTCTAGAAATCACACAAATGAGCTTCCTATTATACAGTTTCCAGGTTTTTTAAGAAAACAATTGAGGAAGTGAATTAACCATTTAATAAAATTATGATTTGGCTTATTTTAATGCTTGTTTTGTCTTAATTTCAATCATTCAAGTCATCTTGAGGCCCCCTTTGAAGTTTTCTGAGGCCCCCTGGTTGAGAACCACTGATTTTAATTGCAAGATAACTTAAGATTGGATAATAATCAAGTTTGCATTTACTCTGCATTATGTTTGATGAGCAGGTGCTCGCTGCCCGTCAGAGAGCCAGGTATCTGCGTCTAGTTCGGCCACCGAATTCAAGAGAGTTGAAGTGTGTGAGAGGCCAGATCAAGAAACAGACTCTCCTTTACAAAACCACAAGGTCTTACTATTTGATCAGCCTCAACTCTTAATTATTTCTTATAACTTTTTACCTTCAAACCCCCAAAATACACTTTTGCTTCAACAGGGATTTGATGTTACACCTAATCATGCTGTCAACGATTCTATTTGTGACTTATGGAAAGTCTGCCAATGACAAGTACCATTTGAATCAGGCTATCAAAACTCATTTCACAAAGTAAATAAAGAAATTCTCAAATAACCACATTACTTGAGATAATTATTACTGAGTGCTAACATTATTTTCATATAAACAGGAGTCCGCAAAATTATTTTTACTCCATCCAAAAGCATGACGATTGGTGGAAATGGACAACAACCACATTCATAGAGAGACTATATGACAATGCCAACTGCCATGATAAAGGAATAGAAAATGAAGTACATTTTAATGATTTATTTGACATCGGTTGCAATTTGAAACAGGATTTAAGTGAATTTACAAAAAATGCTTAATATGTGTTGCTTTAACAGACAGGGGATTTCCGAGGTGATTTCTCTCTTATTGGGAGTCCAGTCTTTAGAAAGATCAAGAGAACATATAACTCATCATGCCAGGTAAATTACCAATACAAAATTATTTATTTAATGTGAAGATGCATTAGATTACATATAACATTTGACATACACTGCAGATCAAATGTTTGAATTAAGATTTTATGATTTGAGAAGTCTTACAATGTTTGATGTTCAAAAAGGATGCATTTGTTTGATGATATTATGAAATATTATTACAATTTAAAATAACTGTTTTCTATATGAATAAATTAATTTACTCATGTAATGGAAAGCTAAATTTTCAGCATCATTACTCCAGTCTACAGTGTCACATGACACCAAAGATTGAAGTAATGATACTGAAAATTAAGCTTTGCCATCACAGAAATAAATAATATTTTTAAATATATTAAGAACATATATATATATATATATATATATATATATATATATATATATATATATATATATATATATATATATATATATATATATATATATATTATTATTTATTTTTTTAAATTAAATAATGATTATATAAAATATTTGTAAAAATATTTATTTTAAATTGTAATCATATTTTACAATTTACTGTGGGTTTTTTGCAGCCTTTTTGAGTCTTTTTTTTGGAAAACATCTTAATTATTCCAGTGTGTTTTCTCTATGAACAGATTTTGAACTTGCTGGGCAGGAACAATATAAATTCCTCTGACAACCAATCTGTGGCAAAGAGACACTCACTTTGTGGGAAACTTGGTTGTTATGAGGGAGAAAGAGTGAGTGTGAGCCTGGGAAAAACAAGGTAAACTGCTAATTAATAATCTTTTATGTGAAAAGTATCTGTAATATATAGAACCTTTTAAATAAAGAATATGTATTGCATTGCTAAAATAGGTTCAAAGCAATCAAGTCAATTAAAAAGCTTCAGGATACCAGCTGGATGACACCATTCACCCAAATTGTGATGGTCCAATTTATCCTGTACAACGGGCCCATTAACCTCTTCACATCAGTCACCGTTCTAGTAGAGCAAACCTCAACAGGAGCTCTGATGCCCTCAGCAAGTGTTCAGTCCACTAGACTCTACCATTGCCCAGCTGCCCTTGACTACAGTGTTATGACCTGTGAGGTGAGCATCTTATTACAGCCCAGACACATGATCAGCTGATAACATTAAGTTTAATGTGGAGGGTAAATGTGATATCGTTATTGATTGTGAGTATACAATATACTGTATGCATAATATGATATCATATTATCACACAATTTTATAATATAATATAATCATTATTGCAGAGATTATTATGTTTCTAGAATGTTATATTTTGGCAATAGTTCTTCTAACCCTAATTAACTTTACCCTTGCAGAGTGCTCAACTCTTGCTTTGTCAATACAAGACATTGACCAAAATTTGATGCACATCTTGATGGAAATGGCATTTATTTCCATCAAGAAGTGCATCGATTTTTTTTCAAGGTCTTGTACTGACAATGCAAGAGTCCAGCACTCTGTAAAGTCTCCTCTAGCACATCCCAAAGACTTTTAGTAATTTTAAGGTCTGGTGTGAAAATGATTCTTCATGTTCCGTCTCAACTATTCTTTCACAATTTGAGGCTGATGAATCTTGACATTGTCATCCTGGAATTTGGCCATGATGTGTCTTCCTACATAGAAATGAAACCACTTACATGGTTTAAGAAATGAAAAGTTGTCAAACATATAACATGCTAGAAACAATAATCAATGCAATAATGTTCCAATCATAGACTCTTAAGCGTTTGCCTATTTAAATCCAAACAGTGACTTATTATGTCATGGAAGTGTATTATATCAATGATATTATATTGCATCAAGTCAGATTTGTTTTTAATTTAAATAGTATATATTATATTGTGAGTATATATAATTGCCTCTCTGTGTCAATTTATTTCTAGCTGCTTTTCTTTTCATTCATCCTGCTTCATATGTATTGGCAAATATATGTTATGACTCAAAGAGGATGGCTTTACTGGAGAAACATTTGGAGCTGGCTAGAGGTGACATTAAACTCTGTCTAAACATGCATTTTGACATTATACTATGTCTTTTTAATGACTTTACTCTGCTATTTACTGTATTTTTTATGTACACAGGTAACAGTTATCATCTGCAGCCTTTTACGTTATATCTGCACTGTGTACACCTTTATGCTAAAAACAGAGATGATTGATTTCCTGCAGAAGGGGGATTTTAAATTACTTGCTGATCTAAGCCCCATCTTCTTTTGTGAGCAGGTAGGACAAGGCAGTTTAAGTCATTATACTATATACCTATTATATGAGAAGATGCCATAATGTGAATCAACTGCAGATGAACATTTCAAGAAAAAAATAAAAATAACTGGCACTGCATGCAGTTACATAGCTCAAAGTGAACTAACTTTGTTCAGACTTCCTGAAAGCATTCTGAATTTAGCAATATGGTATTCACTGGCAAACAGATCATTTTAAATATGAACATATGTAATTCACAGCTTTCTCAATCACTCCTTGGTGGTGTTGTGAACTTGCTTCTTCTAAAATGTGTGTCCTTACTACGACGAAACAAAGCAGTAGCAGCAGCTGTGTCTACTTGGAATCTGATCTTCTCCGACCTGCTTTGGTTACTGGTAGCCTATTGATTTACATAACACAATATGTTAAAATCAGTTCATCCCATTAATGTAACCGAAGGCAACTTCCATTAAATTATTTTCTTTATTTCTATTTAGGCACCTGGTGTTATTGTCGCAGTGGCCCTCTCCGGTCTCCGCAACTTGATCTTTTATTCATTCCCATTTAATGGTATCACTAGATCTGCTCATTTGCTCTTCACTCGTTTCTTTTGCTTGAGCCACTTTAATGACATTTACCTCCAAACCCATGTCACATCAACACTTTATTATGGAGCTATATTTTGCACTATGATTCCATTGAATGCTATGGTATGTATTGGAATATCAAATATGTATTATTTATGATACACAGTGTATATATGAGTGCAGTTATATCTCAGTTTAAAGTGCAACTTTTTGTATTGAAACTATACCTCGTAGACTGATTGACATGATTTCTTTTCCTTCAGGCAATTGCCACCCTTACCTTTTTTGTGAAACAAACCAAGGCAACTAAAAAAAGAAAACATTTACTGACTGTCTTTGAGCTGATCTATTATGTCAAAGACATGGCTTTACTCATTATTGGCAAAGCTAGTCACAAGTTAACTGACCATCATGCCCACACTAATGTAAGCACTCCCCATATAACCATTAATAGTTTCTAATGTAAATACTATTGTCTGCATCATTGTTGAGATTTCTTTAACCATTTAAAGGTAAATTTGCATTTCTTTCCACAGAGCTTTTACTTAGCAGAGTTTGAGGATCTCATGGATGAGCTGTTGTTTCATCTCTCCACCATGTCAGACAGTCTCCACAACACCCTACCAGCAAAAGAAAATCTAACTGAAACCAAGAGTGATTTTTCTGAGTGTGTTTATTGCTCAGACTCAGAGGTGGTTATTTTACTTTTGCACAGCACTCGCATTATTCACGCCGCACTGTACAAACACATATTTATGCGACTTATGTGTGCATTTGGTTATATGTAGTATACAGTATTAATAGTGCTATTAAATGACATATGAAGTACCAGCTGAAAGGGATGTAATAATAAAATGTATAATAATATTTATTAAAATGTTGATTTTATATATATTAAATTGCAACATTTGCATATTTTTATTTTGTATAGAGTGTAAACTGTATGAATAGCAAGCCACACAGATTGGGGAAGAAACACAAAGGATGGCTGGATATGAGCAGTGCCTCATTTTTGTCATACAAGGAAAACACTCACAGGTGTGTAATCTAAGTCAAAGACAGTAGAGAGTTGATACACAACATGAATGAATGCCAAAATCTAACACTATAATTCCCTAATTATTCACTTAAAGATTAGCAAAAGAACAGAGAATGTCTCAGTACTTACATCAAGGCAAAGGAAGAACGCAGGAGAAGAGCCTTTCAAGAGGGCAGAGGAATTTCAAAAACCACCTCAGAGATCCTGTCAAAGAGTCAGAAGAGAGTGGACGGGCACAAATTCTTTCTTCAGGCAAGCAGATCCATTGTGCACCAGCTGAGTGGATGAGCATAGTGTCCTCTACATCCGCAGTGCTGCCTGATCCAAGCAGAGTGGCAGATGAGCATAATAATGCCCCCAAGACTCAAATCATCACACAAATGAAAAGGCACACTTTTCTAACCTCACCAACTTGCAAAGTGAACATGGGTCACACAGCTCATGCCAGTGAAGATGGACAGTCATGTGTGTTTAAAACATTACCCAGTGAGGAAATGGACATCCCTATAGAAGAGCAGACGGTTATTCCAGGGTACATTGAACAATGAGTGTAACAAAAGAAAAAAAGAGCTGTTCAGTTTGTACTTGTAAATTCTGGAAGAGAAGCATTTGTGGTTTCTAAATTTCCAATGGTGTTTTAGAATGTTCATTGGTTAATTAATTAAAACTTTCATGTTTTGTTCTTTTAACAACATTGTAAACAGTCATACCTCAACTTAATAGTTGATTTGAAATTGAATGTGTAAATCTCTACTACCACAAGGACATGGCTTGTTAACTTGTTTTTAAATAGTTAAATAATTCGTTAATTTCCTGACCTACCAGTTTATTTATTTTATATTACAATTTTCTGTAAGATAATCAAATCAAACTTTCTTTTGACAATTTTCATGTCTACATATATTCAGTTTTGGTACATAAAACTTTGTCATGTCTACCCTTTTAGTCTGGTTTACTATATCTACACAGGGAATATATCATTTCAGTAACTGAAAACTTCACATTGCTCAATAGAAACAGCGCCTGGAAACGTTTCCTGGATCTCGTCTAGCCTTTCACTTAACATCCAATCAGATTGTAGCCAAAACAGAGCACCCAATTGCGGTTTTGAACGTACATGAGCTGCGGACTTGAGTGGCGATCGATGATTGGCCAAGTCCTTGCGCTACCAACCAATCAGAGCGTGGCAAGTCAGACAAGTTCAAGTAAAGGAGTGGGGAAGCGAAGTGACCAAATTACATTGAGAGAAAAATGCGTGGTTTGTGATGACCTGAGTCAAAATCATTTAATTCAAGAGTTATCATAACTGTCACAGTATTGATTCCTTTGACTACCGGTAGCAGTGTTTGCATCTCGGTTTAATCCATTAAGCTAACCAAAGGAGGCGTAAATATTACAGATCATGAAGAAGATAACCCTTCTATTGATTGTGCTACTTGGAGTGACACACTTCATATTACCAAGCCGATGCGAAGAAGATGCCAAAGATGGTAAGATAGCTGTTGCAGGATGATGATGTCTAACATATTTTGAGTGTTTTGAGATCATCAGAGCCGTTGCACTTGCTAGCAAGCTTGATGCATTTATTGTTGTTTAGGGCAACACAGCATGCTAGACTGTGTTGTGGAGACCATACAGAATTTTTTTGTTGCACTGTAACAGAGTCTACAAAAGACTTAAAAAAGTATCAAGGAAACAGGAAATATTGTTGTAGATGCTTTTATTTCATGACTGTTAAATATTTTAGATTCAGCTGAAGCTCTAGGAGAGGAAAATGACGACGATGATGATGATGAAGATGAGGATGATGCAGATGACACTGAAGTAAAGGAGGAGAATGGGGTGCTGGTACTGACAGATGGAAACTTTGACACTTTTATGGAGGGCAAAGACACAGTACTGGTGGAGTTCTATGCACCATGGTAAGTTTTCTTTCCTCCACATCAGGAGACACGTCATTGCCTGTCGAAGATCTTGGTCATGCAAATATTACACTTTTTCAGGTGTGGCCATTGCAAACAGTTTGCTCCTGAGTATGAAAAAATCGCTCAGACACTAAAGGAGAATGACCCACCTATTCCTGTGGCAAAGGTTGACGCCACTAAGGCTAGTGCTCTGGGCAGTAGGTTCGAAGTGTCTGGATATCCCACCATCAAAATACTCAAAAAAGGGGAGCCGGTGGACTATGATGGGGACAGAAGTGAACGTGGTGAGTGCGCTCAAATTATTTAAATAGCTTTTTTAAAAACATTTTTGTGTTGTTAATCAAGCATGGTTTTGACTCAAATTTTTCCAGCCATCGTGGAACGGGTTAAAGAAGTTGCCCAACCAGACTGGAAACCTCCTCCAGAGGCCACCCTATCCTTGACTAAGGATAATTTTGATGATGTGGTGAACAATGCAGACATCATTCTGGTGGAGTTCTATGCACCTTGGTTTGTATATTTAGAGTCCTATGCAGCTTATTTATTAACTTTGCCTGTAACCTCTTTGCCTTCTTTCTAAACCAGCAGTGTGTCTTTTGAGAATACTATGTTTAAATTCAAACAGGTGTGGCCACTGTAAGAGACTCGCTCCCGAGTATGAGAAGGCTGCTAAAGAGCTCAGCAATCGCACTCCTCCTATTCCACTGGCTAAAGTAGATGCTACTGTAGAGAGTGATTTAGCGACGCGGTTTGGTGTTTCTGGCTACCCAACTCTTAAACTCTTCAGAAAGGGCAAAGCTTTCGATTACAATGGTCCACGGGAGAAGTTTGGTAGGCATTCACCCATTGTCTTGGTGACAGATTTATGCGGAGGTGTTGGGAATTTCAGTGTCTTCATTATTTTTTTCCTCCAGGTATTGTTGATTACATGTCAGACCAGGCGGGTTCTCCATCAAAGCAGGTGCAAGCACTGAAACAGGTTCAGGAGATCATCAGAGATGGAGATGATGCTGTTATTGTAGGCGTTTTCTCCAGTGAAGAAGATGCAGAATATGAGATCTATCAAGAAGCATGTGTGTATTATGCTGTCTGAAAGTCGTCCTTCTCAAATGAATGAGATCTAATCTTTTACTTTTTTCGATTTTTCTAACAACTTGTTCTCTCTCGCTTTAGGTAACACTCTGCGAGATGACTACAAATTTATGCATACGTTCAATAATGAAGTTGCAAAATTCCTGAAGGCTTCACCTGGACAAGTAGTCATGCTCCAGCCAGAGAAGTTTAAGTCTAAATATGAGCCAGCATCTCATTCACTAACAATTAAAGTAAGTTCTGCAACTTGAATGTTTCTATGAGATCTTTGCAAACCAAGCATGCCACTTTTGTTAAGGTGCGGTAACACTACAGAAATTTAGGTGGGCAAAACGGCTAAGAAGTTACTTTTAAACCAAAGAGTTTTCTTTTGGTCAATCTGGCAAAATCAACCGACAATTCCTCATCATATTCCCATTTAAATGACTGGGTTTTGCCTGTGAAAATTTGCAGAACAATGATGGTAAATGTGAATTTTTTTTCCTAAAGGATTCCACACATGCTTCGGAAGTTCAAGAATTCTTCAAGAAACACATACTACCTTTGGTTGGACACAGAAAACAGACCAACGAAGCAAAGAGATACGCTGCACGACCTCTTGTGGTGGTTTATTATGGAGTGGACTTCAGTTTTGACTTCAGAGTTGGTATGTAGCAAAGCCATGAAATAGGAATTAAGATTGTACCTGTAGCGCACAATGCAAACGCTTTAGTTCAGTACTGACACAATTGATTTCCACCCAGCCACACAGTTTTGGAGGAGCAAAGTGCTTGAAGTAGCAAAGGACTTCCCAGAGTACACATTTGCCATTGCGGATGAGGAAGACTATGCTGATGAACTGAAGAGCCTTGGGCTCAGCGAAAGCGGGGAGGAGGTTAATGTTGCTATTCTTGGTGAGGGAGGGAAGAAATATGCCATGGAGCCAGAGGAATTTGACACTGATGTGCTCCAGAGTTTTATCATGGCCTTCAAAAAAGGTAAGTTATTGGTTTATGTATTCCTTATGAAAGTCAACATGGTTGCACAACTTCAATAGCCAATGAGAGTGAGCAAGTCTCACCAACTGGATGTGCTTATGTAGCTTAAACATGGCAGCCATAAACATGTCACAAAAGTGGAGTATTGTGAAAAAATAATTATTTCTCATTTTTGTTTTTACTGCAAAAGCGACCGCATGCCAGGAGAGCCATCTTACGACATTGACTGACTTCCATATTTGTTTTTCTTATAAGAATAAGATATGATTATATCTTAAGAATGATTGTTGCAATACTGAGCTAAATCTTAAGCCAGTACTGTAAGAAGTTTATCTAAGAATGCAAATGTAATCAGTGTCTACATGTCTTCTCTTCTGACAGGTAAGCTGAAACCTATTGTAAAGTCTCAGCCTATTCCCAAGAGCAACAAAGGACCAGTGAAGGTTGTGGTGGGCAAAACTTTTGATGACATTGTTATGGACACAAAGAAAGATGTCCTTATAGAGTTCTATGCACCATGGTGTGGTCACTGTAAAAAGATGGAGCCAGATTACACGGCTCTTGGAAAGAAATACAAGAATGAGAAGAATCTTGTCATTGCCAAAATGGATGCCACTGTTAATGATGTGCCCCACGACAGTTATAAAGCAGAGGGCTTCCCTACAATCTACTTCGCTCCTAGCAACAACAAGCAGAGCCCAGTCAAATTTGAAGGCGGCAAAAGGGATGTGGAGGAACTGAGCAAATTTGTGGAAAAACACGCCACAAAATTATCACACAAAAAAGATGAGCTCTAAGATTTAGCAAAACCATGAACTTTATATAAATGCAGTTCTCTGAGAATGGAAGTATTCTGGGGCTTGAGACCTTCAGAAAAGAGAATGTTTTGATTTGTTTTTGTACTTTTGTTTCTGGGATCAAAACATTCAGTATTTTCATTCCAAACCAAGCACTGTTTATTTCTCGTCTTTTAAATAAAAATTTAAAAATGTAAATGGAGTGGTTGTCTTAAATAAGCTGTGGTTGTATACTCCTTTTTGATGACCTGCCTACTTAATTTCATTCGGTTGTTAAATCTTACTGTAACACAATGTTCAGGTCCAAACGCACCTTCAGATGCTTCAGAACATTGCTAATATTCATGGTGTGCTGTAGTACCGAACCAATGCAATATTAAACCTCCATCTCAATTTCAGTTTTATGAATCACTGAAATGGTGTCTGGGACACTGTGAGCCTGAAGACTGTCGTGTACACTGAGTAAAAAAAAAAGCTTAAATAGTGTATATGTGCTCTAAATGAATAGTGTTCATAACCGGCTGGTGAGATGGTATTCTTACATAAAACGAAGAAGAGACAGAGCTGGTCCGGCTTTGATGGAGACTTGGTTCTGGACATAAAGTCAAAGTTGATTGTATTAATTTTAATCACGTTTATAAATCTGTATTACCAATTCTTTTAATTAAATAAAATTTCCAAATAAACATACAATGACATTTAACATAAAAAAATAAACAAATTAGGGTATTACATTGTGTATTACAAATTCTTATATATGAACAATATTTGACAGTTAGATTTATTAACGTTGTATTAAAACATGCACAATTTAAGGCCACGTAGAACGATAAACTGCAATATGTGCCTACATATGGCTTTATTGGGACATTCTAAAATCATAAAATCATGTCATGTGGTGTCAGGGACCATGTGATGACGTATAGATTCTCTGAATCGTTTTTGAACTGTTCGAAAGAACCGGCTCGGGGAAATGACTCATATTGTCCATCACTTTTGTGATGGCATTGCCCCCGTTTGGAGTGGGTGGTACTTAATGAACCAGTTGACCCAAGTCCAAACAGTCCACAGGAAGTCCCTCTGTTCAATGCGAAAATCAATGTATCGACTTACTGGCCATATGGAACTGTTTTCTTCCTATATTTGCCACAACGACAGCGTGCTTTCTCTTCTGTCTGCACTAGAAGAAAGTAAAAAAGCGCAAATCTTTGCATTATATTGTATCGCAAACACATTAACAACTGCTGCTCTATGTTGGCGTTATTTGAGGCACAAATCCGAAGACTGACAATGTCATATTGCGCGCCGGTTTAGTAGTTTTACAAAACTGTATTCGTTCAAAATGAAGAACAAAGAGAACTTCTTCACATATCCCCCACTGCAGTCACGCATCCTATTCGTCCAGTCCCTGATAGGATCTAACCAATCGAAACTCGCGACACTGAGCAGCTCGAACACGGTTTGTTCTGATTGGCTCCTCTGTTTGGCGCTCGTTGATTCTGCAGTGCGCGAGGTGGGCGGCGAATTCTGAGTATAAACGACAGACTGAGCGGGTTTGAATACTTACAGAAACGGAAATATTAAAAAATACATACATTTCAAATTTGTTTCAAATTCGCTTATAACCTGCCACAATTAAGAGGGGAAAAAGACGTCTGACGAAACAGACGCTTGAAGAACTGAAGGCGAATTAAACGCCTGTCTTTTGTTTATCGAGGCTCGCCGGTATTGGTAACGCGGACGCGCGGAGGTGAAAGGACCCTATACTGCGAGCTAGCTGAGTTAGCTAGCTCAGTTAACCGATCATCTTCACTTAAGGACGGCGCTGACAGACTGACAGAAAAAGTCGTTTGTTTGAATGTGGACAGGTCTCCTCCTTAAGGTATGCTATGAAAAAAAAAATAGTAAAGAGACAGTTGTCTCAGTGTTTGTGAAACCACATTTAGTTTCTGGTTAAGACAGCCCAGCTAACCAGCTAGCGACTTTTAAGAACTTTACATTAAAACACTGCAAGGACAACAGTCGTGTTAGTTTGGATTACAGACAGTTAGTAGTCAAATTGTTCGTTATATTCTACTGTCAAGTCTTAATGAAGTTTAAGGGTTAGTTCAGTAATAAAACGGAAAATCCGTCATCCTTTACGAACACTCACGTTGTTCCAAACCTGTATGACTTGCTTTCTTCCGTGGAAGGAAACAGAAGGGATGCAAATGTCAGGCACCATTTACTTTTATTGTATTGGGGGAAATCTGCAATGGAAGTCAACGGTGACTGAGACTGTCATTCTGCTCAACATCCCTATGTGTGTAACGTTAACTCAGAAGAAATAAAGTCATACAGCTTTAGAAAACCACGAGGGTGAGTAAATGTCAACAGACTTTTCATTTTTGGTTCCACTATTCCGTTAGCATCGCATTTATCATGCTGTTATTAGTCATTTCTTAATTGTTATTACAAGATCTAGTGATTTAGTGAAGTCGTGTGAGTAAACAGTGTTTCTATACGTGCTATTAGGTTTTGTTTCAGTATTCACGTAGACGTACCGTCATTATGTCTAATACACCAGCAGGGGCGCCATTGAGCTCTTACACCTGTCACAGCAACATAAAGCCCTGCTTTCGGGAATAAAGGTGTAAATTACCTAATGCAATTGCAGAAGAACTTTTCACATGAAGTTTATTCATTGATAATAAGGTCTATTCATTTTTCTTCTGCTTAGCCCCCATGTTACTACATTTAAATGAGTATGTGAGTTTGTGGTGTTGCTAAGAAGACTGGGAAAACTTGTGAGCTTACAAGTGACACTTTGTCACTGTCTTGCACACCACCTCATGGCTCAGCTGCTCGGTTACATATTCAGCCTACGTATCCGCAGCATGTTAGATAATCTCTTCAGTTATAGTGTTGGCTTTTACGCTGAGTGGTTCTCAGAGGAAAATATTGTTGTTCTTTCATAGCTCAGGAACTTTAAGGAGCTCTTAGGTATGTTTCAGTCAAGTTTCAACTTTGTCTCCCAAAATTCTTTGAGAAATAAATTAGGAGACTAATAATTCCATTGAAATACAGTAATCGTACATAACTATAGTGGCAAGAAAAATTATGTGAACGAACCCCTTTCAGAATCTGTTACAAGAATCTGAGAGTTCATACAAAATTCATGATTTTGAATTTGAAGATCAAGGTAAACTGCACTTCTGGGAAACATGTAAGTATCTTTGGTTGCTTTCAAAGGGCACTACTAAATGAAAAAAGAAGAAGATATTTAAACAAATTAAGAAATTCTTCATCCTGTTTAAAAGTTTTCCCCCCCCCCCCCAGCTCTTAATGCATTCTGTTTCCTTCTGGAGCATCAGTGAATGTTTAAACCTTTTATTTTTTACTTTTTTATTATAGTAATTGTGAGTCCTCAGTTTAAAAAGATGGAGCTCCAAGCCACTGTATAAATGTTTTGGTTCAGCATAGACCTTTGTCAGGGTAGATGGCCTTGTTTCTATCCATGTTAAATTCAGTATGGCAAGGCTGTGAGGGATAGATGTGCAGTGTTTACAATGGCGCACACTGAATGAAGGTCCTAGATCACATAGCTTTAGTTGTGAGTTGTGAAAACTATTTTAATCTCAAAGCTCCAGACTGCCACCAAATGGTTGCATTTTGCACATGTGCGACCAGTAAATTTGGGCGTGTTCATTCAATAGATCACTCCAATTAAATGCTCTCTTACATGCTATATTTGCTGACGTTACACACATGAGATCTATTTAACCAATACTTTCACATTTTTTAAATTGTTTTACAGTTTTTATAGAAGTACTTGACATGACTCAATGTAATGAAGTCATTTTATTTAAAATAAGAAACTTGTTCAAACATACCAGTGCTTATACTCTGTACAGTAATCATTTAACCATCAGCCTGCATTATTACACTCTTTTCATTACAATGGTAAAGTGTACATTTCTTTCATTGCTGCAAATATGCCAAACTAAATGAGCCAAGCTCTACCTGTTCGCTATCAGTATCGTTCAACAACTGGTTCATTTTGTTAACTTCACCAACAACATGTACCAGTTTGTTCAATTCGTTCATGAACTAGATCTCCCGTTCAGACTCAAAAGCATCTCGGTCAGTAAAGGGCGTATTCGTTCACTGAATTCAACAAATCACATGCTCCGTCACATCTTGTACTGTGAAATGCTATTGGCTCAAGGTTTTGTCAGGTTTTGAGTATTTATTAGTAATACAGCGGGAATTAGCATGTTGATTTACGGTGTGCGCCCCTAAATATTCTGGTTGTGCCCCTAAAATTTTCAGTTGGGGGCCACTTTGCTCCTAGTGAAAAACGTTAGTCTGCTCTGGAGTCCTGAATCTACTGGCTACTTGTTCTATTTAATCTACTAGTTTTTGTCTACTGAATAGTTTTTCTGAAAGAAGTTTTGTCGGCTTGACAGTCAGTATGTTTTTAAACAACAGTACAATCCATTGATTACACTGTACTTCTATCTCTCACAGCCTCGTTTACATTCCTGTCAAAAAATAAATATGATGCAGCAAAAATATCTATTACTTAGATAATGTCTTGGGAAAATTTGATAAGAAATCTTTTTCATTTTGAAATCTGGCTTGATAGCTGTCTTTTTATCCTGGCAAATCTGAGCACAGGCTGAGACATTGAGATTACTTCTGAAATATCTTAGGCAAAAGTCTCTATTTAATCATATTGCTGTCTAAGAGAAACAATTGAGATATTAAGTCGATCTCATATGTAATTACTTCCAAGCCATATGGCAAGAGCATTGATTACATATGAAAACTGTGTGTGATTTACTGGTATAGGGTTAATTTACTAGTTTTCTTTTAAACCTCCTTGTTGTATGTTTCTCATTGTATGTATCAGTCTGGTCTATATTGGCCTAGAATGTAATCTAAAGCCAAACTGTATGTTTATAGGGAAGCCATGGGATTAACCGGGAGGAAATCGGAGAAGGGTCCTGTTTGCTGGAGGCGGCGAGTGAAGTCTGAGTACATGCGACTTCGACAGCTCAAACGTTTCAGGAGGGCAGACGAGGTCAAGGTGATCCATGGGTTTATACAGCAGAGATTAAGCTGCTTGTATAGTCTGGTGTTGGTCATGCTTTTAGGTGTCACATGACGTGGACAGTAAAACTGCGCTATTATGTATAACACTGTTGTCCTCATGAAATATGTCATTCGTGGAAACAATGTTGCCTTACTTTCTATAGGAGGTTCTCACATTGAAATGTATTTTCCTACTGTACAGAGCATGTTCAGTTCCAACAGACAGAAGATATTGGAGCGTACAGATATTTTGAACCAGGAATGGAAACTGAGACGGATACAACCTGTTCATATTATGACACCTGTGAGCTCCTTGCGTGGGACCAGAGAGGTTGGATCAAATTCTCTAATTCAGATTTTCCTTAAGTGTGTTTATTGCAATTCATGCTTTTGGTATTTTCATCAATGTCATGGTTTTTCTTTCTGTCTCTCATATCTCTCTGCTTTTTGAAAATGTTCTTTAGTGTTCTGTTGTTAAATATCTGTTGTCATTTACTATTTTTACATATTACCTAAAATTAGTAATCGGATTGATGGGCTGAAAAATGGACTGCAAAGCCTTCATGTTAACGCCTTAATTGATCCGAATGAGCTCGATCTGAATGGAACTCGGATAATATTGAAAAGAGTGTTTTATTCCTTTTCTAATCTGATCAAGAGAATATGTAAACACTTCATCGTATTGAAAACTGGAAAGGACTGCGCATGTGCAATTATGAAGAAATGGTGTAATGACACATGATGTTTGGAACAAGCTGTTGTTGAACGAAGTGTAGGACTTTCGTCTACCACTCATCGTCTGTTAAATCGAGCAGAACATTGTCCCATCCGTCATCACTTCATACTCTCATCAGGACACTTTATTTTGGGCACGTGAAGGGGTGTTTTTACTGTTTGATAAATATAAGCAGCAAGGCACAACGGTTCATGTGCTCATCGCCTCCTAATCAGGACATGAAATAGATAAATATTAAGTCTGCTCTTTAAAACAAAGCGATGTAGGAGAATAGTATATTCATTTAGTGTGCGGTTGTCAAAAATCGAAGCTAATGGCACACAAACGTGCACATCAACCCAATCACTTTATTTATTGTTCATGTATACACTACATTGAGATTCATCAATTAAAATGAATTCATTCCTATTGAAACAAAAGGTGTGCATGTAAAAATAGCCATTTAGATCTAACATGACTGAATCGTTTTGCAGTGCACTGTTGACAGTGGCTTTTCTGAGTTCTCCAGACAAGTCATTCCTCTCAAAACCCTGAACGCTGTGGCCTCTGTACCTGTCATGTACTCATGGTCTCCACTCCAGCAAAACTTTATGGTAAAACCAAATTCCTTATGTATTTGCAGAAATCAAAGTATTGAAAACAGGTTGTTAATCTTGTATTCTGTTTTAGGTTGAAGATGAGACCGTATTGCACAACATCCCTTACATGGGTGATGAAATCCTTGATCAAGATGGCACCTTCATTGAAGAGCTTATCAAAAATTATGATGGAAAAGTTCATGGAGATCGAGGTTAAGGATTAGCTTTTTTACTTCTGATTTTATTAATGTTGTCTTTTTAAAGTATTCACTAATAACAAGGTGGAAAACTAATAAATGTTCTACTGAAAAAAGAACACTGTTTTAGTACGACGGAGATGAGTAAATCTTGACCATTTAAATTTTTGGGTGATCTGTCACTTTAAGAATTGAGTATCTGTTTAAGACGAGCTAACATTTCCACATTTGCAAAAATCCCTAAATAGGCCATAAGGTAAAAAGGTATTTATTTCTTGTTCTTTTTTGTATGTAGAGTGTGGCTTTATAAATGATGAGATCTTTGTGGAGCTAGTGAACGCACTTAATCAGTACAGTGATAATGAGGAAGATGATGAAGAGGAGGATCAACATGATTGCAAGTTTGAGAAAATGGACCTCTGTGATGGAAAAGATGATGTTGAAGACTCTCACAAGGACCAACTGATTTCTGAGAGTAAGAGAATTTAAATGATTTTTAGTGTAAAGTATGTAAAAAAATAAATCAAGTTTTGATAGAGATTCTGTGAGGTTGAAATGTTTTAAGCTTTTTTTAAACATGCTCTCAAAGATTTATCAAAGTGTACATCAACATTTGTTATATATTAGCATTGTAGCATTTATATGTTTTTTGGGACAGCAGATAAATTGCCCTATTTTTACAAATCTATAACAAGACCTTTAGTGCTGAAAATAAACAGGCATTTTATTTCATGCCACGCTAGTCTCTCATTTTATTATACAGTTCATTATTTAATAAACTGTGCTTTCTTTTATGCAACAGGTCACAACAATGACGGATCAAAAAAGTTTCCTTCTGATAAAATCTTTGAAGCCATTTCTTCCATGTTTCCTGATAAAGGTTCAACTGAAGAACTCAAAGAAAAGTATGTCAGGAAACTTTGCAAAGGGCAAATCATGTAAATCTTGTTTTTTATTAGATTAATATTTAGCTATCCAGTTCTCATTCATTTTATTTTGGTTGCAATTTAGCTATCTAGCAAATACAGCTGAACAAAGATACAATTGAAATTAAATTAAGTTTTTCAGGTACAGAAACTAATCAAATGTAAGGAATGTTAGGTTGTTGTCACTTTAAGAGCTGCACAAATCCATCATACTGTTATATATATGTACATGAGATTTTTTTTCTTCTTTCAGCTGTTTACATTCACTTAAGTCAAGTCTGTGTGCATCACCTCGTGCGTGTCTTGCACTTCAGTGGTTTAAATTTAAAGTGAAATTAAAATGCACACAAAGGAATCAATAAGAGGGATACAAATTTTAGTTTTATAACAAGAATTTTTATAGAATCAAAATGGTGGCTTGCAATGACGTTTTAATTGAAGATATTATGTCTTTTTGCAGATATAAAGAACTCACGGAGCAGCAACTCCCAGGAGCTCTTCCTCCTGAATGCACTCCCAACATCGATGGACCAAATGCTAAGTCAGTGCAAAGAGAGCAGAGTCTGCACTCCTTCCATACACTCTTCTGCAGGCGTTGCTTCAAATACGACTGTTTCCTTCACCGTAAGCAAAGACTCCAAAAAAATGCTGACCATTAAAATCAGATTAGCCCTTTTTCTGTGCAAAGAAGATTTTTTTAAAGATGTGTTCCTCTTTTGATTTACAGCTTTTCATGCAACTCCAAACACATACAAGCGTAAGAACATGGAGAATCTGGTGGACAGCAAACCTTGTGGCAATTATTGCTATATGTATATGGTTCAGGCAAGTGTATTTCTCTACTTTGTCCAAAATGAAAAATATTGTTAAACCTGAACCCTTGATTAAAGGCACGCTATGTAACTTTTGGCTGCCTAGCAGTTAAAAAACAAAAGTGAAAATCATCTTGACTGGTGTAAAATATAATCACTTATAATTAGGGTTGGGTATCGTTTGTGTTTATGATACTGATACCAAACCGATACTTTCAAAACGGTACCTGTGTCTACAAAACGACAGAGGATGATATTTAAAGGGGTACTTCAGCGCTGGGAAGATGAATCTGTATTTAAACTGGGTCATTAATGTAGTAGAAATGTGAAATTATTTTTGAATTTGGTGCCTTCTAGACTGAGAAAACACAGAAAATGTATTTGTGTCTCATGGGGATGAAAGACAACAATTCCCAGAACGCACTGCTTCACTGCCCTACTCTGGGCGCGGCTAGTCGGCTACTGGATTACTGGATCACTTGCCTACCACGTTCATTTTCAGAAAATCAGTTCAGTTAGAGACACTACAATTAAAAACTGAACGTGTCTGTTCGATATAAAGCGAGTGAACCGATTGAGCGTCATGGCACAAACACAGCAGGATCGGATTACATTCATCACATGAGCTGAGGTAATTATGGGATTCGTGGCTGCGGCTGCATTCACAGCGCGTGATCAGTCTGCCGCGTTCAGTTCATGTCTTTGGAAGCTTAACTTTCATAGGAAGTTCATTTGAAAAGTTGAAACACTCACTTTGGTCTCCACCGCTCCGGTTACATGAATCGCCGCAGCTCCGCGAGCCGAGTGCTGTGAGTGCGATGTTGAAAACGTGGAAACGGCGCCATCTGCTGGCTGTAGTCTTTAGCCTCTGGCCAAAAACTCCTCCGAACACAAAATGATGATATTTGCGTCATCGGAGGAATTTTTCCAGAAATAAAATACGTAATTCTCTCGTCTCAGGATCATATGAGGGGGGAAAGTACGATAATTCGAATATACTCCTGGGTTTCTACTGATACAAAGCTTAATGCTAATCGCTGAAGTAACCCTTTAAAGAGTGGCATTTTTATTGAACAAAAATAAAATAAAAAATTCTATAAATTGAACAATTTATTAATTTAAAGTATACTTAAATATATAAATACAAAACACAACAAATTCACAATAAAACCTGAGCCACCTAACCCAACTACAATCGGCTTAATTTAACACTAAATAACAGTTACAGTACTAATGACAGCAAAGTAGGCGGTATTCTTGATCTGCTACAAACCAGCTTCAAGTTTCAGTGATTCTTTTGCAGAAATATGATCATATTGCCTTCTCTGGCTACACATTTTCGAACGCACCACCTTATTTCCATGGCTACGCATCATGCTTCTCACATGACACAGCAGCCACAATATTGCTGTATGACAGATGTATTGGTTTTATTTTGTTTTTTTCTTTTTCATTCAAAATATTCACTTGTTAATCAAGAACTATCTGATATTCTGCCTTTCAAATATTTGTAAGTGATAGGGTTGGGCAATGTCCCCTAAATTGGCGGTTGACGAGGTTTACAGTAAAACATTGCGATGGACGATGATATTGTAAGGCCGCTGAAATCACTCCAATGGCGGCAGCGAAGAGCGGGCGAAGGTATCTGCGCGTTCGGTGTTCTCAGCTGGGCAAAATGGATCTAATTCCAATTCCTCTTTATCTGACTCCATTTTATCATAATTTAGAATTTAGATTAGAATGCCAATTTGGTTATTTTGGTCATTTATGTTTAATAGTTAGACACACATTTAATTATTCCGTTTAACCCTTTGTGGAAAGTACCCATTCATGATCTCATAGAGATCGTTAATAATTCCAGAGTAAGTCAGAATAAATCAAAATGTAACAATTTATTAAACAGTCAGGTATAATTCCAATTACATAGTCAATTCAAAGATCCTCAAAACATCGAATACTCTTAAGTAAAGAGTGAGAGATGCGTTCCTGACTTTCCATACGTTACGTAACGTTGACTGGACACAACGTTACGGGCGAATCTGATTACAGTATTGCGCCCTGACTCTTCTGCTACCCTGCCTTAAGTATTCAGACCTGACAATAACTTCTTTCAAATGGTAACATATGTTAACAAAGGGAATTTACATTTAATCACTGTCTCAGACCTGTATTGACAAAAGACCAAATGGTTGAAAGCCACACCTACCATACTATGCAACATCTCTTTAAACTCTTAAAACCATTGTTATCTTCTTGAATATTTCTGTGAGGATGAGATATTTGTACCAGTCGCACTAAGACATTTCCAGTGATATCAAACACATATATATTGTTTAGTATTTTTTCATTTTTAGATCATATAGATTTTGGGTATATTTTCAATGGTCACAGCCTGAGGGGAAGTAGGATGGGGGGAGAGATAAATACATGTAAATTAGCCATTCTAAGTTGATTCACTCAGTGTGACGTCGTCTGCAAAAAGTGTCCTTTGTTTATAACAAGTCTTTCAATATCATTGTTTCTTTTTTATTTCCATTAAAATATATAATTTACTATACTCTGTATTTTATCTCTCTACATAAATACTATTTTCTACTTAAATACTGTTATTTCACTAACCCAAATAAGGACTAATCCGCGCTAGGTTGCATGTGAGGGGAAAAAAAAGCTTCCTTCCACTTTTTTATTTGAATATATCTCCTTACATAAATACTATTTTCTACTTAAAACTATAATTTCGTTATTAACCCATTGTTTTGTATGTGAATGCTGTTTTACGTGAATATTACCACAGGAGTGAAGCACAAAGCTTTGTTTACAAAGGAAATACATTTGCAGATTCATGCCGAATAAAAGAGGTAGGCTGAGCCCAATTAAAGATTTGGCAGTTTTTTTTATTCTCTTTTGCGATCTGGTCAACCAATTTTTCAGATTACCGTGAATTTTAACAATAGGCCTAACGTTAGTCCATTTTATCCCACTAGTCATGGACGTCTCGTTTCTTTTCCCAAATCGCGTCGCAATCATTTTCGCAGGGAATTATAAACGTTTCTTTTGCTTATAATTAAGTCTATAATAACTATTCACATCCTTTACTGTGGTAAAGTAGAAAAAATATTGATTGATGTAATTGCATATGTCTCTAGGATGGGATGGTTAGGGAATACCCAGCAGGGGTGGTTGCTGAGCGTGCCAAGACGCCTTCTAAGCGCACCATAGGCAGACGGAGAGGAAGACTCCCGAACAGCAACAGCAACAGCAGACCCAGCACCCCGACAGTTAACGCTGAGACTAAAGACACAGACAGTGACCGAGAAGGAGGGCCAGATGGAAACGATAGCAATGATAAAGACGATGATGACAAAAAGGATGAGACCACCAGCTCCTCAGGTAGAGATCTCAAGAGTCGATGAAATGTAATCACATCAGTGGGATGTTTGATTGGGTGCTGTCTAGGGCTGTAGCTATCGATTCTTTTAGTAATCGAGTATTCTACCGTTTATTCCATCGATTAATCGAGTAATCGGATAATAATTACTTTTTTCTTTATTAAAGAGCAATATTAAATATATAAGAGAAAATAAGACAGGTACCTTAAAATTAACATCTAATTTGTTTTCTTTTTAGAAAAATAAAATTTTATTGCTGAAATTGCATACATAATAACTGTGAAAATAACCCATTTTAATGCATTCAATTGCCACATTATAAAAATCTATTTCAAATTAGTTAAAAAAGTTAAAACTAAAACTAAACCTACAAGCAATAAACCAAAATAATATTAATATAAATAGCAATAATGCCTAAACATTGCATGTATGTTTAAAGCTTAACTTTAAAGTTTCAGCTTCAGTTCAGGCATGACAAGCCTTTACTGTCTTCTGAAGGCAGTGTGGCTTTTGTAAGAAGCAAAAAATATTGGACAGGAAGCTAACTTGAAATATGAACAAGAGTACAGATGGTCATACTAGAGAAGCGCGGATAACTTCACAGAATCCGCTGTTAACAACAAACCATCCATCCGATCTATACATCGCCATAAACTCAAATCCTCAGTGTTAACAATGCTACCGTCACATTTTAGCTACAATGAAGTACTACACTTTAAAACAAATCTTCTTTGGCGAAATTACACGTTTTAAATAACCCAAACGGGTTGACACCTCTACATCACCTTGCAAACGTGAGAGATGAGTTTGTGTTTAATTCAGATAAAGTAGCCTACATCGCACATACAGATCTACATTTTGAGCTAATCATATTCATCATTGTAACACAGCTTGTTTAATTAAGTTAGTAGCTATAAATATTGCTCGTATCTCCTCAGCTGCCGCGCGAACTGCCGCAAATTAAGCCTAAATGTTCAGTGTTGTATCCTGAAGCTCAACACACAGTTGTCTTCATTTAAAAATAGCGAGACTAAATGATATTAGCAGTGCTGATGCCAGTCTCTCTCGCATTGGGTCTTTGATCTCGCCATGAGCTAAAAACGAAAGTTAAAGAGCTACACATTCATTGCGTTTTACCGTGAAATGAGTTCCGCGTCTTAATTAAAATCACCACATCAATGATTTCTCTCATCCACCCGCAATTTTTGGGATGTTTACCCACCTGAATCGCGGATTTAACCGCAATCCGCACATACTCCGAGTCCTTATACACAAAAAAAAATATTTCTGCAACATCCGTGTGTAGTTAAATGAACTAAACGAAGCATTGAGGCAGATGATTTTGCCTCGAGGATTTTTTCAATTCGAGTAACTCGAGTTACTCGAGGAATCGTTTCAGCCCTAGTGCTGTCAACCATGTATATCATGTTAATACTGTGTATGTCCGTAATGTCACAATTGATTTTATATTAGTGGTTTGGAGCCATGAAAATGCATTAATTTGATTTCAGTTCTTTTTTTTGACATTGTTGTACAGAGGCAAACTCTCGCTGTCAGACTCCAGTGAAGCTGAAGTTGAGCTCAGAGCCTCCTGAAAACGTGGACTGGAGCGGCGCTGAGGCCTCTCTTTTCAGAGTGCTCATCGGCACTTACTATGACAACTTCTGCGCTATCGCCAGACTCATCGGCACAAAGACCTGTAGACAAGTGTGTGCACCTGAGTAGTTTTGATGTCACATTTTACATTGCAGTGTTAATACTGTTTAATGCTGATCAGCTTTTTAAATGCTATATAATTATTTTGAGGAGCTGCTAATTACACATTACCACAAACAGTAATTAAATGAACAGTGCATTGAATTCCTTTTTTAAGAGTTTTTTCCTGTGCCTTGTCAGGTTTATGAATTCAGGGTAAAAGAATCTAGCATCATTGCACGTGCTCCTGCGGTGGATGAAAACACTCCTCAAAGGAAGAAGAAGAGGAAACACAGGTATGTCTTTACAGTGATGCTTGTAAGAGCCTGACTACCCTTCATTTTGTGTTTTACTTTCAGTATTTCCAATATGATTGGTGCATTTCAATCAAGTCAAAACCCTGTTTTTTTTCTTTCTTGGGTTCTTCTAGATTGTGGGCCACACATTGTCGGAAAATTCAACTAAAGAAAGGTTTGTGTCTTTTACAGTGAAAGGCCAGCTCGTACATTTAATGGCAAGATTATGTGCTCACTATTGTAAAAGTTTAGTAAGAATGCAAGTATGCATTTTTATGTGAAATTTATTCTCTCAGATGGTTCCTCCAATCATGTGTACAACTACCAGCCATGTGATCACCCGCGCCAGCCGTGTGACAGTTCTTGCCCTTGTGTCACCGCCCAAAACTTCTGTGAGAAGTTTTGCCAGTGTAGCTCGGAATGTGAGTATGCATACACTAGGGATGCTCAAATCAGTATTGGCCGATATTCACATTCTATGACTCGATCGGTAGTCACTACATTTTTCCAATCTCATGAACAGATCCAATTTGATGACTTAACATGCGATGACGTCAAATTTGAGTGCCACAGTCACGTCATGTTCTAAAGAAATATCACGTAGAGGTACATTGGCTAAAGGATTTAATACAATAAACAGATTTGCCTGAGACACACAAAGAGCAGCCAGCGACAGGAAAACTAAACGTGTGATTTTTATTTTTACCCTGCGTTTCCCTGTTCTTCCTCAGGTAGTCATATTTGTGAAAAAGTCAAATTTGCCATCAGATATTGTCGTAGTATCCTTTCACATTTAAGGGGATTTCCCATGACTGGTGTCATTGCTGTTCAATATATTGAATCAATGCCATTGTCTATGATGTGGAACATCAGCTTAATTTCAATCAACTGTTTTAAAGAATAATAGCTGAATAAACGGTTTAATGATGACTCACTCATGGCAGCAGTGCTGCCACCTGCTGACATAACAATGATTGACAGCCTGCAATTATGTTCAATTTTAAAGTCTTGTAGGCTCTTTAACAAGCCAAAGTATCCTAATATAGATATTGGTTTGCGTAAGCTCTGTTTTTAAAGGCCTATCAAAATGTTAATTGTAAAATTGTGCTTATTTGATTCTCAAATATAACCACGACAACATGTGTATATGGCATTACTTTCTTATATAAAGCTTAAATGGGATCAGCCAATCATGATGACAAGAAGTCCGTATCTGCTGCAAAAATCCTGATTGGAACGTCCTTAACACACACGCAGACACACAGACACCAGTCATCAGTCATCCAGATCACGCATGCAACATTGTGACACCCAGTTTATACCAAAATACTGGAAAATAAAATAAGTTGAAAGAATTTAATTTTGACCTACATGTTAGTTCATAATTCATCAGAGCTCTTGGGTTAGAATGATTGACACTGAGTGTTAATAAATAGCTTTTCTAACTGAGGTAAAGGTATTATGTGTTCACTTGAAATGTTTCCTTTTATAACAGCCATGTTTAATTTGAAACAGTCTTGTCTGGAGTCATGAGTTATTTTTCTTTCTCTGCAGGTCAGAACCGGTTTCCAGGTTGCCGTTGTAAGGCCCAGTGTAACACCAAGCAGTGCCCCTGTTACCTGGCTGTACGAGAGTGTGACCCTGACCTGTGCCTCACCTGTGGGGCAGCTGATCACTGGGACAGTAAAAATGTGTCTTGCAAGAACTGCAGCATCCAGAGAGGAGCAAAGAAGGTGCGATTTATTCTGACACATTGGCTTGAAGATGAGATTAATATTCTGTTGCTTGACTTTGGCTGATACACTCACCTGTCTTTTTTTTATGCTGGGGTTTTTAGCATTTGCTACTGGCTCCGTCTGATGTGGCCGGGTGGGGAATCTTCATCAAGGAGCCGGTTCAGAAGAATGAGTTCATCTCCGAGTACTGTGGGGAGGTGAGGTGTGTGTGTGGACTGGTAATCCCTACGGTATGTGGACAAAATGTCCCCACAAAGATGGCAATATCCAAAATCCTTGTCCTTGTGGGGACATGTTTTGGTCCCCATGAGGAAAACATCTTATAAATCACATTAAGTGATGTTTTTTGAAAATGAAAAAATCCAGAATGTTGGGTAGGTTTAGGGGCAGTGTAGAGGGATAGAAAATACGGTTTGTACAGTTTAAAATACATTACGCCTATGGAATGTCCCCACAAAACATGGAAACACACAGTGTGTGTGTGTTCATCAAGCAGAGTGATGCATTTCCTTCTAACGTGACATTTCTATTTTTTCCTGCTAGATCATCTCCCAGGATGAAGCAGACCGCAGAGGCAAGGTCTATGACAAATACATGTGCAGCTTTCTGTTTAATCTTAACAATGGTAACTAACCTCCTCCTTGCAAACATTCACGTTTCACATCCCCCTCACTGGCTGATAAACTCCCACCTTTTCATCCACAGACTTTGTTGTTGATGCAACTAGGAAAGGAAACAAGATCAGGTTTGCCAACCACTCTGTGAACCCCAATTGCTATGCAAAAGGTAAATCACTCAGAATATTTTGCTAAGATGATGTAGTGTAAAATGTGACATGTTGTGTTCCTCTGTCCCCACAGTGATGATGGTTAATGGGGATCACAGGATTGGCATATTTGCTAAGAGAGCCATACAGACTGGAGAGGAACTGTTCTTTGACTACAGGTAAAAAAAAAGAAAATGGCACAGGATGTTCAAATGATTATTTTAACAAAATGCTTCTGATACATTTACCCTAATGTTTTCATTTCCCTTTCAGATACAGTCAAGCCGACGCTCTGAAATATGTGGGTATTGAACGTGAAATGGAAATTCCATGAAGCCATCTACCTCCTTGAACAAATGCCTTACACTCTTCAGGAATTCTCTCTCCACATGCATTTCCAGTACAGTTAGATACAAGGGCATCTATTTGAAAAAGGTTTTAAAAGTAATATTGGAAAGACTTCCTTTTTGTCTTTTCATTTTTTTCTTTTTTTAACTTGACCAACAGGCTTACTCTGGGAAACACTTTCTGATAGTAACTTGAACATTCGGTCATGTTTACAGTTGGTTTTAGTAGAGAGCCATTTTATTATGGGCCATTGTTTTGTAGTGTTTTTTTTTCCCTTCTTCTTTTCCTTCAAGTTGACAATTTCCTCTATACCTTTGGACCAAATTTCACATTCAAACCGGCTGTATATTTGTAATGCAGAAACATATTTATATCACACAACCCCCAGCTCCGTTTCAAGGTTTGTTCTTTGTGGAAACCAAAGCCACTGTCACTGCTTTGCATGTAAATGTCTCTGCAGAGGTGTATTACATGCATTTTCTGGTGCCAATGCGCTGTTGCTGTGAAGATGAAACAACTTGGTGCGTCAGGAAAGGAGGGTAGACTCAGTATCATATTTTTGCGGTGCCTTCATGTGTTTAAAGAACACTGAATAGTTTCTTGAATTAGATTTCTTAAAATGTTGTTGAGTGGTGTACTCAAATTGTTGTATGCATGAACAAAGGTTTCAAATGGAGTTGGAATCAGGTAACGCTTCATTCCTCACTGTACATGTTTTGTAAGGTTTATCCAGACACAGTTGCAGCTATGTACTTTAGACATCACTAAATGTAAGGAGATTAAATTAAGGTGCTGTTTTTGTCCCGGGTTACGTGAAAAAAACAATCACTTTTTTTTCCTGAATGTGGGATACTGTAAAATCAAAGCAATAATACCAGGCTTGACTCCAGAAGTTTAATGTCCCTATTTATTTTGTGTAAACAATTTTTATAATTTATTGATGGCTATAATTTGCTGTGATTTGTCTAGTGAATAGTAAGGAGTCACTTCTTAGGAGCTAGATGAATTTGTTTTGCTCCATTTAATTCATATATCTCCTTTGATACTGTCGAGTCACTGTTTATACTCTTTCTTCCCTGAGGGTTTTTGACCACTCCATCTCCATGCTTTTTGCCTCCAATTACAAGGTGCTGTTCAATTGTTTACAGGGACTTATTAAAGGTGATAAAACAAACTGTTTCCAGTTGGGTTTTTTTTTTTTGCTGTACTGTTCAAGCATGACATGTTAGGCCACTAAAACGAGAATATAAATGAGCAAGTCCTAGCACTGAGAAAGCATAAAGAAAAATTAAGTTTATTCATGACATTTATAAAATGAACTGTACTATACAAATGGTGTTTCTCATGACTGGTAACTGAAACACCAGCCAGTCAGCCATGATTATAGTCAGAGTGCTGCTGAAAAGTATCCTCTTATAGGTATTTCTGTCTGAAACCAACCGGTCAGTTTGCCAAAACTCATTGTAAATACAATTAAATTAATCAGCATTTTGTCTTTTCATAATGATAGGCAATAGCATGCAACCCTGACTCCGGGTCCCACTATGAGTATAGTTCAATGTCCAGTATTTACACATTAAAAATTAAATGGCAATCCTGAGCAGCTTAAGGGCTTGAAGACAAAGACTGGCCGCCTTAGCAGTCTGGGTTTAAAGGGAAAAGTCCAGTGTCAAATTGTCCTGCTTGGCAACAAGGATTTGAGATCTTGATAAGAGAATCCTCTGTTTGGTCTGTGTTGATATTCCTCAAAACATCAGACAAATATCTGAGCAAGGACATCAAACTTCAGACCACATTTTTATGCCAAGTAACTGTAAGTGTCTTTTTCCCCATCCACACGTTCCAGGTATTCCTTCTCTATCAAAATGTCAATGCATTTCTGAAAAAAAGGCATATTTTAATATTTCTAATGCATGTTTCATAAGCAGCCTGTATTGCACAGTGCTGTAGTCCCATTACCTTGATGACAGGAACACGAGGTTTGAATCGTGAAGAAAGCTGGTTCAGCACTTCTGCCAAAAGCTGCTGGTGCTTTAAAAGTTTCCTCATCTTCATGATTCTCACAATAGCTGCCTGCACACAAGAATATAAAACAACACGTAGAATCAAAAGAATCTTTCATTTGAACTTCAAGGGATTGTTATAGTTTGATTGTAATACCTGTATGAGGAGCTTCCTGTCTTCCTCAATGTTCTTATGTGTCATCTCCTGCTCTTGTTTCTGCTCTGTCTTCATCGGCACATTGATATTTACCCGCAACTTTTTACTGCAAGCACAGAGACAGATGACAAATGTGCAACATAATATTAGTATGTAATATCTGAAATATTTCAAATGCTACTGAAAGTTAATTATTAGTGTATGCTATGCAGATCAAACATGAAGCTGTAAGAAAATGCTGAAGGAAAGCATTTACTTCTTATATCCCAAGAAAAGCTTGATTAATGTATCGGGCTTGAAATCCATTTCATCTATGTTTGCATTCTCATCCTCCAAGACCTACAAAAAAGAAAAATGTATATTTAAAAAAATATTTTTAAACATATTTCCAACAAAACAGTAATATTTCCTCAAAATATAGGCATTTAAACATTTCTAACCCTGTCACAAAGCAGCAAATAAAATAAATACAGACGGAAGAGTTCTGTAAGGACCCTGTAAGCCAGTGGTTGTAATCTGGTTTGTCCATGGGACCCACATTTAATGACCCTATTGTCACTTTTTAGGAATTTGAATCGAGAAGTAAACTGCATCTGACCAAAGAGTCAACCAAGATCATGCAGAGCTTCCAAAATGAAAGTCTCACATGAAAAAAATAGGAATTCCATTATTTTGTTGTCGTTTATTTGACTACATACTCTCCACTTTTGGGTTTTTGAGATCTTCCAGTTGAGAAACACTGCAATAAGCAACCAGTTGTCAACACTTACCAGCAACTTTGATTTCAAGAGGATTTGCAAGACCTGAACCAAAATATCCTGGGAAATGCAAACAAACAAAAACATCAATAAACAAACCTATGAGATTTGTTTGAGCTATAAAGAAATGGCACGGCACTCACTGTTTTGATCTGTGTGCTGTCAGCCAGTTGCTGGACGGTGTAGCTGTTCTCTGTGTTGAACTGGAGCAGGATGGCCATCTGGAAGGTGGAGGCCTGCGGGGACACGCCACATAAACACATGCTGACATTTGTGCCAGCTGAGTCCTACAACCTTCTTGATGAGTCCCAGTACATGCTTTATATGACCGCTGGCATGACACATGAAGAAGGACCAAACCTGCAGTGTGTATCTGTTCTTGAAACAGTTGGTGACCAGCTCTCCTTTGGATAGATGGTAAAGCCATGTCAACTTCCGGCCGCTGTGTCTACTTCCATAAAAAGCTGTAAATCTTTGGTAACTCCGCTCCAACTGTGAAAAACAAAGCCATTGAAAAACTATCATTAACTGGAAGTGTAATCACACATTGTTCTCAGCTCGTGGAAGGTTGTGAAGGGCTTCGAAAATGGCAGGGTTAAGAGTCCGAAAGTCTCACCTCAGATGGTAAAGCGAATGTGCAAGACTGCTGGAACGGCCATGAGCCAGAGCTCAGAACCTGGATACTGAAATCCACTGTGAGACAGATGGAGCCGGAGTCTTTCATTTGCATTTTTATTCATCAGGAATAACAATTATTATAAAAACACTCCAAACACAAGCAAACATGAGGAATCGATGTAAAGCCAGAGTGTTGAGCACTTACAGTCCAAAGGTTCCGAGTTGGTAAGGTGCTTTTTGAATTGCTCATTCAAGTCTTTGCTGACACCGATGTCCTGGAACATGCGCTGGAGTTTGGATGTGTACTCGAAACCACATGCTTGCTGAGAGTGGGCAGAAAAAAAAAAAACTGCTCTCAAAAAAAGATTTCTCAATTTTAATCGATTCTCATTTTGATGATCTGATATTGATTCATGAAACCCAAAGAGTCTATGCTGCTTTCAGCTGATGAAAGAACAAAAATGTGTAGCACCTCCCATCCAATAAATCGCAATAAACTGTTACTTTTGAAAAGAAAAGTCTCAGCTTTCAAATTTTGTCAATTTTATTATTATGAAATTCAAACCATAAATACCATTCTGGCCCATTGCATTGCAGTTGTTAAAACATAATTGTCTTCAAAAAGTTGTTATTATAAAACCGTCCTAATGAGTAATGCAAATGTAAGTAGCCTATAAAAATCAGTTTTTAACCTTTACAGCATTAGTTGAAAGACTTTTTTCCCCTGGAGTGTTCCAGATACACAGCCCAATTAATCAATACGGAATCGAAATCAGAAGCTTGGGAATTGAAATTGGATTGCGAAATGTGTGTCAACCCCAGCCTTAGAAGGAAGAGCAGTAAAGTGAGCCATCTTCACTACACAAGGGCACAAACCTTCAGTTTGGAGATCATACTGGCCTCGGCGTCGTCGCTGGCACTGTTCTGGTGCACTAGTCTTTTGGCCAGCATCTTGGCATAGAACTTCTGGAACACGTCTTTATCCTCAATATACTTGAAAACCACCATCTGATGATAAAGAACGTTGGAGAATCTTATCAGTCACATGAATTAACTTACATTCATTCAGTGCAGATTGCAAATTTAACGAATACACAAGACACCTACATAGAATATGGCATGTGCCACAATGTACGGTTTATTCCCAGTGTACTGAATGAAAGCATTAAAAATCAACCGATATATCCTTCTTGACTAATAATTTGATGGTTTTACAAGAATTTGGATTATGCATGATGTAAAAATAAATTTGGATGACAAAAGACTGAAAATACAAATAACCATATTCTTTTCTAACATGATAACTGGACAGTGCACACGGATCAAATATTAAATATTTGCAGCCTAGCCTGTATTACAGTATATGCTGTGCCGTATACAGTACTTTAGTGTTCCCTTCTGAACAGTCTGTCACAGATTAACAAGGTCCCTATGAGTTATCTGATGCAAAAAAACTGATTTTGTTTTTACTGTATGCAGAATGTAATGGAAATTGGTTGGTTTTAAATAATACTTCAAATGACAGGCTGTACAATTGATCAAATAAGAATCGAGAGATGGACTAGTGTCTGCGATTACTAAACTGTGAAAAAAAGTCTCAATGTTCTGCATGTCTAAGAGCGAATGTGCAGCATAGTTGAATACACACACAATCAAGCATGTGCGACGCTCAGCGTTTTCAGCACCTCACACACTACACTACACATGAACATCCAAGAGCTGCTCCGAGAGTTTACCAGCATTTCATAATTTAATTTGATAAATACATCAAATGGAACACAGAAAAGGTCTTGACTATAAACCATTCAAATTAACATCTGGTGTAACTTGAAGAAATGATGAAAAACATATTACAATTGGAAAAAAAAAAATTCTGTTGTAAAGGAATTTGTAATTTTATTATGTTTTAAAAGATTGATTTAGTTGTTTAAGTTCTATGAGTTTCATTGATTAGACATGCTTATTGATTCAACTTTAAAACATTAAAACCTACAAACATCAAAAGGGAAAACCTTGGGAAAAAACTAAAGAAAATGGATTTTAATTAACACTCAAGGCCTTCACAGGCAGGGCTTAGATTAAGCCAGGAGTAGGCCAAAAAAGCATTACTGGTGTGCATCTTGAGACAAAACAATTGTCAAAAAAACATATTTTAAGATATCTCAGAGCAAGTTGCTTTCAGTTAAAACAGCTCAAAGATGCATTTTAGGGACCAGGCTTAAGCCTTTCTGTAAAACCAGGTATTGATGTTTGCTCCAAGTCCTGATCCCCAATGCATTAAGGGATTAAACTTTAATTTTCATGGAGAATGGGATAACTCACCACTTGGTTGAGAGTATCTTCTAGCTCAGCCTCCTCTGGATTCTTTGAACTAAATGAAACACACACTCAGTTAAATCATCTGTGGTATGCACACACCTGCAACTGATCCAAATCTAAAAGCAAACAAACTTTCCTAGACAGTTTTCATGTCAAATTTCATTTTTTTGAGTTTCACACAGACACTTGCTAGTGCAGTTTTCTTGAGATATTTTGTCAATCCTTAAGAAGCAACTTTTATATCTGTCAGAATACTACATTCAAAGATTCAAACTTCAAATCCTAAAACATACAGTATGTGTAAAACTGATGTGTTTGCAATAATGACAGTGGAACAGACTTTCACTGGATTTCATTCATTTCTGGCTGACATGTATGACATGAACATGAATGAAAGAATTCACCTCTTCTTCAGTAAGGAGTCACAGTATCTGGCCAGAAGCTCTGGGGATTTGCTGGAGGACTGTGCCATCCTGGTTATCGCATTATTATTAATGAATCTTCCGCGCAGGCCTGAAGAGCAGCACAGATCACAGAGTGAAAGTTACACCAGCGCTGTAAATAAACTCTATAGCTCAAAACCATTAAAAAAAAAGCCAGTTATTTAAATCTTTTGCTGAAATGAGTCAGTAGGAAATACCAGTTTACAATTCCAAACATTCACTGCCATATTGTAATAACCCAGTGAGAGTTTTGTATGCACAAAGAGTCTGATAACAGCCGGTATGCTCAACACAGAGTTCTGATCTTGGTCATCAAAGATGTAAAATAACTGGCGTAAAACTATTTTTGTTTTTGGGGTGAAAATACTAACATAGATCACTAACCTTATCAAGTGCCGCCACAAACCCAGCATCATTATTGAACGCAGACATGACGAGAGCATTGTATTTCTTGTGAACATCCAATATTGTTTGCACATAGATTTTGGGATCCTGGAAAACAAGTTCAAACTATGATTAAACTAAGTTGTTAAAAGGAACTGGAAAACATGCACAAAGACCCTGGGGCTCACATAAAACCTAGTTAGACAAACAACTATTGTCATGGTAAGAATAGACCTTGCTATGCATCAATACAATGAAATGAGGCCTTGACTTCAGGGAATTCAGGTTCAGCTGTGGTTCCAAATTTTCAGAAAAAGTTGCACATTTTCAGAAAATCAAATAAATCAAATTTGGAATTCCTTTCCATAGTTGCAGCTGAAGACCAAAAGTACTGTCCACACCATCACTGTGGCTTTATGCTGTAACACCACGACTTACATTGAGTGCTGAATCTCCACATTTCTCGATGGCTGCCAGTCCTTGATTATGAATGTGGGACTCCAAGAGTTTCTTAAGCTCGCCCAGTCCGTCTGTGATCCGGGAAACAAGGTTGTACATCCGACCGAGATCTGCAATTATAAAAAGTGCATCGACTGTCAAACTAAGTGTATAATTTTAAATGCTTGCTTTTTCAAAATGAAACATCAGAACATGCATTTCCACCGAATGAACGTGATATTGCAGCCCTGGCTGACCTTCGTTCTTATCAGCATCTAGAAGGTTCTGGAACTCCGTGTGGAAGATCTCCAGGTGTTTTTCGATGAGGACCTGCTCACACTTGCGAGCCAGCTCGTCTTGTGTGCTCTCGTGGAGATACACCTGTACCCGCCGCTGCTCCTCCAGTAACCGTGCCTCTGCCTGCAAGCATAAACACACGATCTTACAGTTAACACTGTTTTAAGTCTGAGTACTCATAAGAAATGTATGCTTAAATATGTAGTAAAACCAATTTCCCATAAAAATCACCCAGGATTAGCATTATAACGTCTGAATTGAACCTCATTCAAACATGATATTGTCATTAGTTTACCTTTTTCATGTATTCAGTAACAGGGTTTTGCTGGAGGAACTCTGTGCTTTCCCGTGTATAGAAGCGCTCGGTATCTGCCAAAAACTGCGTCTCAAAGTACTCCTTGTAAACTGATAATGTCGGCCCCTTCACAAATGCATCATCCTCATTCAAGCCCAACTCAACTGGAAAAGACAAACCAAATCACAACATAATGCTTAAAAGGTCCAGAAAGCACTTGATTTATTCCACTTCTATGACTGACACAAGATTTAAAATTTTATTTACAGGACATCTGGCTCAAGTTTTGTGAGAGACCATCATAGGACAGATGAAGCGCTGCCACACTCACCATAGGACTGCACCACTCCACTGATGAGTCTGGTGTTAATAGTCTCACCATTTCTCTCCTTCTCAATGAGTTTTAACACAGCATTTGTCACCTATATAAACAAAATATATATAGGGGGATATAAATATACATACACTCATTTAGACACATACACACATGTACTTCAAAATGACCAATAAATGAAGAATATAAACTGACGACCCACCTGCTTGTTTAAAGGTCTAAATAAACACTCTCTCCAAGTTACCAAAGCAAGCTGTGAAAGAGACACATTATTTTATAATGGTTTCTTACTGCAATGAGACATGAGGAAGACTACTGCTTTAAGAAAGTTACCATTTATATTATCAATTTATCTAGATTATATTAATAATGTCAAGAATTCCAAGATTTAGTGGAAAGAAGTCAAGCCTGTAATCAAATCTCTCACAAAGTCTCAAGGCTAATGTTAATTAAAGATACAGATAATGTGTGGTCACAGGTCTGCATATATTGGCTATTATGAGCAACAAATATAGCTATGATATAGTGTAGTCATTATGTCAAGTCTTATAAACACAATGTGTGGAAATGTAAAACAGGAACCTATGAGTCAGGCAGGGGCGTGTGCTGTTTCTCTTACAGAGTAAATTTCATAAATTCCTTTGCGTCCCTCATCACACTCTCGGCGCACCCAGTGTCTGTTGAGGTAAGCACAGATTCCGTTTAACACTTTACTGGAGAAGCGATAGTCCTCCCACTGCTGTGTGTAGAACTTAAGAACGCTCTCATCCATCAGGTCCTCTCCATCCTGCCAGACACACACAGATGGAGGAGAGAAGTCAGGAAGATGTCTGGGCAAGTGACAACAACTCACACTGCTATCCATTTTAGTGAGGGCAAAAAAAATGATAATTATTACAACAAGCCATATCAATAGATAATTTTTATTATTAAATTTTTATTTATTGCCAGTTAATATAAATATACTTTGTCATAAAAAAAAAACAATTACAAACTAAACATAAAATTCCAACATTCTTCAAGCTAATTTAGGCATAAAAACATTACAATAGGGTTTTACTATACGGTTGAATATTTTTTGTAACAAGGCATACAAAGAGTATAACATGGCAAAGAACATGGTATAGTGTTCAAATTAGATAAGCCGTCATGTTATCTGTTTTCGATTAAGATCAGAGTCAAAAATTTTTTGGACCAACAGCAATATGATCACTAATATATCATGCATCCCCAACAAACACACTGTAGGCTATTACCTTGAGAAGGTTTGTCAGGTAGCTCCTCAGAAAATCTTTCAGTCTTTTGTAGAGTTCTAGTCCAACAAACTGAGCCCCACCAGGGGTGGGAGTTTTCTTGGAGGGTTTGGAAGGGGGGATGCCAGCACCCCTAGCCTGGTTGGACTGGTGCACGCTGGTACAGTAGTTATACACATGTCTGAACAGTAGGTTAAAGTCTTAAGATAGTATTTGAGGAAATGTTGACAGACAGATCAAAAAAGAAATGTCAGCTTCCAAGCTGCTTTGTTTTTGTAGCTGTATCAGGGTACAAAAATTAATAAACATACTGTGGTTTAACAGTGCCAGATAGATCCTAGAAGAGTGAATATAAGAGTCCACACCTATAAGGTTTACTTCTGTAATTGTTTCTCCAACATGTCCAAATCTAATACGAAAAGCATAAATTATACGTGGAATTTGGACAGTATAACTGTTTGCTTAGCATGTAATTCCAACCGAGTACCTGTGGGATAAGCTGAACAAACAAGTCTGATTCATGGAGACCCACCACGCAACTTACATTACTTAAAGGATCTGCTGCTAACATCTTGGTGCCAGATACCACAGCACACCATTAGGGGTCTAGTGGAGTCCATGCCTCGATGGGTCAGGGCTGTTTGGCAGCAAAAGGGGGACCAAAACAATATTAGGCAGTTGTGCCTGATCAGTGTATGTCCCCTCACACATAATCTAAATGGGGAAATGAACAAACCTTTTAAAGGAACTTGTACCATTTCAAAGGTTGCCTCTCGATAATAAACAAGAATGGTACAGTACCTTCGACAGTCTCAGTGCTCAAGGCCTTGAGAGAACTTGTTAGACTTTCATTTGAGTGTGTGTGTTTTTCCTTTAACATGAAGTTTCACACCTTTAACATGAACTAACATACTCAGCAGCGCTGAAGACACCTGCAGAAACAGCAGTTTTTTGGTGCACACAGGGCCACACGCAGACAAAAAAAAAAAAATACTACTTAAGATGTAGATGAGAATGGCAGCTGTGGGTGGCAGATGAAACTCAGAGCAATTACGCCCCTGTGTCTGATGTGGCACTAGTGGGTGAAACACAAAACTGCAAATTTGAAAGCGGACAAGAGGCCCTAAAGTTTTAATTTCCCAGACACAAATTTCTTTGAAGAGCTCTAGAATGGAAAACTCATTGGCAGTGAGACATCTGACACTACAAAAAATAAATAAAAGTAATAACATCAGGTGCTTTGATTTTACATAGTTTTGTGATTCACATTTTACTTAAATATAATTTATAATTTCAGTGTTATTTGAAATAAAAAAATAGACTGTATATATAACATTTTAAAAAGTAAAAATCGCAATGAAACCAATTTGAAATAGTATTTTACACTCAATGATTTCATGTTCTCTAATATTAAAAAATGATTAATTATCCAATATAATAAACTTTAGTCTGTCTACATTTTGACTCGTAGACTTAATATACTAAAGTTGGGGTCAGGGGCATAACGGATTATTCTAAGGGCCCTAGAAGAGAAATTAGGTGCTCTGAAAACACCCCCCACCCCCTCCCTTTACTCATCGCTTATTAAACACAAAGGCATAACTTGACGACGAAGAGTTTTTATTATGTTGAACACGACCGCTTCCGCTTCTCCGGCTCATGAGTCCGCAGCACTGTTTTATCATATTAGATACATTTGAGTGTGTGGAAAGTTGTTATAATGCTAATCTGTGCGTTCGCCCGGCGCTACTATGAGACACTTGTTGCACACTGCGGTAAACTAGATCGATATTACGAATGGTAAAACATGGTTCTCGCTGTGAATCAAAAAACAATAAGTCAAGATATAACATTGATTCATTTTCTGTCCATGACTGTATCCAATCATATATAAAGTGTCTTTGGTGTTTCTACAAAATAAAATGGCTTATTTCTCTAGATATAAACATTCGGGATAATATATGTACACAAGTCAACAAAATATATAACATTGTTTTTGGATATTTTAATTGTGCCTTTAACAGTCACTTAACAGCGTAGCGATGTAATCAATACAATAGTTATTTGAAGAAAGGTTATTTACTCTATTTTGATCATGGACAACAGTGTTTATATCATTCCAAACCGTAACTTTTTATCCCTGTACTTCTGTGATGATATGAATATGCAACAGAATTACTGATACTGTGTGGTTGAAAAGACTGTTTGCGAAGCTGTTTCATACCTATAAATGACAACTGCTCTCTCTGGGTCAGCGGTAGCACCACCACAGATTTGAATTCAATGTTCAAGCAAAACTTGTTTAGGAATGAGATTGCATGGGTGTTTGAATCGGAATGTCAATCTTTTAACGATTAAGCGTGCAGCTCTAACTGACCATCATCTGCATGCGAAACTCCTGATCTTACGGATTCCCATTTAAATGATTTTGCCAAGCAACGGTACTGGGACTGCATCTATGAATCACCTATGAATTCCACCTTCAGAACTTCCCCAAAGAGTGAGAAACAGTTGCTGTACTTTTGCATAGCACACAAGTCTCCCTGATTCAGTCCCATCAGCAATCCCATCACTGCGTCCACATCAATGAAACAAGAAATGCAAAACGACAGCGACCTAAACCATTCAATGTGTTTGCCTAATAAACCGAGGTCTCATTCTCATTTCAAGTGCAAAATTCACACACATGGTACCACACCTAACAAAGACAAAGGCTTTCAGTGTGCTGCCCACAGCTGCTGCCCCCATTAATCCCCATTCATCCCATGGTGCCTGGTAAGATACGTATAGAGTTCCATGTAGCGTGACTTAGCCATGCTCTGGCGTGTATAGACCTGCTGTATCCCCGCTCTAAGGTCATCCCAGATCTGGTCCAGCCCAATCTGTTTGAGCCCGTGGGTGTTCTGGCCCCTGTTGGATGACATTGTCTCAGTGTCGGTCTGCTCACGTCAGATAAATCCTCTCTTCTCCCCGTTCTGCTCCAGAACTTCTACTTCACATGTAGTCCACCATGCTGGAGAGCATTCAGACAGGATCAGTTCAGGGATGAGTAAAGCTACACAGATGGTGCTACAGGCTGGTCTAGAGTTACAGCAGCGTCCAAACACTTCCGTACGGTATCTGCAAGAGCAAACAAATCAGGTTTGAAATAAATAATCACATTTATCATCACTTTAAAAGGGTGCATTACCATAAAACAGGGAGTAGTGTTTTCATTATGACAGATGTAACAATGACAACAAGCTATGCATATTGTTATGTATGACATATAGTATTATAAACAGCACTTACAGGTGTTAATAATACCTAGCAATTATTCTATAGCAACAAACAAAAGCAAGAGCCCCAAAACCTATTCATTTAGGTCTTCTAAATAAAACGGACTTACATATATATTTAAGAGAAAAGGCAAACCTAACAGGCGACGTTTGGGAAACGATCTTAGCAGTAAGCATCATAGCAGAGCTCAACTGAAGTGACAAGCGTTGGGTCATGGTTATATTTAGCGGCATGTCTGACTGCTGTGTTGTGGTGCAGAGGATATGAATATTGCTGGTCATTGTTTACATGTTGTGACGTTCGAGACTCCACATTTTAGAGGCAAGAGTGACCTAGGGTTGGTGCACCAGAACATGTGACCAGCGGGATTGGGCTTAGCTGGGTTATTAATAGCATTTCCCACATCGTTCTTTCTATGACTTCTTGTTTACAGACAGCTGTTTCTATAGCCAGCAGAACAGTTAATATGTGCCTGAGACTATGTTCACTAAAACATCTCGAGTGATAAAATGTAGCTGTTAGGATTCATATAGGCAGCATATCTTACAGTCGAGTTTAGATGTAAACGCACAAGTATGTGCTAAATTAAAGTTTTTTTCTGTGTCAAATCAAGAGAAGCAAAGTCCCACAACTGACCCAGCCCTGTTAAATCACTGACCCAGAGCGTGAGAGGTTTTACAACAGAGGAAATAAACAAGATGGAGTGGCGTCACACCGTTAGGATCAGCCCAGCTTAAGGCGACACATATATGAGACACCGGCAGTTAAAGAGGACACTGACTTTTAATGATCCCTCGCTCATTTAACACACATAAACGAACACAGTTTTACAATAAATGCTGCATATAAACTCTTCTTTCAGCCTCTGTAAGTGGGATGGCTATTAATAGCAATCATGGTCATTCATTACCCACAATATTTCAGTACTTTTAAGGCACTGTATTAAATATAAAACTCAAGTGCTTTGCTTGATCATTGTGGGAAAACAGTTTGTGAACGTCAAACTGCTTGAGCCTGGTCACATTTAATCTTATTAGATCAGCCAAAGCAAGACTAGACTCTCTGACCCACATTCATCCTTTCCATGATATCAAACATGTGATCTGTAGGTTGTCAAAATGTCAACAATTATAGTCGAGTAGAGCTCAGAAGTCCTTTAAACTAAAAGAAAATTACATTCCACCACTTTTTCATTAAATGGATAGTTCACTCAAAAATGAAAATTCTGCCATCAATAACTCACCTTTCATAATTTCATGTGTCATAAATCTGACTTTCTTCTTCTTTAGTGGAACAAAAAGAGGTGTTTTGAAAAATGTCGGTAACCAAATTACCAAATTAATTACTAATTAGCAATAGGCTATACATGTTCATAATTCATACAGGTTTGGAATGACATGAAGGTGAGTAAATGATGACAATTTTATTTTTTAAGCTGATATGTCCATTTAAACTGTGGTTTGATCAAGTAAAGTTCAAAACAAAAGTTACAGAAGCCAGGTGTCCTCCTAGAAGGACACATAGCACAACAAATACTTTTCTTCACTAGTTAGCTGATTCGTCATAAGATTGAACATGATTTTCAATGTGCGACAATTATTTTTAAGGCGTGCAAATTGTCCACAAAAACACGAATCTACATGACAGTTATTCGTCCCTATTGTAAAACAATTAACCTACTCTGCATCTGAGGACTCATATATGCCAATATTAACATGATTCATAAGCCATTCTCTAGGAAACCTTTTTATAATTTTAGAAGGAAACTTACCACACACTAGCACACGAGGTTTAGGAAATTACGGGTCCAAAATAAAACCCATTCTTGGTCACTTATGGCATTTTGCAATGCTCTCTAGGTAACGTTAGGCATCTGAGACAGCAGAATTCATGTGAATGTGTATTAATCACTGGATCATGCCATTTATACCGCTTTAGGTCTCCATCATAGACGTTACCAAGAAGAGTACGTTAACTTTAAATATACAATGTCTTAATTTCATGACTATTCTGAAAGCAGTTTTTTCTAAACATACATTAGCAATGCTAAGTAGCAGCTCGCTAGCTTCAGGTACCCTAGTAAACTGAGGCTGAGGAGACATTTTAAGACGTGCTAATGCAAAATAAAAGGAATGACATTCAAATATAACCTTAAAATAAGGCAAACAACACTTGTTATTAACATACTCCTGTATTACGGCGAAGCTTTTTGAGATATTGATGTAAAATGGCCACCTATGCATTAAGTCGTTTGAAATACCACACAAAACGTGTGTCTTCCTTCTGTAGTTGTATATCCTGCCAGAACGGGGCAGCTGACATGTATATAAAGATATTTAGTCTTACCTGTACCGGTTTCTACCGTCGAGCTGTTGAGGTTGAGGCCCTGTGCTATGTCTGTGTATGACTGGAGATGATTGGGAATTCCGTATTCTAGCGAGTGAAGCGTCATACGCCATAGCTCAGAGAAATACAGCGGCGCCTAGTGTTCACTGAGAGATACAGCGACCGCTGTTATTTTATTTTTTTAATGTGGCACATGCAATTTATTTCACTATTATTTATTCACACACACACAATTGATTGACAGATAAACACTTTTGTATGAAAACTGAACTGAGCTGGAAAATTACACAATTTTTTGCAGAACTGCTTTATAGACAAAATGAGCTAATTTGAGGATCTTTATAAGGGAACTGAATCAACACTGAACTGACTTCAGCTGAAATGCATCATTTTCCTGTTATCAGGCTTATTTGAAACCATGTATAAAGTGCTATATAAATAAAGATGACCTGACTCGATAAACTCTATAATATAGTCTATATTATATTTTTAGCATTTTGCTTTGTACATTCAGTTTAAGAGCATTAATTAGGGAAAATGTTATCATTCATTTGAATTATGCATTTCAAACACATTCTGATCTCCGAACCATGCAATAAAAGCACATCCCTGCAGTTTTAGCCTATTACCACTGCTCAGGTAATGTTAATGGTATTTCAGAGTAAATATACAATTTATATCAGAGCTAAAATGTATCCTTTATATTTACAGTAAGGCTTCACATCCTCATCGTGTTTTTTATGTCCTTCAGGGGGATCAAGCCATCATTTAGAGGGTCAGACACCCCCAAACTAATTCATAATAAAATAATTTGCACCCAATAATGTAAAAGTAGGACGCTGTTTGACTGTTGGGATGCTCGCCTTGTATGGTTTACACAGAAAACTCCACTTTTGGCTTTTCTTTCTGTAAAACAATTTCCTCAAAAACTTTTTTCGTTTTTCTTCTTTTCTGCATTAGTTTTCAGTTTCAAACTCTCTCACGTAGCCTAACCTTTCCAGTGTTCTTGTAATTGTATATTGATGAACCTTGACTTTAGCTAAGGCAAGAGATTTGACTTTCCGCTCTTGGAGAGATTTTAGGTGGTCGATCACTCCTGGGAAGGTTCATCACTGTTCCAAGAGTTTTCCATTTGTGGATTATGGATCTGATTGTGGATCGGGGAAGTCCCATGATCTTTGAAATGGATCTGTAGCCCTTACCAGACTTATAGTGAAAAATGATCTTTTCCTTGATATCTTTGTCAATTTCTCTTCGTGGCATTATGCATTTTCTGAACCTTTATGATGGCAACTTTATGCCTAAGGATTAAACATTATGGATAAGGATTAAAAACAGATTTATTCTGATAAGTGCTCTCTGTCTTCAGATGGATCTAGAGCTGTCCAACTACTTCAGTCGTGAAAAAGCAAACAAGTTAGGTTTCTCCTTCACTTTATTTCCCAAACATATCCAGCTTTTTGAACCTACAGTAGACTACTTCTAGCAACCAACTCTGGTTACTACAACATCGCTCTGGTTTTGGTGAGGGAAATCAAAGGAAGTTATTTATATAGCACAAGGCAATTAATTTTAAAGTGTTATACATCTAGAGTCAAAATTACTATTTAATTAACTACTAAAGTATTAGCCAATTCTTTACATAACCAGAACTGAAATGAAATGCTTACACTGCATTGAGTGTCATTTTACATTTATTTATTTTCTTGACTTGAATGCAATTTATTAGGGGAAGTAGGCCTATTTAAAATATAATTGAAATGCAAATACAAAACATGGAATTGAATCATTGTAAACTGAATCTTTCTGATTTTATTCTAACCATAGACTGTAAAAAGTCGAATCCAAACGACTCAACCTAAAGATTTACAGCCCAACATGTAAGTTATTACCAAATATTTTTTATGACCATATCATTATCAATGCAAGCTAACAACTGGTTACCTTTAGTTAGACTGCTGAACAGGAGCTGAGGAGAAATATTAAGATATATTATTGCCAAATAAACATATAGCATTGTAAGAGAACAAAAAAAACAAACAAAAACGTTAGTTATTATTGACCTATTCCGATGACTTTGACTGCTTAAGAATAACAAAAACGTTTAATCTAGCCTTTAATTATATTTTATGGCAAAACGAAGTGGCTAATAATAAGTAAATATATTTTGACATCTGTCTCTGAGGTCCAGCCGTAATGAATGGCTTGAGGTCTCTCTCTATGCTGCTTCTCTAGTTGAGCATTCCATAGAGCAAATCAAGCGTTTTCCGCCGCAGCGACCTCTAGTGCTCGAAGCGCCCATTTTAATACAATACTTTTTTTTCTTTCTCTAAATTGTATTTTTATTCCTTTTTTAATCTCCTCATTTGTGCAAGTGCAATCTGAATTTACTCTACCTATAATTGAATAACCTTTTTTTACTTTGTTTATTTACTTTTTTACCTTGTTTATTAGGCTACTTTATCAAATGTGTTAAAATGTTCAGCAAATGTTCATTTATACAATGGAAAATTTGTTATCAATGAGCAACATCCAAACAGTTCTTGCTACTATTCACTACAAAGTGGCAATATTTTGTTCTAAATGGATCGGAAAAGATGGCATTTTACAGTGTTCCTGTCAGGGCACCAATTTAAAGACATTTGGAAGGAAACATTATTAGTCTTGCACTGTTTAATTGACAGTAAACAGCCTGTATTGTAAAATCAATCTCAAGAGAGGTCTAAATATGTCCAGCCATTGAGTCAGGGCATAGGAAATGGGTGGGCGACTTTGTCTTGTGTTGAAATTGTTGCTATTTCTAGCATCAAAGACCATTTATGAAGGCATTTTCCCATTTATTTCCCATACATTATGTTTCCACTTCCTCTCCATTTACACTTTTCTACAGACCCAATATTTCAAGCCCCAACCAAGACATAACCCAAATGAATGAAATGACAAATATTTTATATTCATGTTTTGTTTATTATTTGTTCATAATAGTAATATTTTTGAGTATTTCTCTTATTTTGCTATCAGGCCTCATACAATGACATGAACAAAAAATACGATTGCACAAATATCTTATTGCACAGATATCTTATTTTCACACTTCAATGAGTGAATCATATAAAAATATATATTCATGCCTGTAACAGCAATAAGTAAACAAATATGGTGCAAGAAGTAAATACAAGTATGAAATAAAGAAGGCCTAGAATAAGAGTAAGACTGTTGGCAACATGTTTTTACTGTGGATTGTTGCAGGCCTGTTTAAGACCTTAATCAAACAAAAACGTCCACTTCTGCCACTTCTGTCTTTACAAGACTTTCCTCAAAAACTTGAGAGTCTTCCTGTAGCTTCTTCTCAAACAAGAGTTGAGTATTTATTTTCTTCTTTTTCTGCAGTGGTTTTCGCCTTAATGCTCTCTCACGATGCCTGATTCTGTCCAGCCTCCTTCGGATTGTAGAATCATGAACTTTGACTTTAGCTAAGGCAAGAGAAGCCTGCAGCTCTTTAGATGTGATTTCAGGGTTTTTGGCGACTTCCTGGATGATTTTACGTTGCGTCCGCGGAGAGATTTTAGTTGGTCGACCACTCCTGGGAAGATTCATCACTGTTCCATGCGTTTTCCATTTGCGTATTATGGATCTGATTGTGGATCTGTGCAGTCCCATAATCTTGGAAATGGATTTGTATCCCTTACCTGCCTTATAATGAAAAATTACCCTTTCTTTGAACTCTTCAGGAAGTTCATTTGATCGTGGCATTATGCATTTGCTGAATCTTTGTGCTGATTGTATTCAAAATCAGGCTGCTTTTGAGAAATGCTTCCCGTCAGGAAAACTGACAGGATGATTTAGGTTTACTGCCGCGTCCAACCACAGGGTATCTGTGAGTCAGAAAATACCAAATTAGGTTTTAAACCTTCTGGTTCTCAACTATGGTAATAAAGGACCTGCTCCCTTGCTCATTTAACCTACTACACACCTAAACAAACAGAGTGGAAATCTGTGTCACAATATACAGTCATGTGAAAAAGAAAGGACACCCTATGGAATTCTATGGTTTTACGTATATCACTTATTATCTAGTCCATGTCAGGTCTTAAAATTAGGTAAATATAACCACAGATGAACAACAACACGACATATTAAAAATAGGCCAAAAAGGATAAGCCATGTGTGACAAACAAAGCACAACCTTACAGCTTCCATAGGAATTAAGAGGTTGAGTAACAGTCAGGAAATTTGAAGTTTGAACATTATTACAGTACACGAAAGATTATTCAAAAAACATTCAAGACAGCTGCCAATCTTCCCAGAAGTGGATGTCCCAGCAAATTCACCCCAAGATCAGACCGTGCAATGCTCAGCTACAGAACATCTCAGACCTTTCAGGCCTCAGTTAACATGTTAAATATTAAAGTTCATGACAGTACAATTAGAAAAAGACAAGTATGGCTTGTTGAGATGGGTGAAAAAGTTTTGTCTCTGGAACATGGCAGTACGCCTTAGGTTTGCAAAGTTTCATCTGAACAAACCACAAGACTTCTGGAACAATGTCCTCTGGACAGATGAGACCAAAGTGGAGATGTTTGGCCATAATGCACAGCGCTACGTTAAAACCAAACATTTCCAGCATTTCAGCACAAATACCTCATACCGACTGTCAAGCACGTTGGTGGAGGGGTGATGATTTGGGCTTGTTTTGCCCGCAAATCTCAGTGAACTGAAGCAACGCTGTAAAGAAGAGCGGGCCAAAATTCCTCCAGAACGATGTGAGAGACTGATAAAGTCATACAGAAAATGATTACTTCAAATTTTTGCTCCTTAAAGTGGCTCTACAAGCATTTGTCACATGTCTTTTCTATTTTGGCTTTTATTTGATAAATAAATAATGACATGTTGTAATATGTAATGTGTTGTTCATCTGAGGTTGTATTTATCTAATTTTAAGACCTGAAACATATAAATCATAGAATTCTAAAGGGTGTCGTTTACTTTCCGCATGACTGTATGCTGTGTATAAACTCTTCTCCAGTCTCTGTTAGTGGGACGAGGACCTGAGCAATAATAATGGTCATGTATTACCTTAGATTACGGGTATTATACTGAAAACAGATTGTTGACAAGCTGCTTTCGCCTGGTCAACTTTAATCTCATTAGCTCAAGGCTAGACTCTCTGACCTAATAGCCCACATTCATTAGGGTGGGATATTTGTAGCATATTCACAGCAAACTAAAATTAAATTCTGTCTGGTCATCATCTCACCAGCTAAAGTGAAATAAAGGGTTCAATTTACAGTAAACCAAAAACACGTAAATACAGTAAAATGGCAACACTAGAACATAGGCTTTTCTTATGTTTCCACAGTGGTGAATAAAAAAAATAATAAAAAATTAAGGTTAAAGTGTGTCACACTTCTCTACTTTTGCATTAAATCAATAAATTAAAATGACTTATTAAAACAAATGCTTTTTAAGACAACTGCAATGCTGGCTAGTTTTAGGTCCAGGGTAAATTGACGTTGACGAGAATATTTAGGGAATATTAATGCTAGATAAACGAGTGACTTACAACAAACAACATATATTATTCAAACTCTCTAGCGTGGCAAAGCTTGTCTAAACGGCCACTTGTTCGGACAAAACCATCCTCCAAGATATATATTATCCCGACAACCGAGTGGCTGACACGTATTTAATCTTACCCGTTTGAAATGTTGAGAGGTTGAGGTCTGTGCTGTCTGTCTCTGCAGCTGGAGATTATTGGGATGGGAAATCCGTACGCAGAACCAAAGAGCGAGTGAAGCGTCATAAACCACAGCTCAGAAATACAGCGACCTCTAGTGAATATAGAGAGATACTGCGACCTCCGGTGTTCACTTGCGCCAGTTCTTTCGTGTTCTCATCCTTGTTTTTTGACTCCAGGGCCCTCCATTGTCTATAACAGTATTCGACTGGATAAGAATTAGTTTTTATAATAATACAATTTAGAAGTAAATAATAAATAGGGTAAGTCGGGGTATTTTCTCTCTCTCCTGAGCATAGATGACACAAAATATTGTCTCAGCACTTTTGATGAATGGCTATTTTTATTTTTGTAATTTCATCTAACTATCAATTTGAATAGTCAGTTAAAACTTTTTTTTTTGTGGTTAATTGATCTAATTTAGTGTCTCTGGAAAATGTCTTTAACTGTATTATTTTGACTATCAAAGTTTTTTTGTGTACACATTCATGTTTATACATTCAAAATAAAAAATGAATTGGACAAATTCAATTTAATTGAGGGCAGGTTTTCAATCCAATAAATGTCTAAATGTCCAACACAACTGAACATTAAACACTAACATTAACTAACAATATATTTCCCTTTACAGGAAAACACATAAAATAACACTTTAATCCTTAAATGTTCTATCCTAATGCAGTTCCTTGATAAAGCACTACAGATCCTCTGCCCAGTAATGATTCATGTAGTTTTAACACAAATGAATTAAGTAAACTTCAGTTTTAAATATATATTAAGTTGATTAAACACAAATTAAGTTGCGACAAAATTAGATTTAAGTAAAGTGAACATAACTTTAATGTGTCATATGAACAGCCTGAATAATTGTTTTGAGTGTAGATTTGTGAAATAAAGGTTTTAGATAGTAATACAATTAGACTGTTGGGATAAGATGACCTCCCCAGAATTAAGGCCCCAAGTGACATGTTGTGACTTGTGTTATTATAGTTTATTTAATTGTAATGAATGGGGTTATAATTTAGTATTCAGTATTAATTAGATGTACATTTCAGATATCTTTGCTTTCATTTAAAACTGTTAGTTGAGTGAAATCATTCAATTTGCATTCATAGTGTTGCTATTATGACATATCTTCAATTAAACCAACTAATATCTTACCCCTCTTTTAATATCTGGCATTTTGAGCTATAACAAAACGTAAAGCAAAATGTGGAAAAAGAAAAGAAAAAAGTCAAATGTTGCAGACCTCTTTGTTTCACACCAGACATGATGGGACTTTGATCTCTCTTTTTTTAATATTATGCTATAAAGACCCATTTAGTGAGGAATAATAAGACAAACAGAGGGAATATGCTGATTTAGTGCTCTTATTATCATCATCATCATCATCATCATCATCAATAATTTATATATTTTCGGGTGCATGTTCATACAACTTTTTATTCACGTTTAGTTACATTAGTCTTACTTATTAATTAACGAGAACCGGAGAAAAAGACTTTCTCGTTAGGCCAATGCATTCCAAAACAGTTTATCATCACCATCAAGGTCAGGCTGCGAAGTGACGTAATTGAACTAGTTGAAGAATGAGCCATGACCTTTCCGCTCTCAATGTTTTATTAAATAAATAATGTAAAGCAACTTTGTAGCCTACTTCTCATGCAAGGCTGCAAACCTCCCGCGAGTGAGCCAGTGTCAGCCAGACGAGTATCGTCAGCAGCTCTGCCTCTGATTGGCTGCAGGCATTGAGCAACACAATCTGATTGGTCTCAGACCAATTGAAGAGACATTTTAATTCCGATAAGACTCAACTACTCAACTCATATTTTCTTGCATTGTATTTTAAGTGTGCTGTAGGTTTAATATAGTGTGTGTAGGATTGTAACACGATTCTTCTCTGCCACTGTAAACTTATTAAACATATTTACACTTAAATCACAACTAAAGTAGGGCTTATAGCATACACTGCATATAAATGGGCGTTTTATATGAATAACCATGAATAAGTAACCTTAAACATTATTTAACTTTAAATATACTACAGCTTAATGATATTAACTATGTATTTTTTTAAATATGCTTTTAGTGCATTGTTCATTTGTTACAATGACAATTTTGAGCATAAAGTTTAAAATATACAAAATTTTATTTTTAAGTAATGCTCAAATAAGTACACTTTACAAAAGTACACATAACTTTCATTTAAAGTATATTTTTAGAAAATATATTTTTAATGATATTTATTGTGTATTTTTTAAATATGCTTTTAGTGCATTATTAATTTGTTACAATGACAATTTTGAGCATACAGTTTAAAATATACAAAAAATATATATTTTAAAGTAATGTTCAAATAAGTACACTTTACAAAAGTACACAGAACTTTCATTTTAGGTATATTTTTAGAAAATATATTTTTAGAAAATGTACTAAAATACAATTATTTTAAAGTGTGTTAAAAGTTGTATCGTGAAAATATGATGCTAATATACTTTGTATATATTTAGAGATGGTACAATTTTTGTTAGTATATTTCCAATATACTATTGGAAAAGAGAATATATTTAAAATACAATAAAGTATACTTTTTTTTTTCACGAGGGTATAGGTACTAACCCTGAACCTACCCCTAAACCTAACCTTAACCCATAGTTACCTTAAATTAACCAGTACTTTCTTAAGTAAGTACACTTAAGTGCAACCAATACAATTTATGCTTGAATAGACAAAGTCAAATTTTGCAAGTAACCCCATAATAGTCTTCAGTTTCATAGATGAGTGATGAGTCTTAGCTTTTCACAATATCCATAGCTTATTATAAAACAGTTAATAACAGTCAGAATAAGCAAACAGGGATATCTAATATTGTAATTTGATAGGGTCTGAAACACCTCAAAACAACTCAAACATATAAACTCCCGGTATTTTTTTTTCATTCACCATATCGCCCAAATTTTTGGGATGTCTGCCTTTACATGCACATTAAGGTTGGTCCCTTTGCAGCTAAAACAGCTTCAACTCTTCTGGGAAGGCTTTCCACAAGGTTTAGGAGTGTGTTTATGGGAATTTTTGACCATTCTTCTAGAAGCACGTTTGTCAGGTCAGGCACTGATGTTGGAAGAGAAGGCCTGGCTCGCAGTCTCTGCTCTAATTCATCCCAAAGGAGTTCTGTCGGGTTGAGGTCAGGACTATGCAGGCCAGTCAAGTTCCTCCACACCAAACTTGCTCATCCAAGTCTTTCTTTATGGACCATGTACTGGCCTTTTACTTTGTGCACCGGTGCACAGTCATGAGGGACAGGGGGCCACCCCCAAACTTTTCCCACAAAGTTCAGAGCATGAAATTGTCCAAAATGTCTTTGTATGCTGAAGCATTAAGAGTTCATTTTATTTCATAAGGGGCCAAGCCAAACCCTTGAAAAACAAAAAAAACTTTACACTTGGCACAATGCAGTCAGGCAATTATCGTTCTCCTGGTAACCACCAAAACCAGACTCGTCCATCGGATTGCCAGACAGAGAAGTGTGTTGGGTCACTCCAGAGAACACATCTCCACTACTGAGTCCAGTGGTGGTTTGCTTTACACCACTGCATCCGGCGCTTTGCATTGCACTGTTCTTGAGCTCATTTAAAGGTCACACAAAGTTTGGAGGTTTGTAGCTATTGACTCTGCGGTAAGTTGGAGACTTCTGCGCACTGTGCACCTCAGCATGCGCTGACCCCGCTCTGGGATTTTATGTAGCCTACCACTTCGTGGCTGAGTTGCTGTTTTTCCCAATTGCTTCGACTTTGTTATAATAACACTTATTATGCTAGATCTGTTTTAAAGACTCATTCAGTGACCTTTAGTGTGGAATATTAAGACATTAAAAATATTTAGTGTGGAATATTAAGACAAACAGAGGGATTTAGTTTTTTATTTTATTTTAGATATTATTATTATTGTGACTGTGGAATATTTAGTAATGAGGAAATTTAATAAATGGGACTTATTGCACACGTGACAACCTATCACGGTACCATGCTTGAATTCACTGAGCTCCTGAGAGTGACCCATTCTTTCACAAATGTTTGTAGAAGCAGTCTGCATGCCTAGTGCTTGATTTTATAAACCTGTGGCTTGGAAGTGATTGGAAAATGATTTGATGGGGTGTCCCAATACTTTTGGCAATATAGTGTAGGTCCCATCTAATGTGAATGTAGTTGGTGTTAAATAAACTACATGACAAACATTTGTTAGGTTCTTCTTTTTATTCCCTTCCCATGAGAATAGCCACATTGATAAGGAATTCTCTTATTTTGCAATCAGGCCTCACACAATAATGAGATGGATGAAAAGAGGTCAGTACAAATATCTTACGCTAAACAGCCAGTCGAGAACTGAGTTGCTCTAAATATAAAAAGTATTTTACTATTCATTCCTGACTTGTCAACATCATAACAAAAGGTAAAAAATATGCCTCCAGGAGTAAATACAATTGTGATATTGCACAATAGTTTAAAGTACAGTATGTACAATTTCACATATTGGTCATGCTGCCGTTAAAACAAGTTGAATACACAAGCAGAATGCAATCATAATATGAGATACAGATGAGTAAATATATTATATTGTTTACACTTTCACTTGTATATTTACTCATAAACAATACAATGTCAAAGCCTTCTTGAATTGTTGTGGTAAAAAAAATCTATATTTAAAAAGGCCTATACATGTGCCACGTGAGAGGCAGCAGAACTGAGATGAAAAAAAAACTAAACAAAACAAAAAAACATTATTCTTTTTTTTTTTTTTAAGAGACCTCCTGCCATGAAAAGAGACAAAAATCACCCTCACAAAACAAACTCAAAATGTATAAAGAATAAAAGGTAAATGAAGAGGGGTCCTATTATGAAAATGATCAAAGCTTTCTTTCTTCACTAAGGAACATTCAAGTACATTTTGAACATTCAAGCTTCCTCTAATACACGTATAGATGAGACACAAAGAAAGTCATCTACAAAATATCCTCATAAAAATATATTCATATATTTCATTTATTGTGAATGTTAACTGACTAACCTTAAAATTGTACAAAACAATATTTAAATTTTCAATGTAAAGGAGGGGTGAAGAATTTGATATTAGATTATAAAAGTGTGAAACATCATGACTCTTACATTCTCATGAATCTGCAATCCTTCATTATCCTCTTCTAAACGTTCATTTGAATATCAGTATTTAATAAAATGAACTTGTGGTTATAGTCTGAGATGTGATTGCGAACACAGAGACCCTTCCAAACACGTCATTACACACACAACCTTCCAAAAAATAATAACACTGTAATATTAATCTAAATTATAAGAAGCCTATTCACTGTTTGCAAAACACATAAATATGAGAGCAGATGAGACAACGATCAAATTTAGTTTGAGACTATTCAGATCAGAAACTGAAGTGCTCGGGAATTATTACAATACGTGCGTCATAATGCTAACCTAGATATTTATCACTAATAAATTCATCACATGTAAAACTGAGGGTGAGCAAAAAAATAAATAAATCTGTGAACCAGTCTCTGAGAGAATGGATAATCTGTATGTAAATGAACTTTTTATTTGAAAAGTAAATAATACTTCACAAAAAGTTGGATGAATTTGCTTTTGATAACATGTCAGCCGTAATTTGACAAAATGCACAGTGCAATCATTTCTTAAATGTTTTAGCATATATGCAAAATAAAATGTTCCATTCAGAACCTTTATATAACATTGGCATTCCGATCACTTCTAAACTCATGAACACTAGGTGTACTTTCCTTTCAGACAGATATATCAATAAATACAAACAGCCATTTGATTTGTTGGGATTCTCCTTGAACTATTTAACCAGATAAAGTAACATCTACATTGACATCTGGCTGAATCCTGAAGGCACCTTGAATTAAGTCATTAAATTGGGTCTCATCTTCTTCACAACAAGCGCTGATGATACAAGCTTGGGTGTTAATCTGCCAGATAGATGTCACTGCGCCAGTGCTTTACCACAGCCTGCATAAATGAATCACAGACAAAATGATCTCTCAAAATAACATCTTTATGCCATGATACATGCCTTCAGCAAAACAAATGCTTAAGACTGAGAGGTGTTTGGCAAGGAACAATAAACTGAAGGCTTCCACAGGAAATAAATGAGAATAGCTGTGCACAAGGCTACAAATAGACAGTGTCGATTTGACATAATTCTTGGTGCATGCCTTGAGTTTCTTCCCCTCACTGAAATACTGATGATATACAATCTAATGTCTTCTTAACATTAACTCTCTGTAATTTGTGCAGTGAATTAAATTAAATATTTATATAGAGCATTTAACATACAGTCTGTCTAAGTCATTTTCCACACAAGGACTTTTTGTAAAATGAAGCAAAAGAACACAATGATTAAACTTCATAAAAGGAATTTTGGCAAATAATTGTTTCTGTAAAAAAAGAACACATTGTGAAATGATTTATTAAGATGTGATCCAGAGATTACACACTTAAAAGACTTTTGCCAAAACACAATAGAAAGAGACAAGCCAGTCACTATGTACAGGACAGTTTCTCAAACTGGTGATGAGCTTGATCCCAAAACATTAGTTCTGATACTCAAAAAAAGATTCTGAAAGAGTCTGTACACCCCCATTAGATGAACCATTCCTTCTTGCTTTCATCGATGGTCTCTGTGAAATTGGGCTCGGTGCCGATAATGGCGGCGTCAGCTGACTCGGACGACTCTCCCCCCTTGGCCTCGTTGGTGTGGTAGGTGCCTTTATGACGGAACATGTACCGGATCAGAAACACCAGAGTGCACAGAATAGTGAAAATCACCACTGCAATGATGCCTGCATGGAGAATACATTCACAGTTAATGCATTAAAGAACAGATCACTTCAAGGAAGTCATAGATATGAATGTGTCTCCATCTCACCTCCTATTATAGCCGAATTCCTATTAACTCCATCCGGTATCACTCTTTCCTCGTTGAAGGGGAAATCAGCACCTGGAGATCATAATAATCATAATAAATTTGATGTCACAGTTTTTTTAATAAAAAACAAAAATTGGCATCTGTCCATATTGGATATTTAATTATTCATGGTCATGTCCGATTTTTTACATTTAGGTTCTGAATATGAAAAATGGATAGTTAAAGTTAATCTTTAAAAACACAAATCCTTTAATAACTGTTAAAACCTTATATTAAAAGCATATATCAAAATGAATATCCACCTTTCATACTGTATATTATAATGTTATGATGCCTACATTTTCTTGTAGCATTTAAAGTGATTGATTTTAGTTTTTAGTGTTTAATTTTTTGAATGGCTTTAGATAAAATAGTATATAATTTTAGTACTGGACATTTATTGATAACATAACAATACTTATCATATGGGCCAGAATTTTAATGAATCATTTTACATATCTTGACCACAATAAACCACAGAAGTCTAGGTACATTTCTGGCTATGTGAGACTATGAAACATGCCATGTACCACACAGAACAGAATTGAAAAAAGTTTCAGCAGCAGTCCAGGCAGTCCAGTCCTTTTTGTCTTTAGCCTAGGCGAGACGCGTCTGACGCTGTCTGTTGTTCAAGAGTGGCTTGACACAAGGAATGCGACAGCTGAAACCCATGTCTTGCCTACATCTGTGCGTAGTGGTTCTTAAAGAACTGACTCCAGCTGCAGTCCACTATTTGTGAATCTCCCCACATTTTTGAATGGGTTTTGTTTCACAATCCTCTCCAGGGTGCGGTTATCCCTATTGCTTGTACACTTTTTTCTACCACCTCTTTTCCTTTCATTTGCCTCTCTATTAATGTGCTTGGACACAGAGCTCTGTGAACAGCCAGATTCTTTTGCAATGACCTTTTGTGTCTTGCTCTCCTTGTGCAAGGTGTCAATGGTCGTCTTTTGGACAACTGTCAAGTCAGCAGTCTTCCCCATGATTGTGTAGCCTACAGAATTAGACTGAGAGACCATTTAAATGCCTTTGCATGTGTTTTGAGTTCATTAGCTGATTAGAGTGTGGCACCAGGTGTCTTCAATATTGAACCTTTTCACAATATTCTAATTCTCTGAGATACTGAATTTGGGATTTTCCTTAGTTGTCAGTTATAATAATCAAAATTAAAAGAAATAAACATTTGGAATATATCAGTCTGTGTGTTATGACTATATAATGAGTGTGGAATGAATATACTTTACAAGTTTCACTTTTTGAATGGAATTAGTGAAATAAATCAACTTTTTGTTAATTCTAATTATATGACCAGCACCTGTATATAGAGCATGCTATATGCATATGTGTTTGGGATAAAGGGGAACACAGTCGCATTCGCGAGAGATATATATGCCCATCATAAATCAAAGCACAGAATGTGCGCGACAAACACTGCCAGTATGAGCACAATGTGCTGCCCCTGTTCTCCATATGCACAGCTTCTGCGCTGCCTCCGCACTTCATGTCTCCGCGCGTGCGGTGTGAAATTGCCGTAAGTCCTCAAATGGACTTGCTTTTGCTGTGCAAAAACAGCATCTTCTCGACGTGTCAACACGAACAACCGCACCCAGTCTCTGCTACAGCAAATAGGATCATGCAGGGAGTAAGATTGAAAATACTGACAACTAGTTTCATTCAATTAGAATCAGTTGTTTCTTTTGGGAGACAATAACTCTGCAGAACTTTTACATTCATACACAGCTATATTCCACACTAGATGAAAGGTAAAATCCAGAAAAGCATAAGCTTTAAGGCCTTTTTGGTTATTATTTGGGTTGTTTAAATGTGTTCACCTGCGTCTAGGTGCCATGGGTCGGTTGCAGCAGACATTGGTGGGATAGTAAGGGGTGATGCTCCGCAGTTGGATTCCACCAGTTTACCCTGGTGTGAGACGGGCACAGATCCACGGGACCTGAGTGCGGCTTTCAGAGGAGCAATGCTGTTGAACTGCACTCTGGACAGGCAACCCACAAACCCAGGGGTGTTGTATTTTTCTATAAGCACTGGATCGATGTAACCAGTTTCTGCAGGAAGAAGAGATACAGAGAGGGATCTAAAGTTAGACAAAGAGCAAGAGAATAATCAGCATCTAAATGTTCAAAATGTCAGACAGGCTGAAATACAAGATAACTGCAGAAAACTGATCCATGCCTTGTTCCGGAAGAAGCATTCCATTTCATTGCAATAAAAGGATAAGATCAATGCCTGTTCATCTATAATGTACATAGAGATCTGCATTACAATGACATCCAAAAATAAAACCTTGAGGGGGGCAACTGTATCTGAACTATAATTTCCACTTGCATTACAAATATGTTGATTAAAAAGCACTCTCTTCATGCTATTCCCAATCAACGGGATTTCACATGTTTTAAACATCACAAGACTTACATTTTGGTTTGATCCAATGTTGTTATTGTTAACTAAAACTACAAAAAATTGTGGTAACACTTTACAATAAGGTTTCATTTGTTAACATTAGTAATGCATTAACTAACATGAACTAACAATGAACTACATTCTTGCAGCATTTATTAACCATATTAGTTGACAGTGCATTAAATAATGTTAACAAATACAACTTTTGATTTCATTATGTATTAGTAAATGTTGAGATTGACATTAAGATTAATAAACGTGGTAGAAGTATTTCTCATTGTTAGTTCATGTTAACTAATGTAGTTAACTTGTTGTGAAGTGTTACCAAAATGTTATTTTTTAAAACTGAAATAAAACAAAAAATATAAATATATGAGATTACATTTTTTTGCCATGGCAGCTTATTGAATTAAAGTTATAAAATTAAATGAATTACAAGTTATTTTTTATGAAATAAAATAAGTTATTAAAATAATAAGTTATATATTAAAATATGCAGAAACTGAAATAAATATAAAGTTGAAATTCTAAATTGAATTATTAAATTTTTTTTAAAAGCACATAGAAATGACTAAAACTATAATATAATATATAAAAGCTAATTCAAAACATGCTATAATACAACATATACAATGCTATATACAACAATGGTTTTGTTATGTCTCTTATTTGGACTATTATGTTTTGTTTTGATCTACTTTATTTCCTGTTTCCTGTTTTGTAGTCCTTTTGTAGTTCTTTTGGTTCCCCTTGTTACTCATCTACCCCTGTGTCTTGTTATCCTTGTGTATATAAGCCCATCACTGCATCTGAAATCGAATATTTCCCTACTATATATATGCAAAAAACAGTAAGCCAACAGAGTAGTATATCCGAATGCATAGTATTTGAAAAACAGTAGGCAAAAGTAACTGGATGACCTATTAGTTTCTGAAGTGTGCATTCGATGCATTTGTGAATGATGCAAGAGAGATGCAACTGACGCCATATTTCACATGACGGTGATAATATTGCGGGTGTAGTATGTCCGAATTTCATGCAAAATATACATACTATATATAGAACATACTTTTTTTAGTACGTTTCAAATAAAATGTAGTACCTACTATACAGTGCGATTTTGGATTTAGCGCTAGTATTTCCTGTGTTAGTTTGTCAGTTGCTTTTCGAATATAGGCGTTTTATTTTTTCTTGCATTCTGGTTTCTTGTCTTCTTGTTCTCCTGCCCTTTGTCTTCATTGGTTCCCGCTTTAATTTTGTAATCAAATACGCCTGAATTTAGTTCCTCATCTCTGCCTGCCTTCCTTGCCTCTTCCGTGTTACAGGTTGGTTTCTCAGACATAAAAATACTTTTAATATACACTGACCAGGCATAACATTATGACCTAATATTGTGTTGGTCCCCTTTTTGCTGCCAAAACAGCCCTGACCCGTCGATGTATGTACTCCTCTAGACCCCTGAAGGTGTGGTGTGGTATATGGCACCAAGATGTTAGCAGCAGACTCTTAAGTCCTGTAAGTTGCGAGTTGGGGTCTCCATGGATCGGACTTGTTAGTTCATCACATCCCACAGATGCTCGATTGGATTGAGAGCTGGGGAGGCCAAGTCAACATCATCTTCTTGTGCTCCTCAAAACACAATGGAACCATTTTTGCTTTGTGGCAGGGCACATTATCCTGCTGAAAGAACCCACAGCCACCAGGGAATACCATTTCCATGAAAGGGTGTACATAGTCTGCAACAATGCTTAGGTAGGTGGTACATGTAAAAGTAACCCAAGGTTTCCCAGCAGAACATTGCCCAAAGCATCACACTGCCTCCGCTGGCTTGCCTTCTTCCCATAGTGCATCCTGGTGCCATGTGTTCCCCAGGTAAGCAACGCACACGCACACGCACCCAGCCATCCACGTGATGTAAAATAAAAGCATAATTCATCAGACCAGGCCACCTTCTACCATTGCTCTGTGGTCCAATTCTGATGCTCACATGCCCACTGATGGCACTTTCGGAAGTGGACAGGGGTCAGCATGGGCACCCTGACTGGTCTGTGGCAATGCAGCTCCATACACAACAAACTGCGATGCACTGTGTATTCTGACACCTTTCTATCAGAACCAGCATTAACTTATTGAGCAATTTGAGCTAGTTTGATGAGTCTGTTTTTTTGCTCCCCACGTGCCTCAATGAGCCTCGGCTGTCACCGGTTCACCACTGTTCCTTCCTTGGACCACTTTTGATAGATAATGACCACTGCAGCTACCCCACAAGAGCTGCAGTTTTGGAGATGCTTTGAGCCATCTCAATTTGGCCCCTGTCAAACTCGCTCAAATACTTACGCTTGCCCATTTTTCCTGCTTCTAGCACATCAACTTTGAGGACAAAATGTTCACTTGCTGCCTAATATATCCCACCCACTAACAGGTGCCGTGATGAAGAGATAATCAGTGTTACTCACGTATCACTTCACCTGTCAGTGGTCATAATGTTACGCCTGTGTAAGTCCTATGCACCACCTTCATTTTAATTGCGCTTTGTGCCCTTTTTCAATAAGAATGACCAACAGACTTCAAAATATCTTAATTTATGCTCCAAAGAAGAAATAAAAATCACACAGGTTTGCAATGACATGAGAGTGAGAAAATTGGGTGAACTACTCCTTTACACCTTGATTGCTGCTCAATAGTCAAAATTAATCTTTATATACTACAAGTAACCCTGACATAAGATTAAAACTTTTTCATAAAACACTTTATTATAGTTCTACTCTATTCTCTCCCCCTTCTCCTTTTTTAATTTTTTTATCTTCAGGCACACAGAGATACAGTATCCTGGTACCTTCAAAGTGCAGCAGAGATTTGCCTGCTGAACACCCTGCACCAAACACAGACAAAAGAGTGCGTCTAACTGCTGCACATTACAGACTAAACCTCTTCAAGGCAGCTAAATTCAGCATTCTCTCACCACAGCCAGAGGTACAGTACACACTCTCTTCACAAAAAAACACACAAAACAAAGAAAGCTTTCTGTGTTGAGCATCAAGGCATCATGATTTTTTAGATTCAGAGAATCACAACAAACAGTTTATACAGCTGGTACAGTGGTTTGCATATCAAAAGCATGTGATTTAAGATGAGCCATTTAGAATTATAGTGAGGATTCCTTTTAAAGTTACAATGAATCTTTTTTTTTTATATAGAATTTATATAAATACATCATAAAAAAGAAGAAAATTCAAAAGTTTTAATCAAAAGTGTTAACCTCCCTTCCCCTTGAAACAACATCTCTTTATGTGTCTCGGCGGAGGGAAGAAAATACTGTTGCAGCTTCCGTTTCATACCGACTTTCTGAAAGTGATTTCCACCAAAAAACAAGATGCACAAATGTAATTTGGAGTAAATTTGGTGTAAACATAAGGAGTTATATTTATGTAGTCAATGTTTAGTCAATGTTCAATAAATATAATTAATTAAATATAATGAAATATATCTTTCAATTCACAAACAATGGCAGAAAACCACTTAATATCCCAGAATGCTCTAAAATGATATAATTTAAAAGAACACTCCACCAGTTTTAGAAATAGGGCTTATTCAACTTCTTTCTTATATTTAGATATGTGGGCAAATTAATTTTTGTCTCAGTGCATGCATTGTTTTAGTTTGGCAGGGTCGTCGCTAGCTTAGCTTAGCATAATGAATGGAATCTTATGTTGCCAGCTAGCATGTCCCGAGTTAAAGTGATCCAAAAAAAAAAACCCCACCTAATTACTTCTTGTGGCCAGCGTATTCAAAAAATAGTGATGCAGATTAAGACGATTTCCTAGGCCGATATTAATTTGGGACTATATTATGGGGAAGCAGCGTTGCTACTGTTATGCAGAGATATCACGCAACACATGAAATCCCCAAACTTTCGTCAACATATCGGCGTTTGTTGTGCATGTGTTGCGTGATATCTCTGGCGCCCAAGTAGCAGTGCTTCGCCTGTGCTTATAGCCCCCCCCTCCCATATGTGGTGACAACGCAAGGATATGTGGTAACATCCTCGTGAATGCTAGTCTCAATCTCAGGTTCTTGCAGGCACAAGCCAGACAGAACATTTGTTCATTTTCTGCCAGACACCTGTGAATACCAATACACAAAATATGATCTGCTTGAGTTTCAATGATCTGTTTTCCAATGTGAAGCGACTGGGGTAATAAGAAACAACAGAGCTGCAGAGACGCTACATCTCTGATGTGAATTATCTCATTAAATGACCAGAATTTCATCACTTGTGTGAAGAAAAAAATTACATCAAAGCATGGCAAATGAAACGATTATCATTCTTGTCACATTCAGATCCAAAACCTACTGTGCACATTTTTTTCTGGGATTTAAAAGAACACGGTTACTGCAGAAAACACATAAAACCTTTGACTATTCAGGTTCATGTTTGTTGTATGAAATATAACACGTTCTGCTGTATATTGGCTCCTCAGAGGCGTGAAACGTGGCTGGAATATTTATGAGAATTGACTGATTGTTGCTGCTGCAAATTCAGGTGGAAAGCTCTCGAGAATTCCCCCTCGCTCTTCATGATGCTCTGATTATTAGGGACGTGCTGCAGTATTTGCACTTACATTACCCCGTGTTTTGTGCAAACCAGACTTTCATTACAGGATTTCAACCCTATTGATGAATTGTTTTATACTGCAAGCAGATGGCTTGAATCAGCCACAGTTCTGCTTTTCTCCAGAACTGAGGGAGGTGGAAGCACTGCAGATTCTTTGTTTCTCAATGCCACAAACTTTACTCCCCAGTCACAAGAAAAAACAAACATTTATTTTTACAATTAAGACTATAATTTCATCATGACCTGCTTGTATAAACACTAAAATCCTGTTGTTTAATTTCCTGTGAATGATAAATAAAAGCAGACGATTACAGCTGGTTGTTTCCTGTTGATCTTAGAGGGCACACTGTGCTTTTAGTGTAGTGCAGAGAAACAAGATTCAGGCGAATTCGATTCAAGGTCAAGATCTGTCTGATATGAAGGTGTGACCCACTAGTGTTGGTGTCTCCCCCCCCCACCCAGCTCTGTACTAAAGCAACACCAGACGGCATTAAGTGTGTTTGTGTGCCATTAACAATAAGATACGGCTGGGAAACAAAGCATCCACATCTAAAAAAAAATATGAAAAAATTTAATGAATATATATATATATATATATATATATATATATATATATATATATATATATATATATATATATATATATATATATATATATATATATATGTATACCCAAGCCATTCGTATACTCCCTTATTAGTAGTTCATGCTCAGGGTAAGCTGACACAACATGGTCGCCCAAAAGGAAAAATTTGCTGTTGCAATCAACGAAAATCAGATTGTATTTGATACAAACTAAATTATGGAAGCTTGTTTCTGCCACAGAATAAAACATTTAAAAAAATAATTGCAACTTTTAATCTTACAATTGCAAGTTTTAATCTCAGAATTGCGTGATATAAAGTCGCAATTGCTTGTTATAAAGTCAGAATTACGAGATAAAAACTCAGACTTTTTTTCTCACAATTGTGACAAATTATTGCGAGATATAAATTCCAATTCTGAGGACAATTGCGAGTGTATATCATGCAATTCCAAGATAAAAAGTCAGAATTGTGAGATGTGGACTTGCAATTGCGAGAAAAAAGTCAGAATTGTGAGATAAACAGTTGCAATTACCTTTTTTTTCTGTGGCAGAAACAAGCTTTCATAATAGATAGTATAAAATTGAATGAAGTCATAACTGAAACAATTTTCATAGCATTTCATTTTTTAAAACAAAAATTAGACCTACTGTAACTATCCAAGGTTTTTAATCAATAGTCTATGCGTTTGTTATTAAAGGGGTTATCGGATGCCTTTTTTTCACAAGTTGGTATGATCCCGTTCGGTCTTCATGTAAAGTCTGTAACATACTTTGGTTAAAAGTCCTCAATGTTTGTGTAAAACAACACCCTTTTTACCTCCTCAAAAACAGCTCTGTTCACAGCGACCCATTTCGGTGCATGTCTCTTTAAATGATAATGAGCTACTGCTCACCCCACCACTCTCTTCAGTGGGGCGTGTAGACCAAGCGGCAACCTCCACCAGTTCCTCTTGAAGCCAATACGGAAGAGACTTAAACTGCAATTCATTGACTGGACGCTAGGGACAGGCTCCAGAAGAGATCAGAATCTCATTGAGCCCCATGTTAAAATGCCCAACTTTACAGCAGAAAAAAGCATGTTTACAGCCTGGTACAAATTGAGGTTTTGGACCATATAGCTAATTTTGCCCTTGCGTGAGAGGGGTGAATTTTTTATAACTCATTCGTTTACATTATATAAAGCCTTAAAGTTCTGCATAATTAAGGGTGTGGCCACTTTGAGTGACAGGTGGATTGTTGTTTGTCTGCTAGTCATCACGTCATCTCAGCTCCACCCACGTCCCGCCTCTTTGCCCATTTTCTGTTATCTGGGAGGGACGCACGGTGACACAATGCTAAGATGGCAACGGCCAGCACGACCCTACTTTACACTTTAAAACTGCTCTTCAGAATCCTATGGGTGATGTCATGGACACTACATCCATATTTTTTCTTTGGCGTAGACACATGATGTGCTGCCTTGGTGGACAGTGTACAACTGGCTAAGGGGCAGAAATATCCTAACAATGGGACAGTCTGTCAGCGGTCGTGGGTGGAGCATGAGCAATATGACATTATATAGCTCAGAATATTAAAATGGCTTGATTATTGAGAGTGTTTAGGCTTTTTGAGGATTAAAAAAAGAAATGAATGGATTTTTTTTATTGTAGGGTGGTTGTGTCCACACACTGCAAAGACACATTTATATGCATATATGAATTTTGTACCCGATGACCCATTTACAGTCATTGCATTATTTCAACTGGTTTTTAAACTTATTTTTTGTTTATTATACAGCATACATTTATATGGCATATATTTAAATTTACAACTGCCATTAAGTTTCTTATTTGAGTCTTTAGTGTGTCCTAAGCCGATGGGCTGTACCGCTTAAAGGTGAAGTTGTAGTTTCTGCGACAATAGTGGCCACTTTTTTTGACATGATGAGCAGTGTCTTGACTTTTTTAACTGGGTGCTGGGTGGTGCCAGCACCCAGTTAAAAAAGTCAAGACAATGCTCTCCACATTTTTTAAATGTATAATATATAAGCACCAACTGATGCTGCAATGCACCCACACCTGTTGTAAAGGCTTGTTCCTGTTTTATATCCCAGTTCAGTGTAGAAAACGGACACAAGATAGTACGTATATCAAGCCTTGATCATATTGTAAAGCTCAACAAAAGCAACTGATACTGTATTCTACAAGCTATATTCCTTATCGCAGTCAACACAATACAGTGCATCACTTTAAAACACCATTTTATGGGTGAGAAGTGATATGTAGAATTATGCAGTGGAAGTAAAACTGTTATTTGAATAGCCATAAAATTATTTTAACAGCTCTTTTGTCTATGAGCTGCTGAGAAACATGATGAATTATTTATGAGACATTAAAGTAAACACTGCTCTCCTGGTAGGGGCCATTATTGAGGGGGAGAGACAGGGAAAGAGGGTGCAAACGAGGGATTGAAGACTGCTTTGTGATGGATGGGTTGAAAGATGGAGAGAAAGGGTGGGATGAAAGGGTTGCCATGGTAACAAATGGAAGCTTATGTAGCAGGACTGCCAGAGAGAGGGAGGTGGGAGGTGCTGGACCCTAAGAAAAAGTGATCATGTGAATTATAATGACACACTGTCAGTGTCAACACATATCATGACTGCCAAACATTTCATTTCACTTGTTTTTATCTCTCATAGAAATGTAATTTGCTCTATATAGACTTGCAGTGAAGAATGGGTGAGATAAATAGGAGGGGCCAGTCTTCAGATCTTGCTGCATGATGCACCATGTGCTAACAGATTTAGACACAACAGCACCTGTCGGCCATCACGTGACAACAGATCAGAGAGCAACCTCTGAAATACACGCAGCAAAGGCACGTTCCACGAAAAAGTAATAAAGTCTCCAGAACAATTAGCACTAAATTAAATTGCCCCAAAGCAATTCTCCCTAGTATGCAGGAGACTACTGCAATCCGGCGTACTTTACTGGGACTGTACAGCATCGTTCCACACACTGCATGCAACTGGATTGCATGGATAAGATATTCCATCAGCCACCCTTGGAAAGGGCAAACACCACCATACACTACACCTGCACCACACACACATTTCAGCAATGCAGAGAATCTGCCCAGCAAATCATTAACCAAACAATAATATAATAATACACTATTACAATATTAGGTAGAGAAATACATGAAAGACTATTGTGAGTGATCACTGGAAGATATAAACACACATAACACACAAACACATGTATAGCATCCTTCACCCAGCAAAACTAACACAGTCCACCTCCTCATTCAGAGCCCTCAATGCTGCAGTACAAAAAAAAGAACCATTACCTGCCAGATCAGCGTTTGCTATCAGGTATTTCTCACTTCTTCCAAAATACCAGCCTTCTTCTCAGTCAATGTATATTTCTCTCCACGCTGCGGATGCCCTGCCTGCCTATGTGTGTGTGTGTGTATATATACGTCTGCAGCTGGGGCTGGGTGATCACAGACTGCAGCCCCTCTCCTGTTCCGCACTCATTGATATCCTGCTTCAGCAACACCTGGAAACTGGATTCCACCCCCGCCTGGATCTGGAGCCAACCTCCACTGTGATGCAGCCACACTGGACGATGACTGCGCCCAGTAATGTTCACAGAATAGCCCATGACATCATCAATCTGTTCAACAAGGCTTTGATGGAGACCAGGCGGTCTACACCAAGATGTCAAGCAAGTCTGTTCAGTGTAATGTAGCATGATTTTGTTTCATTGAGATGACATCATGCTTTCCAGCCCAAATGACTATTTTGCTATTTGACTTTCTGAGGGACAACTTAGTGGAAGTAAACACTTGCTCTGTTGCCTCTGTCATAACATACTTTTAAATATTCTCAGCATATTATTTATATTTAAATAATATACTGTATATATTTTAAGAGCAATATATATCTAATACAATTATTTTAAAGCGCCCCTATTATGCTTTTTCGAAAAAGATATTTTATGCGGTGTGTAATGTAGCTGTTTGTTAATGTAAAATGTCTGCAAATGTTTAAAGATCAAAGTGCATGACAAATTATTGTCTCCTAAAAGAAAGAATTTATAAAGGGGTGAGTTGTCAGCAATTCCAGTCTCACTTCCTGTTACACACCTACATAAAAATGTAACTAAATTGCGTAATGCCAGCCTATGGTCTTCATTGACTGCACACAAACAAAATCTACTTTGACCCACGCTCAAAGACTAGTTGTATCTGAAAGTTGTATCATCTTGGTTTGTGTTGTCGGCACGTGGAGAATCCGCTTTGCATGCACTTCAAAAGGATGAGGACTCGTGCTGGAATTGATATGGAAAACCGACACCATTGTTCGTATCACTGTGTATCAAGTGCTGAGGAAGCCTATGGAGCTGAAATTCAGATATGGTAATAGGCATTGGTTTCGGACATGCACCATGAGAGGTAGACCAATCACAACAGACTGGGCCATTTGACCAATCAGAGCAGAGTAGGCTCTCGGAAAGGAGGGGTTTAGAGAGACTGAATCATAGGTCTTGTCCCAAATGGCACCCTTATCACTCGCAGTCTGCCTACGAGTCCGCACTTTCGTAACATAACGCCACTTTGACTGTAAGGAAGAAGTCTGCTGTGGTGGAACTTGATTTAGTGCGGGCTCAGCAAAAGTGCACATTGAGGGCGCATATCGACTGCAATGGGAGCGCTCGCGAGCACCCTTATGAAAACTAAAATGACAAATGGGACACGCTACGGTCTCATGGACATAACGGAAATGCAGATGTGGCAGCCAGTGTAAGTCCATAAGACTGAAAGTGCATAGGAAGTGTGCCATTTGGGACAGGGCCTTAGAACAAACTTATTTTTGAATCTTTGAAGAATCAAGTGATATGTAATGTATTTTTTTTTACTTTGAATGCATGTAAACTTATTGTAGGAGACATCCAAAACAAAATTAGAAACCTTTAAAATAGCATAATAGAGGCACTTAATATTAAACCTTTTGTCCCATTGGGCTGATAGATTTCCACTGCATGAGTTCTACTCTAAATGCATATATCATTTTTTTAACCAAAGAACATGTCTAAATTACTGCCTGTTGTAATAATTGTCTGCATACTACACAGTCAGCATGGTCAGCTGTACATACACATACAGTAAACACATGGAAGAGAACAAGTTAATAGTGTTTAGTCCTCAGGGAACATTATGAGACTATCAGTCATCTGAATGAAATCTTTTGTGCGCTTTTCTAATGTAAATCAGTCCCTCGAGGGTGTAGCCGGCTATAAATCCTTACATTACTCGCGTCTTAAATCGTCAGAGTTTGACAGGGCTTTTCATAATTGGTACTTAATGACTGTGTCAAAACAGACTCAAGGGACTTGCAGGATTTACAATCTAGTTCACACTTTAAAGGCAGAAATGTGAATCTTTTGTTCTTGATAATGCAGCCACATGAATTCTTAAGATAAAAATGTAATTTGCATTTTGCAATTCGGACATGGTTAAAATCACAAAGTGCATCTGTACAAGAAATGTACTCTCCTCAGAAAAAACTACTTCCATCTGAAGAGGCCTAAAGAAATTCAATTGAATTGTAAGGATAAAAATCATCAGCGATGCTCTAAAACAAAAGATAAATTGCAGATCAAATCTTCTAAAACATTTGCATCTCTTTAAGGTGCCTGCAGATTTGCACAGAATGCACTGGAAAACTGCCATGAGAAAAACATCATAAAATGACAGATCATTCTGTTGGAGGAGACAGCCAGGGATGAAAGCTCATACCAGTGATTGTTGACAAAAGGATTTTTTTTTAGAAAAATAAGCGAGAGTCTACCTCCCACTTGCAATGCTCGCTTTGAAAATAACCAGCGTAAATCTGCTGAATCATTGCAAACTCATATAACACAAGGCAATTGTTTCAGATACCATTGAGTGCCAGTGATTTTTGGGGGGGATTTTAACCAGCATGATTTCTCTCATCTATGTATAATAGCTAATAATAGTAAGTAAGTAAGTTATCTCCTTCGTGGGGTGTGAGACATTAAAAGTGGATATGATGCATAAGATGCAAACCTGTCAAATTAAATGCATCATATTTGAATTGTTTTCTCCCTGTGGAGTTTTTCTTTCCTCCTTCAACCATTTTTTCATCATTATCCTGCAGAGGGAGCCTGTCAAAACAGTGGAACATACTTCAAAGGCGTCCTATATTTCCTCTAAAACTGGTCTTCTTTCTTTCCCTACGAATCATTCTTGTTGAATCTAACTTTGGTGAGCCAAATCTGTATAAATAAAAGGAATCTAATATTTTGACACATAAGGACTCAAATGTCTCAAACAATTGTTGATGATATTAATATAATTGGGCCCCAAGAGAAAACTTTTGAGTTCAATAGAGAATCATTTCATACTGTATAAACATAAACCAAAGTATAAAAAGTGGAAACTGTAGTGGAATCTGAATGTTTCTCACACAATGAGTCAAACCCCATTATGTTCCTCACATAAATATGCATGTCAAGGCTGTTCTGTTCCCCATCTCATCTCAAATTTCACATCACTTTGAGGAACGTTCAGACAGTAATTCTTCAGAGCAGTGCTTCTCGACCTTTTTGACTCCAACGCATTGTCAAAGACATTGTTAAAGGCCCTCCATATTTCAGATAATTCTGACATAGCTGCTCATTTACAAAACTTGTATGTAAAAGTTATTATAAATAAAAATATATTTAATTCAATAATACAAATAATCTGTTGTTTTTTTATGGTTTACAGTTTTTATTACCAATTTAGTTTGAAAAGTCAATAAAATATTATAGAGCTTTGAGCCAATATAGTGTTGGTGTGAAACCTCCAAAACTAATATTGGCCAGTGTTTCACTTTCATTGTCCTACCCCTGTAGGGTGTTTTAGGCAAGGGAGGCAATGCCTCCTCAAAAAACCCCAGCAACATCTAATAATCAAATATTAATCGATATAACAAAATTATAACAATGCAAATATGACAAAATGTGACATTAAAAAGTGTAAAAGTCACTCGTTTTATAAAGTAACACCATCCAACAGCGACACCAGCAGGTAAAGTCAGAGCGGGGGTCTTGCCTCCCCTGAGCCCATTGAGTTTTCACAGACCCCCTAAAGCGTGCGGTGAGCATGATGGGGGGTAATTGAGAATGAATGGGGGAAAGTCAAGTGAGAGGAGGCGATGCATCAATCGTGGTATGATTGATTTATGCGATAAATTCTGCCTTGTTTCGTGGGCGTTCTTGAATCGGCCTGAATGAAGAAAATTATGCTGTTAACTGGAAGACTAAAGAGTAAGTACACAACTCATCCATTTAGATATCACCGCTTTATCTCACGTCAAAATCAAACTTGAAATGGCCTGAAAACATGATGACTGTGGGGGATTTCACACTGAGGACCATTGAGGGACTCAAACACATCTATTAACAAAGGTTCAAACATACACTGATGCTCCACAATGAGGGGCCAGGGGGTTACAACTTTTTTAATTTGAACAAGGTTCAACATCAAATTGCACTAAATTTGTCTTCCAGGAAAATTAAGTATCTTCTGTTGCTTCTGAAAGGCAGTACTAAATGAAAATAATAATATTTAAATAAAATAAGAACAAATTGGACACTTTCCTCCTGTTCAAAAGTGTTCACCCCCCCAGCTCTTAATGCATTGTGGAGCTTCAGTGAATGACTGAACCTTAATAGTCCCTCAATTTGTCTTCAGTATGAAAAGATGGAGCATTTATCATACAGTCACTGCTGGAATAACAAAATAACACAACAAAAATAACAAGCCTTTTGTATTATCCCTCATATTTTGTAAAAATTCTTCACATTTTCACAGATTCTGAAAGGGGTGTGTAAACTTTTGAGCACCACTCTGTATATACACCGATCAGGTATAACATTATGATGATATAACTGTCTGGTTTGGTTCAGCTACCAAATCAGACATCAGGAGACTACAATGTATCATCCAGACTGCAGAGAGGATTATTGGTGCCCACCTGCCAACCCTCCAGGACCTGTACTCTTCCAGATTTAGGAAGAGAGCAGGGAAAATCATCACAGACTCCACTCCCCCCGGACACCACCTGTTTGAACTGTTACCGTCAGGACGGCGACTCCGATCAGTGGCCACTAGAACATCTAGGCAAAGGAACAGTTTCTTCCAACAGGCCATTACCCTCTTGAACAGTGGTATCTAGCACCAAGATGTTAGCAGCAGATCCTTTAAGTCCTGTAAGTTGTGATGTGGTGCCTCCATGGATCAGACTTGTTTGTTCAGCACATCCCACAGATGCTCAATTGAATTGAGATCTGGGAAATTTGGAGGCCAAGTCAACACCTTAAACTTTTGCTCCTCAAACCATTCCTGAACCATTTTTGCTTTGTGGCGCATTATTCTGCTGAAAGAGCCCACAGCCACCAGGGAATACCGTTTCCATGAAAGGTTGTACATGGTCTGCAACAATGATTAGGTAGGTGGTATGTGTCAAAGAAACATCCACATGGATGGTAGGATCCAAAGTTTCCCAGCAGAACACTGCCCAAAGCATTACACTGCCTCCGCCAGCTTGCCTTCTTCCCATAGTGCATCCTGGCGCCATGTGCTCCCCAGGTAAGCGATGCACAAGCACCCGGCCATTCATGTGATGTAAAAGAAAACCTGATTCATCTGACCAGGCCACCTTCTTCTATTGCTCTGTGGTCCAGTTATGATGCTCACATGCCCACTGTTGGTGTTTTAGGTGGTGGACAGGGGTCAGCATGGGCACCCTGACTGGTCTGCAGCTAAGCAGCCCATATGCAACAAACTGTGATGCACTGTGTATTCTGACACCTTTCTGTCAGAACCAGCATTAACGTCTTGAGCAATATGAGGTACAGTAGCTCATCTGTTTGATCGGACCACAAGGGCCAGCCTTCGCTCCCCACGTGCATACTGACCATTGCCCACCCATTGTCCACCCACAAGAGCTGCAGTTTTGGAGATGCTCTAACCCAGTCATCTAGCCATCTCAATTTGACCCTCTCTCAAATCCTTACACATTTTTCCTGCTTTAACACATCAACTTTAAGGACAAAATGTTCACTTACTGCCTAATATATCCCGCCCACTAACAGGTGCCATGATGAAGAGATAATCAGTGTTATTCACTTCACCTGTCAGTGGTCATAATGTTATGCCTGATCGGTGTATATGTGAATTTATTGATATTCAATATTTAATTTACTTAAGATTTTAAAAAACTCCAGGTCTAAAAATCCCAAAAATGAAATTGAAATAAATTAATTTCAGCTTCCATCTAATTTTTTTTTTTGCTGTTTTAGCTTATTTGAAACCTTGTTTTGTCTTATTTTAAATAATTTCAAGCCATCTTGTGCCGCATTTGGAAGTGTACTGAAGTCCCCTTGTTTGAGAAGCACTTCTTCAGTGCTATAGTGCAGCACTGGTGCAGTACCACCCAGAGAGAACAAAGAGCAGCCGCATCAGCCCTGCTGCCCACTCAGAACCCTCAGATGAAAAGCCTCTCCACCCATCCAGGACAAAGCTGCCTGTGAGATTACACCAGGACGGAGGATGAATTCTGATAGTATGGTGGGGTTGGTGAACCACACTGTTTTATCGGCACAAAATTAAGAAGATTGTTACCATCATGCGGCTCGGCAGGAGGCGGGGTCTGGGATGAAATGCTGAATGCTAATGTCTACTGTTGTCTCCAGGGGCCATAAAGCACACGGTCATTTAATTAGCTTTATCTTATCAGTCATTACAGCAAATTCACATACCGGTAGTTCAGTTTGCAATAAATGGGTGATGATGTGATGGGTGTCAGTCGCAGTGCATGATGAGAGGATACAAATTAATGCTTGACTTTCTGCCAGAAAGAATGGATGAAAATATGGATAGACAATGGATCAAGCATCTTGGAATGTAAATTGATTGGATTTCTTTTGTTACGAGTTATGCATTTAAAGAGCAGTAAAATAAAGAAAAAATATTCTATGATGGTCAGAATAAATCACTAACCCTGAATAAGCAATAATGAAGATAAAGCTTGAGCAAGACTTCACTTTCACAAAAAATATAAAAAATAGTTTCTCTGCTCAAAATCATCCTCTTACAGAGGACTTTGATATAGCAAGACTCAGTATTGATCAGATCAGACTCCTAGTTAAGAAGAATGGCATTGGTAAGACTAATAGCGAGGGATGGAGAGCGAGAGAGAGAGAGAGAGAGAGAGAGAGAGAGAGAGAGAGAGAGAGAGAGAGAGAGAGAGAGAGAGAGAGCGAGAGAGAGAGAGAGACGGAGAATGCATGTGGTTTCTTGAAAGTTTAAACTGCTGTATCATCAGCGTCTTTGCCAACTGCATTTCAAATGAACAAAGTACAGCATACTGCAAACTTCCTCTGACACACTGCCTGACCTAAACACATTTATATTATTATCGGGTATGTCAAAATGAGCACATTAATGGATATGATTAATTAAACATGCTAAATTAATTAAATATGACTGCACAAAATGAATGACAGGCAGAGTATGTCTGTTAAAAACGTGTCTTTTTTCCAAGAACAATTGTGTTTACAGCATCTATAATCAAAGCACAAAACATATACTGTATCACCCACAATTGTTTTGTGTCTATTTTGTTTGTTCTCTATTTTAATATATTCTAAAAAGTAATTCTTTCCTGTGATGTCAAAGCTGAATTTTCAGCATCATTACTCCAGTTGCCAGAGTCACATGATCCTTCAGAAATCATTCTAAAATGATGATTTGCTGCTCAAGAAACATTTCTTATGTTGAAAACAGTTGTGTTGCTACATATTTTTGTCGAAACCATGATACATAGTCTCAGGATTCTTTGATGAATAGAAAGTTCAAAAGAACAGCATTAAAAAATATATATTTTAAATATTTTGTAACATTATAAATGTTTCACTGTCACTTCTGATCACACTAAAGCATTAACTACACAAAATGAGCCACACTATGCACAGCAGTTCTATCACCCTGATGCAGTATCTGAAGGCAAATGCAGATCACCAACGGTATGCTTCCCCTCCTGTCTTAATGTTGCTCTGATTCCCTATAACACAATTTCAGTCCAGAGACACAGATAGCACACTCAGCACAATGTCCAATTAGGCTGATTCATGAATACTGTACAGTATTCATGAGAGGAACTTATATCGGGATGCTGCGACTCTCACAAATCCCTGCAGTGATTCCCTGCATCAGCCTACAGAGTAAACAACCAGTACCTGAACAACTGGAGGATGTTAACAGCCGATTCCTGTCACAGCTCTCATGGAGTGTACAGACTAACTTTTATTTTTTTCTTAGCTAGCATATCAAGAGTTTTGTTTTGTATAACAAGCTGTCTTGATTTACAGTGGGGCAAACAAGTATTTAGTCAGCCACCAGTTGTGCAAGTTCTCCCACTTAAAAAGATGAGAGAGGCCTGTAATTTTCATCATAGGAACACTTTCAACATGAGAAAAAAAAAAAAATCCAGAAATTCACATCACTGCTCTAGAGGAGATCTGCATGGAGGAATGGGCCAAACTACCAGCAACAGTGTGTAAAAACCTTGTGGAGACTTACAGAAAACGTTTGACCTCTGTCATTGACAACATAAGGTATACAACAAAGTATTGAGATGAACTTTTGTTATTGACCAAATACTTATCTTCCACCATCATTTGCAAATAAATTCTTTAAAAATCTGACAATTGTGTCTCTCATAGTTGAAGTGTACCTATGATGGAAATTACAGGCCTCTCTCATCTTTTTAAGTGGGAGAACTTGCACAGTTGGTGGCTGACTAAATACTTTTTTTCCCCACTGTATTATGAGCATGTAGGCAAGACCCGCCTGATGTGGCATTGGGCCGGGTGTATGATAGGGCCCATAGTGTTTGATAAGATCTAAAATAATCTCTTTGATATGCATTCAGTCATTTGCTGCATTTTAAAGCATTATAGGTTTGCCCGACATGAAAGATGTTCCAAAAGTTAGGCTGCCATATTTATGCTATCTATCTATCCTTTATTTGAATACATTTGAATTAATCTGGCTGTATTACATGTACAGGGCTCAACAATGTACAGATGTCCTTCAATTTGCAAAAACAACATGTGAAAGTCTTGAAAGGATCACGTATAATGTAGAAGAATGCATAATTTCTGGCTTGTTGGATATTTTTCTTGAAAAGGATAATAATAAATAGAATCTAGAATCATATATATATATATATATATATATATATATATATATATATATATATATATATATATATATATATATATATATATATATATATATATATATATATATATATATATATATATATATATATATATTGGAAAAGCATATAATTTGAGCACCTTTGGGACACAAATTTCATCCTTCTATGAATTTTTTTGACTAATTCTGGGAGGATGGTGTACAGCTGACAGCTACATGTCAATGCCATGACGGGACCAGATAGCAGTTCCTCCCGAATACGATAAGGTAAATATTCTGTATCAAACAGTTACCAGGTCAACCACATACACTGCCTTAAGCAGGACATGCTGAAAGAGCTGGCTTATTCATGTGAAAGGGGTCTCCAGCCATAAATCATTGATGAGGCAGGTAGGGCAGTGGGCAGACAGCTCATGATTTCAGCATGAATTGATGCACAGGCTCCAGAGACTCTGGAACCAGAAAGACAGAAAGACAACATCCTCTGATAGACACAAATGATAGGACCTGGAAATTTGGGGTCTGTAGACAGAAAGAAGATTAGAAGTTTTCTGATGGACAGTCCACCAGAGAGATTAAATGCTTTTTATTCTCCATTATTATTATGTTTTATTATTATAACTAGGATTATTTTTTTTTAATAATAATGTGAAAAAATGCAGCAAACCAGGTGGATGATGCCACAAGGTTTTGAATGTTAGTGTTGCGGGTGTAATTGCCAGCCTGAACTATTGGTAACAACAGCAGGTCACTTTCCTCTTTTTGGTGTGTCAGCAGGCAGAGCTGAATTGAGCATAATGGGGTCCAGTTGGGGCCTCATTGGTATTCATTGAAGAAAGTGCACGTCTGCTACATGCCTCTGGGTAAGACACCTTTATGCGATTGTCTTAAAGCCACTGACATCTTTAGAGGGCATTCAAGGACAATGTGGACTGGCATGAGGGAAATTATATTCCTGACTTTCTGTATCCCTAGAGTACACTGAAAACCAGGAATACAATTTCCTTCATATCCTACCTATGTGAATTGCTACAAATTTTGTATTGGAATAATTTCTTCTTAAAACCTACTAATTCTCTGAAATCAGTTTTCTGCACTATTACAATGCAATGCTAGGTGAACAAGAATAACAAAGCATATAAACATTTAATACTAAATAATACATTATTAATATTATGCCAAACAGTATTACGCACCAAAATCATATTCCCACAGAGTTGTCTATTAGCACCACCTAGTGGCTGCTCTGAGGCAACACAGATAAAAAATTTAAATAAAAAAAAAAGAATTTCTGCCTGTCTGCACCAACTTCTCTTCTTTTTTACTAAACTCTTAATGCAACACTAAGGCTTAAAAGATCAAAGATAGACATAGAAATATAGAAAATATTCTATGGATACTATGGGAACTAGAACCTATGCTGTTGTTTCACAAACAAACTCACACATATTATGTATTATTAATAAGATCAATCAACAACAACAAACACACATTTTTTGAGGATTTGAGGCTACAGGTTAATCCAAGCCTGAGGAAAGGAACAGAGGGAACTTACCAAAGACTTTACCCAGGAAGAGTGACTTGACCAGAGTGAACTGAGTGTCTGAGGCTTCCGGCAGGGTGTAGGTGACAGGAGGATAGTGATCCAGCTAAAAGAAATACAGGTAATATGGTAAGAAAACAGGAATACACAGACACTGGATTATATGCAACTGTTTATTGCTGGTGGTCAAGAACAAAATGCTCATGCATTTTCCCTATAGTGGGCTATGGTGCCATCTACTGGCTAAAAATGTAATAACTGATCATACAGTCATCAAAGCACCACAGTTTACAATTCACTCAGTTTTAACAACTGTTACTTCTTATATTGAGGCAGTTTTCTGATTTGTTATACATTCAACATAGTTTACTGTGTGCATAATATAGATAATGCACTAGATCATTAAAATATTTAAATTATATATACTTTATTTTATATTTCAATATAATTTTTAATGTATTCTCAATAATACATATTACTTTCATATATATGATTTACTATGATTTTTAATATATACAAATAGTCGATTCATATAATCCTAATCAATATAGGTAAATTAGTATTATACAGGTCCTTCTCAAAAAATTAGCATATTGTGATAAAAGTTCATTATTTTCCATAATGTAATGATAAAAATTTAACTTTCATATATTTTTAGATTCATTGCACACCAACTGAAATATTTCAGGTCTTTTATTGTTTTAATACTGATGATTTTGGCATAAAGCTCATGAAAACCCAAAATTCTCATGAAAAGGTTCTCTAAACGAGCTATTACCCTAATCATCTGAATCAACTAATTAACTCTAAACACCTGCAAAAGATTCCTGAGGCTTTTAAAAACTCCCAGCCTGGTTCATTACTCAAAACCGCAATCATGGGTAAGACTGCCGACCTGACTGCTGACCAGAAGGCCATCATTGACACCCTCAAGCGAGAGGGTAAGACACAGAAAGAAATTTCTGAACGAATAGGCTGTTCCCAGAGTGCTGTATCAAGGCACCTCAGTGGGAAGTCTGTGGGAAGGAAAAAGTGTGGCAAAAAACGCTGCACAACGAGAAGAGGTGACCGGACCCTGAGGAAGATTGTGGAGAAGGACCGATTCAAGACCTTGGGGGACCTGCGGAAGCAGTGGACTGAGTCTGGAGTAGAAACATCCAGAGCCACCGTGCACAGGTGTGTGCAGGAAATGGGCTACAGGTGCCGCATTCCCCAGGTCAAGCCACTTTTGAACCAGAAACAGCGGCAGAAGCGCCTGACCTGGGCTACAGAGAAGCAGCACTGGACTGTCGCTCAAATTTTGCATGTCATTCGGAAATCAAGGTTCCAGAGTCTGGAGAAAGACTGGGGAGAAGGAAATGCCTGAAGTCCAGTGTCAAGTACCCACAGTCAGTGATGGTCTGGGGTGCCATGTCAGCTGCTGGTGTTGGTCCACTGTGTTTTATCAAGGGCAGGGTCAATGCAGCTAGCTATCAGGAGATTTTGGAGCACTCCATGCTTCCATCTGCTGAAAAGCTTTATGGAGATGAAGATTTCGTTTTCAGCAAGACCTGGCACCTGCTCACAGTGCCAAAACCACTGGTAAATGGTTTACTGACCATGGTATTACTGTGCTCAATTGGCCTGCCAACTCTCCTGACCTGAACCCCATAGAGAATCTGTGGGATATTGTGAAGAGAAAGTTGAGAGACGCAAGAGCCAACACTCTGGATGAGCTTAAGGCCGCTATCGAAGCATCCTGGGCCTCCATAACACCTCAGCAGTGCCACAGACTGATTGCCTCCATGCCACGCCACATTGAAGCAGTCATTTCTGCAAAAGGATTCCCGACCAAGTATTGAGTGCATAACTGAACATAATTATTTGAAGGTTGACTTTTTTTGTATTAAAAACACATTTCTTTTATTGGTCAGATGAAATATGCAAATTTTTTGAGATAGGAATTTTGGGTTTTCATGAGCTGTATGCCAAAATCATCAGTATTAAAACAATAAATGATGTTTTATTAACAAAGTTCGGGAGAAGCACGTTCAGATAATTGACACAGGTGGAGGAGCATGTTCAGATAATTGACACAGGTGGAGAGTACTCAGCTAATCAACAAAGAGGTGTATATATACGCAGCCGTCTCACCTCCATTTTGTTGACAGTTCATCAGCACAGATGGCATTTCTTGCAGTTCGCTCCACCCGCCTCCTATTCACGCTGTCTACGGATCTACGCGCTCAACGCATTTCTACAATGATACAATCTTTATAAGCTACCTAAAGCGGCGCTCCATCAGCATTCGGGGTAAAATATTCTTTTTCTGAGATGTAATTGTGTTTGACGATCCACAATCGTGAGTGTCTTCTAACAATTCTAATCGATTCACAAACTTCAATAAGTGATGCTTTGTAACGTGGTGCATTGGCGCCATGGCGATGGCGTCAGCTGCGAGAGCAGTGCAACAGGGAGAACTACAACAGTCCCTGTTTTAAGATAACGTATATTGCACACATCAAGCTTTTCTTGATGTCTTTTCGTCTCTGTGTACAAACGTTACAGATATCCAGACAGATACTTCGTCACACAAGAAGTGTTCACCAAGGACGCGAACGGGGTTGCCGTGATAAACAATAAATATACGTTGCGGGTAAAGCGAGTGACAGTATCGTGAGGCTAAATCACTAAAATGATGCAGTGCAACAGTACACGTTATGCCAAACAATCAGCCATTGGGATCAGCTGAAAATCACTGCATTGGATTCAATATTTCTCAACTTGATGCTCACATAAGCTCGGTCACAGCGCGACCATACTCGCATTGCGACTATAAATATATATGTGCAAACTGTACAATGTATTTGGGAGCTCCTGTTTTTCTTAAATGTAACATCAATACCTACAGTAGGCTATTGTATAACAATTGTATCAATGATTATTGTATGCCATCTTATATTTTGGGGATGAAAAACCATAATTCACAACACTGCAGATTCAAAGGCTGATTTCATTGAATAATGTGAGATCTCACATTTCAAAATCTGAATTTGGTGCAGTTTTGCATTATACTGGCTTGCAAAATCAGTGCTTCAGAATGCTTCAGTTCAGAGCATTTGAACCAATGAATAAGGCACACTCATGCAAAGCATTTTCTTCACCGTGGTTTATATCATTACATGTTATATAATTTAAGTTTGTATATTATATCCCACATGATTTTGAATGAGCCTCCTGCAATAATAAGGCATGGACATTTCAAAATAAGAGTCCCATTCAGTTACACAAATATGTTTCTCCATTTGTCCATCTAACTTTCTCCTTTCTCTCCCAGGCGCTCAGTTTCTCCGGCTAATTTTCTTTATAGCCCCAGCGGTGCTGTTCCTTCTGCTCCCACAGGAACTCAGGTTCTCTGGATAATTTTCTCCACTATTACAGCAGTGCTGTTCCTCTGCTCCCACAGGAGCTCAGTTTCTCTGGCTAATTTTTCCACTATTACAGCAGTGCTGTTCCTCTGCTCCAGGACTCAGTTTCTCTGGTCAATTCCTCCACTACCACAGCAGTGCTGTGCCCTCTGCTCCAACAGGAGGTCAGTTTCTCTGATTAATATCTCCAGTGCCGTTCCTCTGCTCCCACAGGAGCCCAGTTTCTCTGGTCAATTCCTCCACTACCACAGCAGTGCTGTTCCTTCCGCTCCATGCTCAGTTTCTCTGGTTAATTCCTCCACTACCACAGCAGTGCTGTGCCCTCTGCTCCAACAGGAGGTCAGTTTCTCTGATTAATATCTCCACTGCTACAGCAGTGCCGTTCCCTCCACTCCCGCAGGAGGTCAGTTTCTCTGATTAATATCTCCACTGCCTAAGCAGCAATGTTTCCTCCCAGAAATCTCCAATTCTACGTGACCTTCTTTTCTCTCCATGCTCCCCGCAGCCAGACCACCAATTAGACTGGAGATTTCTATGTTACCCTTAAAACCAGAAACATACATTTATCCTGGGTTCAATTGCCTTTCTCATTTTACTGGAATTATCTGCTCCGCTTTCCCCCACAGGTGGCACAAACTAAATGATTACCTGGCAAGCATAGCCAAGCACACGCTATCCAATAGGGAGGGCATTTCTACGTACCATACATGTTTTATTTATTTATTTTTCAGCTAAAAAGTGCCATGTGAGTCACACAGTAGAACCAGTACACATACTGCAGGTCAGACGCTAACATGAGGCTGCATCTGCTAGCTGCACAGGCCAATCATTTCAACAGTTTTATCCAACAGGTTATAACCCCACCTACGTCCAGTGGCCTGCAGCTCCAGTGGCACAAATAAGCACAAGCCTTTCTCTGCTTAAGTCCACCTAAGTAAAAGCCCACATTTTTTTTTTCCATCATCCAGCTAACTTTTCTTTCCAAACCACTGAGGAAAACCCAAGTGTGAGGCTGCCGCCGACATCCGCAGCCCCGGTTTATAACCCTCCCACCTCCATCTGCAATACAGATGCCCGTGCCATCCAACGACCCTGGCCATGGAACTGCCACCAGTGTCCCAAAACATCCGCGCACAGATCCTCGCTGAAATTCAGGAAGTTGGCTGACCAATTCCCAACTCCAGTACCTTGCTATTCGCAAATTTTTTTCCCGTAACCCTCCTGTTAAAACCCCCTCCTTGAAGCATCGCTCGATACCATTGTCCAAGCAGTTTCTCTCAGGTCCCTCCAATCCTACGTGTCCATTTTTCTCTCCTTTCAATTACCTCGTTCATTTCTTATCTTAACAACATCAAGAGCCTCCAAGTAGGGTTCATCAAAGGTTACCTGAGCGGCATTCATTTTTCCGTTAACTCCCTCTCTCTAGATAAATAATTCTCAGACCTCCCTCCAGATCAAGGGATCCGAAGATCCCAGCCAATCCGTCCCAATGCTAGACATCCTCACTACACACATCCTCGCACAGGGTACCAGCCTCTCAGTACCACTCGACACCATGTTTGTCTTAGCCTTCTTTGGTTCCCTTAGATGTTCGGAACTCGCGATCACATCAAAATTCGACCCAAAAAATCCACCCCACCATCTCCGACTTATCATTAATAGATGGGGAAACATTCTCTTATCTGATCAAGCAAAGTGAGACTGACCAAATAAAAAAAGGGTAATTTTATCTAAATTTTTAAACTCTCATCACTGATCCAACCATACCAGTCAGTTCTGACATATCTTCAATGGAGAAGTTCTCAAACAAAATTGCCCCTGTTCACGGATGAATCCAACAAACCCGTGACACGCTTTTGGTTCCAGAAACATCCCAAATCTGTTCTCCAACAGTCAGGCCGCAAGCTCAGCAGCTCAAAGGCCTCTCCCAACAGCAGATCCAAGCTCTTGGGAGATGGTCCTCAGATACTTTTCAAAATCCCTGGGTCGCCCACCGAGGGATTTGTTTCTGTCCAGCCAACATGTAATCTCATGCTTTTCCTTTCTGTTCTTAGTATTTCCAGGAGAAATTGAAAGGTTCACGCAGTGAGCCAGCGGAAAGGTTCCACGCGGTGAGCCAGCGGAAAGGTTCCACGCGGTGAGCCAGCGGAAAGGTTCACGCGGTGAGCCAACGGAAAGGTTCACGCGGTGAGCCAACGGAAAGGTTCACGCGGTGAGCCAACGGAAAGGTTCACGCGGTGAGCCAACGGAAAGTTGCCACGCGGTGAGTCAACGGAAAGTTTCCACACGGTGATTCAGTGGAAAGTTTCACGCAGTGAGCCAGCGGAAAGTTTCCACACAGTGAGTCAAGCGGAAAGTTCCACACAGTAAGTCAAGCGGAGTTTCCATGCAGTGAGTAAACGGAAAGTTTCCACACAGTGATTCAGTGGAACGTTTCCACGCAGCGAGTCAGCGGAACGTTTCCACGCAGCGAGTCAGCGGAAAGTTTCCACGCAGCGAGTCAGCGGAAAGTTTCCACGCAGCGAGTCAGCGGAAAGTTTCACGCAGCGAGTCAGCGGAAAGTTTCACGCAGCGAGTCAGCGGAAAGTTTCCACGCAGCGAGTCAGCGGAAAGTTTCCACGCAGGGAGTCAGCAGGAGGTTTCCACACAGTGATTCAATGGAAAGTTTCCACACAGTAGGCCATTGGAAAGTTTCCACACAGTGGGCCAGTGAAAAGTTTCCGAGCAGTGAGTCAGCGGAAAGATTTTACATTGAGTCAGCGGCAAAATCCACGCAACAAGAAAAGCAAATAGATTAAGACGCAGTAAGAAGTTGCCCATGCTGTAAGATGGTGGATAGTCGTCCACGCAGTAAGATGGTGGATAGTTGCCCACGCAGTAAGATGGTGGATAGTTGGCCGCGGAGTAAGATGGTGGATTGTTGTCCACGCGGTAAGATACTGGATAGTCGTTCACGCAGTAAAATACTGGATAGTCGTCCACGCAGTAAGATAGTGGACAGTCGTCCACGCAGTAAGATAGTGGACAGTCGTCCACGCAGTAAGATAGTGGACAGTCGTCCACGCAGTAAGATAGTGGACAGTCGCCCACGCGGTAAGATAGTGGACAGTCGCCCACGCAGTAAGATAGTGGACAGTCGCCCACGCGGTAAGATACTGGACAGTCGCCCACGCGGTAAGATACTGGACAGTCGTCCACGCAGTAAGATACTGGACAGTCGTCCACGCAGTAAGATACTGGACAGTCGTCCACGCAGTAAGATACTGGACAGTCGTCCACGCAGTAAGATACTGGACAGTCGCCCACGCAGTAAGATAGTGGACAGTCGCCCACGCAGTAAGATAGTGGACAGTCGCCCACGCAGTAAGATAGTGGACAGTCGCCCACGCAGTAAGATAGTGGACAGTCGCCCACGCAGGTAAGATAGTGGACAGTCGCCCACGCAGTAGGATAGTGGACAGTCGCCCACGCAGTAGGATACTGGACCGGCGCCCACGCAGTAATATACAGGACAGTTGTCACGCAGTAATATACAGGATAGTTGTCCACGCGGTAATATACAGGATAGTTGTCCACGCGGTAAGATGCGGTTAGTTGTCCAATCAGTAAGATGGTGAACAGTCTCCTCAAGCGAATAAGTCCAACTAAGTGAGAAGTAGAAGATTCCACAGCGAGATAGTGAATACGATTATTTTTATCTTATTTTGAAGAGTCAATGCAGCGAAAAATGTAAGATTACATGCAGCAAGAAAGTGAATTGTTTTCCACACAGCGAGAAATAGATAAACACCGCAAGGAAGCGGATAGTTTTTCCACAGCAAGAAAGCGGATACATTTCACCCAGCGAGTGGACAGTTTTCCACACAGCAAGAAAGTGGATAAAACCGTCTAGATTGATAGTTTGCACGAGTTGAAAGTTTCCACTCAGTAAGGAAGTGGACCAATTCATAGCAGCAAGAAAATGGAAAGTTTCCATGCAGCAAGGAAAGGGTAAGTGCCAAAAAAAAAAAATCTCTAAATCAAGATCTCATTTCTTTTTCCCATTTTTCTTCCAGGTGGTCTCCCACATACAAGACCACACCCTGCTCCTGTCAAGAACCATGTGATTGTGAACCAACAAGGGCCGCCCATAGGCGACACAAGCCGTTAACTGGCCCTCCGAATCAAATAACCAGGCCCCTCTCTCATGCCAGCCGCCAAGCTCGGCACTTCTTGGGGGCTATTTAGCAGGCGGCTGTCCTATGCTTTCTAGCTTTTGGGGGGTACTCTGGGTTCGGGCCAAAGTCCGAGCTCGAAGCCCTCCCGGACAACGCCAAATACGCATTAAATTTACTCCATGAATTATATGTAAGTGTGAACTCGTGAAATGATGTTTTATTAACAAAGTTCGGGAGAAGCACGTTCAGATAATTGACACAGGTGGAGGAGCATGTTCAGATAATTGACACAGGTGGAGAGTACTCAGCTAATCAACAAAGAGGTGTATATATACGCAGCCGTCTCACCTCCATTTTGTTGACAGTTCATCAGCATCCCTCCACCACCCCTTCTCCACGTTTCTGCTCTTTTAGTTCTAACCACTTACATACGGGGGGTACTCTGGGTTCGGGCCAAAGTCCGAGCTCGAAGCCCTCCCCCCGGACAGCACGCCAAATACGCATTAAATTTACTCCATGAATTATATGTAAGTGTGAACTCGTGAAAAGACCTGAAATATTTCAGTTGGTGTGCAATGAATCTAAAAATATATGAAAGTTATTTTTTTATCATTACATTATGGAAAATAATGAACTTTTATCACAATATGCAATTTTTTTTAGAAGGACCTGTACTATTGTAGTTTCTATTAACATTTTGAATTAGCTTTTCAATTTTCATTTGAATTATTAGTTTAATATTCTGTGATTCTGTTAGATGCATTTGTCTTTAAAAAACAAACAAACATTACTATTTCTTTTTATTTCAGTTTTATTGTTTATTATTATTCAGATTTATTTCAATTAACAAAAGTGTTTCTAATAGGTTTAGTTGTAGTTCCATTTAACAATAACATACCTGGTTTGATTTGATTTGATTTAGTCAAAAGATCATGCTGGTAAGGCTGCAACTGTTGAATGCAGTCACACACACACACACACACACACACACACACACACACACACACACACACACACACACACACACACACACACACACACACACACACACTCGCACACTCGCACGCACACTGGTGACAGCTTTAATTAGCCCGTTACTGCTGATTCACTGGCACTCCTAATTAGCATGAGGCATCTCAGCTCCGGTATTAAAAAGAATTATTTACGCTAAATTACTTTTTTGTGCTTGAAGATACGGCTGCTTTCTCTGTCTCCTCTGTGTTGTGAAAGTGGCACTCTCATCACTGCACAGTGCAGTGAATACAAATTAGGCTCACAAAAAGAAACGGAGGCTCCAACACAATAGCATTTGTCTGACATATTTCAGCTCTAATTTGTTCCACTGATGTGGCGGACTGAGAAATGCAAGCATGTTTATTCAGACGCCTCCCAGGTGCACTTGCTGGGTAAATCAGCCAGAGGAACCCCTCCTTTATCGCTGCCAGTGGTCTCCAGACCTTATCCAATTCCATTTCTGAATCTCAGAAGACCTTGTGGGCTTGTGTTTCTGCCGCCGCTAATGTGAGAGGGTGTGTTGCTGTTCATCGACGGGATAATGTGACCAAATTAAATTGCTTTCAACCTGTTTACCTTGGAAACTAATGGGCAGTAGGGATGGAGGGATGACTCGGAGAGAGAGACTGTCCCCTGTGGTGTTGCGGCCCCATTCTGACACGGCTAGCGCTAATGAGTCCTGCTGTGAGCCTATAATTAATCTCCATCCAACAAGCCGCCTATCTGACAGGGGCCCTCCTGCTCCGCAGCCACACAGAGAGGGGACACTCGGCCTGGGAGGCAATAGCCAGATCCCCATGGGGTGTACAATGGTGTTCAATGACAGAACAATCTAAGTTATAGCTGCAATCCCACTGAGAGAATAACTTAGAGAGTCACAGCGAACAAATACAGGAGATAGAAGAAAAAGCGTTAAAAAAGATGGAAAAGCTAGCGTGAGTGCATGGTTGGGGTTAATAGATATGAGTCATTCTATGAAATGAGTTTCAGAAAAGTGCAGTTTTGGTATGATTTTGAAAAATGTAAAACCTGAATTGCTGCTGCTCTCCAAAGTTATAACATCCTATCAATGTCATTCAACAGTCAACTGTATGAAAAAATAAATACATGGAAAAAGAAAAGGCTTTTTTTCCTGAAAGAGTTATATTAAATGAACCATTAAATCATAAATTATTATAAATTTAACTGAACTGCAAAAAAGCCAAAAAGAATAGACATGAAATATATACTTCACCCTTATAAAAATTAAATACCTATAAAACCAGAGTTGAACCAGACAACTTGTTGGGCTCTTCTAAACGATGTCACTTCCTCTTCGTTACACCATTAATGACAGTTCTTAGATCAATTTTGAGGTAAATAAGTGGTGTCACTCATTGACGCCCATACATTTTATAAGTAATTTAAGTATTTAAAAAAAAAAAAATTATATATATATTATTGAGCTAGTGTAAATAGAATAAAATATATTTCTAATTTCTTTGTTTACAATTAACTTTTTCAGTTATTCTATAACGTCTAGCTTCTTTCATCCACTATCTCCAAAATGTCCATACGACTGTCGCATTTCGCTCCTTTGCATATTGTTGCACTCAACTTTAAAATTAGTCGAGAAGAAACCATTAATTCTGTTTATTCACCTTGGTAAAATGAATAAATAATAAATGTATGAATATATCCACATAATAACACGAAACAAATGACCACCAAATCAAATCCAAAAATTGAAAAACTGCATCCACATATGATCGGAAATCCACACAGCTTCTGTATACTACTCTCTATTAGAAATGAATGATTTCCAATAGAGAGTAGTACAGGAATGATAATGCAAGGATAAAAACGTAGTGCAGGATCCACCACATTATTTTGATAGCAAGTTGACCTGATAGGATTGTGGATACCCCAAAAGTACTCATTAATCTAGATGAACAATACATCTTAAATGAAAGAGCACTCAGTTGTTTGCCTAAGGGTTTAAAAAAAAATCTTCAAAAACTTCTAAAAGATCAAGTACATCTGTTTGCTTTGCCCACATGGTTGTTCTCTCAGTTATGTTTTGACCTTTCACTGTCTGATTCAAAAGGGTGTGATGTTTCATTCAAAAGAAATATCACAGGCGTGGGTGTCTGGAAAGGTCAGATGGACTGTTGTTACTGTCTCTCATCTAATATTCCTTTTGAAGCAAGCTCTCTTCTCTAATGGAAAATGCACAGGTGGGCAAAACCTGCATTACAAGAATCTCAAATGCAAGATCAGAATATGATTCATCAAAAAATTCAAGAAAATAATATTTTACTATTTCTTTTAATATTCACTTATTTTTAGGTCAAAACTAAAATGTAAACAATATCATTACATTTAAAACTGCAAGTGAACATTTAATGTGATAACATTATTCCTACATATGTCACTGTCCATCCTGGGATTAATTATGTCAGTGGATAAACGCAAGGATGAGTGATTAGAAGCCAAGTGTTGTTTCATTAATAGCATGAGGGGAGAGACCTGAGAGAGACCTGCACTCCCACGGGACAAGATTTGATGGGGACTCGTGTGTGGGTGTTGAGAGAATAAAATGATTTGAGGGAATCTATGTATACTCTTACCTGCATGCTTTTGTGGGCGGGAGCGGGACAAAACATGAAGGTTTCGTGGGAGTGGGAAAAGGTAACAAAAGTTGGGATGCAATATTTTTGTAATTTCACAAGAGCGAATAGACGTGATCGATTAAGCCGTCGAGAAGTGATAGACTCAAATTTGCTGTGCTGGAGAGAACATTGCTATGGCCACTTTTCATGACTGATAAAAACCACAATGACTGATCAGCATAAAAAATATTCAATTCCAGTGCCAGACTGTCATTCATTATAACACAAACTACTGAGATGAAACTTCTGTTTCCTCTGTATTAGATACAGTATATCTCTGCCACAAGGGGAGGGAACAAAATTGGCACCACACACACAATGTGTTTTTGTATTTTATGAGGGCTCTCCATCTGCATCTGCACATTTTTTTTGAAAATGTAAAATGCATTCTGATTCATAAAAAGTTTTTCCCTCATGGGAACCGAAATGTTGTCCCCACAATGTAAAAATATATATATCCAGTATACACTGTGTCTGTTCAAATGTTTGGGGTCAGGCTATTTATCAAAAGTGACAGGAAAGACATTGATCATCCCAGGAATAAACTACATAAAAAAAAAAAACAGAAAGAAGTTATTTTAAATTGCAACAATATTTAACAATGTTACTGTTTTTACTGTTTTTTTTTAATCAAATGAATGTACCAACTGTGCATTTATATACATATATACACCGATCAGGCATAACATTATGACCTAATATTCCTAATATTGTGTTGGTCCCCTAAAACAGCCCTGACCCATCGAGGCATGGACTCCACTAGACCCCTGAAGGTGTGCTATGTTAGCTTGGATGCCAGCCGAATTTAGCCCCGCCCACAAATTGTTTTGCTCGGGCAATTCGGTCTGGACTCGCTCCATAGAGGAGTTATTATGCCCGAACAGAAACTGTTCGAACCAATGAAATTGTCAGGGCGGGCTTTAGACGATGATGGACAGATGATAAACAGTAACGTAATCATCCACGTCATCAAAGGCGCTTTGGGTTGAATTTGCTCTTATCCTAAACGGAGAACTTGTTCGTATATGCATTCACCTTCACTATTTCTCTCAGAAACGATGATCGTGTTGGTAAGTACTCTGGCTATCCTTAAATTCTTTTATTACAACACTGGCAAAAATCCTTTACACTCATCTTTTTCTTGTAACGCTACTTAATCCAGCGCGCGTGCAGACAGGGTTGCCACGTTTTTTTTTGCAATGTCGCGCACAATTGCTACTATAGCCCAAAACAATAACTTTCCGGGGGTTCTCCGGAAAAAAATGGCGTTTGTTTGGCAAAATATGTTATTTTGGCAAGGTTGCCTGCTAAAATTCGCATTCCTGGGTTTATATAATCACATAATTGGGGTCGCTTCAACCCGCGGACATGGAGAAAAACACGGACTTGACAACACAGTTGAGTTCTGTTGACATTTGACAACTAACGTTACGCGTCGCTCCGTTGCTCTGATTGGTTGTGGGTCTATCCAATCGAGGTCTTTCCTGGCTCGGTTGAAACACGCCCCATAATCAAAGCTCAATGGAGCGGTACCAGACTCATATTCTGACTAGAATTGAGTATGGCCACGCCAGGCTAGTGCTATGTGGTATATTGCACCAAAATGTTAGCAGCAGATCCTGTAAGTTGTGAGGTGGGGCCTCCATGGATCAGACTTGTTTGTTCATGCTCAGTTAACACCTCAAAACATTCCTCAACCATTTTTGCTTTGTGGCAGGACGCATTATCCTGCTAAAAGAGCAGGAGCCCTTGTTAAAACTCGCACAAATCCTTACACTTGCCCATTTTTCCTGTTTCTAGAACATCAACTTTGATGACAACATTTTCATTGCTGTCTAATATATCCCACCCACTAACAGGTGCCGTGATGAAGAGATAATCAGTGTTATTCACTTTACTTGTCAGTGGTCATAATGTTACGCCTGATCAGGGTAAGATATCTGTAGGCACTCTGCCTTTAATGTACACTTCTACGTGAATTCCTTTAGGAGTACCTGCTTGATTGCCATGCAGTGTGTGTGCGTGCATGTGCAGTGCTAAAGGATATACAATATACAGGTATACACACAAGAAAGTAAAGGAGAGATGCCCCTAGTGTCAGACACAGACACCTAAACCCCTCACACACATAGGTCATTGTGTGAAGGATGGCTCTGGGTTTCTATTTGCTGCAATGTCAGAGGGGTTCCCAGGGGCCATAAAGACAGGGTAAAAGGGTTATGGTTTTCTCTTTCTGACTCTATATATTTCACCCCATGCCAGATTTCTAGATCTGGTCTGCAAGATCTTGGGCTTGGCAGAGCTGTGTCGCAAGAAATAAGGCAGAATTTAAGAGAGCTACAGCCCTTCTTTAAGCCTCATGTCCACGGGCTTATCTGTGCTGTGCCTCATCCATCCAGACAGTGGGAATTTGATTATTTGATTTAAGAGCCGGAACTGAGCAGGAGCCAAAGACACAGACTGACTAGAGAGAGAAAAAAAAGCAACAAGACAACAAAGCCCACAATTTTGCTGACAAGGTCACAGTATATCTGACATGCTCTTTGCCCCTCTGTCATTTAATATTATTCTCTTGGCACATGTTCTTGGAGTGATGGTGAGGAGGAGGAAGGTCCCAGTCATGTCCGGCATCCCAATGGACATCCCTGTGCCCCCCCACCCCCTCCAGATCGAGGGAGATGGACTTTTAATGGGCGTGTAATTTTCTCACTCAAACCACTGCCTGCTGCTGCTTTGATCGCTTTTACAGGGAAAAGGTGCCCATAACTGCTGGTCTAGGATCTGTTTTCTTAGTAATAATAGCATATTATTAGCAAAAAGGAGTTGGCAAACAATCCAGTGCATATTTGCACTCTGTAGAGCATCAAATGATTCCATTTCAAACGTGTTTATGGGTCTGTGAGCAACAGCCAATTATAGACATGTTTATTGATTTCTTAAACGAAATGGCCAATCATAGGTGTTTAAGTTAAAATCCACTCACCACTCACTTTTTTGTCCAGTGCTGAGTTCTGCACGCTCACAAATCCTCTCTAACAAAGTGTAGACATTATGTAAGTAAGAGATTCATTGTGTAGTCAGCTTCAATGATTAATATAACGGAACTTTGTGAGATCATTGAATGAGTGACAGCTTTTTAGAGATTATAAAGGGAGTGCTCTTTGCACGCTGTCTGGGCGATAGGATAATAATTTGAATAAAACTTTTGTTTTCAATGCTTGACAAGCGGCCACATACACGCTTCAATACATAGGCCCATCTACATATAAATGAGGGATTCACTCTCGAAATTGACTGACAGTGATAATCATAGGAAATATCCTCACTAATTTCAGAAGCAACCTCTGTGATTTGATTTTGGAAGCGGGCCTGGTCCAAACACAGGATTTTTCTGTATTAGGTAAGGCAATTGTTATTTAGTATTTGTATTGAATGTCAAGCCAAATCATGCATACACTATGCTTGCTTTTCTGTTAAAATTAACAGAGGTTTGTGAACATGTGAACATATTAATAATATTTTATCTGGAGCATTTATGCTGGGACATACAGGCTTTTGCAAGCGACACAACTTAAACTACGTTTTAGGTTTAAACCCCACCAAATTTGTGTGTTCTGGTACCGATCCTGGTCCCGGTACAGTCAAGCCGTTGACATAGATTTGAAAGGCTACTTCTGTAGTTAGTTTTCGTCACCTGTTCACAGATTCAACTTGATATCACCACACTTCCTGATCTGGGCTGGTAGAGCTCATGCTTCCTGTGATCTTGATCACTGCTCGATCGCTTCATCTCGCTGAATACCCTGCTTATCGACCACACGAGATGCCGCGTGTCCCGCCATTTAGGACATAATAAAATCTACAGTGTATCCTGAGTCTCAGTTCAGGGATCAATACAGGCTTATAATTATCTGTGAGATGCAGTGCATCCTGGGTAACAGACATGGCACACATTCACACACATATCTGCCTATTTGACTTATTGTTCTGAAATAAAGCTTCCTATTGACGAGTTTCTTGTATACAAACAAAACTGGTATGTGCGCGCATTCAGGGGGCAAAACCGCTAACAGGTGTTATATATGCTGAGTAACATACTGTACAAGACATGAGACGTGTGACAGCTAGCAAGGTGTGTGACAGTGAGGAAATGGCTAGCATCAATTACTTTGGAAGCCTAGGTAGCACAGACTCCGCCGATTATATTAAGAAATGAACTCTCAGTAATGGTGAGACATTATCAGATCCCTACGCTATTTCAGACCACGAATGGATCACAGATATGTCCAAGTGGCCAGCAATCATATGGCCCGAAATACACTTATCTCATAGAGAAGCCCAAAGGAACAACTGCGGGCATACAAATCCTTAGATCCTTAGAATCCTTACAAATCTGCATATAATTATGTGCTTTGTGGTCATGTTCAAGAGATAAAAAGTTTTATGACACAAGATCAGACTTATGCTGGGTACACACCAAAAGATTTTTTACATCTTATAAGATTTTCAAAATGTGATAGACCACACACATGAGGACAAATAATCCTAGATTTAACCGTTTTGCTCCTATAGTGTGTGGTGTGCCATGATGTGACAAAGACAGCACACCACACACGCAGATTTTCAACCAGAGTCCCGAGTGTAAACACAGGAAATCACGCAAAATCTCACGAGACTGGTTTTTATAAAGTAATGAAAATGTCCTGGTTTTCATTATTTTCCATTGGGCCATTACATTGACCCGCACCGCTGCAAAATCTTCACATGATTAGTAATATCACGACATTGTAAAGCACAACAGCCAACGTCATCTTGGAATAAACACACATTTAGTCTGCTTACACTTTAGGGCTGTGATAATAATCTTATTTTATTTTCGCTTCCAATGATTATACAAAGAAGATATGAGGTAAAACTATTATAAACTATATCCGTTCCGCCTAGAGCGAATTCTCCTCAGCGCTGTCATTTCTCCCTAAACATAAACTTAAAGTCAGACTCAGCACAATGTGTGATTGTTGTCAAATGCAGTCTCTACTTTGGCTAAATTGCAGGACGTGTTTGATAAAATTAAAAGAACTATAATCCGCGCCGCGAATAGACGCTGTTTCCAAGGTGTGTGTATGTGTGTGTGCGCTGCACATATGCTTCAGCGCGATTAAACCATCAAATCTACCAAACAGCCTATATGTCAAAATGACTGGCTTGAGAGTATTCTCTTAAACACAGTTTATATCTTAAAGGTGCGTATAGTTCGGAGAAATCAATGGGAGAATAATTAGAGCTGCATTCGGTCTTAAGGGGCAGCATCTAATAAACCTGCCATTAATGTCAATCAAACAACTAAAGGAAAAGAGAAAATTACTCGCTCTTGCATGAATAACTTTACTTTTAAAAAGCATTAATCTATCAAAAGTGAAAACTATGCAATGTTATTTTACATTTCATTACTTTATTAGACTTCATAAGATTCTTTATTATTATTATTATTTTAGATTTTTAAAGATTCTTTGATTAGCCTAATAAAAAGTTAAAATGATATTTAACAATGTAATATTTAACAATATAAGGCTATTGTTTTGTTCTGTATTTTTGATTAAATAAATGCAGGCTTGATAAGCATAAGAGAATTCTTGCAAAAACACAAAATATTATCCAAACTTTATACACACACACAGGCCTACTACATATATATGACGGCATATGGAGACGTGGTCTGTACATGTCACATTTTATGCTGCGCCGACCGCGCTTCTGTATTCCCTCAGTGTGCTTTCTGATTGGATATTATTGCGCTTGACGTGAGTGTGCGCGCGTTTGTCCTCGGGTTCCCCACACATCAGGATTTCTGATCGTAAATATTCAACATGTTGAATATTTACGATTCGCGATCGGGACGGCTCCGAGGTTCTTCCGAGCAGGTTCGACACTCTTAACACACTTCACACCACAGGAACATCTGATAAGATAATCTTCAGAACCATCAAGATAATCGACCGAGCTAAGATTGTCGGAAGGGGGAAATCGCCCAAAATAAGCCCGATTATCTTTTGGTGTGTACCCAGCATTACTCGATAAACTTTCCAGAAAATGGAAATGCAAATAGATCTAAATAATAAATGTAAGTGGTGCACTTGAAGATGTGCAGAAGGTGGAGATAAAAATCACAAGCAAGAATAAAGTGTAAATAATTTACCTTCAGACAGAAATGTTAGATAAATGTTTGCATTAAGTATAGTGTAGTAGTATTAGTGTTGGTATTCATTATTCACATATGCCATTGTTAAAAACAAATTTTCAAAACATATATATTTCATTTCAATTACATTCTGTTGCCATCATTAGATTGAAAAAAGACTTATAACACAATAGTTGCTAAATCAAAATCAATGTTTACATATGTACTGTATAAGCTATATATTTTTTATTTTATTATAACAAATATAATTGTGCTTTAATGAAAATAATTCATTTTGTTTCAAGTCCACAAATTGAATTGTTACTTTTACCTAATGCAAGTATAAGCTATATATTATTCATATTCATTATTTATTTATTTTATCATAACAAAATAGTTTGCGTCTAAAATAAAAGTTTGTGTTTACATAATATATGTATACTGTATATATATGTTTAGTAACATCCTAACACCCACCTTAACTTAGAAATTTTGTAGATTTATTTGTGCATTTAGGTTGCCTATAGAACGTTTCAAATCAGTCCTTTTGAAGTTTAATTTCAGTTAGTTTGAAAGTGCCTAGTAGACAGTGAGGAAGCTGAAGAGCTAACTACTGTATTATTAGATCAGTATTTTATTACATTTGACCATTGATATTAGTTGTGATATTGAGTGTGGTCAGTCTGTGTTTCCCACCTGTACTTCTATGTCTCTCTCGACCCGGGAGATGTTGACGGTATGGGGCTGCCCGTTGGCCAAGTTCCTCTGGTCAATATCAATGGTGAAGGGTTCTCTGAGACCACCCAAGTTGTACCGCAGCTGCAGGGTACCTGAAACAGGGTGAGGCAATAAGACCACGTTTATCCAGAGCTCAACCCGCACTACAGTCTTCCTGGATGCAGAATGCCTGAGTCAGTGAGTGTTGTGCTTCAGTTCTACTTCCTGACATCACCCACCTCCACTGCACACTCCTGTGAAACGGCCCTACAGGCTGCAGAGAACAACAGAACCTCATTTGGGTTACAGCACAGGCCAGCAAGATAAATTTGCTCAGATGATACAGAGTAAAATTCAATGTGGGGTTAGGCAGCTTAACTCAAAGAATGTATCAATAGTCTTGTGTGTCCACTTTAGGTTTTATGGAATGCTGTTTAACAAAAACGGCGCTTTACAAACAAAACAACAGCACTTCTGAGCCACTGAGTTTAATGTGAAATTGTGTCCCTGGAGGGAATAATGGTCTTTTTTTTATACACCAGATGCGTTTTACTTTTAAACTCTAAAAAATGGATCACAGTGTTGTGCTTATGCCAAACAAACCAGGATGTAATTGCCTGCGCTCTGCCATTTGTCATATAATTAGCTTTTACTGTTGCGCTTCCACTTCAAAAAGCAATTCAGCCTGCTGCAATAAATTCTCTTTTATTATTACAGTGCAGTTTCAGAACTGCTGTGGAACAACCATACAGACACACATGTATTGCATCAGCATTCATACTTAATCAAGAACTGCAAAGACTAAGCAGCTGCGATGCAATAGGTTTGCAATTTGTCCACTCATACTGAAAGCAACAGTGCTGTGCAATAACAGCTAATCAGAACATATTTGATTTTGAATATACAGACATGAGGAACAATGGACCCTTTTCACATTTCCGGGGTTCTCAGAAGCGGAAGTCAGAGTTAGGTAAACTTCTATAGTGGTGAAATGAAACTACAACAAATAAAATGTCTGCATTCCCACAAGAGGTTATGACTTTCCACAAGAGGAAAAACATATTCAGAGATTCATTACATTGGTCAGAAGAGATAAAAAATATCAAAATTGGCTGTCACTTCTTGGCATTGTATTATAATATATATATATACATACACTGCTCAAAAAAATTTAAGGAACACTTTTTAATCAGAGAATAGCATCAAGTCAGTTAAACTCCTGGGATATTGATCTGGTCACTTAAGTAGCAGAGGGGGTTGTTAATCAGTTTCAGCTGCTTTGGTGTTAATGAAACTAACAACAGGTGCACTAGATGGGCATCAATAATACGACCCCCCAAAAAAGGAATGGTTTTACAGGTGGGGGCCACTGACATTTTTTTCCCAACTCATCTTTTCTGACTGTTTTTCACCAGTTTTGCATTTGGCTAGGGTCAGTGTCACTACTGGTAGCATGTGGAGATACCTGGACCCTACAGAGGTTGCATAAGCATGCCAACTCCTCCAGGATGGCACATCAATACATGCCGTTGTTAGAAGGTTTGCTGTGTCTCCCAGCACAGTCTTAAGAGCATGGAGGAGATTCCAGGAGACAGACTGTTACTCTAGGAGAGCTGGACAGGGCCGTAGAAAGTCCTTAGCTCATCAGCAGGACCGGTATCTGCTCCTTTGTGCAAGGAGGAACAGGATGAATACTGCCAGAGCCATACAAAATGACCTCCAGCAGGCCACTGGTGTGAATGTCTCTGACCAAACAATCAGAAACAGACTTCATGAGGGTGGCCTGAGGGCCCGATGTCCTCTAGTGGGCCCTGTGCTCACTGCCCGGCACCGTGGAGCTTGATTGGCATTTGCCATTGAACAGCAGAATTGGCAGGTCTGCCACTGGTGCCCTGTGCTTTTCACAGATGAGAGCAGGTTCACCCTGAGCACACGTGACAGTCATGAAAGGGTCTGGAGAACCCGTGGAGTTATGCTGCCTGTAACATTGTTCAGCATGACTGGTTTGGAGTTGGGTCAGTGATGGTCTGAGGAGGAATATCCATGGAGGGACACACAGACCTCTACAGGCTAGACAAAGGCACCCTGACAGTTATTAAGTATCGGGATGAAATTCTTGGACCCATTGTCAGACCCTATGCTGGTGCAGTGGGTCCTGGGTTCCTCCGGGTGCACAACAATGCCTGGCCTCATGTGGCGAGAGTATGTAAGCAGTTCCTGGGAGATATGACAACACAGAATGGCCACCACGCTCACCTGACCTCAATCCAATAGAACAACTCTGGGAGATTGTTTTCCTGTCCATCCGACGGTGCTAGGTTGCACCTCAGACTGTCCAGGAGCTCAGTGATGCCCTGGTCCAGATCTGGGAGGAAATACCCCAGGACACCATCCGCTGTCTCATTAGGAGCGTGCCCCAACGTTGTCAGGCATGCATACAAGCACGTGGGGGCCATCCAAACTACTGAGTACCATTTTGAGTTGCTGCAATGACATTTCAGCAAAAATAAAACTTTGCTAGATTTACGCATCATCACAGTCTGTGAAAAGGGTCTTTGGATCAATAAGATTTCATCCTTTTATCTCATCTTCGCAATGCCTCAAACAACGTCTTACCATTGTGATGGAGCACCACGGCCATGTAATCCTGGGTCTTTGAGCTGACATAGACCAGAAGGCTAGGAGAAGTAGAGGTGCTAAAGCTGAAGGTCAGGTCTTCACGTGTCAAGTTGGTCTCGACGGGCAGGTTGTGGATTACGCTCTTCTCGTCCAGGCTGGAGGCTGCAGCCACCACTTCAGGTACCAGATTATATTTGACCAGTGTTCCTGCCTCAAAGAAACCACCAACGTCTGGAAAAGAACGAGATGTTTCTTCAGACGATATTGACAACAATTCTTATAAACAACCATATTTGGTTATAGGGCTATGTTAGGGCTATGCCTGAGAAAATACAATGCTTTCTTTCTTATATTGCCTTATATATTTATATATTATAATTAAATATTACACTTAATTTATGTACAGTACACTGTTGTCTAAAAAAAGTTTGGGCCAGGGTCAGTAAGACTTTTTAATGTTTTTAGAAAACATCTCACCAAGGATGCATGTATTTGATCAAAATAAAGTTAAACTGTAATATTGTGAAATATGATTACAATTTAAAACTGTTTTCTATTTGAATATATTTTAAAATGTATTCCTGTGATGGAAAGGCTGAATTTTCAGAATTTACAGCATTAAATTTCAGAAATCCTTCTAATATGCTGATTTGGTGCTCAAGAAACATTTCTTATTATAATGCATATTGAAAATGGTTGTGCTGCTTGTTATTCATGAAAAGTTTATAAAGGAACAGAATTTATTTTAAACAGAAGTCTTTTGTAATGTAATAAATGTCTTTACTGTCAATTTTGATCAATAAAAGGCATCCTTACTGTAGCTAGTAATTTCTGGGCCCCTGAAAAAAAAAGTGAGCCCCCACTGCCCTCAGCTCATAAATGGGATAAGATATGGGCATCGAGGCACAAAGATATGGACATTATCCACATAGCGCAGAAAGATGGACCTCCACCCCCCCCCAGTTAATCGTTTGGGCGGTGCACGCCTGTATTCAGTAATGAGACATACAATACCTGCAGGAGTGCATAGGCAGTAGCTCCTATTAATACTAATTATTATTAGTTGTCCTATTCCAGCAGAAGTAAATCGGGCAGCTAAATGTTATGGGGATGGCATAGACCAGGGTTTCTCAAAGTCTACATTCAAAGGTCCAAATCTGAATTTTCATCAATTACAAAGGTTCGGAACTAATGGTATTTACAAAACTTGTTTTTAATAAACATGTATAACAAATCAACATTTATTTTATGAAAAAATAAGGTGCATTTTGCATTCAAAATACATGAATAACAAGTGCAAAAGTGGCAAAACCATTCATTTCAGTGTCTGGATTTTTCTTAACAAAACACCACAAAAGTATCATGGTGCAAAATACAGAGCAGTCTAATGTGAGAAATAGCACCGTCTGTCTCCCATCAGCTGACCGTGTTTTGTCATATAATGCCGTTTGGCATTTCCACTCTTCACAACTGTCTCATTACAAATCAAACAGAATGGCTTTGTGCTGGATTGGGGCAAAATTAACGCATACCTCCCTGTCCAGTCATCTTTGAAAACTATATTCTTCGTCAACTTTTCTTTTTATTTCCTGGACAAAGACATCCTCTACACCCATTCAAACCAAGGGGGTAATCCAGCCCCCGGAAAGCGTACCTTCCATAGGGGCGGCCATTGCTAACCAAGCCATCACCTGCAGTTAGCATCCCATTGACTCCCATTCATTTTGGCGTCACTTTGACAGTGAATAACTTTACATCTTAGGCGTTTAAAGACTCCATTAGTCCATTGTTTATTTCTAAATAAACACAACAATGTATAAAATGCTCCATTACCTTGTATCTTACACTATCGCCCCGTAGAAGCCGTTTTTGTAAATAGGCTAACGATTGGGTCATAACCAACGCTCTGTCGCGCAGTAGAGAAATTACCGTATAGGCAGGAGGAGAAGCTTGCAGGCAATCTTTTACTGTCTATGAGGCAATCGGGGGGATGTGGAGGCATAAATTCCGATAAAGGCAAGGGAGAAGCATGGGGAGAAGCCCATAGAGAGCCAAAAACCACGGGACAAGATATTTTAACAACGTGATTCAGAATTTCAATCTGCACAACTACTAGAGGATTTACAACAGTCGGACAGGTTGCGTACGTCACATCTACGTCATCACGCTCAGCCATCAGGAAGTAAATGCTTCTAATTGACTTCAGTTCTCTCCGTTGAAGTCTATGGGATCGCTGTGTCCATTTCTTTTACTGTCTATGATTCAAACGCTACTGCGGTGAAGTGTCGCGTAGCGCCTCTCTACACTCACTGGATGTCATGGCAACTGAATCACAGAGGAAAACTTAAAATATCTCGCCTTCGCTTTAATTCACCCTTCACAGCAAGTTTGATTGACAGGCGATCTGACCAATCAAATCGCAGAATGTCTGTGCCGTTTTGTCCGACAAAGCAGTCAGGAGAGTTCGTAACGTAGATTAACGCTGGTGGACTTGAATTTGAAAAATGTTAAAATGTATAACGTTATGTACTGACGTCTTTCCGCGGTTGAAACATTTATTTTAGTGTTCATTCGTGTTTGTTTGATGCTTATAAATGAACTAAAAGGAAGAGATGATCTTTTCATGAGCAGCTTTTACTGAGGCGTTACAGCGATCGCGACACATTAAATAGAGACAAAATTATATTTGTTGTTTTAATTTCTTAAAAAAAAAAGACAAAATTAAAAAGTTGAGACTTTGTTTCTTTTCAAAAGTAACTTGCTCTATCCTGTCTGTAGGCGGGTTGTCACTTGTCAGTGTCCTCTTTGCTCCACTATGTATTTTCTCCACTTTGTCGGACATAGCAACAGTAACTAAACAGGGCGGGTCTTTGAGAACAGTCGGACCATCTCCAAAAATACCTAAGACTAGTCTAAACAAATGATTTTGACATGCGTTTATCAAAGCAGGAAATCCAGACATTTAATCCCTTATACACAATTACTGCTGTTAAAATACGAAATGGAGGCGGGTCCGGATTGAATTCCCTCCGGGTCCGGAGTGCTGGCATAGACTGATTAATAGACTGATCTCCTGGCGTACCTCTCCTTTTCATGTTACTAGTAGACAGATCCCCACCACACAGTCTCGACGCATGTGCAATGTAGCGTCGTGTCCGTATGTTACCTCAGACAGTGGGTGTCCTTTCCGAGCAAAATATAAGATTTAAAAGACAGTAAAATGGCAAGTGGGAGAGACTGCCCGGAGTTTGAGGATGCGCGGAGGATGCGTATAACGCTGGCTTCACACCGCACGCGCAGGGCAGAAGCAGTGCGTAGAATAGCTGGAGCCGCGCCCGTTGTGCTTTCACAGTGGCAGCGTTTGTCTCGCGCAGCTGAACTGCGGCTCGTGTATTGCAAATACAGATGAATATTGTCCATTCTGTCAGATTTTCCGGTGTTCTCCTCCGACCCCTGTCTGTCTCGTGCTTTGATTTATAATGGGCAGCATATATCTGCTGCAAATGCGACTGTGTTCCCCTCTGTCCCAAACACACATGCATATAACATGTTGTAAGTAGTTCAGATGATAAATGTAACATTAAAGTTATGCTTCTAGTTTTAATAATTTAAACATGCCTTTGAAGTTTGAGCAAAATTAAGCTGCTAACACTGAATTAAAGCCACAGTGCATTGTTTTGATCAAAATTGACATGATTAACATGAAAAATTTTCGCCAATGTGTCGGACTCGGTAGACAGTGTAAGCAGGAGACAGCCAGTTAGAAAACAACTTCTACATGATTTAACAATTTTTTTAATTCTGTATCCTAAATTGTGGATAATTAAGCTATATATCATAATGCTGAAGTAAATTTCTGGAGTGTTAACGATTAAAAGAAAAAACAACAACAACAACCGTACAGAACCGAAAACCGTGATACAAACCGAAACCGAGGGTTTTGTGAACCGTGCCACCCCTAATGTGTATGTCTATATATATAATTTATTCAGACACCAGATATAATTTTTTACTAGTGGGTGCAGGACATTATATTTCATTTATGTAAGCGAGGAAAGCAAAATAAAGTAAACTGTGACATATTATTCCCAAAAATTCTTCAAGCCATGGACAACCAGTAAAACTGATAAAACTTCAGGGCCAAAATTATTCAGACATTTTGACCTGACCATGTCTTGCTGAAGAGTTTTTTCTTTAATTGCTAATGCGACCTTTTACACCACAGATGGGAAAAAATTAAGCATTGCTTGGTAATTGGTTGGCCTAAATTATATATTATTATCTATTAATATTATCTTTGCATACCTAAATTTAACAGCTGACAGCTGACTGGTTGATTGTAATCCATTACATACCTTTCTATCAAAGTTATCTTACATTATCAAGATGAATTTGTTCTGACACAGTTTAACTCTGAGTTTAACTTCTTGTCATATTGTATTACCATTTTCTAAACTATAGCGAATAAACTGATAATGTGAGAAAATGCTGAGGTGTCTAAATACAACTTGGTTTGACTGTGATATGTACGTATATATGTGTATATAAAGTATATAGCCTGAAAAAGTGAAGTTAAGTGCAGAATGAGAATTGAGATTGTGACATATCAAATATGGATTGTATTGTGAGGTCGCTGGTGATACCGAGTTCTAGTTAAAACTATGACTCTTTACAGGAATGCTGTTTGAGGACCAACAAAAGATGTTGAACCTAGAACACATCATACTTCTGGCAAAATCATGGCCCTTATTCAATAAATGTGCCCTGGGAATATGTAAGTGATGTCTAAGTTGGCCATCTGCAGTGGAAGGGCAAGGAAACTGACATTACCGACATGTTTTGTATTCATGACGGGCTTCTTCAACAGCTATAAAACCAAGAGGACACTTACTTATTACCTTTTTACTTGAGGGGGGAGAACAAAGGTCCTTACATGGATCGTTTAACCTGACTGCTAGAACGTGTGTGCAAGTGTGCGTAGATTTGTCTTACACAGAAACAGTATAAACAACGCAGGATTTGTTGCATATGGGGTGGAACAGGGAGAACCATGGGAAATCAACATGGGTAATGAAGTAAATACACACAAGGGTAAAAAGAGAGAGAACGACATGACAATGTGCACCCGCACCGAATATCTCATGTACACAGAGGCAAGGCGGTTTTATCTGCTATTCATGGCATTCTTTCATTCAGCCGTTTTACCCCCGGGAACAAAGCACTAAGTACAAATGAGCTTTGTATAGGAAGCAGGAAGGAAATCAGTGCAGAGACTATAGATTGGTTTAATTATTTGCTGCAAGGCCCTTGAGTAATCTTTACATTTCTTCCAGGCTGGACTGTGGGGTCCAGAGGCAACAGAGACAGAACCACCATGTTTTAATACCACTGGGACAAAAGCCTCGACACAGCGGGAGCATGAAAAGCAGGGTGAGGATGGTACAGATATTACAGTTCTGTGATTTTCTGAGGACCAATAACTTTACAGGCCCTGGAGTGGATCCTTTATCTGAAGTAATGACAGATCTTTTCTTCAGTATTGCGACACATTTGAGTGTAAAAGAAAAGAATGTAGGGTGGCAACTTGGTAATAGGCACTGGTTGTTGATTGGATCTTGAGATGTTGGTTTGGCACTCAAAAATAAATGCGAGCTTGCAGTCAATTGTAATGGGGAAGAGTTTAAGCAGTCTAAATGATTAGAGAAGTCTGGCATATGTCACCAGAGAGATTTCTGTCATTTTCACAGAAAGATTATTATGATATTTTGATTAAACATTATGAGGTTAAAAAAACAGTTTAGTTTAGGGTCAAATTTTCACTATTAACTATTAACGATTGCTTATTAGCATGCATATATATTCTACACAATATTCTACATCCCTTAAACCTACCCAATAGCTAAACTTAACAACTACCTTACTAAATATTAATAATTAGGAGTTTGAGGCCTAAGTCATAGTTAATATTGAGAATTGGCCCTTTATCTAAAATGGGACCTAAAAATGAAACATACATGGATGAATCATTCAAAATAAGATCTATAACATGCATATAAAGGTCTGGAAAAAATTAAGAGACCACTTAACATTGACTTTTCAATGTTAAGTGGTCTCTTAATTTTTTCCAGAGCTGTATAACAGGTGCTGGTCATATAATAAGAATATAATCAAAAAGTTGATTTATTTCAATAATTCCATTCAAAAAGTGAAACTTGTATATTATATTCATTCATTACACACAGACTGATATATTTCAAATGTTTATTTCTTTTAATTTTGATGATTATAACTGAAAATTGGGTCCTTGTGCAAGGTGTCAATGGTTTTCTGTTGGACAACTGTCAAGTCAGCAGTAAGCAGAACTGTCAAGTTCATTAGCTGATTAGAGTGTGGCACCAGGTTTCTTCAATATTGAACCTTTTCACAATATTCAAATTTTCTGAGATACTGAATTTGCGATTTTCCATAGTTGTCAGTTATAATCATCAAAATTAAAAGAAATAAACATTTGAAATAAATCAGTCTGTGTGTAATGAATGAAAATAATATACAAGTTTCACTTTTTGAATGGAATTAGTGAAATAAATCAACTTTTGATGATATTCAAATTATATGACATATATATATATATATATATATATATATATATATATATATATATATAAATCCTTCAAAGATTATAACTGGAGTGCCTTTCTGCAAATCTGTGAGTTTTTCTTTTGATGTGAAAAGGCCTCAGGGTTAAGAAATGTTCACACCAAGGACAAGATATAGATTTAAAAAATAATTCTAAATGTAAAAGAATAGCAAACCACAACACAACTATAAGAATAACGGCACATATAAACAAGATCATTGGAATCAATTTCACAAATTTTTTTTTTTAATTGATGAAGGATAAAAATATTGACTGTGCATGCTTATAATTAACAGAACAATACATAGTTATTGTTATAGTAATCATTCTTGGTGTGAACAGGCCTTTACTCTTCTTAGATCAGCCATATTTTTTTTTATTGTTTGAATTATTTTTATTTTACCATTATCATATATGTTAATGGTTCATGTTTAGTAGAGGGAAAGTTCACCCAAAAATGAAAATGGTGTCATAATTTACTCACCCTCATGCCAATCCAAACCTGTATGAATTTCTTTCTTCTGTGGAACATAGAAGATAATACTGAAGATCTGTTTTCTTTTATTGTATAATAATATTCAACAGTTTCAAAAACAACACTTTAACTGCAGTATCATTGTATGGAGAGAAAGAAAATCTTATTTTGTGTTCTGCAAAAGATTTAAAATCATACAGGTTTGGAACGACATGAGGGTGAGTAAATGATGACACAATTTTACAGTTTTTCTCAATCACTTTGGCACATTTTTTAAAACTTAATATTCTCTTAACCGTAAGTTTGATTATCACATTGTAAAAATGTTAAGATGTTATTGCCCACCATTTATACAAATTTATACTTTTTGTCCCTGTTGACACTAACTGCTTTCTATTCTATACAATAATGTCAGTTTTGTCTAGCTGAATGCTCTTGTGAATCACACTGAGCTTTTTACTGTAAATACAGATTCAGACATTAGGTAGACTGGGGAAAGTCAATAATGCAGTACACAAAAAGAAAATTAAAATTTGTATTAATACAGTACATTTAATTTTTGAAGAAATTAGTTAAAATTAAATTAAATTAGAAAAACTACAACACCACTCCGGATGTAGCTAGACCGGAAAAGAAAGCATCAGGCACGCTGCGGCTACCCACACTTGTTTGGGCCATTAAAAGAGTAGACGTGTATGGCAAGCATGAGATGCCGAAATGGATGCCAATAGTATTCTGAATGGAAAGTTTTCTTTTAAAAAGTTGCCAAATGGTTCCATTGACAAGACCAAAGGGGTCTGTGTGTTTTGTCGTTGTGAACTGAGCTATCATCGCAGCACGAGCAGTCTGAAATACCACTTAAAGGCCAAGCACTCAGCTGATTAGTATTCTCCGCCCCTCGTCAAAGCCAGGCAACAATGGATGACTTCTGACAGAAACACATGGGTACCACAACTAAAAATAAACTTACTGCAGCAATAGCTAAATGGGTGGCTACTGCATTAAGGCCTGTCAACGTTGTGGAGGATGAGGGTCTAGCTAATATTCGCATCGCAGCCAACGACTGGACCTACGAACTTTTTAACTGCACTATAGGCTGAGTCCTAGTTTACCTTGCATGTGCACTTTGTAATTTTATTTTGTATCACCCTGTTTTGATCCCTTAGAAAGGGCTGTTGAAGGGGCTGTTTGTGCGACAAAGTATTGTTTTCACCCTTTTATTGATGGACAGTGTTACATTGTGTGAGCGATTATTTGCTTCAAGTGAGAATGTTGGTGTGAAATCAAACACTACAGTATGCCAATGTTGTTTTCAATAAAACAAACATTTGCACAAAGCAAGCCGATCCACTTTTCTATGTTGATAAGAGCATTAAAATAAGAAAAAATAATGGGACAAAAAGAAATCAAGGGACATTTAGAATAAATAAAAATGTGCGATTAATTGTGAGGTAATTATGACATTGATGCGATTAATCGCGATTAAATATTTTAATTGTTTGACAACACTAATATATATATATATATATATATATATATATATATATATATATATATATATATATATATATATATATATATATATGTATAAAAAAATGAGAGAGGCCTATAATTTTCATCATAGGTACACTTCAACTATGAGAGACAGAATGAGAATGAAAAATATCCAGAAAATCACATTGTCTGATTTTAAGAATTTCCTTGCAAATTATGGTGGAAAATAAGTATTTAGTCAATAACAAAAGTTAATCTCAATACTTTGTTATATACCCTTTGTTGGCAATGACAGAGGTCAAACGTTGTTTTGGATCATTGTCATGCTGAAAGACTCCAGCCACATTCTTAAATGCCCTTGCTGATGGAAAGAGGTTTTTCCTCAAAATCTCACGATACATGGCCCCATTCATTCTTTCCTTTACACGGAACATTCGTCTTGGTCCTTTTGCAGAAAAACAGCCCCAAAGCATGATGTTTCCTCCCCCATGCTTCACATTAGGTATGGTGTTCTTTGGATCCTCCAAACACGACAAGTTGAGTTTTTATTAAAAAGTTTTATTTTGTTTCATCTGACCATATGACATTATCGCAATCCTCTCGCAGACCCCCCGTGTGGTTCTGGGATTTTTGCTCACCGTTCTCGTGATCATTTTGATCTTGTGTGGAGCCCCAGATCGAGGGAGATTATCAGTGGCCTTGCATGTCTTCCATTTTCTAATAATTGCTCCCATATGGGATGATTTTAGACTCAAAATGATTAATACATGCACACACAATTATCCATGAACTTTTCACTATCCACAAACAAATGCCTTTCAACTTGTATGTGCAAAACACAGAATTGCATGAATGTGCTGCAGTTTGTACAAATAGAGACATTTTTTGAATACAAATGTTTTATTTTGCATTAGTGTATCGTAATTTGCACATGCAACAAATAAGATGTGCATTTGTGGATCATAAGACGCGTGTGCATTTATTGGCGTCTTTTCTGCATTGATCTCATTTTATTCATTTGGATTTTGAGACTTTCATTTCGCGTTTTCAAGCATTTCACGTTTTCAAGCATTTCACAAACCACACACAAACAACTACCAGTGAATGCGCCTGGTGCTGATTATTAATGTATGCACAACTACCAAATGTGCATTTCTACATTAAAACTTTACAACTTGTATGTGCAAAATCCAGATTGACATGAATGTGCAGTATTTTGTACAAGCAGAGACATATTTGTGAATACAAAAATTCGATGTTGGTCAGAATTTGTGCGTGCGATGTGCATTTGTGGATCCGGTGGCGTGTGCATTCATTGACTCGTTTGTGAGTCGATCCTATGTGATTCATTTGGATTTTGAGACTTTCATTTCGCCAGTTTGGCCTTGCACGATCCACACACACAGCTGTCTAAGAAAACCTGCTACCACTAGATGGCAGTATTCTGCGAAACAGACAACGGCACCGAAGCGTTCTTCTGCCTATAAAACACTTAATATGAAATATAGAGCATAAAGTTTAGCCTACTCAATATCATTGAGTTTTAATATCATCGTCTAACTGCATTAAGCCACATTAAGCATTTTCTTTTATAATAGGCTGATTAGGCTCTATGGGAGAAAACGCTTAGTCCCCACATGGAAAAATACTATAGTATATTATAGTAAAATTACTCTAGTAAATACTATAGTGTTTTGAATCATTCTAAAGTAAATGTACTACAGTAAATTAACGAAGTGTAGTAAATACTATATAATACACTACAATTTACTGTAATATCGTTACCATATGGTTCAAAAACACTATAGTAGGCCTTTACTAATTTATTGTAATTTTACTATAATATACAATAGTATTTTTCCATGTGGGGACTAAGCATTTTCTCCCATAGAGCCTAATCAGCCTATTATAAAAGAAAGCGCTTAATGTGGCTTAATGCAGTAAGACGATGATATTAAAACTGAGTAGGCTACACTTTATGCGCTATATTTCATATTACATTTTATTATGGTTTTCTATAGGAGAAAATATTGAGATAAATGTTGTGTTCATAACTTAATCTGCTTGCCTATACTGTTAAGTGTTTTTCTCGTCTTTATAATGAGGAAACATTAAGTGTTTTATAGGCAGAAGAACGCTTCGGTGCCGTTGTCTGTTTGCAGAATACTGCCATCTAGTGGTAGCAGGTTTTCTTAGACAGCTGTGTGTGGATCGTGCAAGGCCAAACTGGCGAAATGAAAGTCTCAAAATCCAAATGAATCACATAGGATCGACTCACAAGCGAGTCAATGAATGCACACGCGTCACCGGATCCACAAATGCACATCGCACTCGTGCACGCACAAATTCTGACCAACATCGAATTTTTGTATTCACAAATATGTCTCTGTTTGTACAAAATACTGCACATTCATGTCAATCTGGATTTTGCACATACAAGTTGTAAAGTTTTAATGTAGAAATGCTCATTTGGTAGTTGTGCATACATTAATAATCAGCACCAGGCGCATTCACTGGTAGTTGTTTGTGTGTGGTTTGTGAAATGCTTGAAAACGTGAAATGCTTGAAAACGCGAATTAAAGTCTCAAAATCCAAATGAATAAAATGAGATCAATTCAGAAAAGACGTCAATAAATGCACACGCGTCACATGATCCACAAATGCACGTTATTTGTTGCATGTGCAAATTACGATACACTAATGCAAAATAAAACATTTGTATTCAAAAAAATGTCTCTATTTGTACAAACTGCAGCACATTCATGCAATTCTGTGTTTTGCACATACAAGTTGAAAGGCATTTGTTTGTGGATAGTGAAAAGTTCATGGATAATTGTGTGTGCATGTATTAATCATTTTGAGTCTAAAATCATCCCATACTCCCACAGTTGATTTCTTCACACCAAGCTGCATACCTATTGCAGATTCAGTCTTCCCAGCCTGGTGCAGGTCTACAATTTTGTTTCTGGTGTCCTTTGACAGCTCTTTGGTCTTGGCCATAGTGGAGTTTGGAGTCTGACTGTTTGAGGTTGTGGACAGGTGTCTTTTATACTGATAATGAGTTCAAACAGGTGCCGTTAATACAGGTAACGGCAAAGAAGAACGGTGGAGGACAAAGAAGTTAAAGTCTGTGAGATCCAGAAATCTTGCTTTTTTGTAGGTGACCAAATACTTATTTTCCACCATAATTTGCAAATAAATTCTTTAAAAATCAGACAATGTGATTTTCTGCAATTTTTTTCTCATTCTGTCTCTCATAGTTGAAGTGTAGCTATGATGAAAATTACCAGCCTCTCTAATCTTTTTAAGTGGGAGAACTTGCACAATTGGTGGCTGACTAAATACTTTTTTTGCCCCACTGTAGATGTGAAAAGAATATGCATCACATCCATGGCTACGTATCCAAGTGAAGCAGCACAGAGAAGAGATTCCTCTTCCTGGAGTGAAAGTGTAGTATTGAGCCACAGATGTAAGGCAACCTGTGGGAGCAATTGCACTGACCCAGAGGCAAAGAATCTGAGAGAATTCGATATTGACTGCAATACCCTAGACGGCACAAGTAAATATGTGTAAAATGGAAATGTGAGTTAAAACTTTGCAATTACAAGGTTGTTCATGCATATTTCAAACGAAAGGAGATTTTGAAAGCTAAGGGCAACCATCTGAGTCTCTAGATTGTAGCGAGTCGCCATTTTTAAACGGAGGGCATGCAGTTTGATGGAGGTCCTGACAGAGCATAAACTACTGAAAAGTCCTGTTCATGTCAGCGATGCTATTACTATATTCAAATGAGGGAGGAGGAGCTTAAATGCAAAGAGTGGCACAGGAATAGTGATTCTAGTCTGTAATGTACAGATTTAAAGTTTAACGAACAAGTTCCTCAGTGTAATATCTCTGATTAACGTGTTTAAACTTCACAGAAAAGTTTTCATTTGTATTATCCATACTGACCTTTCGAACAGAAAGGCCCATCATAAGCAGTGGTGGTGCAGTCACAGGAATAGCCGTTGTATTTCTCCACACACTTGCCACCATTACGGCAATACATCCCAAAACTGGTGCAGTGACCTGAACAACCAGGCTTCACACCAGGAGTGACTTTTGCCCTCTCTTCTAAATCAAGGGTCACCCCGTTCATCTTCAGAGAGCGGATGCATCCGAGAAATCCTCTCTGTCCTCCTGCTGCACCTAGATGAGAAATCAAAACAAAGACAAGTCAATATTTTCCTTGACAATGGCCGTAATAAAGTAAAAGTGGCACAACAAAATGACTTGATCCTTCATTTTCATTGCAGGCTCAACAACAAGCTTTAAAACAAAAGGTTAAATGAGAAACATTAAGTCTCAGCCAATAGTTGAACCCCCTTTGGTGTGTTTCATTCATTATGGCATGGACCATTCAATACAACAGACCATGGAAAAATTAGACACCATTAGAGTTCCACTTCCAGGAGAAAATAAACATTCACCAATTGCTCAATGCCGTGGCCAGACATCTTTTCATTATAGGAAACTGCCCAGTTAAACAGAAATCATACAATCATTTGCTAGATTAATGCTAGATTAATAGTAAGTGTCCTGGCAGGATGTATCAATTATTGTCTAATGGTAAATAATAAAAACAGACCACGAGTACAAACCTACTACAATTTATCAAGCTGCCAAACAAACCTCCAGAGAAATGCTATGGATTGGAGTATCTATAAATTAGAGACATTACAGGATGCTTATTCTTTACAGAATAAGAAAACATGAAATTTTCAAAGTTTTCTAAACTCAATTGAACTCAAACTCACATTAACAGGAGTTTTAATTGATATTGCGACCTGGTTGTCTATTTAATACAAAACAAACTCACTGAATCCCTTGCTAATAAACCTGAGTGGAACTCTTATCATCAAATGTACAGTAAATATGCTGTACTATTATAAAATGAAAGACACAATGTCTCATGTTTCAAGGACGCATGCAAGATAAACACATTTTAATTAACATTTTTATTTATACCTTGACGCATGATTGAACTTAGCAGGCGTCTTCTTATGCCCTTGTTACAGAAGAATCGACTTTTACTTAACTTTTTTTTCACCAGCATTGTTTTAATAAACATAAGATTTGTGTTAATATTTGAAAGTACAGTAACATGAATATAATGAGTTGGGAAAGAGGCTTTGCCAAGCTTTTAAACTCCTTCAGAAGTTCACTCCCTCCATCTCTGATGAGCCCTGAATTAGAAATTATTTTCTAATGAAACCGTAATGAATTAGCATATTACATTTATTAGACCATCCTGCCCAGTGGAATATTTTTTCTGCTTTTACCTTTGCGTTGTACAGGCTGTTTGAAGCCATATATTACAGCAAAGATCCAAAATATCGACAGACAGACAGGCAGGCAGATATACAGGCAGACAGACAGACAGGCAGACAGACATGATAGTAAGATAATAGACAGACAAAATTATAGTATGATTGTAGACAGACAGACAGAGAGACAGACAGATAGACAGTGAGACAAACAGACATGATAGTAAGATAATAGACAGACAGAATGATAGTATGATTGTAGACAGTCAGACAGAGAGACAGACAGATAGAGACAGTGAGACAGACAGACATGATAGTAAGATAATAGACAGACAGAATGATAGTATGATTGCAGACAGACAGTGAGACAGACAGACAGATAGAGACAGTGAGACAGACAGACATGATAGTAAGATAATAGACAGACAGAATGATAATATGATTGCAGACAGTCAGACAGAGAGACAGACAGATAGAGACAGTGAGACAGACAGACATGATAGTAAGATAATAGACAGACAGAATGATAGTATGATTGCAGACAGACAGTGAGACAGACAGACAGATAGAGACAGCAGACATGATAGTAAGATAATAGACAGACAGAATGATAGTATGATTGCAGACAGTCAGACAGAGAGATCCACAGATATATAGACAGACAGTGAGACAGACAGACATGATAGTAAGATAATAGACAGACAGAATGATAGTTCAGACTAGTGAACTGTTACGCTTTATGACTAGTCTGAACAGGAAACTGCATGAAATGTCTAAGTCACTCCATGAAATGGATGATAACATAATTCAGCCTCCGATAACACCAGAACAACAGCCACCCTCACCAGACATGTTATCCCTCTCACCAGCATCCCGCTTCTGAGCTTCTCAGAGAGAATGGAGCAAATGGTCTATGCTGGAACCAGACTATCACACTCGATTTCTGAGCCCCAGATATCAACCAAGAGCGTCGAGCCCCACAACCATCAAAGCCTGTGGGCCCAGCTCGCTCTCAGCCTCCTCCTGTGAGATTTCTTCGGTCACAACGACAGGGCCAACACCCTCCTCCATCTGTTGTAGGTGAACCCAAAACAACTGATACCAGCTCTCAGTGATGTGTGTTGGGTCCCGCCATGATAACAGTAACTTTATCAAATGTTTACAGAACGAGCGGGAACCCAGTGTGCCTGTCTCTTTCTCTATTTCAGTTCTGTTACGTGATAGAAAGTGTAAGACCTTCTCAGACCGTATAGCAAACCCATCTAATCTGCTGCCTATTACATGTCAAACTAAGATTACTGTGGGGAAAAAATTAATACTGTTAAGTTAGCACTTTTAAATATCCGTTCACTTAAGAACAAATCATTTCTAGTCAATGACTTAATAACCACAAACAACCTAGATTTTTGCTTCTAAATGAAACTTGGCTTGAAGAAAACTGCAGTGCAACAGTCCTCAATGAAACAGCTCCTCCTAACTTTACTTTTATGAGTATGTCCAGAGCGTTTAGAAGAGGTGGGGGTTGCTGCTCTTTTTAAAGATGTCTATCAATGTAAGCAAGTGTCATTTGGTGACTATCTGTCTTTTGAATATCTGGGTATTGTGTTAAAAGGTGCTCCACGCATCCTGCTTATCATTGTTTACAGGCCTCCAAAATACTCTCCATCCTTTACTGAGGACTTTACAGAGCTGTTATCAATAATCTCCTCAGAGTTTGATTGTTTTGCCATTGCTGGGGATTTTAACGTTCACATAGACAATGCTGAATCCAGTACAACAAAAGAGCTCATGACTGTTCTTAACACTTTTGATTTGACACAGCATGTACATGGTCCCACACACAATCGTGGACACACTCTAGACTTACTTATCAGCAAGGGTCTAAACATTTCATCAATTGTTGTTAAAGATGTAGCATTGTCTGATCATTTCTGTATTTTCTTTGATATTTCAATCTCTCCTGCCATTGAAGCTAGATCTGTCGCTGTCAAAAAGAAGCTTAAATGAGAACACTAGTGAGCTATTTATGAAGGCTATATCTCTAACACCAAGCATATCTGCAGACTCTGTTGATTCTCTCCTTGACTCCTTTAACTCAAAAGTTAAGAGTGTAATTGATAATATTGCTCCTGAGAAAGTCAAGAAAAGAGTGGAAGACAGAAAGCACCTTGGAGAAACTCAACGGCAGTGCAAATAATGAAAATAATGTTAAACAGAAACATAAACAACACGCGCACTCTTTTTGCTACTGTAGAGAGACTGACAAACCCCGAGTCACATTCCCAGTGAAATGCTCTCTGACAGCAAATGCAGTGAGTTTGCTTCCTTCTTCTCAGAGAAAATAAATAATATCAGGAAGGCGATCAGCACATCCGTGAGTTGCTTTGGGGTCAGTCAGATCAGACCACAACCTCGGAAAGTTACTATGTCTGATTTTGAAGCAATTGATTATAAAATTTTAGAAGAAAGCGGTGCAGCACCTTAAAACATCAACCTGCCTCCTTGACACACTCCCCACTTCTTTTTCAAAAGTGTGTTTAACTGTTTAGAAGCAGATCTGCTAGAAGTGGTAAACTCATCACTTCTCAATGGGAATTTTCCAAACTCCTTAAAACCGCAGTAGTTAAGCCTCTTCTGAAAAGAGAAATCTGGATAACTCCATATTGAACAACTACCGACCAATCTCAAATCTCCCTTCATAGGCAAGATCATTGAAAAAGTTGTCTTCAGTCAGCTGAACAAATTCTTAAGCTCAAGCGGATACTTTGACAATTTTCAATCTGGTTTCCGACCACATCACAGCACAGAAACAGCGCTCATAAAGATCATAAATGATATTCGCCTCAATACAGATACAGGCAAAACATCAATTCTGGTGCTACTCGACCTCAGTGCCGCATTTGACACTGTTGACCATAACATACTTCTTGACAGGCTGGAAAACTGGGTCGGACTTTCTGGGATGGTCCTTAAATGGTTCAGGTCGTACTTAGAAGGAAGAGGTTATTATGTGAGTATAGGTGACCATAAGTCTGACTGGACATCCATGACTTGCGAGTCCCACAAGGGTCAATTCTAGCACCACTCCTATTCAACCTGTACATGCTGCCACTGGGCCAAATAATGAGAGAGAACCAAATGGCTTACCACAGCTATGCTCGACACCCAGATCTACTTAGCACTATCACCTAATGACTATAGCCCCATTGACTCCTGTGCAAATGCATTGATGAAATTAACAGTTGGATGAGCCAAAACTATCTCCAGTTAAACAAAAACAAAACTGAAATCATTACATTTGGAAAGCGAAGATGAAATTCTCAAGGTGAGCATATCTTGAGACAAAGGTCTAATAACAAAAAATCAAGTCAGGAATCTTGGTGTGATTTTGGAGTCAGACCTGAGTTTCAATAGTCATGTCAAAGCAATAACTAAATCAGCTTACTATCATCTGAAAAATATTGCAAGAATTAGATGCTTTGTTTCCAGGCAAGACTTAGAGAAACTCGTTCACGCTTTCATCACCAGCAGGGTGGACTATTGTAATGGTCTTCTAACCGGCCTTCCCAAAAGACCATTAGACAGCTGCAGCTCATACAGAATGCTGCGGCCAGGATTCTGAGCAGAACAAGAAAATATGACCATATCACGCCAGTCCTCAGGTCGTTACACTGGCTTCCAGTTACATTTAGGATCAATTTTAAAGTATTATTACTTGTTTATAAATCACTCAATGACCTAGGACCTCAATACATTGCAGATATGCTGATTAAATACAAACCCAACAGATCACTCAGATCATCAGGATCAAGTCAGCTAGAAATACCAAGAGTTCACTCAAAGAAAGGAGAGTCTGCGTTCAGCTATTGTGCCAGCCGTAGCTGGAACCAGCTTCCAGAAGAGATCAGATGTGCTCCAACAGTAGCCACATTCAAATCTAGACTCAAAACACATCTGTTCAGCTGTGCCTTTACTGAATGAGCACTGTGCCACTGTACGTCCGACTGATTGCACCTATTCTAATCTATGCATCATCTTAATTTTTATTTTTATTTTATTTTTATCTATATATACACTGTAATAATTTTATTCTTTTTAAATATCTTTACAACTATATATTTCTATTGTCTTCTTATTTTAAAAATTCTCTTTACAACTGTTTTTAATTATCCTGTTTTATTTTTAAGTCTTACACGTGGTATTCTTAATTCTTATCACTATTTTAATTTCATTTTCATGTAAAGCACTTTGAATTGCCATTGTGTATGAAATGTGCTATATAAATAAACTTGCCTTGCCTTGCCTTGCCTAGTATGATTGCAGACAGTCAGACAGAGAGACAGACAGACAGATAGAGACAGTGAGACAGACAGACAGACATGATAGTAAGATAATAGACAGACAGAATGATAATATGATTGCAGACAGTCAGACAGAGAGACAGACAGACAGATAGAGACAGTGAGACAGACAGACATGATAGTAAGATAATAGACAGACAGAATGATAGTATGATTGCAGACAGTCAGACAGAGAGACAGATAGAGACAGATAGAGACAGTGAGACAGACAGACATGATAGTAAGATAATAGACAGACAGAATGATAGTATGATTGCAGACAGTCAGACAGAGAGACAGACAGATAGATAGATAGATAGATAGATAGATAGATAGATAGATAGATAGATAGATAGATAGATAGATAGATAGATAGATAGATATAGATAGATAGATAGATAGATAGATAGATAGATAGATAGATAGATAGATAGATAGATAGATAGATAGATAGATAGATAGATAGATAGATAGATAGATAGATAGATAGATAGATAGACAGTCTAGGTTACACTAGACTGTTTGTTGGGGTACATTTTACGAAAAAGTTACCTACTGTCCTGACAGGCCCATGATGCTGGCTTGCCTTTAGGAGAACCAATACCGCCCAGACATGCAAGCAATGAAAGAAAGAAAAATAACACCAAAATATAAAATAATAAAAAATAATCATGAAAAACAATATATAAAAAAACATGCAGTGATGAGAAACTTAACATATAAGCTTCAAAGAGAGCACAAAAAGAAAATTGCAAAAAACAACTTGATGGAGAAGTATTAAACATTCCTGTAAACAGTCAATACTGGCATATTATAATACCTGGAACTAATGCAAACGTGTAAGTGACTGTTAAATCAAAGGTCTACTTGTTATTTGAGATGAAGAGAAAGACAATAAAGAACGAGCAAGCATTTAATCCTCTATTAAATATAAAGAGACCACTATAAATGCAAAACAAATTCAAATAGACACAAGCATCCATGGGTGAAAGGAAGTAGAAGGCAATCTGCTTTATCAATAAATTATGGCATGGGACTAAATGGTGCTAAAGAAGTGAGCACAATTCATAAGCAGAGGAGAGGAGGCCGGAGAGAGGCTTGACAGGTCTGGACATCCCTACCCCTGCCCACTCAGCAGATATAAACCAATTAGTTTTCCCAAAGGAGGGTCAGGGTCTAAAAACTGAGAGTTACTCTCCGCAAACAGTAACATCAACATTTTACATTACCTTTAACATTCTATTGAACTGCAAGGCTCATTACACCTAACCCTAGTGTACTTGATAATGAAATTGAGATGCCAGTCCAACGTTCTTCCGAATAAGTCCAGAATAAGAATGAAAATTTCATGGACAACATGCAAATGAGACCTAGAGAGGGTTACGGCTTGGACTGGGCAATATATTGAATATTAATCCATGATTTTTGCCAAAAGAAATATCACATGCTCAAAGTCTAGTGTGATCTTCTCTTTAAGTTATGCTTGTTTCAAGATCCAATATTCGAATACCCTTTCATTTAAACTTTAATGGCAAAGAAGCAGCTAGAGTTGGTGATTTATTCATGAATCGGTTCACACTGTCCTTTTAAATAAAAAACTCCAAGCACTGATATATAGTATATATTTTTTTGTTGTGAATATTAAAAAATTTGTAGGTGAATATTGATTGCTGATTTTGTTATACTGAAATAAAAATAAAAAAGTTTTCCCTTAGTTAATTTGGAGAGCTATACAATTATATATAAATAATACATTTTAATAAATAAAAAATTCAAATACAATTATAGTACAAACATTACTACTACTACAACTACTGATAATCCACCTGTATAGTTCCTTTGTTGGAGAAATTTGCTTTACAAAATCAATAATTAACTTTGATATCAATCAAAACTTGGGCTATCAGCTAATTTTTGGAAACCTGGACATTTTTTGTGATGTTAAATATGATTAAATAGGCAAGCTAGACAAGCTTTCTAAAAGCTTTCTCAAGAGAGCCATAGGGGTGCGTTATCTTCCTCTTTTATAATGAGCGTCAAAGTCATTTGTTGAAAAGAATAAGTCAAAGCACAAAATGGCACAATGAAAGCCCAAAGCCATTCTGATAATTGCCTCATGAGTGACAAAGCTTTTTCACACGTTTAAAGCAATAAAAAGACCCCGTGCTAATGTTAGCATAGCACACATGAAACCATTATTAGTTACATTCCCTGCTGTGCCTAAGACATTTTTCAGCCATATTCAGTCAAACCCATTTTCAACTTCTCTTTTTTACAGTGGACTTGTTCATACGTCGGAGGTGAATAGGTTCCCCAGGGTTCCGTGTCATTAAGTGAAGGTTTTAATAGCTACAACTGCATTTAGACTGCTGACTATAAATACATTTTCAATTTCAGACACACAAGAACATAGAGCACCGTGTGCAAGGACTCAGCAAAAACAGCAAGACACAGGGAGAAAAAGAGTGAGAAAGCAATGGGACATGAGATTAGGTTCACGAGAACAAGACGCGATTTTTACACAGTATTTTTAAGAAATCTTCAATGATGAAATAAATGACTAGAAAAATAGTCTGCAGGTGCATTTTGAAATGTTTTAACTAATCAACTTGTAATGAATGTCATTTCAGTTCTACTTTCTGTATATGAATTATCATATGCAGTAAAAGACAACAATACTAAATTGTATACATGTCAAAGGGTTAACGGAACATTATGCACTCGCACCAATGCGACCGTGTGAAATTTTAACTCGCACATTATCAAAAATGTTTCGCATTTGCAACCATTTTAATCACATTCTAGACAAAAATATACAATAAAATATACAATATATACAATTCAACCCACCCAAGTGGCTACTAGGAGTGACTACGTTACATGCCACTTCTGAAATCCACCCGCAATTGGTTGACAGGTGTTAATGTTAAGCCCTGTGTATTATGTATGATAATGAAAAAAAGATCCTCTTTTTATCCATTTTAATCAGATTTTCAAGAGCCCATCAACGTCATTAGGAATGACTTCAAAAGAACAACAGTACCGCATCCTGTCGACCTCTAACGATATCACTGTAAGAATGAACAGGCTTAAGGCTTCAGTATAGGGTGGGCGTATGGAAAAGTGTGTTTGTCTGAAGTCCTCATCCACATGAATCCTTATATAATCTATATGTGGTTGTGCATGCGGCCCTTACCCACGTAAAGCTGGCTGTAGAGCTCCAGGCGCGTGTGTCCCTGTGTAGGTGCAGGTCTGACCTCTTTGTATTTCTGGTCTAGTTGAAGAATGGCCTCTTTAGTGTTCCTCTCTGCGCTGACCCGATGCCACTGGTCATCGTTCAGCGGGGTAGGAGAGTACACGTTCAGTTCCACCGGCCCGTTTCCTACATCGAACGAAAATGACACCACCATTGGGGCTATAGAGAAAAACAAACAGACAGAGAGACCATTTAAACTATTATAATACTGAGCATATTAAGATTTCTGAAGGATCATGTGACACTGAAGCTGAAATTTCAGCTTTGCCATCAAAGGGATAAATGATATTTAAAAAATATTCACATAATACAGTTATAACCATAAAATGTTATATTATTTCACAATATTACTGTTTTACTGTATTTTTGATCAAATAAATTCAGCCTTTGTGAGCAGAAGAGACTTCTTTAAATATTTAAAAATTGTAATTATTCCAAACAGGGTAAATGAATATAAAAATATAAATAAAATAATTTTATATGAAAAATAAGAAAAATGTGGACACAGAGTTTTTAAATGTGCATTACCTTAAATGTGGTGGTTTGCTTCTCAGATTGGTTTCTATGTATTTGTATTGTTAATTTAAAACCTTTATTAATGCTTATAGCTCATTTATTTAATTATTTTTCTAAATAAAAGCAAAGTATTTTGTTGAAACATTTGATGTACTTTATAACAGTTATTCTTAACTTACATTTTGATTAATTCACTTAATTAATTAAACTAATTAAGTAATTAATTACTTGAAATGTCAACAGTTCTGAATTTAAATGGCTCGTTTAATGTTCATATATTATTGTTTTCCTCAATAATCGTTTGGCAGAACAACAATCCAATGCTTAAAATGCAGAATTACCAAACTCATAAGACTGCTTCACACAGGTACGTCATTAAAATTCCTCTTAACAGCTCGAAACTGAGTTGGAGAGTGTCGTGCAGAATTCATTTTAGGCCACAACAGCTTTTAATGAGTAAGTGTTGCATATTCTCCTACATAAACAGTGAAGATTGACAGCTGTACTCCTGCAGGAGGAGATGGTATTTATGGCAGGAGAAAAGAGAAGAGAGGATGTTTGAGCCATGACTGCTGTGGCATGTCATGTTTGGCCCCAGAGGGCCCGGCCTCTTGGGGTTTAACCCTTGATAAATTTAGAAACATCAACCTGACACCCGAGACATGTCATAGCAACAGTGTCATCATTCACCCTCAAGCCAATGCTACTCTCAGACACAAACAATGTAGTATGATTGTGTTCAATGACTGCATAGTACACTATATCAGCAAAAGTTTTGGGATGCCTGCCTTTACATGCAGATCAACTTTAATGACATCCTATTCTTAATCTGTAGAGTTTAATATGCTGTTGTCCCACCCTTTGCAGCTATAGCTTCAACTCTTCTGGGAAGGCTTTCCACAAGGTTTAGGAGTGTGTTTATGGACATTTTTGACCATTCTTCTAGAAGCGCATTTGTCAGGTCAGGCACTGATGTTGGAAGAGAAGGCCTGGCTCGCAGTCTCCGCTCTAATTCATCCCAAAGGAGTTCTATTGGGTTGAGGTCAGGACTCTGTGCAGGCCAGTCAAGTTCCTCCACACCAAACTCGCTCATCCATGTCTTTATGAAATTGCCCAAAATGTTTTGGCATGCTGAAGCATTAAGTGTTCCTTTCACTGGACTAAACTGGACTAAATTGTTACGTAACATTTTCTTATTTGTTCGGTTCACTTTTACAAGGCAACCTTTCAAAACAGAGAAAAATGTGTTAATAAGTCACACGCAAACAGTCCCCTCATTGGTCGGAATGCTATATTCTAAAGTTTAGTGACATTCCCAGATTGCAAGATGAAAATGAGGGCTTTCATGACTTTTATAGCACCATGGGGTAAATATCAATTTACAGTTAACAACATGACACACACACACACACAATACTATATACACTGCACAAAGCCAAGAAAAAAACCCAACAAAGCCTGCCATTTTACACACTGAAGTGACATTATTTAAAAAGGACAAACCAGGCTTCTAGTCAAATATGTCTCTAAATTTATTGGGGACCGGCTCCGTTCAGCAGGGGTTACTATGGCTGCACAGATGCTGAAGGCAAGAACTAAATTGGATCTGCTTTGTGTCGGCAGCGCGGTGAGCCTGCAGCGATCGCCCGCCACTGCTATTGTCACCATCTAGGAAGCTAAGAGAAGTGCTGTGAGTGTGATATGATACCAAGTGTGGCAGCTGAGGGACACAGTGGACTGTCTAAACATAAAAACTACTTATTTGTGCCATTACATTTTTTTTTTCTACAAATATCCAATATTGTGGGCTGCCTCTAGTCAGTTTTATTTGTTGTTTGTGCCAAACATGAACTCAGTGTAATGTCCAGGGTAGAAGCTCTTGGAGGTCTGTTTTCTGCTTTGTGGCTGGAGTGGCAGGTATTCCTGCTGCTCTCAGTAGGGGTGCTGTTTTACTGTTCTACAAACTGATGCAGATGTTGCAGGAATTGGCGATTCACCGAGCCACCTGTTCATCTCAGATTCTGAACGGAAGGAGGGAAACTATGAAGCGGTCAGTCAGCACACCTGACCTCTGTCTGTGAGCAAAGACTGAGTGCCATAAAGTTGGCCTGCTCCATCAGAACAAAATAACTGAGCAGTCGTGTATTTATGTGTTTAGTGTAATCAAAATTAAGCAATTTATATAAATTAAAATAAATAATTTTCACAAAATACATATTGAAATAATTTATTAAGAAGTTTTTAAAAATTAAAAAAATGTTTTTATTGTTTTAACATGTAATAATTAATCTTTTATTATGGTTATTATAGATTGAAAGTCTGGGCATGGGACAAGGGTTAAAACAATCTCTCTCTCTCTCTCTCTCTCTCTCTCTCTATATATATATATATATATATATATATATATATAATGTCAAAAATTCTAATGGCATGATAAAAGTTTCAATATGACCTTCATAAAACAGTGAAAAATAAATTGTCTGAGTAAAACAACAACAACAACTAAAAAAAACACTAAATAAATCCTGCATTAAAAATTGCCTGAGGTTGAAGAAACACCCACATACATATCAACATTACCAAACGTGTGAAATAATCAGCAAAATCCCATCAATAATTCAGCCAAATATAAATAAGAAAGCTTAGGAGATCATACTGTAAGAAAAAAAATCAGAAAGGGTACTGGTAACGTTCTGCCAAGACATTATCCGCTATGTTTACTGACATTTCCTTTAAACCTAAAACACAATGCAATGCGTCATTCAAAATACAGATCAAACACTTGAAAAATCAATGCAGAAAATTATTAAACAGTACATTTTATAGACTTGGAGTGCAGAGCATCACTGACAGCAAGGGGGACTTAAAGGAACACGCCAACTTTTTGGGACTTATTCATGGTATCCCCCAGAGTTAGATAAGTCCATACATACCAGTTTTATCTCTGTGTGCGTGCCATAACTCTGTCACAACATGTTAATCACATCATGTAAATAGGAAAATGTTGGCATTATTTTGTCACTTATTGAGCAGTAGACTAGACAGCCGTTTACCTCCAGTCTTTGTGCTAAGCTAGGCTAGCGGTGGGTGTGTGTCAGATAGAGTTATGGCATGCACGGAGATAAAAATGGTATGTATGGACTTATCTAACTCTGGGGGATACGGTGAATAAGCTAAAGTCCCAAAAAGTTGGCGTGTTCCTTTAATAAACACAACAAATCCCTCTTTGAGAGTGTTTAAGACCATTTGTGAGCGAGAGACGGCAAAAGAAAGAGAGATAGAGAGAGAGAGAGAGAGAGAGAGAGAGAGAGAGAGAAAGGAAAGGAGGAAGAGGGCAGGTGTGTATTTTGGACTAGGGCTGCTTCACCATTCTCAGCCCTCTGATCCCTGTAATTGGATTTCCTGCACTTGGCCATCCAGCACTGAGCATCAAGAGTGTGCCACTGTTCTTGGGGAGCATTTTCGCTTGTGTGTGTGCTTGTTTGTGTGTGGATCGCTCCGCTGTCCACAACTGAGGGCATTCAGCGGGCCGTTGCTCTTGCATTCACAAGGAAAACTAAACAAAATCAACAAGCCAAACAGCATGGCAGTGAAAAAGTGGGTTTGTGTATAAATGGGTATATTAGATCGCCGGCCAAACTGGCTGAGAGTAGATCTACCAAACCAACACAGCAGTTATGGCCTGATGCATTTCATAATACCACATAAATAATGCTAATTTATAATGGTATATGGTATCTGCATGCAAAAGGAAATTATAATGCACTAAACCAGAATTTTCTTTAAATGGGTGGTTGATTATAATTACACTTTTTAAAATTACACTTTAGTTAGTGTGAAGTGTTGATGTTTAAGCTTAACAGCAACTTCAAAGTTAAGGACTACAATTAACGGCTGGTAGACAAGCTTATTCAAGGGTTAGTGACATCACTAACCCTAAAATTGACATAAACCCTGACCCCGGGAACACGCAACAAAGGCCATGTTGAGAAGAGGAAGAGTTGTTGTAGTAGAGCATATTTGGGAGTCTGCTCAAGCTGTCGCATTCGTCTTTTCACATTTATTGCAATACAGTACGTAACATAAATGCAATAGCATGTCATAAAAGCAAGATGACCATAAATATAGTAAACTATACCTGTTCTATCTTCATGCAGCATATATTTTCTGGCTCTGTGCATCTTAAAACAGTTCCCACACAAGCGATTTATAGATTATCATGCTAATCAATGACTTGAAGATATAACTCGACATTAGCTACATAAATTCATCAACTAACCATCCAGGAACATTCTACATGATGTCAATTCTTCTCAATTCTTTCCATTATTGTCCGACTCCGGTTTGAACATATAAGGCTGAACAGTTTCTGACATTTTCAGTGCGCGTCTGCGTGAGGTAATCGGAGCTGCTAACGCAAGCTCTTGAAGCTCCGCCCTCTTCTTAAAAGAAGCATTTAAAGGGACACACACAATAACGAAGTAGACTATGTTTTACAAGAAAAATTATTTCAGTCTCTTTACTTCAAATTTTCATGTTTAATTCAATGCTTTACTTTACACATTTGTATTATCATTCTGAATGAAAATTGTTTCAACATTAAATGCTTTTCAGTGTACAGTGAAAGTCAGTGCGGTCCACTGGAACAACATTTAAAACCATTGACTTTCATTGTCAGGATAAAAAAGCACTAGAACATTTTTCAAAATATCTTCTACAGAAAGAAAGCCATACAATTTTGGAAACACATAAGGGAGAGTGAATCTAATTTTGGGGTGAACTATGCTTTTCGTCCAAGGCAGTCATATGTATTTTACTTTTCTTTCTATTGCTTGTTTTCCAATGTAATGGAAAAGGATATTTCAGGGGTCCGGACCCCATCAAAGGCTGATGCTTCTCTCATGCATTTGTCAACACATTTTGCAGGAGCTCTTGACTCTCACACAAGCGGTCAGGTGTTCTGCAGAGTCACATTGCCATTTCTCCCTTGGGCCCTAGAGAGCCTCCACTTCATTAAAGATGCATCAAAGAGAGACTAAGGATCTTCGCCCAGCATCTGAGCCCACAGAGGATCCAAGCCATATCCACATTCAGCCAACAACCCCGGCAGAGAGCTTTGCTCTGGACTAAAAAATAATAACGATACTTTTGGGAAGATCTGACAAGCCTAACAGCTATTTCCATGTCCAAAAAGTGTGTGTAGAAATGCAGTGGAGGCTGCCATGACTTATAATAAGCACTGAAGGAAAAGAGGCAGTCTCAGAAAAGACTTCAACTTGCTGTGCAGTTTTCATGCGGCAAAGCCAAAAAATATATATTTTTTGGGTTGGCTCGACTGAGATTTTAATGTTCCAGTGTGCTAACCCCAAACTATATATCCTTTAAAGAAAGAAACAGCACAATTTGTACAATTTGTATTTAAACATACAACTATAGGAAACTACTGTAATTAGTTTTCTTTGGACACCCTTAAAAAACAAAGCAGAAGCAGTTAGACTGCATACATACTGTATGAGTGAATCCAAATGAAAAGCTTGAAAGCATAAAGTATAACACATGAATTGGTGAAGCTTAATACATAATTTTAGTGAAAAAGGGAAGAGAGAGAGAGACATAAGCTCAGTTATGCCTTGAAATCAGGCATGAATATGCAATGGTGGTCGATGTCAAGATGAGAGGGAGTGGCAGAGAGCGTTTGAGATGAAACAGAGCTGAAGCAGCAGATGTGGGCGTCCACCCATCATTCAATCATCTGTCGAGAGGCTCTTTCCCCTGGGCTAGTGCCAGAGTTACAGTAGGGAGATTGTACTAGATAATGCCAACAGAGGGCAGCAGCAGAAAGACCGAAAGAGAGAGATATTAGAGATTAAACCAATCGTGATTCTAAGGATTTTGGCTCAGAGCTCATTGGCAGCCAGCACTACATAGATTACATTTTGATTTTTAAGGGTGTACCATATAAAAAAAGCTTCATAATATTTCAAATGTACTTTTTACTCTTTTGAGTGAGAAAATGTAGCATTTCTAGAAAGAATGAATACTTTTAGATTTTTTCACAGTATTTTTAAGAAATCCTCAATGACAAAATTCATGACTGGAAAAATAGTCTGCTTGAGCATTTTGAAATGTTTTAACTCATCATCTTAATGAATGTCATTTCAGTTCTACATTCTGAGTATTAATTATCATTTGCTTTAAAAGATAACAATACACAAGCACTGAAAAAGGTTTAGCCAAAAACTCAACTGTCTGGCTTCTCTCCTGTATGATTTCCCATGAGTCTCTTCAGACCTTACTGTACATGAATAACGAGCTTCCGGAACTTCTGATTGAGGCTGTGTGTGCCCTCCTAATTGAACTCCTTTCCACAAATTGAACACAGAAATAAGAACAGTATAAATAACAAAATTTAAGTTTTTTGTAGTACTCTCTCAATATTCAAAGTGCAAACAAAGATCAAAACCAGAGCTAAGAGAAGGTTACAACTACAAAGCCCAGCCTAAGATAGCTTTGATATTGGGAATGGGAAACAGGCTATAGTAAAAAATACAATGCCTGTATAACTTTTACACATTAGGTTGTTTTCATAAACACCAGCCTCCATAAAAAAGTACATGTATACTTGGGCTATCAAGTATTTTTTATGGCTAACTAACAAACTGTGAACATTGGATAACTTTCCTGAGGTAAATATAATACAAGTGACTGTTCTCAAGTTGTTTTATTGACATCTTTCCACAGATGAAACTCTGATTGAGCAATTTATTTGCGCAAATCAGGGAGCTTGGGTTTGCTTTGGCTTGCGATTCGTGATCGCACGTACTCCGTGTATAGGGAGCGGTGGTGCAGATTCTTAGGCTCTGTTGCTTATGAATCCTCCGCCATGGTCCTGTCTATCATCTCACCCTACTCTCGTCACGTGATCAGTAACTCGTGTTACTTATTTGAAAAAGTAACTCAGATATTTTGTTGTAAATTTAAAAGTAAAATGTTACTTTACAAGTTACTTGAAAAAGTAATCTGATTACATAACTCGTTACTTGTAATGCATTACCCCCAACACTGGAAATAGCCTAACCTACCCTACCTTTAAACATAAAACAAGTAAATAATTAATAATGATACAAAAGATTTGTTTTTAAGAATTTCTATTAATCAGATAATCATAAATGCCAATGGATTCAACAAAAATATTAAGCAGCACAACTGTTTTCAACATTCAACAATAAATCTTTCCTGAGCGCCAAATTAGCATACAGTATTAGAATGATTTCTGAAGGATCGTGTGACAGAGTAATGGAGACTGTGACCTGAAGATATAAAACAGTCATTTTAAAATGTAATCATATTTCAAAATTCTACGGTTTTAGAGTATTTGATCAAATAAATGCAGCCTTGGTGAGCATAAGAGTGTATATATTTACAGTTAAAATGAATTGTATGCCTTTGAGAACTTGATAAAAATATAAAATGTAAAGCTCTAAATAATACATAAAACATTCAGTTCTTTAAAATAGACTTTTACTTAATCATGCTGCCCCATGTGAGAATGCAGAGGGCAGCCGATCTAGATGTATGACTGAAATCAAACTCCCACTCGACTAACCCAACACGCTGCCCTCCACTCATTTCATGCTCCAAGTGGATTTCACTGGGCCTCAGTTTTGAGCCGTAACTGAAGAAAACCAGGCAGGCCAAAATAAGGAAGTAGGATTAGGAGTCAGGGCATAAATCGATGAGACATAATGGAAGGCTAGAAAAAAAGGCGGAGAGCTTCAATTTCACAATCTGCTCCTCTGCCTACACATACACGCACACACAACTGGCCGGAGTACACTCTTAATCTCACACACAGGCCTGCAGCCAGGCCTGATTACTCTTCTTTTCAGAAAGGATTCATGCAGAAGGTGAATATCCAGCTTTAGAGAAAAGCTCTGGAGTGTTTACGCTGGGTGCCGCTGTAGATGACCTACCAGTGCGGTCGACAAGCTTAGACACAGAGGCTTAGTATCAGACACTGATACACACAACCTCACACATGCACTCTTGAACTTTGTTTTGCTCTCTTTACCTCACTGTACGTTCTCAGGGGCGTACAATTCATTTTAACTTTTGAAGTTAGACAGCTTCAACTTTTTGGAAGGTAATCATTGTATTACAACAGCTTTGTTTTGCTTGGCCACAGAGCAAAGAAGGAAAACTGCAGCTGCCATATGTAAAACAATGGCATTACGACAATGAACAGGCAAAAAGGAAAGTGCGGTAATCCTAAGTGTTTTTCAAAGTAAACATGCTAGATTTGTCGTCTTTGACCACCACGCTTAGTTTAGACTTTAATGGAAGAACTCATGCCCTAATATTGCTAGAACCCACTAGGCTTAATTTATTTATAACTACTGGGTGAATGTTACATCACCTAATTAATATTCATGAGCCAGGCGGATGAGGTTTTTAACGTGGCTTCCTCAGCTTTTCAGATCACTCCAGCTCTCGTTCTTACTCTCACATTAAAGGTGACATTGGATGAAATTTTCAGAAAAGCTAAAAAAGAAGTTTGTTATAAACTGTCTGAGTTTGAAAATGTGTCATCCAGTGATCTGTTTCAATTTGGTGCCGGTTTTGAGGTAACTAGATAGTTATATGAATATGACTGCAACATATGGAGTCTGCAATACGGTTGGCTAACAACATTAATTTTATAGCTTTGGTCTGAAAGATAAATTGTCCTTTATCATCAGCACTTCACATATCTTGTCTCGACGCAAGCCATGGAAGAGAGGGGTGGGGTGAACAGTAGCTCATTAGCATTTAAAGAGACATGCACCAAAACGGGTCATTGTGAACAGAGCTGGTTGTTTTACACAACCGCTGAGGAATTTTGACCAAAGTATGTTATAGACATTTCAGTAACACCCTAAAGAAATATAAAACATCTTATGGAAAATGTGAATCCGATGTCACCTTTAAGAAAAGAAAAAAAAATCAGAAAAATGGTAAAGCATGTAATTTCTGTGACACTAATGGTATTAAATGGTATTGCAGTCTAATTTTTAAAGGGTAACTAAAAACCTGATCACAGCCTGACTCCACCCACTGGCAATATTTCAAAAATGCTGGAAAAGCAGAGACAGAGGGGACAAACTGAGGGCAGGACTGAGCAGGGGGAGTGCACCTGAGACCCGCAGTGACGGATTGATTGACAGCTGTCTTAACTCCTGATGCCGACGATGCTAGCGAAGCAGCAGCGCAAGAGAGAATGGAACCACTGACTTAATCTACGAACAGTCAAATCCTTATACTGAATGCCAGTAAAAATAGATCAGATACATGTGATGTAGTTTAATTCAAATTAACTGAATCAATAGGCAGCGCAGGACCAATCCGTTCAAACCCAATAGCCTATTATAAACTGATTTCTTCAAATAAAAGTTAGACTATATATGGCGGCATGTTACGGGATTGTTGTTGGTTACCACGGCAACCACTCTAAAAGTGTGTCTCATGTATGAAAAGTATCTGTACACAAATATGGACGTAGTGTCCGTGACTTTACCCATAGGATTCTGAAGAGAAGTTTTGAAGCGTAAAGTAGGGTCGAGTTGGCCATTGAAACAAGAACAAAAAAATGAGGTGGGACGTGGGCGGAGCTGAGGTGACATGATGACTAATAGACAATCTACCTGTCACTCAAAGTGGCCTTTAAGGCTTTATATAATGTAAACGAATAAATTATAAAAAAAATCACCTCTCTCACAGTTGTCATGAAAGGCAAAATTAGCTTTTTTTTTTTTAATAAAAGCTGTTCTTTTAAAACCTGTCTATTCATCAGAGATTCTTTAAAACACAGATCTATAAAAACATCAAGAGGCACAACTTTTTGTGACTGAAGACTGGAGTAATTAATAGCTGTTGAAAATTCAGCCTTGCCATCACAGGAATAAATTACATTTGAAAAAATAAAAGCAGTTATTTTACATTTTATTTTAAATATTTAACAATATAGCCTTGGTGAGCATGAAAGACTTATTTCAAAAACATGAATATAATATATTATATTTCATTTGAACAACTAAAATATACTATTAAGACATTTTTTAACATACAGTATTATTAATATGTAATTAATGTTGGTAGCATAGCACATTTAATTTGGTCTCAGATGAATTTAATGAGAAATGTTCACATATTTAAATCTCATTAAATAAATTATATTCTGATTTCTGGCAGGTTGTGAGAAAAAGGTGACTTGAACAAAAGTCTCAATTTAATATTATTGCTTTCTGGGAAAAATACTTAAATAATAATGAGAGCTTATTTTAAATTTTACTTCCTCCTAATTTTCTTTGCTAATACGCAGACCCTCTAGCAGAGTAAAGCTCCTGATCGAGAGCTGCATATGGAAAGGCAGCCCATCTGTCATGTTGAGACCCTCAGTGATCTCTGGTGCCAATAACCTTCTGCTCTCTGGAGGGCCGTGTTACTGCTGTGGCAAAATGAGCAGCAATAAGCACTAATGCCTTCCTGTTTCCTCCATATTCCGATCGTGCCAGGCTCATTCAGGACCACTTTGTATGCATCCGTGCCCTGCTAGCAGCACAAACACTCAGGAAAGGAAGTGCTGTCTTCTCCACGGACAAGCTTGCATACTTTTACACGCGGTGTATGCATAATGCCCAGTTGGCCATCTTTCCCTGCACTCCTTCATAAAGTGATTGATGTTTTGCTGTCACCAGCCTCTGAGAAAGCACTAAGCGAGTCGCTGTTCTCTCTGCTCGGTCTCACCTGAAGTTTTCTTTTTGCTATTTTTATTTAAAATTGGAGGGAAGAGAACAAGATTTGCTTCTCCTCACAATCCAAAGGAAGGGTAAAGCAGTAGGGTGTAAAAATAATGGGTTATGTATGGATTCAGGAATGTGTGTAAATGAGCGAGCAGGGAATGTGATGTCCTCTGCCTCACTGTAACCCTGCGTTCCCTCGTGCCCCAGAGATGAGGACAGGGAGACTGCAGGAGGTGCGAATTTGACAAATGGAGCCACTAAGCAGCTTTCCTTCTCTCCGTGTGTGTCTCCAGAGCCCTTGAGAGATACACCACTGCCTGGGGAAACAGCTGGAGAGCACACTCCTTAGTCAGGATTGTGTGTATGTGAGTGAACTGAGGGAATGATTTCCTGCTACTCAGAGCACAATATTTATAATGGAACTCATCACATAAGGACCATTTTAACTTAACTTTAACAGTGGCATGCAAACACATTTAACAATGAAACTACACTATCACCAGGCAACCAACAATAGAATATTTTTGTATGTATATTTTTTGATATTTATTAATACTAGGATAAAACAAATTAAAAACAGAAAAACAAATTGAGTAAAATAAAAAAGTTAAATCATAATATTTTACTAATATAATATGTAATATAAATTGTATTAATTGATTATTACCAGGATATTTCAAGGTCTCTAGTCAAGTATATAATAATATAATATAATACAATATACAATTTTTAAAAAAAAAATGTGGTTACAAATATGTGCTCACACATTCAAATAGTTTCATTTTGATTCAAGTGAGACCAAATCAGTTCATCCATTTTCAGGTTAATTAATTCAGGCCATTTTGCAGACGGACTATGAACATAATATGCATGTATTATGACGCTGACAGGGCAATCAGCCAATCAGAGCAACAAGAAGACAATGTCATTGTGATTATTTTATCATCTGATGAACACCTTTGAGAGAATATATATTAGCAATAGGATTCATAGTGTCAAAATAAATTATGATTTTTTTTTTTAAATCAAAGTTGAATTTGAAATGTATGTTTGTGAATGGATAAAATGTTCATCAGCTAGTGACTATGTAAATACTAAATCGGTCCTGTGGTAAACATCATTTATGATGGCATTCCAGAGACCAGTTTATCACGAGGCCTCTCTCTAACTACCGGTGTGGAAGATGATGTGCCACATTGGACCCTTGGTGAATGAACATAAACAAATGTACAGCAACATCAGATAAGATGCCAAGACAACTGCCAGACACCTCTTACAGGACAAGAATGGGTACCTTCTGCACCCACCACCACCAAGGAGAGGACTTCTCCTTGGTCTAAAAGTTGACTTTAACTAAACTCATTCCTAAGGTTTAGGCAAGAGCTTCCTTCAGGACCTCCTGGATGCAGCAGCAAAAGAGAGACCACAGAGATCTAAATCCATTCATAAACATGCTTGGAGGCCTTATAATTATATAAACTGCAACACATCTACTTCATCTTCATACAAAGCACAGTTTGTGTTAATGGTTATTGACTGTTAACACAACAGTTCACGGGACAGATAAACAAGTGTGTGGATGATGACTTAACCGTTTCTTATTTTTGGTATCCATCTTTTCCATATGATGCCTTTTACTTTTTAAAAAGAGGTTTGGTAAAGAAATAATGCATGTGGGTAAAGCATTAAAGACACTGTTTTTACCACTTTATGTAATGCAAATGAGTTCCACACTAGGGTGCATTGTGGCTAGTTCGGACACCAGTGGCCAATCACACTCCAGAATTGGAAAGGAGCCGGATTTCAATCTCCTCCTCATCAGAAAGGGATAAATATGTCCACTGGGTAGACACACCCTTGTCCTGCATTTCCAACTTGACGGGGAAGTAGACACTAATAGACACACCACATCCTGAGTTTCGAACTGACGAGGAAAGAGACTACAGGACAGTTGAGGTTAAGCTTTTGCGAGCAAAACCTTCTATACTGCTTTCGGCTGCACTAGCTGCAAAATGGCTCTCTCAGTGAGGGATGTTATCTGACCATTAAGACTCCTCCAGCAGCACAGCCCAGTCCACCAAGGACTTCTGCATCAGCACACATTGCCTGTCCCACACGGCTCCGCAGTGATGCAGCCAGCCTGCAGCGGACCCTGTGAAGATTTAACTGAACCAGCTGCCTGTTCCACTTTTTAAGGACCGTCTTGGCGCAATCAAAGTTCCGCATCCTTCAGCACAGCGTGGCAACGACTACTGGATCACAACTTTGTGCTCTTCCCATGCATTGCACGCTACCTGCATAACCAGTGGAAGACGTCTCTACTGCCAGACCGATCACCCAAATGTATGGAACGTAATTATAAACTTACCAAACCTCTTTCTAGAGACCTTGGCATTAGTTTATAAGTGCAGCATATATTTTTCCTAACCTGCTTAGATAACAGTTACCTGAGGTCAGCTTGTTACAATGATAAATACGCATTTATTTATCACCATTTTCCAAAACCATTAGGTGGTTTCCATAAGAAGCATTCCCATACAATTCTCTTCCATCGCTACATTCTGTTCAACTGCATGTATCCATGTAGCACTGCATGTATCCATTCTGTATTCGCGTCATTTATTGGTTTTATTGTTTCATTCAGTACTTTTCTTTTTGGTTATTAGTTTATTCTTATTATAATAATTATTATATCATTATTACTTATAAGTTGATATTCATTACTTGCATTATTAATCATTGAAGTACTTAAATCTTGCATATCTATTGTTAATAAATCTATTGTTAATAAATATCTTCATTGTGTTGATGATCAAAGACTAGTTGTCCAGACTCACAAATCCTTCAGATAAATCAGCTGACCAACTCCCTCTAGTTTACATTAATTCTGAATTATTGAACAGCTCTTTTGGGAGTGCTCTTATATTGTTAAGATGGTGCCCTGTTTCAAAAGGGGGTCATTTGATACACTCATAACCACACCTTAAGTGACACGTGATCTAAAAAGCACTATGTCATCGTTGAATTGAGTAAAAATCACTACAGTCCTTTTCTCTTTTGCCCTTCAGGTAAGACTGGAACGATTGACTGGTGCAGAAACAAGAGACAAAGCAAATAACAGCATTTAAAGATTTACACCGACATTTGGGTAATACATTACAGAGCGAAAAATCGTTTGACAACAATGAATCACTTCAGGAAACATGAAACACTGCATGCAACATAAGATTTATCCGCAGTGGTGTATGTTTTCGTTCTGGATTGCCTATTGTGCACTAAACAGTGTAAAGAACCAGCCAGCTCGACTCATGGGCTGAAAACTCAATCTGCATGAAAGAGATTCGCCTCTTTACTGCATTTTTTTTAACCCAGCGAACAATTCAAATCCTTCATGCATAATCCAGCCATTTTGAAGAAAAAAGGCTGTAAAGTGTCAGTAAATAGACATTTATAAGCAATTACAGAGTCTGTTTTATTTCAGCTGTTTTTTCTTCTTAAGCCTCCTTTTATCCTCAACAGAGAACAATCAGCAGAACATTTGAGGCGAATGCATTGAAATCAGTGCTGCAAATAGACTTAAACACAATAGCCAGGCACTGAAATAGACACCATCAGCGGACATAAAGAAAAGACGGGCTTCATGTGCTGATCCTGGTGGTACAGGAAGTACTTGCTCAGCACTTCCTCTTTTCAAACTTTACACACAGCTGTAAGTCCATAACCATGGGATTCGGACTAGCAGCAGGACAGACAGACAGACAAAGAGAAAGGGATAAAAAAAGGAAGAAACAAAGACAACATGAGCCATGCTCTTACATTTTAACTCCAGACGGATGAAATCCGTGTTTCCAAGGTTTTCCAGAAAGACGCCATAGGGAGCAGAGGTCTTGAAGTAAAAGGAGATGTCAGCACTTGTTTCTCCTTGAAAAGTGGAGAAATGCAGGTACGAAGATGGCGTGTTGAAGGACGCCGCGTTCCAGTAGCTTCCTATAAAACAGACCAGAGAACAGGCAGAATTTAAGATTCAACAGTTCTGCTTCTGAAGTTTACAGTCAAGGTCCTTTTTTTATCCAATATCTCAACCTGAACAACATTAAACCACCATGAAATTCACAAAAGCAAAGCTTTAGCTGACACAAAATGACTTGTGATTCTGTATTCTACACAGTGGCCAGTCTTCAGAGGTCTCGTGTACTCGGAAAACCATTTGAGAAGTGACCTGTATCATCAAAAAACACTTAGGAGGAAACCGAAACAACAGGAAAACAACAATTCAATCATACAAGTCAACTCCTGTCAAAAATCTGAGTGGATGCATAGCATTCAGGGCTTTAGCTCGGTCCTGCCATTACCGCATTCAGGGCTGTGTATGTAACCACATTTGTATACGTCTGTAGGGGAATGGACAGCGTACAATGCAGAAGAGTCATTTCAAAGCAAGCTTGCCAACATCTCCCCTTTCTGATAGCTCTTGTGGTTTGACCCCCACCCACTGTGTAATAGAGGCACACCGAATCCCCACTTATCTGAGTGGAAGAGACAAAAATAAAGTGTCATTTCACTCTAAGATGATGAGTAGTGCATTTTTCAGGTAAGGGGGTATTTTAGGTGATAGCTGAGCTGAGGGATAAAGTAAGAGATCACTCAAAATCAAACACAAGTTTGAGGTATAGGCTTATGTTTAGCTGGAATATCTCCAGAGCTTTCCTTTGGACAGTTATTGTATATCCTGTGGCTGGTATTAGTGTGTGGGTGCATGTGTGGGAGATAACATTCCAGCTCTCGTTTATCTTTCTGGTGAAATTTCTCCTTGTGCAATTAAGAAAGAACATTTGCTACACTACATTCAGGTGCTTACTTTCTGTTTTGGCATCTTAACATGCTCAAGAAACTGATTAACCTGACACCTGCGATCTATCTGAAAAATAAATCAGAACGTCTATAAAGAAAAATAATAATTTAAAGAAAAATAAATAAAATTATTAGTTCTTTCCCCGCCATTGATGGACATTTCTGTCTTTTTCTGTTTCTCACTGCTATGTGGTAGGGGGCGCTATAAATCATACTGAATCTCCAGAGCAAAAGACATGAAGAAGAAGAAGAAACATGCAATAGCACAAGTAAGCAGATGCATTTGTAAAATAACAAGATCGTCCAAAATAAACAACATATAAATCAAAACTGCTTAATGTTACTGAATAAAATGCTGACCCAGGACGAGCTATAGGATCGTGCGAGCGTATAGATGGACTCGATCTATACCATCTGTGCTTTGGTCATCGTTCTGATCTGGATTTAGTCTTTGACAAAAACACAACTTTCTCAGCTTTTTGCTCAAAGTGTTGCTTTTTTATGAAACATACCCACATTTAAGTGTTGAATGCATTAAGCTAGAATAAAACAGTTTTAAAAACACTGTTCTTTCTTTTGGTATATTGCATGTTCAGATATGCATAGAAAAAAATATTCTGGGGGCCATGACAATTTTGTGAAAATTATTTTAAAAAAAATCTGGCAACTTAAAAAAAAAAAAACCTGAACATGGGCTTTTTTTGTGCGGGATTAGATGTCACAAAACCTGGTGCCAATTCCAAAAACTATACTAAAATTAAAAATGTAACTACAATTCCTATTTATAATGCATTTAGTGTCCGTAAAATATTTTTTAAAGGTGAAGTATTTCTGCAACACTAGTGGCACCTAGCAGAATTACAAAAATACAGCATATTTTCAAACAACCTTGCAAATGCCCATTTTACATGTCCAACGTATTTACATCATTCATGACATGACTGTTTCACCACAACTGTTTGAGGCCAAGTAAACATTAAGCTGATACATTTGTCCTTCTGAACGGGTGTATGATGTAGCATTTATGATCCGTTTAATCTTTGAAGGTCTAAATGCAGCAAAGGTCAGGAGAAACACAAGATAAATACACACAAAGCTAACAGAGTAACAAGGGGAATTCAAAACACCTGAGGAACCAATCAAGAAGCAAATCACAATGCAACATAACTACAACTATGTACTTTATAGATCATGACAAATAGCAGGTAACTAGCATAACCAGCAAGACGTCCTTGCTCAACTAGTTATCAGAAAGATCATGCTGGTCCACTAGCTAAACCAGCTCCAAACTAGCCTGGAAATTCATGCTTGAGCTGGTCTTTTCAGCAGGGACTGTTTATAGACACATCCTTCCCATATACAACACTGTCATAATGAATAAACTACTGACTAATGACTGAAATATTATATATGACTAAAATATTTTTGCTCAGCTACTGGCTAAATGCTAAACCACAAACACAGAGTGACAGGCAGAGAAACACTCCCATTAATAATGACTGAGATCAGATTTATCCCAAGACATTTACTGTGACTCATGTGCTTTAAATCAGAAGGATAAATTACGTTAGCTCTCTCTGCTCTAATGTTGTGCACAAAACAGAACTGTATGGAGAGGAGGAGAGCGGAAGAGAGAGAATAAAAGATCTAAGGAGGGGAAAAAAAGAGAACGTGATGGAGAGGAACACTGCGACAACGGACCGGAGAGATATTAGAGGATAATGTCATCTCAAGACAGATAGAAACAAAGAGAAAGTTAATATTCAAAGCATCAATTATTTTTTGCAGATGGGGAGACTGCTGAAACCTCCTATAAATATTTCTAACCAATTAGTCAAGGTTTAGCTAGTTAGTGTAATCCATCTGTTCCTACTCAACCCTTTCCAAACGGGATTCGAACCAGGGTCAGCAGCATCTCTAGCGCCGGTCTCTAGCTTCGGACTCTAGCGTCGGACTTTAGCGCCGGTCTCTAGCGTCGGACTCTAACACCTCTTCAGGCCAGGGAGTGAGGTTTACACACACAGCTTTCACTGGCCTACATTACTCTAGCATCAGAAGGAACTACATCTACATACAACAAACATATTTCTTCATTGACAACCATTTAAAAGCAGCCATGCATTCTGACGCAACAGATAAATGTTGTATGTATCCTTGACCTTAAAGCTGACAGTATCATATTTCAAACGCAAATTAAATTGATGATAAAAGCTTTGCTGAAAATCCTGTACACAATCTTCTACATGACTTCTGTCGTTTTAATTAAACTCCTTTCAGTATAATTGGCCACCTCTAGGTTGTGGTAAAGGTGTCTTTGTTGTATTTTTAAATAAATATATATATATATATATATATATATATATATATATATATATATATATATATATATATATATATATATATATATATTTAAAAGCATGTTATTGTGAGTATTAAATATGATACATTAGGCTTTTAAGGAACATAACTGTATTGCATTGCATTATGTTTCGCACCCACTATAAAAACTAAAGAGCTTTGAACATTAAACTAAGCATTTAAATATCATCTTACTAAGACATATTATTGGACTATATAGAATGACTGATATGTATATGTTCTTTATGTATGCTGTCTGCTATTCTGACATAAAAATCCCCTTGATTTACATTGCGAGCTATCAGAATATCATCTGTTTTGATCATATAAAATGTCAGCATCAAATTGCATTAACTCGCATCAAATTGCATATTTTTGCTTAGTTTGTGTCTCTGAATATTTTTTTTTTCTCATATTCTCCTATATCACACAATTAGAGCCATAACAGCCTGATACATCAAATATGATACTCAACAAAAAATGTGTATTTTGTCTAGATTGTCTTAAGGTGGAATAAACTGTTCCATAAAAAAAAAATAGACTTCACAATCCGGCTAAAATTTACTATAATTTACCCCCTTATGTTATTACCCCCTGTATGACATTCTTTCTTCTGATGTAGAACATGAACGTTTTTTTTTTTGGTGAACTATCATTTTAATATTAACTCACAAACCACTGACAGAGTTAGTGAGCAAATTCATTCAGTCTTTCTGAGTGATTTATTAAAATAACTGTTCATAACGATTTGTTTTGTATTGTTCTGCGCTGTTCATGTTGTAAGAACATGCAATAGAAAGACAATGCAATAGATGTTACATCAACTGTCTTTGTAGCCATATCACACACATTCAGACTGCAAGTAGTTAAATTTCTGCAGATTCAGCAGCTGCACAGCGTCACTGCTGTATAGAGGTACTGGTGTGTACCTGCAAAAAAGGTTCAAGAGAAGTCAAGGACCCCTTCTTTTTCTTTCTCACAGCCACCTAGATCCCATTATTCTCTTACGTGCTTTCTATACAAACAAAAACTTCCTAAATTTCACCCTTTACTGCTGCGAATAAATCACTAATGTGTTTCTGTGGCAACTGTAGTAGGAGGAGAAGCGGAGACGTCCACGCATCCATAAGGGAGGTCTGGGCTTATCACAGCAGCACAGGAACAGCTCTTTTATTCAAGCTTGCTGAATGTAAGCCTCACAGTCTGTCTTTAAAGCTCCATCCATTAACATCTAATGTTCCAGCGCATACTCATTTAATTATTTGCCGATTCGCAGAATTTTCAATGGGAGCCGGTGATTTTTGGAATTGCACGGATGTTTTTAAATCAGGCTAATAAGGCATGTGATGATGGCGGCTGATTAAATATGGTTCCTGCAAAAAGGCAGGGAGACAATTCACAGTTTCACCCTGTAGATGAGCCATCGTTGTCATTCCTCAGTGAAGGATTACAATCTTGGGTTCGAAATGGAATGTTACACTGATTGTTTCAAAGCATCTCAATTTCACGCGTGTCACTCCTGGTTAGGTTTTTTTCCTTTTCGTTTAAGAGTTTTGAGTCATGTCCAGATGTGATTATTTTGAACCGATTCAATAAGATTTGGAGTGTTCTTGAACTGTGACAAAAGCGAATGAGTGTTTGGGCGTTCTTTGTGCATTTCGCTTTAACAGAGTCAAGGACAATGAGAGCAGAGGAATTCAGCTGTGAAGCACTTCAAAAAGCGGTCTGGTTTACATTGATGCATATCATCAAAAAAAAATAAAAATACAATGGATTCAAAAAAAAGCTTAGTTTTCTGACTCTGCTTTAGATTCTGCGTCTACTTCTTTCAACAGCCAACAGTAAGAGATGGTGTACACATGCAAAGTACATCTCAGATGACAAATGCATGCTGATTTTTAATACGCTGACTGAGCGTTACTGTTTGCCAAAGGTTTCTTTCAGCAACAGTAGCATATTCCTTATGCCAAAGAGGGAAACTTGTAAAGTTGGACAAAACAGCAGTCCTTTTTTTTCTTTTTACAGCACAGAGGAAAACTTCTCCTTAGAGGAACCGACATGAGTCATCGCTTTAGAGCAGGAGATTTGCCTTTAAATAGGGATGAAATAACAGATCTGGATATAAAACTAGAGGCAATTCCAGGGCCAGTGCCAAATTCAGAGATGTTGCGGCTCCTCACAAAAAAAGCATAAAGTAGCCTAGACAAAATATTTGTGCATTCATAAACAAAATAATTTGGAATAAAATGCCAATATAATAAATACATTGATTAATCTAACATAACTATATAATATAATTATACTAAATAATAATGATAATTCATTCAGACTTGAAGTGCTGACTTTGGGGTCTGTAAGAGAATAAATTATATTTTAAAAAACAGTCAAACCAAAAATGATTCCGACACCAGATTTAATTTTTTACTTAAATTTTTACTAGTGTGTGCAGGACACTATAGTTCATTTATGTAAGCGAGGAAAGCAAAATAAAGTAAACGGTGACATATTATACCCAAAAACTCTTCAAGTTGTGGACTACCAGTAAAACTGATAAAAAATTTGTGACCAAAATTATTCAGACATTTTGACCTGACCATGTATGTGAAGTGTTTTTTCTTTAATTGCTAATGCGACCTTTTACACCACAGACTGAAGAAAATGAAGCATTGCTTGGTAATTGGTTGACCTAAATTGGTATTATCTAATTGTGTACTTAAATGTAACAGCCAATTGGTTGATTGTAATCCATTAAATACCTTTTTTATCAAAGTTATCTGACATTATCAAGATGAATTTGTTCTGACGCAGTTTAACTCTGTTCTTGTAATATTTTATTACCATTTTCTAAACTATAGCGAATAAACTGTGATGATGTGAGAAAATGTTGAAGGTGTCTAAATAAATTTGGTTTGACTGTATATTTAAATAGAAAACCGTTATTTTAAATTGTTACAAATATATTGCATTTTTTGACTGTATTTTTGATCAAATAAATGCGGCCTCTGTCAACATAAGAGATGTCTTTCAAAAACTGTTTATAGTTTTGTGGCACATGCAAGAAATTGCTGTTTCTAGAGGATTCCACAGCTTGGAAGTGGGTTTTAAAGTAGACAGTCTTCTATGACTGGACAGATGGAACAACTTGCAATAAAATGAGAGCATAAAATGACTTCAATAGCTTCAAGTGGAGCAGAGTGCAGCGTTATCAGGCGACCTAAAAACTTACTGATGGCAATTCTGAAGCAGCTGCATCCTTTAAAGTAAAGCACAGGTTTTTGTGTGCATGCAACAGTGGCTTACAAAAAGTGTTATTCATGCTGTGCTAAAGTACTATTAAAATTCTGCAACTGGGGTGTTTTGCAGAAGTGTTTATCAGGCCCAAAATATCGTACAATCTAAAGAACACCATTTCTACAGCGAAACGCTGCGATAACAGCATCTTGTTTTCTCTTCAGCAGGGACAGGAAGTGCTTGTCAGGACAGAGGGGAAGATGGATGATACAACATACAGTAAACAACCTGCAGCCTTCAGCCAGGAAGGTGGAAGTTGGAAAATTGTTCACCCTGCAACGTGACCCAAAGCTGCCGTGCAGTGGCTGAAGGTCCACATGAGGGTGAATGGCCAAGACAGTGCTAGAAACAAAGCTTTTCTGATTCAGGTTTTCTAAAAATCATTCTTCATTTACTTGACAATTCATAGCCAAAGCATCTTAATGGAGAAGGGGCTTATAAACTGCACTAAAATTATGCATTTTTAAAGACTATTGGAGTACATTCTACACAAATTTTTACTTTCAAATTTCATCCTTGTTGAATATGTTACTTGCTTTTTCTTTGTGAAATTTAGTAGCAATATCTGAGAGTAAATTAAATTAAAGTAAATCCTATTTTTTCCCCAATGTGCACCTTCAAGTTTTTCATCTCACCTTTATTACCAACATATACTGTGTGTGGCTAAAGTGGCTTACTGGTTGAGAAAGTAAATAGTAAGTGCCTCTCCCACTGAAAGCACTTAGCAAGATATATTTGTTTTCCAAAGTATTTTCATTATTCCTCTGGGTTTTCACTTTAAGGAACAAAGGTAAGACGCAAATGGTCTCTGAAGCACTCAATGCTGTTTAGTAGGGGTGATAAAAGCAAACATGTGACAGACAGCCCATTTATCAGCAGCACAGATGCTGTTTACCCTATACAGACCCCAAGAGTGTGACGGCTATGAAATGTGTTAACAGGAGCCAAATGAGGTGGTCCAAATGTGAACAGCCCAACAAAAGTTACAGGAAAGTCAGATGGGTTGATCCTCTGTTCAAGAAGGGTTCAGAAAAGTTAAGCTATAGTATCCAAACAATAGATCATTTCATATTCACTCCTTGCTGGACTCACTGATAAAAGTTTTACCCTTATATATTGTTCCGGGTCAATTTGAGTTGTCGGAAATACTGGTTATTTTAGCAAGTTTTTCTTCAAATTGTGTGACTATTTCTCAGTTAGGATTATAAACATACCTGGAAAGCTTGGACACAATGAGGTGTTGTGGAATGTGTGTACAGTATTTCTGTTTTCTGTATACAAATATTTTAGTTAAGCACAAAAAGGAAAAAGTTAATGTAAAAATGTATATGCAAATAAGCTGCTGCTCCCCGCCACCTTTCCAGAAGAGGGCTGTGCCTTTAGCTGGTGCTTTGGATACACAGGCAACAAGAAAACTGTATGGTGCATTAAAAAAGTTGCGTTTATGAATTATACACAGACGGTGAGCCTTTTCAGAAATGGAAATGGGGAAAATTGTGACAATAGATCATTACATATTGGCCTAATAAGTTACTTCCAAATAATTATCCCCATTCAAAAATATGCATTGTACTAATCATAGCTTATCTTCACTCAAAATTAAAATAGTAAGCCTATATTCACCAAACATATTTAATTGTGCTCAGTCAATCTATGAAGTCGAAGTGAAAAATCCATGTTGGGTGAACAAGTCCTACGTCCGAAAAACTGTATACGCATGCACAAAATGTGCCCGAGAAAAAACGTTCGTGTGGAGATTTCAAATGCGGATTCGCGCACGGAAGTGCCACTGCGCCAGCAGAGCCAAACCAGCCGTGCTGAAGAACGAAACAAACATTCCCAAGAGAATGGAGATATTCATCGTCGTCACAAGGAGTTGGTGAGTATTGAGCACTGAAATTATTCTCCAGAGTGTTGCTTTATGACCTGGAATGAAGTTTAAAAGACATTTAGTAGAATCAGGAGTTCATGCATTCATTGGTTTCATGAGTGTGTTCTCGGTTACCACATAATTATCTAATGGTAGCCAATAGTTTTATTTTCCTTGTGTCTTATATGTCTATAATAATAGGTAAAAAGTAAATTAAGTCATTTGTGTGATATGTGCGGCATGCGACCGTTGAACACGGTGCCGTTAGACTGCCGTCGGCCTCTCTAAGGGCTCAATTGCCTTTCAATATCAAACACGTCAAGCTCGTGATTTTCTTATTCGTCTCATCCTCATAATATAATGAAGTAACTTCTGTTCTGTCACTTGCCAGATGTGATGCATGCAGGGGAACTTTATCATTAATATTATTTTTATTTGCAGGTCTTAAGCCTATACTGTGCCGCTTTTTCTTCACCACATCAAGACATCCTGTTATGCAGAGGACTTCTTGTGAGTTTTTACTTATTGAAAATAATGTATTTTCACCAAATATCCTATGTTGGAATTGAAAAAATGTGATAAAATGTCGAACCTGTTGTCTGTGTTCATTTTGCTTACTATATTTATATTTTTAGTCATTTTTGTCTTTTGGGACAGTGAGAAATAAGCGATTGTTACTACAATTTAAAATATTTAATTGGCCAAATTTCTGTGAATTAAATTGTATCAATTTACAGAAATTCAATTTGGCCAACTGAAAAATTTAGATGTGACCAGTCACTAGAAAATTTTAAACAGGAGTAGCTGAAATTTTTTAGTGTTGGTAAAATATATTTTTCCATTGGGTCAACATATTATTTCTAATTGAGCCCATGTTAACAGACTGTTGCCACAATTGATTAAATTAAATTCACATAAGTTCAATTTGGCCAATAGAAAAATTTAGATGGGACCGGTCACTAGAAAATGTTCAATTGGAGAGGCCTGACATTTTTTACAGTGTTAAAAATAAAATATAACAACAGTCTCTGTGAATACATCAATTTAGCCATATTAGCTCTACAATCGGCATCTAGTGGTGAGGTTGATAATTGCAACTGCCTACAACTCACCCCTCCCTTTCGAAGCACATAGAGAAGCTACGGTGGTCGACACAGGACAAAGACTATACCTCACTGCAGCTGCATAACCTAAATCATCCCTCTCGACTTGAAACCTCTACATTTGACTGGTGTACCTCCCTCGGTATTGCTCGTTATATACATCGGTCTGCAAAGCGTTGATGGTTCTATGGTTGCAAGTTCTCTTTATCAATACCTGTGATCTGGTTGCAGAGATTACCATAGAAATGTGACTCTTCATTGTGTCGGGACTCTCATACCCTAAACCAGAGATGCCACCTACTCGTTGCTTGTTCTCCATCTACACAATTGCGCTCTTTTGAACACTCGTTCCCTGACTTTCAAAGGTGCACTGCTGAATGACATTACAACTGAGAGAAACCTGGATTTACTATTCATGACTGAAACCTGGCAAATGCCTGATGATTTCATTGAACTGAACCTTTTAACCCATCCTGAATATAGTAACCTGACAGAACCTAGACTTTGTGGCAGAGGTGGTGCTCTGGCTGTGATCTAACAGAGATCAACAGAGCCAGTAATAGTGTTTTGACTAAAAATTACGTTCTTGATGTTTCTAGTTTTGAATGTCTATTACTCAAACTTGCTGGTCCATTTCTGATTATGTTGATTTATAAACCCCCTATATATAATACAAACGTTCTCTGAATTGACTCAACTTATCACTCTTGCTTGTGCCCAGCATGATAGAATCATGATGCTGGGTGACTTTAACATTCATGTTGATTCTGATTGTACTTCTGCAGAATACTTTATGTCTGTTTTGGATTATTTTGAAGTATCTCAGCATATTGATTCTCCCACTCATTCCCACTCCCATACTCTCAATTTGCTTTGTTCTGTTGGTATTGACAATGTGCGTGCTCAAGGTCATGATTTCGGCATCTCTGATCATGAGCTAATTATCTTTGACTTCTCGCTCCCTCTTGTAAAACCAAATACTACAACTACGATATCTTACCGTTAACTGAGATCCATAACTGACAATTTCTGTACTAGTATTGCTGCCTCTGTTCTTCCATCTTCACTCAATTTCCTGAGTCGTGATGAGATAGTTTCAACCTACAATAAATCTTTTTGTAATGTTTTGGATGATCTTGCTCCATTAATAACTAGAACTGTCCCGTCTACTCACTTCTCTCCTTGGTTCACTCCTGAACTTAGAGTTTTGAAAAAAAAATGTAGGCGTCTTTAAAGACTTTACAAAAAAACGTATTGTGCATGCCATGCTTTCTCAGATTCAGTGGAATATAATGAAGCACTTAACATTGCATGTCTTGATCAACAAAATCAAGTGCAAACCTTTTTTTTTCTGAAATAAACAAACTGGTTAAACCCTCATCCATAGCTATTACTGGCTCTGTTGATCTCTGTGAAAGTTTTCAGTAATTTCTTTCAACAAAAAATTGGTAACATTTATCAAACTTTTTCTCTTTCTCCAACTTCCTCTTCCTATCCAACTCCATGCCTGATTTTTACTCACAAATACATCTGTGGTTAAACAACTGATTATCAAGTCTAGTTCTACCACCTGCACTCTTGATCCTATTCCAAAATACCTTCTAAAATCCTTCTGCCTTTACTTATTAACCCATTACTATATTATTACTATATTATAAATAGATCTCTTGCCACTGGTTATGTTACACATGATCTTAAGTAGCAGCTGTCACTCCAATACTTAAGAAGTCTGGCCTTGATAACACCAATATCAAACCTCCCATTAGTTGCCAAATTACTTAAGAAGGTAGTTGTAGCACAACTACAATCACATCTAGAGAAAAATAATCTTTGTGAACCGCTTCAATCTGGTTATCGTTCCTATCACAGCACTGAAACAGCACTTTTAAAAGTGCTAAATGATCTCCTGGTTTCTGATTCTAGTGCACACAGTATTCTGGTTCTTCTTGATCGCAGTGCAGCATTTGTGTACTACTCTATGCTTCTTTCTTGACTATCTGCAATAGGCATCACTGGTGCTGCACTTCAGTGGTTAACTTCATATCTATCAGATAGACAGAAATTTGTTAGGACGGGTAAGGAATAATCCCGTACCGTTACTATCTCTCATGGTGTACCTCAAGGTTCTGTGCTTGGTCCTCTTTATTTCTCATTTATGTGTTGCCACTAGGTCAGATAATCAGACGACATGGTCTCAACTTTAATAGTTACGCTGATGATATTCAAATTTATTTCACAGTTAAACCCAACTCTGTTTCTGTTAACTCTTGCTAAGATGAAACCAGACATTTTCATTGATATTAATGGTGTCCAGATTAACCTTCAAAAACTGTTCGAAATCTGGGAGTATTGATCGACACGTTATGTTTTGATTCACATATTGGTCAGATTGTTAAATCATGCTTTTTCCACTTGCGTAATATTGTTCGTATCCACCGCTCTCTTAACATCGGAGATGCTGAAACTTATCCACCCTTTAATAACCTCCAGATTGGACTACTTTAACGCCTTATGTAGCGGCTTACCTAACAAAGCTATATATCGCCTTTAAATAGCACAAAACTCTGCTGCTCGAGCACTTACATTTAATAAAAAAATCTGCACATATCACTCTCATCCTTCACCAACTTCACCGGCTTCCTGTGGCCAGTCGTATCCAGTTTAAACTGTTAGTTTTAGTTTATAAAGCCAGTCATGGCCGCACCCTCAATAACTTAGTGCAACCATATGTTCCTGCCCGGACCCTCAGATCTAGCAATGATAATTTTCTTTTGGTACCCAAGTATAAACTCTCTACTTTGAGTGGTAGGGCTTTTAGTGTTATAGGCCCTAAACTATGGAATAAGCTGCCTCCTAATCTTCGTGCCACCCCTACTCTCCAGTGGTGTATTACAGAAACGTTCTATCTCAGGACTTAACTTAAGATATGATAAGTTAAAAGTGCACTATGTAGGATTTTTGCAGTAAAATATCCAAAAACCACTAGGCCAGTGTTATATATTTTGTTCAGTTGAGTACTTACAATATCCTAAATGTTTCCAACTATTTGTAAATCGTGAGAAAATTGCTATTTTAACCAAGCAACCGGGACGTGTGAGGGAGTTGCCTGTCAATGGTGTCATATCTGCGTTACCCTCAGCTTCTGGTTTTATTTTGCAGAAACGCTTTACTCTCACTGCAGTGTGCAACAAGTGTCACAGCAGCCGCCGAGCGAACGCACAGAGTAACGTCATAACATAATTTTAAACACGTGATAAACAGAGCTACGTTACCTCATACTCATGACCGGAAAAGCGGAAATGGCGCAGGCGACTGTGTCCCGTCATAATAAAAGTCCCGCTGCTGGTGAGCCGTGTGTTGCGTAACAATCGCTCCAGCGGCCTTGCTCAAAACTTGTCCTATTCCGATTCTTTTCCACCGGCTGTGAGGTGAAGACCACATGTCCCAAGATTCTGTGCTCAAACTTGGTGTCATCAAGCTACGCCTTTGTTTTGAATAGGCACCCTCTAGCGGTCGGAAAAGTTACAGTGCACCTTTAATTAAGGATTTTTCACAATATCGTATTACAGAAGCAAATCTTAACTTGACTTAGGATTCTTATTCTATTTAAAAAAAATCTCATCTTATCTGTAGTTAGGAAAACTTAAACCACTCTATCGAGTCTGGTAATCAACTGTCAGGTCTGTTACCAAGCAACCAACCACATGCAAACTGCTTCTGAGGTAAACCTAAAATCAAAATGGAGAAACAACAGCACGCTTTTAATTTCAGTGCGGCAGAGATTGAACTTTTGATGAGCTCCATTGAAAAGTTAAAGCCTGTTTTATAAAGCGCCATTAAAAAAAACAGTAAGGCATTAGTCACTTGAAGAATGACCGGTAATGCTCCATGATGGCTCATTGGCCACTGTAAGGTAGGTCACAATTCCTCAACTAACTGCAAACTCGCCATGTTATGGGAGCCTGTAATTATTTACGAGTATTTTTTCATCAAAGCACAGCACATCCTCTGGGTCGTCCAAAAGTGTCTTCACTATCAAACGTTGCTACTCTTCGTCTTGAATGATTAAAGGGGTAGTTCAGCACTGGGAAGATGAATCTGTATTTAAACTGGGTCATTAATGTAGTAGAAATGTGAAATTATTTTTAAATTTGGTGCCTTCTAGACTGAGAAAACACAGAAAATGTATTTTTGTCTCATGGGGATGAAAGACAACAATTCCCAGAATGCACTGCTTCGCTGGCCTATGAGGCCACTCTAGTCACGGCTACTGGATTACTGGATCACTTGCCCACCGCGTTAATTTTCATAAAATCAGTTCAGTTAGAGACTCTACAATGAAAAACTGAACGTGTCTGCCGTGGGCCGTCACGGCACAAACACAGCAGGAGTCCGATTACATTCATCACGAGCTGAGTTAAGCGTGGGATTCCCGGCTGCGGCTGCATTCACAGCGCGTGATTAGTCTGCCGCATTTTCAGTTCATGTCTTTGGAAGCTTAACTTTCATAGGAAATGAGGTCCTAACTGAAATTGCCATGGTTACCAAACAGATTAGATGGGATTCTAAAGTTAAGATATAACTGTAATACGCTCCCAGACCTTTAAATCCCAACTTAAATCTCATATTTTCTTTATGCTCAGTAAATAATTATCTTCCTCTCTACTTCTCTGCCTTCAAGGGATCTCTCACTCTCTAATTTTTATGTTTTATTATTACTAATGTTCTCTTTGATTCTATAACTTCTTACGTTAATTATTATCTGTTGTTTTTTTTTGTCTCCATCTGCTTGTTTATTTGTAATAGTAAGCAGGCTGACTGCTAGCGCTCTGTAGAGCAGTTTGTCCGTTTAAGGCTACCGTAGAAACATGATGGCACAAAATGGCGACTTCACTGTAAGGGGACCTATGGTGTATGTAGATAGAAATGGCTCATTCTAAGCTAATAAAAACATAATGGTTTATTATGTAAGATCTTTATACACCACTGAAAACATAGCTATGTATATTATATAGCATTTTTGTCAATGGAGCCTTATAAATATTGCACACTGCACCTTTAAGTGTTCTGGAAATTAACATAAACAGCTGGTATTGATCAATTTTTGAGAATCAACTTTTGTACAAATCCTGCATTGTACTGAACCTCGTTTGCAAAGCAGGCTGGTGTAAAATGATTTGCACAAACATATGAATTTACCTATTTTCTTGGACACATTCCCTTTATAAATAAAATGAATCCACTGTGTCCTCAGTGGCTCAGGTGCCGGGGTTTTATGGACAATTACATTCATTATTACAGCCAACAACAGAACAGTTCTAATGTTTTACGGAGCTGAGACGGAGCTGGATTATATCACCAACTTCTCTAGCAAGGATATAAACATGGCGGACATTGTGTGGCTCACTCAGGGCGGGATCTGCGTTAATAGGGCAGAGCTTGTCACCAGTTGTGGGCGGGGCTTGTTCTAAATGCAACGTCACATTAGGCAGAAAACGTCTCGGTTACGACTGTAACCTTAGTTCCCTGAATAGGGAACGACGCTGCGTCACCGCTTTGGGAACGCCTGCGTGATTGCGTCGTGAAGCACGTATGTCATCAGTCAATAGAGAGGACGGGCGTCATCGGGCGTGGTGGACGTCGTGAGACCGGAAGCTATATAGCACACTGGCAAACACACGCCGTTAGCTTCTGATAAGGATGAAACAAGGCTTGCGAGCATGCGGGAGTATGGCTGGGTGACGCGGCGTCTGGTTCCCTATTCAGGGAACTAAGGTTACAGTCGTAACCGAGGCGTTCCCCCTTCAAGGGAACTCGAGCTGCGTCACCGCTTTGGGAACGAGAATAACCACGCCCCATAGGGCCGAATGCCCGCCTGTGTCATGATTAGGAGGCGAGCACCGTGCCCCAGGAGTAGCCTTGATGTCAAGTTCATAGAACCTGGCGAAGGTATGCGGCGAGGACCAACCTGCCATCACAGACCTCCTGCAGGGAGGCCCCTGACAGGATTGCCTGCGAAGCAGCCATACTCCTAGTGGAGTGGGACCGGACAGCCAAGGGAGAAGGCTGTCCGGCCGCCACATAAGCAAGTGAGATAGCCGCCTCGACTACCCACTTGCTCATCCTCTGCTTTGAAACCGGCCCCCCCCTCGAGGGAGGCCCGTAACAGACAAATAACTGTTCTGTTCTCCTCCACAGGGCAGCTCTGTGGACATAAGTGTCTAAAGCACGAACAGGGCAAAGCAGATTGAGTCGTTCCTGGTCTGACGTCACAAAAGGCGGAGGACAAAAGGCTTGCAGCACAACAGGTCTCATAGGGTTAGTAAGAACCTTAGGAACATAGCCCGGCCTAGGGTACCAGAAAGCCTTGGCCATGCCGGCGCGAACTCCAAGCACGAGGTGCCACCGAGAGAGCCTGTAGATCTCCTATTCTCTTTAGAGAAATAGCGAGAAGAAAGATAGTCTTTAAAGTCAGAAACTTCTCAGAAACTCCTCGGCGGCTCAAGGGGCCTCGGAAAGACCCGAAGGACCACCGAGAGGTCCCAGGCCGGCACCCTGGTGCGTACTGCAGGTCTCAACCTCAAAGTGCCACGAAGGAAACGAGTAACCATAGGGTGTCGCCTAAAGAAACACCATCCAAAGGAGTGTGGTAAGCACCTAAGGCCGCCACATACACCTTTAGTGTGGAGGCGCTAACCCAGCGGAAAATCTCTCCTGCAAGAAGTCCAGCACCGCACTCGCAGGGCAGTTAACTGGATCCCACAGGCGATCTCTGCACCATAAGGTGAAGAGTCTCCACTTCAGTGCGTACAGTTTCCTCGTGGAGGAGCTCTAGAGTGTAGAATGGTCTCAACAACCTCAGTTGAGAGACCAGAACTTATGAGCTGGGCCCCTCAGAGGCCAAGCCCACAGTCTCCACAACTCTGGGCGGGTGTGCGAAGGCGCCGCCCGCCTGAGAGAAGGTCCTCTGATCGGAATCTCCATGGGAGAGCCGTCGAGAGAGACACAATGTCCGAGAACCATACTCGGCCTGGCCAGAACGGGGCTACTAACAGTAGACGGGCCCGTCGGCGCACTCTCTCTAGAACTCCGGAAGCAGAGCAATCGGGGAAAAGCGTGCAAGGCAGCCTCGGCCACTCCTGTACCATAGCGTCCAGTCCGAGAGGAGCTGGAGGTGCTAGGAGAACCACCGGCGACAATGCGTATTCTCGTGAGTGGCGAACAGGTCCACTTGAGCCCTGCCAAATCTCTCCCAAAGGAGCTCCACCACCTTGGTGTGGAGTCTCCACTCCCCGGGCCTCGGCCCCTGCCTCGACAGGATGTCCGCTTCCACATTCAACCGCCCAGGAATGAACATAGCCCTCACTGAGAGCAGTTTCCCCTGGGACCAGAGGAGGATAAGGCGCGCCAGCTTGTACAGCTGACGAGACCTCAGACCCCCCTGATGGTTGACATAAGAGACCACCGATGTGCTGTCTGTGCGAACGAGCACATGATGGCCCCTGGGATATGGCAGGAAGTGCTTCAGAGCCTGAAACACTGCCAGCATTTCTAGACAATTTATGTGCCACGAATGATGGTGTTCCTGCCATAAGCCCTGGGCTGAGCGACCACTCATGGTCGCCCCCCAGCCCGTAAGGGAGGCATCCGTGCTCAGAGATACCCGCTGGCACGGTGCCCCAGTAACGGGCCCTGGGCTAAAAACCACGGGTCCTTCCACATGACCAAGGAGCGGAGACACCGCGTAACCTTGATCACACGAAAAGGATTTCCCCTCGGGGAAAAGCCCTTGGTTTTGAGCCACCACTGTAATGGTCTCATGTTCAACAGGCCGCATGGAATGATGTTGGGACGCTGCTGCCATGAGACCTAACAGTCTCTGAAACTGTTTTACAGTGAGTGACTGTTCTAGCTTCACCCCCCTCACGGCCGAGCGGATCGACCCTATGCGAGGCTCTGACAATCGGGCCTGCATAGAGACCGAATCCCAACTCACGCCTAGATACGTTATTCTCTGTACTGGAGAAAGAACGCTCTTCTTGGAGTTGAGCCTCAGCCCTAACTTCCTCATGTGCGCGAGGACAACATCTCGATGTTGAACCGCGAGACGAGCTGACTGTGCTAGGATCAGCCAGTCGTCGATGTAATTGAGGATGCGAATCCCCTGCATACGCAAGGACTAGCGCCGCGTCCACACACTTGAGCGTGCGGGGTGAAAGTGCTAGACCAAAGGAAGCACCCGATATTGGCACGCTTCTCCCCTGAAAGCGAACCTCAGGTACTTCCTGTGCTGTGGGAGGATGGAGACATGAAATTATGCATCTTTGAGATCTATCGTGACAAACCAGTCCTCGGACCTGATCTGAGACACGATCTGTTTGAGTGTAAGCATCCTGAACTTGAGCTTTACTACACAGCGGTTCAGAACGCGAAGATCTAAGATCGGGCGCAGCCCTCCATCCTTCTTTGGCACTATGAAGTACCGGCTGTAAAAGCCTGACTCCCTGCCAGGCGGGAAACCTTCTCTATAGCCCCTTTTGCAGCAGAGTCTGTACTTCTTGAGACATAACCAGAGCCTGCTCGGGGCCCACCACCGTGGGCAGGACCCCGTTGAAACTGGGTGGACGACATCGAAACTGAATGGCGTACCCCTTCCTTACACACTGCAGGACCCATTGAGATATATTCGGCAGATTCTCCCACTCTGCCAGAAAATCTACTAAGGGTACCAGCCTCGAGACTGGCCTCTGATGTACTCTGCACCACGAGTGCAGTGCCCTGAAACGGCTGACCGGCAGGGAACCACTGACTCGACAGCGCCACCTCCCTCCTCGGAGGGCGCGAGCCATCCTCGAAGCGACCGCGAGGGCTCTCCACGCCCGGCGCTCGGGCGGGTTGGTGGATCGACCCTGTGAGGGCACCGAGGACAGGCGGGTACCGTGTGCTGAGGTAACCACCGTCTGCCCCCAGAGGGGATAACCCTCACAGCCCTGGACGCCGTAGCGTCAGGACTTCTTCGACGCAGCCTTCCTCGAGATAATAACTGTCCTCAGATCAGCTCTACTCGTGGAAGGCTGCGCCTGAGAGCGCCGCCCACCAGCCCACCCTTTCTGCGGGGGTGCGCGGGTGGCGACGCTCTGTTTTTGCTGCGCCCTGTGCGAGGAGCTACTACTCGGCGCCTGCTGCCCCGCCCAGCAGCAGACGAGACTTGGGGTTTCCAGGGAGGAACTGCTTGAGCGCCGCAGATTGTTTCTTTGCCTCCTGGAACCTGTCGGTAACAGGCCTCCAGGAGACAGTGGCGCATCAAGCAGAAAGCTCTTGTCCCTCTCTTTGATCTCGGTCAGATTTAACCATAAATGCCTCTCCGTGGCCACCAGGGCTGCCATAGAACGGCCCACACATCTGGCCGTCTCCTTGGTGGCACGGAGAGCGAGATCTGCCGAAGATCGGAGCTCGGAGACCACATCAGCTCCGATCTCCTGGCTTTCCCCCAAGTCCCTTAGCAGATCAGCCTGGTATGCCTGCACTAATGCCATAGTGTGCAGACATGCGGCGGCCTGACCTGCTGCCGAGTATGCTTTGCCCACTAACTGAGATGTTACTTTCAATGGCTTAGTGGGCAAAGATGGAGCCTTCATGGCTGATGCTGATTCGGGCGAGAGATGGCTCGCGAGCGTCTCTTCAACCCGTGGCATCGAACCATAACCATGCCTTTTCAGTCCCATAATGTTACTATAAACGGATGTATGGGGACTGAACACACGTGAAGACATGGGCGTTTCCACGATCTCGACACCTCAGTGTGGAGATCAGTGAAAAACGGCAGGCTCCTCCGCGGAGGCTGAGCAGAGCGTGCCGGGAGAAAGCGCTCGTCGAGCCTGCTTTTTACACAGGCTCGCTCATGATGCTCTTGTGGCCAGTCAATGTTTAATCTGGCCACCGCTCTGCTCAAAACCTCCACGAGCTCCTCACTGGCAGGGGATTGAAGTGGCGAGTCCTCAACCCCTGCATCGATGCAGCATCGCGCCGCTTCCGGGCGGGAGAATCCGCAGCGGGCTCCCGAACCCAGAGAAGCAGCACTGGATCTAGCGGGTGAAGGCTGAGATAGGGCGGGGCCCGTCTCAACCCCCTCCGTCAGATCCATTTGCGAACCCCACAACATGAACTGCCGCTGTGCCTCGGCAGCAGCGGGGCCACGCCGCGGGAGCGCGAGCCGACGCCCTCCTCGAAGAGCGCCGGGGATCGCAGCACGGAGAGGCAGAGCCTCACAGTGCTCACAGCCGGCACCCTCGAGTGCCGACTGAGCGTGCTGCTCACCCAAACAAACGATGCACATAGAGTGTGTATCCCGTCCGTGATGTAACGAGGACAGGAGGAACACACTTTCTGTACAATCGTTGCTCGCCATACTCTCTTGCCCAATATCAGTGTGAGTGCAAACTTGTGAAAACAGGGGTCTGAACTCAGACACAAACAGATATTTAGATAGACAATGACACAGAGCGCTTGTTGAAGACAACAGAAGCTAACGGCGTGTGTTTGCCAGTGTGCTATATAGCTTCCGGTCTACGACGTCACCACGCCCGATGGCGTTCCGCCTCTATTGGACTGATGAAATCGTGCTTCACGACGCAATCACGCAGAGGCGTTCCCAAAGCGGCGACGCAGCTCGAGTTCCTTGAAGGGAACTGGGAAAGCTTGTTTTTTATAAACGTCTCTGATTTATGGGGATTATAAAAAAAAGAGAGTGTTAATTTTTACTATTATAGGGTGGTTGTTTACACACACTCCGGAAACACATTTATATTCAAACACCATGTACAAGTGAATTTTGCATAATAGGTCAACTTTAATGTTTTTAAAGGATTACCTGATTTTTACCTGATTTTCATTCATAGTGTGATTTTGGTGAATTGTATTGAATCAAATTAGACCTGGAACATAACAATCATACCCAGAATTTTGAATTATCTGCATGACATTCTTTCTTCCATGGAACATAAAAGAAGATATTTTGAAAGTGCTTGATATTTTGAATGCTTTTACTGTTTTGTCAGTACAATGCAAGTCAATGGGATCCAAAAAAAAGAAAAGAAAAAAAAAAGCATTGGACACCATTAACATTTAATGTATATGGAGAAAAAAATACTTTTTTTCCGATTCCACAGAAGAAAGAAAGAGTCATTTAAAATTTGAGTTTAAATCCCATATTTTCCATGTGGTCTGAATGTGTATGAGTGTGATAAGAATTTTGCGCCACATTATCATTGGTGGTTTTCATGCATCTGCAACAATTACATCCCCATCTTATCGAACAAGACATTTGAACTGCAGCTGTGATGAGCGTTCACTTGACTCAGTGTTTCCATTTTCATGTTTGCATCTGAGCAAGAGCAGTCATGGCAGTAAAGCCAAACGCTCAGCATGGGGTACAGCAAAACACACACCAGTGTTTGATTTGACCCGTTTTCATAATTGCTGCCGTGCTGATGCCACAGTGGTGAGTGGGCACATATTGGACCACTCCTGTGCCGGCTGGATGATCACAAGCTCTCTCAGGCCTCTAATAAACAGTAGGCTCCATTGAGACCAAGCTCAAAGGCCAGTCTTCGTCACACATGCTTTAAATTTGACATTTACTGAGACTCACTTGCTCTTTCTTTAAAGTTGACTTCCTCACTTTCTGTCTCCCTCTCTTAACAGGCAAATGGATTAGACAGCCCAAATACAGTATATCAACCGCATGAGCCACACTTGTAAACACAGCAGAGCAGTGGTGCGTACAATGGCCTATATGGAGCATGGATTCATTGAAGGGTGACAAGTAGCATAAACCACCTTCCATAATGATGATAAATTACAACATATTTATAATAATAATTATAATAGAAACAAATTTCCAGGCCTGGAAATTATAATTTTAAAGGTTTTTTCAGGTTTTAATTTATAGAAAATAACCAGTGTTATTAGAAAATGCAACACAACACAAAGTTAAATTAGGTTAGTTCACCCAAAAATGAAACTTCTGTCATTAATTACTCACCCTCATGTTGTTCCAAACCCATAAGACTTTCATTCATCTTTGAAACAAAAAGATATTTTTGATAAAATCTGAGAGCTTTATGACTCCCCCATAGACAGCAATTTAATTATTATTTTCAAGTCCCAGAAAGGTATAAAGACATCGTTAAAATCGTCAATGTGACTAGTGGTACAACCTTAATTTTTTGAAGCGTCGAGAACACTGTGCGCAAAAACTTTATTTTGTCTGTGTCAGTCTCCTACACCGTTTACGTAGTAGTAGTGCAGCGCTTCCGGGTTCTACATCATCTACATATGTTCACGTGAGCACCACGGCATATGCGTATGATCCTGACGCAGGAGCTGGCCGATACAAAGCAGGCGTTCTGATGTAGAACCCAGGAAACGAAAAACCTGGGATTACTTATTAATAACAAAATGAATGTTTGGAAATGTAAACTGATATTTCTTACTGACACACTACAGCAAAGGATATTAATAAGTGGCTTTTTGATGAAAATACTAATGTGCCTAAGACTTTTGCTCAGTGCTATGTATGTATGTATGTATAATATTATAATACAATTTAAATACATTTAAGAAATGCAAGCATTGGTACTTTCTAATGTAAATACATTTTCAGTCTACTGTATAATATTTTACTGCATTTATGTTCATTATCAATTTAATTTGTTTTATTTATCATTCATTTATTAAAACTAATAAAAATAAAAATGCAGATATGACTCTTTTTCCAATAAAAAATTTGTGGATCAGCAGTGGGCTCATGGGGCCCAGCAACCCAACAAAATTTTGAAACCTTGGCCTGTATGCAGTGTTTCCCTATATATACTCCAATTAATTAACTTTCATTTCTTGACACTAATACCTGCTCCAATTTAAACCAAGGATGCTAAATCGGGTTTTAATAAAGGCCCACCACTGACTCGGGACATGACCGATCACAGACAATGGATATGTCCCTGCAGCAGATAAAGAAAAACTCAATATATCAACTCACGAAAAAAAAAACAAAAAAAACATGGCAATTGTGTTGAACTCCACATCTGAACCGATCAACACAACATTGCATTTACAGGAACTGAATGTTATACTCACAAAGGGACAAACTCTGGGTTTCCATGTAGAACAAATGCTCAGACCTTACAGATGATCCAATCTGAGGTCATATCCTGGCGGTCAGAAGGCATTAGAAACAGTTGTTCTGAATTACATGGTGCTGGTGCTCTGACATTTGACTGACAGATCAGTAAGCAGGCCAGTTATTGAGTCTTGGTGCTGTTACTTGCTGTCAATCTCCATGATATTTCTGTTTGGAGGCAGTTTTTTTCTAGTTTGTTCACAATGTCAAATGCCTAGGCTTTTATCTCAAAAAGAAAGTAAATAGAAACTTCTGACTGTGGCCTGTGTTGGAATCAAAATTATGAGAATTTAAAGCAACAACAGCTTAAGATATAAGTACAACCAAGGTCCAAAATTAACACTTAACACTAAGTGCCGAATCTGGCTTTGAAGAGGGAATAAACCTGCAGTTGGCCACTTACTTTATTACAAGGTGGCCAATGATTTTCCATGATTTTATCCAACCCAAACAAACAGTACATGCAGAGAGTTTGTGTGGAGCAACATTTACTGTAAATGGAGCCGTACGCTCTGATACGGATGAAACTCATAAAAGGCCAAGTCAACACCTCAAACTCGTTGTTGTGCTCCTCAAACCATTCCTGAAGCATTTTTGGTTTGTGGCAGGGCGCATTATTCCGTTTCCATGAAAGGGTGTACATGGTCTGCAACAATGCTTAGGTAGGTGCGTGTCAAAGAAACATCCACATGGATGACAGGACCCAAAGCTTCCCAGCAGAACATTGCCCAAAGCATCACACTGCCTCCGCCAGCTTGCCTTCTTCCCATAGTGCATCCTGGTGCCATGTGCTCCCCAGGTAAGCGACTAAGCATGGGGTCAGCATGGGCACCCTGACTGGTCTGCGGCCATACGCAACAAACTGCAATGCAATGTTTATTCTGACACCTTTCCATCAGAACCAGCATTAACTTATTGAGCAATCTCTGCAAAAGTAGCTCGTCTGTTTGATCAGACCACACAGGCCAGCCTTTGCTCCACATGTGCATCAATGAGCTTTGGCAGCCCATGACCCTGTCACCGGTTCACCACTGTTCCTTCTTTGGACCACTTTTGATAGATACTGACCACTGCAGACTGGGAACACCCAACAAGAGCTGCAGTTTTGGAGATGCTCTGACCTAGTCGTCAAGCCATCTCAATTTGGCTCAGGGACGTCACTAGGGTTGGAAGATAGGGGGGGCTTAGCCCCCAGGGTATTTGTAACTTGTGTTTGCAAAATCTTTGCACTCACATGTAATATGTAAACAGTCACACTTGTAAGTGCAAAATGTGTCAGTGTGCGAGTAAAAAACCTAAAGAGCCAACAGACTAAAGAAGACATACATGAACCGCATGTATTCAACCCATCTTTGAGCTAAAATACAAATAGCTTAACCTAAACCTAAATTGAGCTAAACCTATACAAATACCACAGCTGTACAATTTTAACACCCTATACTAAATTTACCCTATACAATAGCCCACTCATCTAGACTGAAGCAGCAAACATTCAGTGTAAGAGTAAACTAATGACATTACATTATTTAATATTTGAATCATAGCTTATATCGTGTTTTGACATCGACAACCCAAGTGCATTTTACCTCAAATTTGCGACTAATTAACTTTCTAAAGTAGCCATCGCTTCTCGGGTCGACATTAACACACTGACAAAACTATATTCAGAATTAAAAATATTTTTATACCACTTTTTAATGTGTGATTGTGTAAAGGTGTTCACGAGATACCAACCTTTCGCGAACTTGCTTTCTACGTCGAACGTCGAACACTCGTTCTCATGGAGACGGCGGGCGGTGTGCAGGGAGGGGAGGGGCTCTCTGTGTGTGTGTGTGTGTGTTTGTGTGTGTGGGGGGGGTGTATGTGAGAGAGACTCGTGAGTGAGAGACGCAGGGAAAGGAAATGCAGCTGAACGTTATTTGCTCTATGAAATACATTGACAAAGACGAAAACTAAGGACATTTAATCTTCATTTAAACTTCCGACTTCTCTGCTATTTTTTGTACCTGGATATTGTTGCGTCTAAATATGAATGATCGAATATCGAATATGAATATCGAATTATGTTGTTCTTATTAACATTTAGGGGGGCTTAGGAACATTTTGGGGTAGCTTCAGCCCCCCTAAAATAGGCCTAGCGACGTCCCTGATTTGGCTCCTGTCAAACTCGCTAAAATCCTTACGCTTGCCCATTTTTCCTGCTTCTAGCACATCAACTTTGAGGACAAAATGTTCACTTGCTGCCTAATGAAGAGACAACCAGTGTTATTCCCTTCACCTGTCAGTGGTCATAATGGTATGCTTGATCGGTGTATATAGTAGTATAGACAGTAAGCTATATATGACCATAAAGAAATATGTATGATTGGTAAATAAAATGTGGCTAAAAGTTTATTTTGGACCCAGCAATCTACCATGTCTCTTCATTATTATTCAGCAGCCAAGGGATGAGGAGGAAAGAAATCTTCAACAGATCATCAAAAGATATATAAAAAAATGCTAAAACAACCGGAGGCTATCTAGTGTCTGGTGTATAATGTCACCAACAAGACAGGCAGTGGCACAAAGCTCTGGTCTGTCAGCAGGTACTGCTGTACTGTAAATGCAGCAAAATCTGAAGACTTTCCCATCAAAGCAACTCTCCATGGTGAGCTCAAATCACTGCTTCTCCTTGCTCACCCCGAGGGCTGACCCAGCAGTCAAGTGAGCGAAGGGAACAATGTGTTTTGCAGGTGTGAATGGTGCCATGTGTTTCTGTGGAGTGGTTTTCAACAGCATCCAGTGATGCCCTTTTGACAGGATCCAGGGATGTGTGAGGTCATTTTAGCTATAGAAAAATGCCTACTCATTCTTTATTTTCAACCCAGTTGGTGAGGTAGTAGAGAAATTTCTCACATAGAAAAAATAGTTTTCTGTTTGATAGAAAGTCAAAACGCTGGCTAAACCTTGTCTTTTCCTGATCTTTTCCATTTGTTCTAACAAACTAAATTGACCTTAAACTGCCCAAAGAACATAGCATGTCATGTTTTGATTATAAATGACTGACTGGCTTGGAAATCATGACATTTTAAAATTTTAAAGCTCTTACAAGCCTTAATAAGGCATAATCTCAGAAGCAACACTTACAATGCTCAAATCCAGCTAAACCCCAGAATTCATTTTGCTGCTCATCTATTATTTGACAAGACATGTTGTGCTGTCAGTCCACCAGATGGCAGCTTTACAAAAGACGGCTGGATCAGAGGCCATTAAAAAAATGTTTACTCGTGGTACAGTGATGAATTGAGCAGAACAGTGTTAGATGTTTCCACTCATCTCATTAACTATGATAGTTAACCTTTGTCTGGGTCTAGGGCAGGCGGACAGCGAGCAGTTGTAATCTAAATTACCCCGTGAGCTCATTAACGTGAATAAAAAATTGTTTGCACACAACCGCAAAACAACTCCACGAACTTTACGGTTTGGTTGTCAAACTTTGGCAGTGCACTTTGTTTACAGCAAAGAACATTTGCTAGCATATTCTTTTATTCTGTATTTTCTAAAGAGATGATGAACCCCTGCTGATTACACCCTATGAATGAGATGAACTTTTTCTCAAATTGTGAAGCTGTCATTTGCTATCACAAAAGATGATGTCAGATGTCAGGTGTACTTCTGTGTTGTTAGCAAGCACTTACTGGAACTTTTCTGTGTCAACAGCACTGAAGAGATGCTTTAAAACTGTGCGTCATAGATGAGTTTATTTCAATGAGCACGGTACATTTACAGCAATTCATTTTAGCTTATTTTTTCCCCTCTGACGTTTATGAAGTCCGCAAACCAGGATGTTCTGGTGCTCTATAATGAAAATAATTTGTCATTCTAAATGCAAAATAAATAGGACGATTGAAGAAAAAAAAAAAAAATGTAGGAAAATAAATACAGCATTCATTTAAAAAGCAACTGACTGCCGGTCTGTCAATATCTAATGGTGGCATAAATAGAGGAGACTAGAATCAGTTGACAAATGGCTAGATTTCAGTATAATATTAGTTAACATTAGTTAATGCATTAGTTAACATGAACTAACCATGAACAACACCTCTATCCAGCATTAGTTAATCTTTGTTAACATTAGTTAATAAAAATCCAGCTGTTCATGGTTTGTTCATGTTAGTTCACAGTGCACTAACTAATGTTAACAAGATTTTAATTAGTAAATGTTGAAATTATGATTATCAAAGATAACTAAAGTTAACTAATGAACCTTATTGTAAAGTGTTACCCAATATTTAATATCTAATAGGTGGACTACTATATAGTGAGGTTAAATATAAAATATTAAATATCAGGTTGTGCCATTTTTTTTCTTTTATATCCAATTTAATACAATTCAGTAACGGAATTATGTTTGGCTAAACAACTAGGTTTGATTTTTTTTAGTGCTATCAGCGATAACACGTTAATGGATGCAATTCATTTTAACGCGTTAAATTATTGAATGCAATTAACGCAACATCCGTTTTTCTTTCATCCTTTGGCTTGCATTACAATATATGATCACGCTCTTATTCATACAAATGCTTTTGAACGATTCAAGCATGACAAGACAAAGGAGAACGTGCTGTCTGTGAATATTCTGTCTCACACGACGCACAGAAAGACTCGTGCCAGTCTCGAGTTCTCTTCGCGATTGAACAAACAATACTACACAAAATTATACCAACATATCCATTTTGTAGAGTATCCTAATATGAGGTAAATAACATCTTGAATGAACTTAAAGAGTTGTGAGAGAAAACGGGACACGTGTGACACGTGTGCCAGATCACAGCAGTAATGAAGTTCTATCAATTTACATTAAGATTCATTAGTTAACATGAACTAATAAGGAACTGCACTAATAAAGCATTTATTCCTCTTTGTTAATTTCAAAATTTACTAATACTTTATTAATATCTTGTTAACATTAGTTAATGCACTGTGAACTAACATGAACAAACCATGAACAAATGCAGTAACAAATGTGTTGCTCATGGTTAGTTCATGTTAGTTAAAGGGTTACTTCAGCGATTAGCATTAAGCTTTGTATCAGTAGAAACCCGGGATTATATTCAAATTATCGTACTTTCCCCCCTCATATGACCCTGAGACGAGAGAATTATGTATTTTATTTCTGGCCTCCGATGACGCAAATATCGTCATTTTGCGTCATCGGAGGAGTTTTTGAAGACAACAGCCAGCAGAGGGCGCTGTTTCCACATGTTTTCAACATCGCACTCACAGCACTCCCCTGAGCTGCGGAGATTCATGTAACCGGAGCGGTGCTGAGCAAAGTGAGTGTTTCAACTTTTAAAATGAACTTGAAAGTTAAGCTTCCAAAGACATGAACTGAACACGCGGCAGACTGATCACGCGCTGTGAATGCAGCCGCAGCCGCGAATCCCGCGATTACCTCAGCTCATGTGATGAATGTAATCCGATCCTGCTGCGTTTGTGCTGTGACGCTCAATTGGCTCACTCGCATTATATTGAACAAACACGTTCAGTTTTTAATTGTAGTGTCTCTAACTGAACTGATTTTCTGAAAATGAACGCGGTGGGCAAGCCGACTAGCCGTGCCCAGAGTAGGGCAGTGAAGCAGTGCGTTCTGGGAATTGTTGTCTTTCTTCCCCATGAGACAAAAATACATTTTCTGTGTTTTCTCAGTCTAGAAGGCACCAAATTCAAAAATAATTTCACATTACTCATACATTAATGACCCAGTTTAAATACAGATTCATCTTCCCAGCGCTGACGTACCCCTTTAATACATTAACTCATGTTAATTAATGAAACCTTATTGTAAAGCATTACCAATAAAGTTGTAATAAAGTTACAAATAAAGTCACCGCAGCCACTAATGCTGACTGTCATTAATGTTAATCAAAGAACAAAGGTAACTGAGAAAATGACTCATTGCTCTTGACCTAAGAACTTTTGTAGCTTTAATGAGGTTTAATCTATATTTAATTCATAATTAATGCAGTGCAGACTTTTTGATAACTTTGTTCAATTACTGCATATCACACAGGGCACAGGTAAATATTATGGGTTTAAGTGAGGATTGTTTTAAGTTCACTTAAATTAAAAGCCTGATAAATGTAAAAAAAATGTACAGCTTTCAATTACACTGTAATGTTGAATGGGTATAATGTTTAAAAATCTTCTTCTTCTTCAAAGTGTGCTTACTTAATATTTTTGTCAATAACATGAGACAGTGTTTTCTCTAAGATTCTTTGTTGAATAGTTTTTCCTGTCACTTTTAATCAATTTAAACTTTTGAATGGTAGTTTGAGAAAGGAACTGTCTCACTGTATCTTGTTTTTCTTGGGCATTAACAGTGATTTTTTTTACCCAAAACTTAAAGATATAAGTCTGTATATAAACTGACTTTTGAAAATAAACCTATAAATATTTACTGGAGTAAAACATGAGACAACTAACCCCGGTCTCCCCAACCAACAAAACCAGCAAACAATTATCATGGTAGTTTTGTGATGTTTAGTCAAGACAATTCAATCTCACATGCTCACCAACTATGTGCGGATTTCATCTGCATATGTACTTTGTGATAATGACACAAACAGCAGGTTTCCTTTTCAGCTGGAGACAAAGAGACCTTTTAGTATAATTTGCTTTCAGTGTCTGATAGACTGAGGCTCAGAGTGATATTTATAGATTTCTCAAGCATTGTTAAAGTGACATCACCCCACAAACGCAACTTCTCGACTTCAAATGATCTAATACAGTCGGTTCAGGATACTTTTTGGACATCCTGAATTAGCCCCTCATTAGTCTCCAGGTGCAAACCAATCACGAATGCATGAAAAACGGCACAGAGAGCATCACCACGATCCAATGATTCAGTAACTAAGCAACACTGAACATCCTCATCATGATAATTTACTGGTCAATCTAGTTGGAATCAGCGCTACTATGTTTTCTCCTACCTGCAGCTCTCCTGTTTGCATCATGTCTGTTTAAATACTAAGCTAGCAAAGTGAGAGTTTGTGACTTCAGCTCATTTCATGGTATTTTGTGCAGAGGGAGTTGGGAATTGAGGAGACATGACATGATTTTTTTTTTCTTTCTTTCTGAATGACAGTAAGTATTTCCATCCTATAATTAAGCCATTTTCAAAAACCGAAAAATATCAGGGTTCTTACCCACACACTTCTAGTATATTAGAGGACATTTCGGAATGATAAATTAAGAAACTCAAGCTATTCAGAGTAACGAATCCTAATTTTGACCGTCTTTAAATTGAATGACTTAATCATTAAACCTCTCATAGACTATGGCCCCAGTTTGGGCCAAAATATTAAACTGTGGCCATGCAAATTTCATCTAATTTGGACACAGTTGGTGCGTGACCAAAGGATAAGTTTTAACTGCAGTTAATACAACCTTTTGGCAATTAAATGGATCATCTTAAGAGTGATGTCGCTCACTTAGCCATGAAATGTCTTGATGCAAACCAACTGCGGTGTAGTTATTCATGAGTCGCATAATTTTATTCTGAACATAAGCCTTATCAATCAAACAGGAAAACTACTCAGATGTAAAATGTCTAATGCATCATAATGAAACGTATGTAATATTTTTCACATATCATGGAATTGCCGTCACATTGCACATGGCACACTAATTTATAATTTCTACCAACTGCTTCATTAGGCGGGGATATCATATTCCTTTATTACTGACAGGTTATCTATCTCAATTAATTTGCAAAGCAGCGTGGTCTGAAGTCACTGCACATTATAGCCAGACAAGATGCATCATTAAATCATCGTTTTGTTTGTTGTCTTTATTCCTTCTCTCGGTTATTAATGAGTATTAATTATGCAAACCTGTCTGAAGATGATGGTGTATGTCCTAAGCCGTGGCACAGCAACGGAGATTCATTTGTAAAATAAGAAACTCATTGTAACTTTTTTTCTAAGTTATACTTAAATATAACATTCCAGATGAACAGTATATATTTTTTTTGTTTGAACAGTCTGACATGCCGACTTCATGTTTTATGGGAACTTTCCATAGCCATAATGATTTTTATACTGTCCGCAATTTTATCCCCTAACCATAAACCTACCCCTCACAGAAAACTTTCTGTTTTTAGATTTTCATGATTTAAAAGTGATTTTCAAGGATTTGGGATATAGCCAACCCAGGCTCATTGGAAATACTTGACTCTGCCTACATTTTTGCAAACCCTGAAATATGTACCTCCAGGTACGTTTCCCTGCACTTTTCGGGTGAAACGTCCACTAGAGGCGCTAAGTGGTATCAGTTTTTCTCAACCCCTTCCCTAAACCTAACCATATGTGTATTATAAAAAAACAGGATATAACAGGCAGATACGACTGCAGTCACAATTTATTTAAAAAGTACAAATATTCCAAGTGTTTAGAGGCCAAACGTTTGATTTTTGTGAAGAAAATCCCCAAAAGCGATCAGTGTTGAGTCCCCCCGCCGAAGATCATATTTGAAAATTGCCGCTGTTACATCAGCCTTGACAGCATCTAACAGATGCTAACATTATGTGTCAATGATGTTCAACACATACCTTTGACTGTAAAACGCCATTGACTCTTGTGTGTCTCGTAGGGTTTCCACACTCAAGAGTTAAGAGTATTATTTGAATGAAATATTAACGAGTGGAGGGTGTTCACACGGAGCGGCGGATTGGATCATCATTTCAGCGATTAAAACATTAAGATCAACTCTGTTCTTCACATGAAGATATCTCATGACTTCAGAAGACTTGGAATGCAACATGAGTTAATACTTTTACACTGTTTTGGTCAGTTTTTGCAATAAATACCTGTGAATGTACTTTTATTTGTCTGTTATTTGTTTTATTGTTGAGAAGTGGTTAGGTTTAGGGTAGGAGTGGGGTTAGTTGCTCCAAAATATAAAAGTAGCCATTAAATATTCATAAAATCATGTCTACTTTTACAAATGCAAATAATTAAATGTATTTCAATAGGAATTAAAATTTGTGTTTACACCACGTTTTTCAGTCAAGTATTTCCAATGATGCTGGGTTGGATATAGCCATCTTTTGAGATATTTTCATTCTAATGGATCTCAAAAAACATTTCTTATTATTGTCAATGTTGTGCTGCTTAATATTGTTGTGGAAACCCTGATACAATTAATTACATTTTTGGCAGCACTATAAATAATAGGACAACACTTTAAACCATTAGCCTGGATTCCAGCCAAATTTAATTTCGGTCTGGACTTGTTCCGTTGTGGAGTAACTATGCCCGAACAGAAGCTGTTCGGACCAATTAAATTGTCAGGGCAGGCTTTATACAATGATGGACAGATAACGCAAACTAATCATCCATGTCACCAAAGAGTATTTGGGTTGAATTTGTTCTAATCCTAAACGGAGAACTTGTTTGTATGCATTCACCTTTACTATTTCTCTCATTAATGATTGTGTTAGTAAATACGTGTATCCTTAAATTTTTTTTTACAACACCAGCAAAGTTTACACCACTGATCTCTATATAGATCAGTGGTTTACAGTCATCTTCTTCTACTTCTTCCAGTGTGCGTGCAGTAGAGTTCTGTTAGTGATGTGTCGTTCGTGAACGATTCATTCTTTTTGAACTAATCTTAAATATGACTCGGGAACAACAAGTTGTCTCAGAGAACGATTTGTTCATTTTGTGTTGACCGTGCATGCGCTACAGGCCATCAGTTCTGTACAGGATCTTCTGCATTCAGCCTACGGGGCTGTGAGAACGAATGACACTAACCCGAAGACTCGAGAGGTGAACTAATCAATTCTGTTTTTGGGACCGCACGCATTGCTTATTGGGCTGTCACGGCCCAGATCAGACACTGATGACGGAACTAACGACTCCAACCCAAAGACAGAAGAGGTAACTTTACTAATCTTTCCAGGGAACAGACATGATTAAATGTGAATTGACAAAAGCAAGAACGACTCGGATTCGGAGGTGAGGTTAACTAACAGATTGCATAGCCTGAAGACCCAGCTAAGCAATTAATGAATCATTTCTTAAAGTTTGGCCTCGGGTGCATTAGCTTATAATACATTTTTTATTTCAAATGTGATCAATGTTTACATAAGTATTAGATGTGGTGGGGAATTTAACATGTGACATTTTAGTCATATTCTGCTGAAATAAATGAAATGACTTGAAAAAAGATTTGTTAATTTTGGTGAACGAGATTCAAAAATCAGAGTCCGTAAAATGATCCGAACTTCCCACAACTATGGGTCGCTCAACATACGTCACTTACTCTGTTGCTCTGATTGGTTGTAGGTCTATCCAATTGAGGTCTTTCCTGGTTTGGATGAAACACGCCCCAATAATCACAGCTCAATGGAGCGGTGTCAAACTCATATTCTGACTAGAATTGAGTATGATGATGTCAGGCTAACAAACCATGCTTACTACAAAGAATGCTTAATTAAACTGCAGATATACATAGTGTTTGATACAAGGTAAGATGATAATATTAGTACAGCTTCTGTCTGTGTCGTCTTGCCTTTCGTCACTTTTTCTTTTATTCTCGTGCACTGACTCGTTCGCTAAACAGACAAACAGAGCAATCTCTCGACCTGACTAGAGCTGATGTGTGAAATCATGACAGATGCTCACCAATGGCCAACCGTCGGCTTGGTGGGTCACGGCCCTTACAGGCTGCAAACAGACTCTTCAAATATTAAACAACATATAGACATATACAGAGGTCCATTAGGAACTAGCAAAGATTTTTAGTGAGAAAGTATCTGAAACGATCTTAAGTTTGATTTCTGAAACTTGGACTGGACCATTAAAGCCACGCTGGTTTCTCACAATAACCCTTTAATGCATACCGTAGGTCTTTAGTGACATGGGACATGATTCACTACCCTCCTCCTCATTCGTTATTTTTTTTATTTAGACATACATTTTCTTAGTATTCCTTAATCAAATCATTGTAAACACTATAACAAGAAAAAATATATAAAATTATAAAAGAATGCATTATAAAAACTGTATAGGTTCGCTAACAACTGAGGTGTGAAACTGTGTAAGTATATTTTTTCTGCACAACATTAATTGAATATTTTATAACTGAATAAGTGCAATTCACCTTTATTCCTCAAGGTAGCAATGTCTGATACACAATGATGAAATGACTCTCATAGTTACCGCAGGCAGAAAACAAAAGAATAGGAATTATCATCAGCAAAACTTGAAATGGCTCAGCGATTTAATACAGAGCAAGTACTGAACGCAATCAAATATTAGAGGCACTGTCACTTGATAGTGGATCTGTATATTGAAATTGTATTTCTTGAAAATATTGAAAATGATAGCTTTGAGAATATGTTTGAGATTGCGAATATGAGCAAGATGTTGAATGTACTTGGAAATTAGCTTGTTCTCAAACCGAATGCTTCCAATCTCCAAAAGGTAACAAAATATGCTTTATTTTATTTTTCTGTAATTGTTACTCTAATATCAGGAGATAGGCGGGTCCATCTGTGTTAGATATAGATCCAGGTTGCTAAACATTGAATGAAACATTAATTTAAGGGTGAAGGCTCCTAACCACATTGGCATTCAGTCTGTGCATCCAATTACCTAATTTTGAAACTTTGCAGTAAATAAATAATGAGTGTAAAAATAAACAAGTCTTTGGAGAATTGCTGGACCCATGCTAGACGGCATTAGCAGACTTGAGCAGAAACCCTACAGCAGTGAAACCACCATTACGCTGTGCAACACACCGCAAGCCCAGAGGGGCCTCGTGGGTGGGGTGTAGACTGTCCAGAGGCCCATAACTTTCCTCCTGTGCGCATGCAGGTGGCTAAGAGCAACATTTATATGCAGCATTACCATAGAGAAGCTGGCGTGCTCCATTAATGCACTGCTGGCCTGCTCTCTTCCCACCCCAGCCCTGAATAAATGAGGAAATGAATAAATAATAGCAGTCTCGGCCTTGTGTGGTGGCCACTAGCCATGATTCGTAGGACCCCCTGACGAGGTCTGATTATGTTTCCAGACCAGAGTTGCAGTATTTTATAAGTAGCTCCATGCAGTTTGCAGCTGCTGATTGGCACAGATAAATGTACAATTGAAATAAAGAGACATGGTAAAAATGGTTATGCAGCAGAGAATTTCATCTGACGATTTGCAGTACCCTTATTATCATGACTCTACTCTTGGTGCCATTTTGGCATAAATGCTTTGATCAAGGGCATGAAAGCGATCTCAATAATTGCAGTTTGGTGAGGCTCAGTCAGCAGACAAATTTGAGATGTACTATAATCTCTTTAATGGCTTCTTTTCCATTCAAATGATCTGCAATGAATTGTCCAGCACTACTGTACTACTTATATATCCAAGACACAAATATTACATTATAAAGGTGCAGGACATGAGACACAAATGTAAGATGTGGCTATATATTAAAATTAATAAATAAACCAATAGCAAAATTGATCAGCTTTGAACTGGAAAGATTATTTTCACATTTGTAAATATGAATTACCATACATAAATGTATACATACACATACTCTATGTGCTGTCAACCGATTAAAAATTAAATATTTTTTCTGTAATTAATTGCAATTAATCACACCTAACATACATTTTTATATTTTTATATATTTTTATATTGCAACAATACATCTTTTTACACTGAATCCTCATACTAATGAAGAAACAATAAGACAATATATTCTGAAAATTAGTTTAATGACATATTTTAATGTACCTCACTAAGTGAACTTCCAAAAAAAGCCATTTTGCTGTGCCTTTACAATAGTGTGTTGTATAGTGTGTATAATATAGTGATGTTTCTGTCTCTGTCAATATCAGCTCTCTGTTTAAATAAGAGTTGCCTGTCAGTAAATTTTCCCCTCTATCTTTTGCCATTCATTTTCACAATAAAAAAGAAAATAACTAGTTCAAGTATTTGGTATCACTAATTTTATGCGAGGATCGAAGACAGTATTGCAAGTATTTCTGCACTTACACTTGCGTCTCTTAATCATTGAGACAAGCACGTTACTGGATCTAAAACAGGCAGCCAGATGGAGCTTGAGTCTTGTGGGTCTCGCACATCATGCCCATCAGCCTCCAAAAGAGAAACCTGCAAGGCCGTCTTATCTTTGGAAGTGATATAATTTCTTTCTATGGATAATCTGTGAAAATAATTATTCCATTTCACCTCTGCCAGGATTCTTATGCTCCCAAAGCATATGTCCAGTAGTTGGAAGAACCTGATGAAAACATACTACTACATACCCAAAAGAGCAGAAGAGCAGGAAAAACCATCACAGGTGTGCGGAAACAATACGTTTCTAGACAAAAGGGGGAAAAAACAGCAGTGGACATACTTGTCCAACAGGTGAGTGTAATCGAATCCACCTGATCTAAGTAATAAGCCAGATGCAATTAACAGGAATAATGAGGCATAAAAATGCATCATTTCACATGGTGATGATTGTGGGGGATGGCTCTGTATTTTACCCTTGAGTTCTCTGTTTCGCTCTGGTGAAACTTGAGCATTTATAACTGCATCTGACTCACAAAGAAAAAATGAAGCTGGTTTTAAACCACTGTCTGCACTGTGTACTTCACTTGCTCAGAGAAAAAAACAATGATTTTTTATGAAGATGTGGCAAGCTGGCTGTTGACACCAATTAAAAAAAAGAAAAAAAAAAAAAGAATTGCAGGGGGTCTCAGTGGGGTGTAATGTTGATTGAAAAGCTTTGATTGGAGATCACAGCTTCAGGACTGTTACACTGGAGATTGCCCTGTGTCCTTTTTCAGACAATGGGCTGACCTTGAAAAAAGTGCTAAACGTCTATTTAACGAACAAATCCTTTGGCAATACAGATTATTACAACATATTTCAAGAGCGGAAGGTCACCATGTGAAGGCATCAAAGTTTCACAGACATAATTACCAGCACACACGTGACTTAGAAACCTGCTTTCACACATTGCAAAGAAAAAGTGCTTGTTCAGAATAGTATGCTAACACTTTACATAATTTAATCAACCATTGATCATCAAGTCATCTATGTTCAGCTATTCATGTATTAATCCACATGAAGTAGTAGACAAAGCTGGATATTATTTAAGGAGAAAGAAATAGACTTACGGTCTCCATGGCAACGGAGAGGTCCCACAGTCAGCTTGGCCTCCGAGCCAGGTCGATTTGTGTCCCCGACAGCAACTTGGCTGACCGGTAAGTGGTCTTTATACACCAGAAGCCCGGAATCATCCCTCCTACCAAACAATGTAGATCTTAATAAAATGTGAGATTTCTTTTGGGTTACACTTTATTTTAAAGTGTCTGTTTCAGTGTCAATTTATTATTTAAGTACTGAGTAATAATACTTAACTACATGTACTTACTATGGTTATGGTAGGATTAGGGTTGAGGTAATTATGCAAAATGTTCTGTTATTACTATGGTAAATACATGCAACATATGTAACAAGGACACTGTAAAATAAAGTGTTACCCATTTGTTACCCACTGTTCACAATAATACACTGACATATCATAGCACTAAGCCTTATTAATGAACTCATTACCTAATCTAATAAGCTCATTAAAGCTTTAATAAACAAAATGTTTGTTTTCTCTCAAAAGCAGCCTTCTGACACCGATGACTAGCTGTTTAATTACAGCAATTTATTTAATCAGTAAAAACACTCGCTTTACGTATTTTGCAAAATGAATAAACATTGCATGTTTGTGTGAACACATACACCTCACATGTACATGCAGAAGGGCACTATGTTTTCATTATTTTAATGCCACCATCTACCACGGTGCCAATGCAATGACAAAAGTCATTAAAAAAACAATTATGTTTTGCAAACCTGTAGAGAAAAAAAAAATCAACAATGTGGTTGGGAATGAAATGTGCCGCTTTGAAATCCAATGTCCTAATTTGTATCCATTATGCATGGTGTTTCAGTTTGCTTGGGGTTTATGACAAGTGGCGAGAGCATCGCAATAACCCGCTGTCCATCTGTGCATGGGCCATTAACACATATTACTGTGTGTTCAGCTAAACCAGCAACAGAAGAGGCAAACTCCCGCTTTCCGACAGTCTGATTGGATAAATATTCACAAAATGTATCAAAAAATATATCCATCAGGAAAACACAAATATTAGTATACCTCCACTTACTGACTGAGGCTGTTTACCTTAAGAATATAGCATTACAAGATGATTTTAAAGAACTTAGCATAATACAACCTGTGCACACACAATGTGCATTATACAAACACTAACACACAGTTACCCAGGAGCCTGTAAAGTCTGTTTGGTTATTACTTTTCACCAATCCATCCAACACTCTTCCTGTGGAGCACCAATGGTTCTTACTGTTCCAATACATAGTGAGCTGTCTTCTAAGGAGCTATTCACTAGAGGTGTAAAGGGATAGTTTATCACAAAATATGATATGATATGATATTGATTTTCGTAGCCAGCAATACAATATTTGCTGATAACTCAAAAAATTATGCGATTCAATATATTGATATTATGTGCCTATTTTACAGAACCAGTTACATTTGTAATACCTTATGCCAAAATATATAACATCTATTTGAACATTTCTCATCCTGGACCCTGATTATAATGCTCCAATGGGGAGCAGTGCAAAGCGCTTATGTGCATCCCGTGCGCAGAATAATGTGCTTGAAACAACATGGAGTCACAGCACGCAGTGGAAAGCTCAAAACACAAAGGGAAAAGATATTGATTCGTGGTGTTACATGTTGGCCATTATGGATTTTGAATTTCGTTTTGAATTGTTTAGTTTAAAAGTATATTTCAGGCTTTCTAAAGACATATTTCTCATGTCTGTGAGGGAAGTATCCCATACGCTAAGTTTTGGCTCATTTATGAGACGTGCTCTAGTTCAGCATGTTTAGGAATCGTGTGGGTGTTTGAATTGAGATCGCAATCTTTTAACAATGAATCATGCAGCTCTAGTTGGTAGCAGTTCTGGAGGATTCAGTTCCCTCAAGAGTTAAAGCCAAGGGGCTCCTTATAGTTTTAATGCGGTCCTGGTGATGTATTAGATCTATGCAACAGTTTATTGAGCCTTTCCCTTTAACAGTTTTAAATTCAATTCAAATTCAATTCAGTTGCCTATTTGTGCGCTGTCTGCGATGGACAATATGTGGGTGCACTTCTCTTTCGTGTTATTCCTGCAAGGCTTTAAACACGAGCAACTGTTAAACTTTAGTCATGATTCAGCACCCGATCAGACAGTGACAGCAACTGTCCCGTCTCCTGAGCATCTTTCACAAGCTCTAAAATGTAGTTTAAATGAATGCACGCATTGGCGATAATGCATAAACTGACATTGCGTGAAAATGTGGAGAGTGTGAAAAAGGTGCCTCTCAAATTTATAAATGTATAGATTTTTACACGTTGCATTGATAGATGCAGATGTCGAAATGTTTCTAATTGCAATGTGGTTTGCAGCGTTGAGCACAGCAGCATTTGCGTGCTGCAACTGAAGTGATTGACTGCTTCAGTCATTACAAAGAGATCTACTCTCAATTTGAATGAAAGTTTTATCTTTCATGCTGCTAAAGCTGGGCATACTTGTGCGATTTCTGTGCGATTTCAGCAAGGTTACCTACTCACACTGTACGAGTAAATCGCATGCGACGTAAAGCCAAAGCTCACGGTTTATGTGCTCACACTGTGCGGCCCGATCGTCGAGCGCAAGTTGTCTGCTCACACTGTACGAGTGAAATATGCGCGATAAAACCCCCGTGCCCCATGGTCTAGACTATTATAGAGAGAAAGCCTATCAAATGCATCAGCTATCGATACCAAGAGGATTTAGCATTTACAATTTATGTATAAAAATGATTATTATTATTATTAGGGTAAGCGTACCCCCCCCCCAACAACTTCATAACGCATCAATGCATAACTGACACGCTGCATAATAAAAGAATAGATAGTAGATTACTCCTCATATTTTAAAAACATTTAGCCCGATTAAACAAGGAATTATAGGTCTATAATTAAAAGGATCATCAGTCTATAATATGTCAGAACACTGCAATAATATCAGTCTCAATAAAAAGTAAGAGCAGCTTTATTTCGAAAACAAACTGCAACAAAGTTAATTTTGTTGTTTGGTTTAAACCAAGGTTTGGAGAGCAGTGTTCACACTTCAAATCTCAATTTTGGATTAATTTTAAATTTACATATTAAATCAAATAAAGTACACCTACAATTAAACTATGCAGATGATTGAACAGAGATAGAAATAGTGGGTGTCGTCATGTCTCAGAGAGGTGTTTATTACAAATAAAAATGAAAAATAAAGCGAATCGAGTCGTGAGTATGAGAGTCGTGGCGGCTTAGGGATGCGGATCCGTCACTTATCTCAGCGCACCTCGGTGAAGAGAGAAGGACCTGATCTATTTAGCATTTAACGGCAGCGGTGATGATGAGGCAGGCGCCAGTGACTTTTTATCACACTGAACAACTTTTGTCATGAATAATTCAATACTACATATGAGCAAAAAGGGACCATGGATCGTCTGATTAGCATGATCTAGTTAATTCATGTTTTTACTCTGGTGGTAACTACTGTACACAGAATGGGCAAAAATGTGTATTCTGATTATATCAAATTTTACATACCTGTATATATTGCTAATATTTCATTATTGTACAGTAGTTGTTTCACCAGTGCCCAATTTTGTCTTCTAGAACTCTTAAAAACATGAAATAGACTTTTATTTTCCCCAGTCTACTTTATTCACAGCAGTTTTGTTTTAGCATTATTTCTCTACTATTATAGTATTTATTCATATTTTGTCTTTTTATCATTTTGCATTGTAATACATTTCTATATATCTTTAGTAATGTTATTACTTAAACTTATTTGAGTTATTTGCCCAGGCAACATTTCAAATTTTTTATTTAAGTTTGTATGTTTTTCATCTAATATTATTATTTTATTTTATTTCAGCTTTGCTCAAATTACTGAAAACAAGTTTTAGTTAACAATAACAACACTCTCTCTAAGTCTAGTCTCTTGTGGTGCCATCAGCCAATCAGTTTTGTTATGATGTCATTATGTTGCAGATCCACAGTGTTTAGTTACTACTGCTCAAGTGATTGGCTCAAAAAACAACTGTCCCCACATCTAAGTGCTATGTAAATGGTAATAGCACAAGCCTTTCTCTCTTCTGCAAATCTAAGAATGAGTTTCTTTCTCTGTTGTTTAACAGCTGGCTGACATTAACAGCTAACATATAAAGATAGACCCATTAGAAAGGATGTAAATTAATAAGTCTCAAAGCAATACATACCCACATGCATTACAGAAAATTCTATGAGGGCTCCTGACGAATGACCTTGTTCCCCTCTTCTGCAATATCGCCCACAGCTCTCTTTTGTAATAAAGCCACCAAACACACCAGCCACATCTTTTGTTGATGGAAATATCAGGGTTCGGCTCTACTCAAACTTCTTTATCAACGCAATCTGTTTGCCATTTGCACAAGCACTGAGGTCGAGACAACCGTGTCACCAAGCAGACACTGCTATTTAATGAATACAGAGAGACAATAAGGCAGATGGGAACATGACTTGCTTGTCTCTCATACGTTTAATAGGTAGGCTAAGAAGGTCAGTAACTAACAAATAGCAACTTAATCTAAAGCTCATAATTAGCAGCCAGATTTGGTGATCGCCATGGAAACAGCATTTTTTTAACTCAAATAATGTGGTGACTTACCACTGCTTCTGGTCGGCATCACAGTTGCAGTAGTATTTGGAGTCGGTGCAGTTGCGCTCAATGCCACAAGCACATTTCTGAATGCCAGGAGCAGAGCCGCCCCAGTAAAAGTGCTTCTCGTTACCGCGACCGACCCACCATGTGTAAGGCGTTCCATCTGCAAACACAAAGGAAATGGAAAGTGCACCATTTAAATTAATCATGTATTATTTTTTAACAAATCAACTGTGAAATATTATGAAAAACTATGATTATGAGAAGACAATCAAAGGACTTCTAAGGCAGGCCATTGACAAACCGTCTTGGTTCCATCCATCCATTCCATTGATTCATCAATCCATTCATTTTGTTCTTAAAATGCTGCAATTTACAAGTCATTATGTTGCAGATCCAAAGTGTTTAGTTACTACTGCTCAAGTGATTGGGTCAAAAAACAACTGTCCCCACATCTAAGTGCTATGCAAATGGTAATAGCACAATCCTATCCTAAATGCACCAATCCTAATCTTCCACATTTACATTACATATACATTTATTTATCTGGATTAAAAAAAAAAAAATGTTCATGCATTCTATGGGTTTTGAACCCATGACCTTACAGTAGCTAGTGCCATGCTCTACTGTTCGAACGCTACCACAGCTACACAATCTACCACAGGACTGATTCTCTGAACAGCTGTTTGATGGCTGCTTATAACATGCAGACAATGGTAATTACAGTGCTTGAGATTTGAAGAGTACTCTACGGTCTAGCCCACAGATACGAGCACTAGTTTCCCTCTGTGTGTAAAGACACAACACGCTCAAAAGGATTAACGCTTGGGTCTTTGGGAGTGCACGTGGTGCTCTAGGGGCTGCCGGACTGCCATTCTCAAGCGCTGATGTGCGTGCAAATGCTCACATCTGCATGCAGAAAAGGAAGCAAAGATGATCCAAACAGAGTGTAGAGCTGGCAAGTGCACTAGAGGCAAACGTACACACAAACTTGTGGCTACAGCGCACACGGAGGCTGGACTCACACAAGCAAACACTGTCTTTCATGGCAAAACAATAGTTTGATAATTGATTTCCTTAACCTGCAGAGATGAATCACAGATGGATGCTGCAACTTTAAAAATCATTGGAACTTCAAAGAGTTGAAAAACACTATTTCAGCAGATGAGACACTGCTGGCGTCATTTATGCAAAATTACTTTAAAACAAGCTCTATTTCGCAAGACGGCTCCAGGGGAAATACGTGTGAAATGTGCTGTGTGATAGAGCTCCATGCAAATGCTTGATGTGTGACTACATCTTCAGCCTTCCACTAAAAGAGAGAAGTTGCTTTGTGGTGGCTAAAAAATAAATGGTTCACTAGTATGGCATACATTTTTGATATTGATTTAACCTAGGTCTCCACAGAAGGAACCAATCCCAAAATTAGCTAACAATAAACCGAAGTAACAGCTCGAATAGTCCATCATCTAAAGGCATTTCATCTCCACTACACTTAATTAGTAGCAAAGTCTCCTGCTATTCCACTATGGAGCCAGGAAAAAAGACCTGCACATTTCAGACTCAGCCGGCAGGGCTGACAGATACAGAACGGACACGCACATGGTGGTTGCAGGAAGGGAGCCAACCTCCCTGAGTGACTGAAGAGATGCCAAACAGCAGTCAGACAGAAAGAACGAGTATGAACGACAAGAAAAATGAACAAACAACAGCAAAAAATGATCATTGTGGTGATGGACAGACATTATGACAGATGGTGAGTGGTCTCTGACACACGGCCGACAGCTGGTACTTGTGAATGCCGTTGATCCTGGAATGCTGGTATGGATGCAGGTGCATAAGAAACATGGCCAAAAGACACATGTGTGCATGCCTCACCTGGCCTTCTGGGGGTCTGTGGTGATTTGCAGTATGAAGTCTATGCCTCATTAAACTCTAGGGCCAAGTTTGCTCCACCAATGTTATCTGCATGGACTGCTTCCTGTTTCCCCTCACCTCAGCTCACACCAGCCTTAATCAATCACTCCATTCACTCTTGGCTGGAAACACAGCCGCCGGGCCAGATTAATTTAACAGGGAGATGGAGCTCTTTTTGCACTCCTGCTGGGTTCTGAAACCGAGTTGATCATCCATTTGTAACCCAAACTCAGTGATCGTTAAACAGGTGTAAACAAGATTGACATATACAGGAATCCATTCTGCATATGTGCATTGAGTAGACCGGGGCTAGTTGTCACAAAGTCAGCAGCTAGCAGTAACTATAAAGGTGTCAGTCCAATTATAGATACATACGATTTTTAAAAATGTTTTTAACCATGTACAGTAAAACAGTTATACTGTGAATTATTAAAATAACAGTTTTTAATTCAATATATTTTAAAAAGTGCCCTAGAATGAAAAATGGAATTAGCCATGGCATAGTTTAATAACAAGAGTTCAGTACATGGACATCACATACAGTGAGTCTCAAACACCATTGCTTCTTCCTTCATGTGTAAATCTCTTTTGTGAAAAACACCATGGAAAAACAGGCGAATCTCAACATAACACAGACTGTTACGCAACAGTTGGGATCATTAATATGTACGCTCCAAAAATTTGCATATGCCAGCACATGTTCAAGGCCAGGCGGAACTGCACAGCCGAATCATTGGGAGTTCTGCAGGTATTGTGAAGAAACAAGCGTCACGCAAGGATAGCCAAAATAGTAGATCATGGAAATAAATGTTATGTTCCAGGCTGTGCAGGAGACGTGAGGACTTTTCATAACCTTTCCACAGAACAAAAGAGTCAACAGGCATGGTTGATGTTTATCTATAACTGGATACCGCAACAATTTAATTCAACGTTGTTTGTTTGCTCGGCCCATTTCACCATGGACAGTTTTTTTAGGACAATATCAAGCAGGCTTCGCTCAGTGTCTGACACTAAAGAAGGGGCAATTCAAACTATATTCCTGCAAGCAGTAAGTTGTGATATAATCCACTTATTGACTGTCTAAACAATTTCTGGTTAAATTGAAAGTTTCTTTAACAATAATATCCCGTGTTGTCTAGATCTAACGCAAGATGCTAGTACATTAACAATAGGAAACTCCAAGTAGCATACATAACAGTATGACAAATGTCAAATGACAAAGATTAATATTATTTCCTGCCAGTGTTGTCAAATAAATCTACAAAATACAACCGTAGATACATATGGCAATCCCTTTTGTCGGATAGAATTATAACACATAACTCAGGAGCTAACTATGTTAGTTTAGATGCTTATAGCTCACTCGATCCTTCTAGCTAACGTCACCTTCTCCCCCACTTAAAGGGATACTTCAGCGCTGGGAAGATGAATCTGTTTTTAAACTGGGTCATTCATTTTGTAGAAATGTGAAATTATTTTTGAATTTGGTGCCTTCTAGACTGAGAAAACACAGAAAATGTATTTTTGTCTCATGGAGATGAAAGACAACAATTCCCAGAATGCACTGCTTCACTGCCCTACGAGGCCACTCTAGTCATGGCTACTGGATTACTGGATCACTTGCCTACCGCGTTCATTTTCATAAAATCAGTTCAGTAAGAGACTCTACAATGAAAAACTGAACGTGTCTGTTCAATATATATTGTGAGTGAGCTGAACGAGTGTCGTGGGCCGTCACGGCACAAACACAGCAGGAGTCCGATTACATTCATCACGTTGGCTGAGGTAATCACAGGATACGTGGCTGCGGCTGCATTCACAGCGCGTGATCAGTCTGGCGCATTTTCAGTTCATGTCTTTGGAAGCTTAACTTTCAAGTTCATTTTAAAAGTTGAAACACACTTTGCTCTCCACCGCTCCGTTTACATGAATCCCCGCAGCTCCCCGAGCCGAGAGGTGAGTGCGATGTTGAAAACATGCGGAAATATCGCCCACTGCTGGCTGTAGTCTTTAGCCTCAAAAACTCCTCCGATGACGCAAAATGACGATATTTGCGTCATCGGAGGAATTTTTCCAGAAATAAAATACATAATTATCTCGTCTCAGGGTCATATGAGGGGGGAAAGTACGATAATTTGAATATAATCCCGGGTTTCTACTGATACAAAGCTTAATGCTAATCGCTGAAGTAACCCTTTAAGTATATATATAAAATGACAGTCATTTGACAAGGCATCAAGTCAATTTGTTAAAAAAAAAACTTTACTGTACTGTACAAACAACATAATTATGCTCTACACAGTTAACTGTTTAGAGTTTGTGACTCAAGGAGAAGAAGCTATCATTGTAAAATTAATATTTTGGTACCCAGGGCTTTAGTATTGGAATATAGAAGAAACAAATAGTCAAGGTGTACCCTATATACAGCAGAGGTCTGTGTGGGATGGATTTTTCAGTCCCGCTCTAGCGGTATTCTGTCCCTTTCCTGCATAAATATGTGTTACCTTCTCCTGCTCCCACCCACAACATTCATGTTTTGTCCCGTCAGCAAAAAAAATCCAGGTAAAAGTACACAGATTTTGTCCAATATGTCCTTGACATTTTCATTAAATAATTAGGCCACCTAGCAACAACCTACACATTCCAGCATTCAAACACTCCAGATAAATGTTTTTTTTATTTATTGAAGAATCCACATTCACAAACCACTGTCCATTTTAACAGAAAAGTGAGCATAGGCTACTGTATGCGTGATCTGTCATGGCAGAAATATGTATTTAATCAAATCAAAAGATAATCTAAAGTTCTGTTATAATCAACAAAGCTGATTGCGCAATGAATCTCTCATAATGTCTACACTTTGTTTGTTGTTATTAAGGAGAAAACTGATCCTTGACCAGCAGTTATGGGCAGTTTTTCCGTCTAAAAGCAATCAGAAGCAGCAGCAGGCATGGGAAGGCTAAGCCTTGACCAGCCTTACACATGCTCTGCCTATGCTTGCGTCTGTAAATCGATTAAATTTTATTTTAGTTGTTCTTGTTGCTTTTGTGCAATAGATGAATAACAATTTTTTTTTTTTTTTTTTTTTTTGTATTTATAGGAGTCCCGCAAATCATTTTATTCTCCTGCAATCCACACACACGAGTGCATTAACGCCCGCACCTGCCCATCAAATTTTGTCCCATGCCGCACTCAGTTGCATCGATCCTGCGGTAGTCCCGCGGAATTGCAGGCCTCTAGTGTACAGTCTAGGTTTGCTATTCACTTTGATAAAACCCCAGTGTGAATATCCAATATAACCCCCTACATAACAATAAGCTGGAGGTTAATTTGGTTTTGTGACAAATGAAACCAAGGAGAAAGAAACTTACCAACAACAGCTGCTGTTTAGAGAAAAACACTAAACCAATTGGTCTTTTTTTTTGTTGCTAGACTCGTACTGCATTTGCATGTGTGTGGCTCCCCAAAGAGCTTGATGCACCCTGAGAGCCATTTTAAAAATGAAACTTCAATTTCTGCTTCAGCACCAACATTTCCAACTCTCTCTTTCTTTCTCTCTCTCTTTCCTTCTCCACCAAACAACAGAATCCTGGCACAAATATTTCAATCCCTCCCAAAAAAATAAAAATTGATCGGCGACACACAAATCTCATTTCCATCGTATCTAGTTCTTCTTGCCTTGGACCCGCATTATGCCATCTCTTTCGGATTTGCAGCTTTCTGTCACTTCAAAAGACATTTCCCTCTATCTTTATCAGTCCTGTCTCCTTTAAGGTCCCCCCGTGCCTCATTGCATTTTATCTAAGTGATGTAAAAGAGATTGACATCTTTCTTCCACTCTTTCATGTAAGAAGGAAAGCCTTGCCGCCACATGTAAATGCCGGGATCTTGGCTCTACACATCAGGATCATGAATGACAGCTTCATTTTCCTGTCAAGAGGATCACAGTGGCGAGAGCCAACCCTTCAGAGCCAGAACGGCTGTTCACGCCGCTGTCCATTGCGAAACGCCTGTCTGCCTTTTCAGCCCTCCCGGGGGAAAGTCTGACACGATAGCCAGGAAGAAGGGCTCATCAGACCGACCTAAATTGGGAGAGCACTGCTTTCTTCCTGGAGAAAAAGAAATGGCAGCCCCCACATTGAAACCTGGCACTGAACGAAAATTCATCTCATCATCAGCATGGCTTTTCTCTGGAGGACACGGACGGCTCTTTTCTCATGTTGGGGAGATTACTGTTGCATAATGATTCTCTGACAGTACAACCCACCGAGTAGAATGAACCCCAGTGGGAGCCTGGTATTGATCGACACTCTCTTTTTTTCTTAAATAGAGAACGGCTTGATAAATGGGCCTTATCGAGCTTATCTGTTACGGTAGGTACGCTGATGGATGCTTTTCAATGAAATATAGAGGAATTAGTAGAGCACAGACTGAAACGCCTGCTCTGTTTTCGGTCTCTGGTGACTAAATATGCACACAACATCATCATAACATCATAACAGAGTGATGCCAACTCATCTCAGGATGGAGAGAGCTTTGGCCTAGTGGGTTGCACATGTGCACAGATTCCTGCATTCTGTCTTGATTCAATTCCTATGTTGCTTCTAATAGTGAAATGAGGGGAAAAAGCACCACAAAATGATAAAAGCTGCGTTTCCACCACAGGAACTTTCCCCAGGAACTAGGAACTCTGGGGTGGTACTCAATGCGTTTCAACTGCAGGGACCAGGGTCCAAGCAGACAGCAAAACATTTGGGGGCAAAAAAATGTAATCCTTCGGTGAAAACTGAGCTGAAGTGAGCAGGTAAACTGTAAGCAAGCTCCATCATTACAGGGATAGTTCACCCAAAAATTTATAGTAAATAAAAAAATAGTTCCAAAACTCTATGAATTTCTTTCATCTGAGGAAAGTCAATGGACCCTTTTGACTTTTCTGTGGTTCTCAGATGCGGATGTTGTCATTGTCAAGGTTCATGAATTCACTGACTCCTTCTGTGTGTGTGTGTGTGTGCATGTGGGCTTGGCCACTGATTACCACTGATCAGATCATCAGCACCAGCTGCGAATGATCAGCCTTGTCTATTTATAGCCTTTGTCATTTATCTTGTGTTTGTCAGATCGTTGTGGATGTTTTCTGTGTTCAGGTTGGACTATTGGAGTTCCTGATCCTTCTGAATTTCTCCCTTGGATTAATCATCTGAAGTCTGAGTTCGTGCCTGGGTTCCCTTTCGCTTCTTCTTCTACCACGAAGGATTGGGTTGCCCATTTGTGTCCCTGCGCTATCCAGAGTGACTGTTCTGCACCTGCATCATCTGACCATTTCTGCTCGCTTCATTGTGTTCAATAAACTCTATTTTTACTTGCAATTGAATCCTCTTCTTCATTTCAGCGTGACAGTCATACAGTAGTTGGGTAAATGGAAACTACAACAAAAATAGGGTTTTTTTGCATTCCCATTTGCCCCATTAGTAAAATAATCCATGATAGCCTTTCTATGAAAAAATATTGAGATGAATTACTTTATCAGAAAAGAGATATGTGTCAAATTTTCCGTCACAGCTGTAGAAACACTCAAGCAGCAGCATTAACTAGTTGTCTGTATTTTAATGCCTCAGCAATATAACACAAAGAAAAAAACTTTTTTTGCATGATTTACAGTGTTAATAACTGTGAAAACGCATCATTGCAGTCTATGGGCTCCAATGGGGCTGTTTTGTACCCCACTGACATCATTGTATGGACAAAACCAAAAATATTTTTCTTCAAAATATGGAAGACATAAAGCAATACTGCCTTGCAACAACAAGAGGGTGGGTTTTCATTTTTGGGTGAACTATCCCTTTAGGTAAAAGAATAACAACAACAATCCATTCAGAAAGTCATTATAGTATCAGTTACCATGAGATATGCAATCATTTGTAAGACTTTAAAATTGCAAAGCACATTCTGCCAGATATTCCTCAGTCACATACAATGCTTGTTCCCAGTCTGCCCTGAGGTATTTCTTTCCCTTCTCACTTTTATCACAGGAGTGAGATGCTGTTCTGTCAGACAAAACTCCCTTAACAATATCTCTATTGATCCACCTGGCAATCTGACGCCGTTTCTACTTGACTTCGTCTGGGTTTAAAACGAGACCAGAGAGTGATTTATACTCTAGCAGTTTGCACTGGCCGAACCCCCTTAACTTCTCACTCTAAAAGAGTTAATTGGACACCCAGAGACAGGTAATGCTGAAGATATGGTTTCATTAGCCTCCTTGTTTCCCTCCAGATAACAGACAATATCCAGCCAATATCCAGTAGTCATTAAAAAAAATCTTCTGGGCTGATGTGGCAGGCAAGAGATAACAGGCCAGATGTTACACGAGTGCCAAGCAGAAAAAAGAGAGAGCAGAGAGGGGTGAGAGGGGTCACTGGTCCAAAATCCAAAATCATGTGCACTGTTAATCTGCCAAAGTTTAGAGAGGTGATTATATGGTGCTCATCATACTATCATGGATTTCAGATTTTCTGTAACTCTGATAATATTTATCAAAGTAATACTGATATATTTTATATCATAGAATGAAATAACCACAGGCCGTATTTCTGCAATTTAACCAAAATCCCATTCAAAGAAACCATTGACTTCAGGACGAGGGAACCGGAAGACCTAAAATGCTAACTTGCTTCCAACAAAGTTATGTCATACCAGCACCACTCTATAGAGGGTATGCACGTGACGTCACCATCAGCCGGAGTGACTGCAGTTACGCCCAATGAGTGGCAGAAAGACTGAGCGGTAGCACTGGTTTACAGCATGAATGACGTGAAAAACACTTAAAACACATCTAAAATGGGAAAGCGCTTTGAGATTCACTGTAAATCTGAGGTATAAGACTGACAAAACCTACAGAAAACAGAATTGAGATTTCAGATCTGAGATCAGATTGTTGCAGTTCACAGAAATAACATTAGAAAGACAGAATTAACCTGTATAAACGGGGGTGCTCGAGGCGCACATACAATGCAGAGAGTTCAACAGGGAGCGCGCAGATCTTAAAGAGGCCATAATTAATTCTGCTCATTTAGAAACTGGACTCCAGTCAGTGTTATCATTTTGTGTCAGTATGTAAAATCATACCCTATATACTGTATTGCTATATGTTGTATTGACAACTGAATTAAATATTTACATGTTAGATTCTGCATTACTGGATGTTTTTAAATAAACACTGACAAAAACCATACAAGTTTTTGGGCTGGACGAGTTGTCATGAAGATATAACATTGATATAAGTGGTTACCCTGATTTAGACCTACATATATTGTATTTATTTAAATCATTCACAGGCAAATTTAATTTATGCGTTTCCCTGACATCGAAATCAGGCTCATATAAATGTCAGGAAATGGTTATGTCAATATCCATGGATCACCGGATCTTTGGTACTTTGTAAGGAACACTATATCGAGTCCAACCTTTAGTTTAAACTGAAACTTGTTTGTTTAATTCACGTTTTCGCAGTTTCCCCTATTAAATCCAGTCATGCAGCAGCTCTTCTGCCACACACTTGTGGACGTGTTCTAGCGGGAATGTGACGTCCAAGCACCCTCTATTGACTTCCATAGTATGAAAAAAAAAAACAAAAAACTATGGAAGTCAATGGGGCCCAGCTGTTTGGTTATCAAAATTCATTTTGTGTTCAGCAGGAAAAAAGAAATTCATACAGGTTTGGAACAACTTGAGGGTGAGTAAATTATGACAATTTTCATTTTGGGGTGAACTATCTCTTTAATTGGAAAAAAGGTTTCTACTCACAATCGAAATGTTTCTTTTTTTCACACATCAACACCTCTCATTTTACTTCTCAAGTGCTCACACTGCTGTCTCCTTGGTAAAAAAGTACACTAATCTTTGAAAAAAAGTTTATTAGAGGCAAAATTGCTAGTTATAATGCAAAATATTACCATAACAAAGTAATAACATATTAAAAAAAGACAAACTCAGTTCTAAAAGTTAGTGGTCAGTATGATTTTGAGATTAAATCCTGGCACTAAACAATGCCTAGTGGAATAAACTCTATGCCTCACCTCAGACAAACATATTCAGCGAGATTACATTGCATAAAGGTTACAACCTCCCTCCTTTTTCCAAACATACTCAGACAATGGCTTATGGCTCGTTTCCACTGAGCGGTACGGATCGGTATGGTACGGTACGGTACGCATTTATTTGCGTTTCCACTGTCAAAAGTTGTGACTGGTACCAAAATGCCGAACCGTACCGTACCACTTTTTTCGGTACCCTTCCGCTATGTACCTAGCACAGTGGTACGGTACTAAAGGGTGGAGCTAGACTCACTGCAGAACGCTGATTGGTTGACAGAGAATCGTCACTTGCACGTGCGACAGGGGGATCGACAACGTCAACCGATGCTTTCCGGCATACACCACGCCTATCAAAAAGGGTACTGTTGGCAGTGGAAACGCATTCATGGTTCGCCGAATTCATGGTTACAGACCCGAACCGTACTGTACTGTACCGTACCGCTCAGTGGAAACGAGCCATTAAATAGATAAGTTTCCTGCCAAACACTGGTGGGACAAATCATTGTCATGGGCGCAACCTTTTCCTGGTATGTTCATCAAAGAATTCCATAGCATAACATTATCACCTAAATACTATAAATACCTGTTATATAAATAATCATCATAATACAAACAAGCACAACATACAAACTCAAAATAAAACCTTTAACACATCATAGCACCGAAGTCTCGCTCTATTTTGGAAAATGGTACATTCCGGCTATGCGCGCTACCAAAGCCTATCCCCAAAACATTTGACCAGACAGGTCAATGCATAATATTATTACATGTGTTTGAGTAACTTGCGTAACATTAACAAGCTGAACAACTGATGTTGGTATTGTCCATAGACACACATACACATCAACATGCAACAACTAATTAACGTGTGAAACTGGTACAAACACCACATAAACACAGAATAGTACTATGCTGGCATGCTAGTGATGATGTCATCATCCAGGTTCATCATCACACAACACAAACCAATATCTAAGAACAAGTGCCAGATTTGAAGAAACACCCACATACTGTACATATCAATGGACTTAGCTAATGTTGTAGCGCTGTGCCCCCTGGCCCACCATAGACAAGACATCCATCACAGAAATGCATAATATTATTGGTAAATGAGAATACAGTTGCTTCTCAAAGATAAATTGAACATTTTCCCCTGAATTATTGAAGATTCAGAAGATTTCAGGTGAAAGCTTCTTTGCAGGCAGATTTTTTTTTTTGAGCAATGATCGAGCTGATATAAATACCTCCAGTACTGCATTGAAGGGTTTTAGAATTCCATTAGTGCTTTAGACCCCTTAGCCGAGGGAATAACTTTCTGTCTGACTCTCCACTGCTAGAAAATTGCCAACACAGGTGCAAAGTATAATATGACTGAATTGCACAGCACTGAAGAGGAGCATGATTACAGGAGATCAAATGTCACCAAAAATAATAAGATATTAATTTCTAAAACGCCACAAGTGAATGGTTTTGGTTGCACAATTTGGTGTTTGTGCAATCAAAATTTTGATAAAGCTTTGGCATTTACTTTCCGAAGCCCATCCCATTGTTTTATGCTCTCTTTGAATAGCTTCTTCCTTTCCATATATTTCTCAGAGTCATTTTTCCCTTAATGAATCACCATAGAAATTCATCTTACCATCTTACTGGCCTTGAGACAGGTATGCTACACCAATTTATAAGCCCTTATAAGTATTCCAAGTCCAGTGATCCAGTTCTGTTTCAGCTCAATAGTCGAGCCCTCATGCAAATCTGAATAATTACGTTGTCCCTTCAGTTGGCTGGCAAAACAAAACGTTGAGCTGAAATGTTGTCGCAAATGTAAACAATGAACATTTATAAAATTTAAATTAATTGTGCCTTGGTAATTGTCTTTTTCACCTGAAAAGGACACAACAAATTTCCTCTCAGGCTTCATTATAATTTGCAGCCATGTGTGAGTATGTCATGACAGAATCATCATTCTTTGAACAGGCTGCCTCTCTTAACGCTAAGTGCTCCAAAATCACTGATTGGACGGATTGTTATTGCAGGTCATCTCAATCAGCTCTGCTGTGTTGAATGCTAATAACTGGATAGCATGAAGAAGGAGAAATAGCTGGAGAGATTTCACGTTCATGTGACCATAGTTTGAATGAATTATTTGGTAGTAAAGAATTTTAAGGGATAATTTACTTAAAAAAATTAAAATTCTGTCATCATTTACTCACCCTCATGTCGTTCAAAACCTGTATGACTTACTTTCTTGTGTGGAACATACTATAAAAGATGATATTTAGCAAAGTGTTAACATATAAATAAATTGTTGTTGATTGTCAAACATTTAATTTCAGTCCTCGAATTTGATTGGTTGAGTGCTGATATAATTTCACTATTTGTGTCCCTCAACTTGTCTGTGTTTGTTCCAGACAGACTGTCAGACTCTACAGGTTACATTGTAACACACCAGTTGGTGGCAAAAAGTGATTGTCTACATGAGTGAGTCATTGACTTATTTATTCAAAAGAATTGTAAAAAGTAGATTCATACAGGAATGAAACATGTGACAGGCTTTGTCCAAAATATTATAAGCACATTTTTTTCTTGAATTAGAACTTGAACTCAACAATTAAGTTCTATATAGTATGAATGTGTATACTATGAATATAATCAGGATCATCTCGCAATTCTGATAAAAAAGTCAGAACTGTAATATAAACTCACAATTCTGACTTTTCAGTTGCTGTTGAGTTTATATCTCTCAATGCTTTAGTCCTCGCAATTGCAAGTTTATAATTGTAATTTTTTGTTTGTGTTTTTATCTCAAAAAATGTTAAGGTCTAAACTCATAATTGGAAGAAATAAAGTCCGAATTGTGAAATATAAACCTGTAATTGTGAGGGAAAGTCTGAATTGCCTGAATAAGGGTGTGTTCACACTTGTAGTTTGGTTCGCTTGGTCCGGACCAAACAAAAAACAGTTAGTCCTGGTCTGATTAGTGTTCAGATTGGCATTTTTATCACCGAACCAAAAGATACTGAACCTAAAGGCATAGGGATATGCTCACAACCTGATTGGTCGGCTTTTATGACGTATTGCCTATTTTGAGACGGAACTTACTGAACATCCAAAACAATGCTGTGTGCTGGGATAAATGCAATTGTTGTATGTGCATAGCTTGCATATAATGGTATTTTGACCATCTGAGAACTTGTGAAGAGCTTATAGAATGTGTAAAGGAGTCAAAACAGCAGCAGGAATCTGGATTCAGGGTTTGGATGGCAATGTTCACACATGTTCAAATGAACCGCAATAACAGAGCAATTGCACCAGGGTTCATTTTAATCGAACCAAACATAACAAGTGTGAATACATTCTAAGCTTCCAAAGAAAGTAGCTTCACAAACCAGTCAAAGAAACTATAAGGTAACTGAAAGTGCATTGCAGCTCAATCAAACGACAGCAGATGTGCTACAAAAAAAGCCTTTCTTATAAAAACATTATGCTCAGATCTTCCTCTGTCATAAACCAGAGGTTTGTTTTATAGGATGACAGTCTGGATGCCTTAGAGCTTTAAGACATTGTCAAGTGTTTCATTTGGATGTGGGATGAAGCATCTCTGGGAATCAGTCCGATTGGATGCAACATCTATAAATCGCTTTCTGGCTGTCAAATACTTCAGTCAGATGACAAGCGTGGAAGAAACCCTCCATATCTGAGCCATCAGAAATTAAAAAAGCCTCTCTACCGTGCCTTCTGTAGGGTAGAGCCTGGCCCAGACCTGAGTGTGCAAGTAAACTAATCAACAGAAAGCAGATTCCTTGAGGATAAATGTTGAGTGAACCGAGCAAAACCTGCCAGCACTTTATTCTCTCCTGACCAAAACTCTTCTCCCTCCTGGACTCTGAAATGTAGTTTGCCCTTGGCCCAAAAGAAGCCTGTCTGAAGAAGAGAGCAGAATAATGGCAGACTATGGTTTGGGATTGGCATTGGCTGCAGTGAACTCTGGTAGCTTCCTCTACAAATCAATAATCATAGCAGAATCATCCAGACAGAACAAGAGTGAGAGATGTAGAAAAAAGAAAAGAGATCGAAATTTAGCTCCTTTTTCTTTCACATTTCTTCATGAACTCAGTACAACAAATAAACACAAAGGAGGAGGCAGGTCAGACAGTTTCTTCTTCTGAAAACATCTCTTGAAAGACCTTCATACCAAAATGATTGACGTCACAACCCTCTTTGTAAGTCCTAAAAAAGGAAAGCCTTTGGGTTTAGACTTGTACACAACATGACAGAGAAACAGCTGTTATCAACACTCAAAACATTTTTTTATGATGCTGTTCACTTTAAACAATTCATCTTGATTTAACACAAGTATATCAGGTTTCTGGTTCAAATGTAATTGATTCATGTTAAACCGACTTAAAACCGTTATTCTTTGACATAACTTGATGTTTTCATTTTGAAATAACATGTTTCAATCAAACACAATCAAACAGGACTTCCACTTCCCATCATGCTTTGCACAGGGGCTGAATTCAGAGAGTAAATGTTTAAATAAACTAATATTTGATGCATTTTAATAAGATGAAAAAATGGAGAGACCTTTTAATGCTTAATGTTTTGTTATGTTGGTATTTAAAAGTTTGTGTTATGTTAGTGTTTTTGGAGGTTACCATTGTAGTGAAGTGTGGCGCATGTGAAGAGGAACTGCTATAAAGCTGTTTTAATAATAAAACGCAACTACTATGGGCATGCCATGGATATAACAAAACCATCTTCAGGCTAGCCAATAAGATCTAGTAAAAGGTTTGGTAAATGTTGTGAAAAAAAAAAGATTTCTAGTATTTCGCTAAATAATAATAGTTAATTAAACTGGATTACCTGTTTTTATTGTTTTTTTTATATTAATTTTAGAGTAATTAAACTTAATAGTTTTGGAAAAAATTAAGAATGTTAACCTGATTTAACTAAATGACACTGAATTAACCTTATGTAAAAAAAAAAAAAGTTTACTGAAATAAACAATGTTAATTAAATTCAACATAACCTAATTACGTGGAAACTATTGACATAAAAAAATTAAGTAAATCCAACGTATCATTTTTTGAGTGAACTAAAACTAGGCCTAAATAAATATAAATAAAATAAATATTAAATGAAAAACTTGAACTAAAAAACATAAAAATTTGTTTAAGTACTAAAACCGAAATAAAAATACATTAAAGTAAAATAAAAAGTAATAAAAATGACAAAAGCGCATTATGAAATAAATGGTTTTCTCTTATTGCTTACAATTAAAATAAAAGATCAAAAGGATTAACAACGCAGATTTATTTTCACAGTCTTCTTTGGCAATATTTAACAACTGTATATATATATATATATATATATATATATATATATATATATATATATATATATATATATATATATATAATATATATATATATTAGTGGTGGGCCGTTATCGGCATTAACGTGCTGCGTTAACGTGAGACTCTTATCGGGCGATAAAAAAAATAATCGCCGTTAATCTATTCTCAAAGTTGGGTTGGGAGCTGGGTCTATACTACGCAAGCTATGACGACTTTAACCGTGATATTTTAGTGTGGATGTACCAAGCCGAATTGCACTGTAGGAAGCGAGAATGAGTCTTTGAACCTGCGTGTATGCTGTGAAATTACCACATCAAGCGTGAATGCTGGCTTCCGAACTCGGGTGCGCACCCGTGAACCGTACTCGAGTCCTGACGTGCGTGACTGACATACTGTAAGCAGAGAGCTGTAAATCTAATTTCTGCTCGTCGTCAGCGTTCTTTAGAGCACTGCAGTACATCCACGGCAGATAGACGCAAGTGCCATTACGTACTGAAGCTTTGGTAACAAAACCAACGGTTCAAAAACAAAAATATAAAAGTGAGGTGAACAATGCTATTCATTCTGCCACCTTCTCTCTCGACGTCGTTACCAAGTAACGGGGTAAACAGCTGCTGCTTTGATGACGCAAATGCACCCCGGTTTCGGACCCAAATAATATAATATGAACACGGTCCAGGGAGCAATTGAACTGTATCATAATACGTAATACTGATTCAGCAAAGCTTTTAAGCACTTCATTCTTCAGTGGAAGCTGTGCTGGATCCAGGTGAGGATTTTATCTTTGTTCTATGTCTTGCCATCCTCTAATTTCTCATGTGAAAACATTAAATACTTAAATCTAATGTACTATTCAGATTATTCTCTGTTGTTTTCAAATTCCCTTTGTGAACTGTCAGTTTTGATAGAAAACAATGATGAGAAATATTCAAAAACAGAAGAGACTTCCTTCTCCCAGAGCACAAATTCATTCTTTAATGACTTCACAATCTGTCATTGAAAACAAAATGTAAGAGGGCCGCAACACTTCCAAAAGGAGTCAAGCATTACTATCATGATCATTGGTTTTAATTATTATAAAGTAACAAGCTGTCCTAATTAGCGCCCTATTTTCCTTATGTTCCTCATATCATACTTCATAATTAGTAAAAATTGTGCGTGCATTATCTCACTGCGTTTTGAACTGTGTACACAAGTACTGAAAAATACTAATGAACTAGATGGCACTGCTGAGTAGTTTTTGTTAGGCTAAATTATTTCACAAAATGTAGAATATAGCTGTTTTTAATACAGCATATACATGTAAAATACACTATACAGTTCAAAGGTTTGGGGTCGGTAAGACTTTTTAATGTTTTTGAAAGTAATCTCTTTCAAATGCTCACCAATTTATTCAGTCAAATATACAATAAAAACAGTAATATTGTTACATGTTATTACAATTTAAAATAATGTTTTCTATTTTCTATTTAAAAAATTATTTTTTTCCAGTGATGATTCCATCATTACTCACATAATCCTAATACGCTGCTCCATATTTTTATGAATATATATATATTTCAGGATTTTCTTTGATGAATAGCTCCAAAGTGCGGCATTTATTTACATGTATTTTAATCTTTTGTAACATTATACATTTCTTTGCAGTCACTTTTGATAAATTGAATGCATAGCCTACTAGCTTATTAAAATTGTAGCGGCTGCAAACTTTTGAACGGTATGTATGCAGCATTTACACTTTGTAAAATGAAAGTGTCACCAATAAGAGATAAGTAAAAGAATGATTTCTTTTCACAACCATCCAGTCAGTGAAAGTTTTTTGAGACACTGAAAAGATGGCACAGACAACTTCAGGTAAAGTTGTGTGTGGTATCGATTACCCAGAGCTGTTTGAGAGATTCTTTTAGTGAAGCCAAATTCACCTAGAAGGTCACAGAACACTTTTATGACCTAAAGTAATTCCTCAATGAATCATGCAAAGCTTTTTCATTACTCGTCTCACAGGGGTGCTGAAATAACGCTTTATGAAGTCTTCAAACTATTCGCCCTCCCAGAGAGAGAGGGAGATGGAGTTTTCAAGGAAGAACTCCAGAGATCCCTGATTTACACTTTACAGAAAACAAAGCCTATTAAAGGGATAGTTCACCCAAAAATGAAAATGACCCCATGATTTACTCACCCTAAGCATTTGAACTGCGAGAGGCGTTGAATACGTTGAATACGTATGAATGAAGTTGAATCCAGAAGGCGGTCTACTGGAAGCTAGATATTTTACTTTATAACGTGTTAAATATGGATATTTTTCTTACAAAAACACATCGATTCACTTTAGAACGCCTTTATTAACCCCCCAGAGCCGTGTGGAGTACTTTTATAATGGATCGATGCACTTTTCTGGGCTGCCATTTATTGCCATTTCAAAACTCGGAAGAGCCAGGAAATTTTTTAATATAACTCCAATTGTATGGCTTGAGGATGAGTAATATCATGTGGTAATTTTCATTTTTGGGTGAACTATACCTTGAAGTTGTTGAAGCAACCATTTTATTCATTAAAATGTATTACTCTGCACTGATAACAAGGATATTTTTTTCCAGTAAAGACAATTCTGTCATCACTTGCTCACCTTTATGTTTTCCAAAAATGTTTGACTTAAAACGAATAATTTACTAGTTGCTTACAATTACAACGAACAATATGCTTTCAAGCATCAAAAAAGGATGAAAAAAAACAACTCTCATAAAATTGCTCCAAACAGTACGAGTAAATAATGACAATACATTTTTTGGGATGAACTATTCATTTAACCATGTTGTCAAACCTTATGGTTTGGGTGTAGCCCAATGGCAGCATCACCCTAACCTTTCAACAAAGTTTTTCAGCTCCAAAATTTCACAGTAAACATTCACAAAGAAAATAATACATTTGCTTGTAGATCCATGTGTCAATCACTCAACTTCACAGCCTTGAAATGGAAATAGCCCTTAGACTCCTGTCAGTCAACACAGAGGGAGGGAACACAGCAGATGTACTGATCTGATTTAATCACAGCTGCAGCTTAAAGAAATCTACCTGTCCCCACACGCAAATCTTTATTTAGATGCAAAAGGCATGTCACTGGCAACTTTCAAACAAATACATACAATTATTAAAGTCAGCTACTTAAATATATATATATATATATATATATATATATATATATATATATATATATATATATATATATATATATATATATATATATATATATATATATATATATATATACCAATATACCAGTAGAATGCAGCAAAAACAAGTGGACAGATTGTCACTGTGCACACATTGTTTGTCTGTTTGAAAGAGAAAAATATTAAACTGAACACTCAAAAACAGCGGAAACCGTGCAAATAAATAGTGTTCCAGAAAGAAATAACTTTAAATCAGAATCTAATTTCACAAACATTTCCTCAGAGAATCCTAATTTCTCTCTCGTTATTGCATTAGTGCATCTATATGTGTTCAACTCTTTTGGCAGCTTCAAGATTATAGTGGATGGAACTATAGTATTCTATAGCTCTAAATATTATCCTGCGATGGTATCTTAAACACAGTGGCTCAGTGACCGAGGTGTCGTCCTTACAGATCATACGCTCTTACCGCAAGGGTGTGGCATTTCCATATTTCTAAAGATTAGGAATCACACTCCAGTGTTCCCGGACGCTCAAAGCCACTCTTTGGAGCTTGTTACCGGGAATAACCTTGACAAAAGAGCAATGAGTGACTTTGCGTGCGTATATTCAGTCATTCTAAGCGGGAGACAAAGAACCGCCCAGCACAAGGTCATGCATAAACATTAGCTATATTTCTGGGTAATAAGAAAGGGGCTTTGGACTGATGGACTTTTTATCCCTAAAGGAAATATTCCCAGAGGAGAATACATTGTGCTTCATGTTCATGTCAGTAAATAGAAATCTCCTCGAGTGGCCGCTGAAGGTGACATTGGAGTGAAAAGAGAAAATTTGAGAATTATTGTCTTGCCGTGGCATAACAGAACAACTATGACCGAATCAGAGGTGAAAGAAAAGCCAGTGGATTTCCAAGAGGAAAATGGTCATAAGGGTTGAACTGGAGAGAATGAAGGAATGCTCTTAGATAAAACAGAGTCCTGATTGGCTAATGTGCCAAGCACTAGTACTGACAACGTGAAACATGACCCTCTCTCTGGACTGACATCACATCTTCCCAGCTATTTCCCTCTGCTCCTGAGAAGGAGGAAATGAAGAGACAAAGCTTATTGTGATGAAGTATAGGGCCTTGTGGGTGACAGCGTTGGGAAGATTGTCTCTGCCAGCAAATGCATTTTATCCAACCTCTTGACTGAAACTGGACTTTGAATATCAGTCCTTTCCTCAAACACAAGTATGATTTCTTTCCTTTCTTTTTCACTGCATGGAACAGTCTCCCACAACCGGATTTTTCTTTTATTAAGAACATTAAAAGAACGGCCGAGGGCTTCTGAATGTCTAAATATAATTGATGTGCACTGCCTGTACAATGAATTCAATGTTAATTCATTGGTTCCATTGAATTCCTCAGTTCATGCAGAGTTCAAATCCGTACTGTAGTTTGTCTCTTAGAATTCAGTTGTCCTTTCGAGTGACAGGGTTTGATTAAATCTGTTTTTGTCTGGATAGAGAAATACAGCAGTGGCTTCACTGTGAAGATCACAGTGATAACAGAAAATACAATTCTACAATGAAAAAAGTGTGACAACGTGCTTCTTAATCAGAAATGGCAAACACACAAATATAGACAAATATTTGAATAATGCAACAGCACATTAACCATTCTGTCTCCTGTGTACTTTACGAAGGCGGTATGCACTCTGTTTTAAAACCTAGTAAGCCAATGTAGGCATTTTAAAGTGTCACAATCTGTATTGTTGAAATACACTGAATGTATTGTCAAAAAAAAAATGAAATGATTAAATATTTACGTTTAAATCCATAAAAAATGTAATATTTTGCTTCAAATGTTGTGTGCCGTATATTTATCCAAGTCCGTTGCAAGGAAAACACTGAAAAAAATCTAGGATTTAAAAAAAAGCTTTTCCTTATTAATATGAACATATTCTTGTTACAAATTGATAAATGACTGCTCCTCTGTCCTCTGTATGTAGTATGATATAGTAAGCTTTCAAATTATATATAGTTTGTCAAGATTAGTTTAGGTTTAGTATAGGATTTTACAGTTTTAAAAATGTAATGGCTGTGGGCATACCAGTGGCAAATTACATTCAAAAACATTTGCATAAAATACATTTATAACATTACAAATGTTTATCATTTCAAATAAATGTTCCTTTGAATCCTGAAGGAAAGTATCCACTAAAGAGAGTTTCCACTGAAATATTCAGCAGCACAACTTTTTTTCAAAATTGATAATAATAATAAGAAATGTTTATTGAGCAGCAAATCAACATATCAGAATGATCTCTGAAGGATCATGTGACACTGAAGATTGGACCAATGGCTGCTTTGCAATCACAGGAATTAATTACATAAAAATAATGATATAGGCTATTTTACAATATTCCTATTTTATTTAGTTTTTAGTCATAATTATACTAATTCATTGTGTATATTATAATTTTTTGTATAACCATGTATATTTATAATTATCAGTATGATGTGTGCTGAAATCTCCCATGTGCTTTATTATTTGCTGCCTGTATAGCGCTCCAAATCTTTCTAGACAGCAGGGAAGCTATGTATATTTTGAGCTTATGCACAATGAATGCAGCATCATAACATGTCACACCACAGTGGGCGCTGAGAGCAGAGCTGTGCGTCTAGAGCCACAGTGAAAATTAGTTTCTTTTCACCACTCCATACTCATTTCAACACGCTACGACCCATCACCTACTCTGACAGCATATACAACATGGTTGCGAAGAGCATGTGGTGTTTTCACAGAGCCACTTGAGAAGTGGATGAAATGTTGTTTAGAGTTAAAGTTAACTGAATCACACTGAACTGAATGAATTCTGTATCCTGACAGCTGTTTTTTGTCATCAGGTGAATGCATACATGTGTAATTTTTCTCCAAAAATGTACTTTGGCAGTAGGCTTGTCATTATACACAGGCATCATGCTGTTCCCAAACACCATAAACTAAGAATGGGTTCTACAGCTACAGTAATACAGCTAATGAAGTTGTACTTGCCAGCCATCTTAAATATACACTAGTGATCCTGATCTGTTTCCAGAGTAAATACACGCTGCAGGAGATGAGGGGAGCGCCCTGTGGCATTCTGTCAGATTATAATAATACAGCTCTCAAACAGAACCACAAAGACAAACAAAACCACCATAAGCCACAAATACATGCATACAGGAGGCTTTATCAAAGATGAACAGGGGAAAACACAGACACAGAAGACATGTTATGTCTTCATTTCAACTGCTTTTACCTGTTGAGATCAGTTGCAAAAGCTCTCAGAATTTTATGAGCGCATTTTGCACGCAGACATTTTCCTCAAAGCAACTTCAGAATATACATTTTATTTTAAAATGTATCTAAATACATTTAGATAATGTACATGAAACATCCAAACTTCAAATACATTATATCATTATATGTTTCCTAATCCGAGACCAAGACAAGACCAAGACTTTGAAGGGTTGAGAACAAGACGAGACTAAGACCAATGCAGGACGAGACCAAGTCAAGACCAAGACCAGACCAGCACTCCCTAACCTCATAAAGATCCACATTACCACCTGAGAAATTACTTATTTTTAATCAATAAATATAATTATAGTAAGACACTATAGAGCCGTTGCCAATCAAATTAAATAATTAACAACAAAATTCATCTTTGCATTGCAGAGACAGAATGCATTACGGTACAGAATATGCATCTGAATTGGTAAATTACAAATGCATAAATATAACGTTTAAAAAACAATTAATTTATTGAATGAAAGCAATATAATTTTTGTAGTCTCGATCAAATTTGTGAAAACAGCTCTCTTGCTCTTGTGATATCACATTATAATATACAAATCCAGATCTCATACAAGTACTTTTTTTTCTTATCTTGAATTTTGTGAGCATTTGTATTAATTTTAGTGACACAATCCCTCATTAATTTCTGAACCAGCACAATAAATAAGCCAAATTTGAAATAAGTAATTGATTGCATCTGAAGCAGTAAGTTTTCATCCAATCAGATTAATGGTGTTAAATCGATCATATGCACCGGCAATTTAGTAATATCCCAGCAGTTGTTATCTTGACTAGTCTTAAAACAAAATCAAAAGTCTGAGAAGCGAGTAAAAATGTATTCGAGACCGAGACAAGACAAGACACCAAGACATTTTGTCCCCATAACTCAGGGTTTACCTGTCCCACGCACATTATAATACATTATATTTTGTTGATTGTGTGCTAACGACAATTCTACTCATTTATGGCCAAAAGTTTACAGTCCTCCTCGCAACCTCAGTCACAATAGCTCAACAAAGTAACAAACATAATCACAAATTCAGAACACAAATTCCCTTAAGCGATGCATGTAAGGTTCTTAAGCATGATCTGAGATCTTGTATGCATTTAAGTTGTGATATGACTCCAAGGCATGTCTCAGGAAGCACTCTAGCGATCACCTCATACAAGACGCGGCACTCTCCCGTTCCTCTGAGGACCGCACAAAGGAGCAAAGCTTCTACCGTCCCGTTTTCCGGCAGCCATGCCTGGGGCCAGCTCTGTCAGACTGCTTTTACAGGCATCTCTGGGCCAAACACACTACAATGTTTCTGTTGTATGAAATACATTGAGATTCTAAGACCAAAGCAAGAATGGATTTGATCCAGAATTATCAAGGTGCCCTAAATGTTAAAAGGTACTCTGGGTGTCTCTGCACCTGCATTGCAATATACATTTATATATATTATATATATATATATATATATATATATATATATATATATATATATATATATATATATATATATATATATATATACAGGTCCTTCTCAAAAAATTAGCATATTGTGATAAAAGTTCATTATTTTCATTATTTTATATATATTTTTATAGAAAGTTCAGTTCAGAAAGTCTGAGACCACAAATTTGCATATTGTGATAAAAGTTCATTATTTTCCATAATGTAATGATAAAAATTAATATATAATATATTAATAATATATTTTAGATTCATTGCACACAGACTAAAATATTTCAGGTCTTTCATTGTTTTAATATTGATGATTTTGGCATACAGCTCATGAAAACCCAAAATCTCAAAAAATAAGCATATCATGAAAAGGTTCTCTAAACGAGCTATTAACCTAATCATCTGAATCAACTAATTAACTCTAAACACCTGCAAAAGATTCCTGAGGCTTTAAAAACTCCCAGCCTGGTTCATTACTCAAAACCACAATCATGGGTAAGACCGACCTGACTGCTGTCCAGAAGGCCATCATTGACAGCGAGAGGGTAAGACACAGAAAGACATTTCTGAACGAATAGGCTGTTCCCAGAGTGCTGTATCAAGGCACCTCAGTGGGAAGTCTGTGGGAAGGAAAAAGTGTTGCAAAAAATGCTGCACAACGAGAAGAGGTGACCGGACCCTGAGGAAGATTGTGGAGAAGGACCGATTCCAGACCTTGGGGGACCTGCAGAAGCAATGGACTGAGTCTGGAGTAGAAGAGAAGGAAATGCCAAAATGCCTGAAGTCCAGTGTCAAGTACCCACAGTCAGTGATGGTCTGGGGTGCCATGTCAGCTGCTGGTGTTGGTCCACTGTGTTTTATCAAGGGCAGGGTCAATGCAGCTAGCTATCAGGAGATTTTGGAGCACTTCATGGTTCCATCTGCTGAAAAGCTTTATGGAGATGAAGATTTCGTTTTTCAGCACGACCTGGTACCTGCTCACAGTGCCAAACCACTGGTGCTCAATTGGCCTGCCAACTCTCCTGACCTGAACCCCATAGAGAATCTGTGGGATATTGTGAAGAGAAAGTTGAGAGACGCAAGACCCAACACTCTGGATGAGCTTAAGGCCGCTATCGAAGCATCCTGGGCCTCTATAACACCTCAGCAGTGCCACAGGCTGATTGCCTCCATGCCACGCCGCATTGAAGCAGTCATTTCTGCAAAAGGATTCCCGACCAAGTATTGATGCATAACTGAACATAATTATTTGAAGGTTGACTTTTTTTGCATTAAAAACACTTTTCTTTTATTGGTCGGATGAAATATGCTAATTTTTTGAGATAGGAATTTTGGGTTTTCATGAGCTTTATGGCAAAATCATCAGTATTACAACAATAAAAGACCTGAAATATTTCAGTTGGTGTGCAATGAATCTAAAATATATGAAAGTTAAATTTGTATCATTACATTATGGAAAATAATGAACTTTTATCACAATATGCTAATTTTTTTAGAAGGACCTGTATATATGTATATATGTATATATATATATATATATAGAAAGTTCAGTTCAGAAAGTCTGAGACCACAATGAAACTTGAGGATTCAAAATAAAATGTAAAACTGGAAATAATTTTTTTGGATTTTAAGCTATTTATTTATTTCTTAACCCCCAGGGTCGGTCGTGCCGGCGCAACCATCTCGTTTTTTTTCTTATTAGTGCGAAAGAGACTCAAAATACTCTGAAGTGTGCATTCAAACTGCTAAGTCTCTACTTTTATTTGTGTACACTCACAATAAAAACGAAATGTTGTGCAAAAGAAAGAAAGCAAACATGATGCGCGATCTGCCGTGTCTTTCCATTCTGATACTCTTCAGAAAATGAACTGTAACTTAGCGAATACACTTGTCACACAAACTCTACAAACTTTCAAACACGGACTATACTGGATTTATTTTTAAAAGTAATATCAGAGGATCCAGAGACATCGGTACATAAAATTAATTTAAATAAATAAAATAATAAAGAAAGGCCTACTTCAGCTTAAACACAAAATGCAATATAGAGGTTCAAATAAGCACTTGTGGTCATTACTTGAAAGTAGACTGTGCGGTTGGGAAGATGTATTAGAAGGACTTTTGTACTCGCATTTGTTTCCCAGCGTTGGAGCTGAGACAATGGTCTGTGAACGATAATGTGAACACTCAGCAGAGACAGACCTACAGGAGAGAACAAAGCAATGCCATTCATTTTAAATTCCAGATCAGCACACCCCATCTGGGGAACATGGAATAACCTTGTGATGGGTCATTGATCTTTGGAGCTAAAAACAGAACGAGAGGCATTTCAAATCTACAGGTTTTTCTTTTGCAGGAATTATTTTCTGAATGAATGAAATCAACAGCATAACTGCAACCATCAATCAAACGGGGACCACAATCTGCTTTGAATGACAACCTTTTTGCGTAATTAGGAGACAGAAAGCTCTTGAGAAAAGGTTTTTTCTTCCTTTCTTCTCCTCAGTCACTCACGCACACACTTGAACACCCCAGTGTGCTCATACACCGCTGTGACTCCCCTCAATTCCAAGCACATCTGCATGAATGCATGAGCTTTGAAATCACACCCCAAATGCTTCTCCCATATGCGTGAGCAATATATTCAAGAAACATATTTCACAGGCCTCATCAAATTCTCTGACGACTGAGCCAAGGGACATAACAATGTAAATCTACTTGAGTGACGGTTTAGGCATGCTAAAATGCTCAGAGGCTGATGAAGCAAGTGATTCTTTTCAAACAGCTTGAGAATACATGGATTTAGTCAATTTTGAATCTTCATATTATGTAGCATCAGGATATATCATTATTATTGGGAACAATAGACGCGTGTATTGAGCATGGAAAACAATTTCATATCTCAATTGTTTCTCCATAGACATTAGCAAGACTGAATGGAGTGAATTTTTTTTTTTTGCTCCTGTGTTGAAAGTTTCAGAAGAGATTGCATATGGGTCAATGACATGGAGTGTCCGTGATACAGATACATTACATTTCAGAGAACATGCCAAGTATTAATTAATATTCATATATACACTATATACTACTACATACATACATATACTACATCTCAATAGCAGCAAGAGTGTTTTGGAATAGAACAAGTACCTAATAATTATAATTATTTTGATGCAAGTTCATAGTTTAAGATACCTAAAATAAAGTAAAACCATATTTTAAAATTTTCGGTTGAACATCCGGATCCCTCAAAGCTACCAACAACTTTTTGCATTTGTACACTTGCAAACTGAAGTTTAACGACATCTGTAAATTTTAAAGAAGTGCATGACCATATGAATTGAAAGTTTATTAATATTTATAAGCATTTGATTACATTAAATAATGATCTGTTAATAATTAAGTCATGTTTAATAAGTTCATTAGTAAATGTTTTCACATTTCTAGCTATGTGAATGACCTGTTAAACACTATATAAAATTTGTTAATGATTTATTCATGTAAGTTATTATAAAGTGTTACCATTAAGGATGACTTTTTAATCAGAAAAGAAAAAACTTGCTCATCATAGAAGATAAGTGTAATATCATTGACCTATATCTTGCCTAAACCTAATAGTGTTAAAGGCTCAATGGCTCACTTCATGGAAGCATATACGTGTGTTGGGGTCTTCAAATAAAATGGCAGCGAGCCATTATGACAGGCTGAACAGGTCAGAGAGCTGAAGTGTCTGCTTAGTGACACAGGGAGACCTGAGCTGCTCGGCCAATGACCCCGACCAGCAAACACCATCTGCCTCTCATCCCATCACCCACACACCATCACGACTCGCTCCTCTCTCGTTCTTCATCTCTCAGTGTCCCTCTCAAGGGAGAGATATAAACTGTCCAGCTTTTTCCACCTCACAGGACCCCACTGACCTGTGACTGCCATGTCAAACCAGCTGCTGCAGCGGTAACATCAAGGCAGAAGTGTGCTGGACATGATCACCAGGACAATGACGGGACGGCCCAATGTATATAAATCCATGATGTGCTTCAGCGGCTTCATTGAAGATCAGTCAAGTGAAAGAGCAGGGTAAATGGATCCAGCACACAGGTGAGCATCTTCTCCAGCTCTCTGCATCCTGCAGTGTCTTGCTTGTCATTTAGCAAGCTTAGCTTTATCTAACGAGACTAAAGGTGAGGTCACATTTACCGTTATTCAGCGAATATTCACATGCTAAATCCAGTAATTCCAATAGGAATACATTTAATTGGGAGTTTCGTAAAGATTTCCCCACAGATATTTTGCATTAGGTTAAAATTGTTCATGTAAAATTTGCATTTCGCTATAAAAAGTTACTTCGAATTGTGGATATGGATTACATCATATTTCCTGCTAGACACCTGACTGACATGCTTGCAGGCAACATCACACAAACAGAACAAATTATGTGTTATTATCATAAATCTACTTAGATCATACCAGACAATTATCATGTCATTTTATTTTCTCAGTTCACCAGATCTTGGATGGCAGCTCTATGGTCGCATTGTGGGCTTTTGATTAGATTTTTGTTGTTGTGCTAGTCCTATTTCGTTGCCATCGTAGGTGCCAGCTGAGAGGTGTTTGGCAAGAACACTTTTGCTTTCCAGTTGCACAATGTGCATTACAGGTGGCAGATGGATATGACAAATGAGCTCTTTGGCATGAGAGAGAGAGTGTGGGTGAAAGTATGTGTGTGTTCAAGTGAAATAAAAACATAATAAAAATGATTATGTATGCATGTATGTATGTACACACACACGCACAAATCACAGCATGCAGCTTTCACAATATGTGAGTAAATCTCCTGATACCTGTCAAGTCATGGGCCATATTTTACCTCCAAATGAAAAGATATACAAATATTTTATTTTAAAAAGTTAGGATCATATTTGGTGTGATATTATTTTCATTAAACTTACACCCACACCACTCGCAAACCCAATCCCTAAACAAACAGAGTTGTAAAATTTGTTCACATCATGGAAGAATTTTTTGTAATGCCTCTAATTGATGCTGATTTACATTTGTTACAGTGCATTACTCACAGTAATACAATAAAGCAATACTGCATTGCAATGGGAATCTTAACTACCATTAAGAATAATGGAAATTACACAAATAACTGAACAGTCACAGAATATGTTTCCGCCACAGAATAAAACATTTTAAAGGATAATTGCGACTTTCACAAAATTGGAAGTTTATATCTCGCAATTCTGACTTTATAACTTGCAATTGCGAGTTTATATCACACAATTCAGAGAAAAAAGTAAATACAAAGAAAATACATTTTTCTTTTGATTTGGGAGTGAAATATAACCATAACGCCATGCCATATACCAAAATGGCTTACCCCCTTTTTAAAGGAAAGTCTGCTTACTCTGCGGCTATATTTGCAAAGCCAGCTACTTCAAAGAACCATCTTTCTTTTTTTTTTTTAACCATTTCTATAACTATAGTCTTTGTCTAAGCCCTGTCTGAGAAACCAGGCTATAGTGTACAAATTGCCTCCATAAGATGGTTGATGGACACCCAGAAGTTTAATGCTGGCTTCTAGTTTAAACAATCACAGCAATATCTACTCAATGGAACAATATAAATTACCATAAAAATACAAACATTTCATTTACCATTGTACTTTCAGACCATTCTAACATTCACACTTCAGCGCAGTAAGAACTGCTAAGAGAGCTTTTTTTTTTTCAAACCAAACATTAGTCTTCTCTCAGTACTGATTATTGTGGTGGCTTATGAATCTGTGCATATGAGCAGAGAGTCAGGCTAGTCATTTGTTGCCTGTTAAGATTATGGGTGGTCAGATTCTTTTGCACTTTCGTTGCACGTCCTGAATGTTCGCAGGACATTAAAGCGCCAGATCAACTGTAACAAATGCGTCAGGAACACACAGCTGCTTTTATCACATCATCATTAGCACCACCTCCTTTTCCCCACAGATTTACATAGACCGTAATGAGAGTGTATTTAGTTTGTATCTGCCTGTTTTCTAAATAATGTTTTGTCTGAGGACAACCTTTACAGACCCAGATCCCCTACCATGCAAACTCTTAAAAAAATCAGTATATAATAATAATTTAAATAGATTTATATCAAATGTATATTAAAATGTATTTAATAATATAAAAAATGTATTTAAAAAAATATAATGTTTATTTAATAATTAAAAATAACATTACACCTGTAATAGTTGGTTACACTGCTTTTTTGTTGTTGTTTTTTACAAAAAATTGAATGTTACTTGCCATTTCATTGTAATTATTTGTGAAATTCACTAGCAATTTCTCAGTGAAAATTGTTTTAAATCCTACACCAATTTTTGTTCATTGATGAGATGTGTTCTAACATTTCTAACAGTTCTAAAAATGTTCTAAAATTACTAATTTAAATTGATTAATTAATTTATACTATATTTATAACCCAAATATACAGTAAGTTGTATTTTAATTTATTTACAAATATATGATATACTTATAATGAATACAATGTATTAATTAATATTCGATTTTTTGGTGTTCACACTTGCTAAATCTGATCGGAAGAGTTTTAAGGCTACGTTCTGACTGCAAGTAAATGTGGCCCAGATCCAATTTTTTTGCTCATATGTGACTCAGATCTGTTTTTGTCATGACAGTGTGAATAGCACAAACCACTTTCACATGTGGTCCTAAATCCGATACAGGTCACATGGTTTGCAATGCAATCTCAGTCTGAACAGTAATATCAGAATTCATGCGACTTTTACATCACTCTAGAGCAACAATTCTTATCAAGACAGTCGCAAAAGGTAGTCAGTAGAAGGACAATGATGTGTTAGAACTTATGAGTATTACAGTGACATCTCTATATACAAGCAAAACATAAGGGCTCGTATCACAAATGTTAAAAAAAACTCTGCTCTCTTTTTTCGCATCTTTTTTTTTATACCTGCGCATAAATCCACTGGCTTCCGTGGCAGATCACACTATAAATAAACACATAATTGCTTTAATGTTCACTGTGTTTACTTCTGTATGACATTCTATGACTGCGGTCAGTTCAGGATCTGTTCACACTGGAATCTGATATTGGCTACATTTAAAAAAATAACATATCTGAGCAATAAATTGGAATTGAGTATGTTGTGTTTTCATATTTTATGGGGACTTTCCATAGACATACACTCACCTAAAGGATTATTAGGAACACCATACTAATACTGTGTTTGACCCCCTTTCGCCTTCAGAACTGCCGTAATTCTACGTGGCATTGATTCAACAAGGTGCTGAAAGCATTCTTTAGAAATGTTGGCCCATATTGATAGGAGGATGCACATCCAGGGCAGGAAGCTCCCATTCAACCACATCCCAAAGATGCTCTATTGGGTTGAGATCTGGTGACTGTGGGGGGGCCATTTTAGTACAGTGAATTCATTGTCATGTTCAAGAAACCAATTTGAAATGATTCAAGCTTTGTGACATGGTGCATTATCCTGCTGGAAGTAGCCATCAGAGGATGGGTACATGGTGGTCATAAAGGGATGGACATGGTCAGAAACAATGCTCAGGTAGGCCGTGGCATTTAAACGATGCCCAATTGGCACTAAGGGGCCAAAAGTGTGCCAAGAAAACATCCCCCACACCATTACACCACCACCACCAGCCTGCACAGTGGTAACAAGGCATGATGGATCCAAGATCTCATTCTGTTTACGCCAAATTCTGACTCTACCATCTGAATGTCTCAACAGAAATCGAGACTCATCAGACCAGGCAACATTTTTCCAGTCTTCAGCTGTCCAATTTTGGTGAGCTTGTGCAAATCGTAGCCTCTTTTTCCTATTTGTAGTGGAGATGAGTGGTACCCGGAGGGGTCTTCTGCTGTTGTCGCCCATCCGCCTCAAGGTTGTGGATGTTGTGGCTTCACAAATGCTTTGCTGCATACCTCGGTTATAACGAGTGGTTATTTCAGTCAAAGTTGCTCTTCTATCAGCTTGAATCAGTCGGCCCATTCTCCTCTGACCTCTAGCATCAACAAGGCATTTTCGCCCACAGGATTGCCGCATACTGGATGTTTTTCCCTTTTCACACCATTCTTTGTAAACCCTAGAAATGGTTGTGCATGAAAATCCCAGTAACTGAGCAGATTGTGAAATACTCAGACCGGCCTGTCTGGCATCAACAACCATGCCACGCTTAAAATTTCTTAAATCACCTTTCTTTCCCATTCTGACATTCGGTTTGGAGTTCAGGAGATTGTCTTGACCAGGACCACACCCCTAAATGCATTGAAGCAACTGCCATGTGATTGGTTGATTAGATAATTGCATTAATGAGAAATTGAACAGGTGTTCCTAATAATCCTTTAGGTGATTGTAATGCTTTTTAAACTGTACAAACTGTATTCTATTCCCTAAACCCAACCCTGGTTTTAGCACACACTTTACAGGTGCAACCTAGACACATCATCAGTGATTGATTGTAATGCTTTTTAAACTGTACAAACTGTATTCTATTCCCTAAACCCAACCCTGGTTTTAGCACACACTTTACAGGTGCAACCTAGACACATCATCAGTGATGTAACATGGGGCCATCGGGTGTTTCGGGTCTTTCAAAATCATACACCCTCACCCAGGTGACCCAGCCATGGATGATCAGTCCCCAACTTGTGTCTAGGTATAGCTTGTGAGATCCATGGATCACCTCTTTTGATCCACAGCCATCTAGATGCCTTCTCAGCGGCATCCTTAATGTTCATGATGGCTTTTTTCCTCGATGGGGAGGCAACGGGTCTTCCATCCCCTACTACGGCATTCTATTACCACCTCCTCATACTTGGCCCTTTTCTGTTCAAATGCCTCTTCCATTCTGTCCTCCCAGGGCAAAGTCAATTCCAGTAGGACCACCTGCCTTGATGATTCTGAAAGGAGGACCATATCAAGCCTAAGCGTGGTCGTGACAATGGTTTCTGGGAATTTGAGCTGTCACCTTTAGCTGTCAGTCCCTGGCTGTTGCACAAAATACTTTTTGCATTTGTACAATTTCAAAAAAACATAATTTCGTCTGAACAATTCTGTATGACTTATAAACTGTATTCCTCATGGGGACCAACATTTTTCTTTCTTTGTGGAGACATTTTGTCCTTATAACTAAGGTATACACGCACACGCACGCGCACGCGCACACACACACACACACACACACACACACACACACACACACACACACACACACACACACACACACACACACACACACACACACACACACACACACATGTTGTGTTTCCATGTTTATGGGGACATTCCATAGGCGTAATGCATTTTATACTGTACAAACTGTATTTCTATCCCCTACACTGCCCCTGCCCCTAAACCTACCCATCACAGGAGACATGCTGCATTTTTACTTTTTCAAAAACATCACTTAGTGTGATTTATAAGATGTTTTCCTCATGGGGACCAAAAAAATGTCCCCACAAGGACAAAAATTTGGATATTGCCATCTTTGTGTTTGTCCCCATACCGTAGGGATTACCAGTCCACACACACACACACACACACACACACACACACACACACACACACACACACACACACACACACACACACACACACACACACACACACACACACACACACACACACACACACACACACACACACACACACACACACACACAGGAAAAGATAAACCTAAAAATAACAACTTTGCAACATGTAATCTGTCATCAAAATTTCCAGGGGCTGCAAGGCCTGGAATTAGATAAAAACTTATCAGTCTTGAGACTATAAAAACCTTGTGCATTAAGTGTTTTTCTCAATGGGAAGATGTTTGACTTTTTACAGCACAGCCAAAAGTAGATCTATTACCTTATCAAATAGCCTAAATTGTGCAGGGTTAGGGTTATCGTTTATCATTTCTCCCTCTCTGTACCGTCTGCCACTCTTCACAGACAGACAGCATTACTGTCAGAGAGATTAATCATGGATATACAAGACAGTCTGTCTATTAACCCAGCACAAAGAGAGCTAACACTACTCTGACATTGCCTTCAGTGAGACAGAGATGTGCAGAGCATAAATGAATGATTTTTCAAAGCTGCGAATGCATTACACAAAGTCAAAGGCTAAGTGTTTACCAAATGTGCTAAAGTAACAGATCATATTCACACATTTGCCAGCGATTCAACTTAATTGTTCATATCATCTTTAAGAGTAACATTTAACATCACTGGCAGCATATTACGAATAATTCATTAATGTCAGAAAAACTTCTGATAAACTTGAAGGTCACAAACTAAAAAGAGACCAGGCAGTTCATTAGGAAGCATTACATGCTCACCATTTCCCAGTTGTTAAATCTCCCATTGTAATGTTTTAATCTTTTTATCCAGTTAAATCCCCTCATTATAACTTCCATCATTCATCTTATCAAATCTGATACAGCAGAGCAAACTAATAAGACCTTTAAGGCATCGCAAAAGTGTCTATTATATAAGGGAACAGTCTATTGCAATATCTAAATGTTATCTAAAGGGGGAAAAATGGCAAAATCTTCTTTCAAAGAATAAGAAAAAACTAGACTTCCTATCCTATCAAAAATAATGTAAATTCATTACTTTGTGTTATATATTTCATGGACTAACAGCCATTTGTGGTTTTCTCAGATCACAAGGATGCAAAGCAGTTTGAATCTCTCAGGAAGTCAGGATCAGGACGTGATCTCAACAGGGTGTGAAGATTGTCTACATGCAAAAACATACAACCACGTCAATCTGCATTTTCCAAGGCATTTTCCAAATTGTCTGAGAAAGGTTTTGTTTTTATTTCAGTGCAGGGCATTTTCAGCAAAAAAGTCTCTCTGCACATCATTGTCAGGATGGGAAAGGAAGGCTAAGCTCTGTTTCCATGTACTTGAGCAATGAATTTCTATAACTTTAACAAGGCCTTTCCTGTCGTTTATGATTATTGGATTCCATGTATGGCGATACCTACCTAATGAAATACTGAACACAACTGCAAAAGTGCAATTTCCAGCCCTAATTAGATATTCCATCACAGTGGGAATCCTGTACCGTTCAGATATTTGGGGTCAGTACGATTAAAAAAAAAAAAATATATATATATATAATTCCTAATTTATTCACCGTAGAGGAATTCAATTGATTAAAAGTGACAGTAAAGACTCTTCACAAAATCTGGGGAAAAAGTATTACAGTTTCCACAAAAATATTAAACAGCACAACTGTGTTCAATCAATCCATTAATCAATCAATAAACAAATTATGCTTTTAATCAGCCACTATGTCAATACCTTTCTTGCACAGAACAACTTCTTGAACAACAATCAGTGTGGTTTCAAAAGTGGACACTCAACTGAGACTGCCTTGCTATCGGTTATTGAAGCTCTGAGACTGGCAAGAGCAGCTTCCAAATCCTCAGTATTCATCTTGCTTGATCTGTCTGCTGCTTTTGACACAGTAACCACCAGTTCCCCCTGTCAACCCTCAAGAAAAAGGGCATCTCAGGAAACGCATTCCAATGGTTCGAGTCTTACCTCTCAGGTAGGTCCTTCATCATTAGGGCCTGTCTTTTTCTATCACTGCTATGCTGATGACACACAACTCTACCTCTCATTCCAATCAGACGATCAGACGGTAGCTGTTCACATCTCAGCCTGCCTTGCTGGATGAAGGACCACCATCTTCAACTAAACCTTGTGAAGACAGAGCTGCTTGTGCAACACTTCATCACAACTTATCCATTCAGCTAGATTCATCAACCTTAACTCCATCCAGGACAGCCAGAAACCTTTGAGTAGTAATTGATGATTAGTTGAACTTCACAGACTTCATTGCTAGAACTGCCTGGTCCTGCAGATTTGCTTTTTACAACATTAAGAGGATCAGGCCCTTCCTATCGGAGCATGATACACAACTCCTTATCCAAGCTCTTGTTCTATCCAGACTGGACTATTGTAATGCTCTATTGGCAGGCCTTCCAGCATGCACTATGAAGCCTTTGCAACCAACTGATTCAGAATGCTGAAGCAAGATCTTTAACAAGCCAAAGAGAGCATGTCACACCTCACCTCTTAATTTTGCACTGGTTGCCAATTGCCGCTCGCATTAAATTCAAGGCACTGATGTTTGCCTAAAGAACAACAACTGTCTCTGCACCTCTATACCTAAACTCATTACTCCAGACCTACGTGCCATCCAGAAGCTTGTGTTCTGCAAGTGAGCGGCGCCTTGTGGTGCAATCTCAAATAGGCACAAAATCACTTTTACGGACCTTTACCATGGACAACCCGAGCTACTAAGTCTTCAGCCATTTTCAAGAAACAGTTGAGGATGCTTCTTTTTCAGCAACACTTAATTTGATTTCTTCTACCGCTCTCCTCATTTCTAAATCGCTTTGGATTAAAGCGTCTGCTAAATTATTAAATGTATGTACAAATGTAATTTTTTTTTACTAGTTATATAGAATTTATTAAAAATTATTAGAATGTTTAGGTATAATAACAATAATTTGTAACTTTTATGGTAACATTTTACAAAAAAAAATGTATTAATTAAATTCAACATCACTTAATGGATTAGGTATCATGATCTAGCAGTTAACAGAGCTTATTTACAAGCTTTGATAGCATTAATTAACCCCGGTTAATGTTAATCCATAGATATACCCTACTATTGTTAATTTTCAATTCATGTTTGTTCATAATCGATGTACCAATGTTAATTTAAAAACTTTTGAACTGTTACATTAAATGAACATTAACCTAAATTGTTGTAAAAGTATTGTTCAATGCATTAAACTAATGTTAAGCAATTTAAAAAGTTGGAGTAAATGTATTACTCCATGTATGCATGTCTATATTTACTATCAGACATTAATACCAGAAAAGGGAAAGGTAGAGGACAGGCCATTTTCCTGGAATGCGCTCTTAATTTAAACCATAAGCAATCCATGAACCCCTCGTGCCAGCAGGCACAAACAGGGCTGACCATGTTGATAATGAAGCAGCTTGTGTTGTCCTGGACCATCTGGAGCACATGAGGCAAACTGTGGCGTGGCTGCCCAGTGCAATTAACTGCGCCTTCCTCTTGGATACTGTTTTCCTCCTATTGCTGCCATGGGAGACAGACTACATCCTGGGTAAAGTCCATCCCATTGTCACGACTAAATTTTAATTTCTGCTCACAGACATAACACCGCAGACGGCTGTCTCATAACCATGAGCAGGGGACTAGGCTCAGGATCTTTTTTTGCTGCAACTGTGGCATTGATAAATACACGGCTTACCTGGAAAGTATACGTTCTGATGACTTTTTTTTGGAAAGGGAAGAGAAAAAGATAATTTTTCATTAACTTCAATTTGAAAAACTAGGCATGAATATTTGAGGCATTCCAGTCATGCACAAAAGTGGGCTAAAAAATGACATATGACAGTGTCAATAAAACATATGACTATATTATTGAATTTAATGACGCATTAATATATGCAAATGGTAATAGGGCGTATTTCACGGTGTGAATGATTGGGTGCACAAGACGTGTACGTGTACTTATCATTAACTCTGAGGAAGACACACAGATTTCAATTCAAAGATCCACACAAACCTCCAGGCTTCTAATAGGCTCTTATCAGCCAGGAATTGAATCAATTTATATTATATCTGATATATACATCATGCATGCTAATAAGACATCAAACATCATGTCCTCAATTATAACATCAAGGCAGCTCCTATCATGTTAACTGAAGTAAATGCGATGTATCTTGTGGGATTTAACATAACACAGAATATGTCCATAGACCCAGTCAAATGTTCAGATTGGGCAGACTGTGTATATACAGGTCCTTCTAAAAAAAATAGCATATTGTGATAAAAGTTCATTATTTTCCATAATGTAATGATAAAAATTAAACTTTCATATATTTTAGATTCATTACACACCAACTGAAATATTTCAGGTCTTTTATTGTTTTAATACTGATGATTTTGGCATACAGCTCATGAAAACCCAAAATTCCTATCTCAAAAAATTAGCATATCATGAAAAGGTTCTCTAAACGAGCTATTAACCTAATCATCTGAATTAACTAACTAACTCTAAACACCTGCAAAAGATTCCTGAGGCTTTTAAAAACTCCCAGCCTGGTTCATTACTCAAAACCGCAATCATGGGTAAGACTGCCGACCTGACTGCTGTCCAGAAGGCCATCATTGACACCCTCAAGCGAGAGGGTAAGACACAGAAAGACATTTCTGAACGAATAGGCTGTTCCCAGAGTGCTGTATCAAGGCACCTCAGTGGGAAGTCTGTGAGAAGGAAAAAGTGTGGCAAAAAACGCTGCACAACGAGAAGAGGTGACCGGACCCTGAGGAAGATTGTGGAGAAGGACCGATTCCAGACCTTGGGGGACCTGCAGGAGCAATGGACTGAGTCTGGAGTAGAAACATCCAGAGCCACCATGCACAGGCGTGTGCAGGAAATGGGCTACAGGTGCCGCATTCCCCAGGTCAAGCCACTTTTGAACCAGAAACAGCGGCAGAAGCGCCTGACCTGGGCCACAGAGAAGCAGCACTGTACTGTCGCTCAAATTTTTTTGCATGTCATTCGGAAATCAAGGTACCAGAGTCTGGATGAAGACTGGGGAGAAGGAAATGCCAAAATGCCTGAAGTCCAGTGTCAAGTACCCACAGTCAGTGATGGTCTGGGGTGCCATGTCAGCTGCTGGTGTTGGTCCACTGTGTCTTATCAAGGGCAGGGTCAATGCAGCTAGCTATCAGGAGATTTTGGAGCACTCCATGCTTCCATCTGCTGAAAAGCTTTATGGAGATGAAGATTTCGTTTTTCAGCACGACCTGGCACCTGCTCACAGTGCCAAAACCACTGGTAAATGGTTTACTGACCATGGTATTACTGTGCTCAATTGGCCTGCCAACTCTCCTGACCTGAACCCCATAGAGAATCTGTGGGATATTGTGAAGAGAAAGTTGAGAGACGCAAGAGCCAACACTCTGGATGAGCTTAAGGCCGCTATCGAAGCATCCTGGGCCTCCATAACACCTCAGCAGTGCCACAGGCTGATTGCCTCCATGCCACGCCGCATTGAAGCAGTCATTTCTGCAAAAGGATTCCCGACCAAGTATTGAGTGCATAACTGAACATAATTATTTGAAGGTTGACTTTTTTTGTATTAAAAACACTTTTCTTTTATTGGTCGGATGAAATATGCTAATTGTTTTTAGATAGGCAAAATCATCAGTATTAAAACAATAAAAGGTCTGAAATATTTCAGTTGGTGTGCAATGAAATTTTTATCATTACATTATGGAAAATAATGAACTTTTATCACAATATGCTATTTTTTTTAGAAGGGCTTGTATATATACCCTGAAGGTGTGCTGTGGTATCTGACACCAAGATGCTAGCAGCAGATCCTTTAAGTCCTGTAAGTTGCGAGGTGGGGCCTCCATGAATTGGATTTGTTTGCTCAGCACATCCCACTGATGCTTGATTGAGATCTGAGGGATTTGTAGGACAAAGACAACACCTCAAACTCGTTGTGCTCCTCAAACCATTCCTGAACCATTTTTTTCTTTGTGGCAGGGCGCATTGTCCTGCTGAAAGAGCCCACAACCACCAGGGAATACCATTTCCATGAAAGGATGTACATGGTTTGCAACAATGCTTAGGTAGGTGGTACATGTCAAAGTAACATCCACATGGATGGCAGGACCCAAGATTTCCCAGCAGAACACTGCCAAAAGCATCACACTGCCTCCTACAGCTTGTCTTCTTCCTAGAGTGCATCCTGGCGCCATGTGTTTGCCAGGTAAGTGACACATATGCACCCAGCCATTCACGTGGTGTGAAAGAAAACGTGATTCATCCAACCAGGACACCTTCTTCCATTTCTCTATAGTCCAGTTCTGATGCTCACGTCCCCACTGTTGGTGCTTTCGTAAGTGGACAGGCGTCAGCACAGGCACTCTGACTGGTCTACGGCTATGCAGCCCCATAAGCAACAAACTGCAATGCACTGTGTATTGTGCCACTTTTCTATCAGAACCAGCATTAACTTATTGAGCAATTTGAGCTACAGTAGCTCGTCTGTTTGATCAGCCCATATGGTTCATTGAGCCCACATGGATCAATGAGCCATGACCTTGTCGCCAGTTGACCATTGTTCCTACCTTGGATCACTTTTGATAGATACTAACCACTTTAGTCCAGGAACACCCCACAAGAGCTGCAGTTTTGGAGATGGTCCGACCCATCTAGCCATCACAATTTGGCCCTTGTCAAATCCTTACACTTGTCCATTTTTCCTGCTTCTAACACATCAACTTCAAGGACAAAATGTTCACTTAGTGCCTAATATATCCCGTGATGAAGAGATAATCAGTGTTATTCACTTCACCTGTCATAATGCTATGCCTGATCGGTGTATATAAACTGAACTAAACTTAAGACTGAAGACTCATCTTTGACAGAAAAAGTGCCTTTGCCACACCCCAGAGGATCCATTCCCTAATTAAACTTCATCTACTGTCACCAGGTCTCATGTGGGACAAGGGCATTTTAGAATGCTAAATATATTTACATGGCACTGAAGCAAAGGCGCAGCCAAATAGCACACTACTGTTGACTCGCCTGTAAATAGGATCGTTTCACGACAAAACAAACATCGCTCAGATCTAGTTAACATTTGCTAAAGGTTGCACCAGAACAATGCGATCTAGAGAGGAATATTTGGGTCTGTTTTGGGACATAAAGTCTAATCACGCTCTTCCTGTCACGGTGTTATTATCAGATTATTGGTGTCATATGCAAATTACGTGATTTACAGAGCAGTGGTTCTTTCAAATTCTAAAAGGAAAAATATGTGTGAAATGGTGACATTGGCCCACATAAACAAAGGTTCCAAAATATCAAAATGTCAATATCACTGCATTGGAAAACAAACACTTTTTGGGTCCACTGTATATGAAATTTGGGTTACACTTTACTTTAAGGTGACTTAGTTACATTGTGCTCACTTAAGTACTGACTAACTACATGTGCTTTCTATAGAGTTACGTTATGGTTAGGATCTGGTTTAGTAACTTGTAATTATGCATAATTTGCTGATATTGCTATAGTAAGTACATTAAATTGTGGGTAACACTTTACAATAAGGTTCCATTAGTTAAGGTTAGGTAATGCATTAACTAATATAAACTAACAATGAGCAATACATTCGTTACAGAACTTATTAATCTTTGTTAACATTCATTCATAAATATAAAACTGTTCATTGTTAGTTCATGTTAACTAATAATGAATGTTAACAAATGAAACCAGTTACACTTTATTTTAAGGTGTCATTGTTACAGTCTAATAGGATTAGGATTTGGTTTAGGGTTAGTTGCATGTAATTATGCATACTTTACTGTTATTACTATGGTAAGTACATGTATGTAACAAGGGCACTGTATAATAAGTGTTACTATTAAACTTTTTAGGCTATAAATAAGATGGTTCCATTGACACTTTAATAGACTTTTAATGGAAAGAAAAATATATTCTATATATAAAATACTCATCAAGCGAATGCACTTAAATCAACATTCTCTTTGACATTCAAAAACATTATTTAGAAAATGAATGTAGCATATTCTTAGCATTTCACCTCTCACCATGAATAAAACTATAATTACACCCATAAATGAAACATTACTGACCAACATTTTTTGGTTCATTTTAGCTAAAGAGCTTTGCCTGTTCTCACACTGACAGAAAGCCCGCTTACTTTGCATCTCATTATGCATTTGAGCTGTTTCTCTGCATATCTTTCTCAACATGAACAGTCCGGCGGTCAAAGGGCAAACTGTTGGGTTCATGTGGAGTAAACCAAATGACGTCAATTTCAGTTTATAAGTGTCATGGCAATGAGCTGTCTGAGCACCTCCACCAATTTCTAAAGCACAAAGGACAGTCTGCATTTTAATGTGGTTTTAAACTGTGCGGTAAGGACATGCTCTGGTTACTCTGATAGAATGTTTATGCAACATAATTTATCTTCATATCCTCATACAAAGACCAGGAAGTACATAAAAGCAAAAGATTTTAAGGCTTATACTTTTCCCTTAATACACGGACCAGCAAGCAAACATTTAAGGTCAACAGCGAAAATAAATATGATGAATTAACTAATAACAGAAGCCATTTATTTTGATAGCTCAACAAAACAAATTATTAATGATCAATGTAGCGCTGCGTTTAACCTCACTGCAAGCAATAATATAGCTTTGAAAAGCAGGGTTAACACTTCTTAGAAGTTTGTAGAAGCAATTACTTTGCACCAGAGCACCACAGAATAGTTCAACTAAGAAATATCTGTCATAATTTACCTACATTCATGTTGTTTTTATCCTCCAAAAACTACCTCGTAAAAAGAATAAAACAATTTATGTGATATATTATATAGTCTTCTACTCACAAACAGCCACAACCAGATCACATAATCAGTGTTGAACTTTAATTTGTAAACAAATCAGTCTGAATCAGTTTGAATGCATTATTCAGTTCTGTCTGTGATCCAGATCAACACTGAAAATGCCACAAAAACTGATTCAATTAAGGACCCAGTTCTTGAGTTTAACTCACTGAATTATCTATCCGTTTACAGTGGTTCTTAAGTTCACAACTCCAGTGATTGATAACTTAAAATTTCAATCTGTTCCTCTCACACAGATACCATCTGAATTCAGTACACTTAGAACACAAGTTATATGATTTTTTGGGTCCGTTTTAGAGTTAAACAGATGTAGTCATTATGAACAGATGTTGTATGGAACAGGGCAGTGTGAAGATTCTTCAAAAATTCTTCTTGTGTGTTCCAGAGAGAAAAATATGGGCAAATGGGTGTGGAACAACATATGGGTGAGTAAATGATGGCATTGGTGAACTAGTCCTTAAATTATTCCATAAAAATTTGACATTTTGATGCATTGATGTGGGTTTGTTTTGTTTTAATCCTGAAACAAAAATCAAACAAAAAAGTTTGATTGAGCAGTAAATCTAGATGACTGTGTTTGCTTGAACTGGGGAAAAAAATGCAAAATACTTTACACTTGGGTTTTCTGGCAGATTTGTAGATGGGAAGATTGCAAGAGTGATTTGAATTTGAGAACAGACTCTTTAGGCAACACCTATCTCTCTCTCTCTCTCTCTCTCTCTCTCTCTGTTTCCTCCTCTGGTCCAGTGTCTTGTTAATCATTTTCTGGGCTGCCCTTTGCGGTTTCACACATTACATACTGCTATAAAATCTTTATGTCTTGAGAGCATCTACAACTCTCCTACCGATAAGACCAGAATACAAAAAGAACATCACAGCAGAAAATTCAGGGTATTCAAGGGATGCACAGAGCATTCATGTTCACTTATGCCCTAGGAATGTTGTTAATGCAGAATAAATTACATATACACAAACACACACACATTTTGAAAGAAATAAAAAAAAAATTTTCAGTAAAGATACATTAACCTGATCGAAAATGACAGTAAAGTAATTTATTTAAAAAATATTTCAAATAAATTCTGTTCTTTTGAACTTCCTATCAGCATGTTAGAATGATTTCTGAAGGATCATGTGACACTGAAGACTGGAGTAATGATGCTGGAAATTCAGCTTTGCTGTCACAGGAATAAATTACAGTTTAATGTATTTTTTATCAAATTAACGCAGCCTGGGTGAGCAAACAGTATGAGACTTCTATTAAAGAGCATATCGAGCCCAAACTTTTGAACGGTTTATATATATATATATATATATATATATATATATATATATATATATATATATATATATATATATATATATATATATATATATATATATATATATATATAAAGTGGGTATGGAAAGTATTCAGACCCCTTAAATTTTTCACTCTTTGTTATATTGCAGCCATTTGCTAAAATAATTTAAGGTCATTTTTTCTCATTAATGTACATACAGCACCCCATATTGACATAAAACACAGAATTTTTGCAGATTTATTAAAAAGAAAAACTGAAATATCACATGGTCTTATTCAGACCCTTTGCTGTGACACTCATATATTTAACGCAGATTCTGTCATTTCTTATGATCATCCTTGAGATGGTTCTACACCTTCATTTGAATCCAGCTGTGTTTGATTATACTGATTGGACTTGATTATGAAAGCCACACACCTGCCTATATAAGACCTTACAGCTTACAGTGCATGTCAGAGCAAATGAGAATCATGAGGTCAAAGGAAAAAAATTCTGCTGCACTTAAGGTTCCTTAGAGCACAGTGGCCTCCAAAATCTTTAAATGGAAGACGTTTGGGACGACCAGAACCCTTCCTAGAGCTGGCCATCCGCCAAACTGAGCTATCTGGGGAGAAGAGCCTTGGTGAGAGAGGTAAAGAAGAACCCAAAGATCACTGTGGCTATGCTCCAGAGATGCAGTCGGGAGATGGGAGAAAGTTGTAGAAAGTCATACATCACTGAACCCCTCCACCAGTCGGGCTTTATGGCACAGTGGCCCGACGGAAGCCTCTTCTCAGTGCAAGACACATAAAAGCCTGAATGGATTTTGATAAAAACACCTGAAGGACTCCAAGATGGTGAGAAATAAGATGATCTTGTCTGAGACCAAGATATAACTTTTGGCCTTAATTCTAAGCAGTATGTGTGGAGAAAACCAGGCACTGCTCATGACCTGTCCAATACAGTCACAACAGTGAATCATGGTGGTGGCAGCATCATGCTGTGGGGTGTTTTTCAGCTGCAGGGACAGGATGACTGGTTGCAATCGAGGGAAAGATGAATGCGCCAAGTACAGGATATCCTGGACGAAAACCTTCTCCAGAGTGCTCAAGACCTCAGACTGGGCCGAAGGTTCACCTGCCAATAAGACAATTACCCTAAGCACACAGCTAAAATAACGAAGTGGTTTCACAACAACTCCATGACTGTTCTTGAATGGCCCAGCAAGAGCCCTGTCTTAAACCCAATTGAGCATCTCTGGAGAGACCTTAAAATGGCTGTCCACCAACGTTTACCATCCAACCTGACAGAACTGGAGAGGATCTGCAAGGAAGAACGGCAGAGGATCCACCCAAAAATGGTTACATCTTTCCCAAAAAGACTCATGGCTGTATTAGATCAAAAGGGTGCTTCTACTAAATACTGAGCAAAGGATCTGAATACTTAGGACCATGTAATATTTCAGTTTTTCTTTTTTAATAAATCTGCAAAAAATTCAACAATTTTGTGTTTTTTATATCAATATGGGGTGCTGTGTGTACATCAATGAGAAAAAAAACTAAAATAATTGAAGGGGGTCTGAATACTTTTCACACCCACTGTATGTATACACCGATCAGGCATAACATTATGAACATTATGGTGAAGTGAATAACACTGATTATATCTTCATCACGTAACCTGTTAGTGGGTGGGATTTATTAGGCAGTAAGTGAACATTTTGTCATCAAAGTTGATGTGTTAGAAGCAGGAAAAATGGGCAAGCGTAAGGGTTTGAGAGAGTTTGACAAGGGCCAAATTGTGATGGATAGATGACTGGGTCAGAGCATCTCCAAAACTACAGCTCTTGTGGGGTTTTCCTGGTGGCCTGGTCTGATGAATCACATTTTCTTTTACATCATGTGGATGGCCGGGTGCGTGTGCGTTGCTTACCTGGGGAACACATGGCACCAGGATGCACTATGGGAAAAAGGCAAGCCAGCGGAGGCAGTGTGATGCTTTGGGCAATGTTCTGCTGGGAAACCTTGGGTCCTGCCATCCATGTGAATGTTACTTTGATAAGTACTACCTACCTAAGCATTGTTGCAGACCACAAACATCCTTTCATGGAAACGTTATTCCCTGGTAGCCGTGGCCTCTTTAAGCAGGATAATGTGCCCTGCCATGACAATGAGTTTGAGGTGTTAACTTTGCCTCCAAATTCCCCAGATCTCAATCCAAACGAGCATCTGTGGGATGTGCGGAACAAACAAGTCCGATCCATGGAGGCTCCACTTCGCAACTTACAGGACTTGAAGGATCTGCTGCTAAAATCTTGGCAGCAAAAGGGGGACCAACACAATATTAGGAAGGTTGTCATAATGTTATGCCTCATTGGTGTATTTTTTTTTCTTCCCAAATACCAAAAGTAACTATAAGTGACTTCTGGTGTCTTGACTACCAGAAGAAAATAATACAAGCAATGTTTGGTTGGAAATCTTAAGTATTTTCAAAAACAGATTGTTTACACAATGTTTATTTCAATACTGTTACAGCACTAGACAGGGTGCTGAAAATGAGATGTTTCCTGAAAACTATAGGCTGAATGATTAAGGCCTGTTTCTAAAGTCGAGCACTCAGCTCATGTCTTTTAGATTTGCCTGCTGATGAAGAAAAGGAACGCTTTTAATTGTGTGGACATCACAGACACAGAGCCCCTTGATGGTTCACGGCTCACTGTCTGCTCTTATTTATATGCTCTGCTCATACAATCAGCCACAGTCTCAAGCTGACAACATACTGTCTGTTTATCAAAACTGAACAAAAAAAAGAGGAGACAAAACAAAAACACTTTTCTCAATTCATCATCATCACATTCAATTTCCTTTGTGTGACAGCCAAGGCCTAATCATAGTGGAAGGTGGTTAATTTAGCTGTAAAGAGAACAATTTAAATACAAATGGACCTCTGGTCTCTCTGTAGGGAACGAGGAATAAACAAAACGTCACTGTTGATTGTGCCGTTATGGGAAGGGATGACAAACGGACATGTACGGACATCTCTCAACTCCGTCTCCAATGTTGAGCTAATGGAGGTCAAGAGGCCTGAGGACGCCGGGGACAGCACAGACAAAGTGAAGCTGCAATAGAACAACCTGACGGCTCATCCATGAGAGGGTTGAAGGCATCAAGAAATTAGGACAATTACAGTTTAACTTCCCAATTACCAAACTTAATGCACCCTGGATGCAATTCTGATTTAACGCTTCATTTGGCCGCAGAATGCCAGCCCTTCATAATTTGATGAAACCTGACAGTCAATTTAGAAAGCATATTTTGGGAAATAGTTTTCTCCTCCACTGTCTCTTCATATGCGTTTGAGTATAAACTGTCTAAAGGGACAATTCAGATTTTGTGACATGCAGAGGCAACATGCACCTATTGTTTTTGAAGGGGCAACAGCGGCAGTCCTGCATCACTTCATTCCTTAGATAAGATATAACAAAAGAAAAAAAAACACTTTTTTGGACTAAATAATAATGATGATAGTATATACACAAATATCTACTGTAAATAAAACATACACATATTAAATAAAATATATTTTAAATAATAGCATATATTTGATCTTTAATTATTTATTCAATTAAAATATAAAATATATATGCTATTTAAAATATTAGCCAACACTACAATTAGGTTGCATTTGTTAAAATGTGTTACTGCATTAACTAACAACGAGAAATATAGTTTAAAGGATTTCAGTTTAATGAAGTAAATTTTATTAATTCACGTTAGTTCACAGCTCATTAACTAATGTTAACAGATACAACTTTTGATCAAAAAAATGTATTTGTAAATGTTGAGATTAACATTAATAAATGCTGAAAGCATCATTCATTGCTAGTTCATGTTAAGCAATATTAACTAACGTTAGCAAATGAAACCTTTTTGTAAAGTCTTGACAAATATTTGTAATATTTTAAGATGTTCTATTATATATTTGTGTTTTTGTAGGTTATATATTACAAATACATATTTAAAAAACGTAAAATATAAAAAAATAGCATATATTTTAATTCATTACGAGTTAATTAATGTATTCAATAATTCCACTCCAAGTCAATAAGGCATGGCACTTGTGGATGACATGGACACAACACAACTCTGCACTAATGCTCATCTACTGAACATATGCTCTGTCAATATGCTGACTGGCTGACCACTTGTCCTGTAATTGCTGCGATTACCAACACCGATCCCCCAAAATGTGATCTTGTCTGGTCATTATAAAATAAACAAAGTTATCTGGAAAAACTAAAACAGGTCAAATCAAACAAATAAAATCATGTAAAACAAGAACACTGCGCTGTCATGCATTAATACACAGAAGGGGGCAGACAAACACTCATAGGGACGCTGTCCATCCTGTGCGTTTTGTCAACACAGTGCACAGCTACAGCACTGACTGTCCTTCAGTAAAGATGAATGAAGGCCAGACAGCAGAACTGTGATGGACAAGCTAATAGTCCATGCACATCGCCAGCTACCAATCCACTACACCACATGGTCAAACTAACTACTCTGTAAATCTCATCATGCAATGTCTCATACACTCCCACACACTCATCAAATAAGAGTTATTATCAATGAGAGGTATTCCGACAAGAAGCTTTTAGAACACAAGTCTCTGGTGAGCAGTTTTATATTGTATTTTACTGTCATAGTGTATGTATATCTTTCCCTGACCCCCCTCCTTAATATTCTTTGTTGGTACTTATATTCTAAGTATATTGTTTGTATATATGTATGGTATACAGTAAAGTAGTTGTATATTGTTATCATAATCTTTGTACTGTACACCTATTGTGAATGACAATAAACACTATAATCTATAACTCTATAACAATAAACTCCAAAATATAATAACAATAATGTATATAATATTATACAATATAATTATATATATCATATTAACATATTAATACATAAAATATATTTATTATATTATATTTATGCTGTCAACGTTTGCGCAATTTTTTTTCCAGTTTAACGCATTAATAATTAAAACACTTAACGCAGCATCTGTTTTTTCGTTCATCCTTTGGCTAGCGTTACATTATATGATCACGCTCTCACTGCAAATGTTTTTAAACCATTAAAGCAAGACAAGACAAAAGAGAATGCGCTGTCTCTGAATGTCCTGACACACACACGACGCACAGAAAAACACCGCAGATGCGCGGAAGTGTCGTGCGCACAGACAGCGCGGCAGAATTGAGTTCTCTTTCACGCCCGAAGAAATAATAACACACAGAATTATGCCAAAATGGCCAGTTGTCGAGTATTCTTATAAGAGCAGTCTTAAATTTGTTAAATTAAGTCTTGAATGTAAAACGAGACACGTGTGAGAACCGTGTCATGTGAAGCAGCGGCAGGTCTTAAAGTGAAAATAATTAATAATAATTTGTTACATTTATATAGCGCTTTTCAAGGCACTCAAAGCGCTTTACATATAGAAGGGGGGAATCTCCTCAGCCACCACCAATGTGCAGCATCCACCTGGATGATGCGACGGCAGCCATATTGTGCCAGAACGCCCACCACACACCAGCTGATTGGTGGAGAGGAGACAGAGTGATGAAGCCAATTGTATATATATATATATATATATATATATATTTATATATATATATATATATATATATATATATATATATATATATATATATATATATATATATATATATATATGGGGATGAGTAGGAGGCCATGATGGACAGGGGCCAATGGGCAAATTTGGCCAGGATGCCTGGGTTACACCCCTACTCTTTATCGAAGGACATCCTGGGATTTTTAATGACCACAGAGAGTCAGGACCTCGGTTTAACGTCTCATCCGATGGACGGTGCTCTTTGACAGTATAGTGTCCCCATCACTATACTTGGGCGTTAGGACCCACACAGAACACAGGGTGAGCACCCCCAGCTGGCCTCACTAACACCTCCTCCAGCAGCAACCTAGTTTTCCCAGTTGGTCTCCCATCCAGGTATAACCAGGCTCAGCCCTGCTTCAGTGGGAAACCAGTCTTGGGCTACAGGGTGATATGGCTGCTGGCTAAAGCAGCCACTAATGCCGTCTGTCATTAAAGTTAAAGGTAACAGAAAAAATCACTCACTGCCTGACTAAAGAACTTTTGTAGCTATAATAAGGATTCATCTATAGTTAATGTATAATTTATGCACTGCAGACTATTAACTTTATTTAGTTTACCTGTTAGAAAGGTAGGAAGGACACAGGTCAATATGAAATGTATTATGGGTTTAAGTGAGGATTGGTTTAAGTTCACTTAAATTAAAATTTGTTATATTTTTTAAAGCCTAACAAATGTAAAAAAATGGATATCTAGGGCTGTGAAGGTGGCAGTTTTTTTGGTAATGGTCCAACTTCTGGCGGTGGCACGGTGGTTGGGGGTACACATGTACGTTAATGTTATGTTTCCATGGCGGCGAGGTAACATTTAATTGCAAACCTACTATTTATTTTGTAAATAAAGCGTTGTGATTCACTCCTGTCATAATATTCAAGTAAAATAGCATTCACATATAAAAAAAAAATTTGTTCAGCCGACCACTGCCGGTGCTACATTGGCGCTCTGCACCGCGGTGGTGCGGATGTCACCTTCACCGGCACAGACCTAGACCCCAGCGGTCGTAAAAAACTGCCACCGTCATAGCCCTCAATTACACTATAATGTTTATTAGCTATAATTAATGTTCAAAAAATTGGGGAAAATATAATTTTCACCGAGACATGAGTAGCTGTATTGGTATAAGTGATACTTGTTTTTAATCTTAATTAATTAATCTTAATTAATCACAGAAAAAAAAGTGATTATTCAAGTTATTTTTTTAACCGATTGACACCATTAATTATATTATATTATATATTATTATAAAGTATATTAAAAAGTATTTAACTTTTAAAAGGTTAAAATAAAATGCTTTACACAGAAAAAAAAGTAATAATAAAATATAGTTAATAAAATCAATAAAAGAAAGTACTGGTAATACTAATAACTAATATAAGATAAGGTAACATGGGTTAAGGTTAGGTTTAGTGGTGGGTTCACGGTTAGTACCCAATTATAACCCAGTTATTGTAATTGCTATAATAAGTATATAGTATGTACATGCGCTACAAGAGCTACCACATATTTATTACTATAAAGTTTTATATAGTCAGTATAGGACTTAAAATAACTACGTAAATGACATTTTTAAGTATATCTTTGCATGAAACATGCCTTGTTGTTTATTTATTTACTCCATTTATCTATTTTGAATTTTATTTTGATTTATGTTATTTTTGATACTAGCAATGAGAAATACAATGCTTTGATCAAGATGACATGCTAATTTGCTTGTTGATGGACACATTCACACAGCAGAAGAATATGGTTGTAAGTCCTGTATTTCAGAGCTTACATTCAGTTCAGTTATTCACGGGAGTGACAACCGCATTCTATAATCAAACTCATACCGGCAAACCTGTGTGTTTGGAGATACAAGCTGTGTGCAGTCTGAAGGTTTTAGATCCAGTCAACATCTTTGGTATTACTCTAGTCACTCTCGCTTTTACTTGTATGAAAAAACCCAGCTTGACCCCCGTTGCACGTTCATACACTATTTAAGACGTAACTGGAAGTTTCAAGACTCAAACCTGTAAGTAAATGCGGTTGATCCCAAAAACAGTGTGAACCTAGCCTACTGCTAGTCTATGCACATCCAGTGAGGCAAGTGCCCTCACCTGCATTGATATGTATAGATAGAGTGGACTGAGAGTGATATTCTGTTCATGCCTAATTTAACATAGATGGTATACAGTCAAACATGTAGTGGGAGAGAACCCCAGAGGGAAGAGTCTACAATAAGAGCAGAGGCTTTTTCCAAAGTCAGATTAGCATTAAGAACATGAGCAGCAGCCTTTACTGTGTTTCATGCTCATTAATAGATTAGCATCTGCCAAGCTGCAAATTGCTATAGCTGACTGTAATCAGAAAATGGGTCGCAAGAGTGCCAGGGGATGGTGGCAAAGACTGGCAGAGCATGGTAGTACAAATAAATAAGAGAAGGTGAATGATCGTGAGCTGCAGGGGTGAAGAAGAGAAGGATTGAAGTGCTATATGAGAGAGAAAACAGTAGGAATGACTGCATATGTCATACAGTATATATTCACTACCGGTTTGGGGTCGGTACGATATTTTTTATATTTTGCTCATATATAATGCTCACCAATGCTCACTTTTAAAATTGTATTCATTCCTGTTGTGACAAGCTGATTTTTTTAGCATCATTACTTCAGTCTTCAGTGTCACATGATCCTTCAGAAATAATATACCGATTTGGTGCTCAAGAAAAATTATTCAAAAATCTTTTACATAAATATTTTTCAGGACACGTTTTTTCAGGATTCTTAGATATAGAACGTTTTATATTGAAAGTTCAAAAAACATTTATTTTAAAGGAAATCTGTAACATTATGTCTTTAGCATCACTTTTGACCAAATGTGTCATTGCCAAATAAAACTATCAATTTATTAATTAAATTATGTAATACATTTTTTCATGTTTTAATTTTTTTCATTAAATCATACTCTTCCCCAAACGTTGTACATATGTGCTACTATATACTAGATTAGCTATTTGCTAAATGATTGTACTTGAATAGCAAAATGATTGGACCGGTGATAGCAAAATGAGTCAGAATGCACACAGGCTAAATATGAGGTACCAAAACAAAACAAAAACAGTGTAAATTGTTGCATTTGAGTTTTTTTTACCAATGAGGTTTTCAAAAATTTGTTAATTTGGCCCTCGTCTAGCAATGCCAATGCTCCAAATAGAAATGAAACATCTAAAATTATCTTTATTTGTATGTTTTCTAAAAGGTGTACCTTTGTAAATCATAAAAAATGCTGTTTTTCTCTGCTCGCTTCTCGATGACTGGTGCTTCCCTTCAGCACAAGTTTTGTATCGTTTTAAAGCACAGCATTGCAACATTGTGAATATTCATAGCGTATTTTTTATGTATTTCTGAACCAATGAAATGTGATTTTCAAATTCATGCTTATGTAAACAAAATGATCTTACTCACGCTGACTGACACGTCTGAAACGTGCACACAAAGACGCTTCTCAGACAGCCATTTACATACACAGAATTACAGTATATCAAAATATTTTAAAAAAGTGCATCCGTACATTACAAAAGTGCTCCACATGGCTCCAGTCCTGCAATGGGTCAAGAATCAGTGGTATCCACATAAAAGTGGCTAAAACGGGTGGATTGTGACATTCCGAAAATTCACGGGAGGGGATGCGGGCGGATAATTAACTCCTTGCGGGCGGGTAGTAGCATGGATGAAAAATATGTGCAATATTTGTAAGTCTAAATTACCATTACACATACGCAACAACAATATGACATTTGACCCATCACGTCACCACCACTGCGACAATGCGACTTTTGTTGATGCCTCTCGTAGCCCAACTGGAGTAAGCGTTGCAGGAGTAGCTATGGATGAAGTAAAAGTAAAGTTGGTGAGTGGAGTATATAATATTGGTGACAGCGAGTCTTTAAAGGCACTTTAGCCTGTTTCATTAGCCCATTCATGACGCTGTTGTGATGTTGAGAGAGGTGCAAGATAAAAAATAAAGCTTTTTAATTGGAATGACTTTAGCAAGCCAAATATTAACGGGTCTGGGCGGGTGCGGATTTAATTTTAATATTTTCACAGGTCGGATATGGAGCTGAACTTTGCGGGTACAGGCAGGGGCGGGTCTCCAAAAATGGACCCATGCAGGGGTTAATAAAGGCCTTCTGAAGCAAAGAGATGCATTTGTGTAAGTAAAAAATATGTTTTATATATTTTTGGGCTTCAAATTTTGGGCTCCCATTCACTGCCATTATAAAGCTTGGATTATCCAGGACATTTTTTTATATAACTCCGAATGTATTCATCTGAAAAAGAAAGTCATATACACCTAGGATGACTTGAGGGTGAGTAAATCATGGGCTAATTTTCATTTTTGGTTGAGCTATCACTTTAATGTTAATCAAACAATTGTAGTATCATGAAGGAATTATTTTTTAATAATATATATTTTTCCTAGATATGGGTTTTGAAATGTGGTGTTATTACCAGGGATTTTAAGGTGCGGTTGCTGGGTGATTTTGTTTTGGAACCTTCAGAAAATTTTAACTAGATTTTTTACAAAACTGACTTCAAATAGGTGTAGCTCAGTCATTGTTTGTCTGATTCAAAGAAATCAATAGAAATTGACTTTATGATTTTTTAAATGGCTCATTGTGACCCATTTTGTCAGCACGGGTCACATATGCTTAAAATATTCTTATAAACATATATACTAAATTTTACTAAATTAAAATGACAGCTCTACTTTTACATGATACATGAAGAGCTTTACTTGAGAACAGATTTTAAAATGCCTCTTATTTTCTATTTTAGTTTACTTCTTACACTTGAACCTTTTGTTTAATTTAATCAGCCTCCATTGATTGCTTGTCAATTAAAATGTTCTTATAAACAGCTAATTGGAAGAGGGCACACTATCACTATCAGCGAGTGAATCTTATGCCGCCCACCCGTTAACTAGGAAAAATGTCTCATGAATGTGTTTATACTTAGTTAAGTTGTTTCCCTAAGAACTGGGATTCAACTATATTCTTTCTACAGCAACTTCTGCATTTCATTTAGCACTAATTAGTTATGAAGTCCAGCTGTTAGCCCACACAAACTCATAGAGAGTGAGCAAATGTAGTACTAATCCTCCAGAAACCAAGCCATTATAACATAAACCACATTCTGGGATGGTTCTGTACTATTCTTGCAGTTTAACAACTGGGCAAACCGCCAAAAATAAGCGGGTTCAAACCGAGAGCAGTGGAGAGTGGGAGCGCACCAGCCACTGAGGGGCTATTAAGGTTGCATTCTTATTCAACCATCAGTTTACCCGGTTAAGGTACTTGACCCTCATTTGTTACAGCAAGAACTATCACAACAGTTAGATAAATATATATATATATATTTTTAATTTAAGATTTGAGATAACCTTCAATTACCCTACAATGTTTGTTTTTGTGAAATGTGGGGACATTCCATAGGCATAATGGTTTTTATACCGCACAAACCGTATTTTCTATCCCCTACACTGCCCCTGCCCCTAAACCTACCCATCACAGGAGACTGCACAGTTTACTTTCTGTGATAAAAAACCTCATCCTGTGTGATTTATAAGCATTTTGAAAAGTGAGGACATGGGGAACATCCTCATATTTCACCCTCTTTTGTAATACCTGTGTCATACCCATGTCATTATACACATTTGTGTCCTGATATTTCACACACACACACACACACACACACACACACACACACACACACACACACACACACACACACACACACACACACACACACACACACACACACACACACACACACACACACACACACACACACACACACACACACACATGTTGTGTTTCCATGTTTTATGGGGACATTCCATAGGTGTAATGCATTTTATACCGTACAAATCGTATTTTCTATCCCCCTACACTGCCCCTGCCCCTAAACCTACCCATCACAGGAGACATGCTGCATTTTTACATTTTCAAAAACATCACAGTGTGATTTATGACCTGTTTTCCTCATGGGGACCAAAAATGTCCCCACAAGGACAAGGATTTTGGATATTGGCATCTTTGTGGGGACATTTTGTCCCCATACCGTAGGGATTACCAGTCCACACACACACACACACACACACACACACACACACACACACACACACACACACACACACACACACACACACACACACACACACACACACACACACACACACACACACACACACACACACACACAGTGTTTTCATGTTTTAATGGGGACTTTCCATAGACATAATGATATTTATTCTGTACAAAATGTATATTCTATTCCCCTACACTAACCCTCCCCATCACAGAAACGGTTCTGCATTTTTACATTTTCAAAAAACATAACTTCGTATGATTTATCCCACAAGAAAAAGGATTGTCCCCATAATGTAGGGTTTACCAGGCCACACACACAATCTCTCTGTACCTGGTGTGTTGAGTAGGCGTGACATTCGGCAGGCGTAGGCTACGTCCTGCTCGCAGTGCTCAGCGCTGTTGGTTATAGCCGTGACCTGCTCCATAGAGGCACTGTAGTTCAGTTGCAACACCGTCCGTCTCTCCCGGCTGGAGCCAGTCACTGCCGTCTGTGCTGGTAGGTTATTCACCACAGTCGTCCACACCTTGTCCTCTGAAACGCGGATACAGTAATGTTCATAAAAAGGTGAACTGACCTAGGAAAGGCACTGCGAGATCTGGTCGGAACAACTTGACGTATTATTGTAAACTGACTTTTCATTAAACTGGTTAAGGGTGAGAAACTTGGAGAGCCATACGATTTTTTTCCAAAGAGCCATGTGTGGTTCCCGACCACTGATTAATAATAATAATAATAATAATTTGGCAACACTTTAGAATAACATGTTAGCTAACATTAGTTAATGTATTAACTAACATGAACTAACCATGACCAGTACAAGTGTTACTGTATTAGTTAATCGTTGTTAACGTTAGTTAATAAAAATACAGCTGTTCATGGTTTGTTCATTATAGTTCACAGTGTATTAACTAATGTTAACAAAATTTTAATAATGTATTAGTAAATGTTGAAATTACCATTAACAAAGAAAAATAAATGCTTTATAATTGCAGTTCATTATAGTTCATGTTAACTAATATAGTTAACTAATGTTAACTAATGACCATTATTCTAAAGTGTTACCAATAATTCATAGTAAATAATTATGCCTAAATATTGTGTCAAAATTTTGTCCAACAAAAAGTGCAAAATATATACTTGAGTGGATAAGTTTCCACATTTAACTGTTTTTTTTTTTTTTTTACTTTTTAAATTGACCTGTGAAATCAAGAAGAGATTCTCACTAAAAAGTAACAAGGAAATACATAATTACAAACAGATTTCACACATTCTCTATCCATGTGTGCAAGTGTCAATTATTTTGTTTATGGGAATATTACCTTCTACTTATTCAAGTTGTATTTAATGAGATCTAAAAAAAAAAATGTCTAAAAAAAACCCCCACACATTTTGTGATTTTTAAATCCACCTTATCCTGTAACCATAATCTTTCCTTCCCACCTTAAAGAATCACAAGATTTACCTTTCAAAAGCTGTTAAATGCACATAATATATTTCTGAAATTGACAGACACTTTCTTTTCAGAATGATTTTTGCTCTCCACCGTGTCCGCTCAGGGATTTCCTGTGCTCTGAGATGACTAGAGTTCCTGTCCTGAAATGATAACATTTTATGTCCTGATGTTCCTACATTTCTTGCATGTTTTATTTATTTATTTTTGGATCAGTGGGATGATGTGGACATTTGATGAAATATATTCTTGGAAACAATAGTCGAAAGTGTGTTTTAGGAATGTGACTCAGAAGCTTGGGAACAGCGGGGTTCTCGAAAGCATAATACACAGTAAAGGATGATTTATTAATCAAGTGCAACCAGTGGGTTTTCCGGATTCAAAGTGCAATGGAATTCACAAAAATAATTCAAAATTGCACATTTTACCTGTCATGTTGCAGATGACTTTAAAAGGCCCTAACGGTCCGCTTCCATCTGGGTCAATCCAGTAGGCATCAGATGATCTTCCCAAATGCTTGTAGGCCTCACAGGACTGCTCATATACAGCTGGAAGAAATACATAAAAGCAAAACAGTTTTATTAAATGTTAATCAAATTTGTATTAGAATATCTTTATTCACTTCATTAATTATAATTATACATTATCATCATTTCGGGAGGTCCACCTTCAAGATTCTTAATTAAAACTCTTAAATTTTAGTAAATAAGACAATATTTTCCCTCTATATGAACTTTTCCTAAAACTGGACTATGTGGACTAGTGATGGAAAACTAATTATAATGAAGTGTGAAATTAAAATACCAATTCAGCACACATTATGTTTGCAGATTGCAATCTGACAATATCACCATAGTGCTTTAGAGCCTGCCATCCAGAACACAAGCAAGGAACTATCCCAGCAATCAAACTTGGAAAGAACAGCATGACCTATATAGAAAGTTCATAAATATTAAATGAGCGAAACAACAACTTTCTTGTGCAATATATGGAGTAGTATAAAAGTACAAATGTTTATACTATTGACCAAATGCAACCTTGTTTTTGTATATGGAGAGGTTTGAGGGAAGTAGCTCAACAGAGTTCGACGTCTTTCATATTGACTGTTGCAGCTTTGTAACTTCTAGTCTCTTCTCCTCTCCATCTAACCCCAGGGGTCCTAAAAAAAGTTTCACTGAACCATTTATAAGAAATTTATCCCAAACAGACTACAATAGACGTTTTCATATGAATCAATAGCTCTGTCTCAAAACCTAGTAGGCATTTGAAGGAGTCATAGAAGGAGCAACTCCAGATGCGAAGGTCATTCTGAAAGCTAGGCGACTTAAATGTTCAGCCTCGAAAGAGATCACAGCATCACGTTATTCACAAAGAAGGAAGTTACATCAATTTTAAAATATGGATCAATAATGGATGTGTCGAGAGAATTGCACTTACATTACTTCAGTTAAAACGCATCATTAGCTTAGCAACATGCTAACTTCAAACTCTACTGAAATCAATGGCAATTCAAGTCTCCTCTGCTTTCATTTCAGGCGATATCTCAAAATAATTTTTTTAACCAGGTAACAAACAGAACATTTTCTAATTTTGTGTTTCAGCTACTACGAAATCAACAATAAGCCATCTACATCATTAACATCCTATTCATGGGTAAAAGCAAATAGAGAGAAAGCTAATATTGTTACATGGAAGCCCTGACATTTCTCAGAAAGGTCTTCTAGATGTTAGTTAAACAGAATGATGTTCCTCTTGTGATTTTCCCATTTCTTCTTTTTCCTTCATTTCACAGAAAACATAATGCTATTCTTTGTTCTCTGCCATTTTTGTAACCTTTGCTCACATGCTGAGGTTTACACAACAGAATCCTTTATTTCTTAGAAAGCATGACATGTATCAGAATAAACAACTAGTTATAAGCCGGATACACATATGCAGTTACACACATCCCTGTAAAAAGATACACCCAAACAAACATTCTTACATGTGTGACAGGTGGCTCCGGTGTACCCCGTCCCATCACAGGTGCAAGTGAAGCCATCCCAGGTCTGACTGCATCGGCCTCCATGTTCACAGTGGTTTGGCATACATCTGAAAAAAAGAAAAAAAAAGTACAGATCTGAATTACACATTTAGATGCATGTCAGGTCAATATAAAAAGTTAGACTATATGATATCTTTGATCATTGTAGTTCATCATTTTGCTGCATTTTAACGTTAAAGGGAAAAAAATTCTCAAGAAAAATTCTCTCTTCCCATCCGTTGTGCTGTTTTAAATAGAAGAACGTCTCGGTTACGTATGGTAACCTCGTTCCCTGAAGGAGGGAACGGAGGCGACGTCGGACGTCACCGGCAATTGGGATCACTTCAAGGAGCCCTATCAGCTTCGAGATATAGAGAACAGGCCAATGAACTTTGGCGCAAGATTTGCATCTCGCGCCGCCGCCGCGCGGGTATAAAGCGGAAGGGAAATGCAGCGCACTTGTTTTTCACTGAGGAGCCGAACGAGTGACTCGCCCGTAGTGATGGTACAGCAACTGTGGCGACGGACGACGTCTCCGCTCCCTCCTTCAGGGAACGAGGGTTACCATACGTAACCAGACGCTCCTTTCAGTCAGTCACGTTCGACGTACGTCGGACGTCACCGACGAATTGGGATCCCTTTGGAAAACGCCACAGTTACTACCACTTCCAGCGCCCAGCGAGAGCCCCTCAGACCCCGTCTGTACGGGCGGGAATTCACGCAGGAGAGTCATACTGCTGTTCCGCGAGACCCACTCAGCAGACTATTGGATAACGCTGGGAAAGCGTGCCCAGGGGGCAAGCTGCGGAAGCCACATCCTGTTCTTACCATGTGGAAATGCACATATGGACTGACTTGGCAGTACAACATATGGAAGTCCCAGGTGGCCCCAGCCTATATCTGGGGGGCAACACCATGCTGAGACGGCAGGAAGTCTGCCGAGGGAAAGACACGAGCTCACTGTAGGGAGCTGTACCGTGGAGAATACACATATGGGACCACCGTAGGGGTCACAACATATGGACCCAGCCTGACACCAGATTCACAATGCCTCAGTGTCAGACCTGGCGCCGGACGCCCGCCATGTCCGACAGCCGCGGGTTGCGGAGGACTCCCAGGGTTCGCCACGCTTGGGGAATTACCTGGAGCATAAGAGCGCACGTATCCGCTCCCGGGAAGGGAATGGCGCAGCAAGCCGACACTAGAACGGGCACTTCGGTGTTACTGACTATGGGAAGTGAGCACACAGGAAGATACCGCTCTATACGTAAGCTATAGAACCTAGCTTAACGTGTTAGGTGTCGCCCAGCCCGCAGCTCTACAAATATCCGTCAGCGAGGCGCCACGAGCCAGCGCCAGGAAGAAGCTACACCCTAGTGGAGTGGGCTCTAACCCGAGTGGGCAGGGCACGCCTTGGGTTCCATACGCCAAGACGATGGCATCCACTATCCAGTGGGCCATCCTCTGCTTGGAGACAGCCTTTCCTTCTGCTGGCCTCCATAACAGACGAAGAGCTGCTCTGAGGTCCTGAAGCTTTATGCTCTGTTCAAGTATAAACCGCAACGCGGACGGGACAGAGAAAAGCTAGGGCTGGGTCTGCCTCCTCCGAAGGCAGCGCTTGCAGGTTCACCACCTGATCCCGGAAGGGGTGGTGGGAACCTTCGGCACATATCCGGGCCTGGGTCTCAGGATTACGTGAGAGTTACCAGGCCCAAATTCCAGGCACGATTAAATGCGACCGAAAATGCCTGCAGGTCCCCTACCCTCTTAATGGTGGCCAATGCAACCAGGAGTACTGTCTTAAGGGACAGAACTTTTAACTCGGCTGACTGCAAGGGCTCAAAGGTGGCCTCTGCAGTGCGGTTAACACCAGAGTCAAGTCCCAAGAGGGTAAAGAGGAGGCCGAGGCGGATTTAGTCTCTCGCCCCCTCAGGAACCTGGCGATCAGATCGTGCTTCCCCAAAGATTTACCACCTACCAACTCATGATTCGCAGCGATAGCGGCGACATAGACCTTGAGGGTGGAGGAGACAGCCTTCTCTCAACCCGTCTTGTAGGAAGGAAAGCACCGAACTGATCGAGCATCTTGGGGTCTTCTCGGCGAAGCGCACCAACCGGCGAACAGGTTCCACTTCAAGCGCATAGAGCTGCCTTGTAGAGGGTGCTCTGGCGGAAGTGATGGTGTCCACCACAGCCTGTGTTAGACCACCTAGAACCTCGCGTCCGTCCAGGGACCAGACATGGAGTTTCCAGAGGTCGGACGCGGGTGCCAGAGGTGCCCGTCCTGAGTCAGGAGGTCCTTCCTCAGAGGAATGGGCCAAGGAGGTGCTGTCGCGAGGAGCACTAGTTCCGGGAACCACGTCCTGTTGGGCCAGTGCGGAGGCGACCAACAGGACCTGCTCCTCGTCCTCCTGACCTTGCACAGCGTCTGTGCAAGAAGGCTCACTGGGGAAACGCATACTTGCGTAGGCCCGGGGCCAGCTGTGTGCCAGCGCATCCGTGCGAGGTCCCCTCGGTCAGGGAATAAAACAACTGGCAGTGAGTCGTGTCGGGCGGCAAACAGGTCTACCTGTGCGGTCCCGAACCGCCTCCAAATCAGCTGGACCACCTGGGGATGGAGTCTCCATTCTCCGGGAAGCACTGGCTGTCGTGAGAGCTCGTCAGCCGCCGCGATTGAGCAGGCCCGGAATGTGAATGGCGGCGACCTCAGATGCTTCTGACTCCATAACAGGAGATGGCGGGCGAGTTGTGACATGCGGCGGGGCGTAGACCACCCTGTTTGTTGATGCATAGCGGCGCAGTGTTGTCCGTGCGGACCAGAACGTGCTTGCCTCTGGCGGCGTTTTGAAGCGGCTGAGTGCAAGGTACTGCTAACAACTCCAGGCAATTGATATGCCATTGCAGTTGAGGCCCGTCCACAGACCGAAACTGCAAGCCCGTTGCGTGGCACCCAGCGGTGGCGAGGCATCCGTGGAGACAACAGCATGCCTGGACACTTGTTCTAGAGCACTCCTGCCCGTAGAAAGGAAGGAGTCCGACCACGGGCTGAAGGTTTGGCGGCATCTCGGCGTCACTGAGGCGCGGATGGACCTGCTGTGCCACGCCCATTTCGGGACTCGGTCGTGTAGCCAGCGTTGAAGCGGTCTCATATGAAGCAATCCCAGCGGCGTTACTGCGGCTGCGGATGCCATATGCCCCAGGAGCCTCTGAAAATGTTTCAGTGGAACGCTGTTCTGCCCCTGAGCAATTCAGGCAGTTCAACACTGACTGGGCGCGCTCCTCCGTGAGGCGCGCTGTCAAAGCGACGAATCTATCTCCATCCCGAGAAAGAGATCCTCTGCGTCGGGCAGAGTTTGCTCTTTTCCCAGTTGACCAAGTCCCAACTGGCTGAGGTGACTGAGCACCATGTCCCTGTGTTCGCACAACTGTTCGCGACTGGGCCAGAATCAACCAGTCGTCGAGGTAGTTGAGGATCACGAACACCATGCTCCTTCATGGGAGCAATGGCGCCTCCGCGACCTTCGTAAAGGCAGCGGGCGACAGGGCCAGCCGAAGGTAGGACCTTGTACTGATATGCTCGTCCGTCGAATGCAAAGCGTAAGGCGGTCTGTGTCGAGGACAATCGAGACATGAAAGTACGCGTCCTTCAGGTCGATCGCTGCAAACCAATCTTGGGGCGGATGCACCTGAAGATGCGTTTCTGCGTCAGCATCCTGAACGGCAGCCTGTGAAGGGACCGGTTCAGGAACCGCAGATCCAAGATCGGCCGTAACCCGCCGCCTTTCTTGGGTACAATGAAGTACGGACTGTAGAACCCGGACTTCATATCGGCTGGAGGACCGGCTCTATCGCGTCCTTCGCCAGTAGGACGCGATCTCCCCTGGAGTACAGAGGCATTCTCCTCCGCCACAGAGGTGAAGTGAACACCCCTGAACTTGGGGGGACGCCGGGCGAACTGAATCGCGTGGCCGAGTCTGATGGTGCGGATGAGCCAGCGAGACGGGCTGGGAGCGCTAGCCAGGCCCCCAACGACCGTGCAAGCGGGGTCAACGGCACCCCAGGCGTACCCGCAGCGGGCAGCGGCGCGCACGCAAGGACCCGACACAGGACGACATGAGAGTGGCCTGTTGTGGGGTCTGCGTCCGCTGTGCAGAAATGTGGGGAGGCATCCTGTGTGCGTCCCCAGCACCCCCCGCTGGCGATTGGAGAGGCGCTTGAGGGTGCCAAGGCATGGAAGCGTCGGACACCGCCAAGCGCGCTCTCTTGGCACCCAGAGATTTGAAACTGCTCTTTTATTGAAAATTTGGGTTCCGCTGGCCGTGGGGCCAGCGGCGGAACAGATGTTATAAGCAATGAGCTCCCCCGGCCCTCCTCCGGGGGAGGGAGTGGTGCTGCAGCCATCTCCCGAAGAGCAGTCTCCTCCATCTCTGGGTGGCCCGTCTCAGGGTCTCTTGCAACGACGCTTACCTCCTGGCTTGGTAGCGGCCTGGCGGGCTGGGCGTTCTTCCCGCGGCCGGCTCACGCCGGCGCCCTGGTGGAGGCTGCTGCTGGGCTGGGGCGGGGCGGCGGCGGGAGGGCGTCCTCGGCGAGCAGGCGGAGGTGCTGCGGCGGCGGGGTGGAGGCAGCAGACCGCCGGGGCAGGATGTGCTTGATCGCCTCCGTCTGCTTCTGGGCGGCCGAGAACTGCTGGGCAAAGTTCTCGACCGCGTCGCCAACAACCGGCGAAGAGGCGGGGAGTCCAGGAACCGATATTTATCGGTCTCCTCATGTCGGCCAGGTTGAGCCAGAGATGCCGCTCCTGGACCACCAAGGTGGACATCGCCTGGCCAAGGGCGGGCGGTGATTTTCGTCGCCCGTAGGGCGAGGTCCGTCGCCGCCCGGGCTCCCGGAGGAGCTCTGGGCCAGGCCTACCCTCGTGCATGTCCATGAGTGCCTGGGCCTGGTGAACCTGAAGCAACGCCATGGCATGCAAGGCGGACGCAGCCTGGCCACAAGACCTGTAGGCCTTCGCGAGGCTGGAAGAAAACCTACAGGCCTTGGGCGGGAGGCGAGGTCAACCCGCCAGTTAGAAGCGGTCGCGGACACAGTTGCATCGCGACGGCGCGCTCCACCGGCGAGATGCCCTCGTACCCCTGGCTTGCCCGCCCGTCAAGGGTAGTGAGGAGGAGGAGCCCCAGGTCTGTTTCTGGCACTGAAAGGTCGTCCACGACCTGGTGAGCTCCTCATGCACCTCGGGAAGAAAGGTACCGGGGGCGCTGAGAACCAGCGCGACCCGCCCCAGAAACCAATCATCCAACCTAGAGGTTCGGGACATGGTGGAGGTTCCCTCAAGCCCGACCCTTTGGCGGCCGGAAAGCATGTCCGTCAACTCAGGGTCGGCTCGGCGTTGCCACTCTCCCAGAGGAGGCAGTACAGCGGGTCATCATCCTCTGAGGACTGGAACTCCCCCTCCGATGCAGCGATCGACATCTGTTAGATCGCGCTGGCGCTCCGAAGGTCACAGCCGGCCGCCCATGGGAGGGCCAGCGGGAACCGCGGAAGCTCCACCGGAGCGGCGGCTTGAGAGGGATTAGGGGCCTGCGGAGGCTGGCTCGGCGGGTTTGCCTAAAGGTAATCCTCAGGTCACCCGGCCATTCGTCGAAGTAGGCCTATTCTGCTGGGCAGGAATAGTACTAGATCGAGGTATGGGTAGGGGGACTCCGCCTTCCCGAAGGTAGGTGAGTCTCGACCTAAGCGTCGCCATGGTCATGTTCCGCGGTGAGAACAGGAACCATCCACCAAAGCTGTCTCAGCGTGCTTAATGCCCAGAACGTGAGGCAGCGATCGTGGCCGTCATCGGGCGACAGGAACGACCGCATCCAGAAACGCACGGGTGGAATGACATCTTGAAAAAAAGGCAGTGTCACACCCGTGTTGCTCTTTTTGTGAGGAAAAAGCTCTTAAGCAGTGCTGAAGCACCCAGGGAAGACCGCGGCAACACACAGGTAGATAGTGCAGCCTGTGTGTGCACTCAAACAATGAACGCCCTCACGCACCAACTGTGTTGCTGTGAGAACAGCAGTTGTTTGTATGCAGCAGTGAGATCGCGGTCCCGCTGTTTTGTGCCTTTACTCCAGCACAATCTCTCCTCTGTTGCTCTGTCTCTCTCTCTATCTCTCGCGATAGTTTTTTGCAGTCTATCTTCATCAACGCCGTTCGGCTCCGAAGTGAATGACAAGTGCGCTGCATATCCCTTCCGGTTTATACCAGCGCGGCGAAGCGGGCGCAGATGCAAATCTCGCCGCGCCAAAGTTCATTGGCCTGTTCTCTATATCTCGAAGCTGATAGGGCTCCTTGAAGTGATCCCAATTAAATCGGTGGACGTCCGACGTCGTCGACGTGACCGACTGAAAGGGAACCATTTTTCCAAGTGTTTGCACTTCTTTCTTTTTTTTCCAGAGTAGCAACAGTTTTTTGATATGAGCACTCAATGAAATACATCACTGATTGCCAGCTCAGTTGAAAACACAGAGAATGTGTTGAAGAGGATAACAATGAGTCGTTTACTTTATGAAGGTCTTAATGTCACAATGGTAAAAAGAGCTGAAGTTAAAAATAGACAAATGGGATAAAGACAAACAATCAAATGGACACTCAAATGGACAATCAAAACAAGTTACCATCCTTGGTTCAGCAGTATTATTGTATTATTATTTGTATAATATTATATTAGTTATTAATATTTTGAATTAGCTTTTACTTTTATATTTTGAGTTTTTATTTACATTGTAGTTTATGTTTTAGTGCTATTATTTTGTGCTTGTTTTTTAATATTCCTATATTAGCTTTAATTTATATTTATTTCAGTTGTATTTTAATACAACTTAAACTTATTTCATTCAGTTAGTTTTTCTTCTATTTTTTATTTTATTTTATTTAAAATAATGAAAGAGTTTAATACTTTTAATGTACAATAACAGCACTGTGGTAAGGTACATATTTGTGTAATTCAGAAATGTGATACATATCAAATAGAGATACATTTTAACATTCAAATAAAGAAATTACAAATATCAGACAGATATTTAAATTTTCAGAATATAAAGAAATAATCTACATCAAATTTCACCAAGAATAATTTTAAGTTAACAGCATTAGAAGAAGAAGAAGAAGAAGAAGAAGAAGAAGAAGAAGAAGAAGAAGAAGAAGAAGAAGAAGAAGAAGAAGAAGAAGAAGAAGAAGAAGAAGAAGAAGAAGAAGAAGAAGAAGAAGAAGAAGAAGAAGAAGAAGAAGAAGAAGAAGAAGAAGAAGAAGAAGAAGAAGAGAGACCATCTCTTAGCATCTCGGCAGTAAAAAGTATGTCGTTTGCATAGGGCAATCGCACACACACAAAGCTGTTTTCAAGCCAGCATCTTTTATCTTAGTCTAACTAAATTCTTAATTAAAGCTCTAAAGTTAAAACAATTAACTGCTTCACTGACTTTCTCCTGAACTTAATTAAGAAACAGTCATCTTCAGAGGTGTTTTCAATTGGCCAAGGATCAAAACTGAAATCTGGTGATGTGGTGCTCATTCTGAGCAAAATTTTGTGCTGAACACAAGCTGTCCACTTCCACAACTCCTCATATAGTCCTGCCAACTGCACATCAAATCCATTAACACGGCAAAATGTGGTATGAAATGAAATTAGGGAACAATCCCCTTGGAGCTAATACTCATTAGGCTGATGTCTCATAGGAGGAGCTGTGACAATGCCATTGACAATGAACCTTAAGTCTGACAAGTTCTTCAGCACTGCTATTGTCGTACTTTTTCAGAGCAGTCCTGTCAAACTTTAGTTTTCGTATAGGATGACATGTCCCAATTAATTGGGATACCTCATTGGCCATCTGTGCCAGGAGGAGAAAGGTACAGATAGAGTTTACGCTGTTCATTAATCAAACTCCTGCAACAGAACAGTCCCTGGAAATTTGTGGCCACTGATGACTCAGTCCAATAATAAAAATTTAGTCAGAGTCGACAGCAACATGTCACAGGGAGATAAGAACTTGGTAATAGCTTCTCGGTAATAGATTCGAAAAGATCCTTGGTAATAGCTCAGCTCTCTCAAAACAGAAAGTTACAAACATTTCACTATTGTTCCTTGCTAAGCAGCGAGCTGATTGCAGAGCATTAAGCCTGAACAAGCATTTCCTGTTGCATGGTCACTTGGCTTCCCAGAGATTTCCATCACAATTTCCCAAGGAAAGTGCAACAGTAAATGTACCCATGTTTGTGTTTAGGAAATGTCTTATTGACAATAGGAAAACTATACTACTGAACCAGTTTTCCTTAAACATGTTTCTTATGTGTAATGTTGGAAAGCCTGATTTATTCTAGTAAATGATTAATATAAAATATTCCTCTGTCATGTGTCATTCGAAAATTTTATTCACAAATTAATCGTTTCATGAACATGCAATCTCTTATGCAACAGTAGAAATTCTGATTCATTCTAGTAAACTGATTCATTCTAAACATTCCTCTCGCACATGCATCACTGGGAAATTTGATTCATTTGAGTGAATGGTTTCATAAACATTCACTCTCTTATGCGATAGTGGGAAGTCTGATTCATTCTAATAAACTGATTCATTCTAATTAAACAATCCTTTCTCATGCATCACTGGGACATTTTATTCATTTGAGTGGATCACTTCATAAACATTATCTCTAATATGCAACAGTGGAAAGTCTGATTCATTCTATTAAACTGATTCATTCTAAACATTCCTCTCTGACATGCATCAATGGGAAATTTGATTCATTTGAGTGAATAATTTCATAAACATTTACTCTTATATGCAACAGTGGAAAGTCTGATCCATTCTAGGAATTTGCCATTTGTATTGGCAAATGGTGCCAATATAAAATGGTGTCGATACAGTAAAACTGCACATTTTACAGTGTCCTTTTATTGTGGCACACCTAAGGCACACCTGTGCAATAATCATGCTGTCTAATCAGCTTCTTGATATGCCACACCTGTGAGGGGGATGGATTATCTCGGCAAAGGAGAAGTGCTCACTAACACAAATTTAGACAGATTGTAGAGAAATGTATTTGAGAGAAATGGGCCTTTGGTGTGCATCAAAAAAGTCTTAGATCTTTGAGTTCAGCTCATGAAAAATGGGGGCAAAAACAAGTGTTGTGCTTATAATTTTGTTCAGTGTAGTTTAAAGATAGTTAATAGTGAGAATTGTGAGAGACCCTAATCTAAAGTGTGACTAAAATATCTTCATTTGTGTTTTGAACATGAACGCAAGTCTCACGGCTTTGAGTATCTTGCAGTTCAACTACCTTAACAAATCACAGTTTCAAAGAAGCTTCCCCAACCCTGGAGGCCAGAGCATCGCTTTTCCCAGCTCTGGCTGTTTACATCCCTAGCTGTGCTTTTGTAATGGAAAGTGACAGTTTTCTAATGCAACCATTATGAACAGCGAAAGCACTTGGCTTAAAATGCCTCTGTCAGATTAGACTTGTTGGGGTGAGACACCAATCTGCATCTCCTCAGAGATGGGCGCAGATCAGCTCGCAGCCCCTCTCTTCCCGTCTCACCCTCTCACACCTCCGACTCGACACGGCATTACGTCAAACATTTTGCACAGCTATTTAGAATGAGTCACATTCTAAGAAGGCCTCTAGAAGTTCGGCAGAACAGCTTATGCGTGAAATAGCTTGATGTGAGAGAAATTGATGTGTGTGAAATACTGTAGGGGTGAGAAAAAAAAAACTCCCGTAGAAGGAGAGGATGTGATTTGAGCTGTATCTAACCGCAAGGTCGTGGGTTTTAGTGTCTTCCTGGTGGGAGGACGTGGAATATTCTTTTACATGTCAAACACAGGGACACGTTTGGTAAAGGAGATTGATAGAGCATCACCTGGCCTGATGAAAACGAACATAAAATCAATGGCGTGGTGAGCGGGTGGCCCCCCTTTCAATCCCACATAATGAGTTTGCTCCTCACTGTGCTGGCACTGTGGAGCTTTGCCAGGGAAGCATCATTACGCTGACAGAAAAACACACAGGGAAAGCGTTCAACAGTCTCTTGCCTCCTCTATTATTACAGTTCACTCAGTTTGGAGCGAAGGGAGGGAGGGAGAACGAGTCGGTATCTAGCCTGATCTAATACTGGAAAAGATTTTCCTCTGGGGACTTACAACTAACTGAATTGCAGTAGAAACCATAATCTCAAAAACATAAATAAACACGCAGTAAAGACGGAAAGTTCATCTGAAACATCATCTAAATATTTTCAGGGCGAGGGATGTGAATTTCAATGGCAGAAAGACGTGCAGGATGAACTGATCTTGTCTTTAAATCATGTTGAGAATGTACTCAGCCCTGAGCTATGAGGCTAATGAGACGCATTAAAGAACAATGCATCTTTACACACAATTAAAGGGGGATTTAAGATTCTAACTGAGCTGTGAGGAATCTAATGGAATGTAAACAATGCCTCCATATGTGGGTCTTTATCACTAAGGAGCAATATAAATGACCTACAAATATAAATGTATAAAAGAGCAAACACAAAGCAAGCAAATAGTTATTCTTATTAACTAGCACTTATTTGCACTTAACGTGGGAGGCTGCTAATGTCGAGTCAAGTGCAGTTTAACCTGAGAGTTCTTATGTACACTGGCGCAATTCCAGACCTATCTAATGAGAAACGCATTTTACAAGGTGGTGATCCTGTGTGAATTTGTATGACGTGATTCATATGGAAACATATGATTTAAAAAAAAAAAAGTATGCATGAAGGTCCACCCCTAATCCTAACTTGGGGTGTACAAATTAGCCATGAATTAGCCAAAATGTAGAAGAGTTACGAATTGCCATTAGAGTGTGTTGGGATTTCCCAATCGTGCAGTGCTAAGTTACAAAGGATGCAGAAGACTACTGTGATATGACATATACTGTACATATTCTGAATGTTACGAAATACTACCGACACTTTAAATGGTTCTTTAAAAAGCTCAGGGGCCGTTTAGACAGAATACATTTTTGCATTCAACTGTGTTGCTTTTCAATAGTTTTTCTATGTAAACATGTGCTAGACCAGTGGTTCCCAAACTTTTTGGAGTGGAGTACCTCCTGAGGCATCCTCCTGCATACCCCCTCTCTTCCACTCTCACATTTTCTATTAAAGGGATAGTTCACCCAAAAATGAAAATTTGATGTTTATCTACCCAGCGGGCTTTCCACACGAACAAACGTACATGTGGCATTATTATGAGCAAAAAATAGATTCGGGTTCGGGTCGAGCTCGGACATAAATATCCTGTCGAGCTCCGGTCGGGTTCGGTTACTACTCTGATGAACGCGGGCCGGGCTTGGACAGAAAAATGTGGCCCGATCCGCACTCTAAAGCAGATAAACATAACATTTTCATTTTTGGGTGAACTATCCCTTTAAGGGACAATATTTGCCCCCTAAATTGACTTTAACCTTTTTTAACCTTTATATATACCTTTATAACATAAAAAGTTCAATACAGAAATATGCAATGATTTATAAAACCAAAGAGATTCTTTGAATTATTAAACTAAAACCACAAGCAGGTGGTGGCAAGTCATGTCAATGCGCAAGTCATTGAGTCATTCATTCAGTAACGAATCAAGTAGCTGTATTTGAGAATGAATCACTGAATCAACTGCTGCATCCTAATTCGCATACTATCTGTACTAGACAGTAGGGATGGCAATTTCAAATCACTGCTTCATGAAGCTTTACAAATCTTCTGTTTCGAATCAATTGGTCTGGAGTGTCTAGGTCTGGATTCTAGGGAGCGATGATCTCTGTAAACCCATGAATCATGAGCAGTCACTGAAAACCATCTCTGATCTCTGATCAGTTTTATACATTTAGTACATCTACTATTTAGTACAGATAGTATGCAAATTAGGACGCAGCAATTGATTCAATTTTTAGATGTTTTAATGAGACATTAGTATAATTAAAAGGAATAATAGTAGTTAATAGTCTCGAATTGGTTTGTTTAGCTGAGCCATCCATGGAACAAACAAAACAAGCCCTGACAATTGATAAAAGAACAAATAGACACTAATATTTAATGTCATTAGATATAGTTAATTGCATTTTACTTTGAATAAAACATTTGCAAAAGATGTGTTTTTATGCATGTTTGGCCTGGGGTTTGTTGCATTTATACTGTTCGATCATCATAGAAGATTTCCATATCATAAAAGGCGGAGCCTCTGAGCACACCTACCTATTATATCATTGAATGATGGTATTAGCCAGAGCACAATTTTTTCATTTTGGCTCTTCGAAAAGATGTTACACCATTAATTCTTCAGTTTCGCGTGAGGGATATATCAGGGCCTTAATTGCGAAAAAAGGCAAATATGTAACGTGAAAAAGTTGTGACCTATTATTAGACCAAAAGGGAAAGGAACCATGTTTCTACAAAAAAGAATGACACATAAAGAAGACATATTATGCCCCTTTTCACAAGATGTAATATAAATCTCTGGTCTCCAGAATGTGTTTGTGAAGTTTACCCCCTTGAGTGGCTCGGATGCCCGGAGTCTTTGGATACTCGTATGTTCGTTGGTACATCCAACAACAGAACATTTGTAATGTTTTTGGTGCAGACATTGTAATACTCTAGCTATCTGATCCACCGAGTAAAGAGAAATGGCGTCTCTGTGCTCTATGCTAAAAGGGCAGATCTTCAACATTCATGGGCGGGGTTTCCCTACTCTTGCGTAGGAGTAGGGGGAAATATGAAACAGGGTGTTACGTGAGATTGATAATGATTGATGGGGATGATAAAAAAAAATATTGGGTGGATTTTTACCATTATGGCTGGTTGTTTACACACACTGTGGGCACACATTTTTGTTCAAAGCACCTTATTAAAAGTGAATTTTGCTGGTTGCCTTTAACTGGTTAAAGTGAGACCAGTTAGTGAATAAGACACTGGTTTTTGCTTTAAAAAAAGGTACGCACTAAAAAGATTTAGTGAATACGAGCCACGACAAGATATTGCAGTAAAGGAATTTTTTTCTGTGAAGTCTCCAGTTATACTTCCTTCATCTCAATATAATTTTAATTACCATCAAACAAGACACAAGAAACATTACCATACCAACATCAGATTTATCTCCAGATGTGCAATGATGCTTATAAAAAATCAACAACAAGAACCAAAATGATATACTGTAATTAACGAACAGATGATTCAGTTTAACTATTTGAAGGGTCAGGTTGATGTTAAATATAAAGACAAATCTGATTAGTTGTGATTAAAAGCAAGCTGCTTGACCCCTTTGTCTGTAATTTGAAGGCAAATTACTGCTTTCTTGCACAATCGATGAATACATTATCCAGCACATCTGCTTAGAAATCCTCCAGTCTGGAGATGTTATTTCATGAAAACATTAAAGATACAAATGAGACATTCAACATATCTTTCTTGAAATGCAGGGCTTTCAAAAATATTACTTTTCTGTTTCATTTTTTTGTTGTGCACGCCATAATGGGGGGGTTTTATGTTCATATGTCTTTTATGTTAATCTTTATACAGCTTTTGTTTTGAAGTTCTGTAGATGTTCATTGTTAAGTTAATAGTCCTGTATACAAATATGCCTACTTACCTACTACACACACAGGTTATATAATACACAGTATTTATAAAAAAGGTGGCAAAAATACCAGCTACAATGGTTTCTTGTTCCACACACTCTGTTTTATATTATCAATAAAGCTGGATTACCAGGATTTGGCTCTGATGTATTTATAACAACGTGGCAACCAAACAAAATCGCTAAGCCTTGGAGAGTTAAAGTATGTAAAATCAATCTAAAGATAAGAACCAAGAGCAGGTCTCCTGTTCTCGCTCAGCATCTGCATGCTGATTAAACTCCTCATTTGCCATTGAAGTCAAGGAATGAAGAAGGTCAAGTCCATGGAGAGCAGGCAGAATGCGACAGATCCTGCCCCCAGGGCAGATGCTGCCGGTGGGGATAAAGCCACTGTCTCAGTCTGCTGCACCTGATAATCACTGTCTCAGCCAGTGTTTGCTGAAAGACAAGGCCAGGGAAGAAGGGTTGGCTCTGACCTGTCAATGATGGCACACATGTCGAGGCTGACGTTCTCAAAGGCACCCATCCTTCCCTGCTCCACTGCGGTCAGGTCAGCCAGCTGATCGTCCACCTGAATGAGCTGCATGCAACCCTGGAACGAGCGCTGGATGGGAGATGCTCTGGTTCTTAAAAAATAACCTAAACAAACAACACACACAGAAAATATGTTACATGCCAAAAAAAAAAAAAAAAATCTGTTATGACTATAATAGCAGACGTACTGTAATAACACTGATATTTATTAAGATTAAGATAACTATTGCTGAAAAGAGCTGTCAACTTCAATTTTCATTTTACATACACTACCATTTGGGGTCAGTAATATTTTGTAATGTTTTTGAAAGATGTTGTTTATGCTCACCAATGTTGCATTTAAAAAAACACACAGTAAAAACATTATATTGTGAAATACAGTTTTATCATTACAATTTAAAATAACTGTTTTCTGTTTCTATATTTTTAAAATATTATTTATTCCTGTGATGCAAAGCTGAATTTTCAGCATCATTACTCCAGTCTTCAGTCACATGACCCTTCAGAAATCATTTTAATATTCTGATTTAGTGCCCAAGAAATAACTTATTATCATCAATGTTGAAAACAGTTATGCTGCTTAATATTTTTGTGAAAATTGAAAAATTCAGGTTTTATTTGATTAGTAGAAAGTTGTAACATAAATGTCTTTTCAAAATTAAAAATGTATTTTAAACTTTGATTTAAAAACCCTTTTATTATATACGAATATTTGAATTTACAGTTTAAATAAATAAGAAATAAAAACACTAAAATAAAAAATGAATGAATTGAACTAAAATGAATTGTTTTAAAAAGATTAACTTTAGATGGCAAGTAATCTACAAGTAAAATGAGGGGATAATGAGCATTCATAATAGTCTGATATATATTCAATAATGATAGATTTCAATTTCTTTATTTGTGGCCAATAACAAACATGGTGATGATATATTGTGCAGCCCTAATTAACTATATACATAAAGTTACAATTACTTTACATAAAATCTTATTTCAAAGGCTTCAGCATTGCACACATCCAGAGATCCCAATCCTGCCCAAAAAGTATGTTATTTAATGAACTATGATATTACCCGTAACTCAACATTTAAAAAAAGTGTCTGAATAGTGCTTTAATTATAGCTATGCCCTCAAGTGAGACACTTAACCTCATACTGTAGGACTGAGATCTGTGTACTGTTTTGCTCTGGATAAAAAAGGTCAAACTAAATTAAACACAAAAATAAAGTCAGTGAGTATGATCTAATGTCATATGTGTGGAAGGTATTATAATGTCATGCGTGTAAAAGCTGAACATAAGGACCATTAACTGGGGAAAAACCTATCAACCTAACCTCATTAACCAAGTGATAGCTTTGACACCAAAAAAGGTCATGCACATCGCAAACAATCAGCCAACTCTGATGCTACTAATGAGATAAAATACCTAGAAACACTGAACAAAGCCAGATTAGACAGATTTCTCCACATGGATCGCTGACATTCCTAGGAGAAAATGCGGAACCTAGACCCCAAAGATCTGGCAAATCCACAGGGTTGGTTACGCTTGTGTTAGAGGTAAACAAAGCTTTCCATTATGCCGATCACAGGAAGGTCTATTGAGATTCACCTTGCGTCCCCCTGACATTAATCTACAAATGAGAGCATCTGGAAGCATCAGTGTTTGCAAGGCTTGCTTAAAAAATAAAATAAGAAGAGAAGAGAAAAAACAACAACAACAAAGTTCCTCAAGTTTGCTGGGCCATCTGTCTTGTCTGTTTCCTGCACCTGTCCAGGAGTCTACATGCCTGAGCAGTCAACAGAGGAGAATGAGGAAGGTGGGCTATTGGAAGACACACTGAGGGAAATGTGCCTCACTACAGAGGAAAACCGAGAAAAACAAGCATCTGCTGACAAATTAAGGCAGGGCTGCAGTGGCATCTCAATGATTGCCAGGATTTGTGGGGATCTGGGAAGCTGCCAGGATCCGTGATCAACAAGGGACGTGGGAAAAGGCAGCCTTTCGTCACCCACGCTTGGAAGCAACTTCCCGGTGACTGCTTTTGTCCCATTCTGCTGTCGTAATTAATTGAGGAGAGTCACATTTCTGACAAGATAACACTCTAAATTACGACTGAGGTCTACAACTCACACTCCTGACAGGGTTTCTGAGTAGCTTCTGCATGACTGTGTTTACGTGCTGCTGATGATTTTGCAGGGATTGGAGAATAACTACTGTAAGATTAATGAGTGTCTATGGGCTCCATGTATTATTCATGAATGGCAAATGGAATATGGAGGATTCCTGTGGGAAGCCCTTGTTTTAAACTTTTATCCTCATCAATAAGCCCAGTGCAGATGTTACCTTTATGTTTATACTGCTTTGGATAGTCTATAATGATGTTAAGGAGAATCCAACAATGATTGCACTTTATTTTGATGATCCCCTTTAGACATTCTGTTGACAATAATAATGTTGCACCTACAGTACATGTCAACTAACTCTTAATTAGAATTTTAAATATAAAACATTAAAAAATAAAGAGTTAGCAAATATTAAGCAGACAGTCTACTAATACTCTAATGACACTCTATTATGTTATTTATAGTCAACAGAATGTCTAAAAGGGACCTTCAAAATAAAGTGTCAACAAAATATTTGTTCAAATACTGTTAAACAGTATTTTCTCCTAAAGTGACACGAACCATGAGTCTGAGAAGGCTTCCTTGCTCTCACTGTGTTCTCAATTAGGCCCAAAACAAAGTAAAAGTGATGGGAAACAACGTAATCCAGGTGAAAAATGTATCTTTGCTGTGATTGGCTGATTTCTCTGCATTTCATACTCTCAACAGGTTCATAAATTGGCCTGAATGGGTCGAACTGGTGGAAACGGATGGGCTAATTTCAGAGTAAACAATTCGCCCACTCAGACAACACCTTTTGTTGATCAAGTCCAAATCTAAAAAAAACATGAATTGACTTGCAATGAGCCAGTGAATAAGCCAGTGTTCAGTCATACGCCACCTCTGTAAACATCATGATATGCGCCTTTATCAAAGATTGTGGGTCTAAAATAAGGAGATACTCAAAAAGTAAATTAGACTTATTTAAAGATGCTTAACTTTGCTAAGTTTAAAATGCGTTCTGTTAATGCCATTCAAAATTCTCGGATTTTGTTTTTTAAAGAAAGTAATAGTTTTATTCAGCAAGGATGAATTAAATTGATCAAACATGACAGTAAAGACTTTTATAATGTTAACAAAAAATACAATATATAAAACAATTCATATTTCAAATAAATGCTGTCCTTCTGAACTTTCTATTCATCATAAAATCCCCCCAAAAAACTTGTATCAGCAGCATAACATTGATAATAAACAGAAATGTTTCTTGAGCAGAAAATCAGCATATTATAATGAATTCTAAAGGATCATGTGACACTAAAGACTGGAGTAATGATGCTGAAAATATAGCTTGAAAATCAAAGGAATAAATTACATAAATACAATAAAACAGAGACAAGTTTATTTTTTTTTAAATTGTACAGTACTGTATTTTTGATCAAATAAATGCTGTCTTCTTGTTAAGCATAAGAGACTTCTTCAAACACATTAAAAACATTACTGACCCCAAACTTTTGAATAGTAATGTAATCCAATATAATTACACAAATTACTCTTAAATCAAACAAATACCAAATTAAATTTGATATATTTGTTTGTTTATAATATCGAAAGAATCTTTTTTGAGCATATTAAAAATAGTCAAAAACATTGGTAGCAGCAAATAAAAGCTCCACTACATGCCATATACTGTTTTGAAGAAACATTTGAGAGTCCATTTTCTTTATTCCACTTTATTGCAAAGTCATCAAAACAAAAGCTGACCTCCTACAGTTTGATGGTTATTTTAAAGTCCTAATCAGCTGCAGAAGAACTCTACGGTCCTTCTATGTTTAATGCTGTCTTTATTACAAAATCCAATCTACTGCCATCTCCCATCAGACAGTCATTAATTCGGGTGAGGTCTGCCACAAATGTGCAGAACCATCCTCTGTAAAATAGGTTTGGGAGACTACATCTAACCAGAGAGGTAGTCAGGAGACAAGCAGTCCCTTTCTTGGAAAAACAAAGATCTATTCTCTCGGTTCCACTGCAGACAGCTAAATACATGAGACGGTATTTTGGAGACATTGGGGACTGATGGGAGTTTTTCTGTTTGCTAGGATATTCCACTAGGTCTTAAATGATGTGCTAAAGCTAATTATGTTTTGTTCGCAGATGAGTACTTGGGCTCTTGACATGAGAGGGCCAAAACTTTTTGATTATGAATGGGATTTTAATTACTTTTTACTGCTGTTAATTAGTATGGTACAACAACAATACCGTTCCGAATACCACCAATACCTTATTTTTGTACAATCTGAAAATAGACTATGATAAAAAATGTAAACCACAAAAAATGAAGATATTTTGAAGAATGTTTTAAGTTTTTGTTTTTTTGTCCATACAATGAGAGTCATTTCAATATGCCTGTCCTCATCAAAGTGACATGGCATTTTTGGGAGACAAAATCAAAAGGTCCCTTACACCCTCCCTTAGCCACAGTACTCTATAGAATATTACATTTATGTATCTTTGGGTTTTATAATGTTTTGTGCATGCATATCAAATCTCTACCAAAGCTTTACTTGTCTGAAACAAACACAGATTCTGTTTTGTTGACAGAGAAATTCCAAGAGTTATGGAAATACAATGTGCATCAGGCCAGTCTGTCTATCGCTGTAATGAGGATCTGAATCAGGTGTATATCTGTTTCCCGGGGTTTATCTTGCACAAACACACATGACTATCTTTGCACTTTAGAGTCATTATCTCAAGGCTGCTAACAGTAATAACCCACCTGTGGAGGCACAGAGGGTTCACTTTCCAATCTTCACCTTGCAAAATAAAAACTTTCTATTTTATTTATCTATTTTATTTCAAGGTAAACTAGTATTCTGCTAGAGAAGGTGATGATAAAATGTTATACAGATTGAATGGTTTGCCAAACAATAGCATAAATAGCATTACCAGCTGCATGACGAATATACTGGAAAACGTTTTGAACCATTTCTAAACAGAGATAATGCCCTTTCTTAAATTTAATGTATACATACTGATTTCAAGCTGAGAAGCCATCATAGTTCTTGCACTAAGCTTACATATGAGAAGCCATAAAATCAACCAGATAAACAAGCATCCTTCCATGCATAGCAGTGACAGACATAAGGGAGATTGGTATGCTCTTGCAGTCTACCCAACACGTGCATGTGTTCACACTGATGAAATGCATTACATCTGCCTGAGTGAGGTGAATGTGAATATATGAGCAGGAATCAAACACTTTTCATGTGATGCCTCTAGAATCCTAATTTGGTCCTGTTTATTTTGTATTTTTTTTGTAGCTGACCTCGCCATAGCTCAGTATGATCAGAGGCCTGCCTTTGATGATTTTACCGCATTAAATTTAATGCGCCCAGGTCCATGCTCTACAATTAGCTCCCATGCATAAACAGCCTCAATTACCTGTGTTCATGCTGGTGGTTTCACAAGATAAACAAGAAACCCGGTGGATAAAGATCTATATTTATATGCATTTGGCAAAAAAAAAAAAAACTGTACTGTAAATTGCTTATGTAGTGCTTATAAAAAGTGTCTTCTAACTGAAAAATGCCCTTGCTTTATAATAATCAACTGAATTAAGAATAACCTTGCTTTATAATAACCAGGTTTGGAAGGAAGGAATAAATATTTTATAATGGGGTCCCCAAAGGATCAAAATCTCACCTGAAATTTTCAGGTGTTAAAAAAATAAATACGACCTCATGTTGTGTCAATCACGTTTACACACTTCATCCGAAACTTTCCTCCGTCATAAAAAGAATTCTGATCTGGTTCGATTTTCTGCATTTTTCACATCCGTAGCAAGAATTTTGAGAGGTATTTTGACAATTCAGAGCCACCGTACAGGCGAATGCCAAAATCTTGATTAGTGTCTGACAAGTTGATCCACTTCGTCTCGCAGCACAAAGCACTGTATGACAGACAAAGTGTCAATATATAATATGTGGCTCCAGTATCGCTCGTAAAGCATAAAACTGAGCTACTGACATCCTGGAGTAAACTTTGAATCACTCTAGATAATCCTGCAGCTCCTTGATAACAGTGTTCATTTTGTTCACAAATTATTTTCGTCATGATTTTCGTCAACAACCTTTTTTTCTCTGACGAAAACGAGACTAAATAAAAACCAGTTTTAGATCTCAAAAACTATGACGAAAATCTCCTGTCATTTTCAAAATGTTAGGGAGGGACAGTTAGGGAAGAGATCCAGTCAGTACTGATGTCCTGTGTAATAGATGCGCATATTTTAATTGTAACGTGCGGATCTAACCATGGGAAAATGTGGCGCTGTTAAGTATTCCACAGGCTCAAGAAACTGTACTTCAGAGCGGTCAATCAATGAATAGCGCACATTTATGCCAGTTAATTGTTAATGAACTAATGCTGATGAATAATGACAATGTTTACTTTATGGTGTTTATATAGTAATATGTTTTAGACGGTTGTAACAATGCATATTTTGGCTGTTTTCAAAACCTGGAAAATGCTGCCTTCAGAGAACACATTTCAAGGTGGGAAGGCATCAAGGCACGTCCAAATCTAATGTTAGCTTCACTTCCTGTCTCCTGAGACACCTTCATCTGATCGATTTTTGAATGCAGCATATGTGGATCATTCGCTGCCTTTTATATCCCACAATCCTGTGTGTTCCATTTTGTGATAGTTGAGCTGAACCAAAAAAGATGGTGTCCGAAAGTTGCAAAAAATATATTAAACATATTATAGCCGCACAAATGTGGTTCAGGCAATGCATACCTTGATTATCTTCACCACATGTATTTATAACAAAACAAAATATAAAACACAATCCTGTCTCTTTTCGTTTACATAAAAAAATGTAAACATAATATGCTTCAGACAACAAGTATGCATATATATTATTATCACTGTAATAAAATTAAATATGACATAAAACACAACCCAGTCACATTTCGCTAAATGTCAGTTTATGTGTGATCAATAATAGCCATTATAAAAGTATAAGTAAAAGGTATAAGAAGTTATACAATAAATAAAGCAAACAATTCAGTCAAACAAAGTCAGCGCTAGTAGGCTACAACAGTACATTTAATAGCCTAAAAAAATTAAGTTATGAAACTTCACTTTGCCTCAGCCAAAACAATTTGGCAGGAAACAAATTATAGATTGATGAGACCAAAGATCGCCCATTAGATCTACACAAGACAAATTATATCTCATGTTTAACCACTACAGAGACATCAGAGCAAGCAGCAAACGGCAGAAGGACTAACCAAGGAAAGGCTGCTATCGGCGGGGTTAAGGAATCCTGAGTGCCCGCTGATCGACTGGATCTCACAACCCGAAAAACGGCAGATAAAATGTTCAAATAGGCGCTCTCTTTATAAATAAACCACAGATTTGAGCTTTAAACAAATACATTCTCGCCTGAAATTGTCTTGTGACACATTTTGTGACACATTACCAGTAGCATTTTTACGTCGGGTATCTCATCCGCTTGTTGGTGCTAGATGCATTCTGGGATACTTGTCTGTCTGAAGTCCACACAAGTCACCTCTCGATGCATCTTTGATAAATTATTTTATTAAAAAGGTTCGGGAGAAGCACGTTCAGATAACTGACACAAGTGGAGAGCACTCAGATAATCAACAATAAGAGGTATACATACGCAGCAGTCCTACCTCCGTTCATTTACAGTCTATCAGCATCCCTCCACCAACCCTTCTCCACACTTTCAGTTCTAACCACTTACATACACGGGGGTACTTCGGCACAAATTCCGAGCTCAAAGACTTCCCCCCGGACAGCATACCAAAAACGCATTTAAATGTACTCTCCATAAATTATATGTAAGTGTGAACTCGTGAAAAGGGGCGGATCAAGGACACATCTGGGGATTTGAACTGTACTTGGCTAGATGTGAACTTTGAATTGGAACAATACTTGGGCAGCGACTGATGACGTTTCACAAGTTCACGAGAACACAAGTACAGACAAGAGTGCATATTGAGAAACCGCCTTTATCTCCCTCATCTGAACTTGGAAGAGAAGCTGCAACTGCATTATAGTAAGGCACAGACATTTCAAAATGAGAGTCAATGTGTATTTCAAGCTTGTTTATAATTAAAAGTCACACACACACACACACATATATATATATATATATATATATATATATATATATATATATATATATATATATATATATATATATATATATATATATATTTTACACCATAAATTTCATCCCCATTTAATTCATAGTCAGGAGAAAAGAGTATTTGACACATATTATTCAATAAAGTATCAGGGTTATAGGTAACTAAAACCATAAAAAATATATATTCATTAATTAAAAATTAAATGTTAACTGAAAAAAAAAAGTACTTGAAGCTTTAGCTTAACCTGATATACAAGTAAAACAGAAGTACAGAATTATAAAAACTATATAGATGTTTTTTAAAAAAACAAACTCAAAAAATGAATTTGTGTATTTTTGCGCTTGAGTGGTCAAAAATGTCAGTTTTGACGTATTCCAGTAACAGTTGGTTATTTAATGCTTACATGCTCAATGAATGCATTTCAATTGAACTAAACTCATTAGATTGAAATCTACTGTATATTTAGTCGACTAAAACTAAAAACAATTCAGGTGACTAAAATATGACAAACTAAATGGCATTTTAGTCAAAAGACTCTGCTGAAACTAAATAAAAATTTGCTGTCAAATGAACACTGCTTGATAAGTAGGAGGAACTCTCCTTCCTCTGCGCAATCTCTCTTTCTCTATTTTTAAGAAGATGTAGACTTCAAGATATTTTAAATGTTTTTAAAAACAGATTAATAATATGCATTGGACTCAGTGTGCAAGGTTTCTGTGCGTGACAAATTGTTGGGATGAATACGAAAATTTCAGACTCAATATGCAAAAAACCCTGGTTTAGACTATGATCTGTACTGTGACAGACAGGTTTGGCTCAACTATGCTGCGATCAGAGCAAACTGTTTATCCCAAATATGCTTAAATTGAGTCTTCTAATAGGTTTCAATCTGTTTTACAGTCATTTCCAATGTTAACGTTCTTTGGCATATTCATATTATGCCATATGGACAATCTTTCTAAGCTCAAAAAAAGATCCAATCAGCAGTAAACAAATCAGACAGTACAGACACATCTCTCTACAAAATAATAGTGATGGATAGAGAAGCATGATTGATCATTATAGTTGGTGTGCAGGTGAACCAACAAGAGTGCAGGGAGGAGAAGTGAAGCTTTTTGATCTCATTTTAGAAGCTGTCATGTGTAAGTGTGCTGCCGTGCCGTACCAGACCCAGAGCGGTGGGACTGCAGTTCTTACCTCATTTAGCTGTTTTTGAAGATGTGTGAGTCTGATAAAGCTATCAGCCATGCAATCCCTCAGCCTCAATAGACAGGCAGGTTGATAGCGCCAGACACTGCTGTCTATCTCAGCCACTGGTTTTCCTTTGCATACTCGCCTCTCTGAGCTGCTGAACATGTTCTTATCTCTGACTTCCTGCCAATGGTCCGATCGGACAGATGGCTGGCTGAGGAGGGCACTGGGGTGGGTTTGTTTCCATCAGAGGTGGAATGTGTGTGTGGTGGCATATGCAACTTTGGATCAAAAACTTTACAAACCTAATGGCAAAAGACAAGGACGGAAGGTCACAGCACCCTCCCACTCCATCAAAGTGAAATCGAAGAACTAACTGGTGTGACGTCATTTTGAACAAAATCAGGCCAAAACGAGTTCGAAACAACTTGCCAAAGCAAACTTTCTGGAAAAGTTCTTTCAGGACTGTAAACACTTTCAAACTAATATTGGTCTATGGTAATTACATAATATGTAGGTGTGCTCGAAAGTATAAATTGTATAAGTTTAAAAAGTATAAACTACTTTATAAACTGAAGTTGTAATTCTTGTTGAAACATGTTTAATGCTGTAAAGCTGCTTTCTTTAAAGAAATTAATAGTACAAAGTGCTTTACAAATAAGCGTGGTATGACTTGATTGGAGTGCCGAATTGCAGAGTTTCTGCAAACATAACCACAATGTTATGATCAGATGCTTACTTAACTGTGATTCTCTTGCTACTGTCAATTTTGAGATGTATTTATTTTATTGAGAGGAAACATGCAAAACATGCAACGATCAGGCATAAAATGATGTCCTAACATTGTGTTGGTCTCCCTTTTGCTGCCAAAACAGCCCTGACCCGTGGAGGCGTGGACTTCACAAGACCCCTGAAGGTGAACTGTGGTATATCTGGCACCAAGATGTTAGCAGCAGATCCTTTAAGTCCTGTAAGTTGCGAGGTGGGGCCTCCATGGATCAGACTTGTTTGTTCAGCACATCCAACTGATGCTCGATTGGATTGAGATCAGTGGCCTGTTGCACAAAGCTGGCTTCAGTTGCTACCCAGGTAAGTTCAAGATTAGTTTGAGTAAACTCTGGTTTTTCGGGCTCAAGAAGGTGGATTGGTTTTTAGCAGTGTTCATCACCATGGTAACTTACACTACATGGCTAAACTGCTCTGGAGCAGGTTTCATTCTGGGTTTGAGATCGCAAACCCAAACTGGACCAATCAGCTGGACCATACACACCCCCTGTATCTCTCATCTCATCATCCTTTGGTGCTAATTATTTATTATATTTATATAATATGAATTATAATTATTTTTATTTAACATAAAATATTCATATAATTATTATATTAATTGACAAGTAGCCAAATATTATTATAAATATAAAACATGCATTCATAATTATTTTAAACATGTATTCATTTGAGCTCTTTGTGAACCTATAATTATTAGGCATATTTATTTGATTCACATCATGCATTGATAGTCATATTCTTTCAGCTGCCTTCTCAAACTGTCGCTGCAGCAGCAGTTTATTCCTGCTTTGTAAACGCATTTAATTTCATGATAATTTTCAAAATGATCTCTCAATCTTCAGAAGAGAAGTGAATTGCGATATCTCTCTTTTCTCTCATCTCTCAGTGAATTAAATGGACACTGTGATTGGCTGTTTGCCGCACGTGTCACACTTTCAGGTGCACGCGCTTCAGAGTTAATCGCAAACTCTGGATTAAACCTGAGTTGACAGAGAAAGTTTATACCAAGCTTTGAGAAACCATTGAACTTGATCTAAACCAGGTTGGATTTATCTGGATTTGTCAACTCTAAACCTACTCTGAAACTCAGAGTTTGTACAGCTAGCTACATGCAACAGGCCTCCGGGGAACTTGGAGGCCAAGTCAACACCTGAAACTCATTGTGCTCCTCAAACCATTCCTGAACCATTTTTGCTTTGTGGCAGGGCGCATTATTCTGCTGAAAGAGCCCACAGCCACCAGGGAATACTGTGTCCATTAAAGGGTGTACATAGTCTGCAACAATGCTTAGGTAGGTGGTACATGTCAAAGTAACATCCACATGGATGGCAGGACCCAAAGCTTCCCAACAGAACATTGGCCAAAGCATCACACTGAATCTGCCGGCTTGCTTTCTTCCCATAGTGCATTCGGCTATCATGTGTTCCCCAAGTAAGCAACACACACACACACGGCGATCCACGTGATGTAAAAGAAAACGTGATTCATCAGACCAGGCAAAGTTCTTCCATTGCCCCTTGGTCCAGTTCTGATGCTCACATGCACTGTTGACTGGTCCTTGGCTATGCAGCCCCATTCACAACAAACTGCAATGCACTATATATTCTGACACCTTTCTATCAGAACCAGCATTAACTTATTGAGCAATTTGAGCTACAGTAGCTCGTCTGTTTGATCGGACCACATGGGCCAGCCTTCGCTCCCCACGTAAATCAATGAGCCTTGGCCGCCCATGACCCTGGCTGTTCACTTACTGTTCCTTCCATGGACCACTTTTGATAGATACTGACCACTGCAGACCGGGAATACCCCACAAGAACTGCAGTTTTGGAGATGCTCTGACCCAGTCATCTAGCCATCACAATTGGACCAAATCCTTACAATAGCCCATTTTTCCTGCTTCTAGCACATAAACTTTGAGGACAAAATGTTCACTTGCTTCCTAATATATCCAACCCACTAACAGGTGCATTGATGAAGAGATAATCAGTGTTATTCACTTCACCTGTCAGTAATGTTATGCCTGATCTGTGTATTTCCATATTTACCCACTGTAAATGTCACTCCCAAAAGCATGGGCATGGGATGTTCACAAAAACAAAAAAAAATGTACCGCTACAAAGGAATTAAAAAAATGTGTTACCCCTGAGCAAAGAACAAAAAAGAACTTTGCTGTGAGTATATCATAGCCTTTTTCTGATATATTTGGATCGAGGGAAATCATGACAACTGATGCTTCCAACAGCTATACAAGTTCTGACTACCAACTCAAGACGGCAGCGATTAAGCCAAGCAAACTTTTTGATGGGTTTACCAACAGGCTTAGATGGACTAGCTCCGGCTCGCATTTGACTTTTATCTAAGTTGCATTGTGAGGCCCCAGTTTTTTTCTAGAAGATGTAGTTGTGACTTAAAGTGAATTTTAAATAAGTAATATGTGTGATAAATGTTTTATTCATTCTTACATCAAAACTGTACTGACATTTTGCCTTAACACTCTGGCTCTCATGAGAGTTGAAAGACAATGGAAGATGTTCACACTAATCTGGGCAGCCAATTATTTCTTCTTTTAAGCAGACCATCCCTTTGTTAATTTTCTTTCATTTTCCAATTAAACAAGATTAAGCATAAAAGCATATCAGCATATATGTCCACCCTGATTTATTTAAAGGGTTATCTTTATGCATGCATAGTGAAGCAAGTTCTCAAAATCCTTTCTAGTGCTGGTCCCTCAGCAAAAACGAATTCAAAGGCCTTTGTAAATCAGTGTCAGCGTCCAATACACCAGGGAAAGTGAGAAGATCTGAAGATCTATTCTTACAGTATTTTGGCATCCTCAGTTTTAGTCTCAATTTTTCAACTTGCCTCCAAAGTGGTACGTGCTTCCTGTTGTGATCTGGACAGGTGAGTTGGTTCTCACAGCCGATGCTTCATCCCCATCAATGGTCAGCATGGCAAAGTTCTCTTTGGCCAGGAAACGAACATCATGCCATTCTCCATCATTCAGACCAGAACCTATAAGAAAAGAGAGAAAACTATAAATTTACAACCAAAACAATGTTGCAACCTTTTCACTGTTGAGTCTGTCAAGTAAAAATACACATTTACTGTATTTTTGCTCAAATAAATGCAGCCTTGGTGAGCACAAGATATTCCTTTTAAAAACAAAGAAATCGTATTGAGTACAACCACTCACTTTTGCTGTCTCTAATTCAGCGCATATGTCCGTTCACTTTTCAGAGCGCTGTCAGACAAATCCATTCCACTTGAGGAATTCCCTAATAAATTAAACTTCCGCATTTTAGCTACAGCCTTGACTTCCACACTGCTGGTTCCTCAAATCCATTCCACTTCATTCAGAGTCCATATAAATTAAACATGTTTTTACTAATCGTGCCTGTTACACTCCACCACAGGGCCTGAAATTAACACCTGACCACGCGCCAAATGCATTGTCAATCTACCTGCCACATTGGCAGGTAGCCAATGCAAATTGAGTGATTTACCAGTAATAATATTAATTTAGCTCTGTTTAACAGTTCCTGAACGCTGTAACTAACAGCAGCCAGGACCTGACTAAATCAGTTGCCATCAACATTCCAGCCGTGTGATGTGTTTATATAAGAGCTGCGGTAGGTCTATATTTTACGGTCTATGGGTCTAACGTTATTAGACCATGTGGACTAAGATGCTGGCCGCGCAGGTTCTCGGAGAAACTCAGTTAACATAAGCGGTTAAAATGACAAATTGCGGAGTTTTTATAACTGCAGATACAGTAAAGCAACATCACACAAACTGTTTTCCTGAATAGCCTACCATCACGATTGAAAATGACATGGATTTTATATGACATTATGTCACTTACATTTTATATGCAATATTTTGTTCGATTTCAGCAGCGAAAATATTCTAATTTAATAATCAAATTTAAGAAAATAAACTGAAAGCTGAACCATAGCCTGTATTTAATATGATAATGGAAAAAATTCCCTTTATAAAATGTAAAAATATCAAAGATATGCAGATTTAAATATGTCAAAGCTGATTGAACTCTGTTAAACACACACACACACACACACACACACACACACACACACACACACACACACACACACACACACACACACACACACACACACACACACACACACACACACACACACACACACACACACACACACACACACACACACACACACACACACTCACACACACACACACACACACAAACACACACAAACACACACACACACACACACGTTGGTTTTCATGTTTTATGGGGACATTCCATAGGCGTAATGCATTTTATACTGTTCACACCGTATTTTCTATCCCCCTACACTGCCCCTGCCCCTAAACCTACCCATCACAGGAGACATGCTGCATTTTTACTTTTTCAAAAAACATCACTTAGTGTGATTTATGACCTGTTTTCCTCATTGGGACCAAAAAATGTCCCCACAAGGACAAGGATTTCGGATATTGCCATCTTTGTGGGGACATTTTGTCCCCATACCGTAGGGATTACCAGTCCACACACACACACACACAAAATAATCCGGATAAGCAAATTTTTAAATCCACCTGCCACAGTGGCTGGTGGTCAAAAAAGTTAATTTCAGGCCCTGCTCCTGCAACACAGCAAGGTAAACAAAGCATCTTAGCATATCTGCTACTCAGATAGGGCTGCAAATAAAGTTGGTCGATTATTTTTTCGATTAATCGGATGGAGAAAAAAACACAATATTCCACATCCTGTCTAATGCTGTCCTTCAAACAAACATATCAGCTGAGTGCTATGAACACATACATACTGAATAAATCTACCCTTACAAAAATAACAATGGTTTTACAACAAATAAAACAAATACATAATAATAATTAATAAATAAATAAAACAGGGTTCCCTATATCGAGGGAACTTCGCACTGCGTCGGAACGACGAATTTGGGGATGCTCCCTAAGCATCAACGCATCTGAAGTATGAATGAAACTAGTCCAATCCTGATTGGTGCTACGTCATGACGTAGATGTAACGGCATACCGGAAGCTATAAAGGAGCCCAGCGCATTGTAGCGTCAGTTATCGCTCTTCAGCATAACCCTCTGTGTGAAACTGTCTGTCTATTTATTGTTGTTTGTCCACATATATATATATATATATATATATATATATATATATATATATATATATATATATATATATATATATATATATATATATATATATATATATATATATATATATATAAAAGAATATATACAATGGCGACGGAGTTTAAAAGATGTGTGCACCCGTGTCCCCGCTTTATTTCGGGAGCGGACACACACACTCTGTGTGTTGAGAGCCTGGGCGTTCAGCATGCTCAGGCGACTCTCGAGGTAGCTGCCTGTAGCCATTGTGAGCTGCTGACGCTCAGGGTACTGCGGTCCCGGTTGGCGGTCTTTGATGAGGCCGGCCAACCACGTGAGCCCCGCAGATCATGGGGCTCACAGCTGGACTTGTCAGCGGAGATTGAGACTGCTGAGGCACTTTCTCAATCTTCCTCTGACAGTTCAGCGGTTCTCCCACCTCGTGTGGAAGCCCGCGGCTTCTTCCTCGGGGTGGAGAATCCGATGCTGGTCCTCTCCGGGTCCGAGGATCCGGAGGAGATTAACATCGAGGCGGGTGGTGCGGGATACATGTCGCCACCGCATCCATCCGCCCAAGAGGAGCTTATAGAGGTGCTGACTCGAGCCATGGCTAAATTGAAGATCGATTGGCCACAAGAGAGACAGGAAGTCCAGCCATCAAGTAGGCTGGATGACTGGTTTCTCTCGCGCCGGGGTCAGACACCTCGCCGGGGCTTGCCATTTTTTCCGGACCTGCATAATGAGTTGTGCAGGTCCTGGAACAGGCCATATTCTGCATGAATTTCCAATCCCCCCGTATTAGATTATGCTAACATTCTGGGGGCGTGCGAGGCCGGCTATGGGACGCTGCCGCACGTGGAAGATGCTCTAGCGGGCTATCTTTCACCCGAATTGGCATCGTCCCAGAAAGCCCCGGTACTGCCCACCAAGCCGTGCAGGGACACATCGGCATTGGTGGGCAGGGCATATATGGCGGCGGGTCGGGCTGGTAGTTCCCTGCACACATTGTCTATACTGGAACGTCCTTCTTGCTAAGAAGGCTGCTGGGAAGAGGTCCTAGCTGCCCACCAATGCCGATGGGTCTCGTCGCCACACCATGTATCGCCTGAGAGCGTTATGCTTCATCGCGATAATTGACGCTACAATGCGCTGGGCTGGGCTCCCCTTTATAGCTTCCGAGTATGCCGTCACATCTACGTCATGACGTAGCACCAATCAGGATTGGACTAGTTTCATTCATACTTCAGATGCGTTGATGCTTAGGGAGCATCCCCAAATTCGTTGTTTCGACGCAGTGCTCGTTCCCTCTCAGGGAACAAGGGTTATATACATAACCCGAGACGTTATTGTAGTTATTCCATTGTAACCACAAATGAACCATAGTTTTGCTTTAAAACTCTACTTTAAAACTTTCCATAGTTTAACTGGTATTTGTGTGGTTATACAAATGCTAATCAATACAGCAGAAAACAACAACATTGTTTTACTATAATAAAACCATGGTTAATTTTCATAAGGGTATATTGGTGCTATACATTTTGTGCAAAAAAAAAGTTAAATCAGGTTAAATCCCTAACATTAAAATGTTATTAAAGAAAAACAAAAACAAAAAAACTAACTCAGTGTTACCAGATTAGAGGAATGTTCTGCAGGAACACACACATATGGATAAAGTAACCTGTCACTGTCTTTATCCTGTAGATAACGTATTATATTTATAATCAGTTACATGCTGTCATCACTTTACGGTTACTAGTCTTATGACATACTTCAATTACTTTACATTTTTAACCCTAAATTTTGTGTCCAACAGTAGATATTTCACCTAAATGAATGTTTGCTCTGAATATTAATTATCTCCCTCTCTAATGCGCTCTGTCTGTTAGACGGGTATGCGCGCAGCCGCTGCGTCATCACCGGGGCGGCAGTGGCTCAGTGGTTCATGTAGATTGTCTACAAACCGTAAGGTTGGTGGTTCGATCCCTGGTTCCACCTGTCCAAGTGTCGAGGTGTCCATGAGCATGACACCTAACCCCAGCTGCTCCCGACGAGCTGGATGGCGCCTTGCATGGCTGACACCGCCGTCGGTGTATGAGGGTGTGAATGGGTGAATGTGAGGCAAGATGTAAAGCGCTTTGGATGGCCATTGGTCTGTTAAAAAAGCGCTATATAATTGCAGTCCATTTACTAGTTGAAGTTTGAAGCTTGCAGACTGTCAGGATGTGCTTTCATTCAGAATGGAAAGGCCTACTCGCGTGAATTAGTGACAGACAGGGATAAGGATATAACCTGTAAAATGAACGGTTTGCGCTAATGACGCACACGCATCAAAGTGCATGACAGGGTATGTTAAACGTTAATGCATTAGCTTGAAAAAAAAAAAAAGATTTCTCATGTTTTGGGCACTTGGATCTTGTACCGTTCCTGCATCAGCTCACTCTGTTTCCGCCACTATTTTTAGATGCATTTTGTCCATAGAGGTGTTATTCAGTGACCCACATACATAGTGAATGGGATTTTTACTTCTGGAATCCGACTGCTATGCTCAATAGGCTAATGAGAATAAAATAACAAGCCTCAGAGTCTCCACTGAGGGCGGATTCAAGGCGACAGGTTAACAAACCCACAGCAGCTGCTGATTTGACAGCTCTGATTGATAAATCAGAGAGGTGTTATTTACTCTGATGCCATCGTGAAGGGCAAAAGTCATCAGAACATAATAACCAGGTTGATGCTAGCTTAGAGAAATGAATTCCTTTCCACCATTAATCATGCACTGGTGGAAAGACATTACCTCATTGGAGGTCCCCAGTGGCCAGTTTACCTCTATCTGTCACACACCACAAAACACTGAACAACTGTTCTCTCCTTCCTGAGTGCTCTCACTCTCGGGCACAGTCCACTTGGTGCGAACAAGGCCAAAGTACCTTACACGCCATTACCTCTGATAAATTTGTCTCTCAGAAGTTGCTGGTGATATAAAAGGAGAGCGCTTTCTGCTATTTACTTGTATGTCATCCATCAGTTTCTCTCAAACTCTGTACATTTTGTGCTTGCGTAGGTGTATGAAGTGGATGGTGTAGCAGACAGATGGACATGCCTGTCACGAGTGGCTCTGAGGGACAGTTGGACAAACAGATGGCTTTTGTGTACATGATAAATTATGTCAAGTGCCGTAATGTGACAACACCAATCATCAAATGAGTGTCAGTGACGTCTGAGAGTTGGGTGTACAAAGCCGATGATATATTGGTGCGAGCTGCATCTGATTATATATCGGGATGCCCTGAAGAAAAATACAGCGTAGTTAAGGTTTAGCTCTTATATAACCAGTAAAACTGGTGGGTAACCAGCATAAGGTATGCTTTAAGTATAGCTTCCTGCTTAGTTAAACATGCCAGTAACAGAACTAAGTATTGTTCAGAATTCATTCTTCAGAACCAGCGAACGCGTGCTCCGCTTTAATGACTGACTTAAAACAAATTATAATTCATAAATCTCCAAATCCAGACAAAATTTGGGACAGTACCGACGCAACGTGAAAAAAAAAAAGAAGTGATTTCTAAATGGTATGGGGATTTGACTTGTATTTCATTGCAGACAACATGAACACAATTTTTTTGTCTGGTATTTAACTTCATTACTAATTTGTAAATATGCATCCATTTTCCTGTATTCAGACCTGCAACACATTTAAAAAGTTGGGATAGGAGTAAATTTAGGGCTAGTAATGGGGTAAAATGGTTAAATAATGATGTGATTTACAGGCAGGTGATGTCAACAGGTGATTTGTAATTATGATTTGAGTACAGTCACGGGTACTTGACTGGCCTTTTTCACCAGTCCCGACCCGGTCTCAAGTGCTGCGTGGCACATTAACCAGAGGCGCAAAATCACGACAACGAAAACCCTGTGCTATTGCCCACCTTAAGACTTGTTTGCAGGAAGAAGGCAACATCACAAAGTGGTAAATGCTTTACTGTCCCAACTTTTTTTGAAATGTGTTGCAGGTCTGAATGACAGGAAAGGATGCATATTTACAAATGACATAAAGTTGACCAGACAAAACATGAAATATTTTGTGTTCATATTGTCTGCAATGAAATACAAGTCAAAGTAAATTTAGAAATCACTTCTTTTTTTTTCTTTTTCGTTTTCCATACTGTCCCAACTTTTTCTGATTTGGGGTTGTATTTTACTAGTTATAACTATTGTCAGGAAAATTCCGTCTTGAAACAAAGCATTGAAGGCTTGTGAAACTTGCATCAGAACTATTACTCACTGGTTGTGGACTGCTCTGCCTCTGTCAAACAGGTAAGCGATCACCCAATGGAATTAGCTCAGGAAACATTGAGCAATATTTGGATTAAATAAGTGTTTATATTGAGTAATTATATATAGTCATCAAAAGGGTTTCAGTTGGTCATCCAAACATGAAACTGTGTGATGCTTTAGATCCAAATTCCGTGTACAAATTATTAACAATGCATATGGTAACATTTTATAATAACTATATAATAAAGTATTTACAAATAATTTAAACAATTCATTTATATTTAATTAGCAGTTTATAAACTGTAGTTAATACAACAATATACTATATAGAAATAGTGTGTTCTTCATTCATTGTCAGTTTTGTCACTGTAACTAACAGTGTGTTTTTGTTTAATTAGCTCATATATAAAGTTAGATAATGCTTTGTTAACAACTTATTAACCTTAAATAGTTCTCACTTTATATTAGGTCCCGGAAAATCTGAAAATTGTGCTTTAATAGTGCTTTAACCCAGCCTTTATTGGACATTAATTACATTAGTATTAAGAGTTACAGTTTAAAATATTTATACATTCCAAAAAAAATTAAGACACATAATGCTGTTAATATGAAAAACAAACAAATACTCATTAGGTTGTTGTTAAAATAAACCAGTTAGGATTAAGGGTAGGTTTAGGGGATAGAATATACCCTTTGTACAGTATTAAACTCATTATTTCTATGGAAAGTCACCACAAAACATGGAAACCCGACATGTGTTTGTGTGCTTAATGTATTTGTAAACATTTTAAGCAACTCTTTAATACTAATGTAATTAATGTCCAATAAAGGCTGGGTTAAAGCACTATTAAAGCACAATTTTCAGATTTTCCGAGACCTAATCTAAAGTGAGAATTACTTAACAAAGCATTATCTAACATTTTAAATATAATCTAATTAAACAATAACACTGTTAATTACACTGACAATGAACAAAGAACCCACTATTTGTATACAGCCTATTAATGTATTAACTACAGTTTATAAACCATTAACCATAAACTAATAGTTTGCAAATGATTTATACATGTTTTGTTACTGTATACTTATTATAACTAATACGCAAATGTACTGTACAGGCAAGAAGATGAATCTAGAAGATGAATCCAGAATAGGAACAGAAGGCAAAATGTTACATATGAATGGTTTTGGTTAATAACAGTTTTCTGTAGGGAAAAAGCATAAAATACTCTTGGTAACGAATGTGTATAATCTCTACGATCACCAACACAACACTTCTGTCAATTTTGTAAATCATTACATGGTTGTGTTACAAAAATTACGATAAACTCAGATCGCTAACAGATAAAACTGTATTTTTAATACAGATGAAAATCAATGCTTACTTCATCACTGCAACTCTGGTCTCACCTACTAGCTTGTTAGTGAGATGATGAGGAGAGAAAAGCGATACAGGATGGACTACAAATAACATTACCTTCCAAAGGATATTAAAAGCTCGAAATGTGGTTATTTTCAACAATGTGAATGTCTCAGTTGAGCATTATTCATTTGTATTCGGTACATTTCACTGTGGATTCTTTGGTAAATCAGTCGCAATTTCGGCACAATATTTGCAAATAGACTTTTATGACATGGACTCGACAGTAATGTGACAACATGTAAGTAACCATGTTAATTCTAATCCCTGATCTGTGCCCAGTGATTTATTATATGTAATGATTCATGTACAGTCAGATGTTCTTTGTTTATATGTCAGAAATCAAACAAGTGACTAAACGGTCAACTCCATATTGTTTCTCTTATTATAAACATAATTAGTTAATTAAACAGATTAAATTATACACTCACCTAAAGGATTATTAGGAACACCTGTTCAATCACATGGCAGTTGCTTCAATGCATTTAGGGGTGTGGTCCTGGTCAAGACAATCTCCTGAACTCCAAACTGAATGTCAGAATGGGAAAGAAAGGTGATTTAAGCAATTTTGAGCGTGGCATGGTTGTTGGTGCCAGACAGGCTGGTCTGAGTATTTCACAATCTGCTCAGTTACTGGGATTTTCACGCACAACCATTTCTAGGGTTTACAAAGAATGGTGTGAAAAGGGAAAAACATCCAGTATGCGGCAGTCCTGTTGGCGAAAATGCCTTGTTGATGCTAGAGGTCAGAGGAGAATGGGCCGACTGATTCAAGCTGATAGAAGAGCAACTTTGACTGAAATAACCACTCGTTACAAACGAGGAATGCAGCAAAGCATTTGTGAAGCCACAACACGCACTACCTTGAGGCGGATGGGCTACAACAGCAGAAGACCCCACCGGGTACCACTCATCTCCACTACAAATAGGAAAAAGAGGCTACAATTTGCACAAGCTCACCAAAATTGGACAGTTGAAGACTGGAAGAATGTTGCCTGGTCTGATGAGTCTCGATTTCTGTTGAGACATTCAGATGGTAGAGTCAGAATTTGGCATAAACAGAATGAGAACATGGATCCATCATGCTTTGTTACCACTGTGCAGGCTGGTGGAGGTGGTGTAATGGTGTGGGGGATGTTTTCTTGGCACACTTTTGGCCCCTTAGTGCCAATTGGGCATCGTTTAAATGCCACGGCCTACCTGAGCATTGTTACTGACCATGTCCATCCCTTTATGACCACCATGTACCCATCCTCTGATGGCTACTTCCAGCAGGATAATGCACCATGTCACAAAGCTTGAATCATTTCAAATTGGTTTACTAAACCAATCTGTACTAAAATGGCCCCCACAGTCACCAGATCTCAACCCAATAGAGCATCTTTGGGATGTGGTGGAACTGGAGCTTTGTGCCCTGGATGTGCATCCCACAAATCTCCATCAACTGCAAGATGCTATCCTATCAATATGGGCCAATATTTCTAAAGAATGCTTTCAGCACCTTGTTGAATCAATGCCACGTAGAATTAAGGCAGTTCTGAAGGCGAAGGGGGGTCAAACACAGTATTAGTATGGTGTTCCTAATAATCCTTTAGGTGAGTGTATATAGAAAGCAATCAAGGGAAACTCCCTTTGCAATCACTGGCGCTGTCAATCAAACAGCGTGAGTGTATCAGTGACTGAGTTCTGAGCTTAGGCCAAAACTCCCGTAATTATCAACAAATCTCTTATTTACATTGTGTTTGCACTGTTAGTTAGGATGAAATCATTTGTTAGTGTGTAGAAATCGAGTTGCAATGACGAGATCGCTGCTTTCATGAGCTCAACATGTCTGTGATTGGCTACAATGCTCATCACTGCAACCTTAATGCCACAGTCGAAAAATAATGCTATAATCAACACTTTTCACGTTAAGTTAACCTTGAGAGCTGTAATAGTAAACACGTGCTAAACATTTTCGAGACTATTAAACATGTAATACTAGCTGTTTCATATACGAAGATGTCAGCCAATCACAGCAGTGAGCGTTTACACTGAAGTCTCACAGCAGGCACGCCCGTTCAAACAGAGCATTCAGAGCAGAGGGCTAAAGTCAGGGTAGGAAAAATGCCTTTTATTTTCTAAATTACGATGTAAAATGATTTGATGTAAAAATCATACTAACATTATAAGTGTGCCATGGGAAACATTATAAACACTAAAACAATGCAGTTCATCTCCTTTAATGACTAAAATTCTAGAATATTGTGATATAAAATTTAACATACAATGCCATCCATCCATAAAAAGTAACAACAACAACAAAAAACAAATCCCTCAGTGTAACCATAATACACTCAAAGGTGTAATTAGGTCAGAGGGGCATAATCTTGAATGTAGACCTCCACAAAATCACTGCAATCGGCCTTTTGCAACTTACCTAATTATTCTCCATTGGTGTGAAAGGGCATCACCCCTTCATGTCCCTGTGAGAGACGCTGTGGTCATTACCCATCGTCACAGATTAATTAAGACAGGAGGAAACCCTCTGTTAACACAAAGTGGGTCCCTTGAACTCTGGCGAATCAACCTACAGTCATTACTTTTTTATGACCTTCAGCTCATCAGGATCACACACACATATATTTAGTCTCTCTTACAACATGAATGAACTCCATTTGACAGAATAAGAGATGCTCATTGACATCAGCACCCAAACAGATTTTGATAAATGACTTGTGGATTCCAGTCGCACAAAACCATTAAAGTGTGAATGACATTTGAAGGACTCGGCGCCCTTTAAAAGCATCCTCATATGGGGTTCAAAGGTAGGGATGCAATTACAGAGATGCACAGCCTCCAGCTCTATTTGTCATCATGGTAAGTCTGATATTTGAGTATGTGGGTCTGGATAGAGCTGCAAAAGGCTCAAGCCAAGAAGCCCCAGATGCAATAATGTCATCAAAAAGGATTGCTGGGAAAGTTTGCGCTTCCTCGCTACTCAGAGGTTCACAGACACGAAACCGTGATTAATGTTAGGCTTTGCCAGGAAAGAGTGCTCTTGGGAGAGCAAGAACTTCAAGCTTCTGCTTTTCCATGAATATGTTTTTTGATACTGGAGTGTCTGAAATTGTCTTAGAAGCCCCCTTTTTAAACATAAAGAGAGAAACGCTGAAATATGTATCAGGCCTTCTCTGTCCATCCCACAGAAGAATATTAATGACTTATCCGAGGGAGGTCTTGGTTATGTGACCAATTCTGATTTTCTACGAATGTCACAGGAAAAACTTTTGGAATAAATTCAATGAGAATGAATTGAGTAGCTTTAGTGTCTGATTCACTGATGGACTAGCTAATGGTAAAAACGCAATGTATCTCTTTCAAATTAAATGTCAAAACAACAATGAGCCTTGTGAATAATGCACAATATATTGAGCTGAATTGACATAAAATGGAGGCATGTTTGTGCTGAAAATAATGACACGCGAAAATTCTTCACATTTGGATCTGGTTAAAGTACTTTGTGGGTGGATAATGAGGCAGTTTTTTTTAGTTAAAGTTCTTAATTAAGTAGCCTTTAGATGTTTTAAATACATGACATTTTAAAAATCAATTGTTATTTTTGACTGTAGTAATATTGCACAATATTACTGTTTTACCGACTCCAAACTTTTGCACTTTGAAATGTCATGTATTTCTGTTGAATTTTCAGCATCATTACTCCAGTCTTCAAGCCTGGTCTCATTGTTAATACGTAGGTATTAATACGTTACTTTCAAAGAGACAAAACGTACGTTTTTGTCCGTTTGGAGAAGTGTTCAAATGTAGAATATAGACGTATTGGCAACATTTAAACGTAGCATTATTACGTTTTTACAGATAAAAAACATAGAATATTTAAGAATCCATCATGAAATCTTTTTTTTTTTAAGAATACAAAACTTTATACTAGTAAAGATATATTTTTTTGTTATATCATAAAGATATCTGTATAATTTCCCTTTTACCATTTTACTGATTAATGTAAGATCCCTTAACACTACCCCAAACCTAAACATACCAATTTAATACAGAATATAAAGAGAATAAAAGTTAAAAAGTTGGCTAATCCTACACCTACCCCTAAACCTACCCATTAGCATTTATTAAAACAAGGTACTATTATAAATAAAAGCATAATAGACAGACCAGTATAATCACAATAATGTATTTATTGCAAAAATGTAAAAAGCTCTACCAAAAGTAGTTCAAATGAAGATATGTTGCAGTCGCAGTCCTCTCTGGTGGTATATAATAGTTTTGTATGAGATACAGACTACAGAGCAGAATGTAAGTTATTAATCAATGAAAATATTAATCCGGCTTCTCTCCGTGAAGTTGCGCGTTTCCCATTTCAAATACAAACACGGCATGTCAAAATCTGTGACGAAGCAGGCGAGAGCCAATGAGCGTTCGATGCCACTGCCGTAAATCATGTTGTAACGCTTTATGAGGGCGCAATTTTAAAATTTGAATCCACAACAAGCGCAAGATTTGATGCTTACGGTCGCGCTACTGAGAGGAGATAAAGACTAATGGACGGCTAATGGAGATGAAGATCACTGGATAAAGGGCTCAATTTGGATTTGTTCCTCGCAAAACATATGGATTCTAACGATTTGGATTACAGCAAACGAATAAAGTGTTGTGTTTTTGGAATTTATGTTGTTTTTTGGTGTATCTTGTGATCGCCAGTTGCTGAATAGGAGAAAACGCCTTTTTGTGTCTCACGGCAAACAACAAGCTAAACACTACAAAATGGTTGGCAAGAATGTTATTCATCTTAAGGTTTTAAAATGCAGTCTTCTTTAACATTATCTAATCATCTGAAATGAGTTTGTAGCAGAAGTCACGAACAGAGCAAAAGGGTATTTTATATTAGGTAGATTAACTTAGTAAAATGCATTTAATAAATGCGACTGAAAACATGTATTGATGTGACTATTGAATAGGCTACAAAAAAAACAATATTAATTCCACAATTTTGTTATTAATGCATGGGAGCCGGTGGCTGGTACACGTTCACACTTGGATACGTAAATAATTTACATTTTAGTGCTGTCAAGACGTCAATATTGTATGTTTTAGTGCTGTCAACTTTATATTGTACGTTTATAGTGTATGAAAACGTACATAAATGTACGTGTGGTAGAATCACACTTTACGTAAAAATATTTTCATGAGATCACGTTGAGTCTTCAGTTTCACACGATCCTTCAGAGATCATTCCAATATCCTGATTTAGTGCTCAAAAACAGTTAGACTGCTTAATATTGTTGTCGAAACCATGATATATATTTTTCAGGACTCTTTGATGAATAGAAAGCTCAGAAGAGTATTTGAAATATAATAAATACAGTCTTTAATGTCACTTTAAAATCAATTTAATTTAATTGGCTGAATAAAATTTTTCTTATAAAAAAATATGTCGAAAACATGTTTCATAATTAGATTGTTATGACTCATAAAAATACTTATATTGATGCAATAAAATAATCTTACCACCATGAAGGCATACATATTTTCCGTTTTTGACAATGCATTAGCAATATTGAGTGAAAACCCACTGATATTTGTCAAAGTACTGTTTAAGACCACATCCTGTTTAATTCATACCTTTAGGCTGACCAGTCACAAAGCTACAATTTGCTTTGTATCCTGACATTGACCTGATGTAGGGTCCATTTCTTGAGGCACAGCCTGTGGGCTCCATGGAATGGAACTCAGACTCGCCATTTTAGCAGAGGCTTTTCTGAGTGATGTAAAATACACACGACCACTCGATGGCCTTCACACATTCATCCTTGCAGAATCAGAAATATTGCCAGCTAAATAAATCAATTATATAAATATTTCCTTCACACTATATAATAACGCACCATATAAAAGACCATTTTAAGCTTTTTATCAATTCACATAAAATGAAAAAGAAAAAATGTCACTATTAAATAACATTGAAAGACATAAAATGAGTGAATGTGTAGATGCCAAAGACTGTGTGGAGCTACGTTAAGAACACTGGATAATTCAGAAGAAGCCTGAGGGATAAACCTGATATTCTCTGCTCTCAGTCACCTCCACATATCACATTGATTTTTGAAGCTATCACTACCCTGAAGGGGACAGGAAAACTATAGAGAGAACTCAGTGTATTTCTGACTGATAAAATTTGACCAATGCACTGGCTCTGAAATAGACAAACCTCCTGTTTTTCCTTTGGAAAATGGACATGGTTAAGCAAAGTTCACGGGTCAAAGCTTTGAGCTTTTTTAGAACAGTTTTTTTTTTTCATCTTGGCAAAAGGATGGCCTGGAGTGTTTAACTAGACACAAGCTATAAAACAGAGGGCACTGTAACAGACACTATCAGAGTGAGAACAGCTAAGATAACAGATCGCACACAGACATTATTAAAAATTGGCAAAGTCATGGACATAAGATACCATTTATCTGATCTTACTGTAAATTATAGATGAGCTAAAGACAACAGACAAAATGCCTTGCGTCCTATAATGAAAGGATTTGGAAAGAGAGGTTTTCAAAAAATTTGGACCCCCAATTATGACGATCTCTATGTTTCCCATTTCCTAAAATATATCAAAGCTACACTAATATTCAAACGGTCAGTAAGAGTTTTTTTTTTTTTTTGGAAGAGATTACTTTCATTCAGCAATGATGCATTAAAGTGACAATAAAGACATTTGCATTGTTATAAAAGATTCAATTTCAAACAAATGCATATTCATCAATGAATCCCGAACAAAAATGCATTACACTGTAAACAATTTCAGGTCCCTCCAATTTAAAATTTTCTAGTGACTGGTCACATCTACATTTTTCAGTTGGCCAAATTGAATTTCTGTGAATTGATACAATTTAATTCACAGAAATTCAATTTGGCCAACTAAAAATGTAGATGTGTATTTTTTTTTTTTTTACAGTGTACAGTGTCTATACAAATATGAAACAGCACAAATGTTTTTAAACATTAATAATAATAGGAATATTACTTGCACGAAAGCAGTAATGGCTGCTGAAAATTCAGCTTTGCTATCATAGGAAGGAAAAACATTTTTAAATATATGAACATTTTTAAATTCACATAAAAGACTTATTTATTAAACATTAAACTTAAACAATTGAATAACTGAACAAACTGTTGAATAGTAGCTATATTAATTAATAAATATTCATTAAGATTAATTTAAACTGTGTGGAAAAAGTGTCATATTATAAAAACAACATGTTGTTCAAAAATTGAATTAGCACTGTACTAAATCGAATATAATTTTTTAATATTATCTGAAAAGAGATTTCAATAAAGTCTGATGTTAGCGTGTGGTTAACTTCAATACAAAGTACAAATACTGGGCAAAATATTTGATTGTAATTAGCCTGAGCTATTGAATGAAATATATTTAAAGTCCCTGTAGTCAAAATTAAATATGTGTTCTGAGTTTATCACACCACAGACAAATGTGTTATTGACCACCCAGCCAAATTTGCATAAAATAATAAAATAAAGTACATAAAAAAGCTTATTAAAATCTTTAAAAAATAAGCAGCATTCTCTGCGGGGCGCTGAAACCACACCCACTCAAGGGAAAGCTGCTGTAAGCACACAACACAACACTCCCATACAGCTCACGAATGCAGGCACCAGATGTCGTCGGGACGGGAGGATGAAGAGAGAGTTCGGCCCAATTCTGCAGCGGATTATCAGTGAATCCCAGTTGTCTCCGATGAAAGTTTGTAAAACTATCCGATGTAAAGTCACTGCAGAGCAAGGTGTTGGTGTGATCCTTAGCTCTCAATCAAGGCAGGTGTTCACTAAATGAATCCACCTCTTCTTGATATAATCGTTTTTGTTTTGTAAGTTTTAGGCTGTAGTAACTAACGGTAGGCTACTGACAGTAACTCATGATCAAATGGGGGCGAACTGATGCAAAGTGTTGTGTTAGTGTTGGGGGAGGAGCCATGCACAGTGGCTCCAGTGTGTCATCGAACCACAGTTTTAGCCCCTTCCAAAATATCCTGAACACAGCAATCATGAAAAATGGTCTAACTCCACAATTCACAAGTTCACAGTCTTTGTAATGTGTTTTTAGCAATACATTTCCAACATTTATAATGTGCTTAGAAACAAATCTCAGAATTGCCTCCAGGGGTTTTAATGACTATATTTGATCTGGATCACTGTTGGATTTATTAATTGAGCTTGATGCAATGCATGATGGGATTTTCTTTCTCTATGAATGATACTGTACATTAGTTTCTGCCTGAGAAGGCCTAAAGAAGGTTTGGAACAGCCTACACACCGGAGGCTGGCCTATAATGTCTTAAAACGCTGCCTCTGTAGACGGTGCACTGGGTTTTGGAATAGAGAAAATGACTCTCTCTGTTGAAAAAGGTTGCGTGAGACATCTGTTCGCTTTTGGCTGAAGAGGTAGGAAATCAAACAGGAAGGAGTTTGAAAGCAAAGAAGCTGTTAACGAACAATTCAGTGCAGCTTTTGAGGCCCACTGTGAACAAACATCCCTGAAAGATCAATGAATTATTGCCCAACATCCATCAAGTTCATTCACTCACTTGGAATGTACTGAGAGCATAAGAGAACACAGGAAATTAACATCACAACCTCCATATACAATGTAAAGATTGGCTGCATCGCATCCATTCTGCCGTCAATACACAAACTCCTCCATCATCTGGAGAAGACAACATACAAGCCCTTGAAAGCAATCTGCAATAAACCAGGTGTTAAGAAGTTTCCGGAAAAAATAAAACCAGTCCGTATGATTATATATACACTACACTGTGATGATGCACAAGGTTTTCTATTGATACATTTCTTCTTTTATTTTAACCACTTGATTTATTTTTCTGCTAAATGAGACTAAAGTAAGTTGACTTGCATGGACGCTCTCCAATTAATAAAAGCCTCTATTATGCAGAAACATGCAGTTCTCTAAACAAAAACTGAAAAGGCAAGAGCGGACCTAAAAACACATCCAAGAAACAAAAAAGATCAAATGTGACATTGAAGAATTTTTACATGTTTCCATTTAATATTCTTGCTCTCAAGGTTGGTAAATGAACCGTTTTCAGCTACGGATTTAAAAACACTTATGTTTTTATAAATTTTTATATATTTTATAATGTAATAATTTCACAGTTCATCTTCAAATTAATGTAGAAATAAGATAAAGACAGTATATTTTAATTATTTGTTTAATGGCATCTTTTTATGAATGAAGACAGTACCCCCAATCCATCCCGCCCATCCATAGACATTCAACATTACAGTGTAATTGAAAGATATAAAGTTTATTTAAATTTATGACTATAACAACTTTTAATCCTCACATAAACCCATTATAAATGTCAAATTGACCTGCTCTTGAGGATACTTGACAAAAGTGACATTTTGGCATAACTGTGTGTGTTGTTGTTCTTTCAAGTGCAAAATAGAACTCGATTCGGCGCCCTGTCTGTGCATACGATACAGACTTGTTGCACTTGAATGGTTTAATATCATTTGCATGAATAAAAGCGTGATCATATAATGTAACGCTAGCCAAAGGATGACCGAAAAAATGGATGCTGCGTTACTTGTGTTAAATATTTTTATGTTTTAAACTGATAAAAATTAATTGTGTGCAGTTGATGAGCTGAGAATACTATATTCTTGCTAAAAGCTGAAAGCATAATCAAAATAGCCCAAATATTAAATAAAAGAGCACGAGATACAGGTGACGTGAGGTGCAATTCTGTAGAAATCGGCACAACTCTCTGTCATTTTACTGTGGTAATAAACAACAAGTAATGAACCCAAATGTCCGTTCACCTTAACTTTGTTGGTGAAGCTGAAAGTTCAATATTGAATAGGAATACACTGCAATAATGGAGATCCCCCCAAGGGAATCATAGGGCAAACACTATACCTTACTTTGATTATAATGTTATATTGTCCCAGTTTATGAGCTTGCTAAATTGCCTTCCGCCTGGATTGAAAAGCCTCTCAAATTACCTCAGCTGGGCAAATATTAAGACCAAAGCACAGAGTCAACTCAAATTCATAAGCGCTAGAGGGCTTCATAAATTTCAAAGAAAACAGATTCACTTAAACAAGCGGGATCAATATATGATAGAATACTAGTGAGAGAGGAATGGAGGGAGGCAATTGGCAGTTCTTTCAGTCTTCAGAGCTCACATGCCTTGAAGGTATCAGACCTTGGCTGGAGCCACAGAAAGAGCCACAGCTGAATGCATATAAGGAACAAAACAAACGCCACCGAGCATGACAATCTGAAATTTTTTTTTTTCAAATTATCCCATTAACACAATGGAACAGGTCTGTGATCGGTGCGATTCATCAAACTGTCAGCAACATGACTTGTCAGTGTTGTTCTTACAGGCTTACATTTCATGAGTGGAAAATCACTGGCAATTTTCAGTCGCCCTGTCAATTTCGGTTGTAATTGAACATGCAGCAAAGCTCTGAATACCTATTAGTTTAGCTTAGAGGGTATAACGGCACTAACGATTAAAAGGAAAACAAATGTGTAAAGGAACCCTACTTTAAACCACACCACACCACCGACATCGGAGCATTAGCATTCTAATGCTAAAGATTTAATATCCACTTCCTGACAGTATCATTATGATGATTAACAATTTTGCTGTAAACTGCAGCGTTTGACTAACTCTACCTGGGTCCATTAGGAAAAAAGTGGAAAACAAAAGAAAGCAAACATATTTTCTCTCGATTCCCCATGCTTAATTGGAGAACATCTCAAAAGTTGTGTCATTCTCTTGACAACTGTGCGCTTGATTACCATGGCAACAACCTTGCTGTAACACCACCTAATTATGACTAATTATCTGTTACTGAGGGAAGCAATCAGTACTCGCCATCGGCTCCGTAGAGATGATGATTAAACACTGAAAAACACTAACAAACTTACCAGCACAAGATGTCGATACGATCATGATAATTCTCGTTTGAACAGAAAATGGGGCTTAAATATATTGGTTCTCCAAGGCTGTTAATGAGAGATTCAATTCTAAAAAAACATGTCAGATATGTTTTGCATGACTCATCTTGAATAATTTAGATTCAGTGACGAAGTTCTAATCCCTAACATGGTACCATTCCCACATATTACAAACGGATTCGCCACACTGAGTCATTCATGTCAATTAACTTAACATGTCAGCCATTAATCTTCAGTGCTTAAGATGCTTAAAAAGATGATGAAAACTCAATGCATTTAAATCAGTAGTTTGAAAATGCAGTGAATTGGTGAAATGACAAGTAAAAGTAAGAAGATGGCAATTATACAAGCGTCCCCTCTGGAATTTGACTTAACTGCGGCCTATTAGCAAGACTACGCTCATTTACGGCACTATCAGACTCCTCATCCACATTTCCAAAGCCAATTTGCAGCTCAAGACAAGCAGAATGGACCTTTAACCTGGACAAGAAGAGAATGGAGCCAGCAGTCAAACGGGATAAGGTGTAAATGTGAAAAAATATTCACACGTACAGATGAAAAATTACTATATGACCTTAATAGCCTGGATGATGTCTGGATCATTCTCCTATCCTACATCATTATGGGTAGGATAGCTTTATGTCCAGCAGCACTTGATGTTTTAATCCTAGTTATTAACAGAACCAAATATTTTCCTACTTTTGCTGATGGGGACAAAATATCGTACAAAAACACAGTTTCCTGCACTACTTACTCAATTGCACCACAGCAACACTATTGAATCTACCGCATAAAAGTGAGATCCGATTCCCAAACTAATGACTCTCATGATGGTTTCTTTTTAGTGAATCAAACACTTACAGAGCAATCAGAGTAGCCTGACTCCCAAATGAATTACCCTTATGAACGGTTCTCTTCATTGAGTCAAAAAACATTCAGCACAATCAATGTACTCCGATCCCTGAACCAATCATTTATGAACAGTTCCTAGTGACTCAAAAACATACAGGTCAACAGGGCTGGGTAGTAACTGATTACATGAAATCTGAATTATATAATCCGATTACAAAAATTGTAATTGGATTGTATTATGTTTTAAAATACTCATATTCAGACAACAGTTACTTTTTTATTGATTACATGTTATTCTCACAATGGCAGTCATATTTATAATTCAATGATTCTCCCTACTTCTTTTTTTTAATCTTTTTTCTTTCTGAAAATGTCTACTGCTTGTATTCGTTCAGAAGGTCGTCCAGGTTTTGTGGAATTGCACACACAGACCAGACACCAGTCATGGGACTATCACTAACAACTGAGACACACATTTGGTCACACGATTTAGAGAAATTATTTAACTTATAACAAGTGTTTTCTCAACATTACATATCTAATCAACTCATGATTAACACATTAATTATTATTTTATATAGTAAGCTATTTAACCATGTTTTCTTTGACCTAATATATTTACTTTAAGCTCCCCCTAAGGTTTTAATTTGTAAAATGCCTACTAAAATGCTCGTCTTGAGCTAAGGTCAATAATTCTCAATCAAATCAATAATAATAATAATAATAATAATAATAATAATAATAATAATAATAATAATAATAAAGTTTTCTGATGTAGGTTCATAATCACATTTAAAGGCAGGTAAACAAAACAAAAAAAAAATATATATATATATATATATATATATATATATATATATATATTATATATATATATATATATATATATATATATATATATATATATATATATATATATATATATATATATATATATATATATATATATATACACTTTTCAATTTTAACCCTTTATTCCCTAATTTAGGATTAGGTCCAAATTTGACCCATTGGGCTTTAGGTGAATTATTTCAAAGAATCTATTTTAAATTTAGGAAAATAATCAGTCAACAACAGAGCTACATTTAACAATGTTTTTTTGTTTTGCTTTATTTGTTGCATGTTAGAACTAGATTTCAAACACACTTTGGCCATTGAAAACAAGAACACAAGGCCAAAATCACGACTGAAAAAAAAACAAACACCTTGGGTCTTTGCTTATTCAAAAATCTGTTCTGCTAGAGAGAGGAACTCACACTAGACATTGTGGTAGTCTTTAAAAATAATTATTTTTTTGTTGATGCAGAGAGAAACTGCACATTTTTCACAGTGCATTTCAGTTTTGAGGTCCTTGCACACAGCACATCAACATACTCCCTGAAAAGATATACTACTTTATTAGTCTCTGGCCCTTTACTGCTGAAGTAACTTAGTAAAATATATTATACAAATGAATTTATTTCAAGGCTTTAGCCAAATACAGGACTGTCACTATTCTCCATCAAAGTCACTCAAAGAACCAAAGGGTAATTTTTGACCCGACATTTTTTTAACCCATACACCCAGAAGGTCATTTTTGGGCCATCGTTTTTCGAACTAGCTCAAAGTCACTAATTTATCCAAAAAGAATATAAAACGTACTTCTAGGCATTCTGCAAGCTAATACTAAATACAGGAGTGCAGAATTATTAGGCAAATGAGTATTTTGACCACATCATCCTCGTTATGCATGTTGTCTTACTCCAAGCTGTATAGGCTGGAAAGCCTACTACCAATTAAGCATATGAGGTGATGTGCATCTCTGTAATGAGAAGGGGTGTGGTCTAATGACATCAACACCCTATATCAGGTGTGCATAATTATTAGGCAACTTCCTTTCCTTTGGCAAAATGGGTCAAAGAAGGACTTGACAGGCTCAGAAAAGTCAAAAATAGTGAGATATATTGCAGAGGATGCAGCAGTCTTAAAATAGCCAAGCTTCTGTGATCATCGAACAATCAAGCGTTTCATTCAAAATAGTCAACAGAATTCGCAAGAAGCGTGTGGAAAAACCAAGCGCAAAATAACTGCCCGTGAACTGAGAAAAGTCAAGCGTGCAGCTGCCAAGATGCCACTTGCCACCAGTTTGGCCATATTTCAGAGCTGCAACATCACTGGAGTGCCCAAAAGCACAAGGTGTGCAATACTCAGAGACATGGCCAAGGTAAGAAAGGCAGAAAGTCGACCACCACTGAACAAGACACACAAGCTGAAAGCGTCAAGACTGGGCCAAGAAATATCTCAAGACTGATTTTTCTAAGGTTTTATGGACTGATGAAATGAGAGTGAGTCTTGATGGGCCAGATGGATGGGCCCGTGGCTGGATTGGTAAAGGGCAGAGAGCTCCAGTCCGACTCAGGCGCCAGCAAGGTGGAGGTGGAGTACTGGTTTGGGCTGGTATCATCAAAGATGAGCTTGTGGGGCCTTTTCGGGTTGAGGATGGAGTCAAGCTCAACTCCCAGTCCTACTGCCAGTTTCTGGAAGACACCTTCTTCAAGCAGTGGTACAGGAAGAAGTCTGCATCCTTCAAGAAAAACATGATTTTCATGGAGGACAATGCTCCATCACACGCGTCCAAGTACTCCACAGCGTGGCTGGCAAGAAAGGGTATAAAAGAAGAAAATCTAATGATATGGCCTCCTTGTTCACCTGATCTGAACCCCATTGAGAACCTGTGGTCCATCATCAAATGTCACGATTTACAAGGAGGAAAACAGTACACCTCTCTGAACAGTGTCTGGGAGGCTGTGGTTGCTGCTGCACGCAATGTTGATGGTGAACAGATCAAAACACTGACAGAATCCATGGATGGCAGGCTTTTGAGTGTCCTTGCAAAGAAAGGTGGCTATATTGGTCACTGATTTGTTTTGTTTGGTTTTGAATGTCAGAAATGTATATTTGTGAATGTTGAGATGTTATATTGGTTTCACTGGTAAAAATAAATAATTGAAATGGGTATAAATTTGTTTTTGTTAAGTTGCCTAATAATTATGCACAGTAATAGTCACCTGCACACACAGATATCCCCTAAAATAGCTAAAACTAAAAACTACTTCCTAATAAACTACAAAAATATTCAGCTTTGATATTAATGAGTTTTTGTGTTCATTGAGAACATGGTTGTTGTTCAATAATAAAATTAATCCTCAAAAATACAACTTGCCTAAAAATTCTGCACTCCTGTAGATTAACAAAAAATACACAATTTTACCAACCACTGGTTTGCTGAGAAGACGATTTTGTTTGGGTAGGTTTCCAGCTCAACAAAACAGCATATGGTCAGCCATCTTGTTACTACCACTCTGACACTTGTGAGTTCAATATTCATCCACTAGGTGTCTCTATGCAGGGGCCAGAAGTGGCACTCTGGGTTTTCAAAGTTAAATTTGACAATTTTTTTTTTGTTTGTTCATTTTGGGTAGAAGCAATTAACAGCGGTCAAATTTGACCCCGTGGGTTCTCCAGGGTTAAATAGTGTTTTTATTTTAAAATTATTAATTTTTATTTAAAGGGCGGAGGTGAAATGCTGTTTCATGCTGAGCTTTTTACACTGCTAAAGACTTGGATTCTAAACATAGACAAAGTTTCAAAAATGAAGTTGGACGTTTGATTGGAGTATGTCTGTGCCAAAAATACTCCTTCCGGTTTCTCACAAGTTTCGGAATGTTTTTTTCTAGTATGGGTCTGTGTGACGTCAACAAGGGCGGAATTTCCTTGTACGGGCTGTACGGGCAATAAAACCGGAAGGGCGTGTGCGCACCCGTCGACCAGAGCGAGAGAATCGACCAAAGCGAGAGAGCGAAAGCAGTACGCCCACCAAAGTGTTTTGCTTGGCTTTAGGGAAGTCGTCGGCTGCGCTGCACAAGTCACACGACTTCATTAAAATGTCAGCAAAGAAGTGTGTTTTTGGTTACCAGGGCAAGACAACCCTGTACATCTTCCCAAAGAACCCAGCGATAAGGGAACAGTGGATGGAGTTTGTTTTTCTGGAGCAGCCACAGAGTTGCGCAAGTTTTTCTGTTTGTTCCCTGCATTTCGGCGACGATTGTTTAATAAATAAGGTCCAGTTCCATGCCAGATTTGCAGATCATCTAATGCTGAAAGATGGAGTGATCCCAACGGAAAAGGGTTCACGTTCATGCATTGTAACTGCAGGCGGTGAGTGAAACTGCTTCAAATGTCTGTGTTTTTGACTATCGGTGCGTAAGTGCACATCAAGTAAACAACATGATCAGGTATTGTTAATTTATCAATGGAGCATGCGATGTATGGTGTGTGTTTAAATATATTTGTTTAGCTGGCCACTATAGGTGTCTGTTTGTTTATTGTAAAACCACTCCAAACAACAATACACAAAGAGTGGGAAAATATGTTATTTCATATTAAATTAGGGGACGTAGGATTTCAGATGCTCTTAACGCAATAGCTGTGCGCGCCCGCCATTCTTTAGCTCCGCCCACACGATCCCTCCAGCCGCTCGGTTTTATTCGGAAAGACTCTGTACAGCGTATCTTTCTTATATAAATATAATACAACTAAAGAATTTTCTGAGATATGAAGGATGCAATACTACTCTACAGGTACTCAAGATTGACATGAGATAGATTGACATGAGATAGATGACAGAAACGGAGTGTGACAACCCCCTTTAAAATTTTAATGATTTCATTACTTAATAGCTTTTCATTTCACTCACGAACCCCTGCAGTTCCATCACGACCCCAGTTCTGTCAGGACCACTATTATCAAAGCTGATTGACAACTGCATACAGTTTGGATTGGCGATATGGTTCTGTTCTGAGCAAGAACTTGCTGAGCATCCATGCAGCCTAGCATGGATAAGAGCAGGGATAACCCCCGCTAGGGTAAACAGAACAGAACCAACATAATGTATTGCAGATATCATTTTTAATGTACAACATAATTTGGGAATTTAGTCTGATTCAAGGGAAAACCAGAATGCCCATTCCTGACTGGACGATAGGAGGAGCTGAGGATGGAGGATAATTAGCTCCGGAAAAAAAATGCGACAGCTGCTGATAATACTGAAGGAGTGTATGTTGTGATAGACATTTTATTCCTATAAGTATAGGTGACAGTCAGCTGATGCAAGCTTGACTAACATGACCTGCCAGAACTAACGCTACGCTTGATCCTGGGAAATCCTGACATAATGTAATATGTAATGCACTATTAAATACAAAAATGAATATATTTTCTTTCTTGTCATATTTTTATATCAATATGGTACAATATCATTGTACTCAAATCAATGTGATAAACAAGTTAGGTCAAAAGTAATCTAAAAGTAATCCAAAAGATTATTTTACCTTAAATGTAATATGTTACTAACTACAATTTTTGTCATGTAATTTGTAATCAGTAACCGATTACAATTTTGTAAGTAATCTCCCCAGCTCTGCAGGTCAATCAGTAGTTGTGTCCAAAGCACCTGTGTCCCTTCGAAGGCACAACAAAGACTGCAGATATCCCACCTCTCCCAGAAGGTCCGGGAGTCTCCCGCATATTGATGAGAGAGAGAAAATGAAAGAAGAATGAAAGTCGATGGGTGAGAGAAAGCCAAGAGTGGACAGCCAAGACGCATTATCATTACAACTGGTATTATCTTGCGTTTCAAATGCATTTCCTGTGACCACTTGCATGGATTTGTGGAGACCCTCGACTCTTTTTCATCACTAACTTTAACTTTCGGTGCACGAATACTATTAAATGAACTAATCCGAGTTAGGCGGCTTGTGCAAATGAATATAATAGCCTATAATATAATTTGTTATACATTATGGGGGGTCCAGGGAGTTTCCCAGAAATTCGTTTTTGCAGGATGGGAGGTTTGAGAGCCCAATTCGAAGGCTCCAAATGCAGCCTTATAAATAAATGTGTCCTTTGTAAATGAAGCTTATGAAAAATTCCCTTCAGTGAATCAAAAGCATACAGAGAAAATATGTATATAAGGATGAACATGATACATTTTGACAGTAATGTTTTATACATTTTTAAATATACTGTAGCTGTATCCTATACAGTTATAGCCATTACTTTTTAGTCTTCCTAAAAAAAAATCCCAAGGTTTGAGTGAACATATTTGCATAGATTTATAAATTATTGGGTCCAAATAATTATTCCTTAAAATGTACTAAAAGAATAATTAATAATCCATTAATGAACCAACACTAATGGCTTCCTTTTTGATTTAACAAACATTGTTCAACTAGCAGTTGACAGAAAATGTTCAGGTGTTGTAGAATTTTATGCTATAAGGATTAGCAATTCATTGCAGCATTTCCATAAATCATGTCAGCCATTTATGAAGAAAGATTGATCATGAATGCTCTCAATTCAACATCTACACCCCAGAACTAAGGTATTCAAGAAGCATGACTAAGGCAATAATTTATCAATTTGTCAAGGTAATATTTCTTCAGCTAACGATTCTCTGCAGAAGAAGGAAAAAAAATCAAAGATCTTAAAACTACACTCAATTTGCATTCTAATACCCCATGTCAGATGAACAAGAAAACCCCTGCCATGCAACCACATGTATAAACCTGTCTAAAATTATATTGACAAATGCATTAGGGTTCGAATATGGAACATTAAAGAATATGAGTGGCTTTCATTGAAAATGAAGATCATGTGTGGTCGAGTCATGTGATTCGTTGATATTCAATGGGAAAAAAAAGTGGGGAAAAATATCTATGATCTATTAGACATATGAGCTTAACTTGACTAATTTTAGTTCTACAGTTACCTTAGTACTTTGCTCTGTGAAACAGAAGAATAAGTGACACCCCATATCAATTCTTCCATTGATAAAGTCCACAATTGATCCAGTAAATCCAATAACATGCTGAAGTCTGAAACAGGATCGAAATTTCAGATCCTGTAGACCTATTAGCTTAGGTCAAACACAACATTAATCTCACAGCTGTCACTGAGCATGACTTACTATGCATGGAACTTCATCAAGTTATTACCTGACTCTTCCATGCTGGAGTTCAATGTGGAGTCAATTTGCTTTTCTTAAAAGAGATAAAGGATTCCATAGAGGCGGAGCCCAATTAGCCTTGAGGTTAACAATGTAAGAATAACTACCCTTTCTCCTAATGGCCTATTAGCACAGGAGTTTGGTGAGTGTGTCCAGAATGTCTAGGGCCGCATCATACACCTGGTGCAATACGACAGCAGGCGCGACGCAATAGTTTTTTTTTTACTAGTTTCAGCCTGACGTAGTTATGATTTTCACGTCCAGCGCCACGTTGTTTAAATAACAAATGCATTAGCGCTCATATGTTTGCTCATGGGCGTGCTGGTATAAAAAAACGAGGTGTGTTTAGGCGTGTTGCTATTTTGAACTGAAAATGACTGCCCGATTGACCAACAAAAACCTGTTCTAAAGTCAATAGCGCAGTATTTTTTGTGTTATTTAAAAGGGCACGCTAGTGCGCCTATAGGCGGGTACACAACGTGCATTCACTGTGCAGCAGCACACAAGCGTTTTTAAATATAAAAAATATATAAGGATTCCTCCCTGGAGAGGAGTTCAGTCTTTCTGCTCGCAAATTCCACCATGTAAATAGCAAATCCGCCATGTGCAAGCGCAAATGGCTTTTAAAGGGAATGGGAGATGAGACTCTGATTGGTTTATGCCCAAAACACACCAATAACTCTAGGTACAACCCTTTGGACCATTTTTTTCCATCGTTAAACTAGCAAAAGTGGATTCGGACCTGTGCACCTTGCGCCATTTGTAAAAGCGCCAAAATGCCATACAGAATTTGAAAACTAAAATTTTTGAGTAACCCTGGCTTGAATTACGGGTGATTCATTGGGGCAGATAGAGCCTGCTTTAAATGTAGCTATTTTTTAACTGTTAATGCACTATTGTTGTGTTAACTTTGACAGACCTAAATTCAAAAAAGAGACATTTTCTTCACACACAGTATGAGTTTCAGTCTGACACGTTTGTCCACCCCCTTTTGATTGACAGGATACATTCTACATTCGTAACTTCATTGGCTCTTTTTAAAAATCAGAAACAATATAATGGTTTCCACAAAATATTAAGCAGCACAAAATGTTTTTGAGCAACAAATCTTCGGATATGACGCAACGTTATCAAAGCTACAACTGGTGCTGGTTCATCATATAGTATTTAAACAAAATTGAAAAATTAAGTAATTTATCAACTAGGTGATACAATGCTAGAAAAACAACAGTTTTAAAAAAGAGGCTGATGAAACCTTATGAGATCTCTATGTAACAGCCACTGTGTCTGTGTGGGGGAGAATGTCAGCTCACCTGATGCAATGTCCACGCGCATGTTTTTCTGCTGGGTGACGTTAATGTGCGCTGTGACTTTTCCATCGTTTAGAGCCAATTCCAGCATTCCATCTGCCAAGGAGCTGAACAGGAGCAGGCCGCTGGGGTTCCAGGAACGGAACTGGAATCCAACAGACACCATATTGTGGTCCCTCCTCCCCGGCAGCTGCAGAAAGCTCGTGCCATTGAAGAAGACCGGGAATGTGTGCGTGTCCACGCAGGAGAACGTCAGGTTGCGCTGAAAATAAGGCAGTATACAAAACACTTAAAAGCCATTTATGTACAGCTGTTTATAGTGTAGACCTACTGAGATGGTTAAATAATTGTTTTCTATCTAGTATGTGTCAAACATGATATCACTTATCAAATAAATCAGGTCTTCCAATATGGCCAAGCTAATTATCCTGGTCTGTTTAAAGGGGCATTAGAAGTTTTAGATCATCTTAAACCAGGTAAGACCAGTAAAGAACCTTAGGTCAGCTTTTTTTTCTTGCAAAATAGATGTCTCTTTTCAGCAGCAAATTTAACACAATACACTTCTCAAATTCAACATCTTTAATACACTTATAAAGCTGCAAATAAAGTGACTAGAAAATAAATCTGCGTCTGAAATGGTTGAGGACCTTTCATGTGGAACATGGGCTTAAAGAAAGATCTCTCAAAGTGCTGCTACAGCATGTTCCCAACCACGCCGTCGATTTCTGAACCTTAAGCTGGAAAAGGGGTGCATGGAAGCAACGACGAGGGCTTTTATTCATAACACTCCAGCTCTACGTCCTTCTAAATGCTAATTTTGAGACACCAAATGCACTTCAGCCTTATTTCAAATATAGAGAACTTAATCAGTCTCATCACAATGAAATAGAAAAGTGCACTCAGCCTTTCTCGGGGCTTCATAAGACAACCTCCGCCCATGTGCTGTGTTTTATCAACCTCGAAAATAATCCTTCAGACATGAATAATAATTCAGAGCCTGTCTATGGTGGACACACGTCAAATTTGCAAAGGAGGAGAACTGTGCTATTTTCACTCCATTAAAGAGATAGTTCAACCAAAAATTCTATCATAATTTACTCATCCTCATCTGATTCAAAACGTGTATGACTTCCTTTCTTCTGTGGAACACAAAAGAGGATATTTTGGAAAATGTCTCAGTGGTTTTTGTCCGTACAATGTAAATAAATGGGGTCCAATGTTGTTTTGGACCCGTACTTTTTGTGCAGAGAAGGAAAGTCATACAGGTTTGGAACAATATGATGACAATTGTGACCCTGGAAAAACCAGTCATAAGGATACATTTTTGGAAATTGAGATTTATACATCACCTGAAAGCTGAATAAATAAGATTTCCATTGATGTATGAATGTTTTTTTAGGATAGGACAATATTTGGTCGAGATACAGCTATTTGAAAATCTGGAATCTGCAAAAAAATAATCTAAATATTGCGAAAATCGCCTTTGAAGACCTACAGCTATTTTTAGAGTTGTTGTTTTTTTATGAGACACACGCACACACACACACAAATGGAAAAACTCATAACTCCAAAACTATAGCAAGGAGAGTCAAAAGGTATGTATCGTTTGATAGGAAACTTTTTTCAATTTTAGAAAATGTGAATTGCATTACCGTTGGACATTCTCATGCTGAGAAACTGCTGATAAAAACAAACAAATATTAAATCTGTTATTATACTTTTACATCTTATTTGATATGCAATAATTCTGCATCTGGATCAAATTTTGTGGTGATAGTATAAAGTAATCAAAAGTTACAGCATTTGAAACAAAGGTAGCATTTTTGTTTAGCCCTTGACGCCCCTAATGGGCATTTTTAAAATCGTTCTTCCATGAGATATAGCCTAATCTTGCGATCGACGCAAAGGATTATGTTGATTTTGGATTTATTTTAATCGAAAGAATCTGCTTTAACTAATGATGTGCCATGATCTGTGCATGTTTCATGAAGTTATAAGTAAAAATGCCACTTCAAATTTACATATTTCTTTTTGTTTTCTATTTATCAGCAAAATAATTTTGTGGGTTTGCTAATATAGTTTAGTTTTTAGTTAGTTTTAGTTTTTTTGTATTTGGGTTATTTGTCAGGGGCAAGATAAAAAAATGTCAGAAAAAAGTATTGTGTAAAAACTCAACAAAAACATCATACAATTTTAGAAAATATTAATTCAAAAATAAAACCAGTACATAAAATGTACATATTGGCAAAATATGTAAACAGTCTCAACACTCCGCAGTAAGCGCAACATGTGTAAGTGACAAACATTCAGTGTAAGAGTAAACAAATGACATAACATTATTTAATATTTGAATCACAGCTTATATAGTGTTTTGACATCGACAACACATGTGCATTTTACCTCAAACTTTCGATTAGTTAAAGGATCGAACCACTGTTTTTAGAAATAGGGCTTATTCAACACCTTTCCTACATTTAGATAAGTGGGCAAATGCCTTTTTGTCTCATGAAATCCCCAAAATAGCCAGCTACTATTCACGCCAGTATGTTGACGGAAGTTGTGGGATTTCATGTGTTGCGTGATATCTCTGCGCCCAAGTAGCAGTGCTTCGCCTGTGCTTCCCCATAATATAGTCCCAAGTTAATATCTGCCTAGGAAATCGCCTAGTCTTAATCTGCATCACTATTTGTATTCGTTGTGAATACGCAGGCCACAAGAAGTAATTAGGTGGTTTTCGTTTTGTTTTTTATCACTTTTACTCGGGACATGCTAGCTGGCAACATAGGATTCCATTAATTATGCTAAGCTAAGCTTGTGGCGACCCTGCCAAACTAAAACAATACATGCACTGAGACAAAAATGCATTTGCCCACATATCTAAATATAGGAAAGATGTTGAATAAGCCCTATTTCTAAAAACTGCAGTGTACTTTTAACTTTCTAAAGCAGCAATCGCTTCTCGGGTCGACATTACCACACTGACAAAATTATATTCAAAATTAAAAATATATTTATACCACTTTTTTATGTGTGATTGTGTAAAGGTGTTCACGAGATAACAACCTTTCGCGAACTTGCTTTCAACGTCGAACACCCGTTCTCATGGAGACGCAGTGTGCACGGAGGGGAGGGGCAGTGTGTGTTTGTGTGTGTGCGACGCAGGGAAAGGAAATGCAGGAAATTTTATTTTAGCATTACAGTTTTGGTTAGTTATCGTTTTTTTTTAATGCCTCACTTTTATTTTTATTTCAGTTAACGACAATGTTTTTTTCCACCTAGTTTTAGTTTTTTCCTTCGTTTTGGTCAACAATTATAACCATGCTCCGCACACATTCAAAAGATTTCATAGCTTGGATGCTCATGCCACTCCGGGCTCTCATGTTCTTGAGTCGACATCGCAAGCTAATATCTGAGGCCTCTTGCGTCCTTGTGCACACCTACACAACCGTAGGGGGTCCGGACACCATCAAGCACGGCGGCATGGGTTTTCTTGTTCCCATATGCATACTACATACAGCATCGAGTGAAAGTTATTTAGAAAGGGAACTCTCGGGGTTACTTGACTGTAACCCTATTCCCTGATAAAGCAACGAGATACTGCACTGGAATGCTGATGATGTCCCAGGACTGCTCTCAAACAAAAAAGACCTGAGGGCTTGCAGCAGGGGCTCATCTATTTATAGCCTCGTGCAGCAGGTGCACTGATGACGTCACCAACCGAGGCTTTAATACAGTCGAGTCAATTTCACTGACGTGTTAAACACACTTTTCACAGCCGGTCACGATAAAGGCATTCACATATGCATACTTCATGCTACATCTCATTCCGCTTTATCAGGGAACAGGGTTAAAGTCAAGTAACCCTGAGAGTTTCCTATCCATAGTTGAGATTATGCACTTAAGAAATTGAATTTTGTAATAGCTTTTGTCCTAAATGCGGTCCTAACTGAAATTGCCATGGTTACCAAACAGATAACATGTTAAGATGTTTCCAAAAAGTTTAGATGTTTCTGTAATATACCCCCTGGGTCACAATTTTTCTTTTAAGTTTCAATTTTGCCCCCTAAAATACAGTAGAAGCACGACTGGTTTATTTGTCAAAATCAAAATCTCTAGAATGAAAATATGTGAGTCTAATTAAAACATATTTAGATTTAAGATAATGCTTGACTGGAGTTCTGTGATTTGATGTGCTGGTGTAACTGAACAGCAGAGATAAAATTTTAATTTTCATCAGTAAAAAACATTGTGTCTCTTTATGTTTGTGTTTCCATTAATGAACATCAGAACACTGATAAGCTTATCGGATATGATGTGCAATTATGGTATTGCATTCTTTGTAATATCACAGTGGAAATTAGATTATTATCAGTGCTGACAACAGTCATCAAATCTGCTTAGATGATTAACATTCCCATCAGTGTGTTGTAACAAATTAAACACATCCATACAGCATAGATATTAGTTTTTTTATGCAAGCTCCATCAATATCACATCTGAACCGCTCTACAATGTGAAGTGTCAACCTTGCACAGCTCTCCATAGTCATACACCTCCACAAAACCCTCCAGGCAAAAACAACCCATCCAAACATGTTAAATATGGACACATGAGCGGCCATAAACAAGAAAGTTATGCACTTAAAATCAAACTCTGACTGTTGTTTGTGGTGTTGATTGAAAAGTGAATCGACTCACAAAGCTGGAAGTGTCCAGTTTCTTTCTTCTGGCCAGGTCAGTGATGTTCTCTCCATTGTAGTTGATGCTCTCCATGCAGCCTTTGAAGTTTCTTCTACCTCCAGAGACTGGTTTCCCAGAATAAGGCATCCCTCCGAAAGTCAGCTGCATGGAGAAATCAGTCTTCTTAGAGACATAAGCCAGAAAAACTGTATCAAAGCATTACAACCCACCAAGTTCAACAAAACAATATATACAGAGAGTGTGGAAAGATATGCCAGTGGGAAAGCCGAGTCACCTCCTTAACCCATGTCTGGTTCACTATCTTTGTGGGGACTCTCCATAGATGTAAGGGTTTTTATATCGTACAAACTGTACTTTCTATCCCCCTACACTGCCCCTGCCCCTAAACCTACCCATCACAGGAAACATTCTGCTTTTTTACATTCTCAAAAAAACTCATCCTGTGTGATTTATAAGCCTTTTGAAAAGTGGGGATCGCTGGCTGGTCACCACAATGTAGGTGAACTCAGGTTTTACTATCCCTATGGGGACATTGTCCCCAAAATGTAATGTAAACAAGGACACACACACATCACACACACACACACGGATCACTATGTCTGTAACAGAGCAAAGTTTTGAGAATATGTGAAATGTATTCAATAATTCAGTCATCAGAAAAAGTTGACAGCAGTGAAGGGCTGACACTCTAAAACATCAAGACTGTAAAATAAAAACACCCATTCCTACACACACACAACACAAACACACACAAACACACACATTTGTGTCCTGATATTTCAAAAAAACATGCCCCCAACCCACACACACATGTTTGTTTTTGTGAAATGTGGGGACATTCCATAGGCATAATGCATTTTATACTGAACAAACCGTATTTTCTATCCCCCTACACTACACTGCCCCTGCCCCTAAACCTACCCACAAGGACAAGGATTTTGGATATTGCCATCTTTGTGGGGACATTTTGTCCCCATACCGTAGGGATTACCAGTCCACACACACACGCACGCACACACACACACACACACACACACACACACACACACACACACACACACACACACACACACACACACACACACACACACACACACACACACACACACACACACACACACCTATGACTGAATGAATAGCATTTATTTTTATTAAATTGTGGGAAAAAATGGGTAACAAATTGCTTCCTTGTGTTATCTTTCAAAAACAATGTTTAGATTTGACTGTAATCATAATGCATAAACTAACGTGGGATAGTTAGGGGAGTTGGGGGTATGCTCCCTTGAGAAAATTTTAATTTCTATGATCTACATATGTGCATTTTAAGATGTTCTGAAGGCCCAAAAAAATGTATAACAATAGCTGGAAAACCATGTCAGTGGGCAGATATGACTAATATAGTTTTTACCATTTTTGTCAGTGAAGAAAGTAAACATATGGTTAACTGATATTAATGTTTTATGAAATCATTTTTGTAGACACGTTAATTTACTGAAGGATAGCAGGAAAGCTAAATTTATTAAATTAATTTACAATGCACACATACTAATCTTATGCCCAATACAGGCTGAAAATTCAGCTTGTTTAATTTACTTAAGTATACAAATGGAATTATTTTAATTTACAAAATGTACACACATTCATTATTAATTTTATGCCTAATTTATGCCTTTCTTTTAATTACATTAAGAATTACATAATATAAGCATGTTTTCAATTCAAAATGGCAAAATTAGATAAAAAGTTTATTCATTTGCCTGAATATTGTTGTCATTTGTTTAATATTTCTGACTTACAGAAGCAGCTGTAAAGTTTAAAATGTTAAGTTTAGCTACTTACATATCTCGTATGTGACGTTGAGTCACGCTGCTAAAATTTGCGCTCAGCCTCAGCAATTAGTACCACAAAATCCTCTCAAAATGCTAAATAAAAAAATTGAAAAAAAAATATATAATTGAAAAAATATATATTAGAATGATTTTACTGAAAAAATAAGAAGTTACATTTCAAGGGTCCGGTCATTTTTGACCGCTAAGACCACCAGTGTGACTCCCTAGTAAAGAATTAAACAAGTAACCATGCCCAATTTCTAATCACATGTGTTTTCATGTGTTTTGTGTACAAAATGCACAAAAATGTGTTTTGTGTGTAAGACTAAATTTTTCACATCTCAATTAATAAGATTTTTTCCCCCTTCAAAGCAAATTATTGCAGGTCTATAAATAAATGTTATGCATGGTGAATTGCCAGTGCAAAATACACGTGAATTATTCAGCTAAATATATTTATTTATTAATATTTGCTTTGATAATTAATCATTATTTTTTAATTCAAATGTTTTATTTAGTAAATGCTTTTCTTGATGTTTTTTGAAAATGTAATATGCAGCAAAATAAGATTTTTTAATGGGATTGTGCATTAGTAAATAATTATCTCCCCCTCTCATTTATGTAATGTAAATCTTTCCAATAGTCTCCAAAGACACAAGTACATCTTGATGATTTTTTTATTTTATTTTATTTTTATGATCAATTTGAATCATAATACACTTGTAAATTCCACTGAAATATGATGGTGAAAAACAATTAAGCATATTATTATTACCCCTCTTTCATTTCTACTTCCCTAGGGACAACCCAAGTAAAAAGTGAATCTACACTAAATTGCCTAAAGTTTTCGGACACCTGCTTTTACATGCACATGAACTTGTGTTGACATCCCATTCTTAATCCATAGGGTTTAATATGGAGTTTATATAACAGCTTCAACTCTTCTGCCAAGGTGTAGAAGTGTGTTTATGGGAATTTTTGACCATTCTTCTTAAAGGACATTTGTGAGGTCCAGCACTGATGTTGGACAAGAAGGCCTGGCTCAGTCTCCGCTCTAATTCACCCCAAAGGTTTTCTATCGGTTTGAGGTCAGGTCCCTTTGCATGATCCATGTCTAACTTGCTTTGTGCACTGGTGAGCAGTCATGTTGTAACAGGGGCCATCCCTCAACTGTTCCCACATATTTGGGAGCATGAAATTGTCCAAAATGTTTTGGAATGGTGAAGCATTAAAAGTTTTTTTTTTACTGGAACTAAGGGCCCGAGCCAAAACCCTGAAAAACAACACCATACCATAATCCCCCCTCCACCAAACTTGGCACAATGCAGTCAGGCAAGTGCAGTTCTCCTGGCAATCGTCAAAACCAGACTCGTCTATCAGATTGGCAAACAGAGAATAATAATTGGTCACTCCAGAGAACACATCTCCACTGCTCTAGAGACCAGGGGTGGCGTGCTTTAGACCAGAGTTTCTCAACCTTTTGCCTACTGCGGCCCACTTTTTTTTGTATGCCAGTCATACGACCCACTAAGGCTGGAAATAAATAACTTAAAATGTAGACCTAGGCTAGTTTATAAGAATACAGCTGTTCATGGTTTGTTCATGTTAGTTCACAGTGCATTAACTAATATTAACAAGATTTTAATAATGGATTTGTAAAAATTGAAAGTGCAGTTCATTATTAGTTCATGTTAACTAATGAACCATATTTTAAAATCTTCAGCTTGTTTTCTTTAAAAAAACGGATGCATTTTCTCAAGCTAACAGCCCGTGGCTGCGTACAGTATAAAAGCCTTGTTTATACTCGACGCGTCCGCACGAGCGGGAGGGTGCGCGCGGCAAAAATGACGGAGTGGAGTGGGCGGTCGTGCGCGTTGAGAGCGCGAGACCCCATTGACGTCTTATCACACCAAAAGTATAAACAAGGCTTTACAGGTCGGCATCGCGAACGCGCTGTCGTTACCAAGCAACGGGGTAAACCGCCTATGTTTGAAATATACTTCTGTTTGCACATTACTACTTCTGTTTGCACATTACATTATACCCATTGTTTGCACATTTTACTTACTTATATATATATTTTTTATGTTAACCATGTTATTTATTTTATCTTTTACTTGATTACTTATAATTCTATGTTGAGTACTTTTTATTCTATTCTATTTTTAATTTCCTCCTTGTGTTTCTATAACTGTTATTTGCACTGTCTATGGAGCGGACCTGTTTACATTTCACTGCCAGTTATATATTCTGTATATAATTGTGTATGTGACAAATAAAACTCTTGAATCCTCTTGAATCCTTGAATGTAAAGAGAGTAGGACCTTGTCCAATAAGAGCCGTTTGCGGCAGTGATACATTATTGTGATAGGACAGTTTAGAAACAGCGTTAGAATGTTACGGCAATAATGATTCAACGTACAAAATTCGAAAATATGAGAACACAGAGAAAGTCTCGCGACCCCCTATAGAATGATCCACGACCCACTACCCACTGGTTGAGAAACACTGCTTTAGACCACAGCATCCGAGGCGTTGCATAGCACTTGGTGATGTAAGCCTTGGATGCAGCTGCTCGGCCATGGAAAACCATTCCATGAAGCTATGCACTGTTCTTGAGCTAATCTGAAGGACACACAATGTTTGGATTTCGATAGCTATTGACTCTGCAGAAAGTTGGTGACTTCTGCGCACTGTGCACCTCAGCATGCGTTGACCCAGCTCTGTGATTTTACGTGGCCGAGTTTCTGTTGTTCCCAATTGCTTTACTTTGTTATAATACCACTAACAGCTGACCGTGGAATATTTAGCAGTGAGAAAATTTCACGAATGGACTTAATGCACAGGTGGCAACCTATCACGGTATCACGCTTGAATTCACTGAGCTCCTGAGAGCGACCCATTCTTTCACAAATGTTTGTAGAAGCAGTCTGCATGCCTAGGTGCTTGATTTTTGATAGGAACACCTGAATTCATTGATTTGGAGGGGTGTTCCAATACTTTTGGCAAAATAGTGTACGTCCAGACTGCATATTAGAAGAGAGGGAGAACTTGAAACTTTATGTGATTCATAATACAAACACATCCTGCTGTATTAATCACAACCAAAACATCTTTCAGGTTATGACAATGGAGTAAAATTATACATATTTTGTAAAATCAGATAATATCTAGCTATTAAAAGATGCTTAGTAAGTGATATTATTTATGCAGTTTCAAACAGAGCACCAGTGTTTCAACACAATAGTCGATAAATGCAATTGTTTGTAAACGCAGTCTGTGCTCCAGCAGAAAACGACTCACCAGTTTGGATCCCTTCTCGGCTCAATTAATCAGACACTTTCACTTTAATTGGGGTCAATTTGTCTCAGACCAACTGAGCTGTAACTAGCCCTGTAGCATCCAATGGTGCCAGGAGTGTCTGAGCTCAATTGAATTGATAAGCATTTGCTCTCAGACCATATTTTTTACATAACTGAAAATCAATTTCTTATACATTCCTCTACAGTGCTTGTTAGTACGTGTCACTTCTATTTGATAACAGTAATATCCTGCTACACATTAGTGTGGATTAATCCTGTGTGGAGTAGCGGATTTCAGACGCTCTGTGCTGAAAAGAATAACAAGGGATAAAAAATACCACTTCAAACACAGTGTGAATGTCCCTGGGACAAAGTGTCTTGGTGTGACATCACGGCTTTGAACTTGAGCTCCCTGGATTAGGTGAGGGCTGCAGTGTGACCAGGGGCCGGATTCAGAAACAGTCTTAAGAATAAAACTGTAAATCTGAGAAACACCCAAATGTAAGATGTTAAATTAATTTATTGGGTTGTTTTAAATTTTAACCATTAGCTAGCTAATTGCTACTGTTATAATTAAGCATTATAACTGTATAACATTATAGTTATACCTTTGGTTCAGAGTGGGGAGACTCATTTCCGTAGTTTGAGTATTTTCTCTGCAGTTGCTGGGCTCCCCATCTCTCCTTTTTTGTTTATTTTGTGAGTAAACTTTGTTAAATACATTTTTGTTATAAAGCACTCCTGCCGTTGTCCATCCTTTATGTTACGTGCCCCTTTCATCGTAGACATTACAACAGGGGCCGTAACAATAACTCTGATTGTACTCGCCTGAGAAAAGAATGTCATATACACTTAGGATGGCTTGAGTGTGAGTAAATTGCAGGATAATTTTCATTTTTGGGTGAACTATCCCTTTAAGGATATAACTACTGAAAATGATACCGCTCCATGAATGCACACAGACATATCTCTCATTCAAAAGATACACCCAAACTCTAGCATGACGCAACCGGTCACAAAACACACAAAAGCCAATGCTATTTCACAATCAAAGCTGATGTAATGCTTCATCTGATGGAAATTTTTGTGCACAGGATCTGAGCTTTTGAGTCTGCTCCTCACACAAATCAATCATTTGGCCCTAGAACTCTTGGACTATTTGTACTTTTTAAATAAATTGTGGCTGTATCCTTATCTGCCTGATATATGTTTTAGATGATAAAACATATAAATTAAAAACTGGCTCATTAAATTAAAAACACACCCCATATGTTATAATGGCAAAATTATACCCTAATATATAAATTCATCATAATTATAAAATTTCCATGCCCATCATGTCTGTGTGTAATGCCAAAGAGCAATGGAGTACCCTGCACATCAAAAAATTACGGTAAAGGAGTACCCTGTGTGGTTGGGAAAACCATTTTAGGTGCAATTTAGTCTTAATCAACCAGCATCACCAAGTTTTGTTGGTGAAAAACATTGTTATGTTGGTTGGTTTATAGCACCAAACCAGCACTAACTAGAATAAACCAGTACTGAAGGCCATTGGAACTTCAGCAGGGAATTCTCACAATATTGCCTGTTCACTGTCACATCATTCACGCTCTTTTATCTGATCAATCTTTTCCAAGGACAATAAACTTTTTTTTTATGAATTACCAATTATGGGGAGTAGCATTTTGAGCTTTAGCATCCCATAATGCACTGGCTTGTTAAATGAAGTTCAGAGCAATAAATCATTCACTTTATCAGTCGTACCTCATAGTCCAGGTCAAGGTGGTCAAACTCCCCGTTGGTGCGGAAGTGCTGAGTATGCTGATCAAGGGTGAAATTGACATTTCTCCTGTAGCGCTCAATTACTACAGAATGCCAATGATGATCGTCCAGCAGACTGCCGCTGGTCACAGATGTATGGCCCAGGATGGAGCCGTACTGATTACTTCCTACAGTTTATTAGACATGGGAGACCATCATTAATATCAAACATACAATATCTTCACCTTCACTGCAGAATACTTATTGAAGGGAGGAACCTGTCTTCACAGTGCATTTGAGATGTTTATGTCCTTTTAATACACAAGATAATGGGTTTTGTCTTTTACAGTCTATCAATATTTTTTTCCTCAGGCCAGGTTTTTTCTGCCACGCAGGTCCATGAGATATTAAATTTATAGTTCACGTTAAAATGAAAATGCTGTCATCATTTACTCAACCTCATATTGACTATAGTATGACTTTCTTTATCCAATAAAAAAATGTTGTTTTAGAACTCATTGACTTTCACTATATGGACAAAAACAGTTAAAATATTTTTAAAATAACGTTTTATTTTGTGTTCTACAGAAGACAGTACACTACTATTCAAAAGTTTAGAGTACGATTTGTGTGTTTAGGTCAAGTCTGTTATTCTCATAAATGATGCATTTAGTTTGATAAAAAATACAGTAAAAAAAATCAATATTGTGAAAAATTATTATAATTTAAAATTCTTTCTATTTTAATGTTTTAAATGTATCATTAGAGTCTTCAGTGTCGCATGATCCTTTAGAAATAATTATACTATGCTGATATGCTCAAGAAACATATCTTTATTATTATCAATGTTGAAAATAGTTGTGCTGCTTAATATTTTTGTGGAAACTCTGATACATATTTTTTTATGATTACATGATGAATAGAAAGTTCAAAAGAACAGAATTTATTATTTAACATAATAAATGTCTTTATTTTTGATCAAATTGATGCATCCTTAAAAAGTATTCATTTCTTTCAAAGAATCTCGCTGACCCCAAACTTTTGAATAGTAGTGTTAGTCCTACAGTTACATGAAGGTGGGTAAAAATAATGAATTTTCATTATTGCTGAACTATCCTTTTAAATGTCACAGATTTTTTATCAAAGAATCAATGAGGATCAAACTATCAATGAAGTAATAGCAGACCGCAGTCAATCAATAAGCTAAAGACACAAGGATATACTTACAGTAGACCCATTAATGACATACAGTCAAACCAAAATGTATTCAGACATCTTCAACATTTTCTCACATTATCACAGTTTATTTGCTATAGTTTAGAAAATGGTAATAACATGACAAGAACAGAGTTAAACTGTGTCAGAACAAATTTATCTTGATAATGTCAGATAACTTAATAGAAAGCTATGTAATGGATTACAATCAACCAATCGGCTGTTACATTTAAGTACACAATTAGATAATACCAATTTAAGTCAACCAATTACCAAGCAATGCTTCATTTTCTTCAGTCTGTGGTGTAAAAGGTCGCATTAGCAATTAAAGAAAATACACTTCAGCAAAACATGGTCAGGTCAAAATGTCTGAATAATTTTGGTTCCAAATGTTTATCAGTTTTACTGGTAGTCCATTGAATGAACAATTTTTGGGTGTATGTCACAGTTTACTTTCTTTTGCTATCCTCACTTATATAAATTAACTATAGTGTCCTGTACACACTAGTTAAAAATTATATTTAGTGTCTGAATAATTTTTGGTTTGACTGTAATTCACACCAAGGTACACACATATCAGTTTTACCCAGGTTTATCTGCAGCAGGAGCCGGCCTCTCCTCAACTCCAAGGTGATGTAGTCACCCTGCTGACCCTCTCCGTGCAGAATCACCCCTTCGCTTTCAGATGTTTTAAACTTCAGGGCTATCACATCCTTCAAAATCTTCATCTTCTTCATTTTGAAGCGGTAAGAGATCACCCCCTGCCCATCAAAATTAATCACATCAGCCCCTGTTGACAGGAGGAAGAAAGACAGAAGGAAAAGAGATTAGCACCTCTGAGGTGACTGAATGTCATGCCCGTTTTTGGCTAAATGATCGGTTGAGTGACTGTTCTATAGATTGCTTGGACGAAAGCATGGTAAAGTTCACAGATAAACTGCGTCTGGGATCAGGTGATAAACTACAGTGAGGAGGCAGAAAATTGCAGCTGGCTATTACCTGCTGACAAAGCCTTTCTGCTTATTGCGCAGAGGAGGAGGATTTTTGATCCCTGTCATGGCTCGGAATGATGCATACCGGAAGTTATGAATGTAAATTCCTTTTACGCCATCTCTCGCTCGCTCTCTTGGTTTCATCTCCCCGCTCTGACACCGCATAACCTTTGGATATATTACACAAGCTCACAGTTCCTGATGGCACTTGATTGCTTTGCAGACTGTCTTCATATCATTCTGAAGCCATGTAAAATTATGAGCAGGTAATTATGGAAAGATCTACAGCAAACTGGAAATACAGAAGTCATCGTGTTCCCTTCCACCCATAAGATTGAAGTGGCGCGTTTATTCTCTAGCTTTATTGAGAGATTGATTGGGTTTGATCTGAGCTTAATTAAAATGTAAATGATGGTGTTGATTTTGTGGTAGGCTTGTGAATGCATTAACTTTGGACTAAAAAGGTTTGGTATGGCAGCAATAAAAAGAAAAATCACATGCAATCAAAATGCAATCTGCAGCCATATATGCATAGATATCAAAAATACATGCATTAATTATATAAATTACATTTTAAAATATATTAAAATTAACAGTTATTTTAAAATACAGTAAAGTTTCACAATATTACTGTTATTTTACTGAATTTTGATCAAATAAAGCAACTTGAGCGACATACTCAAATGTTTAACATAACTTACCAACCCAAAAATGTTTACCCGTAGAGTATATCATAATTGATCATAATTTATATGATTATACAAAATATATATATATATATATTGTAAGCTTAAACAAAAGCAATATATAATTAAGGTGGGAAGTTCAGAAAACAATATGCAAAAACAATATAGACAGAGTATGTTTCGGGTCTACAGTAAGTGTTACTTTCAAGTCAGTCAGCGAGTAAGATATTTCTTTCCATTATGTAAATTGATCGTTCATGCATTGTATGCATTCCTGAGGCATGTAAAATCAATTTGCATTTATCAGCTTACATTAGTAGTGGAAATTACAAAATGACGCAACAACTGTAACTGTTCTACATGGAAAAAGCAGTTGAGAATATGCATTCAGTGTAATTTGTCATGTGCATAACAACCGGGGATGCCTGTAGTATGTAGCGTGTGATCATGTGTGAGTGTGTGTGTGTTTGAGTCTAGAGTATCTGCATGTGGAATTAATTCAATTCTCTCCATGCACCCTGCTGGGGACTGATTACTACACTAATGCATGAGTATGTGTGCTGTGTCTGGCCAGTTGCTCTACCACTCCTCTTGTCTCTCGCTCTCTCTTTCTCTCTCCATTGCCAATCCCCTTCACCTCCATCACGAATGCATTCATCCGTTCTCCCCCGATCAACAAGGTCAGAGCACTGCATTCATTCTCATTCTGTGCTTCATCTCCACTGCAGGACTTGCTTATCTAACTCCCATTCTTTCCCTCTATGCTTCCTGAGAAGGGCTATCTCTATTCCTTTACTGCACATCTTATTTATTTTCACACAACAGTCAGTGCATTTCCGTGTCTGAAGAGAAACTGAAAGGCCAAAAAAGTGTTTTTGTACATATTAATATTTCCCTGCAACCCTCTATGCACACCTTGGCAATAGAATCGTCATTGGCTAGTAATTTTTTTGTTTACTCGGCAGCCTGATATACTATTTGTGTGCCTGATAAACACACACAAACACACACAAATATACATACATATACTGTAGATACACAATCACACACCGATCAGGCATAACATAATGACAACTGGCAGGTGAAGTGAATAACACTGATTATCTCTTTATCACAGAACCTGTTAGTGGGTGGGATATATTAGGCAGCAAGTGAACATTTTGTCCTTAAAGTTGATGTGTTAGAAGCAGTAAAAAATGGGCAAGCGCAAGGATTTGTGTGAGTTTGACAAGGGCCAAATTGTGATGGCTAGATGACTGGTTTCCATGTTTCTTTAACAGTTAGTTAGTACTGTTGTTTCCATAACCCCAAAATGCCATGTTATTTTCATTTTATGTTATTTTGTATATTTTTAAATGACTGATGGCTCATAACAACTTAATTGTATTAACAAAAAATAGTTTGGGACTGCTATTGAATAGAGGTGTGAACCTACACTGGTCTCAGGGTTCGATTACAATTATCATGTCAGCGATTCGGTTCAATTCGATATCACGATGCAATGCATCCTCATGTATACAATTTTGTCAATAAATACAAGCAGTCAGTTTTATGAACTGAACCTTTAATTTTACCTGCTCAAAGAAAAGACGCTTCTTGAATGTATCAAACATCAAACAAACTCAAGTCTGGAACAGAAGACAACAGGAGCATTTAGAACAAATACACAAAATGCTAAAAGCCACCTGGTTATTGAAACCACATATGTAAATTTTATTCATCCGAACAATGCTAAAAAAAATTAACGTGTGAGAGCGTTACATGTCATGTTATAGCCAGATATGACAGCGCGACCGCAGCACGAATCGGCACACTGATTCGTGCTCTCTTTATTAAGCCAACGCACAAACTTCCGCAAATTTAACCGAAAGTAAAGTCATAGGTGCTCCACATTTAATTACTCGCACTCGCTTGTGTCGGACATCCGGCTCGGGGCGGGCCTTGAAAGGTCTCTGCTTGGGACAATGCAATGATGAGGAGCGAGATCTAGGCTGCAATTGGATTGAGCGATGAGGCATCACGTGACTCACAGCTTTTGCGCCTCAGCGAACGCTCGACCACCGACTTAACGGCGTCACCAAAGAGGCCGGAGGGAGTAATAGGAGCGTTGAGGAGGGTCTTAAAGTTGGTGTCCTTCAGGTCAGCTAAGGTTAGCCAAAGGTGTCTGTAAAGGACTATCATGAGACCCATAGTGTGGCCAATGGTTTGGGCGGAGAGCTTGGAACACCTGGAACACCTGCAGCACTGCAATGGAATGCAGTGCAGACGCTACTTCTCCCGCAGAGGTGTAGGCCTTAGCTGCCAGATGGGCTGTGAACCTGCATGGTTTGAAAGGCAGGTTGAGCTTGACGGGGGCATGCGCACATATCCGTGGAACTCCGCCCCATCTATGTGGGAGAAGCGTGGACGCACGCTGATTGGGGTGCAGACCACGACTTAACCACATGTTCGTGGATGTCCGGGAAGAAGGGCATCCTCCTTTTCTGGGCGGCCTGGTAGCGGTCCAGGAACTACCAAGAATCAAGCCTACTCCTGGCCGGTTCATCAGGAGCGTTCCAAGAGAGGTGCAACTCTGACTGCTTTCTTCAGCACCCTCATGAGCTCATCTTAGAGGTCTAAGGGGGTGTCGACGTACGGGCGGTCAGGCTCGGAAGAAGCCCGATCCTTCCCCAATGACATAGAGTTCTCCTGCTTGGATAAGCCGAAGGAAACGAAGTCGGCGGCGCGGGAAGATGGAAGGGAGCGGCGGTCCCAGGCATCATCGCTGTCTTCGTCGTCTTCTTGAACAGGGCCCACCAGCGTCGTTGGCAGCAGTGGGCCTTGTTCTTGTAATTGAATGTGCGTGGTCCCTTCAGTGTGGGCCAGGCCCAGACAAGCTACGCAGTGAGGGTGGGTATCCGGTGGGTCCGCGCAGATGCTGCAGATGGTTGCCATCGGATGCAAAAAAGAAGTAAATCCTCAGGTGCAACTTCGATGATGAGCGGGAAGGAAGAGATTCTGAGGTAATTGCCGCGCTCCTCGTCTTTTATACTGCCAGGTTACACCTACAGTATTAGAATGCGATTTGCATATCATGCGGCAACTGGCAAGTTTTTCCTAACAGGCGTTAGCCTATAAGATTTCAGGAAATTATAAGAGAAAAGAGATTTCCTGTAGTGTTCTAAACAGTGTTGAAGGGACCGCTCTCGAAATGGAACCCTTCATTTGCTCGATCTTTCTGTTAAAGTTTAGGGATCTTTATTCCCGCCTTTTTGTTTTTCAAATCCGTAACTGCTAAAGCCACCTCATAACTGATTTTCTGGAGCTCAGCCATCCAACTACACAGACTGTCAACACATTCTCAACAGGTAAATTTATTATTTCTTAAAATATCTATAAATTATAGCTTTAAAAAGTGTAACTGGTTTCCTACCAATCATGTCTTTTCTTATTTTAGTTTAACAAAGCATGTAAAAGTGTGAGCAGCTCTATTCAGTTCACTCATCTTCTCTTCTCAACAAATTAAGATATAATTAAGAGATATAACAGAGATAACAAATAACAGAGATTTAGAATTTATGATTCACAGATATTGTTAATCTTTTGCTAATTTTGGCCTTTATAAACAATTGTTTTTACATGATCTAATGCAGGGTTGCCAGGTTGGATTGAGATTTATTTTTTAATTTTTTAATGGGTTGGGGGTGATTGGCACAAACATTTATTTCGATCTTGATTCAGTATCAATTTATATGTATATATAGCCTACTGTACCTTTTTAGCACTATTTTAAACTTTTCTTGGGTTAAATTATATCTGCTCGCATTCATTAATATTAACTTGTGTGTGCTTATAATGTTTAAAATTTTCACATTTAAAGAAATCTAGTGTTTGATCCAACCCGATCTCACGGCAAATACGTACCCGATCTCGTACGAATTAGCCACCTCGTCAAATATGTACGAATTGCCATGAGATCGGGTTGGTTTGATCATGTCACAGGCACTTTCAACACTTTTTTCATAAACTGAATACGGAAGCACAATATTGAGCTTCTTGAGTCTGTTCAGTTAGGAGCGTTTTGATTGGTGGATTAATAGCACACTGTGATTGGCTAAACAGAAAATCATCCAAAAAAAGATATTTATGAATCTTAACCTGACAGTAAGGTCTCAAAAATACCACACACAAATTCAAAGCAGCCCACGCACGTGTGCCGATTTTCAAATGCAGATTCAATTATCCATAAATACATGTAATATCATTCATTCAAGAAATTAATTCAAGAGCTTAATATATACATATCTGTGTAAAGATTTTAGATTTATTTAGGTAAGATGCATTTGTGTGAGCATTTGGGGAAATAATTATGCTTTTACTAGTGCATTTATAAATTGCGTTTTGAATTTACGAATCTGATTTTGTAAATGTGAATTGTGCTGTGCATTTATGAATTTTGTTTAGTAAATGTATTACTATTGAGGCTCATCCGGCTCCAAATAGGTAAGGTTGTCAATTTAATGTGTTGATGTGATGATCAGTATTATTAGTATTAGTAATAGTTTTGAATTATTTAATATATAATATATAATAATATGTAATATATTGCAATTATTTGTGCTTGCTGATTTTCAACTGTTTTGAGATTTTGATATTGTTATCTAAAAATGTGGCACTCAAGGTGTAAAACATTCAAAAACAGCGATATGTGACACTATAGCATCCAAGATGGATATTGACTGTTTGCAGGTCCAGCAGATCAGACTGAACCAGCTAATGATCAGTTAATACCAGTAAGGAACCAATATTGCAAAACACATCAACCAGATTAATCTGGATTTTCCAGCAGGCTGAGAATGCTGTGTATTTATTCCTCTCTATGCTCTCATAAACAACCATTTGGAGATGGCGGCGCATATTTATTGGCATCAGTGATCACCCGCATGAGATGACTAAAGAATATGAGCCTTTTCACCAGCACGAAGCACATGTGGATGAGCCCCTTTCCGACAGGAAAATCAGTGCAGCCAAACCCCTCTCGGCATGAGAAGAAAAACAGCTTGAGGAATGATACATATTTACAGCTACCAGGCTTCATTCATACTGGTCATAAACACAAACATTCAGAAGAGCTAGGCGTCAGATTTATTTACACTATCATTATTTCAATGGCAGTATAAAAACAGAAAAATGTATATACTATGCTGCAGTTTAATCAATCTCAGGGATTTTTTATGTATTATTATTTATTTATTGTCAAATAAATAGATGATTAATAAATAAATAAATAAATAAAAAGTGAGAAAAGTGAGAACACGTCCCGGTTCCTTTGGTTATAGCAATTTCTCACGATTTACAAATAGTTGGAAAGATGATGAATATTTTCAAAAGATGATTTTCTAGTGCAGACATTGGTGTTTATATACCCAAAATATAAACTTTTATCCCAGTACAATTGTATCCCGTTTTTTAAATGTTTGTAACACATAAATAACGATAATGTGTGGTTTAAAAGACTGTTTGTTTGTGAAACTGCTTCATACTGTCCACACGATACTGCTCTCTCCGGATCAGCGGCAGTGCGAATGCAAATTTGAATTTTGGAGTGTAATGATCGTACATTTACAGGTTAACCAAAGTCCCTAAAGTGAAACAGGCGTTGCGACGCACCGTAATAGACACATTGGAATCATGGTTATTTAGGAATAAGATCGCGTGGGTGTTTGACTCGAGATTGCATTCTTTTAACGATTAATCGTACAGCTCTACCATCCAGTGTTATTTTACATTTGCTTACTTTAATTTCTGTAGTATGTCTTACCTGAATATACTGTATATTTATATATCCCCCTAAAACACTTTTTTTTAAATTTTTTTTATCAGAAATCAGAATCAGCCAAAAATATTGCAATCTGTGCATTTCTAGTTAAAAACAAATCTTTAGTGAAGATGGTTCTTCTGGTTTGTGGTTAAATGACGGATGATTACATCACTGTAATGAGAGAACTGAGTGTGAGACTTCTTAAACCAATTTATGGGGGTGTTAATTGAAATTTGTTATCAAGATCAATTTAGCAGCACTTAATTTAATGAAAGTGATGAATTTGTCATGGCTACACTCCATTTCAGAAGTATGTTGATAGTTCATAGATGTAATTTTTTTTTCTCTTTGCTAATGAAAGTCTAGACTGAAATAAAAGTGAAAAAAGAATAGCAATGAACTGAAGCAAGTGGAATGAACAATGCCAACATGACCTACAGGGGGCGCTTACTCTGTGAGCCACATTCAAATTTTTTGGATGTTTTTGACCTCATTAGAGACATCTGCTCCAAAACACATCCACTCATCTGGAAAGCGCTGCTGTTTAAATCCATGATGTGAAATGACTGATACCTTTCAAACAAATGAAAATCCAGCAAAGCTGTCTCTGTAAGATGATTAAATAAAATAGCTTATCCTGTAACCACAACTTCAGTGCAAAGAAAAGAAAAACATGTAGCCTAAAATTTTATGTTCAGTAAGATCAGTTCTCTGTTCGGTTTTAGTGAACACCAGGGTGCTATTCAAGTGGAAATCTGTGCAAATCATGGACAGGATTTGAATGGGATGGATAGCTGACCTTGACTTTCAAAAAAAGTTGTGTCAGCCAATTTCTTTTAATTGTACCGGGATCTTTCTGGATATATATTGCCATCTTGCACTGCATATTAATCACTCTAGTGATGCAAAAAAGCTTATAACCACGTTTCCTCAGTATGAAAAGAAATGTTTAATATATAAAACTGTCAATTTTATACTGAGCTTAGCAAATGTTCCAGCTATAATAACGATTAGGCTACATAAAAAAATTATAATGCACAGTTATTAAGTTGAAAAAAATCCCAATAGGATTCAGCATCATATGTACTCAGCATCATATAAATAACTGTCTTAGCTGATATCTAATCTATTGGATGATATCTATGTGGAATGTGTGCAGTGTCAACTTACAGTACGGGCACCCGTAGATCTCGAACCTGAGGCCGATCCGTCCCTCTTCACTCCAGTCTAAAGGAATGATGCGCAAATAACGGGCCACAATCGGGTTTTGCAGGTCATGCCGAACAACACTCTCTGTATTGGAGTTACCAGCAAACGCCTGCAAGACAGGTGCGACATATGTTACTTCACTTTTGTTAAACTTCAAACCTAGCTTTATCTTGCATAAAAAAACTCTTCTACAAGCACTTAACCATAAACCATAAACAAAGATAATAATAATAATGTTCTCTTTTTCTCTTCTATACTTCAACTAGACATTGTGTATTACAAATATTGCAGCTCTCATGATAAAATGCTGCTTAATTTCATTTTCCCCAATGTTTTATGTCTTATTATGCAGCACAACCACAGGCTGTGAGTGAGATATTGATTATTTACTCTTATATAAATGGTTAGTGTCACTTCCTCCCTGCAATTTCTTCTGTGAAACAGTTTGGACAGATATGTCTCATATCTGGTCAAGTGTGGTTTTGAGAGATCTTTATGAAACTCTCTACTGTCCAGTCTCAGAAGAAAAAAAAATGAACCGACATGTAGGTGGAATCAAGTTGCATGGCTCTGTGGTTCACGTTGACCCTACGCAGCTTCTTGTGTCACGCAGAGCAAGAAATTGATTCAGTGGCCCATTGAGTGGTGGTGAACTTCAGTTACCAGACAGACCATGTGGGATTGGTGATAAGCAGCTCAAAGCCACCAAACTGGAATGATGCGGATTACAGTCCTTGCCCCCCCTCACCCCCACTCTAAAGAAACCACCATTATATGGACTTTATTGTACAACTGGGGATTTCTTGTCAGGAACATGCTGAACACGTCAATATTGGAGGCTCCATACGGTGGTCCAACTTTAATGTTTGAAGTGCTGATTACTGTGCTCTGTAGTGGGCGACTGGGGAGTGTTCACTTCATTTTTCATTGCGAGGAGAGAAAACTGAGTTGTTGTGAGGTTTCAGGTGACAGTGTTTTATGGGTGGACCTCCTGGGCATAATGAGTAGGCTATAGCACATAGAAGGGTTTTTCAAACTGGGGTCCACATGGGGGCGCAAGGGAAAATATTGAGAGAATTGTATTTTAAATGTATTGTAAATGTATTGCAAAAGGTAAATTACAAATATATGTATATAAAAATAAACTTTTTTATTATTTTTATAAATTAATTAAAAATATGCTACTTTTTTTGCTCTCACTACATTTATTTGGCTTCACAGACAGAATATTCACATCTTTCGCTGACCTATTTTTACTTTAATTGTGTTTAGAAAAGCGGATTAATCCGCATAAATCTGCATTACTTCACCCAGCACAATCCAGGCTAAAAGTTCTGCCTTCATGACCAGAATGACTCAATTCTGTCGCAGTTAATTCCAGATCCAGACCTTAAACAGTCAGTGAGTGTGTAATTAGTTAGCCAAATGTGAAGTCACCCTGAGAGCTTTGCTGCCTGGCATGTTGTTTAATCAAGCACCTTCACAATTTAAAGCACAAAGGCCTGACGGAGATAGAGGCTGTCTTTCATTAGTGGAGAGTTCGGGTTTAGGCAGGAAGCCAGCTGTAACTATCATAAGCGGCACATTCACTGGTTTCCCATAGTATAATTAAAGTAGCTTTTACTTATTTTGTGTCAAAGCTCCTGGGTCTCTTCTTCCTTTAAGAGCTTTGAACAGCCATCCGCTCTTTGCACACGTCTCACTCTTAGAGTAACAGAAAGACACTGTTCTGAACTTTTCTGTAGAAATAAAAGCCATCTAAAAAACAAACAGGCAGAAATCATTACAAGAGCAACTTAAGTGAAGAGTACAAACAGGCTGACCATCAGACACGCAAGCGCTCTATCATAACAAGAATAAAACATGCTGATGGTTGTTCACGAATCACGATCGATGATGATCTTTTTCTTCACTTGAAATTGTTAGACGTGACAAGATTGGGTTGGAGTCTTTACCAGCTTAACGTCCTTCTTTCAAGACAGTCTAACGTACAGCAGTATAAAACTGGCGGATTTGTGGACGGCTGCCAAATAAAACATTCAGGTCTTGCAGTTGTTGTCAGTGTTGTTTTATGAAGCCATTTTTTTGTTACGTCAAGAAATCTATTGATTTTGTAATATTTTACCCATAGTCTATGAGCACTGAGAAATCTTTTTTGGTATCTTTCCTATTGACAATCATAAGAACGATCTATTAAAGCTAAGTACATGACCAAAGCAATCTGAGAAGGTCCTAAATCAAAATTACAGTGAATCACGCAGCTGTCACACATTGTGATCCAACGCATTAATCTGTTTGACGTTCTTATCACATTTTGAATGGCTAATTACTATGCTAACTCAGGTGCAGAGTTTGTTGTGGTCTCAACTGATAAATTCACTTCTGTAAAATTGCACACATATCTATTGCACTGCTGTGCCCAGCACTTTTTAAATCATTTAGTAATAAAAGTTATAATATTTTACAGTTACACTATGTATTAATATAACATTTATATTTTAATATATAAATACAATATAAACAATAACAATGATAACAACAATAATTGCCTTTTATTTGTCAATGAACTGAAGCCAAAACTTCATCAGTGGCGTGTCGTAATATAAAAAATATTTATATTTAGTTTCTGAAGTGATTCATGCTCAGTAAACATTGGTCACAGACACAAAAATTTACCTTTACTTGAAAATGATTGCTCACAGACCCCACAGTCCTCATGTTTCAGACTATTTCAAGTTTGATTTTGACATGACAAAGCAGTGATATCTAAGTTGGTGATTTGTTACATAATTTTAGTTAGTCTTCCTATTAACACCAGTTTTTCTACACTCAGGCTGTTTCGAGAATGCAAACGGAAAAAAGGCGGGGTTTATCGCATGAAACAATCGTATCCAATCATAACCGATCATATTCAATCAGGCATTGCCTCCTGTCACGTGACTTTCACCATTCATTCTCAATTACCCCCCACCAAACCCATTGCGCGCTTTAGGGTTTTTTTTAAAACTCAAAGGGCTCAGGGGAGGCAAGAGCGATGCGGACTCCCGCTCTAACTTTACCTGCTGGTTACTTTATAAAAACTGGTGATTTAAACACTTAATATATACATACAAATACATATACCTGTATTTTCTGCATGTCATACATGCCTTGCTTGCTGCTGATTCTTTCAATCACTAAGTACTTCTTACAAGATCATGTGGTAACTCAGTATGATGCTGAAAAAACACAATTTTTCTTCAGTTTCAAGGCAACTAAGTGATGAGCATCTCAAAGCGAGTATTCAGGATTCATTGCGGAGACAGACACATTTAAAACCAACTACATAATTGCAACCTTGCTTAAATGATTTATGGACATTCAAATGCTTTTATGTGGAATCGCAACCTCATTTTACAGCGCAATCAACGGGACATCCAGCGATGTATCTCTCTGCCAGCAAAGTGAAAGCATGTGAATCAAAGTGAAAAAAATGTGATCCAGTATTTAAGAAACCATTATCCTCCAACCGAGAGCATTTGGCACCCTCATACTTTTCTCGCCACTTGGGGTTGTATTGACAGATGAGGTGAGGACAGCTTTTCTCTCAGAAACCAAGAGCAGAGCTGAATCAGTCAAAATACCAGCCATATGCAGATGTGTGAAGGGCTGACAGGGCAAGCTAACTCAATGACACTCTGAATCGCCGTACTTTAGCGGTGAGAGACTCACTCAGGAGTGGAGTTATTGGGAAAAAACTGACAGCATATGAAAGCCTTACATTTCACAATGTAAGCAAAGTAAAGTCTAGCTCAAAAGTGTGAGCTATGAATGCTATGCTATTTGATGCAATAAAAAATGGGGGTGTGACGTCATGATTGACAGCTGAGATTGACAGCTTCTCTGAGCGAAGTAGTCACTGACTTTTTTGGGATTGGCTTTAACTTTAATTTCTACATTTCCATAATTTATTTCACACAGACATAATGAGTTGTTCTGCAGTAAACTGTAAACTCGGGCTTCAAGATATCAGCACCATATATGGACATTGCTGGCTTCATTTTTCTACAATGGAGGAGAGTGTAGGTGAGCCGTCCATCTTTTTTTACAGTGTATGGTTAAAGCTCAATGGGCTGTGGACTCCCACTCTAACTTTAACTGCTAGTGTTGCTGTTAGAAAATGTTACTTTATAAAAACAAGTGATTTATTCACTTTTGTAATGTCACATTTGGTAATATTTAGGTCTATTTATACATATAAATATACAGATACCTTCATTTTTACACATGTTACACATGGCTTGCTTGCTGTAGATTCTTTCACATCACTAAGTAGTACTTACAAGATCATGTGGACAGAATATGAAAATCTCACTCATTTCACAATGTACGCAAAGTAAAGTCTAGCTGAAGGGTGAGCTAATGGTGGACAGGGGAGTAAATTGGTACTGAAAGTCCAACAATGGTTATTTTCTGCCAACACTTTCTACATTCGGACACTACTAAAATGACACTGAAAGGGTTAAAGGTCAAAGTTGTGGCCTATTTTGCAGAATATGCACATTTAATGAAATCTGAATTGTGAAGACATTAAACAGGCTATTTTTAGACATTGCTAACTTCTATAAAAATAGAAATATTAAAAATGAAATCCACATGTAAGAGGTCTTCATAAAACATAACCGTATAAAACAAAAACAAAACAAAACACCAACAGAGTAACATATGCCACTAAAATAATGCAATAAACAATGCAACAGAAAATGTAACAAAAAAACACCCTACTGTACGTCTAATAACAAAAATATATAAACATTCATACGTCATGGAGAAACTCCTGAGAATGTAGTTTTACTGTTTTTCATAGTAATTTGTGGGGTAATTAAATTTTTACTTAAAAAGTTAAACAGCAAAATTACATATAATGTGAAGTTATTCTTTTTTTTACCATAAAATGGTAAGGTATTACTGTTGATCAATTAACAGGTTTTTAATGTAGCACATAGAAGACACACTCTTTAAAAAAAAGAGTATTGATTACAGATGTAGATAAAAGTAAAAAATAAAATTGCAAAGTTGAGTATAGAGGATTAAAATACTAAATTTGCAAATTTGCATTTGTTTTATGCAAGGAGGGGGTCAGACAACAGTCAAACAGGATATGAACAGGAACCTTTTCAAAAAAGATTGAGTGGTATATGTGAATATATGGTAATAAACATGCAAGTAGTTTTGATGTCAAGTGTATCTGATTCTGATTAATCTGCACAATACCCATAGTTCAGATGGGTTTGATCCAGACTGTCACAACTGCGTACGTTCAGATTCAAAGCAGTGGCCTGTTAAACCTGGCCTGTTAAATTCCACTCCACTTATTAAGATCAAAAGTAACTTAATGTATGAGTTTTTATGAATGCCACTGATATTTTTAAAGGATGTAATGGTGAATTGTGCTGCACAGTGTGTCATTATTGGAAAGACCTTGAAGGTCTCAACTATGCAAGAAAACGAATTAAGGGGAAATGGGCCTTATCAGAAGTTGAATGAATGTGCTATACACATACGAAAACAAAAGTTCCTGAAGTTGAAGAACACTAGAGCCTTGCAGAGATTATCTGGAAGAAATTAAATACAACTCTGTTAAAAATCTTTTGTTGTTGTTGGTAGAAACAAGATTTCAACAGCTGACTATAGACTAGTTGACTAAATAAATAATACATTACTAAATAATAATACATTTGACTAGTCAGTTAAAATATATTGCTGCTGCTAGTTGACTAGTCGTTTTTTTTGGACATTTAATGTTTTGCTACACCAATGCCACGGTTCAGTTCCTATCATGGTTTTGCAGCCACGGTTCGGTAAGCTATTAAATAGCAGTTTTTGTTAATACAATAAAGTAGCCACCACATTCATTTAAATAAACAAAAAAAACATAAAGTGAGAATAAAATGGCATTTTGGGGTTATGGAAACAACAGTTACCATGGCGAATACACAATAGCTACATCATGAACTGTTAAAGAATCAAATAACCGCTGATGAACAGAATGAGTATCATACCTGCATGCCTTCTCAGCTAACACACGTCGAAACAGTTACGTGATTTATTGGTACTTTACTTTTATTTCATGATTTAGTAAAAATACAGCTTTGTGCTTTATGCAGCAATTGAAGAGTGTTCGCTATGAGCATAGTATAACAGCTGACAGGACAGGAAAGCGGTTTTCTGAGGTGAGAGAGATAGAAATCTAGAAAAATAAAATATAATTTTTTTATTTCTGTTATGAAATTGATCATTAGACCCCTAATTTTGGGGTCATTGCATATGGTCAGCAAATAATTTTTTGATACCAAACTTTTGTGTGTGTGTGTGTGTGTGTGTGTGTGTCCTTGTTTATATTACAAAATATCCCCATAAGGATAGTAAAACTTGAGATCACCTACAAAGGCTTATAAATCACACATGATGAGTTTTTTTGAGAATGTAAAAATGCAGAATGTTTCCTGTGATGGGTAGGTTTAGGGGCAGGGGCAGTGTAGGGGGATAGAAAGTACAGTTTGTACGGTATAAAAACCATTACATCTATGGAGAGTCCCCACAAAGATAGTGAACCAGACATTGAATCATCTTGGAGAGAGTTTTATCGTGTTGACTGTCGTAACTGAACGCGACTGATACCCGATCCAGCAAAAATTACAGTATCAGAGCCGATACCGATCTGAGTATCGGATCAGGTCATCCCTAGTAAGAATGTTTAAAGACGCTTGATGCACACACAACTTGTGCATTGTTTTTTAGGCAAGGAGCACACACGCTCAGTTCTTGGGTGAGGAGCACACTGAGAGGAGACTGAGATCGTGGGGGTCTCAGATGAAGCTTGTTGAACAGTTTAAGAGAGGTGTTATCTCTCACGCTCTTCAGTGGCTGAAAGAAGCGAGAGAGAGCCAGTTCTCTGCTGGCGTCAAGCCAAGAAGAGCAGGAGACGGCTGCGGAGGGTGTGGAAGGCATCTGAGCCCTCTCAACTGCCCCACATATAATGAGCCTTTCATTCTTCCTTGATTGCCACGCTGAGATCGAGAGGGCATGGAAGAATCCGTATTTGTCCCGCATCCTCTGACATCAGCATGCAAATTATGCAAATGCCGAGGGGGTGCGTGAGTATGGATACATGTCGATGCCTCCAATAGACGAGATGCTTGCAAACTATCACGCGGCTGGAGAGGCATCAATTTTGAAATCTCCGGCCCTGCCATTATATGGCAGGACAATCATGCTGCACTGCACACTATGGACTGAAAGACTGGACAGCATTCAAATCTTGTGTCAGAGTCTTCGGCCAAACACCCAGGGGGTTCCCCAATAGCGGCTCAGGACGCAGTGTCTCGTTCCCTATTCTCAGTCTCTACAGTCGCAACCCAATATGTTTGACATGACATAGAGGAAAACGGAAGGTTTGTGTAGTCTTTCAAAATACTCCCTCACCTTGCTCATCTTCTGAGTGGCCATTTCTCTGAACCTGCAGCGAGTGAAGACGAACGCATGCAAAATCTGAGATAAAATACAATTATTTTGTTTTCTGCTCAAGATTAATATAATCATTTTAAAATGTAAGATTAGCATGATGGTAATTTAAACGTAGCCTTTGTAAAAAATATAAAGCAAAACATTAAATGTGCAAAAAAACGACTAGTATTTCCAAGTCGACTAGCAGCAGTTATATCTTTTAATTGACTAGTCGAATGTATTATTATTTAGTAATTTATTATTAATTAAGCCAACTAGTTTCACACATCCATAATTTGCAGGGCTAAAAATAGCATTATCTCGACATGATGGCAACGCGAATCAAACTCTTTCATGCCTCAGCTACAACTACAGAGTTTGAGCACGGGTCAAAGCAGACATTGTTCAATGAAAACCATAGACTGGCATTATGCAATTTTGTTACTTTGCTACTCGTTTAGGCAGTTCAGATTTGAGCCTTTCTTTTAGAAGACAATTTTATTTATAGTGCACTTTGATCTTTAAAACTTTGCAGACCTTTTACATTAACAAACAGCTTTATTACACACTGCATATAAGGTAATATTGGGAAAAAAGTATAATGGAGCTCTTTAAAGGGGGTTTTGCACAGGGAAGTACTGGAAACTTAGTTAAATGAACTAACAACCAGGGTGGTTCCCAGAGAACAAAAAAATTATAAAAATAAATCACCTATAGGGCCATTTTCCTGGTTGCATTTCGCACCACCAGCAGGAACTCTGAAGTGACGTAAGCCATGACTTTTATTTTGAAGGGGTGGACCCTTATTTCGATGGCGCTAAGATCACCAGAGCCACAATACAAATAGTAATAGTATTACAAATAGTAAAAGACATTTATAATGTTACATACGATTTCTATTTCAAATAAATGATGTTCTTTTGAACTTCTATATAAATACATGGATATGATACTTCAAACATGCTATATAATATTATACATGCTATTATTATTTCACACATGCATCTTAAGACAAAACAAAGGCACAGGAATATTTTAAGATACGTCTTTAAGATTTAGTTAAAAGAACTCAAACATGCATTTTAGTCTGGGACTAGGGGTGAGCCTTTTCTGTGAAACTGGGGGTTAATCTCATAAGTAAAAAAAAAAAAAAAGATTTTAAAAGTATACTGTTGTAAATATGGGATATAATATCCACAACTCCTTCCGTGGACCCTAAACCAGAGCAGGTATATAGTGTGAAGACTCTTGGAATGTCAAACAAGAAAATACCAAGCAGTCGGAATAATACGTGTGTAATAGGCAATAAAACAACTATAGGCTGTTCAGACCCCAGCGAGGGGTACGCCTCGTTTCATTGGCTTTCTAAATGCATGTTTCAGCAGATTAATTGATGGAGAGGTTTTGCAGCCATTATGCCACATAGAGGGCTGCGGGACCACATGGGAGGAAGAATATAAGAATTCAGCGTGTGCTTATTCAGTAAAAGCGGCAGCGGTTTGGAGTTCATTCAGCATTGAGTGCAGGGGCTGAGAAAGGGTATCAGTAATGTATGAGCCTCCAAAAGGATCCATCAAAATTCAATTCACAGAAAGGTACTTGTTAGGGGAAAAAAAAAACCCAAACAGGTCGTACTCAGAGTTGGTGTCCAGGAAATGGTAAGGAGAGAAAGAAAAGAAAAACGTTCAGAGGTGTGACAGGAAAGTGGCTTTTTTTCTTATCTACAACAGCATTATCAGATAAAAATCACATATTTCCGGGAGCTCCTGCACCAGCCAAGAAACTACCATTGAGATGAGCAGGAATGTTAATGGATAACTTTCTCTGGGTATTATGGACTTCCTTTGGTAACATTTAAGAACTGTGAGAGATGGCACAGTCTAGTCAGAGAAATGTCAAGCCTCTGAGGAGGTTAACTTGTAGCTTTCACTGAGAATATACTGTGCGTGACACCTGTCATGTCACCTGAGTGTTCCAGCTCAAAGCCGAACAGGGAAACCTATCCCCTGCTTTCGCACCATGGTCAATCAACGGCAATAAATCATATGGTGTTTGTGTGAGACTTTACATGCTGAGCACCTTCCATAAGATGGTGAGGTTGTCACCTCTTCAATGAACAAAGGCACTGTTCTTAGCATTTCCCCCGTTCATTCTTAAAAGGCTATTTAAAACGAGAGGGTTTGCATTAATATTTTGTGATCTTAAAAAAATGTCCACCACTGGATGATGGAAAATGATGCAGAGATGCAATTCCAGCCCTTGTTCATGCAAATACCATTGTGGTCAGAATTATTGGCACCCCTGGAAAATATGATCAAAGATGGCTGTAAAACTAAATCTGCATCGTTTATCCTTTTTATCTTTTATTTAAAAAATTCACAAAATTCTGACCTTTCATTGAAGTAAAATAATTGAAAGTGGGGGGTAAATCACATTATGAAATAAATACTTTCTCCAAAACACGTTGGCCATATTTATTGGCACCCGTTTATTAAATACATTTTCCAAAATAACTTTTGAGTCTTCTCCTATAATGCCAAGTCAAGTCAAGTCACCTTTATTTATATAGCGCTTTTAACAAGTCCAATTGTTTCAAAGCAGCTTCCAAGTGTTAACAGGAAAATAATGCAACATAATTTGATTCGGCTGTACAGACGCTCTGGTGAAAACGGTGATGTTATCCAGCTAATTTCAATCATCATATACTGTCAATGCGGGCAGATTGGTAATACTGTATAGTTGAAATTTAAGTGTCCACAACTGAGCAAGCCAAAAAGCCAAAGGCAACGGTGGCAAGGAACCAAAACTCCTTCATAATGCCTGATGACAAGAGATCAGAGACCATTCCTCCATACAGAATCTCTCCAGATTCCTAGCTCCATGTTGGTGCTTCTTCTCTTCAGTTCACCCCACTCATTTTCTATAGGGTTCAGGTCAGGAAACTTGGACGGCCATGGCAGAAGCTTCATTTTGTTCTCAGTGACACATTTGTGTGTTGATTTTAAAGTTTGTTTTGGATTGTTGTCCTGATGGAAGATTATAATAAGATTTATAAGATTTATTTATAAGGCCCATTATAAGATTTCTAGCAGAGACCGTCAGGTTTAGATTTTTTATCTGTTGGTATTTGATACAATCCATGATGCCATGTATCTGAACAAGATGCCCAGGACCTCCAGCAAAAAAAAAAAAGGCCCACAACATTAAAGATCCAGCTGTGTTTTTAACTGTGGACATGGGGTACTTTTTATCCCTGTCTGCACCAAACCCATCTAGTGGGTTTGCTGCCAAAAAGCTCTTTTTATAGTTTCATCTGACCATAGAAACAGGTCCCTTTGAATTCCCAGTCGTGTCTGACAACTGAATATGCTGGAGTTTGTTTCTGGATGAGCAAGAAGGATTTTTAGTGAAACCCTCCCAAACCACATGTGGCGATGTAGAGGTTGTTTTATTTTTTTTTTATTTTTTTTTGTGGCTTTCTGATCCCAAGACTCAACTAATCTCTGCAATTCTCCATCTGTGATCCTTGGAGAGCCTTTGTCCACTCAAACTCTCCTCCACGCCATGCATTAGGACGACATAGACACATGTTCTCTTCCAGGCAGATTCGTAACATCTTTAGCTGATTGAAACTTCTTAATTATTGCCCTTAACTATTTCCCTACAGCAACTTTCTATTTTGTGAAGCTCAACAATCTTTTGCTGCACATCAGAACTACAGGTCCTTCTAAAAAAAATTAGCATATTGTGATAAAAGTTCATAATTTTCCATAATGTAATGATACAAATTTAACTTTCATATATTTTAGATTCATTGCACACCAACTGAAATATTTCAGGTCTTTTATTGTTTTATCTAAAAAAATTAGCATATTTCATCCGACCAATAAAAGAAAAGTGTTTTTAATACAAAAAAAGTCAACCTTCAAATAATTATGTTCAGTTATGCACTCAATACTTTGGGAATCCTTTTGCAGAAATGACTGCTTCAATGCGGCGTGGCATGGAGGCAATCAGCCTGTGGCACTGCTGAGGTGTTATGGAGGCCCAGGATGCTTCGATAGCGGCCTTAAGCTCATCCAGAGTGTTGGGTCTTGCGTCTCTCAACTTTCTCTTCACAATATCCCACAGATTCTCTATGGGGTTCAGGTCAGGAGAGTTGGCAGGCCAATTGAGCACAGTAATACCATGGTCAGTAAACCATTTACCAGTGGTTTTGGCACTGTGAGCAGGTGCCAGGTCGTGCTGAAAAACTAAATCTTCATCTCCATAAAGCTTTTCAGCAGATGGAAGCATGAAGTGCTCCAAAATCTCCTGATAGCTAGTTGCATTGACCCTGCCCTTGATAAAACACAGTGGACCAACACCAGCAGCTGACATGGCACCCCAGACCATCACTGACTGTGGGTACTTGACACTGGACTTCAGGCATTTTGGCATTTCCTTCTCCCCAGTCTTCCTCCAGACTCTGGCACCTTGATTTCCGAATTACATGCAAAATTTGAGCGACAGTCCAGTGCTGCTTCTCTGTAGCCCAGGTCAGGCGCTTCTGCCGCTGTTTCTGGTTCAAAAGTGGCTTGACCTGGGAATGGCACCTGTAGCCCATTTCCTGCACACGCCTGTGCACGGTGGCTCTGGATGTTTCTACTCCAGACTCAGTCCACTGTTTCCGCAGGTCCCCCAAGGTCTGGAATCGGTCCTTCTCCACAATCTTCCTCAGGGTCCGGTCACGTCTTGTCGTTGTGCAGCGTTTTTTGCCACACTTTTTCCTTCCCACAGACTTCCCACTGAGGTGCCTTGATACAGCACTCTGGGAACAGCCTATTCGTTCAGAAATTTCTTTCTGTGTCTTACCCTCTCGCTTGAGGGTGTCAATGATGGCCTTCTGGACAGCAGTCAGGTCAGCAGTCTTACCCATGATTGCGGTTTTGAGTAATGAACCAGGCTGGGAGTTTTTAAAAGCCTCAGGAATCTTTTGCAGGTGTTCAGAGTTAATTAGTTGATTCAGATGATTAGGTTAATAGCTTGTTTAGAGAACCTTTTCATGATATGCTAATTTTTTAGATGTATGCCATTTTTTAACTGTATGCCAAAATCATCAGTATTAAAACAATAAAAGACCTGAAATATTTCAGTTGGTGTGCAATGAATCTAAAATATATGAAAGTTTAATTTTTATCATTACATTATGGAAAATAATGAACTTTTATCACAATATGCTAATATTTTGATAAGGACCTGTATATTCTTTAGTTTTACTCATTGTGATGAATGATTGAGGGAATTTGGCCTTATATTTATACTCCTATGAAACAAGATGTCATTCCATTTCATGCTCCTAGTCACCCTGGTGTGCTACAAATTTTAAATATTAATGGGAATGTACTCATAAAAATTCTAGGGGTGCCAACAATTGTGGCCAACGTGTTTTGGAGAAAAACATTTTTTTCATAATGTGATTTTCCCTGCCTTTCCATTCTTTTACTTCAATAAAAGGTTAGATTTTTGTGAATTTATTTGAATGATAGATCAAAAGGATAAACAATGCAGATGTATTTTTACAGCCATCTTTGATCATATTTACCAGAGGTGCCAATGATTGACCACAACTGTAGCCCAAGTTTCCACAAAATTATTAAGCAGCACAACTATTTTCAACATGATGATAATAAGAAAAGTAAAATCAGTATATTATAATGATTTCTGACGGACCATGTGACACTGAAGACCATAAAGTAATGGCTGCTAATAATTAAGAAAAAAATGTCATGCCTTAAAATAGCTTGAATGTAAGTTTACACCGTTGCTTCATTGAGTTTACGTGGATCCATGGATATGCATATTAGCCCAGCCTCCACTCCCTCACATCAGCTCAACTTTCCTCAAGTTACTAAACGCTGCACAAAGGTATCGCTCTTTACAATGTCGGACACTAATTAATATGATATAAATTAATATACTAATTAATATAAAGACAGTGACGGCACCACACCGGAATTTTGAATAGCCCCGGTTTAGCAAGCAGCTGAGAATCAACAAGCAGTTGAGAATCAGATGGACCGTTTTTTGATAAAAACAGAGTGCAGGTAGGAAACCCTGTCTCTTATGGGGGCCAAAGAAGGAGAAAAGAAAGAGGAGTCACAGAGAGAAAGGTTGAGAGAAGAACTACTGACATAAAAATATCTGTCACACTCCCGGTAATCTCAGAGTCATATGAGCTCTGTTTTCTGTATTATTAGGCTGTGTATCCACCAAAGCATTTTAGCCAGCTGAAAACTCCTAGCTGTGGGCGCTTGAGAACGCTTCGGCAGTGCAGTGTTTGCAGTTGAGGCGCTTGCTTGCTATGATAGAGAACATACGCGAAAGTGTTACTAGTATTTCATTTCACAGATAGTTCGTTTCTGTATTGGTTCTATATAAAACTGTAGATACAATGTAAAGTAGGCCTATCTGCTCTGGCTCTTGTTTTAATTTTAATTATGCACCTGTTTACGTTGTACAAGTCGAATGTGGCGGTTGGTCGGTGTTGTATATGTCCATCTCTACTGTGATCGGACGGCTGGGTAAAAAGTGAGAAGTGATGAGCACTGCGTTTTATTCAAAGTCGAACATTCTTCATCTCTCCGGTGACCGGTAAAAACATTGAGCGCCGAGGGTGAAATAGATGCTGAGGGTGAAATCCTTGTTGCGCTCAAAGCCTTCTAAAAACGCACCGCTCCCATTGAAAACAATTGGATATGACTGTCATCCATGTGAAAAAAAACCCACTTAAATCCATTTAAAGGCTACATTTAATCAATTACACTATAACTAAGACTGTGATGTGCTTTTCATTTAATGTTTAAGTGTAAAATATGCACACAGTTCTGATTATGCATAGCAACATATGTGCTGAAGTCTTTCACCTTTGCATATGAAAGGTTTTTGTTGTTGTCTTGTGGTCACTTGTATTAAGCTAAATAAAATATAAATATTCTATTCTTCGGGAAAATATAATTTTAAACTACACTTCTGATGAATGTGGTGTGTACCATTAGCTGCTTTTATAAAAGCATTTTTTAAAATAAAAACTTTAAAAAGTATTTATAATATCCAGCTTCCGGCGAATCACCTTACGGAAAAAGTGTAGTGCCCGTACCTCTCACAGTTCAAAATGCTTAATCTAGGTCAGAAAAGCGTAACTCGTGTGCAATGTCTTCAGACGTAGCGCAAGCATTTTGAACTGTGAGAGACGCGGGCGCTATTTTTCTGTAAGTTGAATATGGAAGGCGATTCACCGGAAGCTAGATCATTTACTTTAAAGTTTTAAATATGTATATTTTTCTTACACAAAAAGCATCGCTTCGCTTCAGAAGGCATGTATTAACCCCACAGAGCTGTGTGGAACAGTTTTATTATGGACAGATGCACTTTTATGGACTTCAAAAATGACACTGCCATTATAACGTTTTTTAATATAACTCAGATTTTATTACTTTGAAAGAAGAATTTCATATACACCTAGGATGACTTTAGGGTGAGTAAATCATGGGATAATTTCCATTTTTGAGTGAACTAACCTTTAATGATATGCTAAAGCCCGCACGAGGCTGAACATGAAAATAATTAGATTATTGATATCAGACAGAATTGTAATATCAATGCAAAAAAAACAACAAAAAAAACACAAAATAAACAATCAGCAACATTAAACAAAACATATCTGTTTAAGAAACTGCATGCTGACTTTAGTGTTGCATGGTAAAATTAAACTCTGAAGTATATTGTCAACCACAGAGTATGCAAATACTCTCCATATAAATCCATAAATCATGTTATTTGTAAATGGTAAGCAGGACACCATTCAGTCAGAACAGTATACATTCCAGCTGGGCGACACTGAAGAGTAATAATGCATGTACAGCATTGAACCCTGGGGTATAAAGTTAATAAGAGCAAGGTGAGGCATACATATAAAATAAAGCAGACACAGAGAGGTACAGTGAGCTGTGGCGTAAAGGTTCGAAGATTACATCTGTCTGCTCACAAGTAATCAAGCAGTAATTGAAGTCATTTTAAAAATAAACCAGGGCAGGTGCAGTTAAATAGAGTGTCTAATTGTCTTCAGATACATTGCTGTGAGATCAGTTGGAATTAGCTCAAGGTTTGAAGCACAAATAAATTTACATTTGTTTTATATGTAGATCATATTAACGGCAGTCAAGCTTTCATTAAAGATTCAGCACACAACATAAAAGCCATACCTTGGATTATATTGCTTTCTGTTAGTCAATCAGCTATGAAATGGAATGCTTAATCTCTTATGGATCCATTGCAAAGACGTCTGAATCAAAAGGATTTCAGCAGCATTTGCGTTCACGTATTTGATTGGCATAAAGTTTACGAACAAAGGTCTTTGCAGGCATCATCAAACAAGTCAACAAAGGAAAATTCACTGAATCTGAATCTGTTTGACTCTTTGGTTTCTTTTTGAAGTACAAGTCAACTTGAGTAAAGGTACAGATACCCTATTAAAATATTAATACAGTAAAAGAATAAGTACTAATTTTCACTCGTTTTACTTGAGTAAACGTATACAAAAGTAGACCTACTTGATTTTTAATGTAGCAAAGTAAATAAAAAGTACTGAGAAGCTAATACGAAAAAAATGCACTGCATGCATTTAATTTATATTCAAATAAACCAACTTTATTTTATCACCAACACTTATTACGCACTATTACAACATTAAACTTTAAAGCTGCAGTCTGTAGTTTAAACAAGTAGTTTCGAACAAATAGCTTACATCCACTTTAGTTTCTGACCAACTAAGGGAACAAAGCATTGCAATAAATCGCGATGGTTAAATCTAACGATTGCTTATCATATCATGTCAAACCGTGCAAATTATCTTTGTTTTCTAATTGTTAATGTTAACAACATCAGCATTGTGTGACTACATTTAATGTGTATTAGGGCTATCTGTAGTTCAGTTTCCATTTCTGTGCAGTCTAACTTCTAATTGTCATACCAACAAATTAATGTGGAGTAATGAATTGCTCCATCTCATAGCTGGCTCTCATAATTGATATTTATCATAATGCACATAGCAAAATGAGAAAGACACAACAAAGAAAACTCAGTAACTATGAATTAAGTGAACTGGTGATTGTAGTTTGAACCTTTCTGGATCCGCCATCAAATTGATACATTTAATTATATCAAGTGCTGTGAGAAAAGGCTATAATGTTGCCTTCACGTGCTATCGGAATTATAGTAAATCCCACTGTTCGGAAGTTCGGAAATAATTTTGATACCCTAATTCCTGAGATGGGTGTGCCATAAACTTGAACTACTGCTGTCAGGTATGATTTATTAGTTTTTTTCCCCCCAAACAGCTAGATCGTATTGTCTTGTCATTAATGTAGTGCATAATTTGGCTACGAGTAATCATATGAAGCGTACACAGTGAAAATAGCCTGCGTTTAACCAAGATGACATAATCTGGCATCGTAAATGTTTATATGGTTGTCAGTGCATGTGACACTACATATCATTTTGGTTTTAATACGATTTTCCCAATAAATAGGCAAGAATAAACCTGGTGTCCTCCATGATTCCTGTTCATTCCGACAACAAAGTACTTGAATGCAACGAGCTCGTAATCACGACTTTTGAAGTAGGAAGTAGGACATTTCCGATAGCATGTGAAGGCAGCATAAATCTCCACCTCCAACATCCTCACACGCAATATAGCCTACTATCCAGGACACCAGGGCTGAATTGGAAATCGCCCACTATAGGGGACAGCCATTTGAAGTGGTGTCTAAAACCATAGTGGACATGTTCGAGTGCACTCATTCAATCCCACATTGCACCGGAATAACGAGTGTGCAGTCGATGTACACTCAACGGCTGTCCGACTTCACACACTTGTTTTCATTCACTCCTCCCAGTGAACTGTAATAGTGGATTAACGTAGGGAATAGTGAATAAGGGTTTAGGGGGCGATTTCGGATTCAACCCTTCTTTATGTTCAGATGTGACACAAAGATATGCTCGAATTTCCTGCGGAAATGCACCAGTACCACTGGAATTACAAGTATGAGCATGCTAATCGCAGCACCACTGCTAAAAATAATCACAAAATATAAATACACTAGCATTCAAAGGTTTGAGGTCAGTTAAATTTATTTGATCGAAATACAATGGAAACAGTAATATTGTTAAATATTTTTAAATTTAAAATAACTTTTTCAAATGTAATATGTTCCTGTGATGACAAAGCTGAATTTTCATCACCATTACTCCAGTCTTCAGTGGAACATAACAAGACCCTCCAGAAATTATTCTAATATGCTGATTTGGTGCTCATAACATTTCTTATTGTCAATGTTTAAAACATTTGTGTTGCTTAATTTATTTTGTGGAAACAGTGACTACATTTAAAAACAGAATTTCTCCAAGAGGGTTTTACCATAAAAACAGTCCAACACACTAATGGCAGTGTGATAATTACAGCACCACCACTAAATATAATTAAATATAAAAATATATATTCTTTATTTAGAAATAAATAAATAGCTGACTACCATGATTAACCCATCCCTATTGAGAAGCCATTTTTATGAAGTTTAGAGGCCAAAATATAGTAAATCTAACATCAGGCAGCCATTGTCTAAAAAGGGCAGAGATGTGCTCAACCAGTACAAACACATTTCAAAACACAACTGAAGAAAAGACAAATTACCATTCCATGCCATTCCTGAAATAATGGATTTTCATAAAGAAATACATTCGCTCATCTTTTGTACAATCCGGGGTAAATTATTACTCCATAACTAAGTCCGACCTAGATAAACAACCATGTCAGGAATGTCTTCTCCTTTTCCTGATGAACACAACAAACATGGCAGTGGAAATGAATTACATGGACATAAAGCGAACATTTTATTCTGAGCAATACTGCGACTCTGACATGTCATAAATCCCACACGGTTCCTTTGCCAACATCACATTTAAGAAGCGGAGGTAAACAGAAATCATTGTCGACTCATTTATCTCACATCAGGGATCAAGCAACGTCACAATATTAGATGTATTGCTGGGTCAAAGAGCATCTTCACTGATGATGTGAGCATTGCTATATAGTGTTAAAGTTTGTCATTTTGTGATAAATTGCATATGAATGTTACTTTGCACGCTAGTATACACTTTTCCTATCTCTTCTCATTGTCAAATCCTTAAGCCGAACTGCCATTTAACCTGAACTGAACTTATTTGGGGGTGCCTCAAAATAAAATGTCTCAAAATAAATGTAAACCTATTTAAAATGCTAAAAATGCTGCACATGCCATATAAAAGCACAACAGCTAGCCATTATTCATTAACAACACAAAAGGCCTTAATTAATATTCAAGCATATAAGCCTGTCAAAGGAAAATAATTAAAGGCAGAGTCCAAAATGTGGTGAAAATAATTCAGGAGTAGAAAAAAAATTATCCAGTCTAAAACTGAACTGCATATAAATCAATTGGACACTGGATGTTTTGAAATTCTACTTTCGATTCCTGCTTTAATACTGAAACCATGATTGGTAGACTGGTTATCCTTGATTTCTTCAAGAGGGGGCATGCAATCAGATTTTAAACTGAATGTAAAAACATATGCTCCTCAATCAAGCTAATTTAGCAGGGCTGTAATGAAGAGCTTGCTCGCCTTTGCTTTGCAGTACTTTTGTCAGTCTTGCAGGCAACAGTTCACTGATACTGAATGCCTAATCCTATACTGCTAGCAACCTTAATGTTCGAAAACTATTAATCTAGCCAGCATTAAACAGTAATGCACTATAATGACCTATAAATGTTCTAGAGATGAACTGGAATCTAAGGGCATTTCAGTTCACAGAAGGGGAAGAAAAAAAAGCTTCATTCCCTTTTCCAACTGAAAACCAAAATAGTTCAAAAGTGTCTGTAGAGCAGAATGAAAAGAGGGTAAATGATAGGAATAGCCTGAGAGCTGAGGTGGTAATACTTGTGATGTCGGATTTTCTTTTGAAACAAGCATGTATTATCGAGAAACTAATGTGTAATTCTGTTATGTGACACCCACATTAATTTGCATTAAACTTCTTAATGTTTTTTTTCTCTCTACATATACTGTTGAAAGAAAAAAAAGTTAAAATTCTGGAAGAAAAGTATCTAGATGGATTCTGTCAAATTTTAGTAAATCAGTTAAAAAAAATTAGATTGAATAAACTCTAAAAATACAGAGCACATATAAAAATTCACTAATTTAAAAGCATATTCTTCTGTAATTGAACTGTAAATAAGTCTACTTGTGCATCTGAATAAAAAGGGACACTATAAGATAACGTTGAGTCCATTAGTCTTCTTTTTTTCTGAAGTCATTGTTTTAATTCTACAAAGTGTGCTGATAAGAGCAAATGTTGTGTTATTTATATTAGATCAGAACAAGTACAATAATTTGATAAGACAATTGTCTTAAATATTTTAGACAACTTGTGCAAAATATTCACGTTCTGGAAGATCTTCCAGAACGTGAATATTTTGCACAAGTTGTTAGCACTATTAGAAGACCAAAGCAAACATTACCGACAGAAATACAAAAACAAACTACCAAATTACTAATTCCGCGGATAAATCACTGTCTGTAATGTGGATTGTGGTTTGTAATTTACCTGTTAATGGGACGATATTACGGAACTGAGGGCGGCCACTAAGTGTGAGCGATGCTGCTTAGCGAACGGGAAAACACGGAGCCGATTAGCGGAATTAGTGGATTTTTAGCGGAACAGAACACATTTATGGGAATCCTCTGAAGGTAAGTGAGGGAAGGGGGCAAGAGGGTCACCTCAGCCGATGAGGGCAGAGGGGCAGTGGCTCTAACCACTGGGCCGCCCCCCTGTGCACGGCCCTGATTTCATGGTTCATAACACTTGCTTTTTATATTAAAATATGTAATATAATTTGATACTGTTTCCAATTTTATTTTGAACCCAAAAAACTCTAAACAAACTTTAGAATTGTCATGTGATAATAAAGAACGCTTCAGCAGCAATTTGATGTTTTTGATTGAGCTGAGATTTCAGAACTCTCAAACAAGAACGAAAAACTTGTTTTTGTTGTGAATGATCTGAATTGTCTAAATGTCTATACGTGTTCATGGTCACCTCAAACCATGACACGCTTGCATGTTCAAGGGTAGTTTATGTTAAAGGTTGTTGCTATATGCAAAAACTGAACATTTTACAGTAGGCCTGCCTACAAATAAAACATAATAATAATTACAAACCCATTAGCTTTGTCACAAAGGCAGTTCCCTTTCGTTCAGTCACTACGACGTAACGTTAGTGACTAACGAATGGGGTTTCGCAGAAGCCTATCATCTTCGAGCTTAGAGAAAACGCCCAATGGCGTGCCAATGCCATGGGCATGCGGAATTTGCATACGTAACTCCGCCTCACCGTGTGAGTATATAAGGAGAGTGCGTAGCAACATCGCATTATGTTTCTGCTTCGGACCCAAGAGGACCTACCTCTTCACTCCTACAGCCTTCTGAGACTCTGTCAGCTTCTTCGAGACGAGCAGCTTTCCGGTCGGTGTTGGTGTAACGGCGCGTTCCAGTGATCGCATACTTCCTGCCTGCTGATCTCTGCAGTGGTCTGTTGACAGCTGGTGTGTGTTTCCCTGGGCGCCGGCATCGACTGCGAGGCTTCCTCTCACAAAAAGAGCTTGCGCGCGTGGCACGTCTTTTTCAAGACGGTTCGCCCGTGCACTTCCGGGTGCGATCGATATCCATTGCTGTCTATGGGCACTTTCACTGCTCGATGTGTTTGGGCTTCAGCACGTTCGGGCAGTGTTTGTGGATGTGTCATGTTCCCACTGCGGGAATGTGACCATCGCGATGTTGTGGTCGAGACTCAGTGATCTCCGTGAGAGAGAGTCCCCTCTGCCACACCCCAATCTACCGTCTCCGAGAGAGGTGGTACTTTGGCTGGTGGCCAGGGTGACCTGAGGGCTGTGCTGTGGTTTAAGACCCCCGACGTTCATTCCTCGGGCCACACCCCCCTCTCGCACATCGCTTCCCGCGAGTGCTGGACTGAAACAGCGGCCCGTCTCTGACGCCTCGTTCGTTCAGTTCACACTCCAGATAGCAGTGAGATTTAGATCGCCGCATCCCAAGGTGGGCTAGAGTCCTTTGGGGATGACGATTAGGCAGTGCTCCGCCTCCGGGTGTGTCAGCGCAGCCTGATCTGACCCAGAGTTGACAGCCATGTTATCTCGGGCAGCCGCGAGCCTCGGGCTGGTGTGGAACTCCGCCCTGTCACAAGTGCTCGTGGTTGCGCGATTGGTTTTTGGGACGGCACCCGACAGCAGTTGGGCCCCGCCCCCAATGCCTTTCGTCCCGAGGTGCATGAGGAGGTCACGCGGTCCGGGGAGTCCCCGTGCTTCCCGTGGCCGCTCGGCCTCCTCCGCCTTCTCTGCCCTCGATGGGGCCGTGGCCTAGGGTACACTGGGGTCCCCCCCACTGTTGAGCACTCTGTTGCGCACTACGGTGTCCACAGAGTGCTTCGACGTGGCGTGGCTATCCTAAGCACCCTCCCAGAGCCTCAGGGCCCGTCTGCCGGTGGCGTGGTCCTGCAGAGCTACGGGGCAGGCCGCCGCCCCTTTGCACATGCACGAGGGTGGAGCCGACCCAGGGCTCTTCAATGAGCTGCGTGCCGCCACTGATCCCGCCCTCTGGGCGGTGAAGGTGGCCACACGCTCCTGGGCCGAGCGATGTCACAGTTGTGGTCGGGAGAAACACCTGGCCTTACCTGGTGATGTGGAGGTAGTTGAGTGAGCCACCTCCTCAACTCGCCCATATCCCAGGCTGGCCTCTTCGGGCGCGCAGCTGAGAACTGCGCCCAACGGTTCTCGGCCGCCCGAGAGCAGACTGAGGCTGTAACACGTACTGCCCGGCCAGCTGCTGCACCAGCCGCCGGCTCAGTCGCCTCAGTCCGCTCGCCGCCGAGGGCGCCCTCCCCCCTCCTACCCGGCCCCAGCAGCAGCCTTCACCGGGGCCGTGTCATGGAGGAGGTTGCAGGATGACGCCAGATCCGCTGCACAGCCTGACTAAACGCCAGGCTGGAGGTGGACAACTCAGAGATGGGTTCCAGTTCTTTCCAGGAGATGGTAGCAGGGCCTCTCCTTCCCCGGTGGAGGGCCGGGGAAAATCCTTCGCTGCTGGCCTCCGGGCTGGCGGAGAGAACTGGTGTCCCCATCCTGAGGACACAGAGACTGGTGATGGCAGTGTGCACCGCCCTCGGGCGCGCCGCCTCGTCCTCTCTCTCGCCAGCCTCTCAGAGCAGACCCCAGTGGAACGCGCGTCCTTCCCTGGTCTCCTCTGTCAGGGCCAGCTGCTGGCTGTGCCCCACACCGGGGCGCTTCGCCTCCCACGTCTGGGCCAGTCATGCTGCCTCGCTGCCCCACCGGGTCGTCTGTGGTTGAGTGACCCCGTGGTCAGTTCCTGGGAGTCTGACTACAGCTTCCAGGACTGTTCGCAGGGCCGCAAAACCATCAGGCTCGGCCACGCGATTCAATTCGCGCAGGCTCCTCCTCGCTTTGAGTCCGCTCACCATGGTGGGGCCCAATGTCCCAGTCATGCGCGCGGAGGTTGCCACCCTACTGGCGAAGGGTGCGATCGAGCCTGTCCCTCCAGCCGAAATGAAGTCCGGGCCTCGGCCTTTACTTCATTGTACCCTGAGAACCGGTGGGTTATGGCCAATCCTGGATCTGCCGTCCTGAGCCGATCCTTACAGGCTTCCGTTCAGGATGTTGGCAGCGAACGCCTTCTCGAATTGCGTTCGTCCAGTTGATTGGTTGCAGCGATTGACCTGAAGAACGCCTACTTCTTTGTCTCCTACCTCGACGCGGACCGTTCCTACAGGTCTGCTTCGAGGCGGACATTCAGCACGTCCCTCCCATTCAGGCTAGCTCTGTCCCCTCGTGACTTCAGGAAGTCTGTCGAGGCAGCCCTTGCGCCACTCAGGCAGCACGGGGTTCACATCCTGAACTGCCTCGGCGACTGGCTCAGACTGAGTCACTCTCGAGAACAGGGTGCGAACACAGAGTTCTAGTGCTCCAGCACGTAGCCTGTCTGGGCCTTCAGGTCAACTGGGAGAAGAGCAACTCTGCTCCGTGCAGGGGATCTCTTTTCCCGGTATGGTTTTCAACTCGGTCGCCATGTGCGTGCAGCTTACCAGCGAGCACGCGCAGTCAATGCTGACTTGCCTCCGTTAATTCGAAGCAAGAGTGCGGTTCCACTGAAGTGTTTCAGAGGCTCCTGGGGCATATGGGCATCTGCGGCGCGTGACGCCGCCGGATTGTTCATATGAGACCGCTTCAGCATTGGCTTGCGATCGGGTCCCGAGATGGGCATGGCAGTCTGGCGCTCCGGGTCCAAGTGACTCAGGCATGCTTACAGACACTCACCCGTGGTCGAACCTCAGTTTCTACGGGCCGGGGGCCCTTAGAACGAGTTTCCAGGCATGTTGTCGTATCGACGGATGCCTCTGCCACGGGTTGGGGTGCCATGTGCAATGGACAAGCAGCCGCGGGCTCCTGGACAGGACCCCACCGCCTCCTGCATGTCAATTGCCTTGAGTTGCTGGCAGTACGGTTCGCCCTGCACCGCTTCGGCGTTGCTGAAGGGTCAACATGTGCTTGTCGGACAGACAACACGGCCGTAGTAGCGCATCAACCACCAGGGCGGCCCACGCTCCCGCCGTATGTCTCAACTCGCCCGCCATCTCGGTTTATGGAGTCAGAAGCGCCTGAGGTCCCTTCGTGCTGTCCATATTCTGGGAGTCCTGAACCTCGCAGCCGACGAGCTCTCGCTCAGCCTCTCCCGGGAGAATGGAGACTCCATCCCCAGTCAGTCCAGCTGATTTGGGAACAGTTCGGGGCGCAGGTAGATCTGTTGCCTCCACGACTCTTCCCACTGCAGCCTGTTCTTTCCTGTCCGAGGGCACGCTGCACGGATGCACTGGCGCACAGCTGGTCAGCGGGGCCTACGCAGGTATGCGTTTCCCCCAGTGAGCCTACTCGCACAACTTTTGTGCAAGATCAGGGAGGACAAGGAGCAGGTCCTTGGTCGCCCCGTACTGGCACGGCCGGACCTGGGTCCCGAACTCGTACTCCTTGCGACAGCCCCTCCTGGCCTATTCCTCTGAGACCTCCTCACTCAGAGGCGGGCACCCTTTGGCACCTGCGTCCCGATCGGTGGAGCCTCCACGTGTGGCTCCTGGATGAGACGCGGCAGGTTTGAGTGGCCTGCCACCTTCGGTGGTCGCCACCATCACTTCCGCTAGGGCAGAGTCCACTCGGCATGCCTATGCGTTGAAGTGGAACCTCTTCGTCACCTGGTGCTCTTCCCGCCAAGAAGACCCCTGGAAATGCCCGATCGGGTCTGTGCTCTCGTTCCTCCAAGAAGGGTTGGAGGCGAAGGCTGTCTCCCTCCACCCTCAAAGTTTATGTGGCCGCTATATCTGCCCACCACGATCTCTTGGAGAACAGAAAGGTAAGTCAGCACGACCTGATCATCAGGTTCCTGAGGGGGGCGAGGAGACTGAATCCTCCTCGCTCTCCTCTCGTTCCCTCTTGGGACCTCTCAGTAGTTTTAAGATGCTCTGCAGAGGCCTCCTTTGAGCCTTTGCGGTCGGCTGATATTAAGTTCCTGTCGATGAAGACGGCTCTGCTGACCGCATTGGCCTCCGTCAAGAGGGTCGGGGACCTGCAGGCATTTTCGGTTGTGCGTGCCTGGAGTTCGGGCGGCTAACTCTCACGTGATCCTGAGACCCGGCCTGGATATGTGCCCAAGGTTCCCACCACTCCGTTCAGAGACCAGGTGGTGAACCTGCAAGCGCTGCCGTGGAGGGCAGACCCAGCCTTGGCACTGCTCTGTCAGTACGCGCTCGCGCCACGTAGATGTGACACAGTGTTTCAGGACCTCAGACCAGCTCTTTGTCTGTTATGGTGGAGAGCGGAAGGGAAGTGCTCTCTCAAAGCAAAGGCTGTCTCACTGGATAGTGGACACCATTGTTTTGGCTTACCAGCAGCAAGGTCGACCATGTCCCCTTAGGGTGCGGGCTCACTCCACTCGGAGTGTCGCCTCCTCTTGGGCTTTAGCGCATGGCGCCTCGCTAACAGACATCTGCAGAGCTGCAGGCTGGGCGACACCTAACACATTCGCCAGATTCTACAATCTCCGAGTGGAGCCAGTGTCCGACTATGTACTCGCCCCGAGGGGCCGGTAATGGGCCAGGCTCAGGTGTCTTCGCTTTCGCCATTCCACTCCTCGGACTGGATCGTGCGATATTCCTCAGGTGAGCTCCCGAGAGCCCTGAGTTCCTCCAGCACTGCCCGATGCCTGTGTGTCTGCCCTCTAGCGAGCCCAGACCCTCGTGTCCGGCCAGGTGCCCGTGTGCATGGTTCCCCTCCGGCGACCCCCACACGTGTATTTCACCGTAAGCCTCCGCAGTGAGCGGGTTTCTTCCCTTGGCATGTCGGCCATCCCTAGGGTTAAAAATCCACCTTCGGCTGGTACCCTAGAGATTTCCATATGCAACCCTTGCGGGTCATATGTGTACTCTTAAGTCCTCCTACGGGTAGGCATCTTGGCATTTCCTCACTGGGATATGCTTCCCAGTGTACCTTGGTATTCCTGTGATAAGTGGAGTCCTTCGTCGTACTAGTCTTACGACAGGAACTCGCACTTACGCGGGGCACTGGAAGACAGCTGAGTGGCGGGATTAGATTGGACCCCCATTAGATTCGTCACTAACGTTACGTCGTAGTGACTGAGCGAAGGGAACGCGTCTCGATTCGGATGTAACCCTCGTTCCCTGAGGAGGAACGGAGACGTAACGTCCGTTGCCACATCAGCTGTGCTACCTGGAGCAGGAGTTCAGTCTTGGCTCCTCAAGCAGGTAACATAATGCGATGTTGCTACGTACCTCCTTATATACTCACGGTGAGGCGGAGTTACGTATGCAAATTCCGCATGCCCATGGCATTAACGCCATTGGGCGTTTTCTCTAAGCTTCGAAGATGATAGGCTTCTAAGCGAAACCCCCATTCGTTAGTCACTAACGTTACGTCTCCGTTCCCTCCTCAGGGAACGAGGGTTACATCCGTAACCGAGGCGTTAGCTGCTCCACTTCAACATCGTCTTCTGATATTTCCTAATATAATAATATTATTTGCGAAAATAGTAAGCTATAAGAAATTTCAATGGTCTCATTACTCTACATTTTGCAAATGTCCTCTACTACATTTTGCAAATATTTGAGGTGTGAAAGATACTATATAATATGAGATATATGTGAAATTATATATGAAAGCGATATAACAAAACTTGTGCGACAATGCTTTTTTTCAGGGATAAAATTATGCACATTCTAGCATTAAAGGGCAAAATTCGCAAACTTTTTTATGCATATTCAATTTGTCGATAACAAAACTGGATGGAAACTTGAGTATGGCACGCTGTCTGCATGCATTTCAGATTTGTTCATAGACTGCTTGCCAGTATAGATTTGAGTTCCTTTTTGCGTCTTATCACACTTAAATAGTTTAATAGCACTTGAATGAATGATAGCATGATCATATATATTGTAGTGCAGCCAAAGGATAACAGAAAAATGGATGTGTTAAATTTTTGTTTACGTGTTTGGGCCCGTCCAAACCCCTGACACCTGCATGCCCGTTGTATGTGGCCCCTCAGCTCATGGTGGAGGCATCCGTGAAAACCACAGCATGCCTAGACACCTGTTCTAAAGGCACTCCGGCCTGAAGAAATAAGGGGTCTGACCATGGGCTGAAGGTTTGGCGGCAGGCCTGTGTGATACTCACCCTGTGTGTTAAACACGTTTTCAGCACAAATAATCAGCTGGGAAAATATTGCAACGATTATTTTTAATTCATCAAGAGAAGCAGAATATATACAAGCTTTTCTTCAAAGGGTTTAGGACTTGTTTTGAAAACTTGAACTGTTTTACCTAGTCTAAAGTCTAGTCTTTTAGTCAAACTCGGATAGATCAAATGATGAAATCATCAAGTGAACTGAGAAAGTCCAAGAGCCACATTTTGGTGGCGCAGGATAAAAGACAACAACATTTCCCTTTTGAGACCACCCTGTGTGGATCACTGGTTGGTCCAGTAATAATTCCACTCCCCTCTGCTGTGGGTACTAAGCACAGTGGTACATCAGCCTGAAATCAGTCTGTGAAACCGTCTTTCTCTGGATCTAAGTGCTTCCTTGATTGCTTACTGTTGATTAAAGCACCCAGGAAGAAATCAAGGCATCCTCTTGACTCATTGATCTTCAGTCGTCCTTGGTGAGCTCAGTATGTGGAAGAGGTATGCTAACATCCTGCCACGATAACCACAATGTCTTACGAATATGTCAAGGACCAATCTTGAATCTTGATTTCATTTTGTAATTCATGTCATAACATTCCACAAATTAAAGATTTCTACTGCCTAATTAAAAAAAAGCTTTATACGTAAACAATGGAACAGCAATTTGATTAAAGTATGAAAAAAAAAACCATCTGATTAAATTGATGTATATACATGACATGAATGACATGTCATTTGAATCTTCAAGAAAAAAACATTACATTAAGTGGGTCACCAACTCAAAAAAGTTGCCATGTCAAAAACACATGACAATGACAAGGCGTTTTGCAATTTAAAAGTTACCACAACTTACAAAATAAAATTTTAGCCAAAACATAAGTACTTAGAATAAGTACACAAGTAAGCACAAGTAACCAAAAAGTGAAAAACCAAAAGACAATCTTTAAAATAGGTTACATTTTCCACAGGCACTAGGATTCAAAAGTGTGGAGTCAATAAGTTACGAAGGCTATATTTATTTCAAATGTTACAAAAGATTTTTATTTAAAATCAACAGTGATAAACAGCTGTGACCTAATTGCAATGTCAGACGCAGGTTGAAGGTCGCAGGTTGGTGCAGGGCACCTAACATTAGATATTTTTAATATTAATTGAATTGAAAGAATAAAATCTTACTGACCCAAACCTTTATTTAGTATATGAATTATTATGATACTCACCCAGATGTTGCCATCTTGATGGTATGGTTTCCAGTTTCTGCCTGTGTCACTGTAGAGCAGCCGGTAGCGTGTTGTCCAATCAGAGCTGCTATATCGACCCTGCGTGGCGATGGCTGTGACCTGTTTTCTGCTGCCCAGGTCGACCTGCAGCCACTGGTAATGATCACTGTCCAGCGGAGACCAACCCCCTGCACCTAAAGAAAGTGCACAATACTGAGCATCTTGTTGTATTGATCTAAAATCTTTGTGGTTGTTTCACACAGGGGATTGAGGGAAACAGAACAGGAACAAATGTTTTAGATATGTTTTTGTAAATGCTATTCATGTACTTTTAAGAGGTTTTTTAAAGGTACAAATTGAAGGGTCCATTCCCTACAGAATAATCTACAAGAGTTTTGTAATTTAACAAAGATCATCTGTTATGGTGTGTTGGGTCTACTGAACTAACTGGATGTATTCAAGAGGAGCATCTGTATTATTCTGTTCTCACTTCTCTTGAAAGTCTTAGGAACAGATTGCTTTACAGATGTTTTATCTGTGCTTTTAGCTGGAGGCTTTGACATTTGTTAAAGGGATATTAGAAGGATCATTAAATATCATAAATCCAACCATTAATATTAACAAAATGATCCCCTTTAAACCCCTCACTTCCAACCACATGCATCCATTTTTCACAATCCAATGCACACTTGGTTCTCTTTGAATATCCTGTTGCGAGGCCTGCATTAAGAACATAAAGGGCCCTATAAGGGGGGAATTGGCCAATCCACACGTTTCACCATAAATGGCTTATTGAATATTAGAGTGATATAAACAAAAAAAGGGTTGCACTTTATTTTAAGGTGTCATTTTTACAGAGCAAATATATATATTTAACTACAGAGTAATATTAACATGTACTTACTATAGGGTTAGGTTGAGAGTTAGATGCATGTAATTATGCATAATTGACTGTTATTACTATGGCAAGTATATGTAACATAGGTAACAACACTGTAAAATAAAGTATCTATGGCAAACAACAGGTTGAAGGTTCAAATCAATGCAGTTTTAAAGGGCTTGAAGGGTTTCAGAGGGCTCTGCACAATCTCAGCCACGGAATAGGGTCTTATCTAGCGAAACCATCTGTCATTTTATATATTACCCATTTATATACTTTTTAACCTAAATTGCTCATCTTGCACTGCTCTCGGACATGCCAGGGATTGCAGAACTGCGTCGGCAAGGTCACATTAGGTCACAAATACAGATCAGTTAAAAAAACAAAAACGCCTAAATGGCCTCTGTAACAAAAACTTTGAGATCAGCTCAGGACATCCCTATTTAGAAGTAAATCTACTCCATTAAATTCCTAACTAACTTCACAGTAAACATAAAGCAGGATGGCACTGCAGCCAGCCAAAGGAAGACGCAAGAGTGAGGACATAAAGTGAGGGTCAGCAGTTCAGGGTGTCCAGGGATCAGTACAAGACAGAAGCTTAAGAGAGTGTAAGGGAGCCAGGGGACATCCACTCCACCGCCACCTGCAACCTGCCGCCAAGGCAGATGTTCTGAGGAGATAAAGAGAGCAGAAGAAGGGCACTGGAAGGACACCAGCAGCTGAGAAAGAGAGGAATAAAACAGGTAGCAGAAGACAACATAGCTCCTGGAGTTTTTACATTAGGTCCAGATAAAATAAATAAAAAATATTCAATGAATCTGATAAAACAAGAGAAGTTAGAACTGAAGAGATGAAAAATAAATTGCATTATGTTTGTCTAAACCCTGCCTGATGGGATATCTGTGCAGCCTTATAGATGTGGCATGTAGGACTTTGTGATGATAATGCACCTAGGCGATGATAAATCATACGGCATAATTTCTGAATAGTTTACCATCTGCTAACATGCTGACACTAAAAGAAAGAGACTCGCAACCTATGTGATTTGCTATGCCCATTTTAGTGATTTGTTTTTGCATTGTGTTCTTATGACTTCATTGACTTAACAACATGAACCTATATGATCACTTCTGGATTCAAATGTGCATATGAACATGCAGACATTACGTTTGCAGTATTGGTTTCTTATGCAAGATGAAGGAGATACAGACAGCTGTAGGCAAAGCGACACCACAGGCAGGACAATATCAATGGGAGTATGCTGCACATTAATCACAAAATGATCTGTCTGAACTCATAATTAAAATGCTGTCGTTACCATTTTATCATTCTCACAGTCCTGCTGATATAGAGCGATATTTGGAACAACATGAGTGTGAATCGATGACAGCATTCTGGAGTAGATGAATTCAAATAGTAGATGAAATTTTGCCTCAGCTTTATTTTAAAACTTCATCTACTATTTGAATTCATCTACTCCAGAATGCTGTCATCGATTCACACTCATGTTGTTCCAAATATCGCTCTATATCAGCAGGACTGTGATTTGGCCACAGGCACGAGACCACAGGCCATAGCGCACAGCTTCATTGAAGCTTTTTTTATTTGACTCCCAGTGAGTGAGTGTATTTCCTGCATTTCGATATAGCATTTTCCTTCTATATCGTGAATAAGCTGCGGCTGAAACTCTGCTTTGCGTCGTGCCAAATGGTGTGCACACAAAAAGTGAAGTGAATATTCACCAGGGCCGGCCCTGACCAATTTGCTGCCCTAGGCAAGATTTTACTTGGTGCCCCTTGTATCAAGGATTAGCACTAACGTTATGTTATCAGTCTAAGTTGTGGAAACACTGGTAGTTTTATTTTTGTAATGTAAGTTGTTATTTTATATGTTGGTTGTGTTTTGAAAATTGTACCCTGAATCCAGTCCATTCTACCCCTTCATTGTGTTCATGATGTGTGTGTGTGTGTGTGTGTGTGTGTGTGTGTTTGTGTATATATATATATATATATATATATATATATATATATATATATATATATATATATATATATATATACCTACGCCACATTACAGCCTAAACACAAATAGCAAGAGTAATTGCATCTAACATTCATGCACAAACTATTAATTGAGAAATTACTAAAGTGTTTGTTTTCCAGTAGATGGCAGCAATCTTCCACTAAACTATGCACATTCATGTTTTCACCATGAATTAAACTGAGAAATGTAGATATTTAATGTGCATTTTACAAAATGTTTTGCATAGTCTGTATATAAATATCATTACATAATATCAACTTAGAAAAATACATTTTAAAATTGCACAACTATAAAAACATAAGGCTATTAAAAAAGTGATATGTGTTAACAAAAACTGACATTAATTTTTATAGTGCCCAGAACAGCTGCTTGCATAAAGTTTAAGGTAAAAATAACTGAAATTAATTAGCGAACATTTGTATTTTACTATGCAATTAGATGAACTGTTCATTCATCACTTTACCTCTGTCTTTATCCCCTTATCCCTTATCTTCCCTGCATCAGAGATTTCTTTTTGACACAGTGAATTCGGCCATCCGTCATAAATAATCAGGCAACTTTCACTGTCTGGTGCGAGCGACCAAGCACCGTAAAAACGAAAGCAATCCTGTCTACATTAGATGCGCAAGAGGCAACGCGACACAACACATTCCCTTGTAATATTTCGAATGAATATGAAAAAAATAGTACCAGTAATAAAACCAGAAAAATCACTCATTTTGGCGCCCTTATGGACGATTGGCGCCCCTAGCATTTGCCTATTCCGGCTATGCCACGGGCCGGCCCTGATATTCACTTTGCATTACTCGCAGGATTACTTGTTTTTCGTGACACTTGAGGAGTTTCTTTGCGCACATCAAAAACATTTAATTTAGCCATTTTTTCCGTCATCAACTATATTACTATGAGGTAACTACTATTGCTGTACTCTGTACCTGTACCTGCAGCAAAGGGAGGTGGGGGGTTGGGAATGTTGAAGTGCCAAAATCATACGTATTGGGATGGAATCAGGTAGCCCAATTCTGTGGGAAAACCGCGGACTTGGCAACACTGGTTGTGGAAGTCACAAATACGCCGGAAAGCCATGTGCTGACGTGTCTGGGTGCACAGCATCATTCAGAGGCGCACACAACTCTGTGAATTTCACCGTCTTCGCCTGGATGGCAGCCGATTCCAGCACTACTTGAGGATGACGGATGCCCAGCCCAGTTTGATAACCTGGTAGCTAAGGTCGCTGCCAGGATTTCTCAGATGGACACCAACTGTCCATCTGTGTCAGGCCAGGGGCAGTTTTATAAATAGTGCAATACCAATAAATATACAGTGTATCTATTGCTGTTATTTAATTCCAATGAATGGATCAAAAGCATGCCAAAACAAGTGAATGCTGTTGATTTGTATAAACTTAAAAGATTCATGTTTTGTCAGGCCTGTCCATAAAATTATAAGTGGACATTATAAGTGGAAATTAAATGAACACTTGCCTGAATGATAAAAATCAACAGAGTTATTTGAGTCTCTATGGCACTGATAAAAAAAAGCGAGCCTATCGCGCTGGCGCGACGCCAACTCCTGGGGGTTAAAATGCTGGTTTTCTGAATGGAGTTTGGCTTGATCAGCACTGTAGCTGCTAAATATAACAATTTTTAGTAGGAATACATACTACACTCAAAACATTATAGAGTAAAGTATACAGTATGTGTATTGTTAACAATATTTACTTAAAGTATCAAAAGTATACCCTGTCAGTGTATTAAATCTGATGTTTTTGGATGAGTATTACTGCTGCATTAGTGTGCATGTTGCATTTTACTGCTGTAGATACACTGACATGATTTGATATTTAAAAAAAATTTGATTGATAGAGATACATTTCGGGGTGCCCACAGAACGGCTACAAAAATGCTCTCCTCCATTTTCTGATACAAACCAGACATGTCAAACCAGACACGTGAATAAGCTCTTCTTTGATTAGCTTGCATCATGCGGATTTCCACTTTTCAACTTGCACGAAAGACACGATATCTTTGTCCTTGTCCTTTTAACAGTTATGGGGTATTTACCATGACAGCACTAGTCGTTGTGTCTTATTGTTTACAACCTCAAGTCTTCGTTCCGGACACACAGTCTTTGCTGCCATATAATGGTGTAATAATGTAACTTTCACTGAAGTCGAAATCACAATCACTAACAGACCCTTTCTCAATACCAAATATGGCATGTCATTTATATAAAATAATATTTATTGAAAAAATATATTTAAAATTTCTTTTTAAATAAACAATATTAGCCATTATAAAAGTTTACAAAATTTGTACAATATGAAATAGACAAGAAAACAGTTCAATCAAAAGTATATTTAGCATTAGTTATAGTGCAGGATTTAAGTTATAAAACTTAACCCTTGGCTCAACTGAATTGCTCTGGAACAAGTTATAGATTAATAGGACCAAAGATTGCCCGCTTGATATACCCAAAATGAATTATACCTCATATTTAAACACTATCTACATACAAGCCAGCGGCAAATTCCCGAAGGACTGGCTGAGATTAAGCTGTTCTCTGCTGGTACATAAGCCCTGATCAACCGCTGATGGTCTGGAGCTCACATCTACAAAAACGTCTAAACAAATTGTCAAATTAATATTATATACAAGTTGCATATTTGAGGTTTAAAAAATACATTCTCGCCTAAAAAATGTGAAATGTGAAACCTCAACTGTAGTATTTGTAACATTATGGTTATTTGCTCATCCACCATGACACTCTCTGTGAGAAATGCTGCAAGCAGAGTGATACAAACAGTGAAATGGTTCCCGTGATGACACTAGTAGAATATGACTGGAAAAGCTCTCAGCCAATCAATTTCGAGAACCAGAACGAACTGTCGTACACACGTACACACACACACACACACACACGCACACACATTTGATAAAAACTGGAAGAAAGAAAAAAACTGGTTTGTGAAGGAACTGCACTTAATTCAGTCTTTGTTGTTTTTCTGAGACAGCAATGGCTTATTAAGTAGTGCATTTGCTTACATTTAGCTAATTCCTGACAAATAATTTGTGGTTAAGAAAATTCAAAGCTTGATGTTCAGCAATATTGGGCTTGGCTTTTTTTTCTTGCCCAGGTGTGTGTGTGTGTGTGTGTGTGTGTGTGTGTGTGTGTGTGTGTGTGTGTGTGTGTATACAATGTATATAAAATAGACGGAAAAAGGTTTAATTCAGGAAACTAATATCAACTTTGAAGAATGGAAAGAAAGAAAGAAAGGGAAATAAAAGACATGGATCACTGCTCACATTCCTTATATTAGTCTCTCAATCTCATGCATGGACACATTGGTATTCAGCTGAGCTTGGGGTACATGACTGAATGCTGGGGGACTGAACCTTCCTACCCCTCTGTCATTCACCTCCGTTTTCCCACCTCTCCCTCTCATTAGTCTCCAACAGGCTAGTTTGTTTCGCACATACAGCCGTCTGTCCCTTCCCATCTCCAGCTGTGAGGGCCAAACAGGTTTCTGATGAAGCGATATTTGACCTTTCCCTCAGATTCATCTCACAGATGAACTGCTGCTAAGTAGATGCCCTTCCTGCTGAATGAGAGCAGAGAACGCCTAAGCAAGTCTCAAACCTTATGTCTGGATTTGAGATGATGCCGAGGGTGGACCGCAAAATAGCTGTGTGCATCTCACACACCAGAGTGGCGTGATTACAGCTGACCTTCAACAGGCTATTCGCTGATGTAAATCCATATGAAAAATGTGAAGTGATGGATGTGTTTCATATAGTGCCAAGGTCTTTAGGAGATTGAGTGAAAGATGCATGAGCTGTGTCTTAAATGCATATTAAAGCACTATGCTTCTAAAAAGATCTAATGAACAGCATGAATACATTGCCAGAGTTTCACCTTTGTTCTTGAGAAGTGGGAAATGGTGTCATTTAGGCCCATTTCTATACTTTATAATACACAAGTTCTGACCTGTCCCATATAGACTGTACAAAATGATACAATGGAAAAAATCTACTAAACTAGAATAACCTCATTTCTGACTGAACAGGTCCAATCTGGCTTTATCATTCTACTTAGGTGTGTCATTTGTGTTTAATTATTACCTATATTTATTTATTGTTATTATATTTTAAGGTGTTGGGCTTCTATATACAGTCCATGCTCGAATTATTTCATCTTGAAATAAGTTGTGATGCTGTTTTTATAGAAATTATGATATGATTTACAGAGGAAGGATGGTTGGATGGATGGATGGATGGATGGAACTAGGTAGATGAATGGATGGATGGATGGATGGATGGATGGATAGATGAACTAGATGGATAGATGGATGGAACTAGGTAGATGGATGGATGGATGGGTGGATGAACTAGATGGATGGATGGATGGATGGATGGGTGTATGGATGGATGGATGAATGGAACTTGGTAGATGGATAGATGGAACTGGATAGATGGATGGATGGATGGATGGATGGAACTGGATAGATAGATAGATAGATAGATAGATAGATAGATAGATAGATAGAGATAGATAGATAGATAGATAGATAGATAGATAGATAGATAGATAGATAGATAGATAGATAGATAGATAGATAGATAGATAGATAGATAGATAGATAGATAGATAGATAGATAGATAGATAGATAGATAGATAGATAGATGATATCACCAACTGACACCCATCAAAGTAGATATTGTAAATCCAGTTCTGCTTTCTACTGGCTTTGTGCTCTCTTTAAAATACATTAGTAAGGCTAAATAATGCATCATTGGTGGAGACAGAATGTTGGATGCTGACATATGGGCATTGCCTACAATAGTCGGCCATGATGCTGCTCATCTAACTATAACTAATGAGCATTCCTCTGTGACATCATCATACAGGGTCCCACTGAAACCTGCACTCTGGCACGACTGGGCACTTCTAATGCTGTCAAAACAATCTTTTCTTGGCCCTCCAGTTCAGTGACAATGGAAACAGTCACAGTCATTGTCCTAAAGCTAATTATATTCTAAAAACTGAATTGAGCGGAACATGTGCTGTATGGATGTGGATTTCATTAGTGGGTCTCCAGTGTCATTGCTATTCATGATATTGAGTAAAAGAGAGAAACATCCTCAGTGTATCATATATAAAAATGTCATACTCCATCGACAGGATGAGGTCCAGACATCACCCTATTATTCACAGTCTTAATGACTAAATAACTTTGTGCAAGATCGATGACAACTGCATATCTGCATGGGAATTCTGGGCTAGAATGACACAACTGACAGGAGTAACCTCGTCAACTCTGATAAGGCGTCATTAACATGCATTATGGCCTATGACTTTCTACAGTAATACGAATCTCCAATGATACTGGGGAAAACATGACACATATCACCAAGACTCAAATCTGAGTGTTTCTTTAACTTACTCACCTAGGTCTCTCTAAAATACATTGGGGTTGGTAAAGTAGCACTGCCATTGTGCACATTCTGCACAAAGCTGTCATGTCATTGATATGAAGCCTCATGTGTGCAGACTGGCAGGTTGGAGAACATGTTCACTGGACACCACTGTGTGGCTTCTATAGTGACTGAGAACCCTGTGTCGCTATCCTGACTGCTGATGGAGGCAGTGCCAGAGGGCATATCCCATTGCTTATACTCACAAACCCCACCAGCCTTCAGTGAGAAAGGTGGTTGGATTGAAATGCCTGCCTAACATATATCCGGAAGCTGCTGTTACCATAGTCACCTGCCAATCTTGAGTGCCTTTATGCTGTCTGAACCTTTAAGTAATCATTCTGATTATATTACACAAAATCCAAGAAAAGAACAACTATATCTAGTTGTTAAACATACCATCCTGCTAAATACGTTCTATGCAGAGGAGGTATTACAGGAATACTAGTTCACCCAAAAATAACAATTCATCATTTACTCACCCTTAAATCCTCACAAACTGGATTTTATTTCTTTATTTCTTTTTTGTAACATAAAAGGAGATGCTTTTAAGAATGCGCTGGACACTTTTTTTCTATGCAAAATGAATTTTATGGCCAATAACGATAAATGGCTGATATTAAAATTGTATAATACTGAATTAAATTAAAATGTAAAAAAATACACTAACAATTTCAGAATCAAGCCATTTAAATGCTGCAAGTGAATGACAATGTTATAATTTAGTATGAAAAATGAATACAAATGTTCTATGTAAGTTTGCTAAAGATTTCATGCATCATTCAGATTATTAGTATTTAAAACATTTAATGTCAAAATTAAATATGTAATATCTGCCAATATATCTATCAATCTAATACACACAAAAAAATAAGCCTTTTTTTTACACACATTTCAATTAATAGTACGATTTCATCATATTGAATTGCATAATCCTTACATATTTTAATTGAATAATTGTTTAAGCATTGCTCAATTATTCAATTAAAATATGTAAGGGTTATTATTTATTATATTATATTTCACTATAAATTGAAATGAGTAGATCAAAAAAAATCTTAATAATCTTACAATTATTTTTTTGTTGTTGAAATTTTAGGACTTTTATGACTAAAACTTGATTATTTCAGTTGCAAAGGCAATATTTCTTTTTCAACAATATATATTTTTTAAATCAAATAACTTTTTTTAGTTAATGTTAACTATAAGGTACTGATATCATCCAATAACAATAAATAACAACAACAACAACAACAAAAATAAAACATCTCCAAAATGGTAATATATTGTGCATCTGTACATTAAATAATCATAAAAATGATCACAGAATAACAACTGGACCCAAGCTATGACAGAAAGTTAATTTAAAGGTGAACTATTCATTTAAAGCAAACTGCCATGTATACATGAGCTCTGCTTAACAGAATAAACAACAAAAAATGAATTAATACAGGCATTCAAATAACACCCATTTATTCATACATAGGCAGTACTGTGTTTACAGAGAGATAGTCTCCTCAAGGAAAAAAGATTTGTATGCAGCGTACACTGTGTCTAAACGCTTTTAGAAGAATTTGTAATACAAGCCAGTTACAGTAGCAATAAATATTACAGTATTTTGTGTACATAAGAGCCCAGTGACTCATTTAGCTTGGAAATAACATGCAATTTAAAGTCTTTAAAGTCAGTCCCACGGCCTCCACAGACTCCCACAGAGAGGCTCATATATAAAACATCCATTTGGATCCAAATTCCAAATCCCTGAGAGCCTATCAATGCAAAAAAACAAGCAAAAATGCGTCTGATGCACATTTAACACTGGGTTCAATTCTTTCTGCATTTGCCCTAAAAAAAAATATATAATAAATAAATAATATCAAAACTTGTTCTGTCACAAATGCAAAATGAAACTTCAGAGACGTCCTACGAACACACGAGAACTTCCATTTTAATTAAACATTTTTAATGAGTAACGAAGAACAAAAATAATAAATATGTGAATTTTGCACATATCGCCAAGATAAATCACAGCATTGTCACATCTGTTGTAGATTTTCGCTCAATTAGCCCTAAGCACATAGTGTTTTCCGAAAAGCACAGTTTAGCATAATGGGATGAGCCATTGTAATCCAGTAATTCACGCCTGGAGTTATTGAAGTAATGACTCTGCTGTGCCATATAGTGCATGAATGTTTATTGAAATGACACAAAACTATATCAAGTCTGAGCACCTGTGAAATTGAAGTTTGTAATATAGTGCCGTCATAAAACAACAGCTCAGGAGTATTGAGGTATTGTGTTGAGATAAAAAGGGACTGTTCATAAATTCACATTGGTGGGTGTGAATATGTGTATGAGCAAGTATTATGAAAATGCTTTACAGTACCTCCTCTTTTGTTTAGCTTGGCGTATCCAGGTGCATAGCCACTAGTGAACACTGAGGAGCTGGTGAAGGCATTATGGGGGAGTGGTGTGACCAGAGCTTCATCACATTTTTCTGTAGAAGACAAAGAGAGAGAGAGAAAGAGAGAAAACATTAAGATCACATGAAATAACACAACATAAACCAGTGAAGCAGCACTTCAATATTAAATCTATTTTAGGAGAGTAAAAGCACTCTTGCCACAAGATGCAGGAAGAAATGAGAGATGCCAATGTTTACTGAGCTGAGATTCACATCATGGCAGACCTTTTCTGACTGCAGGCTCTATTAACACCAGCATATTAAAGAGTCAAAGCATTTGGAGGATGGAGGCCGGGCTCCCGCTAGTCATTACTCAGGTCTGAGGGCTTCACGGTTACAAGGCTAAAATGCCAAGACAAGAAATCTTTTCCAGTAGATATGAAGAAAATTACCACTGGGCTGATTTTAGCCATCACGTTGAAGAAAAGCTCAAGATAAATGGCTTGATGTGTTGTAAAAATGTTAATTATTAAGTGATGATCAGTTTATCAATTGTTTGTCAGTTTTAGCAGAATCAGCTAAAATATGTTCAGTAGTACAAGTAGTGGGCGATAAGCGCAACGCACCCTTTAATTATAAAGTGTGGCAGCAGGATTGGCATATTCAACAGCATGTCTCTGTAAATAATGATAATGCTCACTGCAAACACTGTGTGTTAAAGGTAAATGGCAACAAGCCCAGTGTAGCAATGTGATATTATCTGACTTAAAATCAATTGACAAATGTGATGTTTTATGTTTGTTTGTTTGTATAAAAGCTGAGTTTTCATGCTTCACAAAATCGATGTGGATAAAAGTTTAGAAATAGATATCTGCAATTTTCAAAAATAAATAAACAAATAATACAAATAAACAATTTCTTTCACAATACTTCAAAATATCACATGACTTTTTATATTTCTTTCTTTTGTTTAATTAAATTGTCAATAAATATAGGCTACATGATTATGGTATTATTTGAAATCGTCAGTGTTTAGCAAATTAAATGCTTGATCAATCATTAATTTTTATAACCATCAACCATTAAAATTCCAGAAAATTTACATTCCTAATGTATTGCACACACACACACAAACACAAACACAAACACACACACACACACACACGCACGCACGCACGCACGCACGCACACACACACACACACACACACACACACACACACACACACACACACACACACACACACACACACACACACATGTTGTGTTTCCATGTTTTATGGGGACATTCCATAGGCGTAATGCATTTTATACCGTACAAATCGTATTTTCTATCCCCCTACACTTCCCCTGCCCCTAAACCTACCCATCACAGGAGACATGCTGCATTTTACATTTTCAAAAACATCACTTAGTGTGATTTATAAGATGTTTTCCTCATGGGGACAAAAATGTCCCCACAAGGACAAGGATTTTGGATATTGCCATCTTTGTGGGGACATTTTGTCCCCATACCGTGATTATCAGTCCACACACACACACACACACACACACACACACACACACACACACACACACACACACACACACACACACACACACACACACACACACACACACACACACACACACACACACACACACACACACACACACACACATACACACAAAATCTAAATTCAAAGTTTAAAATAAAACAAATATTATTGGAGTACATTGTCTGTTCACACTGACATCTTGTAGCATAAAAGTGCCTGAAAATTCATAATGAGGCAAAAAGCGACAGTCCAGATGTGACAAGAGTTCAAGTTTATGACACCAATTCAAGAAGTACTGCAAGTTTCCAAATGTGTACCAAATCAGATTTCACACAGTTGTCCTTTCTCATACAACTGAAGACAACAGTGTAAGCCAACCTGGACAACTATCCGAATGATGAATGGCAAGAAATGATATGGCATATGCAAAGACAGCTTCCAGACACAAACTGTCCCAGAAGAGCCACAGCAGAAATGACTGATAGCGGCAGTTGGGTGTATTCAATATGAAAACACATCCACTATATTTGCTTTCAGCCGTTCACTCAATCAGAAACCCTAGGCGGAAAGAGGACTTGTTGATATGTGAGAAGGGTAGAGGCACCTGACATCTGATTCTAATGAGCATCTGCCATGTACAAACAATATTTAGCTGTTTGTTTCCAAATCCCAAGTCAAATCAGTATTTTGACCAGGAGTACCAAACAGTAATGCATTCACAGATGGCTGTCTAAACTGAGATCTACGTCTTTTATAACTCTTGTTCTCACCTGACAATCCCTATTTCTCAGAGGACACGTGGAAATAGTACACTCTGTCATTTGTGCTTTCTCAACCTGTTGGTGGATACCAGAAGTACCCAATTACAGTTGACATTATAGTGTCAAACCGGCATAATTACTGTCATCTGCATTGCATTACGCTGATAGATGGAAAACAAAGAATTAATGATTTAAGAAAATAATGCTTTATAGTTTCTCTGGAGAACCCAGTGCTAAAACATGTAGAGTTGAACTGAGTTTATCTGATCTATGTCAACTGAGTTTAAGGCATGAAATGCCATGTTATAAACTGTTATTTCAGCCATTAAAGTGGTAGTTCACCCAAAAATGAAAATTACCTCATAATTTACTTACCCTCTAGTCATCCTAGGTGTATATAATATTCTTCTTTCAGATGAATACAATCAGAGTTAAATGTAAAAATGTCCTGGCTAATCCAAGCGTTATAATGGCAGTGAATGGGAGCCCAAAATTTGAAGCCCAAAAAAGACTCTGAGGGGCTAATAAAGGCCTTCTGAAGTGAATCGATGGGTTTGTGTAAGAAAAATATCTATATTTTAAACATTATGAAGTAAAATATCTATAGCTTCCAGCGGACTACAAAAATATCTGTAGCTGCCGTATTCAACTTACAAAGAGTGTAACATCAACACTTCTGACGTCATCGTCACGCCGGTTATACGGAGGCCATCCACCGGAAGCTTAGATATTTTACCATGTAACATGTTAAATATGGATATTCTTCTAACAGATACTCATCGATTCGCTTCAGAAGGCCTTATTATTAACCTAAAGCCGCCTTTCCACTGCACACGACATTCGGACACGACTGTCGGAATTTGCCCCCTAGTGACAGTCGCAAATGTCATTATGATCGTACACGGCAACATGTGTGAGAAGCTTATCCTCGCGGATTTAGCCCTCTAGTTAAACAAGTACACAGTATATATATATATATATATATATATATATATATATATATATATATATATATATATATATATATATATATATATATATATAAATACACATACTTAAATATATATATTTTATATGTAAAATTACATAACATATATATATATATATATATATATATATATATATATATATATATATATACATACACATTTTATATGTCAAATCTAATTAAATTCTCATTAAATTCCTCTCGTTAAAATATTTACAGAAATCTTCCACTGAATTGAATGCCAACAATAAAAATCTATAAACAGCAAATGGCCGCCAACAATTTGAAGAGTGAAAATAAAGACATTCAAATTATTACAATTAAATTAATATTTTAATATTCATCTATTATGCTTTTTTTTAAAGTTTTAAAACAAAATGAAATGTGATAAACAAAAAGATTAATAATTCTCAACTTGCGCACACTGATTTGATTGGACAACTTTGGAATACATCACATCCGGTCGGCGTGTCGCATTCGTTGTAGTCGCTCAAGTTCAAATATTCGAACGAATCCGAAGTTTGGAAAATTCGCATTCGCAGATGGTCGCATCCCACGCAACCCCTGTATGACTCTCCATTGGAGATGAATGACTTCCGGTCCAACGGCTGCCGTTTGTCATGGGCACTGGAAAGGCGGCTTATAAAGGCCTATTTAGTATATCTAATAATACACCATTTAAAAGTATGGTGAGTTTTTAAATGATTTTGAAAAGTCGTTGATGCTCACCTGCATTTTTTATTTTAAAAATACAGTAAAAACAGTAATATTGCAATATATTATTACAATTTAAAATAACCAATTTCAATTTGAATATAGTTTAACTTGCAATTTATTCCTGGGATGACAAAGCTACATTTTCTAGAGCCATTAATTGTTCCATTCTTCATTGTCACATTATCCTTCAGAAATCATTATAATATGCTGATGCTGAAACATTTATTATTATTATCAATTTTGAAAACAGCTGTCTTTAATATTTTTGTGGAAACCCTGAATTTTTTTAGGATTATTTGATGAATAGAATGTTCAAAGGAACAGTATTCACTTGAAACAGAAATCTTCAAACTATGACTTTTAATCAATTTAATGCAGCCTTGCTGAATAAAAAATGTATTTTCTTGCAACAAAAAAAATCGTACTGACTTGAAACTTGAGCGGTAGACATGTCCTGAAGACTCAAATAAGGCTATGATATGATATTATACTAAAAGTCTGTGGTTCTTTACCCTGAATACAGTTCAGCGAGAGAAAGGTAAAGAGAAGTTAGAAAAGACAGAGTACAAGAGATGCTGTATAGTGGTTAAAGATCTTGGCTGGTAACCAAAAGGTTGTAAGTTCAGAACCCTGCCAAGAGCCATCATCACTCCATCCTTGAGCAAAGCTATTAACCTCAGGACTTCAGGGGGATTGACCCATTAATAAATGTACTGGATATTTGGATATGTGTCAGCTAAAAGATGGGAAAAGCAACCAGAGGTCTGCCAAGATCTGGCCTGTACTAGCCAATACCAAAGTTTTAAGTGAACTGATAATGTCTTTAATTTACTGAAAGTGAAAAATCAAGGAATGACTCACTGGTGTGTCATTATTGCTACACTTTCAGGGTAAATCATTATGGAATAAGCCAAAGAACTAAAGATTTTCCAAGCTATTCCAATCATTTATGAGTATGCTTTCATGAGGATCCCTATCTATTAGTTGCCAAGCATCACTGCCGTTACAGCACTATAATTCTCTTTGTAGAAGCTTACTAGAAATTATGTGTGGCATTATTAGTTTTGAAGCTTTGATGGTCAACTTTGGCACGGAAAGCGCAAAGGACTGTTTGATTTGCGAACACCATAAAGGAGCATCCGGGATCGGCTCAAGAAAACAGGTTCTGATTCTCAGAGGTAAATCTGGGGGGGCTGAAACAGCGGAAATCAGATGGATCGTATATCAGGATTGTGGCAAAGACACATTACTGAGAGACCTGCAAATCGTTGTTCAATCCTAAAACAAATTTCACTGTATTCTAAAGAGGAAGACGAAAAAGAAGCATGACACAAAATAGATTTACTTGTCCATGTGACATTTTCCTCTGCACAAATATCTCTGCCCTGAGCAAATAGCACAACTGTCTCAGACGATCACCGGCAGAATGACCAAAATCATGAGATATCATTCATTCACAGTATGCAAGCTAATTTTTCAAACCGAACAAAGAGGAACTACTACATTATGATGCATTTAAGTCTTTGCTATGCTCATTATTTTATTTTATTTAACGTAATGTTGAGTGCTATTTTAAATCATTTTCCCTATCCATTGTTCTTTATCCATACCTCTACATACATATCTGACTTTCTGTGGGAAGCACTGCTGGTTGTTATTGGCAGGTTATGAGTCCGATTCACCTTGCCCGAGGAAGGCACATCACTTTAATAGCCAGCATGGTCATTATCTCATGATTCTCTCATTCACAGAGCTCTTCTATCCTGCCAAGACTGCCTTTTTCCCAAAGCATTTAAAGCCTGTTTTATGTTAAATTAGTTTTCTCACAGTATGTGTGCCATGATAACAGTGAAAGGCACCTGTGCAATGTTCTGGTGATTAGATTAAATCCAGAAAATTATATAATATACAGGGGATCTTTATGCATCTCCCTAATCAATTTACTAGCTTAAAAGATTGAAATATTCTATTAAACATCTAAAGTCCGGCTCACATTATCACATCAGCCGGGGGGTTAAAACTTTTTGAATTTAAAGGTAAAATGCACTTAATTTGTCTTCCGGGAAACATGTAAGTATCTTCTGTTGCTTCTGAAGGGCAGTACTAAATGAAGAAATTTGACATTTAGACAAAATTAGAAAAATGTGGACATCTTCCTCCTGTTGAAAAGTTGTCACCCCCGGGCTCTTCTGGAGCATCAGTGACTGTTTGAACCTTTTCTAATAGTTGTGCTTAAGTCCCTCAATTGTCCTCAGTGTGAAAAGATGGATCTCAAAATCATACAGTCACTGCTGGAGATGGTTTAAATATGCAAAAGATGCTGGAAAACTGAAGAATTTGCAAGACCTGGAGGATTTTTCTGAAGAACATTGGGCAATTTAACTGCTCAAGACAAACAAGGGATGAAAGAACAACCATCACAAGGGGTGTGTAAACTTTTGAGCAAGACTATATTTGTATATAGGCCAATATGTATGTGTATACATAATACATCTTAAATTGCATAAAAATGCAATGATATGTATCATTGATGTAAACGATATGATTTGCCATATAAATTTAGTTTTATCCAAGGCTCAGCAGCTTATTGTATTTATATAGTATAATTCACTCAAAAATGTAAATTCTGTCATCTCGTACTCACCCTCTGATTGAATATTAGTATACAGTTTAAATTGGCAGTATGGTAGGCTGCGCATCCACGCAGTGATCATTTTGAAAGAGATTATATATATATTTGATTATATTTAGATTTGGGGGTCTGATTTAGGGTCCGGAGTGTGGAGTTGGAGTTCCTAAGGAATTCTGCTTCTTGAATAGTCTGAAAGAGTCATTTATGTCTGGTTTGCCTAGGGATATCTTAACGTTTGCGAAAATTCAAAATTAGAATTAGTATGTCCCAAATCGTAGTATGTTGAAAAGAGTATTCCAAAGATACCCGGATGGTTTACTGTTTCCGGTCAGATTCCGAAGTGTGGATCGACGCACACTCTGACGGCTGATATTGGCCAGAACCCATTGCGAGTTGGACGAGGATTCGATTAGAACTACAAACGCGGATAAAAAGTGTTAAAAAACCACAAACATGATGGATGTGCGAGTCCTACGTTTAAGTGGAGAGGTTTAGATAAAGAGGTTTAGATAGAGAGGTTTGAGTGATCAATTATCAGTATTTAACCTGACTAAAATATATTTATTCAGTGTTATCCACATTATATTTCACCTGCAGCAGTATTGTGAACTTTTGTAATAATACGTTTGGCCATTAACTTTTAAATGCATCATTATATTTAAAAGGCAAACACACGAGGAGAGTCTCTGCATTAAAGACCCACACATGGCAAATCAACGTGCTACTACATTTCTCTCCGATTGGATAGGAAATTAAACTGAATGTGGAGGATTTGAACTGTGATGATGATTGACAGGGCAGTTTAAATGGTGACGGGATACCAAGGGGGTAATCCAGCCCCGGAAAGCATATACCTTCCATAGGGGCGGCCATTGCTAACCAAGCCATCACCTGCTGTTAGCATCCCATTGACTCCCATTCATTTTGGCGTCACTTTGACAGCGAATAACAACATCGGAGGCGTTTAAAGACTCCATTTGTCCATTGTTTATTTCTAAAGAAACACAACAATGTATAAAATGCTCCATTACCTTGTATCTTACACTTTCGCCCGTTTTTGTAAAAAAAAATAGGCTAACGATTGCGTCATAACCAACTCGACTCTGTCGCATAGTAGAGAAATTACCGTATAGACAGGAGGAGAAGCTCGCAGGGCAATCTGGGGATGTGGAGGCATGGAGTCCGATAAAGTCAAGAGAGAAGCATTGGGAGAACCCCATAGAGAGCCAAAAGCAACGGGACAAGATATTTCAACAACGTGATTCAGATTTCAATTTGCACAACTACTAGAAGACTTACAGCTGTCAGACAGGTTGCGTACGTCACTTCTACGTCGTCAAGGTCAGTCTGAGGCTGTGCAGTACGCTCAGCCATTAGGAAGTAAGTGCTTCAAATTTACTTCAATTCTCTCCGTTGAAGTCTATGGGATCGCTGTGTCCATTTCTTTTACTGTCTATGTAAACACTAGTGTGAAGCGCCTGACAGAGAGCGCTGAAGTACTCGAGATTCTTTACGTTGAGTAAATACATAGATCTGCTTCTGATATTTGAATTCTCTAGTGGTCTGGTGGTAAAATTTTAGTAAACCACGTCAAAGGTGCCGGGTATTTAAATTTTTTTTTTATTACAATCAAATATGTCCATCAATGATTGTATGTTAATAGCAGGGACACGTTTGTGTGCATTTTGTTTTTTTTATTTCACCGGAAAGAATACAGTCTCTCTACGCAACAGCAATCATTTTGACATTGACGAGCGCTGTTACACCACTGAGGCAAACCACTACAATGTAACTGTGCAGAGCAGTGCAAGAATTTCAAATATTTGGGATTCAGCCATTTCTAATTATTTTGGGGGACTTGTCCCCCTCAATGTCAATTATGGTTACGGCCCTGATAGGAGCCTATTTGATGATGGCTAAGTTTTACTTTAGATAATTCTTTTCTGAGTCTCTCAGGAATGCATGCAGCTCTCACTTGTAGCCAAAAACATAGGGAATGGTACTAAATTTATATCGTCATTGATATCGTTATTGCAATAAATATCAGAAAATATTGTGATACATTTTTAAGTCCATATCGCCCATCCCTAGTTTGCCCTCAAATCCTTTACATCACAAAACAAAGAGGTCACACATCACTCACAAAGGGGTGAGTATAATCTTTATATCCACTGTGTGTGTGTGTGTGTGTGTGTGTGTGTGTGTGTGTGTGTGTGTGTGTGTGTGTGTGTGTGTGTGTGTGTGTGTGTGTGTGTGTGTGTGTGTGTGTGTGTGTGTGTGTGTGTGTGTGTGTGTGTGTGTGGCTCAGGTATATTATGGGAACAAAATGTCCCCACAATATCGTAAATCCTTGTTCTTTTGGCCCCCATGAGGAAAACAGCTTATAAATCATAGTAAGTTATGTTTTTTTGAAAATCAAAAATGCAGAAAGTTTTCTGTGATGGGTAGTTTTAGGGTTAGGGGATAACCCTAATAAAAATAAAAATCATTCATATGGAAGGTCCCCATAAAACATATTTTTTATTTTATACTGTATATACACATTTTTAAGAATAATGTTTTCTACTTTAATTATATTTTAAAATGTATTTTGTTCTTGTGATAGTACATATACACTTGCATATACAAATCCAAGGATGCTAATCGTTTAGATTTAGCAGAAAATTAGATTATTTAAATTAGACTGGTTACCTGCAAGCCAGGCTGGGCCGCTCTACGGGGAGAACATGCCAGTAGTCACATCGTGCCAAATCACTGAAATGTACGTTTTATCTTACAATGTCTCTGGAGGTGTGTGAACTCTTGCAGTGCTTTGACTCAGTATCTGTGCTCCAGGTGCTCTGCCCTGTAATGTTCTTCAGTTGTTTCCCTTTTTGTTGGGGCCAATGAGAAATCTTCTGAGAAATCCCATTGGCACAAAGCAAGCATGGGGAAGTTATACTGCTGTAAACATTCACTAAGTTTCAGCACCTGTTAGAGGTGTAACAACATATTGTGTCACAATATATCACAATATAAAAATGCAACAATATGTATCGTGGATAGTGAAAATCTGTATTGTATATAGACATAGCATACTACGTTATCTATAACAGACTCTGTCGCTTAGTTATGTGTATCCTGTCACTGTTTAAACTGGTCTGTCAAATAGCCAAAATTGTATTATATCTAGTCAGTGACAGAGTGTAGTCTAAAATAGCTTTCAGCATCAGAATCATGAATATATCTATTTTGGTGTCCCCATTGTCATGTGCATTGAGTTACCAGCACCAAGACCAAGCCTGATCATTTCCACCCCAATGTAATACCAAATTTAGCATTTTAATCAACGGTACATCTTTTGCCATATGTCTTAGAGTATCGCAATAATATTTGTATCGTGAGTTCAGTATCGTGATATGTATCGAATCGTGACATGAGAGTATCGTTACACCCCTAGTACCTGTACATATATGTAATTCATGTATTTATTTTTTGCAATTGCAAAAACAACTTCAGTTACGATGTTCAGTTCAATCACCATTGTGTATCTGCATCTGTATACAGTATTGTATCTGTTCAGTGCAGTATGAAGACAAACAATCAAAGATGAAAAATGTATGTCTCCAGGACTGTTAGACAAATTCAATACCAGCAGCACAAAGAATAATCATATTGCATCCCCCCCCAAAAAAAAATCCCCCCACTGAAAATCTAAACAGACATAACTGCCCCTCCTTTGTCTTCTATCTTAATGTGCACCTGTGCTTGATGATCACATCTTGTCCCGCTGGCTACTAGCTGTCATCTGGGTGTTTCCTGAAAGCTGAAGGGGGCATTTTAATCATAGTCAGGTCTCGACTGACTACTCCGTTCAGGCAAAACTGAGCGATCAGCCTCTATGCAAGATCAAATTCTGTTTTTTCCACGCTCAGTTCAGTGAGCATCTGACAACTCTGATTTGCCACAGCCCCAGGTACATTTGATCGTGTGTGTGTGTTGCCAGTATTTCAGGTGAAGATGATGGATACACTTTCAGAGGATTAAAAGCATTTTGAAAAATGTCACTGTCAAGGTAAGTCACACGGAGCGGTAGAATCAGCTTAATGAAAATAATTACAACAATTTTATCTATAAGTAATGGCCCCTTTTTGGTTCAGCAATAGATTATCATCTTATCGGTTCATAATTCAAATCACTCCAATAATGGGCATTCCACTCTTGAGGATTTGTAAAAGAGAAGCATGGTAATATGAAAAGAAAGTAATGATATGAAAAGTGAATAATTCCTAAACATGATTACAGGAGATCCATAGACATTTCGGAATATACATCAAATTTGACATTCAAAATCTAATATGGAAATAAAAAGAAAGATGATGAAAAAGGATGCAACAGGAATGATGTAAAAAGAAGAAGAAATATATAAGATTCAAGCTAAATCAGGGCATACCAAGAACTAAGAAATTTGAAAATGTCATTCAGATTATATATTTTGTATTGAGAAAATAGCAGATATATGCAGAAATATAGTAAGATGAGAAAAGAAACAAATAAACCATTGTCTCAACTCTATCTATATATATTATTTTGAAATATAAAAGGTATGGAAATATGGGAAATAAAATAAAAAATTGGGCTAATACAAAAAGGCTGTTCATTATATTAGATATTTTGGCCAATAACTTAAACATGGCTGATATGGTTGGTTCACAATTTAAGAATATATGCATTGCAACAGTATATTGTACAGTATAAAAAAAATAGATTTTCTAAATATTACATTTAATTATGTTATTAAATTAGTGTTTTTAAATATGAACTTTAAGTGATAATTAGATGACAACAAAGATAATCTAAATGTAAAATAACCGATATAAACATAAAATCAATTAGCACTTCAGTTTAGTTTAATTTGTTTAGATGTTTTTGTTGCAATCATATATTTGCGGCATACTGTGTCTACCTTCACAATTTTTCTCATTTTTAGAACAAGGAGAAAAATATGAGATCTGTCTAGTACAGGGTTTTCAAACTTTTTGTGTGTGTGGAATCAAAAAAAATTGCGGACCACCTCATAACACACATAATAAAATATGTCTACACACAGTCCTACCTGAATTAATCCGCATCTCTAAATAGGTTTACTAACTAATCATCATATCAGTACAACAGGCTTGTTAAAAGAAAGTTTACTGCACACAATGGCTGCCACATATTTTATTTATTTATTTACTCAAGCGCCGTCTTCTGGGCCGGTGTAGATGAAAACTAAGGCTAAATAGCTTTCGCAGTATTTTCTCTTCACCCTTCTTTTCTTAATTTTTTTAATGATGAATCTGGCTCATAAATGCATCCGACTCACTGTCAATATCTTCATTTTTTGTAACTTCTGCCTCTTGTCTCTTTTCTCTTCAGAGAACCTGTTGCTATCCACCGATTTATATACTTGAACGTCACGGCCGAGCACCACTAGCCTATTTTAGTAATCGCACAATAACTTGACAATTTAATACAAACGTTATATCAATATAGGCCTACATATTATTTTTACTTTTTATTTTTTATGGTAATTTCCTGGTAAAATGAAGGTAAAAAAATATTATTTTATTTTATTTTGCCTTTCCACGGACCACCTGCAGTACCCTCACGGACCACTAGTGGTCCGCGGACCACAGTTTGGGAATGACTGGTCTAGTAGATCCATTTTTGTAGCACAGATAGCTCAATTTCAGTGGCTTAGATAAATGAATTTAGGCGCGCCCTTGTATTTAATATATCATTCGAACAACCATGTGATATTTGGAAAATCACAATCTCTCAGACCTTAAATCTTCCAATGAATATTAAATTGTGTCCTATTTTGTTCATCCCAGATTCTGCATTCCCATCTAGCAAACACAACATTGCCACGCTGCTTGGCATGAGATCCCATGTGTGAAATTGTTCCATGGTCACTGTGAATACGATTCACGGAGAAGGAATTAAAAGCATCAGAAAGGCAGCAGAAGGGCGGAGGAGGAGTGACACAACGCTACGGCCCTGTTTCTCACTAAAGGGATCCGTGCCATACGCTATTAGTGGCTCTATTCAATCAAAAGATAGCGACAGGGAGAGAGGCTTATCAACAAATGACAGCTACACATGCAAGCCACAACCAGAGTCACAGTTTTCCAGCAGCCGTACTCGAGATGACAAGCATGCTAGATGATCTCATTGGTCGTCTGGATGCTGTGGGCAGCGATGACGCTTCTACAAAGCTCTGGGTGACGAATCTCTTTCCTTCACTATCAGTGGGTAAAATAAGAAAGCTTGGCCTTGTTATACTGGGAGTGTCAGATCAACTCTGTCCTTTTAGGGGTGCTGGCTGTTTAGGCCTTGATGTGCTCTGAAGTTTAAAAAACTTTAGGTGTGCAATAAAAATGTATAAAATAATGGTGTATTTTTTTTTTTTTTTGCATTAAAATATCCAAAACCCACTAGAACAATGTTATTTAATATTTTGTTGACTTATACCAAATGCTTCCAACATGTTAAAATCCACAATTTTAACCAGTTTATTTTGAAATGTTGAAAGGCTTTAAAAGTGCTGCCGGTTTGTCTGGTTGAGGACAATGGAAACTTTTGCAGACGACGCGTCACACTGAGTGAATCAACTTAGAATGGCTCTAATTTACATGTATTTATCTCTCCCCATCCTACTTCCTAATGGCTGTGACCATTGAAAATATACCCAAAAATCTATATGATCTAAAAATGAACAAATACTAAACAATATATATGTGTTTGATATCATTGGAAATGTCTTAGTGCGACTGGTACAAATATCTCATCCCCACAGAAATATTCAAGAAGATAACAATGGTTTTAAGAGTTTAAAGAGATGTTGCATATATAGTATTGGAGGTGTGGCTTTCAACCATTTGGTCTTGTCAATACAGGTCTGTCTGTATCAATACAGACAGTGATTAAATGTAAATTCCCTTTGTTAACATATGTTAACATTTGAATGAAGTTATTGTCAGGTCTGAATACTAAAGGCAGCGTAGCAGAAGAGTCAAGGCGCAATTTTGTAATCAGATTCGCCCGTAACGTTGTGTCCAGCCAACGTTACGTAACCTATGGAAAGTCAGGAGCATCTCTTTACTTAAGAGTATTCGATGTTTTGAGGATCTTTGAATTGATTATGTAATTGGAATTATACCTGACTGTTTAATAAATTGTTACATTTTGATTTATTCTGACTTACTCTGAATTATTAACGATCTCTATGAGATCATGAATGGGTACTTTCCACAAAGGGTTAAACGGAATAATTAAATGTGTGTCTAACTATTAAATATGAATGACCAAATAACCAAATTGGCATTCTAATCTAAATTCTAAATTATAATAAAATGGAGTCAGATAAAGAGGAATTGGAATTAGATCCATTTTGCCCAGCTGAGAACATCGAACGCGCAGATACCTTCGCCCGCTCTTCGCTGCCGCCATTGGAGCGATTTCAGCGGCCTTACAGCTTGGTGACCCGGCGACGTGATGCTGCAGTGCTCGAACAACGAGCAGCATGTTTTTCAGCGAAGTATTGGATTCTAAAATCATCAAGAGGTTTGAGCTTCTCTTTCTTCAGCTGTTGTGGTAAGTCAAATTCATTCTGTCTTGTTTAGAAATGTTTTGGGAAAACCCGAATGTTTGACCGTGTAAATCCAGAGTTTGTGAATTTATTGAATAGACATAACCACATCAGACATGGTTAACAACAGCGCAGATAAGAAATGAAAACTCTTGCTATTAATTGTTAAAGATCTCCTTGTCGGCATTCGCGCAACAAGAGATTCAAACTAAAACAGAACGATCTATTTTCTGAGACTCGACGAAGAACTAAAAATTAGAGCCTAATGTGATAAAATCAGACGAGTCTCCATCGTCTCATTAACTATGTGCAACGCGATGAGAGCGATCAGACAATAGAATGAAAACTCTAAGTTCAGAAACAATTAGAAAACATGCGATTTGATACTGCATTTGTTTATGAAAAGCAAAATGGGGAGAAACAGGGTGATGCAATGCAATGTTAAAGCTAAGAAAACTTTTGTTTGACCAATAGCTGTTACTGCTACAAAATCGAAAATACTCGACAAAAAATAATCAAGAGGCGGTAAGATTAAAATCTAAAACTGATAAACAGAATGATAGTGATGTTTGTTACTATTTTTGTCAAGAAAACGACGATTTAATGTTTCTGAGTGGCTCAGATGAGCCCACGGGGCATATCACGCCCACTCGGAGAACACTTTCTCTCCACGTTGTATGGGAGCGTTCAGCCAAAGAAGTAACTCAAGCTAAATCTATCACATTTTGAAAATCAGTTAAAATTGCCACTATGCCATCGTGCAGATTAGTCTTTAAATAGACTAAATCAAGCAAATAGGCATTTGAAATCTAAAAGAGATACAATGAATGTGCCACATCATCCCTGAACCACAGCCTTTTCATATTCAAATGTATTGACACGAAAGTACAATACGAAACTTCACTCTCAAAAACAGAATTTGAGCAGGGATTGGACTGCACCCAGCATGTGCTGCTAGTTCATTGGATGTTAATGACAACAGAGTCCTCTCATTGGCCTTAATCCTGACTGTTGTTGTACATGCAATGAACATGCCAGTCGGCTGTGACTGCAGGGCAAAACCAAAATCACGGTCTTTAATACACTTTGACAAATATGTTGTTGCGTTTGACTTCGTTCTGATTTACTCGAAAGTATTGATTTTAGTGCATTATGTGTACCCATTGTTTCCGCATATCTGTGTCAGGTTAGTAACGGACTGCAGTCCGGTTTGGGGTGGAGCTTTGAGGCACACCGACTGAGATTGCAGAGCTCCGCCTAACATTTGGCATTAATTACCAAGACTGACAAGTTATGTGATCGTGGGCCCGCATAATGGAAAGTGCGAGGACCCTGTGCGACTCTGAGAACCTAATGAACGATTTCAATAAATGTAAAGAGTTAATTAGAATAATCAAACGTTTATTCATATTTATAAAGTATTAGAAATCAGTAAAAACCTTTTCATTAATTGAGCCAGCTCAAATAACAAGGTAACATGGACCAGAAATAACATTAATATTTGATATTCTTTTTAATATAATTATATTATAAATAAAAATATAATATACATTGTATTACAATTGCCAAGCAGGACATTATGTGGAGAAAGGTGACACAAAACTGGAGAAATCTGTAAACAGAACTCCCACACTTTTGCCGTTTGTAATGTTTTGCTACCAGAAAAATAATTCAAAATCCTTGATTTCCGAATGATTTGTTTTATACATTTGAACTTACTATGATGTATGTTGTGTTAATAACTCAGTAGATCATGTTGTGTCCATGACACCACAAAACTACGCTCAGGTTAGTTACACGGACTAAGATGCGGTTTTTGGTGAAACACACCAGACTGATGTTTTAGAGCTCCGACTAACACATTGGCGTAAGGTACGTATACTTGAACTGTAAGGGGTTGATAGATCAAACGAGTCTATTCCGTTTAGAACAATAATAAATTGTTAGACCAATCTAAATAGGGCAACCTCAATTCCTAATTATTGTAACGTTGTTCTAATTACGTAAACGTGGAAAACCACGGCATGATTATAGAAAGTTATCATTAGAGTTATAACAAGTTGGTCGCTTAATTCATTGATAATGGTCATGGCCTCTGATTGGAAACAATTTTGCATTAATTAAGCGAAGTCAGATCCAAGAGAACTGAATAAAAATATTCTGGAATGATCACAGTGGTAACGGACGTCCCAGAATATCAGTGCGTCACCTCTGCCTTAATGACCAAGACTGACGAGTTGTGGCAAGAGATCGTAAACCCGGCCGAGGCTCAGTGTTATCGGAATCTTGATTGCTGAGTATAACACAATGTAAAAGATTTGACATGAATATCCTCAACGGCAGTGTTCATGCAAGATCTTCAGCTATTGATCTCTTTATAGTGGTCAATAGCAGTGAGTTTAATAATTAAAACATCCAAATTGCAATGATCCTGTCTGTATTTTCAAATTTGTAATTGTACTAAACACGCATAGAACACACATTATAGTTGTTTGTGCTAATAGATGCACATAGGCTAGTTAAGTTTATTCTTTAAAACACATGATTGCTTTACTGTAAGTGTTGCATTAAACACTTAGGTAAAGGTTGTAGAAATGCTATGCATTCTAGGCCACGTATCTTGTGTAAATTGGAATAATCGCAATACTGGAATTGTATAGCAATTTCAAGTTGCATGTGTGTCTGTCTATGTTGAATTTGTTTGTCTTCTGAGTGGAAACTCTGCTATTTCCCATATAGCTGCAGTAAAACCATGTACAGGAGCATAGAATTGCCTGGCTACAGTGTGAATTACAATTGCACTAACCATGAAAATGTTTCCATCACAACAGGACTCAATAACTCTGACCTTTGCAATTTCTAATTTGAGCAAGTTCTAATACTTTTCATTGGTTCAATTCCCAGTGCAAAAATGGAGGGGAGTTGTGATATTATCTTATGCCTACAGAACTAGAAAAACTAGAAGTGTGGCACGGATAATAGAAAACCAATTCATCCTTCACTCAAACTAACTGTAATGAGAGCAACTAGAAGTTTCTGATTAATCCTGAAAAATTCTCCAGCAGAACTGGAGTTTATAATGCTAAAACACAGAAAAATTGTGAAGGCTCGACTGCAAGAGCAGCTTTAAGTGAAAAAAAAAAAAAAACTGAAACAACAGCAGAAATTAACTGTGTTTCTCTCTAAATTGTTTCTCTCTAAATTTGTTTCTATCTCAGGTTGACAATTGCAATTCCTTGGAGGATGGACGACCAAAGTCCTCCCCTGCATCAGAGCCAGGGCAACGGAAAATTGTCAGAACTTGAGATGTGAGAGATGGGTGCGAATATAAATATGATGGGGTCATTCACATCTCACAATATGACTACACGACCTCCCAGTGTAGCACTGGTACTAAATTATGCAACACAGATTGATATTGATTAGATTCCACCCATCTCCCAAACATGAACATAGAACACACCCTACACTCACGACAACATCACCTGGAATAGACCAAATCTATTCAGGCTGAACATTACACATCATAGACGATAAAGATGGCATAGAGTCTAAAAGTGTAACTTCACTTAAGATCTATTGCCCATTTTTTCACACTAACAGATCCAGATAGCTTCACACACACAGAACATAGAGATCCCATGATGACTTTATTTACAACCATCCACTAACTCATGGGAAAACAATGCATTGCACATATGCATGGCTACTCTCTCACACACGCACACACACACACACACACACACACACACACACACACACACACACACACACACACACACACACACACACACACACACACACACAAAAGCACAAACACACACACTCACACACACTCTGTTACCAGGAATACACAATCCCCATTATTGTATGACTAATCATGTTTAGATCTGCATTAATAACATTGGGAGATTCCTGAACAAACACAGTGGTTATTATATACCGATATACACCTTCATAATTGTGATTGAATTGTTGTTATTCTTATATGGTTTATTGATGCATATCATATATTTAAATATATTAATTGAACTGACTTTTGCTGCTTTTCCTTGAGTGATTCAGACCAAGAATACTTAGATTGCACTACCACCACAGTGATAGTGAAGAATTAGATGATAAAATGAGACCACCCTACCATTTATGACCTTGAAAAAACACTTGAGAGAAGATGTACCAATCACACTATCTGACATGAACCTACTTTTATGTTTCGTTTTTTGCTGCATTATGTGTTCCTTATGACTTCAAGTTCACCAGTGTTCAGTCATTAAGAGGTCATTAAGATGCTTTTCAGGTGTCATGCACCAAATGGCGTGTAACTACAAAGGAGCCAGATAACCGCACCGTTGGAGGTGAGAGGATTGGACAAGGAGGTTCAGATTATCATCGGAAAGGTGCTACAGAAGCAGAAAGTTCTCCATGAAGGAGTGACACGTTAACTGAACAGGTCACAAGGTCCGAGACTGACTCTATGAATCGATGCCCACATGATGTGCTGAACTTCTACCACAGGTAGAACACCTGAAAGACACTAATCCACCTGCTGAACTCAAACTACATACACCTAATGAGACTGGGTGTCCAGCCGGTGAACACAGAGCCCTAAGAAGGTCCCTACAGCTGCTTACATTGCAAAGACAACTTACATCTCAAAAGATATCAACCAACGTCTAATTATGATCCCATGGGATCCACTTGAGTTTGACCCAATGGACCAAGAGGCGGACTGAAAGGCTTTAAAAAGTGCTGCCGGTTTGTCTGGTTGAGGACAATGGAAACTTTTTGCAGACGACGTCACACTGAGTGAATCAACTTAGAATGGCTCTAATTTACATGTATTTATCTCTCCCCATCCTACTTCCTAATGGCTGTGACCATTGAAAATATACCCAAAAATCTATATGATCTAAAAATGAACAAATACTAAACAATATATATGTGTTTGATATCATTGGAAATGTCTTAGTGCGACTGGTACAAATATCTCATCCCCACAGAAATATTCAAGAAGATAACAATGGTTTTAAGAGTTTAAAGAGATGTTGCATATATAGTATTGGAGGTGTGGCTTTCAACCATTTGGTCTTGTCAATACAGGTCTGTCTGTATCAATACAGACAGTGATTAAATGTAAATTCCTTTGTTAACATATGTTAACATTTGAATGAAGTTATTGTCAGGTCTGAATACTAAAGGCAGCGTAGCAGAAGAGTCAAGGCGCAATTTTGTAATCAGATTCGCCCGTAACGTTGTGCCCAGCCAACGTTACGTAACCTATGGAAAGTCAGGAACGCATCTCTTTACTTAAGAGTATTCAATGTTTTGAGGATCTTTGAATTGATTATGTAATTGGAATTATACCTGACTGTTTAATAAATTGTTACATTTTGATTTATTCTGACTTACTCTGGAATTATTAACGATCTCTATGAGATCATGAATGGGTACTTTCCACAAAGGGTTAAACGGAATAATTAAATGTGTGTCTAACTATTAAATATGAATGACCAAATAACCAAATTGGCATTCTAATCTAAATTCTAAATTATAATAAAATGGAGTCAGATAAAGAGGAATTGGAATTAGATCCATTTTGCCCAGAGAAACACGAACGCGCGCAGATACCTTCGCCGCCCTTCGCTGCCGCCATTGGAGCGATTTCAGCGGCCTTACAATGTCTATGCTTTACTACTTCCAGCTGCTCATTTAAGCAGATATAAATATACACTCCCACAACCATCTACAACATATTACAATATAAACATCACTAAGGGGACTAATGCTATTTCATGCATTCTGACTTATTTACACTGTTAAAAAGTTGGATTGTCATGGCTAAACATGGCTAAAATTTCAAAAAACGAGTTGGATGTATGACAGGGTATTTCTGTGCCAAATACACTCTTTAAGGATTCTCCCAGATGAACGCGTGCACACATCAACCAGAGCTGAGACCAAGAGCATGTCCATCAACGAGCTTCATTCAGGTTACGGAAGCCGGCGGCAACGCTGTCATTTTGTTTTTAGACCACGACATCAACAATGTCACTAAAGAAGTGTGTTTTTGGTTGTGAGGGAAAGATAACATTGTTCAGATTCCCAAATAACCCAGCGTAAAGGAAACAGTGGATGCAGTTTGTTTTTTTGGAGAAGCAACAGAGTTGTGCAAGTGTGTTTGTTTGTTCCCATGGTAAGTTGAAACCACAGGCTGTGAGTGAAACTGCATCAAATGTCTGTTTTGTAGGCAATTGCCGTGTAAGTGCATATAATGTAAACAACACAAACGTGTATTGAATTGAAAGCGATGATGGATTGTGTGTGTGTGTGTGTGTGTCCATAAGGATAGTAAAACCTGAGATCACCTATATTGTGGTGACCAGCCAGCGGTCCCCACTTTTCAAACGTCTTATAAATCACACTGGATGAGTTTTTTTGAGAATGTAAAAATGCAGAATGTTTCATGTGATGGGTAGGTTTCGGGGCAGGGGCAGTGTAGGGGGATAGAATGTACAGTTTGTACGGTATAAAAACCATTACGTCTATGGAAAGTCCCCACAAAGATAGTGAACCAGACGTGTGTGTGTGTGTGTATGCTCGTGACTCTTTAGCTCCGCCCACTGCACACCTGCACAAGCTTGAGTACTCGGAAATAATCTGTACAGCATATCAGTCTTTTATAAATATGATAATACTAAAGACTCTTCGGATATATGAAGGATTCAATACTACTCTATAGGTACACAAGATTAACATGAGATTGACAGAAACTGTGTTCTATGTACCCTTTAAGATATCGAAGACTTTTACGAGCTTCAATTTCATAAAACTTCATAAAATGTGTAGTTTTTTTTTTTTACTTTGTAAGGACCCACTGGGACCTGCGCACACATGCTTCTAAATACATTTTACAGTTCGCACACATCTATTTTTGGTCGCAAATGCGAGTGAAATGCTCACACTGTCGTGGCCTGCTGTCTTACCAGATATGGTTGAAAATTATTAAATGAATCTATGGGGAATGGAAGCAGGCCTGGGAACTGGTGTGCCAGAGTGCTTCACAGAGTCTACTAATCACTTTGCTGCACCGTATACCAACACATTCTCTCTCTCTGCTTCATGCTCTCTATCTCACACACACACACACACACACACACACACACACACACACACACACACACACACACACACACACACACACACACACACACACACACACACACACACACACACACACACACACACACACACACACACACACACACACACACACACACACATGTTGTGTTTCCATGTTTTATGGGGACATTCCATAGGCGTAATGCATTTTATACTGTACAAACCGTATTTTCTATCCCCCTACACTGCCCCTGCCCCTAAACCTACCCATCACAGGAGAAATGCTGCATTTTACATTTTCAAAAACATCACTTAGTGTGATTTATAAGATGTTTTCCTCATGGGGACCAAAAAAATGTCCCCACAAGGACAAAAATTTGGATATTGCCATCTTTGTGGGGACATTTTGTCCCCATACCGTAGATTACCAGTCCACACACACACACACACACACACACACAATGCTGGCAGTAATTTGATGAAATAAAGGAACAGGACTTTAAGGTTAAGCATTTATAAAATGCTTTTTTTGTATATCAATTGCTGGTATTTACTTTGTAATTTATAGCATTCACTGCCAGTATCCATAAGGACTTGAGACATCCTGCTGTCATAAATGATAAATGAGGTTTAGTCCATCTGTTTTTTCCCATAGACTGCAAATAATATGGATGACACATCTTCACTACCTTCCACTGAAGAAAAGTTTTGAATATGGCGCTGACATCTAGCACAGATCTGGGACTGAGTCGGTGCAGTGGAAAGCAGGAAGTAGAGCCGCGATATCAAAAGCCCACCCACACTCACGCAGATGCAGAACAATTCATTATGTCGGTGTGAAATAAACAGTTGTGGAAATGTAGAAATTAAAGTAAAACTGCAATCTCCTCCCAAAAATCCAGAAAAAAATTGGTAGGTGCCTCAGTGACTACTTCACTCAGAGAAGCTGTCAATTTCAGCTTTCAATCATGAAGTCACACCCACCGTTTTTATAGCATTAAATAACTAACTAAAACCAAACTAATTTAAAAAACGAACACTTGAAATGAAATCAGCGAGATAAAAACTACCTAAAATGACAGAAACCAACTTTGGAAGTGTAATTTGATGGTTTATTTTGTCCCGCGTCCATTAGAATACATGGAAGGGCGGGGTTATGAGCTACTGGGACCAACCACCTGGGGGTGATCGAAACGTTTTGGCTTTAGTTTTCAACACAAATGCAGCAGGCTTGGTCTTGCCTGATTCTGAGTGGATTGTGTCTCTGATGTGGCACTGATAGTTGGATGTCCACTGGCTTAATGGATTAAAAGCATTAAAGCAGTGCTTCTCAAACATCTTCGATTACATTAGAACATCCCAATACCACCAAGTCACCAAAAATGTTTGCTAATTATTGTGAATCATTGTTAACGGTCTTTGAGTTATGCAAGTATGTAAAACACACATATGCAATTTTATAATCCAAATCAAATTAATTATTTTGTAAACCATGAGTGTGTAAAATCATAATGTGTCCTTCTGTTTTGTCATGTCTAAACTGATTTTAGAAATCACTAAATATTGGTTTAAAGTTATATACACTTCAAAAGTTTGAGATTCAAAAGTTTCTAAAAACATTAAAAAAGCACAACTGTTCCAACATTAATAATAATAATAATAATAATAATAATAATAATAATAATAATAAATGTTTCTTGAGCACAAAATCAACAAATTAGTATGATTTCTGAAGGATGTGTGAGACCGAAGACTGGAGTAATGATGACTCTATTTTTAATAAAATAAATGCAGCAATGGTGAGCATAAGAAGCTAAATCGTACACTTCTATACAGTTTACAGAAGCCTTCTGCTTCTGAAGCCTTTGTTATGAAAATTCATGTAAAAACAAAAAAGGAAAAGAAAATGGAGAATATTCAATAATTTAAATAAAGTCATGCAGAACTACTATCCAGAAAATCATAAGATAAACAGTAGACTCCTGCAGAGTTGGTTTTATCCTCTGTGAAATTCTTGGTTTAACAAAACCAATAAACAGGTGGTGGAAAATTACAATTGAACATCTGAACACAGCTAAACCACATCACCACAACATATTAAAACCCTGCATCCATTCACACACAGCTCAGTTTGAGAGTAATTAAGGCCAGACTCCATTTTCCAGCAAGCCTCTTGATTCTGACCCTGGTTTGAGATGATAGGCTATATTATGAGATGACTCTCCCAAAGAAGCAGTGCTCGCTCGGGTTAATAGGAGCCTGTGGCTGGTGAAGCTAACTTTCTAACATGTACAGCTCTAAAGGTTGCAGCTTTGCTTGAATATCAGCCACCAGTCTCTAATTACAGCAACAACCTTAAACAAACACCGATATGAAAGTTCACCAGCATAATGTGCACATGCACACACAAGCACAGGATCATACGAGCACCTAATGTTTCATTAGGGCAGGAACACAACGCCACTGGCCAGGATGTCGCTAATGGGTTTGCGGCATATTAGATCTTTCTTACTCCTTCTGAAGGCTATTAGCAATGGATTAATTGGACCGGAGACCCATTTTCCTCTTCAAAATTCACATCTTCAAAATTTCATGAAAATAATTGCTGTGTACATAATAGCCCTAATTACACTTCAAGGAGAGAGAAAATGTGAAATATGACATGTAGCCGACTAATAATAAAACCAAATTCTAATTAAAATCCTTGACATTACTTGAGTATCAGGCAACAAAGAAACAATTAATTTTAGTATAAAAGTAATGTCTCAAACATTACACAAAGCTTCCTTTCGAATATGGACTGCTGTGTCCTACATCACATGCTCATGCTGACCTGAAGAATAGCAGAATGACATAAGTCTGAATCAAACCATCTGTTCTGCTCAAGGACAGTGAGTACATTAGACTTGAACGACAACACATTACTGTCCTGTTTTATCATTACCTTGCTTTCTGAACTGAAAAAATTATATCAAAGTTAGAGTATATCATTTGTATTTTGCTTCTGGCCCCATTCATTCGTCTTAGCCACCTTTCCAATAACTTGATTATAAGAACAGACTTCAGTTAGTAATTCAGCTGTAGTGTAATTATGTGTCATGTGGGGTGATGACATGAGAAATCCAATGTTCCTTGATCTTTTGGCTTATAAGAGGTCTTTGTGTCATTAATACATCCTGCAAGTTCCATAACTTAAAGGGTTAGTTCACCCAAAAATGAAAATTCTGTCATTAATGACTCACCCTAATGTCGTTCCAAACCTGTAAGACCTCCGTTCATCTCCGGAACACAGTTTAAGATATTTTAGATTTAGTCCGAGAGCCTTCTGTCCTTCCATTGAAAGTGTATGCACACTCTACAGTCCGTGTCCAGAAAGGTAAGAAGAAAGGTATGAAAAACATCATCAAAGTAGTCCATGTGACATCAGTGGGTTAGTTAGACTCTTTTGAAGCATCGGCAATACATTTTGGTCCAAAAATAACAAAAACTAAGACTTTATTCAGCATTGTCTTCTCTTCCGCGTTTGTTTGAATCCCGCTGCTGACGTAAGACGCTGCTGCTGCGTTATCTGGCTTCCATGTAGTCTGAGGGAGACGCATGCTTTGCGTCCTACGTCAGCAGCGTGACTGTGGACCTGTGAATGCGGATTCAAACAAACACGGAAGAGAAGACAATGCTGAATAAAGTCGTAGTTTTTGTTATTTTTGGACCAAAATGTATTGTCGAGGCTTCAAAAGAGTCTAACTAACCCACTGATGTCACATGGACTACTTTGATGATGTTTTTCATACCTTTCTTCTTACCTTTCTGGACACGGACTGTAGAGTGTGCATACACTTTCAATCGGACAGAAGGCTCTCGGACTAAATCTAAAATATCTTAAACTGTGTTCCGGAGATGAACGGAGGTCTTACGGGTTTGGAACGACATTAGGGTGAGTCATTAATGACAGAATTTTCATTTTTGGGTGAACTAACCCTTTAAAACGTTCTCATCATCAATAAAAAAAAGCTTATATAATCAAACATGCTAAAAGTTTTCAAGAGCATTAATACTTATTCATATGCAAAGTTGCCAATCAGAGCAGTGGGCGTTACACTAAAGTCTAACAGCAGACACGCCCCTTCAAACAGCTTTCAAATCAGAGGGCTAAAAATGCCTTTTATTTCTAAACTATAACCAATTTTGATGTAAAAATCATACCACAGGAAACATTATAATATAATAAAATTCATGACCCCTTTAAAAATAAAGCCACTCCAATGATCGCAGTGATGCCATTTGAAGAAACATTTTGGGAACCTTTTAGTGAACCATTCTTAAAAAGAACCATTTTATTCATGTGAAGAACATTTCAATACTCTAAAGAACTGTTTCCACTATAAAGAACCTTTTGTGCTATGAAAAGCTTTCATGGATATTAAAGGCTCTTCATGAAACCATAGATAGAGAACCTTTATTTTAAAGAGTGTAGATAGTAATGATGCGATTTGTAAAAGCTGTAGCTATCTATGAACGAATGAAGAGCATATAAAGGCCAGGGTCTGATCCATGAACAAACAACTATTAAAAGTCAGTGCTTTTAGTGAATTGTTCAAAAAGACTCGTGAATTTAAGAGTTATCGTTTGAATCTGATGGATCCTTTACTGAATGAACTTAATGAAATTGACTCTATAACTCGACTGCTCACTACAAACTTTACATCAGTTGGTATACACAAAGCAGTTTCCTCTTTAGTGCTTCTAACTGGTGAACAAATCATAGAAATCATACATTTACCAGTCGGCCCTCAAGTCAAAATTAACTCTGTGCCCGAGGCTTCCGGTATTGGTTATTAGCTATGGTTTGTTCTTTTTTGGCTTAATTTCGTCTTCCATGGAAAAGCTAAATCCCACGAGGCATACTGGGATTAAAATTAGATACACGTATTTGAAAATAATGAATTCCCCATTGTTTTGCGGGTTGTTCTGTCGTGATTTTGGGCTGTGTGTTTTTGAAATGGAAAGGAATTCACTGTAATGAACTACCAGAGTAAACGTGCAGTCACAGTATACAATCCTTTCACCTACAAACGTTAAAAAGGCAAGAACATTGTGTTCTTAAAAAAACTCGATTTAGATAAAGTTTTTACCAATTTGCCAACAGAGAACAGCACAGATGAGCCAAAACATTATGACCAGTCACAGGTGAAGCAAATGTCACTGATCATCTCCTAATAAAGTCACATATAAGGTCTGGGTATATTAGATAGTTAGAAAACCATCCAATCTTGTAATCAATGTTTTAGACAAATGAGTAATAGGCAGGACTTTGGGCAGCAACTTTGACACTGGCTTAATTATTATGGAAAGGTGACTGGGTCAGAGTATCTCTGAATCAGTAAGGCTTGTGGGTTTCTCACGGTCAGCAGTTTTGAGAATTTACTAACAGTGGTCAGAGGAGGAACAAACCACAAACCGGTGACAGGGTGTTGGGTGCCCAAGGATCATTAATGCACAAGAGCAACAAAGGCTATCCCATTTGGTCTGAGCCAACAGAAGGTCTACTGTAGGACAAGTCACAACATTTTAATGATGATTTCTTTTGCATCACGTGGACTGCCGTGCACACGTGCACCGTTTAATTAGGGACGTAATGGCACCAGGATGCACTGTGGGACAACGAGAAGCTGGTGGTGGGAATGTGATGCTCTGAGCAATGTTCTGCTGGGAAACGCTGGTTCAGCCTTTCATGTGGACTTAAATTTAACACGTGACGTGCCACAGACCTAAACATTGTTGCAGACAAGGTACACCCCTTCATGACAATGGTCTTTTTCAGAAGGATAATGCCCCCAACAACACTGCACACATTGTTCAGGAATGAATAAAGGAACAGGATGAAGAGAGGTGTTGCCCTGGACTCCAAATTTACCAGATCTTGAGCCAATTGAGCATCAATGGGATGTGCTTGACCAACAAGTTTAAAACACTGTGGCTCCACCTCGCAACCCACAGGACTTGAAGGATCTGCTGCTAATGTCTTGGTGCCAGATATCACAGGACACCTTCAAGGGGCTTGTATGAGTCCATGCCTCAGCGGGTTGGCAATGTTTTGGAATGAGGCAGGTGATCATAACGTTTTGGCTCATTGTTGTATGCATAATGACTACAATGTTTTTTTCTTATTCATTGAAAAATTACATTTATGAATTTATTTAACTCTAAACTAAATATTCTTTGCTACAGAACCGCACGCAGGATTGTAGGTCATATAGGCAGTTTCAAACTCTTTACTAAGGTGAACTCATCTTGATTCAGTGAGTATACAACAGTTCTCATGTAAACTAAGTTGGTGTGTGTATGTAACTGTCTGTCAGATAAGACTGGCAGTGAAGCAGCTCTCCTGGAAATCGGAGCTCTCTAAAGGTTTCCATTGGAGTCATCCCAACAACTCTCTGCTCTGATTGGTTGTCTTTTTCCTCTCCCTCTGCAGCTGTCCAGTGATTGATGGGGCTGCAAATCAACAATGCAGCAGTCTGTCCACCAAGACTGGACAACATCCTGCTCACAGCAGACAGGAGGCTTGCACACAAAGAGTGTATGTTAATGCTCAGGGCTAATAAAATAGTGTCTGTCTGCTGCACCGTAAAAATTATTTCATACTAATAACATCATCTTTATTTCTGAACATTCAATTTCTATCAATTATATTTGATTTTAAATGTTTTCAGAATTTCATTGAAAATTATAACAACAGTTTATTATATTACGAGTATAAATTATATTATATTATATTCAAAAATCTATAAAATCAGTTTTCTATAATAGTAAATGCTTTAAAATATATATAATTTAAAAAAATGTGGCTATAGGCTTGTTTTATTTACACTTGGTTGTATTGTATCTGTATTAGACTTTTTCTAGAAGAAACACTTTTTTTCAAGGACGATATTCCAAATGACATGCTCGCCATCTGTTGATCACATCGGCCTCATATGTGATGCTAAAGCACTTTTGTCACTGTGGATAAGAGCATCTGCTAAATGTTGTGCATTAAGGGTTTTATGCCTCTTAGAGTTGCTTAATCAAATACTCTAACTACATCGCCCGGGTCACACAGCTCCAACCCAAATTTGTTTAACCTTTAGAGACCATAGGGACCTAACATACACCGGCGCAGTGCCACGCCAGGCATGAGCATTTATTGCTAGTTTCAGCCTGACACATCCAGCGCCACGTTGTTTGAATAGCAAATGCACTTGCGCCCATCTGTTTGCCCATAAGCGTGCTGGTCTGAATACGAGGTGTGTCCAGGTGCATTGTTGGCGTGTTGCTATTCTGAGGCAACTGGAAAATTACTGTGCCAACAAAAACCTGTAAACACAACAAAAGTCAATAGCACAGTATTTTTTTGTTATTTAAAGGGCGCGTTAGTAATATGCGCCTATAGGCGGGAGCACAACGTGTGTGCTTATTACACACACAGGGATACGCAGCAGCACACAATTTTTTTTTTTAATAATACAAAATAAAATGATTCCTATCTGGAGACGCGTTCAGTCTTTCTGCTTGCAAATTCCGCCATGTAAAAAGTGAATCCAGCATGGTGCAAGTGCAAATGGCTTTTAAAGGGAATGGGAGACTCTGATTGGTTTGTTGCAAGTTACGCCCAAAACGCACTCATGACTCATTCAAAGACTAGGTACAATCCTTTTAGACCATTTTTTCTATTGTTAAACTAGCAAAAGTGGATTTGGACATGCCCTAAATGTATCTGTGCCGTGCGCTTCAGACCATGTGCTCAAATCGTTAAAATAGGGCCCTTAGAGTGAAGCATTTGGATACTTAAATGCACAAATATATTTGCACTATCAAATTATCAAATCAATTATCCAATTATATAACAAATGTTTAATCTATAAAATCACATTGACACCGTCAAACATAGTTTAGTCTTTTGCTATTTAATGCAAAGACATTTAGACTTTTTAAAGCATGATTTAAGTGTCCTAATAATATATATATATATATATATATATATATATATATATATATATATATATATATATATATATATATATATATATTTTTTTTTTTTTTTTATGCTGTACGTAAATGCACTGCAGAACAAAGAGAGATATGTTTAACTTTAAAATGCCATTTCATACCCATCAAAGGCTTAAATAATTATTTAAATAATTGAATTCACTCAATTCACATAACCAGACAGAAGTTCAACAGAGTTCCTTTTACCACTGCACATTTTCACATTCCCAGTGGCCTGGTCATGTAAAGAGATAATGAGAAGGAGATTGACATGAAAATGATTTGAGAAAAGCTACTATGAAGTTGTAAAGCCTGTAATAACCGTTAAAAATTACAGTAGTCTTATATGTCAAACATTACAAGTCATTCCTCCTGACTCAGCTGACAGAATAAATAAACCTTTGATCTAAAAATATCCATGCTGGAAGTGCCCAATGTAAGCTGTCTGTGATTGAGATTAAATGCACTTGATTAAAAATGTATGAAATTGCATTTGACAAAAGAGCAGTAGAGGCAGCCAATTATTCACACAATTAGAGATAAAGGAACAACAAGTGTGTCATTTGGGAAAACAATACAGAACTATATGTGTAACCGGCTAATGTATCTGCTATAGGAAACAAGGGCTATGTTCTGAAAACTAGCTGCTTACCACAGTAAATACTGAACAGAACACACTGTATACTGTGACTGTCTACAATCTGTTGTAACTGCTTATTTTAGCAAATCCAGTACGGTAAAATAAATATGGAAAATTTGCATACCGTGCACACAATACACAAGACAAGTAGTACAGTCCCTGACAAAAGTCTTGTCGCTTGTGTACAAATTGAACTGAAATTGCCGCTGAAATATATTTCTTATCAAGATTTTTTTACAAGAAATGGCTCATTTTAATCCCAAAAGCTTTTGTAAGAATGTTGCAGTGCAAAATGAAACTGTCAAAAATATTCTAATATTCACAGCTTGGTAAAGCCCATTGAGTCAATTTGTGCAAACACATAAGTGTTGTCGCCTTGTCATATGAGCTTCACCTGTGACTAATAATGGATCAATTAGATCTCAGGTGTGTATAAAAAGAACCCCAGTACACTAGACCTTCACATCAACTGCAACTAGACCTCTGCAAACATGCCTAAGATTCACCCTGAGACTAAAGTTTTGATTATCAAGAGGCTGAAGACCAGATTCACTGCTGATGTGGCAGACACCTTCAAAGTGTCTCAGCGTCAAGTACAGAGGATAAAAAAAATATTTGAAGAGACTGGAGACGTTTTTGACAAGCCCAGTTCAGGCAGACCCCGCAAGACAACCGCTCGAGAGGACTGTTTGTTGGCTCGAAAATCCAAGGCCAGCCCATTTTCCACTGCAGCAGAGCTCGAGACCTGGTCACCTGAAGTCCCTGTGTCAACCAGAACAGTTTGTCGAATTCTGTCTCGAAATGGCCTCCATGGTCGAATCAGTTCCCAGAAGCCGGCACTAAACAAAAGACAATTGAAAAACCGTGTGGCATTTGCCAAAGCCCACAGCCAGCTAAAAGGATGGACGCTGGAAAAGTGGCTGAAGGATTTTTCAGGTGAATCTTCTTTTGAATTACACCACAGTCGCAGCAAATATTGCAGGAGACCTACTGGAGCCCGCATGGATCCGAGATTTACCCAGAAAACAGTGAAGTTTGGTGGGGGAAAATCATGGTCTGGGGTTACATCCAGTATGGGTGTGTGCGAGAGATCTACAGGGTGGAAGGCAACTTCAATAGTCTAAAATACCAAGAAATCTTAGCTTCCTCTTATATTCCCAACCATAAAAGAGGCCAGATTCTGCAGCAGGATGGTGCTCCATCGCATTCTTCCATCTCCACATCAAAGTTCCTCAAGGCGAAGAAGATCAAGATGCTCCAGGATTGGCCAGCCCAGTCACCAGACATGAACATCATTGAGCATATGTGGGGTAGGATGAAAGAGGAAGCATGGAAGACGAAACCAAAGAATATTGATGAACTCTGGGAAGCATGCAAGACTGCTTTCTTTGCTATTCCTGATGACTTCATCAATAAATTGTATGAATCCTTGCCAAACCGCATGGATGCAGTCCTTCAAGCTCATAGAAGTCATACAAGATATTAAATTTGGATCTCACAGCACCACTACTTAATTTGCTGGCATATTTTTGTAATTGCAGTAAATTTGTTCATTTCTGTATAGGCGACAAAACTTTTGTCTTGCCAAAATTTGACTTTTCTGTCTTGATTAAATGATAAATCTTTTTTCAGCGAAACTAATTTATTTCAGTGCATTAAACGTCATTTGGGAGGGTTTTAGCTTTTCATATGAGCTATTTCTAACACCAATTGATGAATTAAAAGTCAGGTAAATAGCAGGTCTTTCTACAAAATAGATAAGCGACACGACTTTTGTCAGGGACTGTATTTAGCATGCTATTCCGGACATAGTCATGCTTTCGTAAAAGATTAAAGGAATACCGGTTTATAGTTAATCATAGTAAGCTATCAATTTACTATATTCACCTATTATTCATACGTTCACATTCATACGTGAAAACCCAAGGTTTATACACTTTCGATGCATATGTAGTCAGTCACGGACACACACAGCCAGCATACAGAACAGTCTAGCATTTAACAAGACAATGCATGTAATGTAGGGCTCAAGACATGTCCAGTGACACTCAGAAATCACTATCAGAACATAGACATTCATAATTACATAATCATCAGCTTGACTGCTGGAGCCTGACATGACAGCGTTTCAAGCCGATGAAAATTCAGCTTCTGCTCTAACAGATGTGGTGCATTCATTAAAAAGAGAGAGGTCAACTCCATCAGAGACACACAAGTTCATTCCTCTCAACATGGACATACACTCATCAGTGGCTTTTGCATAATTTACAAAGCTTTAAAGTCAAGAAAGAAACACTTGGTCATTGGTTTCACTTAAAAAGTAAGACTGGTTGACAGCTTTGATGGGAAACATGAAAGAAAAAAAAGAGTGAAAAACAACGCCTACATATCAATTAAAATAACAGCTCTGTCCAGCTCTGAAGTCTAAGATGACTCAATGTGGGAAAGTGGACAAGAGTCTTATACACGTAGGCTGAAGTGGGGGCGAAAATCATTTGTGCAAACATCACACAGAAAAAAATAAAATAAAATGAAGGAATCCATGGGGTATATTGTAAGATGTAAGCAGAGAAGTGAAGGTGAAAATGCTGGAGAACTGCATAAATTATAGAGCTCTTCAGACTTCTCATCCTTTATTACAATATTGAATTGGATCTTTCTCTATCAATCAATATGTGTATTCAATGGATCAATGGATGTATGATGGATGGATGTATGGATGGATGGATGATGGATGGATGGATGGATGGATGGATGGATGGATGGATGGATGATGGATGGATGGATGTTCAACCATACACAGATAATATAATCTGTGATGAATAAAAATTATTCAATTAAAAAAATTATACTGTATGCGTTTTATCCGCTTGTAGAGCCCATATACTTGCATATTGTCGTTGACACTAGCAGAGATATGATAATGGTTTCTGTGTGAGCCTAAATTCAGCTTTTCAAGCCTAAGGCAACATCACATCAGAAATCGCTATTAGAATAGATTTATGATACGTGTGGTTGGTACATTACATTGAATGAGTCACTGTACAAGATCCTTTGCAGTGAAGATCATCACACAATCAAATGAAGTCAGTTGTTAGGTTGTTTTGATCAGCTAATCATTTAATTCACCTGTTTATTAGAAGTTAATTAGGCTTTAATGGACAAATGTAGGAAAACAGATTAAATATAATTATATTTAAATGTAGAGTGACGCATCACCATCAGATTACTTGAGTTTTAGTAGAAAAGCAAACCAAATCAGTGACAGTGGGCAATTATTGCACAAACACAGAATTCAGAGAAGAAAAACACCACGAGTGGATCAAAAATGCACAATTTACGAATATTTACGAATGATTAGAGCAGTAACAGCTTGACAAAACTACATTATAAGAAAATAATTGTTCTAAGGTAATGTCTGCAACAACAACAAAAAAGACAATGCAGTATTTATTATTTGTATGTTTAAAAATGTCTCCACACTATTATCTATAGCGCACAAGCTGCAGGATAACAGTGCAATGTTTCGTTTGCCCAGAGGCTGTACCATTTAAAATGCCTTAAATGGTTTCCTTTGCCAAGGCTAGATTGATAGACTGTCTTGCCTTTTCAAGCTTTAGGCTATTTCCCCGAACAAACACTAGTCTGAGAGATAATTATTTCTCCCAGTTCTGCATTGTTTCTCCTGTAAATTGCAGGAAAGTGAGTATTTGTTTTCCCTGTCATTTTCGCAGCGCGCCACGTGTTATTTAACATAACTGAATAATCACGCCACTTTCCACAGATGGTGATAGAAAGTCAATCCCCGGATCCGATCGTCTTACACAAAACACAGGGTCTTCCTTGGTGGTTTCTCCATTTAGATGTGAAAGGACTGAGATGAGGGGAACTCTATCCTCTTGCATAAGAATTTGCCGAATGCCATAATTAAACATCCCCTTTATGAAAGCGACAGAATGGACCAGCAGTTAATATCCAAAAGCAGCAGATCTGAAATATTCTCTGAAGGTGTGTTCATTTCGCCTTGTACTCCCGTTATCAACATAACATTTGTCGCAGAATTGAATCCTTAGAAAAGCTGTTACCTTGGGATTTTTACAGCCCATTCTCTGCATTTACAAAGAAACCACAGCTGTTTTCCTGAAAAGTTTTGGTATAGGCTGGCCAAATTTTCAACAATGGTATGCAAATGCTCCTCAAAATCGCAGCTGGAGTCAAACGTTCCCTCTGTCTGATGAAAGAGAGCTATTACGGCAGAAAACCTGAGCATATTTCCAGAGATCTCCAGACAGCAGGCATGCACAGGGTTAATTGATAGATTAATCGATCAGGTCAGCATGGTTTAATTGTCTTATCAGGCTCACCGCACCATGATTTCGCACATTTGGGGACCAAACTATTGTTGAGTTTGAAAATGTTGCATTTCCTTCGTGAACAGGTCAAAAAGAGATTATCTGACTATACATTGAAACATTTGCTTCTTGTGATTCAAGTAAGCGCATAATTGAGTGTTCTGAATGTTTGAGAAGCTGGCAGCTGACACTTTAATGAAACTGTTTATTTACATCACTTTCGCACATCACAGCTGGCGATTAACTATTGAATCTGAAAACGCAAGGTTTAATGAGCACATGCAGTCATTATATTCAATACAAACTCTGCTACTAAAGTTAGGTGGCAAAATGACAAAACAGACAATTTGCTGCTAATTATTTCTAAAAGGGTGACGATACATCAAAACTCTCAAAACTGCTCATGTTTTTTAACAACACAATTATTCTTGGGTGGGGTGGATTTGTTTGATTTAAAGTATGAGCAAAAATAAACCATGCTTTAATGCAGAGGCTTAACAGCACGAAAATATAGTTTCGTAATACTGCCACAGGCGTTTATGATTTACAATAAAGAGTACAACAGATAAAAACAAAATGACATGAAATACTAAACTCAAGGTTGTTAAACTCCAAGAAACAAACAAAAATAAAATTGAGAGATTGATATCGAAGGGGGGAAAAATCCTGTTTATCTCTTGGTTTAATAATGACATTTCATGACACCTGAGTGAAAAACATTAGAAATATTATACATACATATTTGAAATTGTAAGGATGTAATGATTTGCTGATCTACTTATAGTTATAATGTCCATATGTTTATATATATAAAAAATGGCTATTCATTTTGGGGTTTACAAAAAGTGTAAAGAAAAGTAACAAAGTGTGCATGCATAGTTAAAATATAGTACTAATGAAATCTTAAAAGAAATATAAGTATATCAATCGTGTATATAATGATTTAGAAGTTATATATAATTGTTAACAAGGGCTAGAAGTGAAAAACGCATTATATTCAGATATTCATAATTATTAAACAGGTTTTCTTTTACAGGTAAAATGGACCAAAAAGAGATTTAACTGACACTGAAAAGAATATATTAAATGCCCAAGAGGAGAATGCAATACTACAGAAATTGCCAAATTAAGGCAGGAACATTGTTCAAGAAATGCTCATGGTCACCAGGGACACAGAAAAAAAAAAAAAAAAAACAGGTTGAGAAGAAAAGATGCACGTTAAGTGAAAAAGACCTTAAAGGGTTTTTGGTGGTTTCACACTTAATTCTTCACGTTAGTTCTCAGTCTCCAGTGCCTCCATTTTCCAGAACTGTCAGACTCTCAGAGTTTGCTAAGGTAAGGAATCCTGAAACATGACACCCACTTAATAAGAATCACAAGCTGACATGTTGTGAATGAGATGAAGCCTGATTCTTAAAAAAGTGGACCCACTTTATATTAGGTGTCCTTAACTACTATGTACTAACATTTTAATTAATCATTTGATACATTGCTCTTATTGTGTACATACATGTTTTTATATTGTACTTACATTTTAAAAAAAATACCTGCATGTAATTACATCTGTAATTAATTTCTGTAGTTACATTTGTAATTACACAGTTGACACTTCCCTTACACCTAACCCTACCCTTAAACTTACCCATCCCACCACACCTGTCCCTAACCCTACCCGTATCCCACCTCAATATCAGCAAAGGTGTTTTGCAACACAATATGAACACAGTAAGTACATTGTACTTATTTTTTTATGTAAGTACATAGTAGTTAAGGCCACCTATTATAAAGTGGGGCCAAAAAAGTTGTATGGCCTTAGAAGTTGAGAAGTGACTCTTGAGGTAGCAGCACAGTTCAAGTCAGACAACAGTGGCTGTTGTAAGGGAGTCACGTTGTGAGCTGCTATAACAATAAGCCAGATGGACCTTTCAAGGTAGGAGATTGACTTAAAATCAACTCCAAAAACTTAAGAATTAAGAATGATAGATTCTTCAAACAGTAGTGCAAGAGGAACTGGTGCTGGTCCCTCAAAAGTCACTCTCAACCTCAATCACTCTCAATCTGTTTATAAAGCCTTTTAAAAAAATCAGTCTTCATGTATTTCACAACACTTCAACCTGTGATTCTTAGTAAGTGTGGATTTTAGATTTTTACCTTAGCAAAGTCTCTGAGGACCTGACACGCCTTGTATTTCTGGAGACTTCAAGTATGTTGCAGTTCTGTAAAAAGGTGGCAATTCTTCACCTTAATTCTTAACATCTTTTGCAGTTCATATATTTTTTTCTTAACCTGTTTTTTTGTGACCCCGCCAACCCACTGAGCATTTCTTGTCAAATAGTCACATCTTAATTTCACAATTTCTATAGTATTGCATCCTTTTCATGGGGATTTAATAATGTTTGACTTTTCAGTAAATATTTTGGTCAATTTTACCTGTAAAAGAAAACCTGCATAATAATTACGCACATCTGAATATAAGCGTTTTTCAATTCCAACCCATTGTTAACAATTATATTTTACTTCTAAATTATTATATACAAAATTAATAGTAGTTATTAAGATTGATGTGGTTTGGAATTGGTAAAATGTCCATGGATAAATAATATGATCAGAATATTGACTTGCATAATAATTAAGTACATACCATAAACACATGTAAATATGTGACCCTGGACCACAAAACGGCTTATATTCAGATGCATAATTATTAAGCAAGTTTTCTTTTACAGTAAAATGGACCAAAAAGAGATTTAACATATGGGTCACATATGTATGTGTAACTAATATGGTAGCAATATACAGTACAGTACATCACTGAAAAATAAAGAACTGCAAGAAGATCCTTCATTCGGTTCTTCAGTAACAGGTCAAAAAAAAAAAGTAATAGTTCAATAAAAACATCCTCTCTGAATGTAAAGGCGTTTAAGCTGCAGAACCTCTAAGTAGTCGTATGCATCTTGTATAAAAATACTGAACGAGCAGAGAATGTCCTTGCTTTTGAATCTAAACACATCAAGAGATATTTCTGCCTGGATAAATCACTCCCAGCACAAGGCCCGCATCAGCCGGCTGTCGCAGAACCATCCGTGAAAGCTGATGATATATCAGTGCCAAAAGACACATTTCTTTGCCGCCGGATAGTGTAGATCACCCAGCACGAAAAGCTCAGGCTGTCACTTTGCATGTGCGCCGACGCCACCGTGCAGTCAGGGAACATTTCTGCTGGTCCCACTGTCTCTAGAAAACAGATGTTGCTTGCTGCTCTCAAAGCTACGCCAAGAGGAATGGCCCAAATCTCAGCCGCATTATGGCAGCTGTTTTACTGCCTCATGTAGATGCATTCTGCATAAAACACTCTCGTTTCAATGTAGTATTTATTACAGAATTAAAATGAAATATCAATATCAATAACTGCTAAATTAAATATTGAAAGGTCAATACAATAATACTCTATAAATCCATAAATGTTTTAGCTTCATGTAACCCTGTAGTCCTGATAACACAAAGACTGTTGATATTGGGATTAACTTTCCAGTTCAAATAACCACTAAATCCACTCCTGTGATTGTCATGGAGTTCGGGCTCAAATCATTATACTGTGTTGCCTCAGTCATGCGAGTTGGTTCCAGAGAGAAAGTGTACCATGAAAATTAGACTTTACTCAATATATTGATATTTCCATTGTGGGCCGAAAAAAATCATTTTCAGCAATTACCGTGCTTGAACTTTTCTCATCTGCCAAAGAGGTCAGCCATAGCGGTGGAATTTCACAGATGTATATTTATCTATTAACTCGCAGGCCATGGAAATAACTACATTAACTCGTATAATAAAAAACTGATACCCCCCAGGAATGTAAAATATATATTTACAGAAAGACATAAAAATTTTCACAAAACTGCAGCATAGGAAAAAATGGTTTGTTTTAGTGTTTTCTAAGCTTAAAACATGCAAGAAAACAAGACTTTTTTAAGGATTTGTGACTATTTAGCATAGCTGTTCGCCAGTTGTACAGAGAAGCAGAAGACAGATATTGTGACTTTGCCTATCCAGTAGGATAGTAGAAGCTACTTGAATGTATTTTGCAGTTAGCTACTCAAGCTAGTGGCAAAAAATACGTTGAAGATATATAAAAGGGCGATATGTTTAATATAATATAATATAATATAATATAATATAATATAATATAATATAATATAATATAATATATAATATAATTAATATAATATAATATAATATAATATAATATAATATAATATAATATAATATAATATAATATAATATAATATAATATAATTAATATATGATTGCCACCGGATGTTTTTGAAAGTTTCCTAGCTCAGCAAGGCTGTATTTCTTTGATCAAAAACAGTAAAAACAGTAATATTGTGATATATATATACTCTCATACTTGATCAATTTAATCCATTTTAATGTACAATTTAATTAAACTTCCTTGCTAAATAAAAGTATAAATTTCTTGATATATATATATATATATATATATATATATATATATATATATATATATATATATATATATAATAGTTTTAAACAGTAGTGTACTTTGAAAACAGTTGAGCTTCTGAGTACTGTCCCCAACACTTTGTAACCTGAGAATATTCACCTTTAGGATTTTTAGTTGTGTTCCTCGAAGTTCCCGACCACACTGGTTCATCTGCCTGATTGTGTGAAGGCTTGTTTTTTGTTGTCTTTTGTTGTCTCCAACAACATTCTGGGGGAAATTGCTCTCATCACCCAATGTGCCCTGAGCCTGACAACAGTGTGTCAATTGTTTTCTCAAAGCAGCAAGGAGAAGTCTAGCATCTCTCTCTCTCTCTCTCTCTCTCTCTCTCTCTCTCTCTCTCTCTCGATCTGTCATTCTGACAGCCGAAAGAGAGAATATTTATATATATATAAAAAAATATATATATATATATAAAAAAAGTTGAAACCATACAACTGAGGCTATCAAAGAAAAAAGACAGAGGAGGAGGCTATACCCAAGATTATTTATCTCCAACATAGCTTTGATAAAAATAAAAAAAAATAACATAAATGAGTAGAAGTTGAAAAAGCATCATCTTTTTCAATTCCAGAGTTCCATGAATGAAGAGAGAGTGAAGTTTGATTCGCCTGAGTGACAGGCCGTGATAGAACAGGAAGTGACATGTCTGAGAAAACCTGATGTGTAAGAACTTGGCAGATGATACTGAACCTCATCTATGGCAAGAGATTTGTCCCTAACGCTTCATAAAATAGAAATCAATCTACTGTAATAGTTAATCTAGAATTTTATTGTAATGCATTTTTTTCAGTGTTTGGGTAGTTTTTCTGTTACCCATATCCTGGGTTGTTGTTATTAGCAGTGCGGCTCTGTCACATTAATGCATGTCTTTGTCAAAATACAGATTTGTGTTTATTTTAAATGAGTTATTGTGCTGTATATTGTTTAATGTTATGCAAAGAAACATACAGGGGTGCAATGAGAGTCACCTACAAGAGTGTTATGTCGATATTTTTTGCGTGATTGAAACGCCTGATACCTTGCTCTTGCATAAAATTTTACAATTTTATTAAAAAAGATACAGAATATTTATAAGGTTTATGTTATTGTTTATGGACCGGTTAAAGAGCCAGTCAACATATTTTAGTTATGAGTGAAAAGCAGGTCTGAAGTTCCCTCGCTGAACATGATACGAGATCCAGCGCTGCTTCGGTGAATATGGGACAACAGAGACCAACAGAGGTCGATTACACTTGAATGACTTATCTATCTAAGTGTATTGAAAATAGGAACTATCATGCAAACTAGTGGTTGTCTGGCATATTCATTACAAAGATTAATAAATACTGTAACAAATGTATTTGTTCATTGTTCATGTCCATGGTTGTTTACTAATGAAGCCTTATTGTAAAGTGTTCTCACATATTGTGCATTCATTATTATCACCTGATGCATTGACTAACACATATTGATCTTTATTGTAAAATGAGTAACCACTCTACTACAGATGTCATCTCCAGATCAATACGATTATTTATGCATGGCCTCATTAATATTCATGAGCTAAGCCAGTCCTAACAACAACCAACCACTTTTTAAAGTGACGCCCATAATATTGAGGTTTCACTACCAATTTATACACATTAGATATATCAAGTTGAACATTTATTTTTCAAAGCACGCTGGCTCAACAGCCCACCACAGCACACAGCTATTTGATTTAAAATGAACACAGCATTAAAGCTTCTATTGCACCACAATAATACACAATGTCAGGCTTTCCCCGAAACAAATGCATGCAAATAAATGTTGAATACCAGCCAGACTGCTCTGCATGTGCTAGAGGGCATGTGGAGTATACAACACATATCAAGAAAGCTAGCCAGATTCAAACGGACTTGTATCTATAAGTTATGTGCATATATAAATTATACACAGCAAATACACAATACACTTGCAATCTAATATTCACTGTACATTCAGAGTATACAATGTCATGGCCATCGAATGAGCTGTACATTTAAATCAGTGTGAAAGAAACTTTAGAAACTGAAAGGAACAGAAAGAAGAGCAAGGGAAAGAGCCAAATATGGTCATCTCGGACCTGGTGTCAGCGTGAGATGTGACCCGTCAGTGAGGAGGCTTTTTTTTTTTTTTCATGACTAACATCTGCCCTGGGCTGTCTTATGAGGACAAGGACAGAGATCTCATCCTTTTTTGTTCATAAAAAGTGTTTTACTAATCCTTAGAGTGGCTCATTACAAGCACTACAGCTGTTAAACTTATTTCTTTACAATATTGTGTGAACACATGATTAGCTATAATATAATTATAGATTATAATATTAAAGTAAAGAAATGTAGCACAAACACTTATCAAGTAAAAAATTCCTCACACACGTCTGGTTCACAATCTTTGTGGGGACTCTCCATAGATGTAATGTTTTTTTTATACTGAACAAACTGCATATTCTATCCTCTTACATTAACCACAAAGAAACATCACAGAAAACCTTCTGCATTTTTACAATTTCAAAAAAACTCATTCTGTATGATTTATAAGCTTGTTTCCTCATGGTGACACAAGTCCCCATGGGTTAGTGTGCATTCCGGTTGAAGTCCCCAGCAGGATAGAAAAACATGTACACACACACACACACACACACACACACACACACACACACACACACACACACACACACACACACACACACACACACACACACACACACACACACACACACACACACACACACACACACACACACACACACACACACACACACACACACACACACACACACACACACACACACACACACACAAAATAAGTTTGTTCGATTTGAAAAAAATATATAATCTTACAATACACATTTTAAGCATGACATGAAGTATAAAAATAATTTTTGGGGCAAGTGAAATACACATTCATACTATTTTTTTTTAAAGATTTTTAATTGTACTGTACTTATCATTGCACCCATTGATAAATACTGCATTTTGGACTGTTTTAATAAATGCAATTTCCTTTTAGTAGTATATTTAGTTATAAAGTACTTTTCTACTCTACGCAATGGTGAAGTTTGGACAGTTAAAGTTAAACTGAAACTGATATTTATATACATACAGTATACAGTACATATTCACCACTAATACAGTTTTTTCTTTATTGTTGATCAAAACGTAATACTGAGAATCGGTGTAACGATTCATCCTGGTCTCATCGTTAATACGTAGGTATTGATATGTTACATTCAAAGAGACAAAACGTACGTCTTAGTCCGTTTGGAGAAGTGCTAAGATGTAGAATATAGACGTATTTGCAACATTTAAACGTAGCACTATTAAATTTTTACAGCTAAAATACGTAAAATATTTACGAATCCATCATGAAATCTTTTTTTTTTTAAGAATACAAAACTTTATACAGGTAAAAACATTTTTTTTTGTTATATCAAAGATATCTATATAATTTCCCTTTGACCATTTTATTGATTAATGTAAGATCCCTTAACACTACCCCAAACCTAAACATACCAATTTAATATAGAATATAAAGAAAAGAAAAGGCAAAACTTTGGAAAATTATGATTTTGGTAACAATATAGCATTAAACAAATATTTTGAATGGCTAATCCTACACCTACCCCTAAACCTACCCATTAGCATTTATTAAAACAACGTACTGTTATAAATAAAAGCATAATAGACAGACCAGTATAATCACAATAATTTATTTATTGCAAAAATGTAAAAAGCGCTACCAAAAGTAGTTCAAATGAAGATATGTTGCAGTCGCAGTCCTCTCTGGTGGTATATAATAGTTTTGTATGAGATACAGACTACAGAGCAGAATGTAAATTATTAATCAATGAAAATATTAATCCGGCTTCTCTCCGTGAAGTTGCGCGTTTCCCATTTCAAATACAAACACGGCATGTCAAAATCTGTGACGAAGCAGGCGAGAGCCAATGAGCGTTCGATGCCACTGCCGTAAATCATGTTGTAACGCTTTATGAGGGCGCAATTTTAAAATTTGAATTCACAACAAGCGCAAGATTTGATGTTTACGGTCGCGCTACTGAGAGGAGATAAAGACTAATGGAAGGCTAATGGAGATGAAGATCACTGGATAAAGGGCTCAATTTGGATTTGTTCCTCGCAAAACATATGGATTCTAAAGATTTGGATTACAGCAAACGAATAAAGTGTTGTGTTTTGTGAATTGATGTTGTGTTTTTGGTGTATCTTGTGATCGCCAGTTGCTGAATAGGAGAAAACGCCTCTTTGTGTCTCACGGCAAACAACAAGCTAAACACTACAAAATGGTTGGCAAGAATGTTATTCATCTTAAGGTTTTAAAATGCAGTCTTCTTTAACATTATCTAATCATCTGAAATGAGTTTGTAGCAGAAGTCACGAACAGAGCAAAAGGGTATTTTATATTAGGTAGATTAATTTAGTAAAATGCATTTAATAAATGCGACTGAAAACATGTAGTGATGTGACTATTGGATACAAAAAAAAAACAATATTAATTCCACAATTTTGATATTAAAGCATGGGAGCCGGTGACTGGTAACACGTTCACACTTGGATACGTAGATAATTTACATTTTAGTGCTGTCAAGACGTCAATATCGTACATTTTAGTGCTGTTAATAAGTCAGTATTCTACGTTTTATTGTGTGTGAAAACGTAAGTAAATGTACGTGCAGTAGAATCACACTTTACGTAAAAATACTCACGTATTTTCATGAGATCACGTTGAACGATTACGTTCTATGTGTGAACTATTTTTGCTTTGGTTCCTGTATTTTCTTTGTTCCCGTTGCTAGTTGGTGCCTATGGTTATCCGTTGAAAGCACCTGAGTCTGGTTTGGTTCATCATTTAGCCATGCATTTAAGCCCTCAGTTTGGTTCTTTTCTTGGTCCTGTGTTGTCTTTTGCATGTGTGAAGCTGTTACACTGATTTTTGCCTTCTGGATTGCCTCTTTTGTCTTTGTAAATAAACTAAGGCCTGGTTTCACAGACAGGGTTAGATTAAGCCAGGATTAGGCCTTAGTTCAATTAGGACATTTAAGTAGCTTTTATAAATGTTCTTTAGAAAAAAAAAAACATTACATTACTACTCTTGAGACAAAACAATGGCACTGATATATTTAAGATATCTCAGTGCAAGTTACTTTCAGTTAAAACAGCTCAAACATGCATTTTAGTCTGAGACTAGGTTTAAGCCTTGTCTGTGAAACCAGGGGAATAAAAGATGAAATGTAAATCCACTTCTCCTCTTCCCATGACTGCACCATTTACAATGGGATTGATGCATTCCTAATATAAATATCCAAAACAATTAATGATGATTATAGAAAATTAGAGGAAAAAAATACAGAAACTTAGGAATTCTCAGAAACTGTACAATGAACTCACAGTCATAGCACAAGCTATATTCCTTAACCTTAAAATGGAAATTTAATTGGCCAGTGCACATGTAATAATGAAAAACCAAAGTTTCAGTTCTTCAAAGTTGAAGCGCTGATACAATTACATGCTTCCCGAAACAAATTAATTTGACTACGTATATTAATTTGACTACGTATATCCATATCTCCTGGCATTTCAGAAGAATAGCAATCATCTGTCTCTATGAAATATTACTGGCCCGCATTTAATGACCGTGTCGCTTTAATAAACTTTGGTGACCTGAGTAAATATAATAATTGAGCTGAAGTGTCAGCATATGTTTATCAATTCACAAAGTATTTAAATACAATAGTGCTGATGGGCTGAAATACAAGGGACAGAAAAAAACACCAACCAAAAAAAAACAAATGCAATATAGCAATTCAATCGCATTCTCAGCATATGCATAAATCTTTTTAGCAGTTTATTGATAGACAAAGTGGAGAGTTGACTCAGTAGACTGCAGGTTGGATTCAAACCTGTATCTGTCACATCCATAGGTCAATGTGTCTACAATGTGGCTCAGAGTTTTTTTTCTTCCTAATTTTAATTTGAATGATATTTCAATTGACCTTGCATGGTAGAAAGTAAACCGTAATAACCACATTGGGATTTATGCGGCCTCACTGACTCGGGTAGGCCGTCAAAACCAATGGATAATACATGAAGGACATTATGATGTTCAGCCAAAGTCACCCCAGTCGTGGAAATGAAATGATTTTTAATCTGAGGATAAACCAGCATGCTAATTGCTCACTACTCTGAGCGCCAAGCTATATATCACAGACTTCCTAATTGTAACCAGGGGGATAAGCCAGAGCTCAGCTTTTCTCTGCTGATAGTGACAGGGATGTGTCGGCGAGGGGAATGTGATTTATAGATTGTGGATTTGTTTAAAGCTTCTAGTGAAGAAGTGCTGTGTAAGATTTACTAAAAGACAATTTCTAAACCTTCAGCTGCACTTTTAAGCTAAATTAAAGTATTTCCCAGATTAATGGGAAACGACAACACAAAAACTAGGATTTTACCTCCACCATCCATTTAGGTAGCAAATATATGCTCAGTATAGGACTGGGACAATGTCAAATCACCATAAAATTGATGTAAAAAAAATGGTAAGCTCTGGACATTTATATACGATATGGATTAATCTAACAGCCAGTCAGCATTCATTGCACATCAAAATATACACCCATTATCTACTGACATTGTAAGCTATTGGCAAAACTTGACACGAAGAGAAACAACTAGTGGAAGCTTCGGTGAAAGTAAAAGTGAAACTAACCTTGAGTTGTCATCCAAAGATGACGAAATTGTCAATAAAAAAGGTATGACAAGTTCAGTTATATACTCATTTGAACCCCGCGCCACACAAACCATTTATCCGCTCGGCTCAAAGTTCAAACAACAGCACAGTGCGAGTTTACTAGAGCAGCTGCATTTACTCACCGATCACGGTCACACGACACCTAAACAACACTATGAAATCCAGTAAGAACTGCTTGAATTCAGAGAAGAGCATGAATGTGATTTTAAAGCCCTGACAAACAGGAGAAATTACAGTATTTTTGTAATTAAGCTGTAGCTTTTGTTCCATTTACACTAAATGCACTTACTGTTTTTCATATACCACAGAACCCATACAATTACATTTTTTCCATGGTAATTAGGAGCTATATTTGTAGATTTACCTGTGGTTATCATGATCTAAAATATAAAACTATGGATGAGCAATGGTTCATTTAAATATTTGAGATTATTTGTCAGAATATTTGAATTTTACCATATAAAAATGAGGTTGTTACAATTTTTACAGATGTCTCTGTTTTTTATATGAACATAAATTTACACCTGCATCCTACTAACTCAAGCTACTACTGTCAACTGTGCATTTCTAACCACCTAAGCCACCTCGGTCAAAAATGAGATAACAACCCTGAGTGAAATGCTCTCTGCACATAGTATACGTTCATCAAATACTTTCACTTCACACCCGCTTATTCCCAGCTCAGCCCATTCAGAAGTACTGGTACTTGGGTAGAAACCTTCACATAAAGCCTGACAAAAATATTAATAATAATAGAGGCTTTTGCATTTGAAATCTTCATATTAATTTTTTTTTTTTTTAAACACCGGAAATGTAAAAAGAATTAAAAAACGTGAAGTGTTTGTCATGTTCTGACAATAAAGACTATACAAAGAAGTTTAAAACAACAATTCATGTTCTAGTTTCTACAACTTTTACTTGGAAGCAAAAATCTGACTTTAAATTTGAAAGAACTTAAGATTTGACATTTACCGTGATACTTATCGATAGACTAATATGAAAAATGTTATCATGATCATTTTTTGGCTAGATTTCCAGCCCTATAGTTCAGTATACTTAACATCTTAAAGGGTCATTTACTCACCCTCATGTCATTCCAAACCACTATCTATGTCTTACCTTCTTCTGTGGAATAAAAAAAAATAGGCATAATATTAGCCTGAAAAACTGAACCAAAGTTTTTCCTGTTCCAAAAAATCTATTAGCTGCTATATCTGCGAGTGAAATCATAAGTGTATTACTGCTAGTTCAATAGTTTAATACTCTAGAGTGCAATTCTCCCCTGAGACACAAATGACACACTTAAAATCCGTTAAAAGGCTGTTATCAGGCCTATGGAGAATATAAAGCAAAAAGCCACACAGAAAGAATATTGATGATCAGTTCTAAGAAACATTTCCTGTATTTACAGTACACAACCAAAGCGCTGTGATTCCATCGGGTGAGGAAAACATTAAGATATTTCCAATAGTTTAAAATCATTCATGCATATGATTGTGCCTATGTAACTGTTATGTGATGTTCATTCTGTTATGCACATTGTCACCACAGACAAGTGTCAGATTCAACACAAACATTTTTGGATTATCGTTAACATCCAGAATTTAAATTTTGCAGAATCCAAAGAAGCAGGCATTACAAGAGTTACCAGACAACTAGACAACTATTACTGACGAATTTTTTAATGTTTGTGATCATACAGTACTGCATCACTTATTCTTATGCATACTCAGCTATGTTCCGGGCATAGAAGTAAGAGCTGGGTGAGTAACAGCGGCTAATAAGTGAATCTATCGAGTCTCCTCACAGTAGCAGGGCAGAGTAATGCCACAAACAACAATGGCAGTGCTTGCTATTGATTTAGTAGTATCGTCCTTTTGTGCCTCCCTCATAATCGTTCTTTTCCCCGTCTCTCTTTCTCTCAAAAGCATTAAAGAGAGATTACCCTGCAGATGAAAGTGCCCAGTCCGAAGCCTTTTGCTTTTCCTTAGAAGTCATTAAGACTGTGGTGATACTGTACAAAGCTCTTCATTTTTTGTACTCTTAAAAGAGAGATCAGGCTTTGAAAACCAATACCTGTCAACATGAAAATCACCAGAAGCTTTATAAAATGCTCAGATGATCCAAACTTAACCCAGCTTCCTGATACATTTGCAACGTACACTTTCATGATATAGATGCGCCCAAACCAGCATGTGCACTGTCTGTAATGCTGGTCACATTTCTCATCATGTGCTAAAGAGGAGTTCACACAGACAGTTACTTGCAGAGATAAAGAGACTTTAGTCATTCATTTTCAATAAGAGCTGGTGATTTGCAAGGACAGGAGATGTGGTGACCATTGGTAACAAGATGCGAGAATGTCAAGAGACGCAGGTGCACTTAGGGAGTGTCCGAATCATCTTTTGCTAGTTTAACAACAGAAAAAATGGTCGGCGAGGCTCATTGTCTAAAAGGGTTGTACCTAGTCTCTCAATAAGTCATGGGTGTATTTTGGGCTTAACGTGCAACAAACCAATCAAAGTCTCATCTCCCATTCCCTTTAAAAGCCAGTTGTGCTTGCACCATTTTTTTTTTACATTTTTTGCGAGGTTTTTTGCGGAATTTGCAAGCTGGACGCTTCTTCAGAGAGAATTATTTCTACCACAGAAATAAATAGTATTTTTTTTTAAACAAAATCTTCAATGCACAGAGATACAATGAGTATACTGTCTAAATATTCAATTTTAATATTAAGTAGTCCTATATATATAAATATTCCAGGCTGCAAAACATTACCAGCATAAATGCATTAATCCCAGATATGTCAAAACTAACAGGATTCCAGAAACAGCAACAACTTTTGAGCATTCAACTGCCTTAAGGAGTTTTAAAACCAGTGAGTTCCCAAATATGAGCTATTTAGCGGGTTTTCATGGGTATGGTCCCCCAAGAAAATGTAGATTTCTCTGATCTACATGTGCATTTTAAATAGTTTAAAAGCTATTTTCTTTAATAATAAATAGTTTTCAGACCCATGTTAGTGGGCAGCAATTATCTGCCATACCTTCTCTCTCCTCATTTCCATCACTCTTTCTTTTTCTCTCAGTCTCCTTCTCTTGCCCTGTCTCTTCCCCTCCTAAAGCTGAGCTGATAGTCTTTTCATTTTCGTCTGTGTCAGTGAAGAAAGTAAACAATGGGTCAACAGATTTTTTGCCTATATTTTATTATGAATTTTCTTAGACAAGTTTATTCACTGAAGGCCATTATCTTTTGCCTAATCTGATCAAATCAGCTCCGCGAATGTAATTTTTTAAATTATTATTTTTGTCAGTTGTTTAACATCTCTATCCTAAAACAGCTGTCAAATATATAATGTTTAGTTTAGCTACGTACCCCGCTGCGAAATGCGAAAACGTGCTTAGCAGCTTCTGTGTACATAAAGCCTGCCTATTTTAATTTGATTGGTCATCTCAAATATTTTGATATCTCAAATACATATCAAAAACATTGATGAGTGGTGACAGACGGCAGGCAGCTCATCAAAAAAATCTTCATTTGTGTTTAGAAGATAAACATAAGTCTTACGGGTTTGGAACGACATGAGGGTGAGTAATTAATGACAGAATTTTCCTTTTGGGGTGAACAAACCCTTTAAGAATGAAGAATTTCTTGATTTTGTATGCATTGATTATTGATTGTTGTTTATGATATGACCTAATAAGCACTGTGTATACAGACATCTACACAAATACTGTCAATTATTAGGATGTCATCTACAAAATGTTTTTCTACCCCCTTTATTTTTTTTAAGAGAACTGTATGTCAAAAGTAGGACTGCCAACATAAAATAATTTTTGTACTTATATTTTGGCAAAAGTGAAAATAATTATGGTAAAAATTTAATTAAAAGGATAGTTCACCCAAAAATGAAAATTCTGTCATCAATTACTCACGCTCACATCGTTTCAAACAAAATTTCAACTTACATAACTGTAAATTCTCTAAAAATCACTTTTTGACTTTCACAACAGCAAAATAAGTTGGTGCTCTTCCCTTTTCTCCAGGAGCGAAACATAGTCTCAGGCTCTGAAATGGAGACCAGCCCATGATTGGGTTTGTAATTCGCTCATTTGCTAATGATTACAGGCTGCTGTCAGCTCACATTGTTTTCAGAGTGTCATTGCTAATGAGTTCGCATCTGTGATTCCGGTGAAGCGAGGAAAAGTCACACCACCTTAACCCCTCCCAAACCCTTCAGTGTGCCAGTTGGAAAAGGTCATATGTCCGGAAGTGGAAAGCATGCTAAGCAAGTACGAGTGGTGTATGAGCCAAGTTGGTTGGGCAGAGGGTGTTGGAAACCTGTGCATGTGCAGATGTCAACCTAACCATGGCTCCCTTATTTGCAAGTGCAAGTTTGTCTCATTATCTGACATGCACGTTCACTGGAGCTTCACTCAACCGAAAACTTTTCCTCGATTTAACAAGCCTCCTCTGCCCCCTTCCACTGGCTCAGCGCCATCTATGCATTTGTACTGACATTTGTACATGCATTTGTACTGACATCAACCAAGCACACTGCTCTGTTCTCACAGGCTTCGTTGAATGTCGCTAAAAACAATGGAAACCTCTGATCGCTAGTCCTACCGGGTAACCAAATCAGGGTCAACCTGAAATCACTAGCCTGATCTTTCCGCAGGCTATCATCAACATTACTCTGATATGGAAAGCAATCGCATAATCAAAACGCTCTACTGCATTCGCCATGACCTTACGAGACTGCAGATCCGCACGCAACATCGCACGTCTCAGCATTAACGTTCTGTTTCTTGACAGTTGCGGGAACCCCCGGGGACGCATATGTTACACACAGCAGTGCTTCTGTTTCGTTGATGCTACATGTTGATGCCTGCTCAGTTTTGCCATCACTCTGGTAAAGAAAAACAAATGAAAAATTGGAAAACATGAAAATTGATTCGCCTCATTTGTGAGCTGAGCAGAGAATTAAACTCTCTGAATGAGAGTTTAACATTTCATATGGCGACTTCACATTGCGAAACAGAGGTTTAAGTGCTTAATGAATGCAATCGAAATGCATATGTTTTTTGGGGAGTTTTTTTCAGTTGCAAAATGTTCACCCTTAAGTAAAGGCAGAAGTTTACTTTGAAAACTTGCACAAAATACATTGAAGAAATTTAAAGACATAGATCAGCCCAAAATGTTCCGTCATGAATCATCATCATGTTCAAAACCTATATCCAAAATTTTGAAGAATGTGATGCAATGAAGGGAGACTGAAGCTTTCAAGATTCAAAAAGAATGCCAAAGCACCATAAAAGTACCATGAAATATCATTAAAGAGCAATGTGACAGTGTGAACATGTCTTTATTCTTAGACAAATGTAAGAACGATAACTATAATAGTAAATATATTAGCGTTTACACCAACAGAGAATAATGGCCTGTTTATTATAGACGCCCTGCAGTTTTGCCGTCTGCCATTCAAACTTTTTAAAGTCTGATTGGCTTTCAATGATTCTGAAAATGGTTCCAAAAATATTGTGATGTTGTCGTAATAGCTGTAGTGTGGACTTGTCTATTCTCATAGAATTAGAACCAGGTTATAAAATTAACTTTCTTACTCACCAGCCAATTTAGCTACATTTTTAAGTTACAAGCCATTCAAAACTTATAGCTAAAATAATTATATCAGAAATAAACAAGATTATCAAAGTCACAACTTACATTTAAATGTTTTGTTTTGTTTTTTTTGGCATAAAAGTCTTGTACATGCCACATTTATGAGAACCGGTTGGAAAAATTGGCCTATTAATTGTCTTGTAAGGCTCAAGCAGAATCTTAACTGGGCGCACACTATCACCATGGACATCTCACAGGCCTATCGCACCGGTCCCATCCGGCCCATCATTATGTATTCACGTTCTCAAGTTCAACGGGGCAGTCCAAAACGGTGAATCTAACAACCAAACAGGCAAACATTTGGTTCACGAATGAACAAAGTGGAATCAATGATTTCTAATTAAGGAAAGAGAAAGGGTGATTTATATTATTATTTCTGTACATGAAGCATAAACTTTACTAATGCCCCAAAAACAAACTGAAAAATGCACAATACACAATCTTCCAGCCCAGTAGCAGCTCCAGGCCATACATTTAGGTAGGGCAGATTCTGGGTTTTAGCGCTAGTTTATGATAACCATTGTGTAAGCTTTATATCCTAATCGCTGAACACATCAGACACACTTTCGGTAGAATTCTAATGTTCTTTCATCATTCAGCCTGAGGGTGGCGTTCTAATGATGATTGACAGACTTTAGTACACACGACAAACGCATAGAATTCCTTCTTAGAATCTCTTTAATGTAGTATTTATTGCCTAAGAATGTTGTTTTAGAATATTACAAGTTGTGTAGGAATTCCAGTGAGGAAGACAAAGTCATGTCTATTCTCAGAACAAACATAAAACAAACACAACAAAACTACTGTATTCAAAAGCTATTCACATGAGCATGTTTAAATTAAAGGGTCTATAAAGGGTTTACTCTCATTAATTTGATACGCTACTCCACATAAGAAGAACAGACATGCCGACTAGTTACTGACCAGATCTGGAGCGATGTTTGTGTGAGGTATTGTCACGTGAAAATAAGCGGGGCAGCCAGAAATCTGCAACAATGGCTCTCTATGAGAGCACAATGCAGTTCCCTTTTCAAACTACAGATTACATTGGGGTGCTGTAGAGCAAGGGAGGGCTCTGAGACCGACTGTCCTATTTAGTATCATCAATACATGCCTGCCGAATCTATGTGCTACATTTTAAAATATTCTCACTTCACGATTTAAAATAGTCTAGAAAATATGATATATTTGTAATATTGTATATATAAAAAATATTTGTTACAAAATTCTGAACACATTTATAATTGATTATTAGTTCAGTGTATATAGAGGTCTATGTTTGGATTAATATTTTGGTGGGCCCATACTGACAAGCCATGGATGTTCCAGACTAGAGTAAAGTCAGTACGTATACATCTGTCACAAATCGTATTATTTCATTGTGAGTGACGCTATGGCTTATTCGCTATGGCATTCACAATAGATGGGTTTCCATTTAAACGTGAAGCAAATCTTTTCAAAGTTTGGAAAAAATAAATGCGAAATAGGTGCATTTTCATCAAGTTAATGGTGGTATTGGTAACCTAGTAACCAACAGTAAATAAAACACCATTAGTGGAAACAGCCGATTAGTTGTGTGGATTTAGTGTTCGCTACGTCAGAATTTATTCGGAAAATGCATTTTCAAAAATGCACCTCAAGCGAGAATAAAACCTTTTTTGCGAATTAAGCGTTAATGAAAATGTGCGTTTCCATCACTCGTTTCTGATGTGATACCTCAAAATGCGCATAAAAACAGGGTAATGTGAACATAGCTAGTGATTCATTACTTCTTGCATGAACTTAAATGATTTCCTTTTTGAAGTTTGAAAGCTCCTATCCCCATTTATTGTAATTGCATGAATAAACAACCAGCGCATTCAACATTTCTCCTTTTGTGTTCCATGGAATAAAGTTATACATATTTGGAACAACATAAGGCTGTGTAAATGATGACAGAATTTTAGTATAAAATCACAATTTAGTATAAAACACAAATCAAGGCATAAGAGTGCATATGAGCATCAACACACATTAACAAGCTATAAACCATCTCACTGTAGGTGTAAAAAAACTGAACCTTTCCAATTTATCCATCAAGCACATCAGAGCGGAGGATTATGGAGCTCTGAATGCAGTGGCCTTGGATTTATCCACAGTGAGAACGATAAGAAATGCTGAGCTGGTTATAGAGCCTAGCCTTAGAGAAGCAAATAACATTATCATTAAGCTCCTTCGCCGTTGTGTGTTGATTAAAAGCTAAACCAATATTTTAGGGAGAAGCTTCAGGAAGCGGAGCTATAAGAACTTTTTAATATTCATTTCATATTTATTATAATTGCAGATGGATACTGTGATATGTTAATAATGTAAATTAAACAAAATAAGGAGGAAGAACGGGAGAGAAAGAGAGATCATGAGAGATGCGTGAGCGTTTAATAAAATATGTTATGTAATAACCCTTTGGCAAAGGGTCTAATTATTCATTTCACCCTCGAGATAAGACACAGGAAAACACAAGAACAAAGAGACAAATATACTGCACAAGTGCTGCTCATGCATAACAAAGGCAGACTGGGTGGCTGAAACATCACAATTACATAAGGAACTGCATGCTGCAATATTTGCACACTTAAAAAAAAAAAGTGGCTTACCTGTCCATTTTCAAGATAGACACAGCAGGAAGGCAAAAAAGAAGAAAGAAGAAAAGTATATTAATTTACTGTAAAATGTAAATGTCGATTTAGTAAGAAAGACATTTTATTTTTCCACAGATATGATCCATACTATACATCTGGACTATGCTGTTGACTAAACAGAGCGCCTGACAAATGTCTTATCTTGTAGAATGCGTGTTCAGCACCTCCGCTCCCTATTCACAGAGTACACGAAATTGCGACATTGAAAGCGAAAGTAAACTTGAGTGTGTATTCAAACACTATTTCAATACTCCAAATTTTGAAAGCGGCTCCCTGATGCATGCAAATATTAGCCTGGTCCTACCAGACTCTCGTACATTTCATTTGTACAGCGAGTCTGGCCACTGAAAAGCATTAAAGCATAAAGGTAAAGAGTCTACCTTAGTCTACCAGAGTGGCTTCAACAGAGTGTTGAAGCCACTCTGGATTTGCCATAACCAATCGCTAACATTTGGTCGTGACGTGTACATCTCAAACTAGCGCACGACATCAACGTCCTCGTTCTCAGCCACTCCCTCAGTTCGCTGATTGGACAGGAGATTTGACCGGAGAAAACTAGAGAATATACCGCAGGAAAATGAAAATTGAGCGGAAGTATGAAGGAGGGCAGAGCCAGTCTATGTGAATATCTCCCAATATGAAAGCTATCTTAGGCTGGGCTGTGTAGTTGTAACCATCTCTTAGCTCAGTATAATGCTCTAAGAAAAAATTGGTCTCTATCTGCACTTTGAATACTGAGAGAGTACTTTGATTATGGATGCACTTATTGTTTGCACTTAATAAGATTAAGAGAAAACTGTGTTTTTCATTTTTATTTATACTGTTTTTATTTCAATGATTAATTTGTAGAAAGGAGTTTAGTTAGGAGGACAAAAGTTGTAGAAGCTCATAAATCATGTGCAGGTCAGAGACAATCATGCAGGAGAAAAGCCAGTAAGTTGACTTTGTGGAAAAACCATTTACACTGCTTGCATAAGACTATTTTTGTCTTCTATGATAATTCATAGAATGTAGAACTGAAATGACATTCATTGCAAGATGCACTAGCAGACTATAACCTTGTGTCTCGTCGTGAGCTGTTTCGTCACACCCCTCAAATGTTATGTATTGTATTGACAACTAAATTAAATATTTACCATTGTCTATTCTATCCTAATCTTAATTTGATGTTTTTAAATAAACACTGACAAAAATACAAGTTTTAGGGCTGGACGATATGACATTATATATAACATTCATATAAGTGATCACCCAGATTTAGACCTAATTATATTTATATAAAGCGTTCACAGGCAAATTTGCTTTATGTATTTCCCCGAAATCAGGCACATATAAATTTAGTCCACAATAATTTGTGTAATCGGGCACATATAAATGTCAGGAAACATGATTCCTGGCTGCATGACAATATCCATGGATCACTGGATCTTTGGTAAGCTGTAAGGAACACTATATCGAGTCCAACCTTTAGTTTAAACTGATCGCATTCTCGCAGTTTCCCATGTTAAATCCCGTCTGTTTAGCCACTCAGTCCAGCTGAGGGGGTGTGTTCTGGCGGGAAAGTGACGTCAATGCATACTCTCTATTGGCAGAAACAAGCTTCCATAACTTCCTACCCAAACAGGAACTATGAACGAAAGAGAACAGAATATATTAAAAAGAAATGTAATCTTTACTCTGGAAATGCTTCTTTGCAGTGTTCCAAGCGACAACAGGTTCTTGATGTGTACCTGCATGAAAAAGCTAAATAATGACTCTACTGGAAGCAGGAGCTGTGACATTCAGACAGAGGCGATAAGATTGCACAGCCTCAAAGAGCAGACCTCAAAGAGGTCAAATCTGTCAAACAGATGTATAAAGCGAGTTTGCGTCCAGTTAATCTTTCTACATAACCGTATCCTGATTCCCTCGCTTTATCTCGGGGAACTAAGGATAATGAAAGAGCTCTGGGTGGACAGTTTTATGAACGAGAAAAAAAAAATGCCTTATGTCAAAACGCAAGTCTATTTATAAAAACGTTTCACTTTGTATATCAGCTTTTCGTTCCTAATCATATTTCCTTATTACAAAAAGATGTTAAAAAATATGCATGTTAACTCATGATAATCTGGTAGTCAAGGCCTGCTTCAAGAGTCTGACTCTAATCAATGCATGTCCCAGTATCAGAGAAAGCGACAGGGGCTAAATAATGTGTTCGTGAACATTCTTCTCATTAATGCCTGTTCTGCTTCATTAGGCTCTGGGCTGCTGCCAATGAGATCGTCCATCATGCGCACACACATGCACACACACACACACACATAGTCTCGACAAATCTTGAAGAGACTCCACACACACGTCGCAGCGGGTTCACGTAATTCCACACACCATTTGCAACTGACACATTACTTCATTTTGAAGACTGAATTATGTATCTATCTTTTTATCTGTCCATCCATCCATCCACCTAGATTTATTTCTTATAGCACACATACATCAGACGATCAATTACAGAACTTTTCAGTTGGAGGGCTTAATTACTTCTCATGTTCCCACAGCCATCTGGCAGGTCCTCTGGCACCTTCTCTCATCTGGCACAAACTGATTGATACCCAGTGTGCTGGCAATCCCTTAAAAAACACTGTAATTCTCAGAGAAACCACACTAACTTTTTAAAAATTATTAATTATTCACAAGAAAGTGATGTAGGAAATTATTTTTAAATTTAACTCTTTTAAAAAAAGTTGCCAGCCACCAACAGCATTTTTGATCATTTTCACAAAATTGTCATGGCTCCTTGAATATTTTGTTCTATAAATAACTGAACATGAATCAAAAGAAAGAACAGACCCTCTGCTTTTAATCCAACATTTTATTCTAGCTTAATCCATTTTTTTTTTAATCAACACTTGAAAGTGGGTAATTTTCATAACAAAAGCAATATTTGGAGCAAAAAGCTGAGAAATACTCATTTTTGTCAATCAATATTCCTATCGGATTCAGAACGATGATCAAAACAAAGATGGAGTAGATCGAGTCCATCAACACCCCTAATGCTTGAACAGTCCTATAGTTCGTCCTGGGCTGACATTTCATTCAGTTAACATTGGGCAGTTTTGATTTAAAGACTGTTTAATGTTGATGATAGCGTTATTTTACATATGCTACTGCATGTTTCTGCATCTTCTTCACATGTCTTTTGATCAGAAGATTCAATACTCTTATAGAAGATGTGTCATAGCGCCCCCTGCCGTATAACAGTGAAAACATGGAAAGCCGGAGATTTTCATCAATGGCGGGGAATGAGTTAACACATTTTGTGTCATGTAAATGTAACCTCGCCCACACTGAAAACTCACTGGACTAATGTTCTGCTCCTCATCTACATTAAACATCAAAATGGCTCTGATTGGCTGTGTCAGTTTCATTGGTGTGTACAGAGATGTGGTGGTTAGGTCTTATTCAGGAAGACTGTTGAAATTGAAGTTTTAGAGAATTTGTGTTGTACATCTATCAAGGGACCAGAAAAGTGGATCTGTAAAACACCCATGAGTCTGCCAATAAACACGATTCAGTTTCCTAAGGGATTCTGTAAGCTCTCTAACTAGGGTTTTCATGTAGCCAAGTGCCAAACCTCAGCCTGCTGCAAACCCACGGGTCTTTGTCTTTGCCATTTTTGAGCTGATGCAGAGAATGAGTGAGTGCGAGAGAGAGCAAGAGACTGCAGTAGCTGTCAGCTGTAGCTGTGTCAGCAGCCTGAGCAGACCGATCAGATGATTCAGACAACCCCAAAGGTCATTTAGATCGGCTGACACTGTCACAAGCTTCCCACTTTTACCCCTGTGGCTGCAATTGGACCATCTTGACTAAAAGTGGACCAACATCTAAGAAAAAAAACACAAAAGGCCAAATGTACTGGATGTGGCCACCGCCTTCAAATGCTCAACAAGCACATTTTGCTGTCCACATATTTTTGGGTGTATGGGTGTTTCTTCAACTACTGTATAAGCACGTTTGGCCTTGTGGGATTGCAGTATAGAAAATAAACTCTCTTAAAACACACTTTTCACTTTTTCAAAAGTAATTATAAATTGTGCCACATCACAACTGAGAAAAAAGCCATCACTTATACAAAAAAAACCTAATTATTTTCTTTTAAATAAATATTGAAATTGTTTGTGTTTATTTTTCTATTTGTTAGACTCTCATAGGTTTAAACAAGTAACAATTCGTATTTTGTAAAATGTTCATATTTATGGGCGATGCGATAATTATTTATATTTGGAAGCCGATAACCGATATATTGGCTGATAAATATAAATCCAATTTTTTAAAGAATTTTTGAGAGTCAAAAAACAAACAAAAACAAAAGTCTCACCATTAAAAGCCATGTCCCAAGCACACAATGATGATGTTTTCATTATAATTTTATGTAGCCTATATGACAGATTTTGCACTTTACCATATTTTCCTTTTTGAAGTGATTCCAATCATATTTCGAGCAATTCAAAACCATCATAGCGAACAGTGTGCATCGGAAGTGTCTCAGATAAAGGAAATAATTGTCGGCTTTAATATATCAGTCAAATGTTCTTATTGGGCAGATAAAGATAACATTAAAAATGAAAATTAATCGGCCGATACCGATATGATTTTTGTTCATCCCTAATTTCTATATTTTCACATTGAAAGGCAAAATCGATAAAATCTAAAAATACACAAAGAATTTGAAAAGTAGCAAAAATCAAGGAAAGCATTATATATGTGAAAGCTTCTAAGATCTTCATATCAAAATGTTTAAATCTACTAGCTGTAAATTAAGCCCTGGGATATAAAAGTGCCAGAAATGGAAGAAACACTGTGCCCCAAAAAGGAGTGTCTTTGCTTGTTAATGTATTGCAGGCCAGCCAAACCCTTTATAGGCTTTCTCATTCCAGACAGTTCACTGACCTTCAAGAACAGAAGATTTCCTCCTATTAAACATCTACTCAATAGAAAACGCCTTCCGTTCCGTGTGTCTTTATGAAAAGATCTCTTCTCAGTAATAGAAGCTGTGGCTTCCCCTCTCAAAGGAAATCATTGTGACGTCACCTATCCTAGCACAGAGATTTTCAAATCCACAGCGCTCTAGCTAAGCTCAGACCCTTCTATTCGCAGTGGGGTTATGTAAAGCTCTATTGTAGGCCCCTTGTGTGGATGCTATCATTGTGTTCTGCACAGAAAAGCCGGCATGACTACAACCAACTTCTTATGCACAAGTACCGCCATGCTCTCCCCCATGCGGCTCTGCTCCTGGTTTTATCTTATCAAATCATTTAATATGGATCCAGTAACTCTCCGGAGATGGATTACATGACCTATTTCACTCGTGTATTCTGCCTGACATTTACACAGCTGGAATTCAGATGACAGATTTGGTCTGAACCGGTAGCCAGACAATTCAGGGGAGTAAGACAGAGAATGAAAGAGAAGGAGAAAGACAAATAAAACAAGAGAGAGCCCAGAGCCAAGCGCCCCCTAGGTTTGAGATAAAATGCACAAAGCACCAAAGGCTACAGATTTTTTTTCTGAATAAGTTTACAAAACTCACTTTATTACGAATTAAAAATACTTGGAATAAAGTACACAAGTCATATGGACTTCTTTATAATACTTTTAGTGCTTTTTTTAAACTTAAAAGCCTTGGTTCCCATTTCTTTCATTCACAACTGTTAAAAAGTATTAGTATTATAAAATAAACTTCCAAGGAAGAAAATTATTCAGGTTTGGAGCATTTCACATACACTTTGCATTATATTGGTGTGCATTGTAATCTTTGTCAACCCATTTTCACTCCCAAGGCGTTTATTTCACAAAAATTTATGAAAACCATACACGTACCGTCCCCCCTTTACTTAACACAGGCTACACATAAATTGTAAGAATATGACTAATACTGATGAATAAACAGTAGGCCTATAAGGTAAGACTTTAAATAGCAGTCCCAAACTATTTTTTGTTAATACAATTAAGTTGTTATGAGCCACCAGTCATTTAAAAATATACAAAATAACACAAGTGAAAATGGCATGGCATTTTGGGGTTATGGAATGCACAGTTACCATGGTGAATACACAATTCAATGAAACATAACTGCTAATGAAACATGGAAACTGCTCCTGAATAGAATGAACATAACACCTGCATGCAAATCCTTCCTAGCTAATACACAATGTACCAGTTATGTGATTTATTGGTACTTTACTTTTATTTTATGGCTTACTAATTGATATAACTACGACGTTGCACGCTCGTAGTATCTTTTGCGCTTCAGTGAAGTGATATACAGCGTGCGCCGCTGAATTTGAAGAGTGCGCGCTACAAACACAGTATGTCTGACAGGACAGGAAAGTTTGTTTTCTGAGGTGAGAGACTATTTATTTCGTAACAAGTTAGGAAAATAATGGTAGAATAATGACACAGGCTACATCTCATCTGATCTCAGATACTGAATCAGCACAACACGTTTTTTTTTTGCAGGCACTCTGACAGAAATGTCAGCAGCTTTCGTGCATGTCTTTCAAAATAAAAGTCTTTCATCAGAAAAACATTTAGAATTACGTTTTTTTTTTTTTTTGATGTTGACTTCCACTCAGATTGGTCTTGCAACCCACTTTTGGGTCGTGACTTACCAGAAACTTGTTTGAGTTAAGAAACAAGTGCCTTCTGTGTCACATTTAAAACAATAAAGGAACCCCTAGGCATCCCGGTATCAATGAACAGGGAACTTTATTGCTTTCAATGAGAAACCTTTGCCGTAATACACAGAGACATTGGACATAGGACTGTTATCATCATGATGAAATTAAATATTGGTTTATAATTTTGCCATTATGAAATGTTGGGTAGTGATTCTCAATTTAATCCACCAGCATAATTGTATTTACATTTATTTACACTATTTAAACATGTATGAACACATTACCCAACCTCACCCCTAAACCTACCTAATATGTGTATTATATAATCGAAAACACATATAACTGGAACATACGACTAAGGCACAATTTATTCTAAAAGAACAAATAATCCCAAGTCCAAACGACTGATTTGTGTGCAGAACAGACTCAAAAGAGATCACTGTCTCCACCCGTCGTACATCCTGTGCACACATTGAAAAATTGCCAAATTTTCCTTCTTTGTGCATGTATGCGTGTGTGTGTGTGTGTGTGTGTGTGTGTGTGTGTGTGTGTGTGTGTGTGTGAGTGTGTAGATTGGTCTTGGTATAGAAGGACGGTTAAAGTTCCAGTTCTCTTTATGAAGTAAACTATTTGTACATTTTAAATATGCACACATTCACTCTTATTTAATAAATAACAATAATTTGTAAAAAAGCGTAACGTTTCTTGTTACGTCAAATTCAGTTATGATTTACATAATTATCATATTTTCAATTCAAAACGGTGAAATTTTAATGTCAAGTAGTTTGCATCACTCGATACTGCTTAATGTTTTAATCATAAAACAGTGGTCAAATATTAAATGTTTAGCTACTTACGTCTTACGATGCACTCTTACACTGCTATAACTTAAGAGTCGTGTTGAAATTCGCACTAACAGTAAACCCCGCCTTCTTTGATTTGATTGGACATCTCACTCATTCTGACAGTGACGAGCGCTGTTAGACAGCTAAGCTAACATTTGACTTTTGTCATCCTAGCAACAAACAGAGCGGTGTGTAATGCAGTACAGCAGAGCAGCAATATTGAGGGGGACAATTTGGCAATTTCTTATTATTCGGGCAGACTTGTCCCCCTCAATGGTGGTTACAGATCTGCCGTGACCTTAACGTCTTAATTTGCATTGACCTTGCTTTAGTTTTTGACATCTTGGAAGTGAGAATGGGTTGTCCTTGTAGTCAAATTACTCAACTTTTTCATGGCCATGAAAATATGTTTTATGTGGAATAATATTCTTAAAAAAAGGATTATTTTATATTTATTATTTGCAAATGCATTGAATAGAAATGAAATAGACTGTGCACAGCCCAACCACACTAAAATCTTCATTAAAGGTTACTGGAATATTTTTTTCTGCAGGCACTCGTCCCCAAACGAAAGACATTTCAAAGCCTGAGACTCCCATTACATGGAAATACAGTGTTTTGTTTTCACATCTGTTTATAGAATAACATGCTGATATTAATTAGCAATCAAGCAATGAAAAACACATGCACATGGGCTGCAAAGATACCTTTGTACAGCAAACATTTGACAGAAACAGAAAAAAATAAAATTTCCTAGGTAAAATGGGAACTCCAAACAAAACTCCAATGCACAATCAGGTTAACCCTGGGTTTTGAGCTAAATTAAAATGCATTCAGTTATTCTCCTCATAAATTAGTTTATCCCCTTCAGATTCAGCACTGACGTTTTCAGGCTACCTCATTGACGAGTGACAGCTTAGACGGCACCTCCTTTCAAACCAAATCACCATATCCCAGAGCAATTATGCCTTCAAATTGAACAAAATAATAAACGCTTCCTATTCAAAAACCTACTCTAAAATCCATAACAGGCAACTTCCTAATAATAATAAAATATAATACATATAAATAAAAATGTATTACATAAATGGTAATAAATGCAACAATAAAGTTATTTTTAATTTTTTTTTCATATTATAAAATTGCATAGAACTTTAAAAGGGAATATTTTTTTGTTATCAGTTCAGTCTTAGTTTCTCTACTTTAAAATTCTTTTTAAACCCCTTGGCAAATGAGTGTTTTACTCAATAGTGGTCGGAATAAAAAACAGGAAGTAAAAGCCGAACAGAGTAACTAAATGAAACTTTCAGTGATCCAGAGGGAATCATGTTTGCAGAAGACCACCTCTGAAAACAATATAATGCATTATTCATGGGAAATACTCCTGTGTTCACTGACTTAACAACAATACAAATGAAACAGGTTCTGGAAAGATGTTGTCTACACACAGGGTTTATTATCTTTTCTTTAGACTAGTACGAACATGAATCCAATCAGGTTTTTAGACAAATTAGCAATTTGTACAGACTGAAAAAAAAAAAAATAAGGTCAATTTTAGTTGGCCAAATTGAATTTCTGTGAATTAAATAGTATCAATTCACAGAAATTCAAATTAGCCAACTAAAAAATTCATATGTGACCAGTCACTAGAAAATGTTCAATTGGAAAGACCTGAAATGTTTTACAGTACAGATATATCTCTATAAAACAGATAGTAAATACATAATATATAAAATATAAAATGTGCTATTTATTAGGTTTTGGTTTTTTGGATTAGTTAATTTTCTCAGTAAGTCTTGATTTCATAAAACAAAAAAGTAGTTTATGTATATTATACACTTTAGGCCATTTTTAACTATGGGTTATGAAGCTGACAAATCATTTACATAGAGCATAACTAATACTAATCATAAATATGAATTTTGAAAATGTTTATAATAAATAAAGAATAATAATTTGGTGACAAATAATAGGGACTGAAGCTTTAAGAAAGAACACAAAAAGAAGAAATCTTAAAAGTGGTTTATAAGTGGTTTTGCAGTTGTAAAGCTAAGTAATTATTCACTGACAATCGTAACATCCACCCCCTTGGTGTTGTTTGATTCATAAACAAATCAACTCAATAAATTGGCTGATTCGATTCACATGAGGTCTGAAAGACTGACTGATTTGCTCTCGAATGAAACTCACTGATCTGGCTGCCAGGATTGAACAGTGTTATTGACAGTGGTAGGGTTGAACCTGGGTTATTATCATTAACTAAAACTAATAAAATATTTTTATTAACTCTTTCCCCACCAGTGACAGAAATTTCCGTCATTTGTGAGACAACACCTCCCTGCCATTGACTGCCTTTTTTCGTCTGTGTTTTCACTGTTATACGGTAGAGGGCGCTATGACACATCTTCTATTCTGAAAGAGTACTGAATCTCCTCATCAAAACACATGTGAAGAAGATGCAGAAACAACCAGGCCTGGGTATTGACACAAATCGATTTCGATTCGATTCACATGTGAATTCACTCCACGCTGCCGCTTCTCTTAAACTGAGCTGTGCCAGAGCGATCTCGAACCACAGCGGCAAAACGGTATTTATGTTTTTGAACTTTGTAATAAAATGGACGTAATTTGAAATCTGAGACTTTGTTTCATATCAATAGCAACAAAGCACAAAGCTTATTGCTATGTTTTGGATGGGAGGTGCGCTACAATGTTCCGTTCATTCATCAACTGAAAACAGGATGACTAATTGATTCTTGGGATTGAAGAATCAATATCAGTTTGTAAAAATGAGAATTGATTAAAATCGAGAAATCTATATTTTTTACCAAACCCTAGAAACAAGAGATCTGTAATCACATCCATATGTAAAATAAAGCAAGAATCAACATTAAACAGCATGTAAATCAAAACTGCTTAATGTTACAGAATGAAATGACGACCCAGGACGAGCTTTAGGACAGTGAGGCTTTTGGGGTGTTGATGACTCGAACTACTCCTTCTATGAATTTGATCCAGATGTAGTCTTTGACAAACAAGGTTTTTGCTAAAAATTTTGCTTTTTTATGAAACGTACCCACATGTGTTCATGTGTTGAAAAGAAAATGTGTTCATGTGTTGAAAAATGAAAAATGAAAGAATGCATGAAGAAAGAACTGAACAGATTTTAGTTGTTTTTTAAAAGCAGAGGCTCTGTTCTTTCTTTTGATATATTTGATATATTTTTTGGGTGAACTATTCCTTCAAGCATTGTCTGTGTTCTCTCTTAAACTTGCCAATTTCGATTTGCATGGCAAGCAGTAGGGGAGCCTTTACCTACGCCGCAATCTTCCTCTTCACCACTCCCGATTCAGGCCTGATAGTAACTGCATTAGCATTACAGGAATATTATGCTCAGGCAGTCTGGTGTTTCCGTAGATTACTAAATGAGCTTATTTGTTCGAGTGGTGGAGCACCAGGAACAACCGCTGTGTGCATTTTTCACACAAGCTGATAAAGGGTTTCCACACTGTTCAAAACAAGGATGTTTGTAGCAAAATGCTACTGATTTTCCACACATAGAAGGGCAGGGGTTGATGGTAATCACAGACTCACCAGTAGCAGTGGTGGTCAGGGCACGTGTAACTGTGACAAGTGGTAATCAGCATGAGCGGGAAAATGTCACGATTACCAGGCCTCCAAAAGGCTCTGGGATATTTCTCTTTTTTTCTTGCACTCCTGCGGTCACAAGGATGTTGGGGTATAACTACAGAAAAAAAACAGCCGAGCCAGTTTAGCATGCAGTCAGGAACAACAGAGATACTTTCCATATGAACTTTGTAAGTCCTTTGACATTTCAGATATGAACTCGCTCGCCTTTGTCAAGACGGCTGTCAAGCTCGGTACTAAATAAAAGAGGGTAGGGCTGAAAAGCAGTGGGACGATAACCTCGGGTGCAGATACGGGCGTCAGAGAGAGAGAGATGGCAACCAGTCAGGGGTGACAAAGTGCTGGTCTGGTCTTTATCCAGGCAAGATGGAAATGTCACGCCTGGCTTAATATGCCAGCTGATACCTGTTGCACATATGGCAGAGCCGTTGTTTCAAGTGAATTCAAAGAGTTCTGTGCTACAGACAACAACTGATGTGGCGTAAAAGAGAAGTTATCTGCTAATGTAATCTCCAACAGTAACAGTTCACCCAGAAACAAATGTTCTGCCATGAAGTCACCATGTCACCATTATCAGCATGCTGTTCATTTTGTGGTAAAACAAAAAAAGAAATTGAGGAATCTTCACACAACTCTTTCCATATCACTTCATAGCGACCACAGTTGTCAGGGGAGGCAAGGGAGGCACAGCCTTTGAGGTGAAAATGGGAGGACGATTCAATGTTAATAAAATTCCCAGTTATTCATTTCATGTCTCAGAATGTGTGTTTCTTGTTTGTAATTTCACCACTGAACACCATAAAATATTACTAAAACTGGAACCAGAGCTGTTCAACCCAGAATGTGCTAAATCTGTCAATGTAATTACAATCGTTTGGAAAACTGCTAAGGAGAGTCTGAGGGGATAAAGAAGGGGAGGGGGAGGCAAAATCCATAGCCAGAGATATTTGCCTCCGTTGGTAAAAAATTAGTCAATCACCATAAAGTATTTCAATAAGCGGTTAGCGTGTTGAGATAAAATAGAGAGGAGGAGGCTAGCCTCCCTTGGTATACAGGTGCTGGTCATATAATTAAAATATCATAAAAAAAATATTTATTCCACTAATTCCACTCAAAAAGTGAAACTTGTATGTTATATTCATTCATTACACGCAGACTGATTTATTTCAAATGTTTATTTCTTTTAATTTTGATGATTATAACTGACAACTAAGGAAAATCCCAAATTCAGTATCTCAGAAAATTTGAATATTAATTAAGACCAAAACAAAGAAAGGATTTTTAGAAATCTTGGCCAACTGAAAAGTATGAACATGAAAAGTATGAGCATGTACAGCACTCAATACTTAGTTGGGGCTCCTTTTGCCTGAATTACTGCAGCAATGCGGCGTGGCATGGAGTCGATCAGCTTTCTTCTGCTGAGGCGGTTTTTCACCTATATGCACATTCTATAATGAGCCACACTGTCCCGGCGATAAACTTGTGGACTGAGTTCAGAGTTGGAAATGCACTTAATTTTCACTTTGATATAGGCAACACATGCATTACATTCACAAATTATTCTATAAACATCCAATAAGCAAAACGTAATATTCACAACACATCTAACGTCATATACTATTATCAATCAAAATATGCAAGATAATAAGTTCCCTTTCAAGGGAACTCGCGCTGCGTCACCGCTTTGGGAACGCCTCTGCGTGATTGCGTCGTGAAGCACGTATGCCATCCATCCAATAGAGAGAGAGTACGTCATAGACCCGGAAACTATAAAGCACCCTGGCAAACACATGCCTTTAGCTTCTGTTGCCTTCAACAAGCGCTCTGTGTTCATTCTGTCCAATCTGTGATGTGTCTGAGTTCAGACTTTATTGTTTTGAGAGTGAAAATATGGCGAGCGAACAACATTTCATTAGGTGTGTTCCTCCCTGCTCACGTTTCATTACGGGTGGGGACACACACTCGATGTGTGTTGTTTGTTTGGGAGAGCAGCACGCGCAGTCGGCACTCGAGGGTGACGGCTGCGAGCACTGTGAGGCTCTGCCTCTTCGCGTGCTGCGATCCCGCAGGGCGCTCTTCGAGGAGGGCGCTCCGGCTTGCGTTCCCCGCGGTGCGGGTCCCGCTGCTGCTGAGGCACAGCGACGGCTCATGTCGTGGGGTTCGCAGATGGATCTGGTGGAGGGGTTTGAGACGGGCCCCGCCCTATCTCAGCCTTCACCCGCCAGATCCGGCGCCACGTCTCTGGGTTCGGGAGCCCGCGCTGCGGTTTCTCCCGCCCGGGGGCCAGCCGGGGCATTGCAGTTATCGTCCTCCGAGGAGGTCGATATCTGCACTGTCGATGCAGGGATTGAGGACTCGCCACTTCAATCCCCTGCAAGTGAGGAGCTCATGGAGGTTTTGAGCAGAGCTGTGGCCAGATTAAACATCGACTGGCCACATGAGCATAATGAGCGAGCTACTGTAAGCTCGACGATCCCCCTCGCGCTCAGCTCAGCCTCCACGCAGGAGTCTGCCGTTCTTCCCCGATCTCCACACCGAGGTGTCGAGATCGTGGAGGCGGCCCGTGTATAGTAACATCTCTGGGTTGAAAAGGCACGGTTATGGTCAGATGCCTCGGGTTGAAGAGACGCTTGCGAGCCATCTCTCGCCTGAGTCGGCATCTGCCATAAAGGCTCCAGCTTTACCCACAAAGCCCCTTAAAACTACATCCTCATTAGTGGGTAAAGCATACTCGGCAGCAGGTCAGGCCACCGCATGTCTGCATACTATGGCCATAATACAGGCATACCAGGCTGACCTGCTGAAAGACCTGGGGGAGAGCCACGAGATCGGAGCTGATGTCATTACCGAGCTCCGATCCACAGCAGATCTCGCTCTCCGGGCCACCAAGGAGACGGCCAGGTGTGTTGGTCGTTCTATGGCAGCTCTGGTGGCCTCGGAGAGACATTTGTGGCTCAACCTTACGGAGATAAGGGAGAGAGATAAGAGCTTTCTGCTCGATGCGCCGGTGGCTCCAGGAGGTCTGTTCGGTGACGCCACAATACACCGACAGGTTCATGGAGGCCAAAAAGCAGTCGGCGGCGCTCAAGCAGTTCCTCCCCCGTAAGGCCCAGGTCTCGTCTGCTGCTGGGCGGGAGCAGCAGGCACCGAGTACGAGCTCCTCCCATAGGGCGCAGCAGAAAGTGAGTGTCGCCACTCGTATGCCCCCACAAAAAGGGCCGTCGGGTGCGCGGCACTCACAGGCGCAGCCCTCCAAGTCCAGGGCCGATCTGAGGACGGTCATTGTGGCGAGGAAGACTGCGTCAAAGAGGTCCTGACGCCTGCGGGCCCAGGACAGTGAGGGTGATCCCCTCCGCGGGCGGACGGTGCTTACCGCAGTATACGGTACCCGTACGTCCGCGGTACCCTCACGGGGCCAACCCACCAACCCCGCCCGAGTGCCGGGGCGTGGGGAGGCCCCGTGGGTCATCCGAGTTGGTGCCGTTTGGTCGGCTGTTCCCTGCCGGTTTGCCGCTTCAGGGTGCTGTACTCACGGTACGGAGCACATCAGAGGCCAGCCTCGAGAGGCTGGTACCCTTAGTAGATTTTGTGTCGGAATGGGAGAATCTGCCGCATATTTCTCAGTGGGGTACGCCATTCAGTTCAGATGTCGTCCCCCCAGTTTCAACAGGGTTCTGCCTACGTGCGTGGGCCCCGAGCAGGCTCTGGTGATGTCTCAGGAAGTACAGACTCTGCTGCAAAGGGGCTATAGAGAGGACCCCAAGACAGGGAGTCAGGCTTTTACACCCGGTACTTCATAGTGCCAAAGAAGGATGGAGGGCTGCACCCCATCTTAGATCTACGCATTCTGAACCGTGCAGTGGCAAGGGTCAAGTTCAGGATGCTCACACTCAGCATCCTGATCGTGTCTCAGATCAAGTCCGACTGGTTTGTCACGATAGATCTCAAAGATGCATATTTTCATATCTCCATCCTTCCGCAGCACAGGAAGTATCTGAGGTTCGCTTTCAGGGGAGAAGCCTACCAGTATCGGGTGCTTCCTTTCGGTCTAGCCCTTTCACCCCGCACGTTCACGAAGTGTGTGGATGCTGCTCTGGTCCCCTTGCGGCTGCAGGGGATCCGGATTCTCAATTATATCGGCGACTGGCTAATCATGGCACGGTCAGCTCTTCTCGCGGTTCAACATCGAGATGTTGTTCTCGCACACATGAGGAGGTTGGGGCTGAGGCTCAACCCCAAGAAGAGTGTTCTGTCTCCTGTGCAAAAGATCACTTATCTCGGTGTGAGTTGGGATTCGGTCTCTATGCAGGCCCGTTTGTCATAGCCTCGTGTAGGGTCGATCCTCTCAGCCGTGAAGGGGGTGAAACTAGATCAGCCACTCACTGTGAAACAGTTCCAGAGACTGTTAGATCTAATGGCAGCAGCGTCCAATGTGATTCCTTCGGGCCTGCTGTACATGAGGCCACTGCAGTGGTGGCTCAAGACCAGGGGTTTTTCCCTGTGGCAGGAACACCAGCGTTCGTGGCACATAAATTGCCTAGAAATGATGGCAGTGTTTCTAGCACTAAAACACTTCTTGCCACATCTCAGGGGCCATCATGTGCTGGTGAGCACAGACAGCACATCGGTGGTGTCCTATATCAACCATCAGGGGGGTTTAAGGTCCCGTCGGTTGTTGGCGCGCCTTATGCTCCTCTGGGCTCAAGGGAAATTGTTGTCAGTCAGGGCAATATATATTACGGGGAGCCAGAATGTGGAAGCAGACACCCTGTCGAGGCAGGGGCCGAGGCCCGGGGAGTGGAGACTCCACACCGAGGTGGTGGAGCTCCTTTGGGAGAAGTTCGGCAGGGCCCAGGTGGACCTGTTCGCCACGCACGAAAATTTGCACTGTCGTCTGTGGTTCTCCTTGTCGCATCCAGCTCCTCTTGGACTGGATGCGATGGTGCAGGAGTGGCCGAGGTTGCCCCTGTACGCTTTCCCCCCGATTGCTCTGCTTCCGGGAGTTCTAGAGAGAGTGCGCCGGGACGGGGCCCGTCTTCTGCTAGTAGCCCCGTTCTGGCCTGGGTTCTCGGACCTGGTATCTCTCCTCGACGGCTCTCCCCTGGAGATTCCGATCAGGAGGGACCTTCTCTCTCAGGCGGGCGCCGTATTCGTACACCCTCGCCCTTAGTTGTGGAAACTGTGGGCTTGGCCTCTGAGGGGCCCAGCTCATAAGTTCCGGTCTCTCAACTGAGGTTGTGGAGACCATTCTACACTCCAGAGCTCCCTCCACGAGGAAACTGTACCATCTGAAGTGGAGACTCTTCACCGCATGGTGTCAAGAACGCCTGTGGGATCCAGTTAACTGCCCTGCGAGCGCGGTGCTGGAATTCCTGCAGGATAGATTCTCTGCTGGGCTAGCCCCCTCCACACTGAAGGTGTATGTGGCGGCCATAGCGGCCTACCACACTCCTTTGAGTGGAGTGTCTCGCTAGTAACCCGTTTCCTCCGTGGAACCTTGAGGCTGAGGCCTGCGACACGCACCAGGGTGCCGGCCTGGGACCTCTCTATCGTCCTGCAAGGCCTTTCCGAGGCTCCTTTCGAGCCGATGGAGGAAGTCGCGGATAAGTTCCTTACCCTTAAGACAGTGTTTTTACTGGCTATTTCTTCCCTGAAGAGGATCGGGGATCTGCAAGCTCTCTCTATGGCACCCTTGTGCTTGGAATTTGCTCCGGGTATGGCTAAAGCCTTTCTCGCTCCGAGGCCCGGGTATGTTCCTAAGGTCCTCACTAACCCGGTGAGGCCTATTGTCCTTCAAGCCTTTTGTCCTCCTCCGTTTACGACGTCAGACCGGGAGAGATTGAATCTGCTTTGTCCAGTTCGTGCCTTATATACTATCTGTCCACAGAGCTGCCCTGTGGAGAAAAACTGACCAGCTATTTGTCTGTTACGGGCCGCCCTCGAGGGGGGGCCCAGTGTCAAAGCAGAGGATGAGCAAGTGGGTGGTCGAGGCCATCTCACTCGCTTATGAGGCGGCCGGACGGCCTTCCCCTATGGCCGTTCGGTCCCACTCTACTAGGAGTATGGCTGCCTCCCAGGCACTGTTGGCAGGAGCCTCCCTGCAGGATGTTTGTGATGCGGCAGGGTGGTCCTCGCCTCATACCTTCGTCAGGTTTTATGAGCTGGATGTTAATACTACTCCGGGGTCTCGGGTGCTCGCCTCTCAACCATGAAGCACAGGCGGGCATCCGGACTTGTATGGGGGCGTGGGTATTTCTTTGTTCCCAAAGCGGTGACGCAGCGCGAGTTCCCTTGAAAGGGAACGTCTCGGTTACGTATGTAACCTTAGTTCCCTGAGTAGGGAGCGACGCTGCGTCACCAAGCCATACTCCTCGCATGCCCGCAAGCGCCTTGTCTCAGGCCTTCTCCAGAAGCTTAAGGCGTGTGTTTGCCGGGGTGCTTTATAGTTTCCGGGTCTATGACGTCACCCGCCATGACGTACTCTCTCTCTATTGGATGGATGGCATACGTGCTTCACGATGCAATCACGCAGAGGCGTTCCCAAAGCGGTGACGCAGCGTCTCGTTCCCTACTCAGGGAACTAAGGTTACATACGTAACCGAGACGTTTCATTAGCTGCGTTTCCATCACATAATTGCGCAAAACTTTTATTTATAAATATTTAACTTATACATTTAGCAATATTTTCTAAATGTCGATAAAAAACTATTACGAAATGATTGCATTTCCATTACGCGATGTTATGCGACTAGAATTTTTTTTTTTTTATGTAATTCAAAAAATTATGCCACATAAGTTATTAGGTTTATGTGAATCCCAGCCACCACAATAGCCATTATTTAATGGAAGAAGACATAGGCCTGTTATTCAAGCATTTATTAAAATTAAAAGAGGGAAATGTTTGAATTTGTATGGTGGTAAATTTTCAGTTTTTTGTTTTTTTTAAACCATTTCGTTATTTTGGCTTGAAATTTCGTTTGTTGAAAATATAAACTGAATTTAGAAATGCTTTTTAAATGAAAAACTTTACGTTTAATAAACAAAATACATTTTTGAAATGAAGACGACGTTTGGATGGAGTGCAGCGCATGCAAAATAACCCGTTTCCTTAATCCACGGCTCTTGTTATTGTGACTCTAGGCCTACACAAATAAAAGTAGACAGTTTATAGTTTTTAATTATGTATTGCTCTTATCTGTATGGATAAAAATGACGAAGCATTCTGAGTCGTTTCCTCTGTCATTAAGGAAAAGATCCATCAGAACGCGTCGCACCTGCGCTTTCATCAGACAGAGGGTTATAGAAAACGTAGCCTATATTGTTTCGTAGGCTATGTTTAACTATGAGCCTATACTATTATTATTTTTTTTAATTTCATGTGTTAATTATGAAACGTGAGCACAACCTTAGCAATAGAATCGCCATTGGCTAGTAATTATTTGTTTCGTTTCGTTTAGTCGCCAGACTGATATAGGCTATAGACCTACTTTTATAGAAATATATCTAGTATAGAAACATGGAAGTGTGACAAAGGCACAAGATAAATAAATTCTCTAATGTGGTTAAAGGTCATTTTCTACACAGCACAATACAACATATGTCCTTATTTTGATAAAATATATGTCGTTTTATGGCGTGCGGTGTGTGGCTGGGATGTACATAAACCTAACAACCTTCGTAGCATAATTTTTGGAATGACTTATCAAGAGAGGGAAAAATTTTTTTAGTGGCATTACATCAGTTAATGGAAACGCCGTCATTTCGCTATATTTTTTTATTGACTATTAAGAAATATCAAAAAAGTTTTGCCTAAATCTGTAATGGAAAAAAAGCTTCAGACCAGCGAAAAAATTTGTTAAATGAATGAATTAGATTATGAAGAATGACGATTTGTAGATCGTGCCTTTGCTTTTATACACACCTTCCGCAATCTATTTTTCAGTTACTTTTAAAAAGTGGTGGGGACAATATTGAGCCTGGCAAAAAGTGGTGGGGACATGTACCACCCGTCCCACCCGTAAATTACGCCTGATAGACTGCAAAACGATAAAACCAATGGATAAAACAGGCACCTTCAGAATGCGTAAATGACGCACTGGCCAAGGCAGGTCTAACTCACTGCGTGCCTTCTAATAATTTTTTAACCGACAACCGACAACTTTGATCGGTTAACGTTGATACGGTCAACCATCGGTCATCAAGCTGTTTTTGCAGTTCTGAATGAAAACTGATGATGACCCAAGTAAAATTAGATTTCTCATTACTAATTTAATTCATTAATATTTATAAATTAGTACATAACTCTTTACATGGACAATTCACTAAGTTGTTCAAGATTTTCTGTTTACAATACTTAAAACTTTTAAAATAATAAGCCTTCAACAATTTAGTTAATTTCTGTAGTATGTGAGATACTGATGAATTTGTATTAAGAGAATGCAAAATCCACCGGTGGAAATTATTCTGCAGCTGCTCGTGCTTGTTTGGCACTTTCTTGCTTGACACTGTGATAATTTACTCTGTTTCTAAAGTACAATGACATCCTGATTTACCATACAATGATGAAGTGGTGCACTAGCTTTTTTTTTTTTTAAGTTCCAGCCTTTTTGAGTTTCAAAACATGCAAACCCCCAATCTTGCATTCTGTAGCCTTCAAATCCCATCAAAGACACCAAACATGGCATAATGACTATTTACCTTCCCAAAAACAAACAAACAAAAAATCCTCTGCAATGCAAATTTGCTTAAAAGAATTCAATTTAAGGGCCTAGTAAAGGAAGGTGCAGAAAGTAGAAACCCTTAACTGAAGGCAGTGAATAAAGCAAACGAACGCCCTCAGGGACACCTGGTCGTAAGAGATCAAAGACAGGCCTTTAAATATGTTCAAATGAGGCTTATTTTCTAAACTCCATTAAACGAAGAATCAAAAAGCAGGAGGCTTCATTATCTCTTGCATCGCTTACACAGAAAACAAGAGATTAATTAGGGCTGTGTGGTGTCTCGCGGTGTGGGGAGTTCCGAGATGACATGCCTGCTCTTCTTGGGAACGAATAAAAGCACTGAAGCAATCTGCACGGACAAACTAATTACACTAAATTATGTAAAGTTCCTCTCACACACGGGACAACTCACTCAAGTCACTTACTGTGGTATTAGAATGTCAGGAAGAGTAGTTCACAGCCTCGAGGAGTCTTTTGAAGCCTACTATACAACTTTATAATTAGAGCACAAGAAAGTTTTGATCCTATAGTCTGCTGGCAAACATTACAATAGATCCAACTTCTAATATACTTTCAGACTTACAGAAATCACTTTGATCCCTCTTTAATTAACTAGCCTTGTTTGAAATACCTTTAATGAATCTTACAAATTATAGCAGTAAAAGAAACTTCACATTGTAAACCACTGAATTCATGTCGGTAATATAGTCAATAACGTTAAACAAACACCTTCCTGGGATGGGCATTTGGATACATGTTGTGGGCAACTAAAGTCTATATTAGTTATATACTAATGTGCTGAGAAATCAGTATTTTTTGTCATGGCCGATAAATAGCCAATATTAGAGTTTTATACCATTTAATTATTGTTTTTAAATTAATTAATAGATTATAGCAAATATTTATTTTTAAATGCTAATATTCAAAAGTTAATTTATGCATCACAACTTTATAATATAAAATATGAAGTTTGTATTATCATAAAAATGATATTCTCAATATTGCATGTAACAGTGTTATTAAATTATTACTGTTTTTAAAGATGAACATTAAATGAGCATTAGATGACAGAAATGTAATTATTTATTAATTATAATTACACTACTGAGTTCGATCAGTATGATTTTTTACATTACAATTTACATTACATTTTTACATTTTTTAACAAATTATTTCTGATCATGTGACCCTGAAGACTGGAGTAATGATCCTGAAAATTCACCTTTGCCATCTCATCAAGTACATTTTAAAATCTATTAAAATAGAAAACTGTTATTTAAAATTGAAATAATATTGTACACTAGAATTGAAAGTTAATCTAAGCATGTATACTCACAAATCTTGCTAATTAAATTTTAAAGGCAGAAAGATAACAAGGAATGAAAACATCCAAAGTAGGTTTTCCAGACCAGCTAATTGGCTGCTGATATAGACGTCTCTCTAATCTTGTAAATAAGGTTTACATTTAACAAAAATAAGGATGCAAGGGTGTGTGTGTGTGTGTTTCAGAAGCCGACAGAATAAACCACTCGATGCAAAGCTATTTTGTAAGGGTTGTGTTTGTGCAATCAGTATTGGCAGAGTGTGATCATTACATAGCACAATTAAGGGTGTTGTGCTCTGGTTCGGACAGGCAGATCCTTAATCCGGGGCTGGAGAGTAAATCAAATGTGAATGCTTCATCCTTTGGGTCCTTCCTATTCTCTATGAAGTCTGAATTGTAATGTATAATAAATGAAGGAAACACATTCCAGGCTTTGATCTTATAATAAGCCTGACTAAACGTGTGTTTTGGATGATGCCTTACAGATATTTCAGATAGATGTTTGGAATATTTTTCCCTTCTTGTGAATGAGAGTTGTCCTAATTTGACAACAGAAAGATATTGTAACTAATGTGAGGGACACAACACTATAGCTAAAGTTTAAATCTATTAAATTAGAACATCTATTTATTAAAAAAAAAATCTAATATTGTAACAGCCATAATCTGGTTACCGTGGTTGACCGTAGGCTGTGATTTCACTATCTTCCACTAGGGTTGCAGACCCAAGTGCTGCATGGATGAAGAATTTTTGTAGGGCAAAACCTGGTGCATTTTAGCACTCCCAATTTCATGCATGCATGCATGGATGGATGGATGGATGGATGGATGGATGGATGGATGGATGGATGGATGGATGGATGGATGGATGGATGGATAGATGGATAGATGGATAGATGGATAGATGGATAGATGGATAGATGGATAGATGGATAGATGGATAGATAGATAGATAGATAGATAGATAGATAGATAGATAGATAGATAGATAGATAGATAGATAGATAGATGAAATATTTGAAATTGAATGCTGAATCATGTCAGAGAGCCAAATAAAATTCACTTTGAGACTACTTAATTGAGTCACTTAAAATGTATTAATTCCATGACGCTGAAGTTACATGAACAAATTATGTTTGTTTAACTTAATTGATTCATGTGGGACTAGTGTATACAATTAAATCATATAAATCCAGCACACTTTTTTTCCCAGTGTACTATCGATCCTAAATAGTATTCGAAATTAGAATTAGTGTCCCAAATCATAGCACTTTGAAATAAGCATTTTAAAGATACCAGGATGATCTACTTTTTCTGGTTAGAATCCAAAGTTCTGTGCGGTTAACAGTGTTTTGGACGAGGATTCGATTAGAACTACAAAATGTGTTAAAAAACTGCAAACAAGGCAGGTGTGCGGATGATTGACAGGGCAGTTTAAATGGTGACAGGATGCACGTAACCAAGCGACAGATCTGTTCGTTAAAAACACAAATATGACAAAGCAGTATATGTCCCAAAGCTAGGCTACTCTTCTGCAACACACTCAAAAGTATGAACTTTTTCTTCACAAAAACAGTACTATTAGGGTGTAGTATTAATAGGCGAATTGGGATGAAGCAAACGGTTGCATCCGAAATCGCATAATTCCTTACTATATAGTAGGTGAGAAACAGCATGTGACAAGATGTTTCTCATAAAAACATATAGCGGTCATGAATACATGAAAATAAATACATACTTTAGAGAGTATTTGATTTCAGACGCAGCAAATTGGTTCTTGGTTAAATGCGCAAAATAAGGTCTGTGGTTATCACATGTCCAATGTATTTTTGCATTTTATTTTACCACATAAAATACATCAGAAATACTCACTTGTGACTTAAATTATCGTGAAAAAGTAGGTTGCTAAATGAGACTACAGAGGTTGTCGGAGACATTAAACAGCTTCAAAGTGAACAGGTCAATCCATTTACTCACTAGACCATGCTCTCGCAACTCTCCTGACTCAAACTTTCAGGGAAAATTTTTATTTTAAATAAAGACTGCAAGAGCTGTTGGAAGCTTAATGATGGTGGAGTTCTTGCAAGTCTTGCAACCGTGGTGTAGTTAGTTTAGCTTATCACTTCTGGTGACTGAATTAAGCCATCAAAAAATACAAGTTGTGTTCATTTTCGAAGAGTATCATGATGGACTAAACATGTACTGTACAAATCATTAACTTTGTTTTGGTCACAATTTATTTTGTGCAATAATCCAAAAGTCAGCGGAAAAATCCTATTTGGTTTTTGTCATGGGAACATGGGTGATGCTAACTTCCGGGGTGGCATACAAAAATACATAATCACTGCAGCACTATTTTTCTGGTTCATTCCGATAACTAACCAGACTAACAATATGCTAAACAGTAATGCGGCCACTAGTGGAAGGACAGCTTACTATCAAACGTAATGGGATTATGGCTGTTACAATATATTACAAAATAAAACAGTTTACTGATCTGTTCTGAATAGTTTTTTCTTATTTTATATGAGAGTTGTCCCAATTTAACATTACACAATAGAAATATATTGTAACTAATGAAAGTGACACAACACTTAGCTTAGGTTCTTCCAAACACATTGTTTATATGGAAAGAAAGCATAAAAGAAATTGTGAATATTAAACCGTAAACTATATCAAAATCACTGAAGCAGAATGTTATTATAAGCACAATTCTACTGCATCCAATATCAAAGAACAACAGAACGATAATGCAAACACTTGCCAATCTGTGTTGTGCTTGGCATTCTTCCTAGACGGTGACTAAAATATGCCCTTTTATCTCAGATGTAGGTTTGAAATGAAATTCACCGCTGTGAGGGTGAACAAAGCATTTGTTGGAGGGCTGCTCTGGCAGAAACTGACATAAGGCTAATGTTTTCGGTTGCATGGATGGGGGAAGTCAGTGAGGATATGTCCATTAACTGCCACACTTCAGACTACGCTATTAAATGTAATGGCTTCTATCACTGTTGTATGTTCTAGTGAGTTTCTGCTGACTTCAATAGAAATCAATCACAACCTCTCACACAGGTTAAGATGTTAAAGGCTCACTCGCATGGAGGCTTGGTGAAAATATGCTCTAAATTCTCACTGTCTATCATCTTTTTAAAATAGACCTAGCGTTAAACTTAAATTGATCAATGAGTTATGTCAATAAATGAATCAGACTTCCAATTTTCTATTAGAAATTACTGGAAGCATTGGTCTCAAATGGCAATGGTAAAGCTTGATGAAGTACATGTGAGTGCTAGATAATGACTTCACGACAGCTATTATTTAAAATCAATTAAATGATCTCCTGTGATGGAAAAACAACATGCAATCCAACAGAAATCCCTTTTGGACCAATGAGAGAGGCTTTAAAATTTCAAGTTTCTAATTATATTAATGGGTGCCACACAGAAATAACTGCTCAATGTCTCTGCGGAATGTGGCTTTTCATTTTGAACCACTGAAGTGTCACAGGCTTTTGACAGAAATGGATTCAACTAAATACAAAAATAGCACCTTGCTGTCTTTAAGAACATGACAAATATCCGGTACAGTAAACCCATACACTAATTCAACTGTCTTCTACTGACACCCCACTTCATAGTTCAAAGCATCTTTTCTGCACTGCTACGATCTTCTTTTCTCTACTATCCATTTTCAAGCCACTTCTTGTGTCTTTTATGCTCTGAAATCCATGACATCACTGCCCTCCTAGCTGTTGGTTTAGTTTCAATCAAACCTTTGCTTGTGAAACAGACAGAAACAGACAGAATAATCATATTTAGGTCAGGGAGACCGGTCCCTAAAGGTACGTTTTTTGTGAACCGGCCTTGTGAACTAGTTAGAGAAATAAGCGCAGAAAATTAGAGATAAACAATATAGTATTATTCCTAAGAGTAACACAGCAGATTCCAGGGGCTATTTGATCGAGCTAAGCCAGGGATCCTCAAATCTGGCCCACAAGATCTACTTTCCTGCAGAGTTTAGCTCTAAACACACCTGAACATGCTAATCAATGAGTTGTTAGGCTCATTAGAAAATCACAGGTAGGTGAGTTTGATCAGGGTTGGAGCTAAACTCGGCGCATGGCCTAAAGCGCACGGCGCAAGTGCACTTAGGGTGTGTCCGAATCCACTTTTGCTAGTTTAACAACGGGAAAAATGGTAGGCACGTTTAGTGCATGGTCTATAAGGGTTTGTCCCTGTACTCTTAATGATTAATGATTGTGTTTTGGGCAAAATGTTAAATAAACCAATCAAAGTCTTATCTCCTAATCCCATTTCCCTATGCGCTATGGCGGATTTGCTATTTACATGGTAGAATTTGCAAGTGGAAAAACTGAACGCTTCTCCAGTGATGAAACAGATCTGCTCGTGCGCAAGGTTAAAGTGCGCGAGCAGACCATCTACGGTACAAGCCGGATTCCACCAAAGATCCCTGAACATATGACATGAAGGCATTTTTATATTTATGTACACAAAAACAATCTGTTACATTATAATCCTTTAATTTTTCATATTTAAAAATATTTGTGTGCTGATGTGTAATAAGCAGAGTGTAGGCATGTTGTGCACCCACCTAGGTGCATATTATTAACGCGCTTATTAAATAACAAAAAATACTGCACTATTGACTTTAGACCAGGTTTTGATGGTCAATGGCGCAGTCTATTTCAGTTGCCTCAAAATAGCAACGCTCCAACAATGCACCTCAACACACCCTGTTTTCAGACCAGCATGCCCATAAGAAAACAAATGGGAGCAAATGCATTTGCTATTTAAACAACATGCCACTGGATTTGAAAATATGAATATGTGCATGATAGGGCCCTTCATGTTGCAGACGTCACAAAGGCTGAAGAAATATCTATTTAAATATCTATTACTGCAAGTTAGAATTTCTTAATTTCCAAGTAAGTAAAAAAAATAAATCACTACAAATGATAAATAAAGCCAATGGGCAAATGAAAAAAAAAAATGTTTACCCTCTCATTTTTTTCCCCACAGTCTGTTTCAATGAAGGAGAGAGTGATGCTGGCTGATTTCTCATGCATTGTGTGTCGTTGCATATGCATGTGGCTGCACAAGTGTGTATATGACAAAGCAAGCCCAAGCTAAATAATGTTCCTGCCTTCACCTCATGCATGAAGACATTTCCTCTGTTCGAGACAAAATAAACCTTATTATATATTTATATATTTATGTATATTTATGGTGATTACAAGACTAAAGGGAAAGCGTGCAATGCCTATCAATTCATGCCTGAATCAACCAGACTGCATTTGATGCCACAAATTAAAGTTATTTTAAGGGGCAGGTGAAAACTGAGTGCCTTAAGGTAACAAATACACATTTTTACTTATTATTTTGTTTCGTAACCCTGAAAGATACTGTTAAAATGATACTGTATGGTACCTATAAAATTAAGAAATTATATCTGTCCTGTACAGAATATATATATATATATATATATATATATATATATATATATATATATATATATATATATATATATATAGGCATATATATATAAAAATTACATAGGCAAGATTACAATAAATTCACATAGGCTGCCTCACACTTGCAGCACATTGTTGTTGTAAACAGTGCTATTTACCAGGGGTGTGAAGTAACAAATACTCACGTTACTGTAATTGAGTAGTTTTTATCAGAAAGTGTATTTTAAGTAGCTTACAAATGTTATACTTTTACTTGAGTACATTTCAAATAATGTAACACTATGAGCTTGCATTAAGAATGAATAAGTAGACTTTTAAATATATTTAAAAAACATGTCAAACAGTTATTCTACAGTGGACAAAAGATAACTAAAAAAGAGATTTTTCTCCTCAAACTTGAAAAAAAAGGGGGGAAAAGCATATTCTGCAGTCCAGTGCTATATAATGAGTCAAACAAAGAGGCAAGTGGGTGCCTAGACTTTAGTAAAATTCTTTGGCTTTTGCCTTCAAACTCAACATCAACTCATGATATTCTGTCCTGTTCACGTTCTGGAAAGACAAGAGCCTCAAGAGGTAGAAGCAGCCTGGAGACATGCACCATGGTACTCACCACACAGGGTTGATTTGAATACGATTGTAATGAGATTATTCAGAATGCAGGGTGTGTTCAAGCCTCTTAGAAACAAAGTGATACTTGCTGGTAATGAAACACTTTCGAAATATTTCACACACACATGTGTATTTGAGTAGATAGATGAGTAGCAAACACTTAAGATGTCAACGTTAGACGGTTTTAACAAGACAGATTGGTTTGGAGATGGCACATCTGGACTCTCCCAAAGAAAATCATGATGACAATGCTGGTTTGATTCCCAAAACAGATACTTAAAACAGATCTTCTTCCTTCTCAAATACCTCTTTTTGACCTCTTAAACACAAGATTGAAATGTAAAGAGAAAAACCACAGAAATTGCCCTTTTTTATATAAAAATGCATCGGATTATTCCAAAACAATGCCAGACATATAATCAAACACTGTTCAACTGCATAACTCTGTATTATGTCTACAAACTATATGTGTCTGTTATGCTTAGATCACACATAATTTATGCAATTGCTCTATCTTTTGAATGGTTGATTTTGAGTGTGTCTTGTTTACTATGTGTGTGAAGCATATCTAATTTCTCAAATGGTGGCATGAATCAGATCTGTGTAAAATGTAAGGGGAAACCCCCTCCAGCAAAGGACGCAGATGAAGAGAATCCCCATCAAACACACTCATTTCACTCTGTTAAACTCGGGTAACCCTAACTCAAAAACATGTGTGTGTGAATGTGTGAATGTGTTTATGTGTTACATTCTAGTTTATGTATTAGAGTAATTAATAAAGACTTGTTTGTATTTTTAAATAGAAGTGCCTTGTGTTATGTGCTTACTGATCTTGTTACTGTGCAAATAAATCGTTTTTTCACTATAGTTTGTATACTAACATTCACTACATAGTTTTTTAGTTCAAATTAACGCTGGATGATTCTTTCAAAATTCCCGATAATTAATAATTCCCTTTGAGCTAAAATGACCTGTTTCCCTTACATTATAGAGCAAGTCTCTCATCTTCAGATGCACACACCAACAACTTTTAATCTTTGAAGGATTGTGCTCTGACATCGAAGCAAAAGACTTAAGCAAGAGCTAGTCCGGATCTTCAGTCCTTTCTGTTGCTCATTTTAATCTATACACATATTAAACTCCACAGTGTGAGATTATGCTTCCCCACTGGCCAAACTCCATGTTATCCCCACTTTAGCCATCACTTCATGAATGCAATGATCCTTATTGCTAACTAGACTACAGTGAAGGGCTTTTTCCACTGTCACAAGCGACTAGAGCGCCATAGTCTATTAATCCAAACTATCATGCAGATTTTTCAAGTAATTTGTGTTCCCCTCAGAGTGCACAAATAGCTGACATGAAAGTAAGAGTAAAAAAATAAAGGTCACTCAGACTGATTCAAAAATGCTGTTAAATACAGTTCTAAAGGCTCTATCAAGGTCTATGAAGTGTCACATTACAAAAAGTAATGGTATTTGCATGAGGTGTAACATTGCTATTAATATTTCCCATAATGCTGTGCCCCTTCCCACTCTCTCAACGTGAAGAATTCAATCCATTCTCTTTGAGGTGGCTTTTCAAAAGCACCGAGACCCAGCGACGCCTCTATCAAAATCATTTCAGTATTCATGCAATCTTGGCTGTGCGAAAGTAACTGGTGAAGAAACTGTTAAATGGAACTTGCATAATGGGGAATCCATTTGTTGACTTCTCTGCCTGGGTCAGTGCGACAAGGTCAGCGAATGCATTACTGCGCGATGGCAAGGGTGCAGATACAGGCCTCGTGATGGATTGTAAAAACCTAATAGCAAATGCCAACAAAATGCCACGGCTTGAGCTGCCAGCCTTGGCGCAAACAGCAAAGGATTTATTTTGATGCACATGTTTGCCTGGAGAGAGGAACAGGGTAAAACAATGAAACCAAGGCCTTTTCTGGTGGTTTTTTTTTTTTTTTTTGGAGGTGAACAATAGCCTTATTCTCTGCCTTGTATGCAATTGTCTCTGCTTATCTAACAGTTCCTTTGTGAAGCAAAAAAGTTTTTCCATTGAAGGTCTATAGAAATGTAGTTGGGATTTCCTTTTTGCCCACCATTCCATCTAAAGTCTTTAAAATTCACATAATTATCCCGTTCTGATGTACTTGAATCAGCCCCAGATGAAACTGCATTCATAGAAAATCAGATGACCTCACCTCTCTGGAATGCTTAATTATGATTAGACAAATCAGTCAATATATATATTAGTGCTATCAAAATTAGCATTAATGCATGAGATTCAGTTTAACGCCTTTATGAATATTTAATGCATTTTTAACAGTTTGTCTAGCGTTACACTATATGATCACGCTCTTACGCAAATGCTTTTAAACCATTCAAGCACAACAAGAGTGTGAATGTCCTGACACACACACGGCGCACAGAAATACTTTCGCGCTTGAACAAATAATAACACACAAAATCATGCCAAAATGCCCGGTTTGACGAGTATTCTCATAAGAGCACTCTTAAAGGCATAGTTTACCCACAAGTGAAAATTCTTTCCAAACCTGTATGAATTTCTTTGTTTTGCTGAACACAAAAGAAGATATTTTAAAGAATTTGGGGAACTAAACAGTTGATGGACCCCACTGACTTACATAGTAGTAAAAATAATAATAATATGGAAGTCAGTGGCGTCCATCAACTGTTTGGTGATTAACTGTTTAATGTGAAGATTGTTTTAAGTTCACTTAAATTAAAAGTTATTTTTCAAGCCTAATAAATGTTGAAATGGATAGCTTTTAATTATACTGTAAGGTTTATATAAAAAGAATCTACATAAATTCAATAATAATTACAATATAAGTGTTTGTATTATTGCTGGTCCAATTGTTTTCAAAGTTATTAAAGGACACGTTTCGTACAATTATTTTTATTAGTGAAAATGTTGAACTAACGTACAAGTCAGATGATAAATCATTTCAAATTCAAATCGGATATCTATTCATTTGATTATTTGGTAAGCAACTGTAATAAGTGGGAGATGGTCAGATGGTAATTATTGCTAAATAAACCGGACTCTGCGATCAGGATCTTGAAACAAAGCAATAAGACTTTCTGTTCATCACTAATTAATCATTAAATAGGATTATGCTTTCACAGTAACAATAACACTTAATTAATAACAGCAACCATAATACTTTAATACTCTGTCTATGTTCTGCATTTACTGATTTTTAAAGCTATTTCCCCCAACATCAGAAGAGAAAATGCAGAAAGCCCAGAGATATGCAACATTTCCAGTGTATACAAAGCAAAAAACTGTATCCCACAGCAGATGCAAAAATCCAGCTTTATTTGAGAAGGTAATTAAACTGAAACATGTCTATAACCCCCAAAAAAAGACAGCTAGACTATAGCCTAAAGGCTGCAGCGCTCAGACTCACTTGCATAAGAAATCTCCTGGAAGCCAAAATGGCAGGATGTTAATGCCAGTCACAGTGTCAGCTGGATCAGCAAGCACTGCACTAGAGGACCTTATCCGCTGAGACCATCAGCACACAAGTGTTATTCAAATAACTCTGAGGAAATAATGTCAGGTGTTAAAATACTCACCAATGTACTTAAAGCATACAGTCCAGTGGCTGAAGATGACTTAAAGAGTTTTGTCCTCTAATTCAACCCCTTTTTCATTATTCTAAGTACCTGAAGTATGGATCATTGAAAACTGCAAAGTGCAGCCCACATTTTAGTTAGCTTTAGCTGACTTCAAACAGGAAGAACACACCCGGGGAAACCCAGAATGGCTAAAAAATTAAGCTTTTAATTGTCTTAACCACATATTATCAGACAGGAAATTAGCAAATGCTAAGCTAATGCGCTACTTAAAAAGCCATTGCTGTCTCTGAAAAACAACTAAGACGGAATGAAGCAGATTATGGGAAGTTTTATCCAGAGTGGTTCAGCAGAGTTCTGTGGAGTGATCGATCACAATGAAACAAGTTGCATGTTGATGCTCCAGAGCTGTGTCTTTGAAAATCTGACTATAACTATAATAATGAATGCATCTCTCCTACAGTGAAGCATGGAGGAAGAGGAGTCATTGTGTGGGGAGCCTTTTTAGCTACTGCTATTGGTGAGCTACTTCACTGTGAAAAGCCATTTAACGCTTTGGAGTACAGAAGAATATTGCAGAATGGCTTGCTTCCCACAATTGAAAAGATGTTATCGAAAGAGGAATGATCAGATGTTATATTTCAACAAGACAAAGCCCAGGAGTGTACATCAATGGCATTAGTAAGCCAGTGGTTAGATGAGGTTTGTGCCTATAAGAGTCACATGAAAATGCCATTAATGTGTAGTTCTAAGAACATTGCTTGAATGCAAAAGCTGATTTGCATGCCTTTGCCAAAAGATTTGGTTTAATCACAAATATCTATCGTACAATATTGACCAAAAAAAATAATAATGTATTTAATTAAATTGGCAAATCATCCATGATTCTGGAATAGATAAAATTGTTGTGGCATCAAGCAACAAGCAACAATGTTTCTGGGTTCTCCAGACAAGCAGTTTTTAGTGAAGGTTAAGATCAGCTGTCACAAACTTGGTGTATGTCAAACTCACAAAGGCTAAGGCGAACTTGGAAAAGAACTTTTAATTACCAAACTCACAAGGAACACTCTGAAACACAAGTATACATGTACAACGATGGACAAACACTGAGGGCTTAAATACACAGGGTAAACAATGTGATGACTAGACTACTTAACCAGACACAGCTGGGACAAATGAACTCATAATGACGGTGACCATGGGAACACAGGAGTGGCGGGAAAACTAAACAAAGAAATAAACTCAGGCAACGTTTACACTATTTTCATAAACGGACATTTCAACCTCTCCGGTTTCAAAAATAACATTGTGCACACATGTCAGTTTTCAGAAAAGTGTTCATTTGCACCTACCCGCTATATGCCGTCAAGAGCATGCGGTGTAACGAGAAGCTCAAGCCCACGTAAGCCAACCAGAATCCCAAAAATAGCAACGAATAGCTCCTCGACAGCTGTTTTTGCAAATGCAAACACGCGAGAAGAGTTTGCACCAAAATAAATCCGACTGCTACTCTGAATGCTTCAATGATCACATGTAAACATAGGTCGCACTTTTGACGTAGGTGCGAGCTCTGGCGCATACTGTGACATTGGCTGCCTAAACACCCGTTTGTCTCAGTTTACATACGTGCAAACGAAGATTTTCAAAATCTCCACTCTGGCCGGAGTTTTTAGAAAGATTTGTTTTCAGAGACGAATTCTCCGTTTGCATGTAAACAAAAGGAAATGTCTCCGTTTTTCAAAATAACCATGTACGTATAAACGGGGCCTCAAAGACAAGCAAAACAGACTAGACATGTGACATCAGCACAGCAGTATTAATGACGATTATTAATGGCTTAAAATTGATATCTGTTTATTGCAAAGAAAACACTGCATTTTAGAACTGCAATGAAACACTCGCTGTTGCATTTGAGATCTTGTGTGATGTTTTACTGATACGCATATCAGAGGAGAACTATAATGGCATCCATAATCCTGATCCACCAATCTCCAACATTTATTTGGAAACATGGCATTTAAACCCCAGACACAGCACTTTTCGATTACAGTAGTAAAACCTATTTTCTGGGGTCCCTGAAGAACCTGGAAGTAAACACTAATTTCATCTATATATTAAATTAAAATATTCATTTTGTTATGAAAAGAACCCCATGATAACACGTGTCCGCACTGAATGGTAAACTGCCGCAAAGTCTTTAACGGCAGACATTAATTACGATTCTGCAAAGTATGCTAAATTAGACCGTCTATCAGCAGACCGCGCATGCATAAAACCTAATTTTCATGAGCGACATTTCCACAGAAAGCCCAGATGACATTTCTCACACGCATATGACAAGACCTCACACAACAAATATCGCCACTGGAGGATTTAGAAGAGGAGACAAAAAAGTCATTACTAAGTAGCAGAGAGAGTTGTGAGTCTCCAGCCACACACACAGACACAGAAACAAACAGGCAAGGGGTCCACCGCCTCAGTTAATAAGGCCTGTCCTTTGGGAAATTGTTGAAGTAGTCTTCAGCTTCGAGGCAGCGAGTGTTTGAGAGTGTGTGAGTGTGTTAGTGAGACACGAAAAGACTCAGCTGCTGTTCTTTAATCATTGGTAAAGTTTAGTGGTGTAGTTCAGCTCCAGTCCTTCACAGCAGAAGAGAGATTTCAGGGACCGACCGCAATTTTAACGAGTGTGAGTGGGCATCTCCTTCGTGCTCCTCAGTCATTGTCTAAGAGCCACCTTGAACATCTCAAAAATTTTAGGAGAAATACAGAACAGTCATCATCCGAGCCCTGCAGAGCCGATGACACCTTTGGAAGAGGAGAATGCCAGCAATCCCAGCATGACACTAGTGCTGGGCGGTAGCACTATAAATATATATCGTGGCAGAGATGTTGCTGTATTTTTTCTATCTTGGTATATAAATACATCTGCGTAGCACAGTACTACTTATTGACTCTTCAGAGCTATAAAGACATGAAAGAGAAAATTAAGAGTGTTAAAAAGAGTTATTAAGCACAATAATCCGTGAAAAAAACGAACAGTAGGGATGGGTATCGAGGTTCCAAATATCCCAGAACCAAAGATTCAATAATTGCTTAATTCATGCTAAATAATCCTACGGTACTATTTTGGTCATATTGCCCACCTCTATTTAATACAGTTACATCACTGAATGAGCTGAACATTTGTTATGTTTACTAACAGAGAGGGACAGTAATTTGTAACAGTACATTGAAGGGTCACTGCAGCCTACGCTGTGCTGTATTGTTCACTGTTACAAACTATAACCATCATCCGTACTCATTTATCACCTCTCGTAAGCATCTATCTCCATCCATCAGCTCAGCTGGAGTGGAGCACGACTACGGCATCTCATCACACATCACTCTCTGACCCTGTTCCTCTGACAGGGACGCAATGTCCTGTCTCAGTACATTAAAAATCTCCCTTGCTGGGCTGTGAACTGGGCGTTAGCACGTTAGAACAAAACACACACTAAAAGACACAAGGAGCACATCAATTACAAGTGTTTAACCTCTCTGATATGATTTCAAAAGTCAGAATGTAAGCACATAGTAACAAGACAGATTTTCGTTTTAAATTAATGCTTTCTATTCAGCAAGGATGCATTAAATTGACCAAAAGTGACTTATGTTGTTACAAAAAAATTTATTAAACAGCAAATTAATGCTGATCTAACATTTCTTGATCACAGAATCAGCATATCAGAATGATTTCTGAAGAATCATGTGACACTGAAGACTGGGGTAAATTATATTTTAAAATATATTAAAATAAGAAAACAGTTACTCTAAATTATAATAATATTTCAAAATATTACAGTTTTTACTCTATTTAGATCAAATTAATGAACTTTTTCAAAACAGTGGAGTTCTGTATATGCAACCAGGCAAATCTGATGCTAAAAGCAGGAATATTTGTGACATGCTTATCCTGCATTATGACCTTGGTAGAAGTCCAGTAAAGCATAGCATGCACTTAGATATGAAAAACAAAATTCAAGTAAAAGATATAGCCAACATATTATAACCAGAGGTTGCATTATTAACCAGTTTTTCAGCATTTACAAAAGTTTAATCATCATGTGACTGACAAAACAAACTAAAGTAAACTGACTAAAAAAAGTTTTTTTAGAGTAAAATATGTAGTGTACAAATGTGCTGAAAAGTCACACAAAAATAGTTGCAGGCAATGTTTTCTTACACAAGGAGTTTTTTGCCTGTAGTGAGTGAAAGAGTGAAGAAACATGCAAGTCCTTATTTGAAATAAAACTTTATTTACTTCAGATATCTTTTTTTAAACAATTGCACAATTTATTATTTTGGTCTCACTTAATATTAGGTGGCCTTAACTAATATGTATTTACATCAAAAATGAATACAATGTACTTATTGTGTCCATATTGTATTGCAAAACACTTTTGCTGATATTGAGGTGGGATCCGGGTAAAGTTATGGGCAGGTGTGGTGGTGTGGGTAAGTTTAAGGGTAGGGTTAGGTGTAAGGGAACTGTCAACAGTTAAATGTAACTACAAAAAATACAGCTCTAATTACATACAGGTAATTTATAAAATGTAAGTACAATGTAAAAACATATGTACACAGTAAGTGCATTGTATCAAATTATTAATTTAAATGTTAGTGCATAGTAATTAAGGCCACCTAATATAAAGTGGGTCTATACTTTTTTTTACCACTAATTAACAACAATAATTTGTGTAAATATAATGTAAAATGTAACTATGTCAACAATAGGCATGCACAGCAAGTTGGGTATGACCTAGGACTTTTTCTTGCAGGCTTAAAACATTAATGAGTTTTTTGTTTTGTTTTGTTTATGTATTGTGATTAATTTTGCATTCATGTTTTGTAATTTCATGTTTTGAGATCCCTCAGCTATTCTTTGGTGTTTATGTCAAAGGGTTAGAAATATGCCATGTGAACACACTGAATAACACACTGGATTCTCTGATGTTCACTTAGGATACTCAAGTATTCATCTTAAATCCATTGATGTCAGAGTGAGTCCTGGTAACAGACATGATCACAATGTTCCATTTGCTGATGTAGGGAAGGTCAGCTCATCCATTAACATTACATTGACCTAAGAAGGCCAGGTTCACTTTTTAAAAGGGTTTTGCTGAAAGGTTTTTCTTGTGAAAAGTGAGAGGGACTAGGATTCAAATGAGACAAGAGAAAGTGTCATTTCCGTGTGATGAGAGGACAAGTCAGGAGATCGCCCATCACCTGTACTGACTGTCCCCCCTTATGGACATCAGTATAGCTCTAGTCTGGCAGATGGAGTGTCATATCCACTGGACTGTGATGCTAAACTACAGAAGCTGTGAAGACAGCAGTGTCACAGGACTGTTACCCCACAAACCAGTGAAAGCAATCGATTTCAGAGGAGCTCCCTTCTCGAATCATCTCTCTCGCCTGCCAGCCATTTTGACTGGATATGGAGACAAAAATTGTTTATGCAACCCTTTTTTTTCTGTCTCAAATATTGAACCTCATGAGGGAAATACTGGAGCATTTCCCCATCTCTGCCTCTCTTAGGAGTTGAGAATAGAAGCTGTTAATGGCCATTAAATTTTCATCTTAGCATATCCATCAGCACATTGCTTTGATGGAAACTCCCTTCTGTGTATGTAGAACTAGCGTACATGCTGGGTTTATCAATCATGGTACTTGTTTATCAATTATGGTAGTAGCCAAATGACTAAGAAAAACAAATTAGGGCTGTGCCAGAATAAAACATTGATATATCATGAGACTTTTTCTTAGGATATTGTATCAATAGTTGAGATCCTTGTATTAATAATTTATTGATTTGTACAGTCATAGTACTGTATGTCTGGGCCCCACAGGTAGCCTATAAAAAGTCACAATTGTATTAAAAATATATTTCAAATTTAGCATTTATTTAATTTCAAGGAATATTCGCAAATGTTATAAATTGATAAAAAAGATATAAATTGAACATGTAAAAAATATTTATTTTTACATTACATCAAATTTAAATATTAATATTAATTACACTGTTAATGTAAGAAAGTAAAATACTTTGTAACCTGTTTTCCAACACATTAATAGCTAATCAGATGTTAAATGTTTACAAAGAAATACTCTTTTAGAATAGTTTCCAATAAATATTGAAATTATGTATTGTGGCGACTGCAATTTCATTGCAATTTGCTTTTTAAAATCTAAAACATAACATTTAGATAATCTTAGAATTAGTTTTGACTAGTAACAATAGAGCTCTGATATGATGTAAACGATGCTTTGGGAAATTGTGACATATCATAGCCTATATATTGTATCACAAGGTAGAAATACATTCTAAACAAGCACGCTTACCAGCCGTACCATCAAGCAGCCACAGCTTACACTGATCCAAACTGATCCAAAACCATGAGGAGAATCAGAACTTTAGAAGGCCTGGACTGTTCAACAGTTAAATGAAAGTGGCCATCTGTGAATCATTAAAAAGTTTAATGCAATCAGTTCCCCGGCAAAAACAGATAAGGTAAGATGCTTTTGAGTCCAGGAATTCTAATTCAGCTCAGACAAGTCCCTCCGCACTGGAAACCCATTTTTCTGCCCTCAAGAAGCACAGTGGTGATCTCTAAAATGAAAATTGTGAGCTGAGCCTGAGCCACAGATCAAATTTGGCTTGTTATTCCAGCTTCCTTATATTTCATTTGAGAATTCCATAAGGGTTCAAACCCTTATCCTCTCCCGGCAATCCAATAGAGGGAATTCATTGAAGTTGCGTAATTAGATCGTGCTAAAATGGATTGATTAGGAACCACTTGATGTCAAGAAAAGGTAAAGGTAAAGAATTTTAAACCTGTACTTATGTGGTAGTGATTGTAGTGGAAATTACCAGCAAATTACAGCATTCTTTCAAGACTTCAAAGACCCTTTCCTGCGTTGCGCTGTGCAAAGTTAACGCCCACAGACGTTCCCTTTTGTCCTTAAAATCCACTCTGCTTTATAATGCCATTGAGCTCTGTATTTCTCACACTCACATTTCTGAGTCCACTGCTCTTTTTTGCACCTTCCCTGACCTTTGGTTTCAGAAGTTGACTTTGGAAGTCTGTAGGAACTTTTGAACTCATCACACCCAACCAATCTTCTCATTAAGTAGAGTTTTTGCAAACATCCTTTCCCAGAGGGAGCAAATGTCCTTTGCAAACAATTAAAACTTGATCTAAAGGACTGTATATTTGAACAACACACCATATTTATTCGGCCAATATAATGCAAAGTCGCAGCAAAACCGATGTCCGCTTAAACTAGGATTTGGCATGGCCTTCGAGCAATCCTGTGCTCCTTCCGAATTATAAGAATGATGCAATAACTGTGCAAATGTTTGTGTGTATGGCTTGATCCATCTCCATAAGCCCCTACCCCCTTGACAGCAGGCCCGCTAATAAAGCGCCAAGCTCTTAAAGACATTCTGCATCATTAAGTCCTCCCCACAGTGAGTTCTGTTCTCACGAATAGTCTAGATGTACATGCACTGAATGAAGATACTAGAAAAAAATGCAGGCAATATCAGGTTTTGTGTTAGTTCTGGAGTTACATGAGGAAATAAGCTCATTATTTTAAAGAAATTTTGACAGGGACGGTGATATTTTCATTACGCATATATACATAGACACACATATGGTCATGAAAGAGCCCGAGAGCATCTGGGCACTTGGCTGACATGCCCTGCCAACCTCCCGCCAGAAGCAGTTTGCAGCTGAATCCAAGTCTCTTCTTCACCTGCTTGGCAAATCTGCCAAAGCTGCCAAGCCGAATCAATGCCCCGTCACCAGACTCGCAAACGGACAAGCCGCCAAGCAGGTGACCTCACCTCCTCCTGCCCTGCTCCATAAACACGATCCCAGAGCACTCAACAGCCCCGGGCACGGAGTGCTCAGGGAGCTGGCCTCTGTCTAACTCCACTCAGAAATAATGTACAAAAGGATGTGAACTCTCGAAGCCTAACTCGCCAGTGGCATAAAAACCACCTACATGAAATAGCAGAGCTGAATGACTCTGGAGAAACCGCCTATACATCTGAATGTTTAAGAGTGAAGATTGTTTAGATATTCATAAGGTGTAGGTTCATATTCAGACCTCGATTTACTGAATTATGAGAACTTCGCCCTTGCAACTAAATGATTTAACTCCATCAAACATCTACCTTCGGTTTAATTACCTTTAGCAATTAAACATTAATCAAGATAAACCTAGTTTGCAGGCATTTCGCGTGTACTGCGGCAGGGTGGCCATGCCGCTTTCATGTCAAGCTTGATTTTATGCAGCGTTCTTTTACATGAAGAGTTTAGGGATTAGTCCACCCTCCATGGTAATGGCCTCCTATGATCTGTCAAAACAAAGCAAAAGCTCACAGTGAATTTTCATGGAAAAATTACAATATACGGCTCCAGCTCAAAATAAATAACACAGCCCGGCATCTTGGGGGAAGAAAATTCTGATGATTGGCAAAAAAGCTTAATATTACCCAATGTGATAAGGCTGAGTTAAAATTATCAATAAAAACATTCCATCATGTAGTTTTTTCACAAAATAACAATGAAGATTTTTCAAATCATATAAATGTATCAGTTTTAATACACTATAATATCAAAAGTAGTATTAAAAGTTTTAAAAGTATTAAAAGTATTAAAATATTAAAAGTTTTAATGACAAAATTGATATAAAAATATACAATTCAAATTGCATTTATAAAGACGAGCATAAAATATGTTCAAATATTCAAATTAATGTAAAAGAATTTACATAAATGCAAGTTTATAAATAAATATTTATACTTTTTTGTCGCTGTTTGGTAGGTAACACTGTTTGTGAGGTAACACTGTCACCTCACAAATGGTTGTCAAAAACTAAAATGTTTGATGTGTTAGAGCAACAACAAAAAAAAGTTTGCACAGCAAAATTAGTAAGAAACAAGTATTGGATTTCATTCAGCAAATATGACGCAGAACAGTCAATGTGTGCCCTGGTTTGAAATGCTGGATCTTACAAGATCAGATTCAACAACAAAAAAGCAAAGAAAGAAATAACAAAGATTTTCACGCTGGTGGGATGGCAGAATAATATATTAAGAAGAATACCCACACAGGTTAAAGGTTACAGATTGTGTATGTATATATATATATATATATATATATATATATATATATATATATTATTCATTTGGGTGATGTAAATTGATGGGTCCTATAGGAATAATTCCTTGAGAGTTTAAAGGGGGGCAGTCAACCATCAAATTAAATCTGCTCTTCACTTCCAGCTGTCTATCATGACGGATGGATTTATGAAACCTCTGCAGCTCATAAACACATTCTCACCAGTGCTCGCTTTTTTTCAGGGATATGCTTACCTACAGGGGGTGGAGAAAATAATGGAAGCGGCAAGCAATCTATTAAAATCAAGAAGAAGTTCTTCCGAACATCTTCCTTGTCCTTCAATAAAAGGTCCAGTGATGTTTAAAACTTGACTGGAAAAACAAGGCATTTACCTTCATCTGGGAATTCATTCAGATACTAATTGGTTTAGCATTATGTAGGCAGGAATTATCTTCGCAGAATAATGAGGGGACATTAGATGACTGCAGCTCTGTACCGATGCAGTTTGTAAACATTCCAGTCTAAAGCTTTAATTATCACATACACATGGTACACTGTAAAATCTAATAGCTTTCCTGACTCACATTTACTTAGTTAACTTTACTCAGTAATATAGAATACATACTTCTTACTTGGTTTTGTTGAGTTACAGTCAATTGCAGGGTGAAAATAACAGTTTACTCAATTGTTTGAGTGCCGCTTACTTGAAACAAGCAAGTAGCAACAAAGGATGCAATGACGTTATTACACCAGTCAGTGGCAGCAGTGAAGTAAAGTGTGCCTAATGTGCAGAAAAAACGAAGAAGAAGAAGCGGCACTTGTAAGAGCATGTGCGATTGAATCTGCATGCATCGGCGCCAATTTGAATTTAGCAGATGTGGAAAGACGTTGACAGGCTGCCTACGTTTTTATCCGGAGCCGTTGCGTTTTTGGAAGAAGAATAACATAAGGTAAATCAAGCATGCAACTTTTGTGTGAATGTTTTTTTTTTTACTGTCTCCTCTGTTGGCATTGGTTTATAAATTATTAATGTTACACATCTGTTGAAATGGCACATTTAAAGTTATATGTAACCTGCAGCTTATGCAGAGATTAAGTTTGTGATTATTTTTGACAATATTTGTGATTTCACTGAAGCTTTATACTATTATTTTTGTGAGACAGCTTCTGGGAAAGTGAGGAAAGTGAACCCTAGTTGAACACTCATTGCATCAAAGATTGACCAGACCTTCTCAATGTGAATACATGAGATTGTGGATGCAGAAACTCCAGTGAAAACATTGATGGACTTTTACAGAGAGACAAGTAAGTTAAGCACTTATTCATACTCATTTTCCACCATGAGAAACCACATTCTGTTTAGGTTTGGCTTTAAAATTGGCCTGTAAGCCTTACCATGCATTAACAAATGTCCATACTGTCCCAAGCCTCAGTATTTTTAAATTTTGTTATGTGTTGTAGGTGTTTGCAGTTTAACAGGATACTCAGCACAGATCTGCAGAATAAGTTTCATGGTGCTGTTGATCGTAAACACCACGCTTTGTCACAATGTTGAAAGAGAAATTGGATGAGCTAATGCAGCAAATGAATACAGGGGTAAGTTAACTGCAGCCTTAATTTTGTTTAATATTCTGTGATAGAAATTAATATAATTAGTGACAGAATTGTGACCAAACTTAATTTTACTGTAGCTTTAATGTTTCATGATCTTGAACTTTTCCAGAAACAAGCAGATGTGACAGCAATGCACACTCTTGTGATCCGGGGCTTACCTATCCTGCTTGGTGATGACGCCAGTACCTTATACAACACCTGCAACGTAAGTTCTCATTGTAAAAAAAAATTTGAAGTGTTATGTCTCCCAAAAAATTTAAATGGTCATCAATAGCACTTCTGTGTTCCATTGAAAGTTATTCAGTGATGCAAACTTTTCTCCAAAGAAAATAGTATAATTTTACAACTAATCTCTTCAGTGTTAACTTCATTACTTCATCGTAAAGATCATCAATTGTGAAAACGGTTAATTTGGCTATAAAGCAGTTCTGCAGAAAACTGTGATGTTATAGCCTAGTTCCGTTCCGTTATTATAATATTTAATTAATATACCTTGCATACAATAAAATAAATCAAAAGATACATGTTAAATACTTAATGGGACATGGATAACAGGCAGTGTATGCAGGGCAGATAACTGACAATTAACCCATTTAATCCCAAAGTTGACATGTATGAATTTGAATTGAATTTGTTAATATATTAAACAATCAAAGTCAATTAAAGGATTAGTTCACTTTCGATAAACTTCTGCTGAAAATTTCTCACCCCACATCATCCAAGATGTAAATGTCTTTCTTTGTTCAGTCAAAAATAAATTTGATTTGGTTTTTGATGAAAACATTCCAGGATTTTTCTCCTTATAATGGACTCAATGGACCCCAAACGGTTAAAGGTCCGGATGACAGTTTCAGTGCAGCTTCAAAGGGCTTTAAACCATACCAGACGATGAATAAGGGGTTTATCTAGCCAGATGATCACTCATTTAAAAATAAATAAAAAGTTTACGTTTATAAGCACAAATGTTCGCCTTGCTCTGTTCTGTACTGCGCGTTTGTCATTTGTCAAACTGTCATTTGGACCTTGAACCGTTTGGGGTCCATTGAAGTCCATTATATGAAGAATAATCCTGGAATGTTTTCATCAAAAACCTTAACTTCTTTCGACTGCAGAAAGAAAGACATGGACATCTTGGATTACATTGGGGTGAGTAAATTATCAGCAAAAGTTTATTTAAAAGTGAACTAATCCTTTAAGTAAGAAAAATATTGAAAAATCCTTGAAAAATATGTCTGGTCACAATTGTTACCGTAGTAGAACACAGGTCTAAGGTGTTAATGCATTTACAAAATTACAAACCTCCAGCAATTATTTTAAAGACTGTTGCTGTGTCCCAATTCACCTACTTATACTACAACCTAAAAGTATGTACTCTTTTTGTGAAGAAAAAGTACATACTTTTGTGTGTTTATAAGATGAGTATGCCAGTTTTGGGACATACTACTGGCCATCTTTAACGGACTCTTTCGCTTAGTAACGTGCATCCAGTCACCGCTTTAAACTGCCCTGTCAATCATCGTCACAGTTCAAATCCTCCACATTCAGTTTAATTTCCTACCGTATCGGAGAGAAATGTAGTCGCACTTTGATCTGCCAGTTGTGTTTGCAGTTTAAATATAATGATGCATTTAAGAGTTAATGGCCAAACATATCAGTACAAAAGGTCACAATGCTGCTGCAGATGAAATATAATGTGGATAACAAACATTGAAGAAATATATTTTCGATAGATAGATCTTTTAAGATGGCAACATGAAATAAATGTATGTGGTCACAACCAAACCACCTAAAAATGTTAGACCTACCCAGAACTCATGTAGACATCTTACATTGGACTATAAATGGACATGTGCTTAATAATAATAGTTGCTTTTAAAACCACACTGTGTGAGGTAACACTGTGGATTTTCACATTCTCCTGTTGTAATATTTTTATTGTTTGGTTTTATTCAGGAATGTGATGTTGATGGCTGGCCACAAGTGTCCGTTGAGGTGCTGACTGTTATTGATGAAGAAGAACCTCTTATTCAAAACAAACTGTACCTTGACCCAGTGTCTACTGCAATCATTGTGGAGGGAGGTATAGTACACCTTGTTGGGTCTGTCTTATGCTTCAAATTTGAATGACCAAATGTAATCAAATTGTGTTGTAAAAGGTTTTGTTTTAAAAAAAATGTTTTACCCCAGTGCAAAATTCTGTGTACCATTCTTGTGTCAGTTGTTAAGGAAACAAAAACAATAAAATTACCTTTGAACTGTTTCATTGCCTTAAATTTATTTGTCCATATGTAAATGTTATCTTTGAAAAATTGTGAACCTATTCTCAATGATTTATAATAGATGACTGTTAGCACTTAAGTTATTTGAGTAAAGCTTACTTGGTTTTTCAAGGCAATCGGTTTGCATGGTTTTAACAAGTAAACTGGATTGCCTTTTGAAGTAAAGTAAACTCGTAATTCCAAGTTGTATTCAGAAAACTTCACCTTAGAAGAACTTGCATTAATGAGTTAGGAATACTCACAAAGTGTATTTTACTTGAAATGATTTAGTTGTTAAAAATAGTCATTCTGAGTAGTCTATACTAAGACAAGTACATCTAAAGTAAATTATTAAGTTACTGGAACTCTCTTGTGAGTGTACAAAACTTGACAAACACTTGTTAGTTCTACATACTATTCCTATTTCACTTTACTTGGTTTTTTCAAGGCAATCGGTTTGCATGCTTTTTTTAAGTAAAGTTTACTAATTGGATTTTACAGTGTACAAAGATTTCCTACCAGCCTCCAAAAAAAAAAAAAAAAAAATATATATATATATATATATATATATATATATATATATACATACTATCAATCAAAATCTTTAATGCAAAACCCTTACAAGAACCGAGCCAACTTTATCACATATTCAACAGATGAATGAAAGTCACACAAGTCTGGAATGACATGACAAATAAACCAAATTTTCTTTTGGTTAAATGACTCTTTAAACATCCTGATGGCCTGAGGAAGGAAACTTCTCATGAGGAAAATTGCCCTGTTCTCCATGATACGTAATACAAATTTGCAGTGTTATGATTGATGCATCTGCAATTCAACAACTAACAATATGTACTTTGGAATTTAACAAATGATCGAATTATACCTAACAAATGATGCATAATCTCTCCATCTGTTTAAAGAAACCTGCTTTCCATTTCGTGACTGATTCATCTGAGCTACAGTTTAGTAAGACATCCGATCTAGGGCACCAGAGGTTCGCCTAACACTAATCATTCCAGCACAACAACAGACTTCAGTGAGGTCGGTGACCACCCGGTCACATTCGCTTCTGTGTGAAAGACGAAAGTAAAGAGGAGTGATTGAAAGAGAAAAGAAGAGTTCCTTTAATTAAGTGTTGACTCAGCCAATTAGCTGCACAACACAAAAAGACAACTTGGACAACGATTCATTGTGCTTTTGCAGGGGAGGTGAATTAATTTGCCCGCCAAAAGTGAGAGCATGTATTGCTCGCTTGCCTAAGTGAACCTACTTTCCTACATGCACTTCCTGAGGTGATTGCGAAAGGAAGATAAATCACTCATATTCGACATTTTAAACATGCAATCAATTTGCCTTTCCCCGCGAAGCCTTGACAGGAAGTTGAGCGTCTGGTCGGCACACTAATCGAACCAGCTCGGGGTTGTAGTGAATTGCCATGCAAAAAAATTATGCGCTTTATATTGTATAGCTAGTCACACATACCTGTAAGCACATAAATACATGCGACAGACATATGTTACCATTTGTTCCATTGCCCGTGTGAGTCAGATGAGTGGGATTTCAGAGCGCGGAGAGGTAGAGTGGTGATCAGAGGGAAGTGTGGCAAGAGATGGTGTACTGATAACACTCTGACAGTCTGCAGAGACTGATTTATAGCTCATTAGCCCAGAGGAATTAAACTCACTTCCCTTTGGCAAGCAGCATAAATTACATTCCCTTTCCAAAACAATGCCCGCTCTGCCTAATTTCACCTCTAATGACAATAGGTGCCGTTGTGCTTCTTTTATTAAAGACATAAAACTTCCAACTTAGAAACCAGACACACGGTGTGGGCCGCAGGACTGCATAATAAATAATACGTATATCAACGGGGGTCATTAGGAGGTTGAATGGTATAGTACTTATCTTAAGAGAACTTTGAAAGGAAAACTTTTAGACAAACTTTTACATTCAAACTTTTAGTGTGAAATCACACTATTAGCTTGATGGAGCTTTTCACATACACAGGTTTTCCTCTCTCTACTGCACATACAGACAAACCTGGGTCATTTCTCATCCCCTCTCTAACCCATACTTTCCTGCCACTTAGCCATAAAGGCAATGAACCCCTTAAGAAAAAAGTTGAAACATTACATTTATAAATTTTAAGTTTATATAAAAGTATATATAATATAAAAGTTAAAAATAAAAAAATAAACAATAAGTATAATATAATATAATATATTAATCTTTCATTCAAGTGCTATTAAACCATTCAAGCAAGACGCAAAAATAAGAACTTACATCTGTACTGGCTTGCTGTCTGTGAATCTCCTGTGTGTGTAACACACGACCCATGCGCACAGAAAGCCATACATCACAGGTGGCTCCATATCTTTTGTGCTTGAACTGGCAAAAACTCAATAGTATGCCAAAATGTTCGCTTTGTCGAGTATCCTCATAAATTAGTTAAATAAAGTCTTAAAAGGGACCTATTATGCAAAATTCATTTTTATAAGGTGAGTGTCCACATTAAACAACCAGTCTATAAATGGTCAATTTCCACCCAATACTTCCCATCAATCATTATCAATCTCTCATAACACGCTATTTCACATTTCACCCTACTCCGACGTAAGAGTAGGGACACCCTGCCCATGAATGTTGATGATCTGCCCTTTTAGCATAGAGCACAGAGACGACATTTCACATAAAAAGCACAAACATTTGAAACGGGCCGTTATTACACCAGCAATTATATATGTTAAAATAACCACAATATTATGTTTACCTCATGTAAAGAAGAGTATTAACGTTTTCCTCTTATTTCTTTGTGGAATAAAATTACATCCTTTATTTTGAGATAAAATACAAGACAGAAAACCATTTTAATTATAATCTGTGTCTATATATCTTCCTATTTTTAAACAGGTTTAAATAGTAAAATAATTATTAGAATATTATTTCTGTATATATTTAAATATGCATTTATTATTATACCAAGCATATGACATTTAATTTACAGCATACAATCATGTTACTGATCATTAAAACAGGTTCCCAGGTCCGCAGGATCACAAAACTTGTGAATTAATCCCCATCCGAATGCACAAGTTTTATCACTGAGGTGGCATGCACATTTATTTTTAGGGACGTCCATGTGAGAAATAATTACCGTCCGAATAGGGCTTGAGGGAGAAAAAGAAGAAACGCCATTTGGAAAATATTTCATTAGATAGAAGTGGAATGTGTTGTGGAAGTACTAGCTGCTTATACTATATTAACTGGGTTAAATAGAATTACATTACTAAAAAGAGACTAAAATACAAATTTTCATTGATTAAAACAAAACGAAAACTAAAATAGTCACGGATAATTCTGACTAAAATAACACTAACTTACTAGACTAAAAAGAGTATGAACGTGACTAAAACTAATACAAACTAAAATGACAGCTTCACACAAAGACTAAATTAAAACTAAAATTAAAACAGACCGCCAAAAACAACACTACATGACAGTACATGCTAGTCGATGAGTTGAATCAACATAACTCCACAACAACTAACGTTACATAAATGTATCCACTAACCATTCAGAAACATCCAGGTGCAGTCTAAAAGTTGCAACCGCTGTGTTCTGCTCGGGTCAAACGTGTAAGGCTGCACTCAACAACTGTTTTTGCTGGCATTTTGGCTGAATGAGATTTGCCTGTTTTGTTGTTGACATTGTATCCGAAGCTCAAGTAAAGGAGCTGCTGCAAGGGGGGGCAGGGAGCAGCAGCTCATTTGCATTTAAAGGGACACACAACAACTGCGCATTTGGCTCACACCCAAATAATATGATCTGGGGGGTATTTTGAGCTGAAACTTCACAGACACATTCTAGGGACACCAGAGATTTATATTAAATCTTATGAAAAGGGGCATAATATGTCCCCTTTAAATGACCATAAAGAGTTATGAGGACATTGGATGCGTGTCAGATCCGCGTTGTGTGGCAGGTCTAAAAGTGGCAGCAGCCTAATAAACCCACTGCTGTCTGACATTAATATTAATCAAAGAAAAAAAAAAAAAATCACTCACTGCTCTTAACTGAACTTTCATAGCTTTAATAAGGATTAATCTAGACTTGATTTGTTATTTATGCAGCGAAGACTGTGAAGTGTTAACTTAACTTACTTTAATTGATAACTTTATTCAATTTCTGTATATTTCCCACCTGTTAGATCAAATATTTAAATATGTTTTTATGTTGTTTCTACATTCATTTGGAGATTACATGTGAAATTACAAAATAAAAATATATGAAAAACTTTAAAAGTGAGGTGTGATTAATCGTGATTAATTACAGAAAAAAAAGTGATTAGTTTTTTTATTGAATGACAGCACTAAATATAATATAATATATCATATTTTAGACTTTAACTTTAGACTTGCTCAAAAGGCAAAAGTATAAATAAACCAAAATTTTAAACAAAAAAACAAAAACAAAATAAAAAAAAGAAGCAAAAACTCTCTGTTACGGATGTGTAGTGCAGCAGAGATGAGGAGATCCAGGACTTCCAAACAGATAGGCTGTTATGTGACTGTGAAACAGACCACCAAACACCTCTTAACATATAAACATAACTTAGACCGGACAAGGAGTGAGTGAACAAGAGGAACTTAAATACAAACACTGATGACAGACTAAACGAGGCAACAGGTGATACAGATTAGGATAACTAAACACAGCTGAACAGAACAAGACGAACAAGGGTAACCATGGAGACAGAGAAAGTGGCGGGAAACATAGACAAAGGAACATGTGACCAAGACAAAACACACAACAGAAACACAGATATGTGACACTCTTTGGCTTACTGATGTGCATTGTACACTAATATATTCTGTTTAGTCGCTTGCACTTCTGAGAAAAACATGTAAAGTTTGCATGGTTCATGACATCAAAATCTGCAAAAACTAGAAGACTTGTGTCTTAAAGTCTGCAAATTCCTCTAGCACAGCTGTATTCTTTGTTCTCAGAGTTACGTCTATGAAATATTCAGTGATTATTACATCTGAATGGAGGGAGACTCTGACTACAAAGCATTTAAACAGTTTCTGCTAATATCTGCAGAATGAAATGCTCCGCCATAATTTAAATGAGTTTATGCACCAAAATAAACAGAAATATGTCTCATGTTATGCCAGTATTAAAATGTCTGGCTTGCCAAACTACATCTGAAGTGAAGAACTGAAGCTCTGAATGGTCTGTTAGGGACAAAAATGACCACGCATGAAAATGTGTTTAGCACTAATGCTCTAAAAAAATGTATGAAGAAGTCCATCGTTAACACCATGCATGCAATTGAATAAGAAAAAATCACTAAAAGGGACATTACCACAAACCTACTTGTTTGACTGCTGTGGCATGCTGGGTAAAGTTGCTGAACACAACTCTCTAGTGGTCAGAAGGTCTTACAGTGGACGCAAGTGTCTCTGAATCTATTTTCTGCTCTATTTACAGTCAATGAAATGCTAGGGCACAAGCCGATGGATCACTTGAGCTATATGCACTGATTAGAGTGAGCGTTTCACATCACATGACTGAACTTCTCCTGAACTCGACACTGTGACTGCAAATCACCGTCCTTGTAGAGTCTCAATGAATATCTTATGAAGTTAATCGCCGAACCACTTCGTAAAATTAAAAGATGCCGTGGCAATATAATACAGCTATTTGCATAATGTGCCAATTTCTCTTTGTAAATAGTGAGAGCTGATTTGCAATCTCCCATGAGCATCTGTCACAGCCCCTGTACCCCAGTCAAGAATTCACTCGGGATGGCCAAGAGACACAATTATCTGTCATTTTTTATTTATTCGCTTTTCTGTCATCCACTGTCCATTTGGATTTGCTTTTGTTCACGGCATTGATTTTGTGCATACACACACATGCACACACTGCGACACAATCCGGTCACAGGCAATGCGCGAATGTCTCCGACGGGCCATACGAGATTCATTTATGTGCCAATAGAAGGGCCATTTGAAACTTTTATTGTGCCATTAATAATAAGTGAGAGATGGAGAATTCAAGTCGTGGAACTTTGTAATGCAACAGCTCACGGGTAATAAAACAGAAATTCCCAGCACTAAAGGGTCAAACAATAGCTGCCTTATCAGCTCCTGCTGTGTAAAGCGCAGAAGTATGAGAATTAATCACAGATGTATTTCACAAGCGCCTCTAACGGACAGCGCACCATCTCTCAGCTCAACTGCCTGCTGGAACAAAACACCACATCGCTCTATACAAAGAGATAGGAGCCATTAAAGAAGAAGAAAGGAATGAGAACATGGAAGGAAGGAAGAGACAGCCAATTCCACTGAGATGGAAAATCCGGTCTGAAGTAATGACAGCTTGGTTTGTTAAATGACAATTAAGAAGCGTCACAACAGCATGAGTCAACACAACAGATGAGCCTACGGTGTTACAGGTGTTTTAATTCACAGTTTAACCAAGTTCTTTATAGAGTTATGAAGCTCTAAGGGTTCTATGTCTTTTAAATGCAAGACATGAAAGTATGACATTAATCAAATACTAGGGCTGTGCGATATAGACAAAACAAAATCTATACATTTTTATCAATATTGCGATTTTAATTTGAATCATGATTTTGAAACAATATATCCTAACACACATACTTGGAAGCTTTATTGTCAATATTTGCGGGCACAGTATCGTTACAATAGTGTTTTTTCCAGGTGCGTTGGCGCCACAGCTTCACCCTTTCCACATTGAATACTCAGCCAAAATGGACGAACAGCTGATAATACGGGGGGGTTTGCCTCATCTTCATAAAGTAGCAGAGTGCATGCAGCTGATGATACGGGGGGTGGGGGGGGTTGCCTCATCTTCATAAAGTAGCAGAGTGCATGCAAGGGCTGGAAATCCACTTATCCGTATCTGAAACTTCCTCGTCTTCATGGAGAACTCATGATTGCTTAACAACACAAGAGCGCACATTTTTAAACGCGACATGTGAACGGCCCTTTAGGGGGTGGTGCTTTTCTGTGGTTTAGAAATTGTGCAAGCTCAAATTGCGATTTTATTAGGATTTTGATTAATTGCACAGCCCTAGCAAAAACAAATCAAATCCAATTTTTCCTTCAAAAGATTTTTTCCTGTTAATATACACAAAGTCATGTGCAGTAAGTACTGATTACTACAATTGTGTGGAAAGAAATGTAAATCCTTTGGACTGTAGTATATGCTGGTAAAAGAAAGGGATCTCAAACTGGGGTCCAGGAATATATATATTTTTTATGCCACCCCACAAGAGACTCATCATATTTGGTGGTCAATGAATTTCAAAAGTCTCATGGTAGTACACATTCTGCTTAAATAACACATTTGCATTGTGTTTTTCATTTTCATCAGTTTTGTACAGAGGAATGGTGGCTGTTACTGTTGTCAAATGAGGTTTGGCCTATGCAGAAATCCATACAAATCCACTTTCTTCTTTCCTGAAACTATATGTGACATGCACATGGTGTTCTGGATCTGTCATGGATGAGATCCCCTCAGTTTAGCTGCTTATTACTCCTTGTGATTTGGCTTACAGCTATGGAAAGCTTAGACTTCCTAGATGTCTGTTGTCCAGGAAACAGCAACTGACATGCAATCAGTGCAGAGTTATTCAAGACGCTCATGATAAATGAATCAGATAGCACTGCCAGATCCAGTTCAATACGTTAAAAGAAACGTTCTCAAAAAAACATAGTTGAAAATGCCGGGATTCACATATTTAGTGTCAGCTGTGCATCATAGATGTTAAACATATGAATGTTTATGATGGCAAAATGTTACACATAGTTAACCCTTTGGGGATGGATTCAAAAAGATTAACGAATGCACATTGGCAGATGTACTGTGATATATATATAAAAAATGACATAATCACATGTATGCTAAAACTAAGTCTGTCTCCTCTTTGACTGGGTATATTACAGGGAGACTGGACCATTGCCAACGCTACCAGGTGACCGCTGACCACACACTGACACAGCGAGAGAATAAAAAAAGTCATTTCATTGCCTTATTTCGATTCTCTGTGACCATCTGCGAGACTGGAGTCTAGGTGGCCCATACTCCCCTTTCCAAAACTCATTTACCCTAATGCTTCTAAATCCAGCATAGATATGCCCGCTGGTCCCTGTGCATACACCGCATGTCATTCACGGCTGTGCCACATCAAGAAGTAAATTCAATAACAGGGGGCCCTTTCAACGTATTGATTAGCCTTTTCATCTGATTCCATTATGAATAATTAGTCTACCCACGTTTGATTCAATACCTGGCCCGAGGTTTATTCAAAGAGCCGTTTAGTCAGACATTTTTCAAAGGATGTTTATGGGTAAGATGGCTTTGAGGGGTGTGAATAGTTCCCCCTCCGGAAAGATTTAATCTAATTATATGTGTTATTTTCATTTACATGTAAAAATGGTACTGTGTCTGTGCGATTGAAAGTATAGGAATGGGTTTTCCACACGTTTTGCTATCGATTTGTATTTTAAGCCGTATTGAAAGAAATTACTAAGCCTGAGAGGAGGCTTTTGGCATCACTTGAAATTTCATTAGGACTGTTTGTCGGGAGGCTGTGTGGTTGGGAATCATTTGTGTATGCGTTGAGGTGTGTGTGTAATAGCATTAGAGTTCTACTGGCAGCACCGCTGGGCTCCCGTAACTGACTGAGAGAAATGGCACATGAAATAAAAGCGTTCTGTGACGAAGAAGTGCAACATTGACCTCTCTGCCCTTTCAGTTAAAATAGCAACAAAACTTCTGCTGCTGTCTGAAGATGCTTACAACAACACTTACAACACATGGCCATTCAAAAAATTGAACTAAATAAACTAAATAAAAAAGTATGATGTTCAATAGCAATTTTGCTTGTTTTTTTATTACATTTTTTATATTAAAATATTATAATATATTTAATAAATCACTTCCAGTTTCACAGACAAGACATAAGCCTACACTGAAGACTGGAGTAATGGCTGCTGAAATTTCAGCTTTGCCATTACAGCAACAACAAAAAAAAGCTTTTTAAACTTTAAAACAGCTGTTTTAAATCCTAATAATATTTCACAATATTACTCACAGTATATTTGATTATATAAACCCAGCCTTGGTGAGCTTAAGAGATTTTTCAAAAACATTAAAAAATATATACATTACAGACACCTAACTATATATACAGTATATCGATTTTCTATGGGGTTAAGGTCAGGCGAGTTTGCTGGCCAAGTAAGAACAGGGATACCATGGTACTAATTGCTTTGGCACTGTGTGCAGGTGTCAAGTCCTGTTGGAAAATGAAATCTGCATCTCCATAAAGTTGGTCAGCAGCAGGAAGCATGAAGTGCTCTAAAACTTCCTGGTATATGGCTGCGTTGACCTTGGACCTCAGAAAACACAGTGGACCAACACCAGCAGATGACATGGCACCCCAAACCATCACTGACTGTGGAAACTTTACAGTGGACCTCAAGCAACGTGGATTGTGTGCCTCTCCTCTCTTCCTCCAGACTCTGGGACCCTGATTTCCAAAAGGAAATGCAAAATTCACATTTATCAGAGAACATAACTTTGGACCACTCAGCAGCAGTCCAGTCCTTTTTGTCAGTTGTTCAAGAGTAGCTTGACACTAGGAATGCGACAGCTGAAACCCATGTCTTGCATACGTCTGTGCGTAGTGGTTCTTGAAGTACTGACTCCAGCTGCAGTCCACATTTTTGAATGGGTTTTGTTTCACAATCCTCTCCAGGGTGCGGTTATCCCTATTGCTTGTACACTTTTTTCTACCACATATTTTCCTTCCCTTCGCCTCTCTATTAATGTGCTTGGACACAGAGCTCTGTGAACAGCCAGCCTCTTTTGCAGTGACCTTTTGTGTCTTGCCCTCCTTGTGCAAGGTTTCAGTGGTTGTCTTTTGGACAACTGTCAAGTCAGCAGTCTTCCCCATGATTGTGTAGCCTACAGAATTAGACTGAGAGACCATTTAAATGCCTTTGCATGTGTTTTGAGTTCATTAGCTGATTAGAGTGTGGCACCAGGTGTCTTCAATATTGAACCTTTTCACAATATTCTAATTCTCTGAGATACTGAATTTGGGATTTTCCTTAGTTGTCAGTTATAATCATTAAAATTAAAATAAATAAACGTTTGAAATATATCAGTCTGTAATGAATGAATATAATATACAAGTTTCACTTTTTGAATGGAATTAGTGAAATAAATCAACTTTTTGATGATATTCTAATTATATGACCAGCACCTGTATATAATTATATGACCAGTACCTGTAAAAAAGAAAAAAAAAGAAAAAAGATGGATTTATATATATTAGGGGTGGGAATCACAGGTCAACACACTATACGATAAATGGAAATTTGTAAATGGAAAAAAGTGTCAAAAAAGTCATATGATCATATATTTCATTATTAAAACTAAATCATTTAATCTTTTTTGAAATAGCATTAAAGTACAGTAAGTGCAAATAAAGCCATCAAACAGCCATGAGAGAACAGTTTTCTGTGACTAAATGATTTATAATAAAGGTCACTATCTCTAACTTATTCATAGCAGCAACATTTCATATTTGGAAATTGCAAAATGCACACATTACTAAAAATTACAAAAAACACCCAGTATAAAACCTTATATAATAAAGTATGGTCACATCTGAGTACCAAGCGCATTAACCAATTAGGAGCCTGCTTGCTGCTGTCACGTGGTCATAATTAAAAATACTGATATTTTGTCACTAAATGTAGTTTTAATGCTTTTCAGTTGATAATGTAGTTGTTTAAAGCGAAAATATGTGGTTTATTTATAAAGACAATAATCTTATTTAAAAACAATAATCTTGCATTTTTTGGAGTTGTGAGATCCAGGCGATCACCGGGCACTCAGCGCTCATTAACCCCAGCGAGAGCAGCCTTTCCTCGGCCAGTCCTTCTAGTGTTTGCCGCTGGCTTGTCTCTGTGGTGGTTAAACATGACATATAATTCGTCTTGTGTACATCTAATGGGCGATCTCTGGTCTAATAAATCTATTGTTGCCTACCAAATCATTTTGAAGTGCTTTGAGGGAACTAGAGGAACTCAAATTCTATAAAAGGGTTCTTGTAAGATCTGTAAATATTTCAGTGGTTCCTAGAAATTCTCTTTGTAAAAGCCAGCATCTGGTGGAACCTGAAAGTTCTGTGAGGCCATATTAAGAAGTACTTATTTGTTTATAGGCTAATATTGTTGTTAACAATTCTTAATAAACACACTCAAGCTTTCTCTCTCTCTCTCTCTCTCTCTCTCTCTCTCTCTCTCTCTCTTCTCTCTCTCTCTCTCTCACACACACACAGAGAGAGAGAGAGAGAGAGAGAGAGAATTTGAATTTTTACACTCCTTTATTTTACACTTTTACAATCCCAAACCTTTTAAAAATTATAAAAACGAAACAAAATAAACACAATTAAAATAAATTAATAAATGTAAAGAAATTGAAAAAAAACAAAAAAACATAAACAACCCCCAAAAAAACAAGAGAGAGAGAGAGAGAGAGAGAGAGAGGAGAGAGAGTAGTCTATATCTTGCACATTTATGCATGGATACACATATTCAGCTCAGATTTATGATCAGCGATGCTTGAAGCTCAAAGACATCTCTCTTCTATACAAGCTGGAAATTACAACACTGACAATCTTGTTCCATGCACTGTGCATTTAAAATACACAAGCATCCCTCTGAATCTACCTGATTTTCACATCTGTGTTAGTAGAAGTGCACAAAACAAATTAAGTACTATAGGGTGACTCTGGGAAACAAAGATTTGATTACAAAATACCAGGCTGAACTAATGAGCTCTTCTGAGGAAGAGCTATTCATTGGATTTGCCATGTCATTGATATGAGACTAGTTTCTCACTTTCTTCCTCTATTTATCCTTGTATGTGATTAAAAACAAAAGGTACAAAAGAGAGAGTGGGAGAAAAGTCTTCTGTGATCATTAATCCTATCGGAGCACTTGATACCACGCCTACAATTCCAGTAAAGTATGGAGGAGACCTGAAAAACTGGACATTTTGGAGATTTAAAATGCTATTTAGTTCACTTGTGTGTATATCTCTTTTTTACAGACACATACTTTAATCACTAAACACATATTTTATTTTTTTACATTAATAAAATGCTTTAAAAAAAAGAAAAGATGAACGCATTCTTTTATTTCAATTGTCCCATCATCCCTTCATGTAAAATTGTTCCTTACTATATTTATGAGCATGTCAAGGCTCCAAGGCACTTTCTCGCTGGCAAAATGAAAAATAAAGAAAGTGAGGAATACCAATGTCATGCTAAATTACTTTGTGATTGAGATGACATACCACTGTACTCACATGAAAGTGAAAATGTTCAGTGTTCATCTTGAATGGTTCCTGCAACTGTTTCTCTTGAAGTCAGTAAGAGGAGTAAACCACAAAATCACTAAACTCATTCAAATGTGCATCTACTCCATTTACACCAGCTGCAGACAATGGTAGAGTTGTGAGAACACGTTCCAATTTTTTAAATAACAAAATACAAACGAAAGGATACACAATATATTGGTACTGCATGAGGCAATTATAGAGATTTTTTTTAAATGATTGGTATGATTCTTGCTTTGGGTGTGAGAGGGTTCAAATCCCAGACAAGCCCACAATTGTTACATCCAAACTCAAAGAAGCGACAAAAGAAATGTAATTTAATTGTACATACTAGGGCTGTGACGGTGCCACGGTGGCAGTTCCATTTCAAGGGAACTCGCGCTGCATCATTGCTTTGGGAATGCCTTTGTGTGATTGCGTCATGAAGCGCGTATGGAATCAGTCCAATGGAGTGACGGACTATAAAGCACACCTGCACCAAACACTGTTAGCTTCTGTGTCTTGAGCAAGCGCTCTTTGTGAATCATTGTCTGTCAATACTTGGTGTGTTTGTCTGTCTTTAGTTTGAGCTAGGCAGAAGCTTTCACCACAAAAAAAAAGGTTTACCAGCACAGCCCTAGTTCATTTCCAATATTTAAAATGTTTTATTTACATTTGCCATCATCTATTCATCTATGTTGCACGTCTTTAAAAGTTAATAATACTGTTAAATGTAATATTTACTGAGCCTCCGAATGAATATCCATTTTTCATACATAATGTTGTGAAACCTGTATTCACCTGTAACATTTGAAATGATTTATTTTAGTGTTTAATTTTTAATGTATTTAGACAAAATAGCACATAATTTTATTATTGTCCATCTACCAGACAGAGTAGTAATATTTGTTATTCAATATTCCTGTTTTAGATAATATGTCAAATTATAGAAATAAACGACAGCATTTCCCATTGAATTTTGGACCCCACTTGCATTCACCTGGAAGTAAAAACGAAAACTAATGACTCTGAAATACCACAAAATGAGACATCTCTTAAAGTGATTGTTATAAGCTGCATTTCATAAAAGGCCAGATATTTAACAAAGATGTAAGGGACCAATTTGTGAAGAGAGCCAAATGTTATCTTGAACATCAGCCAGTGAGCTCATTATAAAAGCTAATGCAATCTACTGACATCACTGGACTCATCGACTTGTCAAAGCCATTGCTCTCAAAACCCTTTAAAAAAATGTAACAATAAAAGCGACCAAACTAGAGCAAAACCTCAGGCAGTGTTATGATTTATCAGGAGAATAAAGAAAGAGGTGAAACATAATAACACAACTAATTGTGTGGTTTAGAACATCCAATCAAATAATCTGAGTGTCTCTAATTTGATGACTAGAAGGCAACAACAAACTTCATGTCACCTTGAAAACATCAAAACTGCACCTCAAGAGGTTTCTGTAAGTAACCACAGGGGAAGCACTTACCACATTGTATCGTGATGTCACTAACTTAAAGGGATAGTTTACTCAAAAATGAAAATTCTGTCATCCTTTTCTCGCCCTCAAGTTGTTCCAAACCTTTATAAAATTCTTACTTCTGCTGAACACAAAATTAGATATTTTGAAGTATGTCAGTAACCAAACAATTGATGGGCCTCATTGACTTAGTATAGAAAAAAAACACTATAAAAGATCAATGGGGTCAATCAACTGTTTGGTTATCGACATACTTCAAAATATCTTCTTTTGTGTTCATCAGAAGACAGAAATTCATACAGGTTTGGAACAATTTGAGGGTGAGTAAATGATGATAGATTTGTTCAGTTTCGGGTGAAATATTGGTTTAATAGGACAGATAAAATTTCCTTTAACAGTCTCACTCACAGCCAGTGGACGAATGAGGCCTGATGTAAGCAGCCTGTCAAGAAGTTATGCAGATGTGGCAACCGGTAATACTTGTCACTGTTGTGTCTGGGTGAGAAAAGGAAGAGTCAATGTGGACTTATTATCCTGGGCAATGGGCGCTGTGAGCCAGACACTGACTGACAGTGGAAAGGCAATACTTCAGCGTGTGATCATAACTCAAACACATGAAACCAAACAAACATCTCACCACAGTTCAGCGAGAGGACAACCGCAGCAACAGTGCAGGCAATAAAAATACTGAGTCCAGGAATACAAATAACACACAGAGCATACACACAATAATACTGCCAGACCATCTTGTGCAGCCAATAAAGAGAAGTTAAATATAAAATAATTTTATAATGAATTAAAACTGAAGCTAAATTAGATAATATATATATATCATATTTATAATGTATTTGAAGGAAGTCTCTAATGCTCACCAAGCCTTTATTTATTTAAACAAAAATACAGTAAAACAAAATTATTGTGAAATATTACATTCATTTCATTTTAAATCAATTTTCTATTTTAATGTTTTAAAGTTCAATTTACCACATTCATCTTATATGCTGATATGTTGATGCAGTTGATGTATGGATGTATGGATGATGGATTGTTTGATGGTCAGAGCATTTAAATACAGTATTTTATTTTATTTTTAATCTTTTGTGATATGATAAATGTTTTTACAGTCAGTTTTGATCAATTTAATGCTTCCTTGCAGTGCATTGTTTCACTTTCATACTATCACTTTCAACTAAATACTAGGGGTGTGACGAGACACTTACGAGGCACAAGATTGGGTTCATGAGAAGGAGAGATGTTTAGTACAGTATTTGTAAGAAATCCTCAATAACAAAATTCATGACTGGAAAAATAGTCTGCAGGTGCATTTTAAAATGTTTCAACTGATCATATTGTAATGAATGTCATTTCAGTTCTATTTTCTGAGTATTAATTATCATGTGCATTGAAAGACAACAATATGCAAGCACTGTAACAGGTTTTGCCACAAACACAACTGACTGGTTTCTCTCCTGTATGATTTCCCATGAGTCTCTTCAGACCTTACTGTACATGAATAATGAGCTTCCAGAACTTCTGATTGAGGCTGTGTGTGCCCTCCTAATTTAACTAATAAATCAAATGAACAATAATCAAAGTACTCTCTCAATATTCAAAGTGCAAACAGAGACCAAAACAGAGACCAGAGCTAAGAGGAGATTACAACTACACAGCCCAGCCTAAGATAGCTTTGATATTGGGAGACAGGCTATTGTATGTATAGCCTAATTTGAGCATATCAGTTAGCTCATAGTTTTACTTTTGCTTTCGAATTCACGAGTCAGGCATCTCGCTTTACACTCGTCATGTGATCAGTAGTCTCAGCCTCAGGCGTCACGGACCGTTGGCACACTTTTCTGAAAACACTTCAGGAATTTCGAAGTCGTCATCTGATTGGTTGAATTCTACAGGATGTCCGCGAGAAGTGTGTGTTACGTTCTTTAACGGTCTGCCTGGAAACAAATGCTGTGACTCCAAACTCCCTCGTGGAAGAAAAACACCATCGTGTTTACAACTGTGACAATGAGCGGTTACCAGGACCAAATAAACGCTGGATTTTCAAAAGTATGTGAAGTCCGTGGCTCCACTGTTGCAGTAATCTTGAACAACGTTCTTGAATAAATCATTTTTAGATGCATGCCGGTCTGCTATTGCAGGGACATCGACTTTTCCTTTTGAGCAGAGCAGACATTTACAATATAGTTTACAATTTAAGCAACCGTATCCAACTGAATTAAATGGTTTTGATTTTTATAAAAAGAAATATGACAGTGAAATGTAAACGTAGCGGTGGCACATTCTATGCTTATTTCACCCGTCATGGTGATATCGTGGGACTTTTCACTCAATGAGAAATCTCGTTACATTTTAATATCGCGAGATCTTGGCCTGCCAAACTTCTCCCAAAGGAGCTCCACCACCTCGGTGTGGAGTCTCCACTCCCCGGGCCTCGGCCCCTGCCTCGACAGGATGTCTCACACCCTTGTCACACTTTTTGTCAGTGAACTCAAGGCCAGAGATGAAAGACAGATCTGATCTCAATAACACCCTCAGAATCTCAGAAACAGAAAGAAAGAAAGAAAGAAAGAAAGAAAGAAAGAAAGAAAGAAAGAAAGAAAGAAAGAAAGAAAGAAAGCCTGCTTCACCTCGAAAACCTCATTCAGTTGCAAGAAGACAATATTATAATACATTTGTTATTCAACAAAAAACAGTTATTTAGTTACACTGTATGCATGCCAAAGCACATAAAAATACTATGGCATGTGGTAAGGGGTATTAGTTGAGAAGCTTGCAACACCATCCTGAAGCAATTAACTTGGCCTTTGGACACAGAAAATTATGTTTAATATAAAAAAAAAAACATTAAAATAAGGAAAAAAAAATTGAATAAATGTAAATCAGTGTGATACCAAATATTACATTGCATTATTTACCCCTTATGTACACCCACACACAAAACACTTTAAAATAAACTTGAAATGCTACAGCAAGGAGTGATTTTTCACTATTACTGGAGCTAAAACTAAAAAGTTCCCTGAAACCTTTAGTGCAGTTTTATATCTGTATGTTGTTTAAAATTGCATTTGACTTGGAATAAAAATAGTCATCTAGTCTAAAATAATTCCAGTTGTAATAAAATATTATAGATGCCCTTTGTGAGGTGTCCTTATGTATTGCATAACTGCTTTTTGTGCCCCTGCATGCAAAACAATAGACATTATTTGTATACTTATGTAATAAGAAAACCTCTAATCTTAAGAAATGCGTTACTAGACTTTAAATTTAAGATGTGCTTTGGCTTGCAGGCCACAGGTGTCCAAAATCTATTCCAAACTCCTGTGATTCAAATCTCTTCTTGAGAAAGTGAAATTCGTTCCACTTGGGAACGTTCACTAAATCTAATGCTTAAAAGGGCTCAACATCAGACGAGGTTCAGGACTTCAAAACTGCAGGTGAAAACACCTAAGGTATGAAAGTATGCAAAGGGAAAAAAAAGGCATACCACATTTTGGTGCCAAAATACCATTATTTCGAATGGTTTTACATAAACAGATGGCTAAGAAAGTGACGTGTCCCAATTGCACAAACAATTCTTCACATAATAAGCACTGATCATAGTCTAGCCAAGCATATTAATATGTGTTGGGAAAGTGAAACAGCACTGTCTCTCAACACCGCTGCTCTTGCAGTCTAATCGCATAACATTGGATTTAATGGAGAGTGCATTTACATTGAGTCTTACAAATGACATGATGACACAGAAAATGAAATTAACTTTGTGTATGTTAACAGGTATGGATGGATATGAATTGTGTGGGTTGTTTTTTTACTTTCCCATTTGCATTATCTGAAGGTCAAAACGATGGATGTCTGTAACCACAGCTAAAAAGTAAATATTGAATGCATCATACAGGATGTGACTCATGGAAACAAATAAGGGCAGCATAAAAGCACAAATCTTTGCTGGACTTACACACTGTGTCTGTCTATTTTATAAATCTTAAAAAAGCTGTTGCTGTTGCTGTTTATAAACACATTTACGCTCACAAGCCAGGGAACAGTAATGGACCAGGGAAGCCTTTCAGACCTTTTAGATCAGAAGATAAAATTGCCGTCTGCCGTCCGGTTTCTGTCTATTTTGTTTGTGCATTATGATTGTTGGGTTTTGCTGCAAGCGCACAGATGGACATTCAATCGTTTTCATTTATAAAATGCTACAGTCAAACACAGCTGGACTGTTGTAATTTACATGCACCCTCTTGAGACCCCTTTTAGCATAGTCTAGAGGCTCAGAAAATAATCTTAAACCCTCTTCAAATATCAAATAGCACAAATACACTATGTGCCCAAACTCATATTTAATGAAAATATCACAGGTTAAGACTGAAAAAAGGGTCAAATATTTGCTCTAATTAGCATTTAACTCTGTTTCTGCGGAACATAGGCTGGCCTTTCACTTCATTGGAGCATCGGCTGAGCTGAGTTCACGCATAAGAAGAGAATCTATAGTTCACTCACAGCTGCTTTCTGTTCTAAAGCCTTATTATTTAATAATTCAACAGAACTGTCTTCACATATAATGAACAGTTCACAACATTTTTTTAAATTCTGTCATAATTTACTCACCATCATGTTGTTGTCAAATCTGTAAGACTTTCTTTCTTCTGCAGAGCACAATTCAATACTATTCAAAAGTTTGGGGGCGGTAAGATTTTTATAAAGTTTTTGAAAGAAAAACAATATTTTTGCTCACCAAGGATGCATTTATTTGAATAATACAGTAGAACAGTAATATTGTGAAATATGTCAATTTAAAATAATTGTTCACTATTTTATTATATTATAAAATTTAATTTCATTCCCTTTATGACTAAGCTGAATTAGCATTTAACTCGAAGTCAACAAGAATCTGCAAACTGCCACTGCTGCTCCCAAAGATTTATTTAAAAAGAAACAATGTTTCGACCCAGAGGGTCTTCGTCAGTTTGCTTTATTTAATCTAGCACCTGCAAAAAGTTTGTTGGATGTGCGCACAATTCTTATTTGAAAACTGAATTAATAGCCATTACTTCAGTCTTCAGTGTCACATGAACACTGCCGCTGTGCTGCTTAATATTTTTTTGAGGAAACAATATCAATACAATTTCAAAAGAACAGCATTTATTTGAAACATTTATTTTGTAACATTTTAAATGTCTCTACAGTCACTTTTAATCATTTAATTTCTTTTTATAAAATCTTACTGACCCCAAACTTTTGACATTTTTAACCCTTTCCCTGCCAGCGTTTTAAAAAAAAGTTGCCAGCCACTGCCAGGGTTTTTGACCATTTTCACCAAAATTTAATAGAATATTTTGTTTTATGAATATCTGAGCATGCAATATATCGAAAGAAAGAGCTGACCCTCTTCTTTTAAACAAACAAACAAAAAAAACTTTCATTCAAGCTTCATGCATTCAGATTCAGAGCGATTTTCAAAAGCAGAAGTAGTAGATTGAGTCCCCTAAAGCATGAACAGTCCTGTAGCTCGTCCTGGGTCCAAATTTAATTCAGTAACATTAGATAGTTTTGATTTATATGATGTTTAATGTTGTTTAATGATCATGTTATTTTTCATATGCATCTGCTTACATACGATCACTTGCTTTACTGCATCTTCCTCGCGTGTGTTTTGATCAGGAAAATAAGTAGTACTCATTCAGAAGGTGCGTAATATCGCCCCCTAGTGTCAAACAGTGATAAAAACACAGAAACCTGGAAAATTCTGTGTTTGGCCGGGATTAGTTTTCTCACAAATAACGGAAAATTCCGTGTTTGGCGGGAAAGAGTTCATATATTTTTAATGACAAATACAATTTGTCATTTTAACTCATTTGTAATTTGAACTAAGCATTTTTTTACAGACCAATACAAATATTGTTCAAAATTAAGATAAAGGGTATTCAGACGCTTTTCTTGGTTATCAAATGTTAGGCGAACATGTTTACACATGTGTGAACTGTTTGAAGGGTAACTAACTTCAAACATTCACTAAAAATCAACTTGGCATAATTTGTTCAAACAAGGCAGGATAAGTGAAGCAACTTGGTTTTGTATTTTATTACCTATTTATTTTTAGAGCCATTGTTATACAAAGTACTGGGACTATAGGGCCAAAAATGTGCATCACTGGAGGGATGCTGGCTGCAAGGGAGGTTTTGGATGGACCAGCAGGAGGAAAAACACTTGCAGTGATAAATCCTGCTAATGGTTCATTATTTATTTCACACATGCAAGACAAGTGTCAGAAACAGAGAGTTTCGCTAAGCACTCTGCCAGGTGGTCCTGAAATAAATTAAAGAGATTATGTTTGGTGTTTACACTTGGACAAGCATTTTAGAAAAACGATTTGCCTATTATAATGGAAAAAAGCATGCCAGAAGAGATAGACTGAAATGTGTTTCCCTTCCTTCAAATTTACCATTGAAAATAATGGATGGAGAAAAGCAGGACCCAGCCTGTGACTATAAGCATTTCGACACAAATACACCCTGCAATCAGGCCGTGACCCCAACATTTAAATCAATTTGTAATTATAGTCTCACTTCATTTAACTAGCATCTCTATCAGCCTTCATTAGAGACTTAGTAAGCATGCTTGTGATAAGACATATTGCCAAGGCAAAAAGCTTAAAAAGTACCCAAGGAGGACTACAAACCTGGAGAAAGCAATCCATTAGCATTCTTAACAGTAGAGTTCTTGTGCAGGACCCCCAAAGCATCCAAATGTTTGCTTGTGGAACAACAGAATCACCTAAACCTTAAATAAAAATGGACCATTCTTATTTTTTTATGGAACATTGCAGTGTTTATTATAAATGTCCATTAGGGGTGGGTTTCGCAATTCTCTCTTCAACGATTCTGAATTTCTGAGTTTTGTTTTCAACCGCAGATGCGCGATGGCACTGTGTGTATTCTTGAAACAGCCGTCTTCTGCTTGTTTTCAATTCTGCTTGAATTTCTATTAGATCTCCCCCTCTCTATGATGTCATCAGTAATAATCAAGTAATAATTTTGGAATCCCAGAATCGGAATCAGATCGTGAGGGGCCTAAAGATTTTATTTCAATTCATGTGCCCTCGTAACTTCCCCTCCCTCTTGCAGTGACATCACTTCTTTTCTCTGATGACGCTTACTGGCACGAGGGCGGTGATGTCATGTGAGTGATAACCTGTCACTCACATGACATCACAGCAATAGCAAACCACAAACATCCAACCATCCAATCAATTCCATATGGACAAAATCAAGTCCAGGGGGGAATCACGATGCCGGCTCAACATCATGATGTCTGTCAGCCATAAGCAATAGACGATGGCATCGTCCAGTTTTGACTGACTTCTTTTAAACTTTTCTGCTTGGAGCGGGCAGTTTGAACAGGAGGGGTTACATATACAGGTCCTTCTCAAAAAATGTGCATATTGTGATAAAAATTAAAATTTCATATATTTTAGATTCATTGCACACCATCTGAAATATTTCAGGTCTTTTATTGTTTTAATACTGATGATTTTGCCATTCAGCTCATGAAAACCCAAAATTCCTATCTCAAAAAATTAGCATATTTCATCTGACCAATAAAAGTGTTTTTAATACAAAAAAAAGTCAACCTTCAAATAATTATGTTCAGTTATGCACTCAATACTTGGTCGGGAATCCTTTTGCAGAAATGACTGCTTCAATGCGGCGTGGCATGGAGGCAATCAGCCTGTGGCACTGCTGAGGTGTTATGGAGGCCCAGGATGCTTCGATAGCGGCCTTAAGCTCATCCAGAGTGTTGGGTCTTGCATCTCTCAACTTTCTCTTCACAATATCCCACAGATTCTCTATGGGGTTCCGGTCAGGAGAGTTGGCAGGCCAATTGAGCACAGTAATACCATGGTCAGTAAACCATTTACCAGTGGTTTTGGCACTGTGAGCAGGTGCCAGGTCGTGCTGAAAAACGAAATCTTCATCTCCATAAAGCTTTACAGCAGATGGAAGCATGAAGTGCTCCAAAATCTCCTGATAGCTAGCTGCACTGACCCTGCCCTTGATAAAACACAGTGGACCAACACCAGCAGCTGACATGGCACCCCAGACCATCACTGACTGTGGGTACTTGACACTGGACTTCAGGCATTTTGGCATTTCCTTCTCCCCAGTCTTCCAACAGACTCTGGAACCTTGATTTCCGAATGACATGCAAAATTTGAGCGACAGTCCAGTGCTGCTTCTCTGTAGCCCAGGTCAGGCGCTTCTGCCGCTGTTTCTGGTTCAAAAGTGGCTTGACCTGGGGAATGCGGCACCTGTAGCCCATTTCCTGCACACAGCTGTGCATGGTGGCTCTGGATGTTTCTACTCCAGACTCAGTCCACTGCTTCCGCAGGTCCCCCAAGGTCTGGAATCGGTCCTTCTCCACAATCTTCCTCAGGGTCCGGTCACCTCTTCTCGTTTTTGCCACACTTTTTCCTTCCCACAGACTTCCCACTGAGGTGCCTTGATACAGCACTCTGGGAACAGCCTATTCGTTCAGAAATTTCTTTCTGTGTCTTACCCTCTCGCTTGAGGGTGTCAATGATGGCCTTCTGGACAGCAGTCAGGTCGGCAGTCTTACCCATGATTGCGGTTTTGAGTAATGAACCAGGCTGGGAGTTTTTAAAAGCCTCAGGAATCTTTTGCAGGTGTTTAGAGTTAATTAGTTGATTCAGATGATTAGGTTAATAGCTCGTTTAGAGAACCTTCTCATGATATGCTAATTCTTTGAGATAGGAATTTGGGGTTTTCATGAGCTGGATGCCAAAATCAGTATTAAAACAATAAAAGACCTGAAATATTTCAGTTGGAGTGCAATGAATCTAAAATATATGAAATTTTTATTTTATCATTACATTATGGAAAATAATGAACTTTTATCACAATATGCAAATTTTTTGAGAAGGACCTGTACAGTGATAAAGGCTATGTTGATTAGCATTGAAGTACTTTATTATCATTAAAATACCCGTGAAGCACTCAGATAAACCATATACTGTCGTAGTCATGTGTTTATTAGTCATGGTAAATGAATCAAAGCGTTTCAATGTTCTTTTTATTCAGGTACAGCGATAATATGATGCCCACAGGGATTTCCTGGAATGATGCAGGACATGTTTGGAGTTTCTGCGCAAGGGTGCCCTCTGGCTTTCAGATGGAGCAGCATTTACACATCACAGAACTGAGCTTCACTGACAAGCTGCGCGTAAAAAAATAATAGAATAAAAAATCACAGCAACTGACAAATCATGTGCAATTTAATTTCAATTAATCTTACAGCCCTATTCACCACTATAGAAGATTACCTTCTTTACTTCTAAAACCCCCAAAAAGGTGAAACGGGTCCATCACTCACAATGACAACAAGTAAAATGCCATTTAGTTCTCATTCAGTGGTCTTTAATAAAACATTTCAAAAGTAAACATTATTAACTTGAGTAGTGACTTCAGAAGAGAAGAGTTTTGATTTGGTTGGAAGTAGATGAGAACCTCGAGGCATCTTTGCAGGAGAAATAAATCACTTGATGATGTGGAAGTGAGGTCAGAGGCACAGTGACACCCACCAACCGGCTGAACTGGGCAACCTCAGAGAACAGCAGAAGGGCTCACTCATCACCATACTCATGAATCATTCATCTTTCAGAGCTGCCCTCCAGACTCTCTATCACTCACATATATCTCTCTCTCTGACAGAGCTTGCATACCCCCAGACTTTATAACTTTTGTATCTCATCTAGCTTAGCCTTGGATTAAAAAGTGGATTAAAAGGAGATATATATATATATATATATATATGAAACCTTGAATCTGACACAGACAGACATTTTTAAATGAACTTGACAAACTTCAGGTCTCAGAACTGCATTGGCTTAAGATGCTGTTCACACAGAACACGTTTCTCCATTCCACTGTGCTACTCCTCCATTGTTTTTCAATGTAAATGCGCAGGCTAGACGGACACCATTACCCGTTGTGCTCGCATCTTGCTTCCTTTGCAGCGTCTTTCGCATTACACAGCATTTTAAAATTCAGTTCAAAAACACATCTCTGGACCTCTTTTCCGTTCCACTGACCTGCGTCTTGCATTTTTAACAGAAAAAAAGCTAAGTATCATCTGATGCCAGAAAATCAAAAAATGTTCAAAAGAATCAAAAGAATGTACAGAATGTATGGGGTAAAGTTGGATATACTTAGTTGTGGATTGGGGTTATTCATTCGTGGTGTGGTGATATTGAGGATTATGAAACCTATACAATTTTTGTTCAATTTATAACAATTTGGTGATGCGCATCACTGCCATGGGTAAATTATAACATTACTATGCATTTATGATGGACACTGAAAGACGTAGAGAGGGAGTTTCACCTTCATGCCATTGCAAACACCTATGACTTTTTCACACAAAAGGAGAATTTTTTTAAATAATTGGCTAGTCTGTCCCATAAAATGGAAGGGAATTTGGACTGTCAAACTTAAAACATTAAAGTATCATAAAACGGGCCATATGACGTGTACTGATTTGAGAAAGAACAAAGTGATGAAATGAGTTAAGTTACATGATAAGTTACAAAATACATACAGGGTCTGTAGTGAGTGACATCCCTGACTCTGAACTGATTATTGATTCAATGGTTTCCCTTTTCTTATCTCAACATACTACATATGTTACATAATGTAGTGCAAACCAAAAAAAATATATTTATAGCATTAACAGTAGCAGTGTGCTCATATTATCTTAATTAACCTATGTTTGGCCCCGCAATAAAGCAGACAGGGGTCTCGTCCCTCTGAGTCCATCATTCACATCAACTATTACTGTCACACTTTAGATGTTGCAACAGCTGTCCACTACACTTAAGCTCAAACTCTGCTCATCAGTTTCCTCCCACAAGGGATACATTTATATGAAGACCAAGATCAGAGCCTTCGGTTTATCTTGCTGGATGTAAATGCAGCGGTTCAACCAGTATCACAGCCAGAGGGGGCCTTTAGCATCAGGGATCGGTGTTACTGGATAAGCCAGGCTTAATATTTGGGCTGGATGTTAACCCAGTTAACGTGTAGACAGGAATCTGGGCTAGAACCTGGATGTTTTCAGCCAAAACCAACTAATAAAACTGAAGCTTTAAGGCTGCTTAACCAAGACATCTGAGCGAAAAGACTGGATGCATTTCTTTATTTGCCTCAGCTCACATTGAATCTCAGAAAACATGCAAGGCTGTAACATTTATGCCTGCAGACAGGAAAAGTCCCTGACATTAAGACTAAAAGACTTTAGAACTAAACTACTGTCAACACAAGTCAGCATTTAGAGATGGTGCACTGACGATATAAGCTTTATTCTGAAGCCTTGTGAGCTGACTGGCGGCCTACTACCTACTACACAGGCAGGCACATACTAATGAAACTTCACAAGTGACTCATTTGGACAGTATAGTATTTGCATAATCATCTAATCAAATATCTAATTAAAAGCATAGAGATTTTTTGGTCAAAATAAATTTTAGTTACTATTATTTTAGTTATTTTTATTCAATATTTTTTAGTATTCAGAGAATCAACATTCTCAACATTCTCAATGATCAACATTCATATACTGGAATTGCTTTTCTCCATGAAGAATACATATACGATTCTGAATTAAAATAAAGCTAAAATTATGGATCTTAAAAAGGAAGCATGAGACACCTACTGTACCTTTCAAACTGCCTTTGAGTCAGGGGTTGTAATGGTTGACTTGTTTATGGTTGACTAGGGTTGGGCATGTCTACCAAATTGGTATTAAACAATGCCTACAGTGAGACATTGCGATGGACGTTGACATAGGGGGTTGCGTTTGAGCATTAAGCTCTGTTAATGTGGTGTGATCTGCACCGCTGTTTTGACGCTCTGCTAACTTCAACTAGAAACAGGAAAATGGTGCTACCGTTCTGTCTCACGGTTCGGATGGAAACATGCCGGGGTCCGGATGCTATTTGAATATCATTGGTTTAGTTTGTGTAAAACATCTAGTATCTTATAATTCATTAGCTGTTTTTTGCACAATAAAATCTGTTTTAATCTACTATAGATTATGGTTTCTCTATACTGCAGACAGGGCTTCCAACCATGGGGTTAAAAAGAGAAGCTGGGGGTTGAAAAGCTAGCAACTAATTAAATCATACTGTAAATTTAAAATAAATAATTTAGAAATAAAAAATAAATAAAACACTGACTAAGTCTTTACCCGCCAGCTTTATAAAAAAAAAGTTGCCAGCCACTGCCAGGGTTTTTGACAATTTTCTCCAAAATTTTATAGCCTATATAATATTTTGTTTTATGAATATCTGAGCATGCAATATATTGAAAGAAAGAGCTGACCCTCTTCTTTAAAAAAATAAAAAAATAAATAAACGTTTTATTCTAGCTTCGTGCATTCTTTTTTTTATCAACACTTGAATATGGGTAAGTTTCATTAAAAAAAGCAACATTTTGAGCAAAAAGCTGAGAAAGTCATGCACGTTTTTGTGAAAGACTACATTTAGATCAGATTCAGAGCGACGATCAGACACAGATGGACCAGATCGAGTCCATCAACACCCCTAATGCTTGCACAGTCCTGTAGCTCACATTTCATTCAGTAACATTAGATAGATTACATTTTGATTTATATGATGTTTAATGTTGACAATCACGTTATTTTTCATATGCATCTGCTTACATACGATAGCTTGCTTTAATACTGCATCTTCCTCGCGTGTGTTTTGATCAGGAGATTCTGTACTCGTTCAGAAGATGCGTAATATCGCCCCCTAGCATCTAACAGTGAAAACACGGAAACCTGGAAAATTCCGTGTTTGGCCTGGAAGCGTTTTCTCACAAATAACGGAAAATTCAGTTTGCCGGGGAAAGAGCTAAAGACTATATTTATATTATATACATATTTATATCAATACATTTAAATTTGTTTATATGCACATGTGACTGTCTTGCTAAAATACTATCTTAAAATCTCAGTGGGCACTTAGACAATATTTATAGAAAGAAAATTTGGGAGTCAAAGCACTACTGAATTGTCTTTTTAAGACAGTCAGCTCTAATAAAAAAATATTAAAAACATGTGTTGCTTATCTAGAGTGTGTTTTCCAAAAGCATCACTAGACAACTGGTTGCAAGTTCCTTGTGACTATAGTTGGCTTTGGGAAATGCGACCCGAAAAATATACCAAAAGAACTATGACAAAAAATCAACAAGTTCATAGGTCTTTCAAATTCATTACGGTTAGAGTTTCATCCTCTAATCTGTATAGCAGGTGGGCGAATTTGGTGACATTTTGAATAAAACTACACCATGCCCTGATTCACTTTCAGCATAACAATAGAAAATTGATGTCCTGCACTCCAGGAACCCAGCTTTATTCTAGGTCTATATTTTAGGTAGTTCAAAAGACAGGCTGAGTTTGCAATCACTTTCATCATGTCTCTTCCTTCTCCTCATTGTTCAGTTTTTGTAAGTGCAGCATTTTCACTTTGTGGTACTTGAAATGCCTGCCCAACTTGAGGCATGAACAGAGAGGCGTCACACTGATTATTCTAGGAAAGTTTGGGTTAAGGCCCCGGGGCCGACCTGGAGGCACCCAGCAATCCAATTAGACTGTCTGCATGTGGCATGATTCTTTCGTGTGGTGTGTTAAAGCGAGTCCAAAAGAGGTACGGCTGGGTTTCTGCTAAAACTCAGAGAGTGCTGTCATAGTCTTAATGACTAGCATCAATACCTGAGAGAGATGTGAGAAAAACAAGCTGCGATCGTGTTTTGATAAGACAAAATGGCAGGGTTCCCGGTGTGCGAATAGAACATTCCTTTGCATTTGTTTTGTTCTGCAGACAAAAGGTGTAGGAGGAAATTTTCGTGAAAGAGCGTAATAAAACCATAACCTAACAGAAAAACCTGTTAACATAGACTCAGGCAGTGTGTGGAAGATGAAGCAAATGACCTGACATGTCTGTGATCTAAACATAGGCTTGCCAGAAGGTGTAGAAAGATGCTTTTTTCTCACTCTCTGCTAACATATCTTTCAAAATAAAGAAAAGTATTGTTTGTTCTTTTGCCACTTGAGTACCTGTAGTTGCTCGAACCCTACTTGTAATACAATGTCTGTATTTTAACATTATAAAATGGAATTTATTCCTGTGTTCGCAAAGCTGAATATATTTATCATCATTACTCCAGTCTTCAGTGTCACATGATCCATTAGAAATCACTCTAATATGCTGATTTGGTGCTCAAACAAAAATACGTCTTATTGTTATCAATGTTCAAAAAAGTTGTGCTGGCTCTATACTTTTTTTTAGGTTTCTTTGCTAAATAGAAAGTTCAAAGGAACCACATTTATTTTACACAGATATTTGTTGTAACATTATAAATGTCTTTACTGTCATTTTTTTAATTGTAATTTTTATTTTTTTATTCTTACAAAAAAATATAAAACAAATATACCTCCAAAATATGTGTTATTCATGACTTTTTATTAGTAGTTTGTTGAACTATTGTAAATCATAGGTTTAATTATTGTAGTTAATTATTGTAGCTCAGGTTACAAAGAATCCACAACACCACTTATCATGACTAAAATGAAAGTCCAAAGCCTCAACAGTTTTGTACCTTTTCTAAAATTCAAAGAGAAAGGCTTGAGAACCAATACTTAACATCAAGAAAAAGCTCAAAGCTTACATTTTTCAATTCAGTTTTTAACCTAACAGTTGGGTTTGTCCATATTTGACCCAAATCATTTTTTTAGAGTGTAATAACAGTAAATTATGCATAACTGCATGCAACTAACCCTCAACCAAACCCTAATCCCACCCTAACCTTAAGAAATTGTTATTAATTATTAATCAGTACTTAAATATATGATTACACTGTAACAATGACACCTTACAATAAAGTGCAACCCATTTTATTTTACAGTCTTCTTGTTACATGTAATTTCTATAGTAAAAGTAATTACTAGTACTATAAATTATGCATAATTACATGCAACTACCCCTAAACCAAACCTAATCCAACCCCTATAGTAAGTATAGGCAGTACTTAAATGTATTATACACTGTAACAAGCACGCCTTAAAATAAAGTCAAGCATAACCAAAATGTGTGTGTGTGGATGGTTTGATTGTTGTGGTTTGCTATTTTTGTGATCTCATGTGAGTGACAGGTTGTCCCGCCCTCACGCTAGAATACACATCATCATAGAAGAGATGTTGCGCAAGATGGAAGATAATTTATTTTGATTAAAAATTACGAGATAACATGAATAAAACATTAAAAAATAAAAGATGTGCACAGATAAATAATTCATAATAAATACTGCAATATTCCATAAAAATAAGGATTGTCCATTTTGATACCATGGTGTCTTTGATGCATCAGGACAAGCGTTTGTACAGTCGAAAATACTATAAAAAAGCTATAAAGCTATAAAATCATCAACACAGGTGTCCAATCAGAGGGTATACGACACACCCACAGCAGGGATTCCAGCAGCTCAGCAGCACCTCATATAATAGGACTGCTAATTTAGTACCTGAACCCATGTGTTCCCATCCCACCTCAAGCTATTTTAATTGGTGCTCAGGTGCAGGGAAGTCATCTGCATACTGAGACTTCTTTGGCTGGACGTGTCATGCATTTGCCATGAGATTCAGCTAGTCTGGGCTTGATTTACGATCAATTTTTAATTAAACAAATCCATCCTTCATTTCTAATCAGAAAGTGATGTAAGAATACACAAACACAGCAATCATTTATTGTTGATTTGCTCAAAAACACTAAAAGGGAACTAAAGTGATTTCCTTAGTATTCAATTTCCTGCACTCTTAAGATTTCATTCAGTAGCTCAGAAAGAGAATCTAATAATTATGGACACAAACAGGAAAATATGAGTTAAGAGATGAACAGATGTGAATAAACAGGCTGCTGAGTCAGTTCCTGTTCCTGTTGTAAAAGGGAAAATGCCCCCAGAGTCATATAGGGTCAATACCGGATCCATAAACGCCTTGTGCACTTTACACACAGGCCATTTGTGAAAGCAATCGAGGACCAATCTTCTCATGCTTCACAATGTTCCTTATTCCAGCAGTAATTAGTTTGTCTTGTCCGATAAGGTTTGTTAACAAACCTTATATTTTAACATGCGATGATTAATAACTAAATCAACAAACAACTGAGAACTTAAGTTCAGATTAAAATTATTTGACATACACTTATCATGCATAACATTATGACAGGTGAAGTGAATAACACAGATTATCTCTTCATCACTGAACTGTTAGTGGGTGGGATATATTAGGCAGCAACATTTTGTCCTCAAAGTTGATGTGCTAGAACCAGGAAAATGGGCAAGCGTAAGGATTTGAGCATGTTTGACAAGGGCAAATTTGTATGGCTAGATGAATGAGCATCTATAAAACTGCAGCTCTTGGGGGTGTTCCAGATCGCAGTGGTCAGTGTCTATCAAAAGTGGTCCAAAGAAGGAACAGTGGTGAACCAGTGACAGGGTCATGGGTGGCCAAGGCACATTGATGCACGTGTGGAGCAAATGGTGGCCCCGTGTGGTCCGATCAAACAGACGAGCTACTGCAGCTCAAATTGCTCAAGAAATGAATCAAGAGTTTAATGCTGGTTCTCACAGAAAAGTGTCCAAATACACAGTGCATTGCAATGTGTTGTGTATGGGGCTGCATAGCTGAAGAACAGTAAGGGTGTCCATGCTGACCCCTGTCCACCACCGAAAGCAGCAACAAGTGGGCATGTGAGCATCAGAACTGGACCACGGAGCAATGGAAGAAGATCGCCTGGTCGGATGAATCACTTTTTCTTTTAAATCACATGGATGTGCCCTGCCACAAAGCAAAAATGGTTCAGAAAAGGTTTGAGGAGGTGTTGACTTGGACCTTTAAATTCCCCAGATCTCAATCCAATCAAACATCAGTCCAAACAAACATCTGAACAAACAAGTCTGATCCATGGAGGCCCCAACCACGCAACTTACAGGACTTAAAGGATCTACTGCTAACATCTTGGTGCCAGATACCACAGCACACCTTTAGGGGTCTAGTGGAGTCCATGCCTCGACGGGTCAGGACTGTTTTGGCAGTATAATGTTATGCCTGATTGGTATACAGCTTAATGTTACAATGCACTATGAAAGTCACAGCAGAAGCCATGTTACAAACAAACCCTGGCAAGTAAAAGCTGCTTGTTTCCAGTCATAGTATAAGTACAATTGCTGCATGTATCATAATCAGTTGTTCATCATTAGCATCTAATGCAAGGAAAAAACATGCTCTCATCTAAGACTAATTGGCCAGCAGGGAATATACTTGTGGTATATAAACTCAGGATCCATAATTAACACTCTCTGACTGTAAAATGAAAGTAAAATCTGGCAAGTTCTCCTATATCCTAACATTTCTGGATGCAAAGCTTCTGTTCAATAAGAGGTCACAATAAGTGGGTGTTATAATCTTAAAATTTTAAAGGAAAATCAGTCTAGAACATGGCCATCTAGAAAATGGCCATCAATGTTTCATGAAAAACTACATTTCAATAAGACTAATATATGGGAAATATCTGAAAATAAATAAATAAAAATAATAAAAATATTTGTTTAATAAAATTTATGTAATTAGTTATTTTCATGGCTGATACAAAAAAAAGTTTTAAATGAGAAAAATAGCCTATTTAAGATTTAACTAATAAAGTTTATTTACACATTTTTTAATAACACTGCTTATGGCTAATGTTTCATATAAATAATGAAAATTATAATAATGATAACAATAATAATAATAATAATAATAATAAAATAAATAATAAAACAATAAATGTGAAAATAATGTACAAAATATGATAATAATGACCTAACCCTAACCTATTAAGGTCAAGTACCCATTAAGCACACTACTTTATCTTTGACTTTACTTATCTTCTAGTTCAGATTATTAAAAAAGAATATATATATATATATATATATATATATATATATATATATATATATATATATATATATTCCTACTTGATATCTTAACAAAATTATGTTTGTTACTATATACCTCCTGTAATTTCAAGCTAATCAGACCACTGCATTCTGAAATATGGGTATAAGGCTCCAGAAGGGAGCAGAATCTCATTGAGCCACATGTTAAAATGCCCAACTTTACAGCAGAAAAAAACATGTTTACAGCTTGGTACAAATTATAGGTTTGGTCTAAATGGCAAGTTTTGCCCTTCATGACAACTTTTGAGGGGGGTGAATTTTTTTATAACTCATTCGTTTACATTATATAAAGCCTTAAAGTTCTGCATAATTAAGGGCGTGGCCACTTTGAGTGGCAGGTGGATAGCCATTTATCTGCTGTCTGTTAGTCATCGCGTCACCAAAGCTCCGCCCACATCCCGCCTCTTTGCCCATTTTCTGTTATCCGGGAGTGACGTGCTGTGACACGTTGCTAAGATGGCAACGGCCAGCTCAACCCTATTTTATGCTTCAAAACTGCTCTGCAGAATCCTATGGGTAATGTCACGTACACTACGTCCATACTATCTGGCAGCCATTTTGAAAGCTGTCTGAAAACTTTCACCAAAAGAGGAGACCCTTAAATGTTACATATGTTTATTTTGGATAAGTATAACTTCTTATTGCAAAATTAAGATTAATGTCTAGACTTTTGCATATTATTACCTGGAACCTGGATGTGGGAAATTATTACATTTACATCCAAAAGATAGTTTTAGCAACATTGTGCAGGTGCCGCAGAACAGTTTGCTTACTAGCTGTATATGATTGTGTGCTACACTAATATATTACTTCAAAGGCATTACTGGCTTGTACTTTTACATCCATTATATTATAAATTTACAGTTTTTTGATGTTCTGTGGTTTTACACTGCTGTAATTTTTAAAAACGTAATACATATTATTTGAAGGTGAGCAATGGTGCACTACTATGAAAGTCACACAGCTTCAGTGTGATATAAATAAAAAAAGTATAATTTCATAGATATTTTCAATAATAGCGGTCCATATTAAAATATGTATGAACTTAATACATGACCTAGGTAATTTAGCAAAACAAATTTATTTTAACATAACTGAAACCAATACCCTGTGCACTAAAATGTCTCAATGTAGACTTTGATGAGTTTAATAGGTATGTTTACCCTAATTCCATTGTTATATAGGCACAAAAACATATTAAACAGACCTGGCCCATTTTTGGTCCCCCATGCACAAAAGTGCATTTCTGGCCAATGATTGGTGTCCTATCCAAAGCTACTTGCAGAATGCTGTATGAACAATCCCAATGCAGAAACCTGGGGTTAAGTGTCTGGTTCAAGGGCACAATGGTGATCGTGCCTCCCAGTAACTTGAATTATCCTTTCTACGGCTTGAACCTTCACCCCTTAGTTCAGTATCCCAAATCTGCAACCACTATGCTACAACCACTTCAACCATCAACACGATGATGCATTGTGTAGGGATGATTTATGGCACCGACCTCAGCAGTGAAAGTTACACCGCCCCACAATTCAACAGAGGATTACAAAACTACATAGAGAAAACTGTACTGCAACTGCCAGAGCGCCTAAGTGACCTCAGGTGGTCAAGGGTAATGCCCCTGAGGGATCTGTAATTTCAGAGTTGGTCTTCATGCTGCCCTCTGCACTTTCTTTCCAACTTCTGCCACCAGTGTTCCAGTTTCATCTGATCAAAACATTAAATCACACCACCGACACTGGATCAGAGAGATTTGTCATGCTAAAAAAATGGTCTCTTCTCTTCTTCTGCTCACCTTGGAGGATACATTTCTCTCCATCTCCGGGGGGAAAAACCAAGCAAAGTGAAGCTACACTTTTATTGGGTTTGTATGTTTCTGTGTCAGCAATGTCTAAGCTGCAGAGAAAGTAGAGAGGGAGAGAGGGGAAATAAAAGACTCAGGATTCAGACTCTTTTATGTGACCCAGTAAGTAGAGGGATTATAGTTCTCTCGATTAGACCGAGCTTAATCTGCCACTGCATGTATACCATTCATCAGCGGAGATAGAGTAAAACCAAAGAGCACAGCAGGGGGTGAGGGGGCACAGTCAGGGTCTGACATCTGGCTGGAGTAACAGAAAATAAAAAATAATCAGATGAGAACATACATTCTCCAAGAGTGTGTGCATGGGGGGGATATGAAGGATCGGGGAAAGTGGTGCTTACACTATAGGAATCAAGCAAAAGTGCAAATGCATGATTTTATTCTGAAAATATGCCCTAAAATTTTATTTAAAAACAAAAGCCACAAGTTATGTATAACAAATGGACATGACAACTCTGTTTTGCAGCATTATTTCAAGCAACTTCTCACATGAAACATTGGTGGGAACATTGGTCTTAATCTGCATCGCTATTTGTACTCGTTGTGAATACGCAGGCCACAAGAAGTAATTAGGTGGGTTTTATTTTTATTTATCACTTTTACTCGGGACATGCTAGCTGGCAACATAGGATTCCATTCATTATGCTAAGCTAAGCTAGCGGCGACCCTGCCAAACTAAAACAATGCATGCACAGAGACAAAAATGCATTTGCCCACATATCTAAATGTAGGAAAGAATTTGAATAAGCCCTATTTCTAAAAGCGGTGGAGTGTTCCTAAATTAAAAACTGACAACAGCTGACATCTGCATGTCGCAGAGTGCAGAATAAAGGAGCATGTTTCCTTTCTTTCTGGCTATCGTGACTAGAATGAGAGGAATGTAACTGAACATCTGTATTTCTTCCTGTATGTTGAGATGGGGTAGCAGGGTGTGAGGGGAAATTTGTGGAGTACCTATAGGAGGACCTGAGATAAACGGCCAATAGCAAAGTAGCTGTTTAGGTGAGGCACGACACAGTGGAGTGATTATCCGTCTGCTGCTGGTGGTACATGATTATCTTTTTTTTTGTCATGCTACTCGAGTGAGTGCAGGATTAATGGGGCTGATTGCTTTCTCTAGCCCCCCTCTATTTCTCTTCTCTGCTGGTACTTTCTAGCAACCCTGTGGCACAGATACTACCTCTAAGCCACCCCCCATCCCCCAACTCACTTAAATGCAACAGGGGCGCCAACCTCCTTCTATCATGTGGAAACTAATGTCTTCAAATCTGAACAGATAAAATCTAGATGCTGCTAAACTGGAGTTTCGGAGCTGTGTGCATGATTGTAACTGTTTCAGTTCCAGAAAAGCTTGGTTTAAATACCTCCATGATGTTCCTGCCAGAGACCAAGGCTGCCCTTTTCCGTTACCCGTGACCTCAGTCTGAACTTGTTCCAAAGAGTCAACACCCTAAGCTAAACATGTTTACAACAGGAGTCCATTTAACTATGTGTATCTATGGCTATTGTTGATGCACCATACCCTGTGAAGCTCTTCAGACAGGCTGTACTGGGTCACTTGTGTCCCAACATCTTTCCTCCAGCCTAAACTTACACAACTGCGATAGAGTGAGAGAACTCTGGAGTATTAAAGGACTCTTAAGTGCTTGTACTTTCTAGTGGCGATCAGGAGGTGAATGTGCCATTCACGATCTCACAAGCAACACCACAAACATCTTTGTGGCCTCTTGACCTCATTTTGGCCTGCTGTTTAAAGGAATATTTAGCCCAAAAATGTTAATTCTATCAATATTGTCTTATTAAGACTTGTACAAATCACACTTCCTTAACATACAGTGCTTTTGATTTGGGTTTTTCACGTGATTGTGTTTTGAGAAATATAAACTGCTTTTAATGTAAATATTTGTCCTAATTTATCTGCCTGATAACTTTAATTTTATATTTTGGCATCATTACAGCATGCACAGCAATTCAAAACAAAAGCAAAAAATTCTGTCAGTCTGTCAGTAAAAATCTCACCATGTTTAAACCATGTGATATTCTCTGAATCCTCTTAAATGAGGTTAAAACAACCAGACAACCAGATGTTGGATGTGTGCTGCATGGATAAATGGGGCTATAGCTTAATGGAAAAAGTCTCTTATGCTCACCAAGGCTGCATTTATTGACCAAAAATACAGTAAAAAAAAGTATGTAAAATATAATTGCAATTTAAAATCTGTTTTCTATTTTAATATAATATAATTATATACATTTGTGTCATGGCAAAGCTGTAATTCCAGCAGTCTTCAGTGTCACATGTTCCTTCAGAAATCATTCTAATATGCTGATTTGCTGCTCAAAAAAACATTTATTATTATATATGTTGAAAACAGTAATGCTGCTTAATATTGTTTGTGAAAACCTTGATAAATTTTTTGCAGCATTCTTTCAAAAGAAAGTAAAAAAAAACAGCATTGATGTCTAGAAGTCTTTTGCAAAATTATTAGTATCTTTCCTATCACTTTAACCACATTAACATGCCCTTATGGAATAAAAATATAAATTTAATATTGAAAAAAAATCTGATTGACCCCAAACTTTTGAACAGCAGTGTATTTATCCTTTTGATCCATATACTATATTCCAGTATTGTAGGGATATCATTGTGATTGTATGATATGACTGAGTTTACATGCAGACAGCGTGGACACTCATCCTATAAATAATGAAATCATAACTTGTTTAAACAGATCAATGCACAAATGATGGTTTCACGGTTGTTTATCATATATTATTGAAATCAGAATTCCATTTGGTAACTAATAATTGTTTCGAAGCATGACCTGAGAAAAGTAATTTCGCTCAAATTAACAGATTTTCCAGCCACATACAGCTAATAACAATAGCATCCTGACACCTAGGCAGCAAAACACACACTAATAATGTAGTGGGCTCTCTATCGCTCTGCTACATTTAAACACCCCCACCCTTTTACTCAGCCAAAGCTGGACAATTATCCGTAAACAGAACTGAAACGCAAGAAATAAGATGTTTAACAAGTATGACATTAAAAAGCAATCTATCAAACAGTCTTTGCAAAAGCTGTTCAGTGATATTTCAGTGAATTAGATGAAGCATTGAAAATAATGCCACTTGCCACCATAGTGGCAGCCTTAACAAGCCTCATTAACATAAAATACCTCTGGAGCTCTATAGCTCCACCGAACGATAGATGGCTTTATTATTTGGGCTGTATGAAAAAGAGAGCGTGTAGAAAATGACTGGTGAATATAGAACATGGCTGCTAAGCAACAAATAGGGGCGGGGTACTTTTGGTGCCTGTTATCCATCAAAGTAAGCCTGCCGAATCACCTGACTGCTGCACCTTTCAGCGATCTGGTTCCAAGTTATTCATAGAAGCTTAAAAGGATACTCCACCCAAAAAAGAAATTTCATTTACTCGCCCTTATGCTGTCTAAGATGTCTATGACTTTCTTTCTTCTGATGAACACATACCAAGTTTTTTAGAAAAATAATCAATCTTTGTGAATCCATAATGCAAGTGTATGCGACCTCCAAAGCTGACGTTTTAAAAACCATACAAAATGAACACAATGGCCATTCTCCATATGATCCTAGTTGATGAATCAATGTCTTCTAAAGGAAAACGATAGGCGTGTGTAATATTTTTTTTTTACTATAAAAACTATAAACAATCACAGGGCAACTGTCATACATCGCACAAGAAGAGAAGGTCCTCTGTGCTTCTGCATCACTTCTTGTGTGAAACACCAAAGACGCTTTATATTATGTTTTATTAGACAGGTGAGCAACTGTTTGGATCAGTGGCGTAGCATCTAGGCATGTTTTAGTTCTCTTTCTTACCCTCCCTGTTGCACTGTTGCTTCAGCGGAGCCCTCATTTTCAAAACTAACGCTAATAAAAAAAAATTTGCGGAGCACCATGTCTCAGAACAGACTAGGGACTGGCAATTATTTCCATTGAGAAAGCACAAAGCCGTGAATTAAACACCAAGGACATTTTGGATGAACTAAAATTAGTGAGCACTTTTGTGTTTTTACAGTTTGGGCCACCGTGCCAAGATCGTTTGTGCTTGCATGCAGTATTTTAGTATTGACATTGGCAGAGCTTTTTTTAGTTCAGTTCTTGTTGTGAAAAGTTGTTGGCTAGAGAGTTTTTTTATTTTGATATGGTATTGTTAGGTATGGTATTTGTTCTGATATGCTACAGTGAACGTCTATAAATGTCTCTTCGATGTACTTGGGTGGGGGCCCGTGACTAACTTGCTACGCCACTGGTTTGGGTACATTCATCGACAGAACATCATTGTTAGCTCAAAGCAGTTAGTCTTAATGTTTAAATTTGGTTCCCTTTCAGTCAGTACACTCCGAGTTACGTCAGTACTGACGAAATGGGGGTTTCGCTAGAAGCCAGCTGCCTTCGATCTCAATCAAAACGATCCAATGGCATGAAAATGCCATGGATCTGCGGAATTTGCATAATGCAACTCCGCCCCACCCCGTGGGTATAAACGGCGTTGCATTGCAGTCACGCATTACGTTTCTGCTTTGGAGCCGAGTGTTACTTGCCTTCCTGAGAGATTTCTCTTCAAGACGAGTGTCTCCCCAGAGTGTTGGTGTACGGCGCGTTCCAGCGAGTTCCTCATTCCTGTTGATCTGTGCAGTGGTCTGTGCAGGTCTGTGTGTTCTCCCTGGGCGTCTCAGCACTCTGCTTGAGCAAACTCCTCTCTAAAAGAGCTGCACGGGGCGCGTCTTTTTAAAGATGTCTCGCCCGTGTTCCGTTTCTGGGTGCGATTGGCGGGTTAGTCCATCTGATGGGCACGATCGCTGTTTGCCGTGTTTGGGCCTCGTACACACTGAACGGGCGTTCGTGGACGAGTCATGTTCTCATTGCGGGAACATGACCGTCGCAGTGTTGCGATCAAGACTCTGTCCCCTCTACCACACCCTAATCTACTGTCTCCACGACAGGCAGTTCTTTGGCTGGTGGTCAGGGTAATCTGATGGTGACGGTGTGGAACAACCCGACGAACATTCCTCGGGCCACGCCCACCTCTTGCACTCCGCAACCCGTGGTGTTACCAGATGAGGGTGCTGGTGTTTCCCGTCCTGGGCCCAGCATCACATTTGGTGCGCCGGCGGATGACGCCATGTCAATCGCCGCATCACAAGGAGGGCTGGATTCCTCTGGAGATGAGGATTCGGCTGGGCTGCCTCCCTCGGGAATGCCAGCTCTGCCCGAGTCTGATCCAGAGCTGACGGCCATGCTTTCCCGGGCAGCCGAGAGCATCGGGCTTGAGTGGAACCCTCCGCCATGTCCCGAGCGCTCAAGGCTGGATGATTGGTTTCTGGGGGTGCAGGTGCATGAAGAGGTGTCACAGTCGTGGAAGTCCCCGTTGTCTTTCCGCGATCGTTCGACAGCCACTTCCGCCTTCACGGCCGCGGGTACACCGGGGTCCCATCCGTCGAGCACTCTGTAGCGATGCAGTTGTGTCCGCAGAGCACCGCGCCGTGGCGTGGCGACCCCAGGCACCCGTCCAAGGCCTATAACTCTCGTGCATGCTATGCCCATCCTTCAGATCCACCAGGCCAGGGTGCTCAGAGACATGCACGTGCGCTGTGCTGACCCCGCCTTGGTACAGGAGCTGGGCACGGCCACCGACCTCACCCTATGGGCGACGAAGGTGACCGCGCGGGCTATGGGTCAGGTGATGTCAACTTGTGTGGTCCAGGAGCGCCACCTATGGCTCAACCTGGCCGAGATGCGTGAGGCTGACAGGACACGGTTCCTGAACGCCCCCATCTCCCAGGCTGGGCTATTCGGCGGGGCAGTCGAGGACTTTGCCCAACAGTTCTCAGCCGCACAAAAGCAGACTGAGGCCATCAGACATATTCTGCCCCGGCGGCCCGCTGCTGCTCCCACACAGACGCCTCTGCCTGCTCCCCGCCGAGGGCGCCCTCCTGGGGCTCCCGGCCCCAGCAGCAGCCTCCACCCGGGCCGCAGCACGGAGATGGCCGCAGGAAGGCCGCCCAGCCTGTCTCAGCCCCGAAGCCTGCTAAACGGCAGGCTAAGCGGCGGTCCTGGGACAGGCAGCTCGGAGGTGAACTCAGGTCTCTCCCAGGAGATGGTGACAGGACCACTCCTTCCCCCGGATGAGGGCCGGGGGAGAATCTTTTGTTCAATATCCCCGCTGCTGGCCCTAAAAAAGTGGCTTTTGCCCTCTGGGCAACCCCCACATGTGTATTCTCCACGGTAAGTCTCTTGCAGCACGTGTCTTCCCTTGGCAAGTCCCTTGCTATCCTGGAGTGTAATCTTTTCCACCTGCGGCTGGTTTCTCCAGGTCGGGCCATACGTGTATGCTAAGTCCTCCCTTCGGGCAGGCATCAGGTTGCATGTTCCAGGTGGGATATGCTTCCCAGTGTACCTTGGTAGTGAACCGGCTTCCGTCGGATTATCTGGCCCAGGGAGCTTTGGTCCCTCCAGGACGCTGGAAGACAGCCGATGTGGCGTGATTAGATTGGGACCCCCATTTCGTCAGTACTGACGTAACTCGGAGTGTACTGACTGAAAGGGAACGTCTCAGTTACGTATGTAACCCTCGTTCCCTGAAGGAAGGGAACGGAGACATTACGTCCCCATGCCACATCCGCTGTGTCTGCTGGAACGGCCGGGCTCTTAGCCTCGGCTCCTCAGCAGATAAACGTAATGCATGACTGCAATGCAACGCCGTTTATACCCACGCGGTGGGGCGGAGTTGCATTATGCAAAAACAAGTGTCTCATAGCAGCCACCAAGTGAACGCAAAGAGTAGCATTACAACATAACTCAACAAATAAAAATAATGTATCTAATATGATAAAACAGCACTGCGTTACCCCACATATGCATGAAAAGCAGAAGTGTTCGTCTGAGGCATAATAAAAGCTCAGCGAATCAAGGCATCATCAAGCTACACCCTAGATTTGTATAAGCAACCTCTAGCGGCAAAAAATTACATACTGTGGCTTTGGTTGTTGATTGGATGGTGGCGGATCTGAATGCGAGCTTTAAGTGGACTAAATTATCAGAGAAGTCTGGCACACGTCACCAAAGAGAAGGTTAAACGAGGTCACAACATGCATGGATGAATCATTCAATACCATGTATTTAGAAAATACACTGGGTGAATTTTAATTGTTATGCTGAAGGTATGTGTATATACTGAATCTCAAACATAAACCCACCTTGAGAAGTATATTTACTGGAGTAGTGTGACAACCAGTACTGCCTTCCCCTATTATGAGTGCTGTTTAATTGATGTGGTCTGTTCTGTAGCTACTCTAACCCTTGAGGTGGTTTTCATCACTTATGTGTCTGTTTACTCTGAAGGAGAGGTGAGGGGTTTTTAATGACTTGTAGCTCTTCGATACATCATACCTGAAAATATTTGTGCTCAGGTCTTGTTCGAGCGACTGCCATAGCAACTGTTCACAAAGGTGCTCTACGGGACTGTGAGTGATGCAGCCAAGCAGATCACAGTGAGACGTGTGCCTTTGAAGAGCTGGAGAGGCAAAGTCAGGACACTACCAACACTTCAGAGCTTTACAAACATACATCTCTAGTATTTACAAGGAGCCACAAGGTTACTTACTGCACAATAATTCTCCAAAATAAAACATTTACTCTGGTAATTATACCATAACAACATGATTTGCCATCACAAGAGAGATGTGTGAATATCAATAGCTTAACACATACTGACTTCTCATGTATGAAATTCAGATTAACAGAAAAATTGCTCTAAAATCCTGTTTAGTGATCAGCACTTTTTTTTATTATTTAGAAAACAATATAGTTTGGGTAATTAGATATGGGTAATCTGGGTAACGAAACAGCATTTGGCGTCACTGACATCAAATCTGAAAACGTCATGTCTTATTTTACAGACAAGGGCCAGGTTTTTGTTTATAATGACAATCATTGCAAACAAAACATACAGACTGTTTTTGGGGATAATTTTATGGTGCGTTTTTGTCTTGGAGCGTTGCGTTGAAAAAGAGTTTATTCAAAATCATTAATTCCATCATCACTTTTTGATTTTGATGGAAGTCAGTCTAAGAAAACTATTCCTTTTAAAAGGCTTCTGACAGTGCAGACAACTAAGCTAAAACAACTACATATTGCTGCACACAATGGCCAAAATATTGTGTTAAACTCCCTCACTGAATTCCAATGACTTTAGTAAACACCTCACCAGACATACACCCACACTAATAATACAAGAAATACAACGCTGAACTGCTGCTGGCCCACACCTCGAGAGAGAAACAAAAATTGAAGAAATACCATCATCTGTAAATATTCATATTTTATGTTTGCTCAGAGCAAGTGGAAGGCAGTCATAAGCTGACCTAGTTGTTGAAGTTAAAATTCTATAACTTGCTGATTTGTCTGAGGTACAATACACAAGGGTACCGCTTAGTGGGAAAAGAAAAACAAAGAAATGTTTATGAAAAATGTTAGTCTTATGGGATTGTGTTGATTCACATAGAATATAATCATACTGCAGTCATCTTTCATAACATGAAGAATACCCAAATGGGAAATAGAAAATTGTATTATCATAGTCGTTTCTAGACGCATTACATTATATGGCTATACTAGGAATCACTTAAATAAATTAATCATACATTCAGACTTACATATGCTAAAATCAATTATACACTAAGGTACGATATGAACAATTACATATGTTCACAATTAGATTAGTATGAGGATTGCCGAATGACTATTCTACTAACCGGTTTCAACTGGGCTATAATTAAGCCAGTTTCAGATTCACCTATCCCAGATTGGATCCATTTCTTAGGGGGTGTTTATTTTAAATACCTTCTTGCTTTCAATAATAACAGTTAGATGGAGTGACAAGGAAACACACGAGATAGATAGATAGATAGATAGATAGATAGATAGATAGATAGATAGATAGATAGATAGATAGATAGATAGATAGATAGATAGATAGATAGATAGATAGATAGATAGATAGATAGATAGATAGATAGATAGATAGATAGATAGATAGATAGATTTCCACATAAAGTATAAAACAAAACAAGGCTGCCTATTCTCTTGAATGAAGAATGAAGTCTTACATGTGTATGGATGTCAAAATTTCACGTGGGGTGTCATTTGCCAGTCTAACTGCATCAAATGGAAAGTGGCATCTGTTGAAACTTCCTGATGAATAATGGATAGGATTGGAGAAGCTTTAGGCCTGATCCACACCAGTTCCTCATGTGCAGGAGGCTGGCCTAGGGTACCTTAGCTCACACACCTACGTAAGTTACCCATTGAAAAAAAATCAGACAAATCAGCCTAACAAATCAACTTAGCAACATATAATTATTATAACAAATCGCATTTCTAAAGATTTGCCCCTTGTCAAAAAATCTGTAAGAATTTCTAAAGGAAATCTGTACAGGATTCCATTTAGAATTTCTATCATATTTTGGAACCGTTGCTATAGGATTCCGTTCGAAATAATAATCTTATAGGATATGTCTTGTCCTATAAGATTCTTATCTGATTCCTATTGGATTCTGTGGGAATTGTCTTATAAGATAATACATAAATATCCCGTAGGATAAATCCTAAAGAATTCCAATAAGAAATCTGTACAGGATTCCATTTAGAATTTCTATCATATTTTGGAATCGTTCCTATAGGATTCGTTTAAAAACTTGTAGGATAATTTATGTCTTGTCCTAAAAGATTCTTATCTGATTCCTATTGGATTATGTGGGAATTGTCTTATAAGACAATACATAAATATTCTGTAGGATAATTTCTACAAGATTTTATTGAATCCAATTGGGTCTCTCTCTCTCTCTCTCTCTCTCTCTCTCTCTCTCTCTCTCTCTCTCTCTATACACACACACACACACACACACACACACACACACACACACACGGTTTTGCTATCTTTGCTGTGAATATGCCTTCCCTACCATGTAGAAAGCAAAAAAAAAGAAGAAAAAAAATGTATGCCACTAGTAGCCTATGTCTGAATACTTGGTACACTGTAAGAAAAAACATTTGTCGAATTAGACCCTTTTCACATACTCAGAGCGGAAGTCGTCATAGTTGGGTTAACTTTTACAGCGGTGAATGAGAGAATACATTAAATATATTTTTGTGTGCCCATTTGCTCAAATAGCAAAAGAAAAATGCCAACTCGTGTAAAAGAGAGAAAGATGAAACACCCACACAGCAGCGCTAACTTGTTTTTTGTAATTTGATGCAAAAGTAATAAAATCCAAATTATTAGTGTTATAAAAAAATGAAAATAAAATGAAAATGCAAAAAGACTGCAGGATTTCCAATATTGTGGACCGTTAAAACGCATCACAGTCTGTGAAAAGGGTCTATATACTAGCACAAACACACACACACACACACACACACACACACACACACACACACACACAATGTTCCTCTAAAAATGTTAAATGTTCATGTTCACTCTGAAATGAAAATAAAGTCATATTTTACTCACCCTGCTGATGTTCTATGTCCTTCTATCTTTTTTGAAATGTTGAAAAAGCGTCCTGCACGCGCTCCTCCAAATAATAATGGTGATTGGCGACCCAAAACCAGTCTAAAACTTAACAAAAAGTATCACGCAATGACACGGAGGCGTGCGCCATATATGGAAAGTGTTCAGAGGAATACTGTAAGGTTTTGCGAGAAAGAAACCATGTTATTAAGTCAAAACACTCTGCGCACGTTCCTCTGAGTGTGTGCTCTAAGTTAGCCGTCAGCACGCCGCTCACGCAATGTTGTCATGACAACCGGTACAAAGTATTCGCTATTCATTATAGTATTATTGTATTATTTATTATTATTAACCTTAAAAGAGAGTTGCGTTTGTTTATATTGAGTCTGATTTCTCAAAATGGTGTGTGTGTGTGTGTGTGTGCTTACTCTGGGTGTCATGACATCAGTAGTAATAGTAATATGCTGATGGCATATCGGAGGTTTTTCTAGCTTAATTACTGAAAAAATACACTACAAGATGATTTGACATGTTATTACATATCTAGAACCCATGGTATTGCCAAGTGTTATCGCGCACTGTTTTGGAAAAAAATATTTCACCTGCAGTAAGTTAACGTTACTATACACTTCATGACCTTCGTCGCAAAGGACAGGATACAGGATTTATTACACTAACGCCGGCTTCACACCGCACACGCTAGTAGTGCGTTGGCAGGGCAGAAGCGGTGCGTATGTATGGAGAGCGGGAGCCGCGCGCGTCAGTTGTGCATTCACACTGGCTGCGTTTGCCTCGCGCAGCCGAACCGCGGCTCGTATATTGCAAATACAGACGACTATCGTCAATTCTGTAACTTTCCCGGTGTTCTCCTCCGACCCCTGTCTGTCTCGTGCTTTGATTAATGATGGGCAGCATATATCTTCTGCAAATGCGACTGTGTTCTCCTCTTTCCCAAACACACATAACATGCTGTATAAAGGTAGTTTACGTGATAAAAGTACTCTTAATGTTAAAATAAGGCTCTAGTTTTAATCATTTAAACAGGCATTTGAAGTTTGAGCAAAAACTGGCAGTGATGTGTTTTCCAGTATTTTATTTTTTAAAAATCACAGCGCCGGATGTCATATGGTGTTTGTGAAACACACAGAACACTTCACTACATGATTTCAAGGTGAAATTAGTTATTTTGCATGTTAATCAGGTCAGTTTTGATCAGAACAATGCACTGTGGCTTTAATTCAGCGTGAGCAGCGCGTCAAAAATAGACGCGGCACTGATGCTTCTGCTCTGCTCCTGCTGCGCTGCCTCTGCTGCCGGTGTGAATGCACTAATCTGTTAACATGAGCGCCGAAAAAAATATGCGTAAGCAGCGCGTATTTTTTTCGGCGCTTATCGTTCTAGAATAATTTGATGAAGCGACGAGAATAGTTTTTGTGCGCTGAAAAAAAACAAAATAACAACTTATGGTGATGGGCCAATTTTAAAACACGGCTTCACGAAGCTTCGGAGCTTTATAAATCAGCATCGATTCTTGATTCGGATCGCATGTCAAATGGCCACGCTGCTGAAATCACGTGACTTTGGCGATCTGAACCGCTGATTCATAAACCTATGAAGCTTCGAGAAGCCCTGTTTTGAAATCAGCCCATCACTATATAAGTCGTTATTTAGTTTTTAAATAACCTTTCTGAGCCATCGGATTTCAACAAAAATATCTTAATTTTTGTTCCAAAGATGAATGGAGGTCTTACGGGTCTGGAATGGCATGAGGGTAAGAAATTAATGACAGAACTTTCATTTTTGGGTGAACTAACACTTTAAAGTATACAAACGATTTAATCCTTGAGTTAACTGTCCGAATGAATCAATTGAATCGATTCATGTGGCCGTTGTGTTGACCGGTTTGATCCCTTTCTTTTACTGTCTATGGTTTGATCCAAAAGAGAGATTCAGTCACGAATCGGGAATCGCTAGTCTTGATTCTCAATAAACGAAAAAAGTAAGGGACGCACGACTGCTGATGGAAAATGTTTATTGTGTCATTATACGCTAAAATCCCTCGTCAGACATGTGTTCATAAGTAAAACTTTAGTGTGGTTCGTAGCAGAGGTTTTCTTACTAAAGGGATACTTCAGCGCTGGGAAGATGAATCTGTATTTAAACTGGGTCATTAATGTAGTAGAAATGTGAAATTATTTTTGAATTTGGTGCCTTCTAGACTGAGAAAACACAGAAAATGTATTTTTGTCTCATGGGGATGAAAGACAACAATTCCCAGAATGCACGTCGCTGCCCTCCTACTCTAGGCACGGCAAAATGCATGTACCTAAATGTAATTTATTCTTAATAGAGATGCATCGCTGAAGTAATTAAAATTAATAATAAAAAGAATGAAGGTCTGTTTAACTTTTTTGTTTTATGTCCTATTAACCAAATTCTATGAATCTTGAATGTGTCCATAGGCAGAAAGAAGAAATATTTATCTTGGTTTTTTTTTCCTCGTTGTTGTTGTTTGAGGATATTGTCACATCAACACAAGACAAACTGGTGCGAGGACTCAAGTGCAGAAAAAGAAGATTTATTTATAAACAAAACATAAACACAAACCAAAAACCCACAGGGGGCAAAACAATAAACAATAGAACTGACCACATACCAAAAGGGTCACGGGGAAACGGGAGACGTAGACATAAAAGCGATCCAACAAAGACTGACAAACACAAGGAGTATATAAAGGGAACAAATCAGATAACAAGGGGGAGGGATCAGACAATGACAGGAGCACATGCTCAACATGACAAAACCCACATGTAAACACAAGACAGGACAGGCATGTGACATTACCCCCTCCTTAAGGAGCGGCTACCAGATGCTCCACTAAGGATGGGAGGGACAGATCAGGGGGGGACGGGAGGGACAGAACAGGGCAGGGACGAGAGGAACACAGACCAGGGACACAAACCAGGGCGGGACGGGAGGGACACAGACCAGGGCGGGACGGAGGGACACAGACCAGGGCGGGACGGGAGGGACAGACCAGGGGGCACGGGAGGGACAGACCAGGAGAGCACGGGAGGGACAGACCAGGAAGGGGAAAACAAGGGAGGGACAGGGAAAACAAGTTCAGGAGGCCATGGTGGCCAGCTAAGTTCAACCGGCGCAGAGTCCACCGGCGCAGAGTCCACCGGAACAGGGACCACCGGCACACGATCCAACGGCACTGGGACCACCGGCATTCGATCCACCGGAACACGATCCACCAGAACTGCCTCCAGAGTTTTGGGTAAGGCCCTGTGCCTTTCCCAAGCATGCAGGACTGCCACCATGAAGCATCCCATCACAGCCCTCCAGGCCGTGTCTGGACTCGGGACCACTGGAACAGGTATCACCGGAACAGGAACCACCGGAACTCGATCCACCGGAACTGGGACCACCGGAACACGATCCACTGGCACTGGGACCACCAGAACACGATCCACCGGAACACAATCCACCGGAACTGGGACCACGATCCACCGGAACTGGGACCACCTGGACACGATCCACCGGGACACGATCCACCGGGCCTGGGACCACCGGCACACGATCCACCGGAACTGAGGCCACCGGAACTGCCTCCGGTGTTTTGGGTAAGACCATGTGCCTTTCCCAAGCATGCAGGACTGCCACCATGAAGCATCCCATCACAGCCCTCCAGGCCGTGTCTGGACTCGGGACCACCGGAACAGGAACCACCGGAACTCAATCCACCGGAAATGGATCCACCGGGACACAATCCACCAGAACTGGATCCACTGGAACCGGGACCTCTGGGTAGGTGGCAGATGTGGTGACCCTGTTCTTCCTCCTCCCTCTCCCCGAAAGGGTATTCGGAGGACTGGAGACTTGGCAGTCTGTGGGGAAAAATGGGGGAGGGCCAAGAGGTGAAAGACCACCCCTCCAGGGCACTCCTCCACCATCACGATCAAACACATACCCCACAAACTGCCAAAATGATAGCTTCCCCAGCATTCCCATCTCCCAGGCGATGATAGGATCATTGAGGCGGTTGTTAGAAATGTCCTTAAGTTCAGCCTGACTGATGTTGAGCCCCTCCGCTGCAAACAGGAACCGGTAAGCAAACTCCTTAATGCTGGTTCCCTCCTGCCTTAGGGAAAGGAGTCTGCTTTGCCGTACTTCCCCTGATGCAGCGGAAGGGCAGGCAGATGGGAATAGGAAGATTCCCATTCTGCTGAGTCCTCTGACTGTCGGATCGTTCTGTCACGTCAACACAAAAGACAAACTGGTGCGAGGACTCAAGTGCAGAAAAAGAAGATTTATTTATAAACAAAACATAAACACAAACCAAAAACCCACAAGGGGGCAAAACAATAAACAATAGAACTGACCACATACCAAACGGGTCACAGGGAACCAGGAAACGTAGACATAACAGCGATCCGACAAAGACTGACAAACACAAGGAGTATATAAAGGGAACAAATCAAGCAGGGAATCAGGGAACACAGGTGGGGCAAATGAAACCAATAATCAGATAACAAGGGGGAGGGATCAGATAATGACAGGAGAACATGCTCAACATGACAAAACCCACATGTGCACACAAGACAGGACAGGCATGTGACAGATATGTGATATCTGTACTGTGAAGCATTCTTGTTGTATGCTGAAATTAGGGATTTGAATTGTTACCATAATTTTTTTATTAATATTATATGGAAGCTTGGTTGAGCCACTGAATAAAAAAACGTTAAAAGATAATTGTGACTTTTTATCTTGATATTGCGAGTGTCAGGACACGGAAAACCCCATAAAAGGATTAGTTCACTTCTTTCTGATGAACACAATCCAAGTTATATTAATAAATATCCTGACACTTCCAAGCTTTACAATGGCAGGGATGGGATCCATTTAGTTTGAAGCTCAAAAAAGTGCATCCATCCATTTACATACTCCACACAGCTCCGGGGGTTAATAAAGGCCTTCTGTAGTGAATCAATGGGGTTTTGTAAGAAAAATATCCATATATAAAACTTTATAAAGTAAAATATAGCTATCGCCAGACTGCCTTTTGTATTCAACTTGGGCAGAAAGTGTAATGCCTCTCACAGTTCATAGTGCTTACACTACATCCAACGTTATATGTCACGCCAGTTACACGATTCCGTAAGTAAATAATTCCTCATAAATAATTGCATATGCCCCTTTATTCACAATGGAACACTAGCAATAGAGTGTATTTAATGTTAAAAGACAGAAGAAGACTGTAGAAAAAAAAAACAAAGATGCCTAAACATATTAAACTATGTTTCCATTTTTACAATGATGTGATTATTTTTAAATCGATTTCTAATCCAGAGGTCTGTTAATTATGCATATTAACTTTAAATTAATTTGAAAATTGAATTTCTCTCCGAACATCTTAGCAGATGACAACATTCGACTGTATACGTATGTGCACTTCTGGCAGCTCAGATTAAGTCTTTTAAGATTTACCTGTAGGTAATATAACCAAACATAATTAAGGGGGAAGCCCCAAGGCATGAAGTTGATTGAAAGGGGCTTGATTAATTTTCTCCTACAAGAATACATTAATAGTTACCAAATCCATATTTCAAAGGAGGCATTTTAATTTGTATTACCTTCCATTTCAAGTTATTTATTAATTGTAGAGTTGACCTCACTGTTTAAACTAAACCTTCTGCATTATCAGTCCAGTGCAAACAAGCATCTCCCTTTAGACATGACATTAGTACATTAGTAAATTTACTCGTCTGTAATCCCTGAAATACAATCAAGGGTTATTAAAACTCATGCAAGTGCAAAACCGAACAAAACACACCTTGAGTTTCAGGCAGCTTTAAATCTGTGCATAATATTGTATCATAACCAGGGTGCGAATAACATAAGGCACATTTTGAGTTTTAAAACATTTCAGTATTTAGAAGTGAGTTAAAACATTTCACATGGTGCCAAGATACTATAACAACAGATGGTACGTGTGTGCTTCCTAATATCAGTATTGTGTGGTATATGTTAAAAAAATAAATAAACGAGAAACTTAAAGTTAAGTTGAGATTTTGTCAAGAGAAAAAAAGTGCAGATACCGTATATGTAGTACAGCTTGTAGTTAGTCTACTTTTGCAGATATAGGTCTACTTTGGCAGGTACACCCAGCAGACACACATTTTCAAATAATCTGGCTTGGATACCTAGAATTGTTTAATGTTTTAGCCATTTTTTCCCTTCCCTGCTGGCAGAAAGGAGCAGAAATTGAAAGGTGTTTTTAATCTTCTCCCTGTCCCCTTCTAATAGTATGAAATAGTACAATCTCAGAATCATACTGAAATGTATGAAAGTCTCATATATATTGAGGACTGGAATAGCTGTACATCTTGACATTCATAAATCAAATGTGATTACATATTCAGAAGAGGCTTGTTGCCCCACCACGAAAAGGAACAGCGATACATAACTCCTAACAAGCCACATGTGAGACAGATCCACGCAGGGGGTCCACATATGTACCCAAGTTAAGTGTGTTAATTTATGGCTGTTTGCTAGAGAGAGGGCAGAGATTCCCACGAGACTACAGCAGGTAGTGATATATTTGAATAATAATGCAGAACTATTTAAACTTGGTCCCGTGTGTGGTTAAACCTGCATGTGCGATTAGCATAGACTCTTGGCACAGGTTTCAGGGAGGATCTAAAAAAACTGAATGAGAGCTGTAGGACACATCAACCCTAGCAACATTTTTAGCATCCCAGGCCCAGTGGAAGAAAAAAAAAACATGCCTGTGGCAAACAATTTTGCAAAGTGATATTACATTGCGGCTTCTTATTACGTTTCATGATACTTTGAGTGAGTGACCCTTTAAAGCGCATTCATTTTTATCCAAAACTGATTAACATATCTAAATGAAATGTCCAGTGAGTGGCATTTAAAGTACGTTCAGTTTTATCTGAAATAGATTAATGTGAATCTGGTAATGTTTTATTGAATTGGTGGTTGTACGTATCACAGCAGTTCAGAAATGAAATGTCCAGTGAGTGGCTAAAATGCTATATTGTACACTAAACCTGTGTTAAAACAAAAGCAAACATTGAGCATCCACCCCAAAGCAACCATCCCATTTTTTCTCTACACGTCTTTGAATCACACTGAAAGTGTGATTTGTGTTTCATGGGACTTGTAAGTGCAGTGCTTTACCAGGTGAGCTACCGAGCAAGTTTACTACTTTAGAAAAGCCATACATATGGAGCTAGTTATGAGATGTCAACATCCAAATCTATTAGTACAAATCATGCACTATGGTAAAAGTGTACTGAGGTAATAACATAATATTGTGCAAGGAACCTTATTAATTGATAATATTCCTCTGTAATTATACTTTGTGTGAGCAGGAATAAAAGTTGTTGATGTTTTACAGCATCTAATGTTAATTTCAGCTGGAAACTGCAGTAAATTATATGTATAGGTATATGTTTTTGGAGATTTTTCAGAAGGAGGCTCATTTTTCCAAAGAGAGCCTGTTGTTTATTATATCTAAACTAAAAGGGAAAAATTAGAATTCTGCATTAACACCAAAACCAAGCCATGAGACCAGCACCTCACCACTCTTAAGCATAATATGCTAATAATCATCAAAGCGCTCAGTGGACACTAAACAGCTTGCTGAATGCAAATTACGCATCTTTATTCTAATCTTAAGTTGTGGTGTTAATTATCTAGGTCTGACAGGGCCTGCACTTGTAAACAGTATGCTTGCGTGCTTTCATCGACCACTCGCTAAGTGCAGCTGGTCATCTGGACAGGTTAGTAGGTGCTACTGTCAGTTATTTCATGAGATAGTGGTGCACAGTTTAGTACATCCCCCCTACACACACATGCATGCTCTCTCTGTGAGGCTGCATGTAACACATGGCCCTTTAGTAGTGTACTAAGAGCCTCTCCATCTCCCATTATGGCTCTGGCTGGCACATGCTATTCGCCAACTCATGCTTCTCTAAAAATACCCTACACTGACCTAGCAGGGCACTCTATAGGGATAAATTGACAAGTATAAACAAGTCAAGAAGTCTTTTTAAAATGCTGGCCCCCATGAGAGAGATATGCAAGGGAGCACTGTTTACTTAGCAAATTAGTTTGCAAGCTAATGGGCAGATACCCCTCTAGCCACCCTAGTAAATGATATAAAGCCATAAGTGGCTCTCTGAGCTTTCGAGTGAGGGTTTAGTAGAGCCCTTCGAAATCCTCCACATGTCCGTCTGTTTATGTAGCCATGAAAAAGGTACATGATGACTGGTAGAGCTAATGGAAAGAGCTCTAAAGCATGATTTGAATAAGTAGTTTGAAAGCTAGTTTGTTTAGCAAAGTCCATACGATTGTTTAATTGAATGCAGAGCATCAGTATGATCATGCTCACAGCTACACTACTTTAGAATAGTAAGTTACAAGTTTGTTTGACAAGGAAATACTAAACACAACTGATCAAATGTAAATAACAAACATAGTTCGGTAGCAAAATGAATAGGTATATACATTTTTAAAAGCAAGAAGAAAAGTATCTATTTATAGTTGACTTCTAAAGCTGTGCATCCAGTTAACCACTGTATTTTGATCCAAATTCTTCTGTCACTTAGAATCAGCTAAAGCATATGCCACAATGGACAGGTTATATGACATGAACATCCTCAAACCATGAATAACACAAGGAAAACAAAAATATGACCCAGACTACATTAAATTAATGGTTTTGTTTACCACAATGCACATTTGGTGTAGTGAATTCACCAATAGCAGCAGGGTTTCCATTCATATATTTGTATGTAAATTTTGGAACATGACATAAAAATTGATGAATGGAAAGGAAACACCAAGATTTGAGTAATATCTAAAAAATCTGCATAAATAATTGAGATATATTATACTCTATTATGAAAAGAGTTAAACAGCATTATTGCAAAATATTATTATTTAGTGATTTCTAGAAACATGGAAGCTTGTTTCTGCCATGGAATATAATTGCAACTTTTGACTTTATAACACGCAATTGCAACTTTATATCACACCATTCTGACTTTATAACTCGCATTTGCGACTTTATATCACACAATTCTGATTTTATCAACTCAACTGAGAGTTTATATCATGCAATTCTGAGAAAAAAAGTCTGAATTTTGTGATAACAAGCAGCAACTAGCTTTTTTATAGTTTATTTAGTGGCGAAAACAAGCTTCCATAAGAAACTGTTCTTATTATTATCAATGTTGAAAACTTTTGGGCTGTGTATTATTTTTGTGGAAATAAATTTTTTTCAAGATTGTTTGTTGAATAGAAAGTTAGACTCAAACTTGGGTCACCCAGAGCACCGCCCATATGGTTAATGGCTCCAATGTGAAAGTATTAATTTCTTACCCAAAAAAGAAGTCTGACCATAAACCTTTGAATGATGGAGTATGATTTTTGTATTGTGCTGGGTCACCACTTGATTTCCAGTGTAAAATCTGTGAGCTGAAGCGAAAAGCAGCTGCAAATCACTGTTTTAGATACATCACAAAAACATTTTTAGCATAAAAATTCAAGCAACATTTAAAGGTGCCCTAGAATGAGTTGAAACTATATTTTAAATGATTCTCTGATATCTACATAGAGGCTATATGACTTATTTAAGGGCAAAAATTGTCCAGATACTGTTTTTCCATTTACAACCCCAGAAATAGTCCTTAAATGGTCTGTTTTTGCCTTTATTTGGAAGGGTCATGAATATTAATGTCGAGTTCTGCTTTGATTGGACGTTTCACTGCCAATCAGAGCAGTGCAAGATCATACTGTCTTCAGTGACAGCAAACACATCTACATTATTCTGTCTGTCATGACAATGGAGAGATTATGCATCCATCCTTATGTTTGATCCTGTTTCTGGCTAAGATTGGCCAATTGTTTTGAGATTGGAAATGGACGCTTTGAGTGGTAAGTTTAATCTTTATTTGCAGTATTTGCAGTTCATCCTGGCCTTGAACATGTGCTGGTATATGCAAATGTTGGGGACGTACATATTAATGATCCCGACTGTTGCGTGACAGTCGGTGTTATGTTGAGATTCGCCTGTTTTTCCGCTGTGTTTTTCACAAACGAGATTTAAGGAGGAAACAATGGTGTTTGAGACTCACTGTATGTGATGTCCATGTTCTGAACTCTTGTTATTCAACTATGCCTTGGTTAATTAAATTTTTCATTCTAGGGCACCTTTAAAGATCACAACAGTCTTGGCGCATGTAACCTGTTGTTTCTCTTCCAGCAAGGGCCATTTGCAGCTGACGTCTATAGGAGGGAGATAATTTCCTGCTTTACCTCCGAGGCAGCTGCAGCTCAGGCCCATTGACATTCAGCATGCAGGAGGGAAGAGTGCAGAGACTGGCATTAGAGACAAGGGAGAAAAGAGAAATAGGAGCACTCTTAGGCAAGAACCTGTCTCTGCGTGGAGATGCAATCTGCAGGAGCATATGGGGCGATTTCTCCCCACGACCTCATGCCCGGCTGATCCAGTCTGTTGCACTTCAGGTTTATTATAGAGACCACAATGGAGAAAATGAGAGGGGGGACTGTCATAGCCAATCATAGGAAGTGACAGTACTGCCTCAAAACATACAGGCAGCACTTTTGTTTTATTATGCACGTCTCGCTTTGATTTGTGGAGGGCGAGTACTTGGAAGAGCTGCTCTATATCCCAGCACTGGCATTACACCAAAGAATTGCATGGGTCGCAGCACTCTGCACGGCATAGTGCATTAGTAATTGTCCCATAGATTAATTCATGAGCCTGAGGACAAATCACCAAGTAGTAGACTGAGAGATGAACTTTGGTGCCATTCGTCAGATGTTTGACATGTATTACTGAGCAAAATGAAGAGCAGATGCAGAGCATGAAAGCGTTCGTGAAGATCAGAGAGGAAGAACATAGGGACTCACATTTACAGGATTATGAGCACTTCTGCAGGGCAATCAATAAAAATTCATTCCGATAAAATATTTAGAAGACCAAATCTGACAAAATATATGTCGTTAATTGTATCCTGTCATTGGACTGGGTACTTGATATATCCAGGCTGCATTTTTAAAATGACATGCTGATGGGTTGTGCCCCGAAGAATAAGTAGAGTACGCCTTTGATGAAAAATTCAATTACAAATAAGATGTGATAAGAAGAAATTTGATTTAGTTTTTGATCCAATTAGATCTCTCGTCCTGCTCTCTAAGAGCAAAGTTGAGCATTCTGTTAAACTTAAAATGTAAAAGTTTGAAAGTTTGTCACCCACACATAACGATGTTAGATACAGGGCCATACAGCTTAACAAATGCCTAGCATACTAGCATCACTAAGCATTGCAGCTTTCCTAATATCCCCCTCTTCTCTCTGACTGAGTTATTCAGGGGATTAGCAGACCATTATTTTTATTTATTTATTTATTTTTTCATAGTGCACAATGGCAAAGCTTAGCGGAGGCATTTTTCTGGCTGCGATTAGACGTGCCTTTAAAATATGCAAAATATAAATGTGGGTCTATGTTAGACAAGAAGTTATGCCTGCCCAATATTTTACTCATTTAGTGTTTAACTGGTGACATGAAATCAAAATATATTCCATTCAAACAGTTTTTTTTGTCTAATGCTCACCAAGGCTGTATTCTTTTAAACTATATATGCAGGAAAAACAGTAATATTATAAAATATTATTACGATATTATTACAAATTAAAATAACTGTTTTTAGTAAAGCAATTTATTCCTGTGATGGCAAAGCTACATTTTCAGCTTCAGTATCACATGATCCTTCAGAAATCATTCTAATATGCTGATTTGCCCCAAATAACAAAAAAATTTCTACAGTTCAGTGGCTTTCGCACAATTCATTGGTGTGATCACAAACAGCACGTCATTTCTTCACTTTTCCTAATTGTTTGTGTATTAACCACCTTGGGTACAATTATAAATTGCTTAAATTGCAGATAATGTGTTATCATATGCTTATGATGATGTTTAATTTAAGCTTTAGGTGTCTTTATCTTGACGTGATTTTAAATATTGCGGATTTCAATGCTATACAGGTCTTGGCTGGATACTTTGGCACAATGATATGGATAATCTCCCCTTGAACACTCAGATTATGATTGCGGAAATGAAGCTGCATATTTCCCAGAGGTATAGGAGTGTGTTTGTTTAGTAAACACAGCTACAGCATGACAAATTCCCTTCTATGGAGGTTATAGTTTCTAAATCTCTAAGCTTGCTTACATTTACTGAACACATACACATGTATGTACATTCGCTCATCCCTCTTACACCCTGAGATTTGCTCCAATTTCCATCATTAATATTTCTGAACATAGCTATCCAAGGTCATTATTAGAGAGCAGACCGTTAAACCCTGGTTGTGACATTTATTGTGAACGGCTCATCTCTACAGTATGTGCTGGATTTCACCCGCCTCCAGTGGCCGAATAAATGCAACAGAATTGCGAGTCTGTGTCCTGCCCATGTGCAAGTATTGAAACTCTTTTTTTTAAGTCTTTTTTTACTATCTTAGCATATATCCTTCTAATGCAGCTGTCAAGATATGTGTTTCCCATTCACAGCTGTGATATACAGTTTAATTATAAATGTCCTTCAGTGATGTCTTCAGAGCCCTGAATATTTGGCCATATTTGTCTTTTAGCATAAACTAAGCTGTAGGAATCTCAGAGCAGACCCACAACATTATCATCACATCTCAATTAGTTGATATTTGGCTTTCATAAGAGTCTGCTTATTTGGTTGTAGCCTCAGGGCTCCCAAATACTGTTTCTTTAACATCTATTATGATTCAGTTGTTTTCATTCGTAACTTCCCCTTGGGTATTGTGGGTATAGCGCCCCATATTCCGGTTAAAATAAGTATCTTGACAAGTCCATTGTAGGCCTTGTCCCAAATGGCAAATTTCATATGCACTTTCGGTCTTGTGGACTTACAGTGGCTGCAGAGTATTTGTGTCTGTTAAGTTCCCAGACCGTAGGGTGTCCCATTTGTCATTTTAGGTTTCAGAAGGGTGCTTGCGTGCGTCCCCTTTGTGGTCGATATGGGCCCTTGATGCACACTTTTGCCATGACTTCCTTTTACACTGAAATGCCTTCTGTTTGCACTGAAAAGTTCACATACATACACATATGAAATCACTCGCATATACATATATACACAACTAAAGCATGCATCCACGTTTTATTTTGTATGTATGCGCGAGTGTTTTATGGATGTGTATGCGCGAATCGAGTTTATATGTATGTGCGAGTGTTTATAGGTGTATGCATGGACGTTTATATGTATGTGCGAGTGTTTATAGGTGTATGCATGGACGTTTATATGTATGTGAGAGTGTTTATAGGTGTATGCATGGACGTTTATATGTATGTGCGAGTGTTTATAGGTATCAACCTAGCATCAAGTTTATATGTATATGCAAGTTATTCACAAGTGTGTATCCATTCATTACTATCATTATATGTATTGGTATGGATTTCATATTAGTATGCACGTGTATTTCATATATGTATTTTGAACATCCAATAGTATACATGTATATGCAAGTAATTTATAGGTGTATATGCACTTTGTGTTATGTATGTATTGATAAGCGAAGTTTGATTTAAATCCTACGTGGCGACTCGTATCTTCCCGACAGTCAAAGTGGCATTATGTCATAAAAAGTCCGGACTCGTAGGAAGGGTTTAGGGTGCCATTTGTCACCCTATCATCTATCTATCTATCTATCTATCTATCTATCTATCTATCTATCTATCTATCTATCTATCTATCTATCTATCTATCTATCTATCTATCTATCTATCTATCTATCTATCTATCTATCTATCTATCTATCTATCTATATATCTATCTATCTATCTATCTATCTATCTATCTATCTATCTATCTATCTATCTATCTATCTATCTATCTACACACACACACACATATATATTGTATATATACATACACACATACATATACAATATACCTAGTGTGTGTGTGTGTGTGTGTGTGTGTGTGTGTGTGTGTGTGTGTGTGTGTGTGTGTATATATATATATATATATATATATATATATATATATATATATATACATTCCAGGATCTGAATGTTTTTGAAAGGCACTGAAGGAAGGTAACATCATATTATAAATCACGCACATGATCTAATTGCATCTTTTTGAACATCCAGTGCTCAGCTTCTAAATATTTTTGGGTAAGACCACAGAGGTCCAAAGATTTGTTTAGTCAGAGTACATGAATATATAGACTAGACTAGACTAGACTAGACTAGACTAGAATAGAATAGAATAGAATAGAATAGAATAGAATAGAATAGAATAGAATAGAATAGAATAGAATAGAATAGGATGATTTTAGAATATAGAATACGTTTTTTTTATGCCTCCCGGAATGGTGCGGTTATATAATTTACCAGCAGGGGGCAACTGCCCACGCTAACTAGCCAAACCTTGACCCCTGCAGTGAAACATGATTATGTTTAATTAATCATGTAAAATGAATAAGCTCAATACATATGGGTGTGTTTAAAACAAGTTGGTGTAGGATAGTTCATAGCACTTAAAATAATAGCAGATAATAAGCCGCATTATATTTGTACTAACACACAAACATTGATGCAGGATTATTAATGTACTGTTTTTGCTTCAAATAGATGTTGACAACATGGGACTGTTTTTAATTTTGATGCTGAATGTACACTGATATTCACACAGCGGTATGCCCATGAGTTGATCTATCTATCTATCTATCTATCTATCTGCTATCTATCTAGACACACACACACATATATTGTATATATACATACACACTGTACATATACAATATACCTAGTGTGTGTGTGTGTGTGTGTGTGTGTGTGTGTGTGTGTGTGTGTGTGTGTGTGTGTGTGTGTGTGTGTGTGTGTGTGTGTGTGTGTGAGATATATATATATATATATATATATATATATATATATATATATATATATATATATATATATAAGATATTGGTGTGTGTTTGTCTGTGTCATTCGAGGTAACATGGGCTGGGGAAAAGTCGTTTCTGTCTTTCGATCAGACACAGCTCAGGTCTGGAAAAGGAAATATTTTTCATCTGTCAAATGCTTATCAAAAAAAATGTGGGGGTCTATATAGAAAGTGAGTTCCCCTGATGTGAAGGAAGCCTTTTTTAAACCGTAAATATACCATGATTAAAGCTGCTGTGAAAGCTTGTATCCACCACACACACACACACTCATAAGAAAAAAACAACTCTATTTCACATAATTGTGATGTTATGTTACTGGATTGCAACTTTATAATTTATCATTTCAATTTCATATTTCATCCATTTGACCAACTTTTCATAACAGATTTTTATAATTAATTTGTTTTACTTTATTTTGTACAACTGAGATTTTGTATCTCAGAAGTGTGACTTTTTTCTCATAATTGTGCACTTTTAACTTTTTTCTCATAATTGTTTTAATCACAATTGTGATTTTATCTCACAGTTGTGACTCTCAAAAATGGATATTTCTCTTACCTGCAATTTTAAATAGCAACTTTGTATCTCAGAATTGTGATTATTTGTCTCATAATTATGACTTTGCCTTTAATTGTGACTTTATATCTCAAAACTGCAACTAATTTTCTTTTATTTTTGATGTTTCTAAAAAACACTTTACCCCATTACTCGTTATTTAATTTACCCTGCACTACATTCATTTTTTTATACTGAGAATTTTTTTTGGGGGGGGCAAATCTTTTTTATTTTATTGACGGTATGTTCCTTGTAACTTATTTTTCCTTATGCTCTTCTATCCAGACTATTTTTTTTTCCCCTTTTTTCAATTTATTGTCAATATTCCCAGTCTTTCTGGAGAGGAATAGACAAAATAAGAATTTAATTGTGCTAGAGTACATATGCTAATAAAGATCGTGAATCTTGTTATATAATGTGATTAACTTTATTTCTCAAAATCATGACTTATTTCTTGTTTTTTTGCCACTTTCAATCTCACAATTGTGACTTTATCTGACAATTGCAATTTTTTTTTATTACAACATTAGGCCTATGTCTACATTTGTGGATTTTTGCCTGTAGCTCCTCACAGTTTCAATTGTATTTCACACAGTAGCAATTTTTCTCAAATTGTGATTTTCATGTTTCTATATGTGTACAGTCCCTATAAACAAGGTCACTGCATTATACTACAATTTATTCATGCAAAAAGTAGTTGATTATCAATAAAACATGTTGGGGTTTCATCTGACCCTTAAACTGGCTCATTCTACATCATCATATCTTCTCTGATCATTCTCTTGTAACATGATTGCAGTACTGACCAATATCCCAAGGTATTGATCACCACACAAACGCATTTGCTTAATGTCAAAACAGGGAATTTTCTTACAGAGAATTTTAAAAGGTCAGTTTCAGGCCTTGTGTACAAACTTTCATGATTAATACAAGACAAACCGCTTTGCTAGAGAGCGTTTCCCCTTCAAAACAAATTCAAATCAGTCATACAAAACTTTAAAGACAGCCCATTAGGAAGATGGTAGAATCTGCACACCTCCGCCAAAGACAAATGTTGTTATTTCAGCTTGGCACTGCATTCAAGTTGTTGTTTAAGGTCCCTTAATACCCAATTTACTTACAGAAATTAAGTGAATTAATCTTTCAGGGACAGCCTGCACAGATGCCTGCCATTTGCTTTTAAGTGGGAAAAGTGTTGATATAGAAATGGCACCTCATAATAATTATAAAGACAAACAAAGAAATAAATGCATAATGCAGCTTAAATTCACCTTACCAAGTAGCCTTAAACAGACTCGCTGCATCTACATGTTTTGTAAGGACAAGCAAATTGGCTTGAACTCAGGTGACCAAGCGTTTCATCCTGAGGCAGCAGTCTTGTTTTCCCATAGGATGTGCAACTGAAGAACTCAACCAGACGAGTGGGTTTAATTTCAGTGTTTTCCTAGTATTGTATTGCACAGTAATGGTCTAAGTCTTAATTGCTAGCTTTTGCAAGACTGTCAAATAAAAGCCTTTTGTTGATTATGGGTAATGTCTTTTGTTCAATTACTGATTCCGGAACAGACAGAAGTACTGCACTAAAATACATTTGGGTGGGCAAAGATCTCAATAAATAACATTTCTAACACCATTTTAATCAGCGTCTCGAGACGAATCTCAGTCTCTAAGAGGAGTCCCGCTCGCTGAGCAACATCCACAGTGACATGTTCACATTCCACTAAAATAACTTTGCTCCCGATCAGGTCATTGAGCTGCCACTTTGACTCTGTGTGGTTGCTACAGAGAGCACAAAATCTGACAGCTAGCCGTGCTGATCATGTACATGACGTGATTAAGGAAATCACACTAATGCCATCCATTCCCTGGACTAATTATAAATGATTCTGTTTTTGTGCTGTGATGAAACTGAATTGAATAAAGCTCAATCTAACTTTCATTCTCAGCAGCAGCCCCAAATAGAAGCCAAATCAATCCAGTTACCTTTTCCTTTTAATCAGACCTGCGAGAGCTCATAGGGAGATGGATGTTTATATCAAATGCTTCGGTGGTCTTGGCTAACAAAGAGATAGAGATTTCAAAACCTCTGCAGCTCAATTAACATTTGCAAACTTTATCTCAAACCTCCATCCATCTGTCAGAGGGAGAATCAACTATCTCAGCAACTCAGTTTCTCTCCCACATGTCGCCACAGCGCTGGAAAGATATTTTTTTTTAAAAGAACGAACGATCTTGTTGATTAATCATTGTGTTGGCACATTTTATTCAAGTGAGTCTTGGCTGCTTCTAATTTTGGTCCATTAAATGAGTGACTATTCCAGGCAGTTAATCTTATTATTCCTGGCTACCTGTAGTCAGTCCGGCGATAAACCTTTTCGCTTACTTGCATGTTTGTAGCAAGTGTGTGCAAAAAATCTGTGTTGGTGAAATCAGTCATTCATAATTCTCACGGTCGGAAAATGGTTGAGCTGCTTTAGGTGTTGATGCAGAACAAACATGGATTTTATATTATAAGACCTACCATCCAATTATTTCTAAGAACCAATTTCTCCTTGACTCTATTGATTTTGCAGTGCTAACTCTCTGCAAGGCAATTAGCCAAGTAATTAAATTATGTAGTAATATTAAAGTGGTGGGCGCTTCAGGCTATATTAAAACCCATGCCTAATTCACCCAACATTGTGTGTTTGCAAAAACTTCTTTCTTCCTTTTAAAAATGTGTGTTCCTAATATATCATGATTTTTCCTGACAGCCTCATTTTCATTAAAAACAGTTGTAAAATATACGGTAACACTTAAAGCCTTTATGTATAATACATTATAAAAGTATTTTTAATGCATGAATTATGAATGTAATGCACCTTATAATGCATCTCATGAATAATTGCAACCACGGTTAAAATCCATATATTCATTGTTACACCTTTAGAAAGTATAATGCATTAAAACACGACAAACAACAAGTTTCAGATTTAATAAGGAATCTGCCAATATTATAATGCATTTGAACTTTGGTTGCAATTATGTACGAACAGATATAACGCATTAAAACGTGCATTATGGATACCTTTAAAATGCATTACACATAAAGGCACGTAAAGTGTTTACAAATATACGGTAACCATTTAGTAATGGGGAACACATATTCACTATTAACTACGACTTTTGCCTCAATAAACTCCTAATTTACTGCTTATTAATATTTAATAAGTTAGTTTTTGTAGCATTTAAGTTTAGGTTTTGGGTAGGATAGGGGATGTAGAATAAGGTCATGAAGAATAAGGCATTAACATGTGCTTTATAAGTACTAATAAACAGCCAATATCCTAGTAATATGCATGCTAATAAACAACTAGTTAATAACTGAACCCTAAAATAAAGTGTTACCAAATATACTTATTTACCAATAAAAAGAAAAGGTTACACTTTCACTGCAACAAGAACAACACCGCAGCTGACAGAACACTGTGGATTTGTTAATCTATTAACACTTTACAATAAGGTTTTATTATGTATTAAATTACACACACTAACCATGAGCAATACATTTGTTACTGTATTTGTTGATCTTTGTTAATTTTAGTTACAGCTGTTCATTGTTTATTCATGTTAGTTCACACTGCGTAATATTAACAAATATAACTTGTGATTTTAATAATGTATTATAAATGTTGAAATGAACATTAGCCATAAGCCAGAAGTGCTGTTCATTATTAGTTCATATGTAGTTAGCTAATGTTAACCAATAAAACCTTATTGTAACGTGTTATAGCCAACTGTTTAAGAGTTGAACAGACGCTGGGTTGACAGTCAAGGTAAAGCGTCATTGTTAAGGGTAGCTCAGCATGGAATCCAGCAGCTCACTTTCAGTCTGTCTATAACACAGGACTCATAAAGCTACATTCTGAAAATAAACTGGCAGTCTGTTCAGATGTATGGTGCATTTGAACATATTTGTAGGGAGAGTGGGGAATGTCTATTATAACACCATCCGTTTCAATGAGCACCACAAGGGAAAACAATGGTAAGATTAAGAAGTAAAATTACACATCGTGCTTATGATTTGATTTGTGATTATATATGACAGAACTGTTATCATCTGAATCAGTAGGTTCTCGTTTAGTTTGATATACTGCACTAAATACTGGGTTAACTGGGTTACAACCCAAGTTGGGTTGAAATTGACAAACCCAGCAATTTGGTTGTTTGAACCCAGTGAATGGGTTGTTTTGAGCAAACATTTAACCCAACAGCTGTTAAAACAACCCATTCACTGGGTTAAAAAAAACAAATTGCTGGGTTTGTCCATATTCAACCCAGCTTGAGTTGTTTTTAACCCAGCATTTTATAGAGTGTGAATAAAATCCACACAAGATTTTTGTCTACATGTAAAAATAACTTGAAATATCATGCCTGGCCAGACAAAGTAACACTTTTCACTGTACATCTATGGATCTCCCAAATTGCACAGACAGATTGGTACATTTGGTCAACACAAAAATAATGGTGAATAACACACTTTTTCCTATGTTTTGTGTATGTATTTTTTATTTAGTTTGCTATTTTATTGCAGATTATTTAAATGTTGACTATTTTTATAAACAAAATTATGGATTTACAGTAAAACTGGGTGATAGGGGATAAGAATAGTGTTATTACTTAATTAAATAAATGTAAAATGTAAAAAAATAAATGATGCATGTTTGATAAATCCACAATAAATCCATTCATAAATCTTAATGTTTTCTATTAGTATTGGTAGTGGTAGGTTGTAACTGCAGAACTTGCACTTGAAAGCAATTTATATAGTTTAAAGGTAAGCATAAACAACTTTAATTTGTACCAAACAATGGAATATTATATACAAAGTTTTAGTTACAGTCCCCGGTTTGCTTTGAATTTCACCAAAACGGAAACGCTGTCGTACTTTTTTGCACCGAAATTTCTTGTTTGTTGTTTGTTAGGTTAAATGTAATCTGTACCAGTGCACCACCTAAATATCTGTGCTATTTTTCTATCACAGGCTGAATGATTGTTGGTCCTTGCCGACCGCGATAAACTGCAAATGACCACAAGACCAACAAGCGACTGCAAATAATGCAAGTTCATGAAGAATCCATAACTACACCGGTTACATCTGTGGAGTAAATGCCACCGGACTTCACTAACGCACGCCAGCGTGCCAGATGCTTCCCACTGCCCACCACTGCAAAAGAGCAAAGGAAGCACTTTCAACTTACGGGATGATGGAGAAGCTGCTTGAGAGAGGCTGAGGTGGCTTAAAATCCACAGCAAGAGCTTCAGTCCGGTCCTGTTGGGTGTCTGCATCTTCGAGTACAGTGAGCTCAGCGGAGACGCAGTTACTTTTCCTTCTCGCGTGCGCTGTCCGGAAGAGCAGCTCCACAGAACGAAGCCTCTGGATGAGCGAGACCCGCAATAACCGACGCTTCTCGGCTGTGATAGTCACTGTGGATAAATTTCAGCGCAACAGTCCGGCTTTTTAACAACAAAAGACTGCAGTGGAGCACTTTAATGCGGTATTTCAAGCCATGTCGAAGCGCGTGGCGCCGCGCGCTTCAGTATGTGACGCCTGTCTCGCGGAGGTCGCTGTCCAGGTGCTGAAGTTACTACACGCAGCGCGCGCTCGTCCATATAAACAGAGAACCCCTCTCTCCTCTGAGTTGGTACATTCCACGAAACAGTGGAGCAGCCCTCGCGGGACAGGGGCCATTGCTTTGAGCGCCTTCTCATGGGCAGCAGAGAATAGATAACATTTGAATGAGAGTCGCTTTTATGTTTATAACTAAAGCTGTTTCTGGAGGACTGCTGATAATGGGTAAGATCTTGGCCGTAGAGTTCACTCAAATTACAAGGGCGGTCATTCGAGATGTTTAAGTAATTCTAACGACATGCTACTGCAGAACTATACATACTGTGCAAACGGGTCCGCTAGGGGGCATGTGGAATATCTACAGCGTGAGAAAAAGAAAATATTTTTAGGGCTGCCAAAGTTAAGATATCAACTTGAAATACTTAATATGTTAACATTTCTTTTTAACAAATACCAGTCTTGTTTCATTCTTTTTTATAAGGGGTGGAAATACATTATTTTTTGTTAACACTTTAGAATAATGGTCATTAGTTAACATTTAACTACATTAGTTAACATGAACTAATAATGAACTGCACTTATAAATCATTTATTTTTCTTTGTTAATGGTTATTTCAACATTTACTAATACATATTAAAATCTTGTTAGCATTAGTTAATGCACTGTGAACTAACCATGAACAGCTGTATTTTTATGAACTAACAAAGATTAACAAATACAGTAACACTTGTACTGCTCATGGTTAATTCATGTTAGTCAATAGATTAACTAATGTTAACTAATGATCATTATTCTAAAGTGTTACCTTATTTTGACAGTCCTAGTTTTTAACAGTATAAAAACCAAATCTGCATATTTATTCATATCTCCTTTTTCCTCTGTGGCTCTGAAATGTATTGAAATATCTATTTAAAAGTGCTCTTCAAATACATTTAAATTCCATGCCAGTAGTTACAGTTCAATTGAACACTCAAGTTTGAAGTTTTTCATCAGCTTTTGTTAAGACTTTTCTATGTGCTGGAGTTTATACATCCTTTTGCAGGACAGTTAATTTAACATATATTTTTAAATATATATTTTTATCATACTTGAAAACAAAAATGTAAAAAATTTAATCTTTAATACTTTTTTAATTAATAGTTTATTTATCATCAAGTTGGTAATGAAGGGACGTTCATCTAAAACAAAATATTGAACACTTTTAGGAAAAAAATTTCTTTCTTTAAATGCCATTCAATACAAAATATGTCTTGGTTTTTAACTAAATAATGCTGTGATATTCACAGAAGGTATTTTCTTTGTAGACATTTCAAACAATTCAAGTCTCAAATTAGTTGCTTACAAGACTCAAGTCATTTTTTGAAAAACATAGTTTCCATCTCTGGATTTGTTGGTGAAACCTTATTGTGAAAGTTTATTCACTCATGTTAAATAATATTTTTTAACATGAATTTAAAAAGTCAATTTTTAGGTTACCTGACAAAACACTTTGTAAAGTGCTACTGCAGTAACTGTATCATGGTAATCTTTTCGTACTTTGGAGTTCAGTTTTATACTTTTGCAAATTCAATAAAGCATATAAAGTGGATTCACAGCCCTCTGCTCCATCACAGGCTTTTTTCATCCTATCTGGAACAAAAGTGGCCTGCAATCCTCACCTGTGTGTATGCTTGGATTTGTGTATGATATTTACCCACCTGTTTGAAAAGCAAACCCTCAGCAGAGTGTGAAAGAAACACCATCTGTGCAAAGGCAGAGAAGGACAGCAGATACTTTCACTTTTTTTCCAAGTTCTCGTCTATCAAAAGCATTGCTGCTGAAAATGCGACACCTCTCATCCTGTGATTTTTTTCCCCTTCTAGGGCTGAGCAGGTGTTTTGCGTAATAACTTCAGGATGGAGATAAACATTTACTTTGCACCGCATCAACAAGCACAGTGGGTAAAAGAAAAACAAACTTAAAAGAACAATTCACCCAAAAATGATAATACTGTATTTGTTTACTCACCTTCTTGTTATTTCAAACCTGTGGCCTTCTTCCTTGTGTGAAAGACAAAAGGAGATGTTTAGCAGAATGTCTGAGCTGCTCTCTTCCATACAATGAAAGTGAGTGGGGACCAATGGCTTTCAAGCTCTAAAAAGCACCATAAAGCATCATAATAGTCCATAAGACATGTTTAATATATTCCAACTATTTTTAAATCAAATGATAGCTTTGTGAGAGGAACAGAATGAAATTTAAGTTGTTATAAACTGAAATTCTATATTCGCTTTCATTATTTGAAAACAACATTTTGGACGTTCAACGACATGAATCTTAATTTTAGGAGTAAACTTCATTTAGGACACACACAAGGCCATCCTGTATAGCAAAAGTACTTTCAGTTGCGTGATTAGTTCTGCATTAAAAATATAATGCACCCATCTTAAAATAATAATAGGTTAAAAGTTATGTTTATGGAGATCAATGTTGCATCTGTTGGGTTAGACTTGGAAACTCACATCAAACAGCATGACAAAACATCCCAGTTAATACATCTTAGATCAATGAATATAATATGAACACTTTGAAACATTAGACTCATTCCATATTGATAGTAATATCATTAAAAACTAATTTTCTATTGTTTAAAAATTCTCTAATAAAATATTTTTAAATGAGCACCTTTAGAGCACAAATGTAATAGTCTTGATTTCTTTTGATCCTCATTTATAACTAGTTCTTGTATTCCACTAGACAAATTAACTAAATCTATCATCCTTACATTCTAATAATCAAATTCTAGCATTATTTCTCTTGTATTCATAATGGATTACTCCATCTTTTGGAGGTCAATAGTTCATTATATTGAAATGAGAAGCCTCTCATATAAATCAGTGGAACTGAGAATGAAATCAGATTTCGAGGGTGGAAACGCTAATGTCATGGAATTATAAATCATGAAAAGACTGACTCTTTGTGACCTGTGAGCTGTGCAGATGTCTCCAAAAAATGGAATTACCTGAATTGCTGTGCTGAGCATATTCGTTTAGCTATTTGAGAGAATAATTGGTTCCTGAAATATTGCATAGAAATAATTAACCAAGGAGTCCAGGGGAAGGAAGACCTAACAAAAATATGTTAGATGATATGCATCCTAATACCTCATCTCTGAGCTCAATATTCTCTTAGTGAAGGAGTTGTGTAGTCCAGACTGTAAGAAGTGCAGAATAGTCTTTACATAATAAAAACAACATTGATCCAATACAGAGGTATTTCTTTTATGCTCTTGAAAAATACAGTAACTGGAAAGATGGACAAAGAGTCTTGCATGCCTTGATGTTGAACATCAAGGGCTAAACCCATGGCAAATAGAGTCTGAGTTAAGTTATCTCATGCACTGAATTTGTTTCAAGCCATGTTAAAAGCATAAACCAACTTACAAATAGGCCTACGCGTGGTTTCCCTTTTTGTCAACAATGGACTGATATGTTTGTCAAAAATGCATATAATTCTTCAGAAATCAATCAAACAGTATATCAAAGACTATAGATATAAAAAGACAGTTCACTAATATTAATTATGAATAGGCAAAACTGGTGGAATACATCCCACCTTCTAAAGTAAAAGAGCCAATCGCTGACTGGTAAAGTCATTGCATCACAGCAGCGTTCCCATAGAAAAATTAGACTTGTGCTTAGGACTGCAAATTGGCTCGTCTGGCCTGAAAAATAGGCTTTTAACGCTATTTGATAATAGAAAACGACATTTATGGGACAGTTCATGTTAGATTTTGTTGCTGATTTAAAATATTTTATTTAATCCCATCGCGTGACCACGTGTACTGTGTACTTTGTATGTTATGTTTTTATGTGTGTTTTTTTGCATGTGCATGCTTTGCAAATCTGCAGTTTTTCTGGAGAGCTTGTGGCGGCGCTTTAAATAGCAGCGGCTCAGAGGCTTGCTCCAAACGTAATCTTGTTGCATTGTACTTGTACATGTAATGACAATAAAGTCTATATCTATCTATCTATCATCTATCTATCTATCTATCTATCTATCTATCTATCTATCTATCTATCTATCTATCTATCTATCTATCTATCTATCTATCTATCTATCTATCTATCTATCTATCTATCTATCTATCTATCTATCTATCTATCTATCTATCTATCTATCTATCTATCTATCTATCTATCTATCTATCTATCTATCTATCTATCTATCTATCTATCTATCTATCTAATTGTGAGTTTGGCAAGCAGTTTTTGAGATTCCAGGATTCCCCCAGTCAAATAGATAGGACTTTGGCTTTGTCCGAAATCGAATACTTCCCTACTATATAGTATGCTAAAAACAGTATGCCAACAGAGCAGTATGTCTGAATTCATATATTCGAAAAACAGTGGGCGAAAAGTAGCCGGATGACCTACTTCCGGCAAGATGACGAAGTGCGACACTTTAAAAATCCCATGAGGCCATGGGAGAGGAATTATGAATGGAGGTGAAGGGATGCAACTGACACTGGTAGGTCACATGATAAGGACAACATGCTGAATCATGTTTTTTTTTTTTTTTTTTTTTTTAAGGGATAAATTAGCTGTATAGACCAAAACCAGTTTTTGTATCAGGCTGTAAAAACTTTTTTTCTACTATAAAGTTGGGCATTTTAACATGGGGAGATCCAGATTTGACTCCCTTTTGGAGCCGATCAATGGCAGCTTATGTATGACAGAGGCAGTATGACTTATCTCTTTAGCTCTTGTATGTTTGTTGTATGAATATCTGAGCATGCAATATCAAAAGAAAGAACAGGCCCTCTGCTTAAAAAAATACAAATAAAATATGTTGTAGCTTCATGCACTCTTTTTTTCAATCAACACTTGAATGTGGGTAAGTTTCTTTTAAAAAAGCAACTGTTTGTGCAAAAAGCTGAGAAAATCGAGATTTTGTCAAAGATGATGATCAAAACACAGGCGGAGTAGATCAATTCCATCAACACAATGCTTGCACAGTCTTATAGCTCGTCGACATTTCGTTCGGTAACATTAGGCACTTTTGATTTATCTGCTGTTTAATGTTGATGATCACATTATTTTACAAATGCATCTGTGCTTCTACTTTTCCTGTATTTTGATCAGGAGATTCAGTACTCTTCGGAAGATACGTAATAGTGCCCCCCTACCATATAACGGCAAAAGCCGTAAATTTCTGTAAATGGCAGAGTAGCATTGTAATAATCTGGCAGGCTTTAGAACAACACCAGGTTAATGGACGAAAACATTTGGGGCTATAGCTCAACTACAGCCAGTAATACCTATCACGCCCCTGCACTGTTCTATGTTCCAGTGAACTTCAGACTACAATGAATATACTGTACATTCTTCTTTTAGACTTCAAAAGCTTTGAATGACATTGGGATCTTGCGAGGTTATGGACATCCCTCTCTTTGATATCAGGTCTGCTGTTCATCTAGTCTCAGAAACATGGAAAGGCCAACAGGGGTGACATGAAAGATCTTCTTTTTCAAGTCTTGACTCCTTAAACATTTTTTTCTCTCCTTCGGAGGCTTTAGTAGTCAAGTCAAGTAAAACTTTTCGAGACTTCTCTCTGAAGTGCATGTATTTTCCACACCTGAAAAACTTCTGTTTATACATTTTTTTGCCAGATGACGGAAGTCGTTTGTTTTATTGAGGTAGCACCCCAGGGCAAAAAAAATAAAGACTATCCTTAAAATCCTTAATAGTAACCTTTAAAAAAAAGTTTGATTGTCGAAGCTGGAAAGTTGATTTATGAGGAGCAGTTTGATTATGCTTAACTGTAAATAAATATAGACTACTTCTTGCTATGTTTCAAGCCTCTTACACACAAAGCTTTGGATTAGATTTGGATCATTCTAAAACATGTCAAAAGAGCTGTTGTGTATAGTTTACAATTTGTTTGAACTTTTAACTTGTTTTAAACACTCCAGTTATCTCATGTATTTTTGCTCTGCCAACATAAATAGTTCCAAACGAATCACCGGAAATCATCTGCTTCATCTCTAAGCAACAGTAGTGATGTAGTTTCTGAATGAATCAGTGTGTTAAATGAATCAGTTGATTCAATGCTCGAATGATTCATAAAGGCGGTTTTGTATAGTTCCTGAATGAATCAGTGTTCAACAACTTACTTTTGTAGAGTTGCTTTACGCTACATCATAAATTAGCAAAAAGTGCAACATATTTTCTCTTAATTATGACTAAATGAATTTGAATCAGAATGCCATAGAATGCAGAATCAGTCAAGTCAATTGAAATTATCCGGATATGCTTTTGTAGGTTATGGAATTCTTTCCCCTCATAATTCTATGAAAGGTATTTAGTGTTTGCCATGGGATAAGGTGTCATATCTCTCGTCTCCGGCAATCTCTCCCAGAATAGCCATGTTTTATCTGCTGAGCTCTTGTTTCAGTTGTTTACATCTTATTACACTGGGTTCAGATGAGAGGGCAAGCATATTTGTCTTTGAAATGAGAGGTTTCAAAAGGCATTTGAGTGGAACGGCATTTCCCAAAAAAAGCAGCCGTCTGATTGGAGAATTGTGCGTGCGAGCTTCATTCCTGGCCTTTAAATACCACGCTGGCAAGTGCCACGCTTGTTATTTCCACGCTTCTGACGCTGCCATGCTTTTCATGGTTGTTCTAATGTTGCCTTGATACACACAACAAAGCACACAGATCCGGCTCATTAGACCACCCTCTTAGTTTGCCCATTCTTTCTTTGGAAACCTTTCAGGGTCAAGGAGAGAAATACATTCATTACCAATCATTCTTTCCCATTCATTTTTCTGCCATATAATTTGCATTCTTGAGTTTTGGACATGCATTGTGCTTTATATTTGTCAGGGAACTTTCTCAGAAATTTGACTAACATTCTGGAAAGTTCAAAGTTACGAACAAATGTACTTTCAGTAATAGAATGTTCATTTAAACTGATCTGGTTTTTAATAACATCATAAAATAAATAAAGTTTTTATAACTTAATGGAAAAGTTAGCAGGACACATTTTTGTTAGCTGGGGTGCAACTGCTCAGAGACTGAAAAATCATAACTTGTATATTGGCTATCACATAAGGATTACTGCAGAGAAGCTGCATCTGAGCTGACATTTATCACAAAAAGGTGCATTTAAAAAGACCGTTTAATGCTGCACATGACATTATGAAATAAATGTTATAAATATGAAATTATGAACACAAAGGCATAAGCGTGAAACAATGAAATTGACCGTTCCGTTCCTCATTTAATGAGTGTTTTTGCTGCAATGTGAATGATTCAATGACTCCCTCATACATAAGCTGGAAAATGCTCCTTCGGAGGACACATTTCAAGGTAGGAAGGCATCAAGGTATGTCCGAATCCAATGTTAGCTTCACTTTCTGCCTCCTGAGAGACTGTCATCTGATGGTGGCAGCATAGATGCATCCTTCACTGCCTTTCATATTCCACAATACGTTCTATTTGGTGACAGTTGAGCTAAAAAGAAAGATGGTGTTTGAAAGCTGCGGTTGCTGTCAGTTTGTGTGTAAGTTCTTGACTAACGTTTTCCACTTCTGATATCATTTCTAGCAAGAAATTACTACTGTAGCAATTAAATATTTGCTTAATTACCACTAGTCTCGTGTAGCCAGACCTTCAGACTGATGTCAGAAGGTCTGGAATCTATCACAGCTTTCATTGGACAAGGACCGCCCAAGAAGACGTTTGACTGACATATTACGCAACAAATGCAGTTTGTTTTGTTTCATGTCATGTTTAGGTAGCCTGGATGCCAGTCAAACTATGGCCCACCCACAATATTTGAGGGAATTTAACATGTGACATTTTAATTATATTCTGCTGAAATGATTGAAATGACTTGTTCATAATATTTGTTGAAAAATATTTGTTCCTTTTGCTCAACGAGAATTAAAGATCCGAACTTCCCATTACTATGGAGTCTCTCAAAATACGTCATTTACTCCGTTGCTCTGACTGGTTGTTGGTCTATCCAACTGAGGTCTTTCCTGGTTCGGCTGAAACACGCCCCAATAATCACAGCCCAATGGAGAAGTATCATACTCATATTCTGACTAGAATTGAGTATGACGACGCCACATACTTTTGAAAATCCAGCGTTTAGTTGATCCTGGTAAGCGCTCCTGGAAATCCTGGAATTGTCACAGTTGTAAACGACTTTCTTCTTCCACAAGGGAGTTTGGAGTCACAGCATTTGTTTCTAGGTGGACTGTTAAAGAACACAACACACTCATGTCGTGGACATCCTTGTAGAATTCAACCAAGCAAATGATGACTTTAAAACTTCTGAAGGGTTTCCAGCTAAGTGCCCCACCTGCATCAGACGTTTAGCCAACGGTCCATGGGTGTGATGTCTGAGGCTGAGACTAAGTTACCACTAAAGCTTGGGCTATTTTAGATCATTAAAATACGCTGCCTCAGAAGTCTGTCCGAAATCAGTTTCGAGAGCAGTCTTCGTCATTGCCTGATGAGGGCAACAAGTCAGCTGCCTAGGTTTTCGGATGCAGCCGGTGTGTTTCGACTACAGGGACCAGGGTCTTAATGAAGTTTCCAGCAGCATTCTGATTGGTTGACTCCACGCATCATTTTATTTCAACCACCTTTTTAAAAGTCTGTTGCAGTGCATGCAGTAAGTTGTTTACTATTCGAATCAACAAAGGAGTTTAAAAAATATGACACAAGGACCGATGGCAAGATAGCTTATATACGTAGGACTGAAAAAGTTGTCTGTCATCCGTCACCAGACTAATTTGCTTAATCTTCACAGTACTTTATGCTATATTCCAGACAGACCGGAATTAGAAATTTTCCCACCTCCCAATAGGAAATAACGTCTGGAATGCCACTCAAAGTCGAACATTCGGTTTGTGAACTATACATCGATCAACCCTGACCTCAGCGAGATGCATCATTTGATACCACTTTCAAGACATTAGCATGTCCTGCTTCCAATGAGCATAAACGTAAAAAAGACCATTAACATTAGACATTTTGTTTATGTAATATGCCTTAATTTTTGTGCGAAAATAGCTATTTTATGTTGTGTGTTTTAAGTTTTTGCCATAGTTTGCCACAAAAACACAACATGCTCTCGTTTTGTGGTGGCGACATCATGTGGTCAACGTGAACTTGACCTTTGATTGCCTGGAACTCACTGACGTCTGAAGTGGTACATTTAATTAGGGATATTGCCACTTCCAACCTCATCTGGAATGCAGAATTTAGACCGCGATGGAAATGCAGACAGCAACAGGTCTGTCGGAAGGAAAAGTTCCTGGGAAAAAGTTTCTGGGACAAATTGTTCCGGTAATTAAACGCAGCTTTACTAAATTAATGAACAAATCTGTTGAGTCAATGAATGACTCACTCAAAAAGACAATGACAAAATATATGCTCAAAAAGTTTATTGTCTTTAATTATGTCATTAGTTATGTATTAAAGAAGCATTTAGCTGTTCCTTAATTTTCTTTTTAATCTTTCGGAGATTTAAAAGGCAAAAGAAAAAAATATTGTTGGTTAACTTAAGGCAACCAGGTAACTTGCTGTTTTAAGATTTTGAGTTCACTGAAATACATTTTTTTAGTTAATACAATGAAGGAGATATAATAAATAAACTAAAAATATGATGTTATCTGAACCACATTAATTATCTAAGTTGATTTGACAACAGATAAAAAGTTGCAATAACAAATCATGAAAATTTTTTATACAGTGTAGTATTTCATCATTTTAAAGCTGTTCCTTTTCGTCGCCTTCTGCTGCCCAAAACATCAAGGTTAAAGTGATGTAAGAGTGAATTGCAGTTCAGAACACATGAATGTGGTCCAAACACCCAACCATGTTCTCCATGGAGCAAAGCTTAACCATTTCCTATTGTCCTGCAAGCGTTATGGTTCTTTTTGCTGTCAGAGCACTTTTACTGTTTACTGAGAGCTTTTGTCGTTAATCTGGATTTAGAGGAAAATGTCCTTGCATTCAATAGTTCTGTGTGTTTGTGTGTGCGTGCTTGTGGGTTTATCTGTGTGTAAGCCACAGTATTTACTAGAATTTACCTCTCACTTGAAGCTTGCGATTCATTTTGAGCCAAAAGGGATGATTCTTAGTCTGTGTTCAATAATTTAAATCCCTCCTCAAGCATTTGGTTCTGTCCATTCGATACTAAAACTAACACTAATATTTGATCTCTCACCCTTAAGAAAACCCCTCATGGCCCAGACCTGTTTTTAGCAATTGAAAAACAAAACTGGAATGAATCTATCTAGCTAAATATGCAGTTCATAACTGCCGCAGGAAGTGTCAGTGATAACCTTATTGAAAGTGGTGCAAACGTGCCTCATCCATCATTTTCTGGTGTGACACAATTACAAAAGATCCAGAGTTGCAATGGTGCATCTTCACTGCCCTTCACTGTCAGCTAAATGGCTAGACTCTTGCAATTAAAGGAGCAAAGTTGATTTACTGTACATTCAAAACCAATACGAGTTTATGTGTGACTGTTGTTGTGCTCATTTGCAGCCATAAATTGATTTGTTGCTATATTGTTCTTGAAAAGGGAGTTAAATTGGTGATATCTCATAGCTTACATTGCTTTAATATTGATCGTATATCAAACATTGCATTGTTCACAAATACATTCCACCTCAGCTGGTCTTGAAAATGGCACCAACTTGAAACATAATTTTAGCAGTTTCAGTCGACTGAGAACCATAATGCAGTCTCTCAACTCAAGTGCTATTTGTTTCCGGTGACAAAATCTCAGATTGATGTTGAGTTTTGTGGCACTCAACTATAAACAATAATAGAGGAATGTAATGGAAGACTTTTGAGAGGAATTTTGAGTGGAGAGTGAAAAACTTTAGCTTAATCTAGTCTGTTTTCGCTCAGTGTAGGAGGAAAAATCTCATCTGCCAGCATGCATTTAGCAAAAAAATCATTTTTTAAACATTAACTACTAGACTCTCAAAATCTCTGATCATAAATACAGTCATAATGAAGAACGTGATTCTTCACACACACACATTTTTCGCCTGTCTGAACAGTGGACAGATGGACCAGCGACAGATGTTATTATCAATGAATAAACTTGGCAACCGAGACAATAGAAATATGAAATTAGACAGGAGAATCATATCCATTTTTCCACAGTTCCTCTAAGAATTTAAACTCCTCAACACAAAATCTGAAATATGAAAATGGCAACAGCAATTAATAAACCTTAGGGTAGAAGCCATATTTAATTTTTCGAGAGTGAAAACGAGGCTATGAGCGATTGATGCACAGAGTGCAATGAGCTGTACTTTTTCTGAATGTGCTATTTCATTTTTGGTATCACACTCCTAAAAATAATGCCTTTACTTAAAAGCGGGGTTTCAAATGCCATAGAAGAACCATTTTGGGTTCGCCAGAAAAAACCCTTCTCTTAGTGTGAAAAATGTTAATAATTTGTGCAATGGTAATGTTGCACATTAGGATTATTCATGGAACCTTTACTTTTAAGAGCACTCTTAAAGTTATATTATTTTTAAGAATTATTTAAGTCAAAGGCACAATCCATAAAGATGTCCATTCCTCACAGTCTCATTTTCATTAGCAAAGATTAAAGGGTTAGTTCACCCAAAAATATACATTATCCCATAATTTACTCACACTCAAGCCATCCTCTGTCTATAAGACTTTCTTCTTTCAGCCAAACTTAATCAAAGTTATATTAAAATATCTACGGTCTCATGGACTTAGCGGACACGCAGCAGCCATTGTTCTTCCACATGACCGAAAGTGCATCATATTGTACAAGTGTGCCATATGGGACAGGCCCAACACCGGTCACAAATTTCAAGTCTAAACCGCCAGCATTTCTTTTGATCAACACCTAAATGTGGGTAAAAAAGCAACATAATCACATTTTCAGATTGGATTCAGAACAATGATCAAAACACAGATGGAGTAGTTTGAGTCCATCAACACCCCTAATGCTTGCACAGTCATATAGCCCTCCTGGGTTGACATTTCATTCAGTCAACATTAGGCAGGTTTGATGTATATACTGTTTAATGTTGATGATCATGTTATTTTAGATATGCATACAATTCCATTTATTGATATAATAGTGTCTGCATCTTCTTGTCATGTGTTTTGGACATTCTGTACTCTTTCAGAGGATGTGTCGTAACGCCCCCTGCCGTATAACAGTGAAAACACGGAAAGCCGTATAATTCCGTCAATGGCGGGGAAGCATTTTCTCATAAATGACGGAAATTTCCATCAATGGCAGGGACAGAGTTAAAGAGAAATGTTGGAGGAGCTTGAGTTTGATGCCCAACCCCTGCATTTCTTTGAACTTGAGAGGCGTCTAATCACACCTAAGCCGGAACTCGACTCTCTCGTGAATGCGTAGGGGGCTGTTACTGAAAGGTACATAGTTAATAAAGTTATAATTATGGATATTTTCCTTGACAAAAACGCATCGCTTTGCTTCAGAAGGACTTCATTAACCACCTGAAGCCGCATGGATTACTTTTATGATGGATGGATCTATGCTTTTTTGGGCGTAAAAAAAGTACCATTCACTCCCCTTATAAAGCTTGGAAGAGCCAGGATATTTTTTCAGACTGTGTTTGGCTTAAGCCACGTACACACTGCGATTTATAATAGTCCTTTACGATTGTTCTTTGTCAGACTGTGCAAACATTATCCTCGCTCTAAGCCATGTCACACTGTAAGATCTAAGGTCAGACTGTACAACGGACAAGGCGCATTAAAAATGAAAGCATGCAAAAAAACTCGTCCGGAGTTTTATATCATCAGTCATGTTCGGTGAAAGTGAGCTGCATTAAACGTGGGATTGAAATGGTGGCTACAAAGAAATCTCTAGCGCTCATTTTGGTCATGGTTTGTCTTGAAAAACAAAGATGTTTGATGGTCGTAGGAGAAGTCACACTGCAGGACTGTGCACCAAATCTTCTGACACTGCCAGAATTTCGTCTGAGGTAAAAATTGAACGCAGCGGTCATTAATCGGCTGCCGGTGAACATGTCAAACTAACGATCAAAGACTTCAGATTTTAGCCTAGGATCAGAGAAATCTTTTAGGATTTGCAAAACTTTGTTTCAGACGGCCAAATCGTGGGCCAAATCGCACAATGTGCACACGGCTTTAAACACAGAAGAAAGTCTAGGACGGCTTGAGGGTGAGTAAATTATTGGATTATTAAAATTTTTGGGTGAACTAACCCTTTAAAGTCACAATGAAGCTGTAGCGACGGATCTTTTTGTCATATTATGACACATTCGAGCTAAATTGTTTACAGAGGAATACAAATGTAGGGCGGGGACTTGGTTCTTATGCATCGCTTGTTGATTGTTTTATGAGATGTGGGTGTTGCACTCAAAAGTGGAGGCAGATGAATTTCAAATGCCACAGAAGAACCATTTTGGGTTCGCCAGAAAAAACCCTTCTCTTAGTGTGAAAAATGTTAATAATTTGTGCAATGGTAATGTTGCAAGGATTATTCATGGAACCTTTACTTTTAAGAGCACTCTTAAAGTTATATTATTTTTAAGAATTATTTAAGTCAAAGGCACAATCCATAAAGATGTCCATTCCTCACAGTCTCATTTTCATTATCAAAGATTAAAGGGTTAGTTCACCCAAAAATATACATTATCCCATAATTTACTCACACTCAAGCCATCCTCTGTCTATAAGACTTTCTTCTTTCAGCCAAACTTAATCAAAGTTATATTAAAATATCTACGGTCTCATGGACTTAGCGGACACGCAGCAGCCATTGTTCTTCCACATGACCGAAAGTGCATCATATTGTACAAGTGTGCCATATGGGACAGGCCCAACACCGGTCACACATTTCAAGTCTAAACCGCCAGCATTTCTTTTGATCAACACCTAAATGTGGGTAAAAAAGCAACATAATCACATTTTCAGATTGGATTCAGAACAATGATCAAAACACAGATGGAGTAGTTCGAGTCCATCAACACCCCTAATGCTTGCACAGTCATATAGCCCTCCTGGGTTGACATTTCATTCAGTCAACATTAGGCAGGTTTGATGTATATACTGTTTAATGTTGATGATCATGTTATTTTACATATGCATATAATTCCATTTATTGATATAATAGTGTCTACATCTTCTTGTCATGTGTTTTGGACATTTTGTACTCTTTAAGAGGATGTGTCGTAACGCCCCCTGCCGTATAACAGTGAAAACACGGAAAGCCGCACAATTCCGTCAATGGCGGGGAAGCATTTTCTCATAAATGACGGAAAGTTCCATCAATGGCAGGGACAGAGTTAAAGAGAAATGTTGGAGGAGCTTGAGTTTGATGCCCAACTCCTGCATTTCTTTGAACTGCGAGAGGCGTCTAATCACACCTAAGCTTGCGCTACGCCTACATCCAACCTGATACGCCGGAACTCGACTCTCTCGTGAATGCGTAGGGGGCTGTTACTGAAAGGTACATAGTTAATAAAGTTATAATTATGGATATTTTCCTTGACAAAAACGCATCGCTTTGCTTCAGAAGGACTTCATTAACCACCTGAAGCCGCATGGATTACTTTTATGATGGATGGATCGATGCTTTTTTGGGCGTAAAAAAAGTACCATTCACTCCCCTTATAAAGCTTGGAAGAGCCAGGATATTTTTTCAGACTGTGTTTGGCTTAAGCCACGTACACACTGCGATTTATAATAGTCCTTTACGATTGTTCTTTGTCAGACTGTGCAAACATTATCCTCGCTCTAAGCCATGTCACACTGTAAGATCTAAGGTCAGACTGTACAACGGACAAGGCGCATTAAAAATGGAAGCATGCAAGAAAACTCGTCTGGAGTTTTATATCATCAGTCATGTTCGGTGAAAGTGAGCTGCATTAAACGTGGGATTGAAATGGTGGCTACAAAGAAATCTCTAGCGCTCATTTTGGTCATGGTTTGTCTTGAAAAACAAAGATGTTTGATGGTCGTAGGAGAAGTCACACTGCAGGACTGTGCACCAAATCTTCTGACACTGCCAGAATTTCGTCTGAGGTAAAAATTGAACGCAGCGGTCATTAATCGGCTGCCGGTGAACATGTCGAACTAACGATCAAAGACTTCAGATTTTAGCCTAGGATCAGAGAAATCTTTTAGGATTTGCAAAACTTTGTTTCAGACGCCAAATCGTGGGCCAAATCGCACAATGTGCACACGGCTTTAAACACAGAAGAAAGTCTAGGATGGCTTGAGGGTGAGTAAATTATTGGATCATTAAAATTTTTGGGTGAACTAACCCTTTAAAGTCACAATGAAGCTGTAGCGACGGATCTTTTTGTCATATTATGACCATAGACTGTAAAAAAATATGGACGTAGTGTCTGTGAAGTCACCCATAGGTTTCTGAAGAACGTTTCTGAAGCCTAAAGTATGGCCGAGCTGGCGGTTGCCATCTTTGAAGCGCGTCATCGCGCGTCACTCCCGGATAACAGAAAATGGGCAAAGAGGCGGGACGTGTGCGGAGCTGAGGTGACACGTGACTAACAAACAACAGATAAATGGCTGACCACCTGCCACTCAAAGTGGCCACGCCCTTAATTATGCAGAACTTTAAGGCTTAATATAATGTAAACAAATGCGCTATAAAAAAATTCACCCCCCTCAGAGTTGTCATGAAGGGCAAAACTAGCCGTTTAGACCAAAACTAGAATTTGTACCAGGCTGTAAACATGTTTTATTCTGCTGTAAAGTTGGGCATTTTAACATGGGGCTCAAATGAGATTCTGCTCCCTTCTGGAGCCTGTCCCTAGTGGCCAGTCGATAAACTGCAGTTTAATCCACTTCCGTATTGGCTTCAAGAGAGACCGCGGGAGGTTGCCGCTTGATTATGACACATTCGAGCTAAATTGTTTACAGAGGAATACAAATGTAGGGCGGGGACTTGGTTCTTATGCATCGCTTGTTGTTTGTTTTATGAGATGTGTGTGTTGCACTCAAAAGTGGAGGCAGATGAATGCAATCTTGATTTTTATCAGAAGGTCCAGTTATTACTTTGAGGGTTAAAAAAAGAAACAAAACATATGTACAAATGAATTGTTCATAATAAGATCAATAGCTTATTTGAAAAATGGGCAGTAGTCAAATCATCATCACCACCTGCTCTCAATGCACATGATTTCTTGTGGGATTTTCTGTCTACAAATGATCCCTCTGATTATTCATAATATACATAATTTGACCCTAATCCTGTTTAAACAAATTCTAATGCATTGTACCAGGCATGGATGATGGTAGCGCAGGATATTCCAAAGTTTGACACCTCAGTGTGTGAGTATTCCCTCAATTTGTTTTGAGCACGAATCTTTCACTATAATCCAACACCCAGAGGAAATGTGACAAAGCAGACTAGACGCTGCTCTGTGAAGTAGGAGCTACCTCACATTTTTGTGGATCTTTATGTATATTTTTGCTCTTTTTCTGATGCAGGTTGTACAGACTTACACATACATCATATCAAAACGCTACCAGCCCAGAATTCTCAATATCCCAAATGGGACAGAAAGAGGATTGTACTATATGTATGCAACAGATTCAGACATTAGACAATGTCAGGTTCTTTAACAGAAAAGCAGAGAAGACAAAATGCACTGCACTGAGGATTTGAATAGCTCCCATGATGGTATAAAATATCCTTTTGGAAGTTTTGATGGCACAATATGTAAGATGTTTGGATTAAAATATCCAAAAACCACTAGAACAATGTTATATATTTTGTTGACTTTTTTCTAACCAGTGTTATGGCCCTTGTCATTTTGTTACCTGTCAATGACATCATATCCATGCTACCATTTCCTTCCATAGTATAATGCTTTATTAGACATGTGAGCAACTGTTAGGATACAGTCATCGAAAGAAAATGAATTATTATAACGGTCTTATTGTTTGAATCTCGTTTTATTGATTTACAGTGTGTAAAGACAATATTTCGTTATTATATTGGCTAACATAGCATAATCGGAAAGAACAGTAGGGTATGTGGGGCTAAAGGCTCCAGGGGGTAAAAGGCTCCTTTGATTTTATTTTCCTCTAAACCATATGGCACAAAAACTTGCCTCAGCACTTTCCAAAATATCCGCTTTTCAAGATGCACGTGGAAATTTGTCTGATATTTAAAGCGATTACTGGCAGCAGCTCAAAGTTGATTCCGTGCTCATTTGATCTAATATTTGATGTTTTTTAAAATGTTGTAGATTTAAGTAGCAAATAAGAATCGCTAAAATGATTGAATATATTTTGAAACAAGGGTCTTGTTAATGTTTGTCAGTTTTGTTCAGGGTAATTAAAGCAATAGTTTTGCAATAATGGAAGAATTTGTAAAAGTATGGTATTTGAGGTAAAAGTTGCCCCAAGTATGCTGTTGGGGATATTAATCATATCATATAATAAAATATGATTTATTGTTACTGCTGTAAATCTATATTAAATTATTATGGGATCTCCTTCAATGCTTTTAGAATCTTTACTTTTTTTGAATGATTTTGTTTCTATATTTTTCAGATATATTTCTATATTAACATATTTTAATGACAGCATATTTATAGATCAAAAATGAATTATTTTATTAATCAAAATAAACAGAAAATAGTTCAAACTTTGCTAAAGTGATTGTTTTGAACAAGTTAACTTAGACATTATTAAAAACATTATTTTAGCTAAAGTAATTGTATCAATACTGTGTCCCTTTTGCCCCATGCTGGTGAGCCTTTCACCCACCCCTCGTCACCTCATACATTTTTAAGATTTTTAAATACAATAAAACAATGCATGCACTGAGACAAAAATGCATTTGCCCACATATCTAAATGTAGGAAAGAAGTTGAATAAGCCCTATTTCTAAAAACGGTGGAGTGTTCCTTTAAACGTTGGCTGAATCCGAAATCGCCCTAAACCCTCAATCACTTTTCCCTACTTTAGTCCAGTAATACAGTTCACTTGATAGGAGTGACTGAAAACAAGTGAGCGAATTCGGACAGCGGCTGTGTGTACATCGGTTGTACACTTGTTATTGCGATGCAATGTGGAATAGAATGAGCGCACTCAATAACATCCACTATGGTTTCGGGCACCACTACAAATGGCTGTGCCCTCAAATAGTGCTATTTAGCGGTATAGGGGGCAATTTCGGATTCAGCCATTGTCTTCTAGAAAATCTTTTTTGTTGTTTCAAATGTCTTTAACTGATTTTTCAAAACATGTTTTATATTATAAGAAAAATGGAAAAAATGTTTTTTCTCTTTCTAGACAGACTGTGGATGGGATTTTTCATGGACACTTTTTGCAGATTATTATGCCAGAAGCTGGCAAAAAGGGAGTCTTTATGAGTGAAAAAGAAAATCATTCATTTTAAAGACTGATTCATTCATGAACTAAACATCAGACTGCATCCGAAATCACATAGGTTTCTTCTCAAAAAGAATGCTTCATAGTAAAGCTGTCCATCCTAATCCAGTCCTTTTGAGTGTTGTAGGCTTGACTCCTCCTCAGAATTAAATGCTAGAATGAGACGTTCTAGTAAGTGTGCATGGATACGTCATATGTTTCCACTTCCACAGTCAAAGCCTGAAAATACTTCTAATCTGAAAAGTACTTGACCTTTATATTAACTGCCTCTCTATTAAAGCAGTAGAGGTAATGACAACCATCTGTGGTCTCCCAGTGGTTTACATTACACACAGTTTAGCGTTGTGAATAATTTACAACAAAACAAAAGACAACATAATTCCAATTGCCAACTTTTTTTGTATTGCATTACACAGTAAAATTGGACAAGCTCAGTGCTGATTAATTTTCTGCAAATTTTTTTTTGTGAACAGGAGTGTTTAAAGGATTGGAGGACACATTTGCATTCTTCAAAAAAGGCCAAATGAAGGACACGAAACAAAGGCTGCCTTCAAAGGATCTTAAAATGAGACAGAGCTTAATGACGTGGCAGCCGAGGTATGCAGCTTTACAAGGATGCAGCCTTTCAATTGAGAAGAACCAACTGTCAATTGCGTTACTACACTGCCATTCACAAATTCTGTCCAGTGGCCTCATGGGATAGGAAGCGCATTTTAGAATCTCACCCATACAGGGTCTTAATGCATTCTGTTGTATGAATACTGTAAGTTCAGACATACTACTCTTTTCACATACTGTTTTCCGCCTATTATGTAGTAGAAAAGTATGCATATTCGGATATAAGAGTGAATCATTGAATCATTCAGTACCAATTTGTTAAAATAATTTGCTGAATTAATTCCCACAGTCTTCAGCAATAGATTAATTCAGGAACTAAACAAGTGACTACGGGTTGAACCATTCACTCAAACAATTCATTCAAAAACTGATTCATTCAAAAACGCCATGTGATGTCAATATCAACACGGCTGTGATTACCTCATGTAATATTGCTTAAATGTTTTTCTCTTCAATCACGTCAGTGCAGTTGTAACAACACTTATGTGACTTACAGCAGGAGCTGCAAACAAAATGTGAAAACAGGGTAATTGGGTAGCATTTTTCATTTTGTACCGTATAGCAGCATGACACTTTAAAAATAAGGTCACTGATATGAGTTTCACCTAAGCTTGTAAGCTTGTGATTTTGCCTCACAGCTCAACAACTATTGCGCTATATGACATTAAATCAAGACAATCCTAATTTATTTCAATTAGAAATTAACAATGCTGTATTTAGTGAATGCCTGCTGAGATAATAAGGAACATTTTAAATCTTGACCAAACAATTGTATCGCCATTAAGGACCTGATCCAAACTCTAATAAGGAGACAGAGACAGCATCATCCAGCACATAAACATTAACTGAGCTTGTGGGAGCAATTAAGTCCTATTAAATATACTTAAATGAGTATTGAACCAAGCACGCTCCAATCATCCTTTACCACAAAAGAGCTTTATTTGAGCAGTCGAGACATCACTGGTGCCTCATGTGACCCCATGTACTGCCCACATGCGTACAATCAGTTCCTCAGCATACCTCCTGCTGTGAGTTTTCATTCCTGTATATATTGATGTACCTTTAAAAACACAGAACTTTTCACTTTGATGACCAATATCAATACATTTACTCAGAGACGTGATGGGTAGTGAATAGCAAATAGTGCATAACATCAAATGAACTACTTTTTATATATATATTTCCCTTTTCTGTTCAACAGTAACTAGTGGAAAACAGCGGCTGGGCCATTCTTTAAAATATCACCTTTTGTGCTCCATGGACAAGTGTAAGTCATGCAGGTTTGAAATGGAACGAGGGTGACTGAATGAAGTGCTCCCTACCCTGGTCAGTATTTAAATTTGGAAATATTAGATTAAAGATTAAAAATTGAGAAGGAAAGAGAGAGGAAGAGGAGTGGAGTGGAGGCAGGTAAACGGGAGGGCTGAGGAATCCATTTTTAATCGCTCCATGGTAACAAGACGAGCTGGCCATCACCCAGAGGTCCTCATTAAAGGCATCAGTGAGCCAGGTATTTAATAACTGTCTTCTTTGACAGAGCTTCACAATCACATGGAAGTGGAGCTAAATGGAAGCTGGCAGCCATATAAGACTGCTTAGCATACCTGTCAGAGAAACTCTTCCTTTTGTCTATTTATCTTATTTTCTAACTTTTTTTTGCAGCTAAGCATTTTAATCAACTAAATAATTTTTATAGCACTATTAAATAAATAATATATATATATATATATATATATATATATATATATATATATATATATATATATATATATATATATATATATATATATATATATATATATATATATATATATATATATATAAAGGGGTCCTATAACGCCCCTTTCTACAAGATGTAAAATAAGTCTCTGATGTCCCCATAGTGTGTATGTGAAGATCTAGCTCAAAGTACCACACATTTTGTGTTTCCCTTTAAATGCAAATGAGCTGCTGCTCCCTGCCAGAGGGCGGAGCTACAAGAGCTTGTGCCTCCTGTTTGCAGCTCTGATTACCTCACACAGACACACACACTGAAAATGTCCAAAACTGTTTCTGCCTTTTATGTTCATACCAGAGTCAGACAATGATGGAGAGACTCAAGAAGAATTGACAACATGTAGAATGCAACAGGACATTTCTAAATGGTTAGTTAATTAATTGATGTAGCCGATGTGGAGTTAAAGGGATAGTTCACCCAAAAATGTTAATTACCTTTACTCACCTTCAAGCCATCCTAGGTGTATATGACATTCAGACGAATACAATCAGAGTTATATTAAAAAATGTCCTGGCTTTTCAAAGTATTATAATGACAGTGAATGGCAGGCCAAAATTTGAAGTCCAAAAAAGTGTATCTATCCATTATAAAAGTACTCCACACGGCTCCGGGGGTTAATAAAGGCCTTCTGAAGCAAATTGATGGATTTTTGAAAGAAAAATACCCATATTTAACATGTTATAAAGTAAAATATTGCTTCCTGCGGACCACCTTCTGTATACAATTTACGAAATAACCCTGATGGCTTGAGGGTGAACTATCCCTTTGACTGTCTTTAAGTCACTGATTAGCATATTGTCATGATTGTCTATAAATCAGTCAGTGGGAACTGTTGTAAGATTACATTTTAATTAAAAATTAGCCTACCTACAGTTCTGGCAGTCCTAACCGGCAGACTATTCCACAATTCTGGTGCAGCTATGGCAAATGGCTTTTGGGGGATAAAATATGTGTTATTTTGGCAAGGTTGCCTGCTAAAATTCACATTCCTGGGTCTATATATAACATGATTGAGGTTGCTTCAACCCGCGGACTTGGCAACACAGTGCAGTTGAGCTGTCGTTACGCGTCGCTCCGTTGCTCTGATTGGTTGTAGGTCTATCCAATTGAGGTCTTTCCTGGTTCAGTTGAAACACGCCCCATAATTACAGCCCATTGGAGCGGTATCAGACTCATATTCTGACTAGAATTGAGTATGATGACGTCAGGCTAGCAAATGCAAAATGCATGGTCACCTCTGAGTTTTAATTTTGTCCTTGAAACCACTAATAATCCCTTATTTGAGGATACCAGAGACTTCCCTGTCTGAACTGAGTGAATCAGATAACAGATGCTGAATGTTGCGGTGAGGTGTACTTTGGCCAATCTAGTCCAAAACCGTACTTGCTATTGCCCTTGTAAAGAGTTCTGAGAGAGTGGAGGGAGAAAGATCAGCGGTGCAGAAACTCTGACACTGAGGAATTACATTGGGATGATCTTATACTATAGGGTCTAAAAGTGCACAACACCACAAATCTGATAACAGTAGCCATACGGGAGGGTTTTTTTCCCCCTGCGGCCGATGGGACATAGCTCTGTGGGGATGGATAGACAGTTAAATCTGCTGAACTAACGCAGTTCAAAGGCCACATCCAGTAATCTCCACACGACAGGGCCTGCAGCGCTCTCACTCTGTCCTGGTTCTCTAGGAAGAGCAGCTGGCGTGGGAACGGTGCAGAGTCACATTACACTGGCACTTTTCCAGTTTGTTTGGAAAAGAGGGCAGGGTTGAAATGCCTGCGAAATAAAGTTGTTTATAAAAAATGTAAAGCAGAACCCAGAAAGTGACAGGAACAACGGTTAGCCAGTTCTGCTGTGCTTTAAACCAGTTGTGATCTTGGTAAAAACAATAAAAACACTGCATTAAGACTTCAGCATGTAAAATATTCAGCGAAATGCATTGCATTAAACATAACACTGTGTCAAAATAAAAAGTTCCATTTGAATGTTAAGAGCTGCACACTATGCATAAACTTTAAAAAGCTTTATAAGAAAAGAAAAGCACTTTGGAAGCTTTTTGCTTAAACACAATAACCTGAAAATTGGACACATTTGTCTGAATCCAAAGAACAGCAGCGTTTCAAAACACTGTCTGACTTGCTTCTGAATTTACATAACTTCCATAAGCCTGCTTTATTTTTTATTTATTGTTCATTTATTTTTGCTATTTCATCGTTTTTAAGACTTATTCAGGAATACAGCCTTTGTGATGCCATGAAACAGTCTAGAGCTTTATTAACCATATAACTGTGGAAGAAAGGAAAGGAAAAAAGAATATTTATCTTTCTCCTCTAACCCCAAATAGTGTGATAATTGGATTACGACTTTCCACAAAGCACCTTAAAGTGGAAGCCAAAGCAAACTCTATATTCCAGCTATATGATAAATATGTAGGCAGAGGTTCTTCATCAGAGGATAGCTGGCCTTTGAGCCGATTTAATTTAACCATGAATGCCGTGCTGCAGGATGCTGCACACAGCTGGAGCGATAAGTTGAGCCGGATCAAAGAGACGACACTGTTTATGCAGAGGGAATGAGGTATGTTACTGTCCCAAGGTACTGGGTGACACTCCTTAACAGAATTGAGTAGTACCTGAAAATTTCTGTTTTGCTTGCTTGTATCTTGTGCTGTGTTTTCTTCTGTCTCCAAAATGTATTATGACCATACATCCCCCTGAAATATATGTATCCCACAATTATTGGCACCCCTTCATTTAATACTTTTTGCAGCCTCCCTTTGCCATGAAAACAGCTCTGGATCTATAATGCGTAATAAGATTGATTAACATATGGCAAGAGATCTGAAACCATTCCTCCACACAGAATCTCACCAGATCCTTCAGATGCAGAGGTCCAGGCTCGTGGACTCTTTTCTTCAGCTCATCCCAGAGTTTTTTTTTATGAGGTTTGGGTCAGCAGACTGCTATGTCCATGGCAAAACCTTAATTCTCTGATCAATGAATATTTCTTTTGTATATTTTCAGATGTGCTTTGGATCATTGCCATGCTGGAAGAGCCATCCACGACCCAGTTTAAGCTTCCTGACAGGGTCAGTCAAGTGTTCATTTATGTTATTTCCATCAATAAGTGCATACATTTTTGTTCAAGATCTTGTATTGACAATGCAAGAGTAAAACACTCTGTAAAGTCTACTCCAGCACATCCCAAAGACTTTCAATGAATTTAAGGTTTTGACTCAGAGCCAGTTCATGTGTGACAATGATTCTTCATGCTCCCTCCCAACCATTTTTTTCCACAATTTGAGCCTGGTGAATCTTGACATTGTCATCCTGGAATATGGCCATGATTCTTCATACGTGGTTGTTTAAGAAATGGAAAGCTACACACTCCAATTAGGGTTAGAAGAACTGTTGGCAAACATATAACATGCTAGAAACAGATGTATACACAGACACACTGCCTGGCCGAGAAAAAGTTGGTGCTTGGATTTAAATATATATAGGCAAGTGCTATAATTGAGAGTCTATAATTGGATCGTTATTGCAGTGATTATTATGTTAATATGATATATGTTTGCCAACAGTATATATATCCATGGGGGCCCCACATCGCAACTTACAGGACTTAAAGGATCTGCTGCTAACATCTTGGTGCCAGACCACAGCACACCTTCAGGGGTCTGAAGTCCATGTCTCGATGGGTCAGGGCTGTTTTGACTGCAACACAAATTAGGAAGGTGGTCATAATGTTATGCCAGATCATATCGGTATATGAATTTAATAGCACAAAATCACAGCAATAGCAGCAAGGCATAGCACTTCTTTTCTTTCCCAAGAGACAGTTCATTATCAATTAGACATTGCACTTCACTAATGTTCTCCCCAAAGACAGCATGGTAACCATGGATACCAGATTCTACATTTCATTCCCATCTATATGAAAAAGGATGCGTGCAGCTACTTCGAGGAATGATGAATTCATGACCATGTCAAGCTCTAGGCTATACTGAATGATCCAAACATGTATCATGTTCAAAGACTGAACATTTGAAAGAGCATAACGCAAGAGTTCTTTCAACCATTTGTCCATGTCCAGACACATTTTTTCACCTCTGGGTGAAGCAACAAAGCTGAACAAATATATATGACAAATATGTTTGAAACGATGTTCCATTATAATAGATATCATAATAATGTGTTAGTCTGTAAGTTAAGTAATATATTGAAATATAATGAATTTAATAATACATTAAATACGAATAAAAGTGGCATAGGTGGCTATTCAAACTGATTATTGATTTATTAATCATCAATTTATTGTCTAATCTAATTAATATTGTCAAATGCCTTGTGTAATTCATGCAGATTTTTTAAAGGTACTATAAACTTTGACAGCCATTATTAGAATTCCATTCCACTTGAATCCTATTCAAGTTCAAATTAAATTTTGCACCTTGTTTGCTACCTCAGTTCAAATTCACAAACTGGATTGCGGTTTAAAGGGGTTTTCAATCTGAATGCCACACAACTCTGTGAATTGGGGATGTGTGTTTCTTCAATTTTAAATGACATGATTTGTGCCAATAGAAGATCAAAGTAGAAATCAGTTCAGCGATTGAGTATTTAAGATTTCTATAGAATGTGCCTTGCTTTCACATTAAAAGATATGGCTGCTCAAATACAATTTAGTCAGCAAAAACCAAATTAACCAAATCCTGGAATCATATTTTGGGATGGATGTTGCTTTACATAAAGTCGCATGTGCTTTTCAGCACAATTAAAGTGCAAACATGACAGGAAACAGCTCGAGTGGACCTGTGTGAAAGGGAGTCTCTAGACTCCTACCATTTACTTTTTTTTCATAATATGTCCTATTTACCACTGTCTGTTCACTACTGAACATATGAGCCTTTTGAATATTAATCACACAACGCTGTGTATTTAATATTCATGAGCAGGCTGATAAGTTTCACAATCATGTCATCCTTTCACATTTAAAATCGCTCCTACACTACTAATTTACATGTTTAATTTTTTCAGCAAGGTTATTTTTTTTCCCACTGGCCAGGTTAAAGGGTTAGTTCACCCAAAAATGTAAATTCTGTCATTAATTACTCTCCCTCACGTCATTCCAAACCCCCAAGACCTTTGTTCATCTTTGGAACACAAATTAAGATATTTTTGATGAAATCCAATAAGCTCTCTGACCCCTCCATAGACAGTGATGTAATTATCACTCATGTGAACGGCATTTGTCATTGATAAACCGGCGTTCTGCCATAGCACTTCGAAAGCGCTGTACTGTACTTACAACATAAACTGCCCGGCTGTTTCAGCGGTACAGCGATTGTGGCACGGGGACGCAACGTTCCCCCTGAAACATTTCCTTTCAGTCAGTCACTACATGTTACGTCAGTGACTGACTGAAATGGGGGTCCCTCTATCTAATCTTGCCACAATGACTGTCTTCCAGGGATGGAATTGCACAGCAAGCAATGACACCGATCAGGTACTTTTCCTGATAAATGCTCAACAGGCATCGCACACTGTCATCCACAGACGGCCTCTGAGGGCTCAGAGATAGGGGTGTCAGTTCTTTCTTTAACAATTTTAGGGTACCGCCGGCCGTTGCCAATGGTGGAACAAAAGGAAACGGAAAACCAACTATTCTCCCCCGGCCGGAGGAAGAAGTGGCCCTGACATTTGGATGAAGGCTGCTGCTGGGGCCGGGTGGGAGGGGTCACTGGTGTAACGTGTAGTAAATGACTGAAAGGGAACGCCGATTGAATATGTTCAGTCAGGAGAATACAAACCCTGACCAATGCCAACATAGACCGACAGGGGTATCACACTAATCCAACAAACTCCAATAGACATGTTTGTTGGCGTTTGTCTGTGCGGTGTGAATTGGCCTTAAAACGAGGGTTTTTAAAGAAAAATGTCAGAGGATTTCAAGATAATCAAATAATTAAAATAAAATGTAGAGTAGCTCAAACAATTAAAATCTTCTCATGGATGTCCTTCGATGTCAGCAAACTTGGTTCTTGCGAGAACTATAGCATATACTCGGAGCGTCCTACGTCATACTCTGGAACACCAGTCTCTCGTGAACGCGCGTACGACAGTTAGCGGAAGTTCGAGATTACAGTTTGTAAAGTTTTAAATATGGTTTATTTTTCACACAAGCGCATAACTTCACTTCAGAAGGCCTTTATTAACCCCCCCGGAGCCATATGGATTACTTTTATGGATAGATGCACTTTTATGGACTTCAAAACAGAAACAGCCATTAACTGCCATTATAAAGGAGAAGCGTCCAGGTCCGTGAAGAGCTGCGAGCCGTATGTAAGTGTTTTTTGTGAATACTCCGTTTTATGGTATTACTAAGTGTACTGCGTGCTAGAAGAAGGATACATTTCGATTTTGCACTTATCTATCTTGTCATAATTGTACTGTGTTAGCAAATTGCATTTGAATTATAACCACGGCTGTTTTCGGCTGTGATCGACCTGTGATCGACTCCACCAAAGAGCGCGGACACCGATACAGCACTTAAGTATCTAATTTTTCTGTCCTTTTTCACCTTACTTTCTCTCTTAAAATGTGCTTTCAATACATTCCCACTGTCTCTCGACCACGATCCACTATCACACGCAGAAGGCAGCGCAACACTGCTAATCTGCGTCCTATTCCCTCCTCCACTAATGCCCCTCCCTCTTTTTCTGTGGGTCTATGGAACTGTCAGTCAGCTGTCAACAAAGCTGATTTCATTCCGGCCTTTGCCTCTCACTCCACTCTCAATATCTTGGCTTTGACTGAGACCTGGATCCGTCCAGATGACTCAGCGACCCCTGCTGCTCTCTCAAACAATTTCTCTTTCTCTCACACACCTCGTCAGACTGGGAGGGCGGAGGAACAGGCACCTCTCTATGCAACAACAACTCATTCGAATACCATGCTATTACAGTCTCAACTCCCGTTAAAATCCATCTTGTAGTCATTTACCGTCCCCCAGGTCAATTGGGCACCTTTGTTGAGGAACTAGATGTGCTGCTGTCACTTGTAATCCTAATGTGGATGGCAGCCCACTTGTAATCCTTGGTGACTTCAATATTCACCTGGACAAACCATATGCTACAGACTTCCACTCCCTCCTAGCCTCATTCGATCTCAAACGACATGTCACCTCACACACCCACAAATCTGGTAACCAACTTGACCTCATATACACACGCAACTGCACTACAGATAACATCCTGGTTAAACCCCTACACACCTCAGACCATTACTTCATCACATTTAATCTACAATTTACTGCTCCCGCATTCCCAATCCCACTACCAGTTACTTTCAGACGAAACCTACGCTCTCTTTCTCCCTCTCATCTCTCCTCTGCTGTGTCATCCTCTCTTCCCTCACCCACACAGTTCTCATTCATGGATGTCAACACTGCAACAGACACTCTATGTTCTACTTTAACTTCTTGTGTAGATAGTATCTGCCCTCTGTCTTCTAGGCCAGCACGCCCCACTCCCGCTAACCCTTGGTTATCTGATGTTCTTCGTGAACACCGGACAAAACAAAGGGCAGCAGAGAGAAAATGGCGAAAATCAAACGACCCGTCTGACCTGGGTAAATATCAATCTCTGCTCTCATCATTCTCAGATGATGTCCATGTGGCTAAATCCTCATATTTCCACAACAAAATCAACAGCACCTCTAACACACGCATACTCTTCAGAACATTCAACTCTCTACTCTGTCCACCTCCACCACCTCCCACCACCTCTTTATCTGCAGACAACTTTGCCCACTTCTTCACAAATAAAACTACAACCATCAGCAGTAAGTTCTCACCCCCGCACAAACAGGACTTTAGATCAGCCACATCCACAGCCAAACATCTTCTCTCCTCCTTCTCTACACTCACTGAGGCAGAAGTATCTAAACTTCTCCTCTCCAGCCATCCCACCACCTGCCCTCTAGATCCTATCCCCTCACACCTTCTACAAGCCATCTCTCCCACACTTCTACCAGCACTCACACACATCATCAACACATCTCTCAGCACTGGCTTTTTCCCTATCACATTCAAGCAGGCCCGGGTCACCCCACTGCTTAAGAAACCCACTCTAGACACATCACTTGTAGAGAACTACAGACCTATTTCTCTCCTGCCTTACATAGCAAAAACACTTGAGCGGGTTGTTTTCAACCAGGTTTAATTTTTCCTCTCACAGTCAAATCAGTTGGACGTTAACCAGTCAGGTTTCAAAAAGGGCCACTCAACAGAGACTGCATTACTGTCGGTCAGTGAAGCCCTGCGGATGGCAAAAGCTGCTTCCAGATCATCAGTCCTAATCCTCCTCGATCTATCTGCTGCATTTGACACAGTGAATCACCAGATTCTTCTGTCCACCCTCTCATCACTGGGCATCACAGGGACTCCACTCCACTGGTTTGAGTCTTACGTCACAGGTAGGTCTTTCAAGGTTGCCTGTAGAGGTGAGGTATCCAAAGCACATCAACTGACCACGGGGGTTCCTCAGGGCTCAGTGCTGGGACCTCTTCTCTTCTCCATTTACACTACGTCACTGGGACCCATCATACAGGCACATGGCTTCTCATACCATTGCTATGCTGATGACACTCAACTCTATCTGTCATTTAAACCAGATGACCCCACAGTAGATGAACGAATCTCAAGCTGTCTGGCAGACATCTCGGCATGGATGAAAGAACACCACCTTCAGCTCAACCTGGCAAAGACTGAGGTTCTCGTCTTCCCTGCCAATCCGACTCTACAACACAACTTCACCATCCAGCAAGGTTCATCTCTGAACACCCCTCACCCCCATTCCTTACAGAGCAAGCAACACAACTTCTCATCCAGGCCCTTGTCATTTCTAGGCTTGACTACTGCAATGCGCTTCTGGCTGGTCTTCCATCGTGTGCAATCAAAACTCTTCAAATGATTCAGAATGCTGCGGCACGTCTTGTATTCAATGAGCCCAAAAGGGCCCATGTCACACCTCTCTTCATCTCTGCACTGGCTGCCACTTGATGCCCGCATCAAGTTCAAGGCCTTGACACTCGCTTATGGATCCACCACAGGCTCGGCACCAGCATATTTCGACTCGCTCCTACGAGTCTACACTTACCAGAAGCCTTCGCTCAGGTAAGGAGCGTAGGCTTATGGTACCATCACAGAGAGGCATGAAATCCCTCTCCAGAACTTTTTCATTCACCGTTCCTGGATGGTGGAACGATCTTCCTACCTCCATCCGGATGGCAGAATCACTGTCATCATTCAAAAGACAGCTAAAAACTCATCTCTTCCGTGAGCACTTAACCTTATCATAAAAAAACTCTTCCTCTATTTCTCTTTTATTCCTTCCTTATTCTAGCTTAAGCTTATTCTATGTAATGTCCAAAACTTGGTATTTAAGGCACTTTTTGCGTTTTTCGCCTTTTCATGACCGATCGCTTCCTGTACTCCTATGTTGTAAGTCGCTTTGGATAAAAGCGTCTGCTAAATGCCTAAATGTGAAATGTGAAATAAAGGTTGGATTAGCCAGGATATTTAATATCCTGGACGTTATTTTAATGTTACTGAAATAATATTTGCTCATAACTTGCCAGAACATTCCCTGCTAACTTGACTCCTTGTCAATGTACATCTTGCCTATAAGCGGCTCATATTGAAAGCAGTTGAATGCGGGCGTTTTTATTTACAGCACTGTCCTGTTCTGTTCTACACTGCAACACGCTCAGTGCCCTTGAAGATGAGCGAAGTGACAGAGGTGCATGATAAACTCTGGACTGTGCACGTTTTTTATGAGTAATGTTTCAGAAATCTTAGCACCCAATGAGCAAATGTGCAAAATTTTAGTAGAAAATGTCATTGGCCAAATTGTCAAGAAAACACACTCCAAGAGTACAAAAGAAAAATGTATACATATATATATATATATATATATATATATATATATATATATATATATATATATATATATATATATATATATATAAATGATTGAGTGATCGTGAGTGCTTGTGAGCAGTTCAACATTCCACAAAGAACCTTTCTGTGAACATTTCTTGAAAGAATCTTTTTTTTTTCTTAGTGTAAAGAATATTTTAGTAATCTGAAGAAATCTTTTTCTTCGGGTTCTTGATGGAACCACCATTGCCATTTCAAAACCTAACATAAAACAGCATTGAATAAGAAAGCAATTTGTTACATTGATACAGTTATACCATATTGGAATATATTCCAAATATAAAAAAAATAAATACTACAAAATAAAAACAATTAGATGCAGCTGAACAGCTAACGGGCGTATTCCCATTCCATTACCATCTATACAAAAGCAGAAACGTGGGAATAATCATGTAAATAATCATGTAAACATGTACTATGTTATGTTAGTTGATTTTAGGCATGTATGATATGTTTTGGTAGTTTTAGTGCATGTGAAATTAACTGCTGTGCCAAGCTGAAAGTTGGTTAGGAGAATGTAAAAAAGTGTTGAGAAATGTGTCCTGGCAATTGTAATTGTAAAAGAACCTGTATTTTTAAGAATGTTTTTGGCATGGATATTTTTCCATTGAAGATTAAATTCTTAAATGGAGTGGACAGGAAGGATTTATCTGTCTGGCTAGTGCAGGTGTCCTGCTTTGCCCTTTAGTTTTAACTCAGTTGTGTCTCATTTTTTGATTTATGTTCAGAACTATCCAGTGTCTTTCTCAGCATTTGGTGAGAGGTAAGCTGCACTTATATGTGCAATGATGTTACGATCAATAATAACCTTTAAAAAAAACAATGCTAAGTCTCATATTTTGAATGAAAAATAAATAAAAACACACAGTTGTTTGAGGAATGAACTTAGAAATTCATCGCAAATTTCAATGACTGTTAACATTGCTCTTGAAGTTCTTATGCTTTTATTTTTCCTTGCACTATATTTATTTATGCTTTTTTATTTTGCTCAGTTGGCGCACAACCAGCCTTGATTGGAAGATAAAAAATAGGGCACTTGTGAAAGGATAGTGTTGAAGATGTTGAGAAGAAGAATAGCTTTAAAGGTAAAGGGCTACATGGCCATGACAATTGTTTACCACAACAGTATATTGGTCTCTTTGCTCATAATTCAATTTTAAAATAACATTTTCTCACTGTTATATTTCAGAATATATTTTTTAATAATTTTTATAATTCTGAACTACTAATATTGCTGATATTAATATAATTTAAAAATATAAAACTACCTATCTATATAAATACAAAAAAATACATACAATTTAAATAATTAATGTATTTAGATACCTAAAATGCGTATAAATAATATGAGTGTGCAATGTCGTGGATTGGATATGGCAAAATGAGTTTTGGCGTGCATATGGTACACAGTTTTTTTGTGTGCATATGATACGCAATTTATGCCGTATTATACACACGAATCCCCCACCCCCATCCTACCGAAGAGCGTGTCATATTCACGCCATAAAGTGTGTATCATATGCACGTGAAAAACATCTTATAAATCATACTACATGATGTTTTCTGAAAATGTAAAAATGCAGAAAGATTTCAGTGATGGATAGGTTTAGGGGTTTAAGGTTAGGGGCTAGAATATACAGTTTGCAATCATTATGTATATGGAAGTCCCCATAAACCATGGAAATCCAATATGCATGTGTGTTACTTAAAATGACACTGCAATGCTAATAGTTAAAATATGGATTACAGTAAGATCAATATCATGTTGATATTTGCAGAACTGAAGCGCTCTATGATCATTTTAAAAATGCATATTTCAAAAAAAAAAATCTAGAAAAAGTAGAAGCTGGTTAATTTTAGTTCAAAGTCTGGCACTCATATCTAGTCAGGTTATTCTGAAGCGTGTTGCTTCTGTGACAGGTGTTATAGATTATTAATTTCCTATCCTTCAAAACAGCTGAAATGAAAAGCACTGCTCAATATGACAAAACATTTCCATAAGTCTGTAGAGCTACTTTGGGTTCTTTCTCCAGCAGTCTGTCAATTCCACAGCATTATTGGAAGTGTCATAAAATGGTTTATTTATAAACTATCGCTTAGTACGGTCAAGGGCTTTGATAACCTTGGATAATCCCACAGATGGTCCTTTGTTCCATAGCACAATTTGTGCTAAAATGAAAAGCATTATTCTTCAGTCAATATCTAATTTTCTTGTTTCACCAGGTAGAACAGAAGAGATCTACTCGGCTTCCTGCATGCAATTTTTATTGAGGCTTGCTGGCACCATTGTCCTATGCAAATGTGTGATTTATTCGTGAGCTTTAACAGTGTATTGCCATGACAGTGCGGCAACATGAACCCTGGATTAAAATTGACAGCAGTTCATTCATTTTGATGCACCTCAGCATGTGTGTTAGCTTCTCTCTTATGATGTTATTGCATTAGTCATGGTGTACTGTACACCAAAAACTAAAATGTAAGCATATCACAAGGGCAACCAAAGGAGCCTAAGGCGAATATGAAAGAACATCTGTTTCAAAAATAAGTGTGATTAATATTACTGACCTTCAAATATATTTTTACTTACATAAATTTAAATAAAATGTAAGTTGTATATTGAACAGGAGAAAACTTAAAGTGATAGTTCACCCAAAAATGTGAATTCTGTTACATTTGCTCACCCTCATGACTTTATTTCTTTCATTGAATTCTGAAGTTTAGCAGAATGTCCAAGCTGCTCTATTCCATGCAATGAAAGTGGATGGTGACCAGGCGCTTAAAAATAAATACCATATAAGCCAAACATGGCCCATGTGAATCGAGATGGATTGTTTTAAAACAATTTGAGTGTTGAGAAGTTTGATAAAGAGCTTTAGAATGCCCCAACGAATAAAAAATAAATAATAATAATAATGTGTCCAAATATGGCGTTGACATCTTGGAGCCTGAGTGCAAAGTGGAAATGTGATATCAAGGTCCACCCACTCTCGTCTAATCAATCACACACCGCAGATTTTTGTAGTTGTTGAAATAAACATTTATGGAAATGTTGAAATTAAAGTTAAAGCTCCAATCTCCTCCTGAAGTTACCGAAAAAGTCTGTTGGTGCCTCAGTGACTATACTTTACTCAGAGACGCAGTCAATCTCAGTTGTCAATCATAACGACACACCCCAGTTTTTATAGCATCAAAAAAGAACTAAAACCAAACTTATTTAAAGAACGAACACTTGAACTAACATCATTTGCATGCAGCAAAAAAACATCCGCAAAACCAATCACATTACAGCCTTGACGACATTGGCTGCGTCCGAAAACCTCAGCAGCAGCCTTATAAGGCAATGACTTGTAAGGCAGCGTTTCGGACAGAGATTCTGAGTGTAAAAGTTTAATGATCTACAGCAAAATAGAGAGAGCTTTGGTGAGAACTAAACAAATATTTAAATACTACAGTAGTAATGTCTCGCTAGAAATGACATCAGAAGTGGAAAACGTTGGTCAAAAATGTAGGGGAGCGTGGGGCACAACCTAACGCTGGGTTAATTGTAACACACATTGTTTAACACTTTCCACACATGCCAGGATGACGAAACTTTGTGTATTTACTAGTTGCCATATCAACACTATATAGAGAAAAAATAGCGCCAAAATTAAAAACTCTTTGGAAGATGTTCACAAATTATTCATTATTATTATGTTTTTAACTATGCTGTATATGAGGCATGTTGTCACATTTCACTTCCATTCTTTCGGGGTAAATCAAGAAAAAAGTATACACTGTATTAATGAAACAAAACCACATAATTGTACTAGACATGTGTGCAATTAATGTGGGTGGATTTACACAAACTGAGAAGTTAGGAAGTTAGAAAGCGTAGGTTGTGCCCCGCTCTCCCCTACATTTTCAAACAAACTGACCAACAACTGTAACTTTCAGACGCCATCTTTTAGCTCAACTGTCACCGAATGGAATGCATAGGATTGTGGGATATCAAAGGCAGTGAAGGATACATTTATGCTGCCTTCAAAAATCAATCAGATGAAGATGTCTCAGAAGGCAGGAAGTGAAGTAAACATTGGATTCGGACGTGCCTTGATGCCTTGAAATACGTCCTCAGCAAAAAGCACCATTTTCCAGTTTTCGGACACAGCCATTGAACAAAATTAATGCAGCATTAGCAGGCTGATGAATGAGAGGTGTGGGAGAAGCGAGTGAGACCGGTGCGTGACTCTCCTCTCACACCTCTCGCTCGTCTACCTCGCCACACAGGCGTTACTTTTTTTTTTAAGCTAAGATTGCAGGCTTGGCTTCAATTGGCTTTGATGCTAGTTTTTCTTTTGTGGCCTTGTGAAACATTGCAGATGTGGTGTCAGTTGTCGTCAACTATCACACACTTGCTTCCCAGCGGCCATTGTTGTTTACAAACAGTCAATGTCCTTGGACAAGAGGAGGCAACATCACTATGACATCACGATGCCAGATGTAAATGAGGGGCAAAATAAATGTTCATTGATACACTCTCATTTTTACACTCTCAACTAAATTAAAGAAAATTATTAAAGGACACAAAAAACATGTAGACTTATGTTTGTCGTGTATTTGTGTATTTATGAATTTATCAAATCAACACACTTTCGTTTTGATGTTGGTATTTATAATTTATAAATGCATTACTTTGCAGTGCAAAGTATATCTCGCTGTGCAGATCACTGAAGAAAGGCAGCTTCCTCCGCGCTGGCCTGGAATTAGGGCCACTCAGAAACCTCTCGTCAATGCAGTGCTTTAGTATGCAGTGAATATTGAACTGGCAAAGTATGGACATGAGACGCTAGTGCAACAGTCAAACACTTAAGTCTAGCACGTGTTTACATTGAAAAACAATGGAAAAGTAAAAAGGCAAAACACATTCTGTGTGAACCGGCCATTAAGGATGCGTTTGTTACTATAGCAACAGGTGTTCATTGTGTTATCTTTCTAAATTGTCACTGGTCAAATATTCATTTTTAAAATATATTATCATTAAACTTTTACTACTAAAATCCACAAAGAACTAAGTACAAATATATAAAGGATATTGATTAGGAAATCATAGGGGATATTATTATAGATTTAGAAAATAAAATTCAGAAGCCTATTCGATGTTTCCAACTCTCCCAGATGGGCAATGGAAGGATCCAGACAGGATCAAGACATGTATGCCAGCCCCATTCATAAAAGCAGAGTGTCTGTTTATACAGGAATTTGACAACCATCCACCAGTCTTACTCCCCCTGAGGAGGTAAGAGAGGGCAGGCTAAGAAAAGGACTCAAGCTTTTAGGGGGGAAAGGAGAGTAGCTAGGTTTCCTCTGTAGCTTTCTTAGTACATCTTATGAATTATTGAGAAAGAGAAATATATGTTGGGTTGATGGAATGGGAGATGTGTAGCATTAGTAGTTTGCCCTATTTTCCCTCTAGCTTGTTAAAAGCAATTGTCCAACCAATTTGTCATTCTGCCCAAAACGTCTCCTCTAGCAAATGCTGACGAGAAATAGAGGGAGGTGGCATGAAGATGAATGTCCTCCCCAACTACCTGCCCAAACCTCACATTTCCGTTTAACAAATGACAAACAAAGCAAAACAAACTTGACTCTATACTAAGCTCCAGTCCAGGTGCTGGAATCTCATGTGCTGAAGATGAGAAGAGACAACACCCACCTTCAGGATTTTCGATTAGCAGCTTGTCTGCATATTCTGACACCCGCACCTTAGACAACACCTATTTCTATTCATAATGAGCTGCTAACATCTGTTGTACATTGTTATAAAAAGTCACCAGTAACATTAACAGCATCCAATGACTGTGTACGTGTGAATTACACCCACCACAAGCAAATCTATTTATTCAGCTGTAGCTTATGATCTTGAAAACGTGTCATATAGCAACTTTTATCAGCAGATGCACCTATTCTCTATCACAAAAAAACCCTATTCTCTAAAACATGCTATGTCACACATTTCAAAATGCCAAAACATCTTGTGATCTGATTTATTATGTGTGACACACTATATACCAGATAAAGTTACTCATTTGCAATAAAAGCGTTCAGTTTGAGCAGATGTTTTATATCATCATCACTGTCCTTGTCAGAGTTCATTTCCCAATCAACACGATCTCATGACAATGCGTATCAATAGTACGAGTGTGCAATCTCGTAGAATGTATACGCCAAAATGAGTTTTGGCGTGCATATGCTTTGAGTTTTTCGCATGCATATGATACGCACTTTATGGTGTGTATATGACATGCTTTTGGGTAGGGTGAGGGTGGGGTTTGGGGGTTTGTACGTATAATATGCCATAAAGTGCGATATCATATGCACGCCAAAAACTGCGTACTACATGCACGCTAAAACTCATTTTGGCGTATACATTCTACGAGATTGCACACTGCACTACTGATACGCATTTTCGTGAGATCCCAATACATTCAGCATCTGGCTCATATTCGCGATCTAAAACATATTCCTGAAACTATCATTTTCAACATCTTCAAAATCAATATTTTGATCACTGACCACTGATCGCTTTGCCAGATCCATGACAGTAACACTACAGGGAGTGCAGAATTATTAGGCAAGTTGTATTTTTGAGGATTGATTTTATTATTGAACAACAACCATGTTCTCAATGAACACAAAAAACTCATTAATATCAAAGCTGAATATTTTTGGAGGTAGTTTTTAGTTTTAGCTATTTTAGGGGATACCTGTGTGTGCAGGTGACTATTGCTGTGCATAATTATTAGGCAACTTAACAAAAACTAATTTATACCCATTTCAATTATTTATTTTTACCAGTGAAACCAATATAACATCTCAACATTCACAAATATACATGTCTGACATTCAAAACCAAACAAAAACAAATCAGTGACCAATATAGCCACCTTTCTTTGCAAGGACACTCAAAAGCCTGCCATCCATGGATTCTGTCAGTGTTTTGATCTGTTCACCACCAACATTGTGCAGCAGCAACCACAGCCTCCCAGACACTGTTCAGAGAGGTGTACTGTTTTCCCGCCTTGTAAATCGCACATTTGATGATGGACCACAGGTTCTCAATGGGGTTCAGATCAGGTTAATAAGGAGGCCATATCATTAGATTTTCTTCTTTTATACCATTTCTTGCCAGCCATGCTGTGGAGTACTTGGCGCGTGTGATGGAGCATTGTCCTGCATGAAAATCATGTTTTTCTTGAAGGATGCAGACTTCTTCCTGTACCACTGCTTGAAGAAGGTGTCTTCCAGAAACTGGCAGTAGGACTGGGAGTTGAGCTTGACTCCATCCTCAACCCGAAAAGGCCCCACAAGCTCATCTTTGATGATACCAGCCCAAACCAGTACTCCACCTCCACCTTGCTGGTGTCTGAGTCGGACTGGAGCTCTCTGCCCTTTACCAATCCAGCCACGGGCCCATCCATCTGGCCCATCAAGACTCACTCTCATTTCATCAGTCCATAAAACCTTAGAAAAATCAGTCTTGAGATATTTCTTGGCCCAGTCTTGACGTTTCAGCTTGTGTGTCTTGTTCAGTGGTGGTCAACTTTCTGCCTTTCTTACCTTGGCCATGTCTCTGAGTATTGCACACCTTGTGCTTTTGGGCACTCCAGTGATGTTGCAGCTCTGAAATATGGCCAAACTGGTGGCAAGTGGCATCTTGGCAGCTGCACGCTTGACTTTTCTCAGTTCACGGGCAGTTATTTTGAGCCTTGGTTTTTCCACACGCTTCTTGCGACCCTGTTGACTATTTTGAATAAAACGCTTGATTGTTCGATGATCACGCTTCAGAAGCTTGGCTATTTTAAGACTGCTGCATCCCTCTGCAATATATCTCACTATTTTTGACTTTTCTGAGCCTGTCAAGTCCTTCTTTTGACCCATTTTGCCAAAGGAAAGGAAGTTGCCTAATAATTATGCACACCTGATATAGGGTGTTGATGTCATTAGACCACACCCTTCTCATTACAAAGATGCACATCACCTAATATGCTTAATTGGTAGTAGGCTTTCCAGCCTATACAGCTTGGAGTAAGACAACATGCATAACGAGGATGATGTGGTCAAAATACTCATTTGCCTAATAATTCTGCACTCCTGTAATATTTTATTACTTGCTCTGCAGTAAATCGCTGAGCCATTTAAGTTTAGCTGATACTTCCTATTCTTTTGTTTTCTGCCTGTGGTAACGTCTCTTCATCACTTTGAATCAGACATTGCCATTAAAAAATAGAATGAGGAGGAGGGAATGAAATGACGTCCTAGCTAATTAAAGACCTGAGATATGCGTTTAAGGTTAAAGTATAAACATCCAACTAAAACGTTTCAGTAAAGAATGATGTACAGATAATGTTTTTGAGCTAATGTTTTGAGAACATTATTAGAGACCAGATAACTTTCATAGAATTCTTTCATTCTAATTAATTTTTCTTGGTATGGTGAATCATTAAAAGTTCCATTCCCTGGAACTAAGGGGCCAAGCCCAACTCCTGAAAAACAACCTCACCATAATCCTCACTCCATCAAAATGTACACTTGGCACAATGTAGTCAGGCAAGTACCACTAACAGTTGACCGTGGAATATTTAGTAGTGAGGAAATTTTGCGAATGGACTTCCTGCACAGGTGGCAACCTATCACGGAACCACGCTTGAATTCACTGAGCTCCTGAGAGCGACCCAGTCTTTCTCAAATGTTTGTAGAAGCAGTCTGCATGCCTAAGTGTCTGATTTTTTATATACCTGTGGCCATGGAAGTGATTGGAACAGCTGAATTCAATATTTTGGAGGGATGTACCAATACTTTTGGCAATATAGTGTTTCTCTGTATTCTACTGGATAAAAAAATGTTTGTAAGCAACATTAAACTTGCTTATATTTGATTATATTATATAAATCAGTGAGTCAATCAGCATTGCCATGACATCATTTTTTGTGCATTAGTCAGGTGAATGGCTCAAAAACTCATGTGCACCTTACTTCCAGGGGGTCCCACAACAGCCAAGCAACTGTCCTAAAGATGAATGGGAATGCTAACCGATAGCACTCTCTAGGTATTATAGATACCCTTGTGGTTAAATATCTTGTCTGGTAGGGATGATTCATGAACTCTCTATTGTACTCTTGAGTAAAGCACTTAACCCCAGGTTGTTCTGTAAGTTGCTTAGAAGTAAAACAGCAAAATGATTTAGCTAAAATGAAGGGGTGTGTTTACTCAAACAGTTCTTTGCGTTTGAAAGTGCAAGGTTATGAAAATTCTCCATGTAAACAACAAAACTGCAAATTTGTGAAAACGGTGACATCATGCATGCGTATTAAATGTTCACACCATGGCCCTGTCCCAAATGGCACACTTCATGTGCACTTTCGGTCTTGTGGACGTACAATGGCCGCTGCGTGCGCTTGTCAAGACCGTAGAGTGTCCCATTCCTCATTTAAGTTTAAAGAAGGGCACTTTTCGGCTGCTTTGTGCCCTCGACGCGCACTTCAGCTAAGCACGCAAGTCCGCGAGCTACGCAGAGGACTTCTACCGGACAGTCAAAGTGGCATTATGTTGTGAAAGTGCGGACTCAGAGGAAGATCGTGAGGGTTTAGGGTGCCATTTGGGACAGGGCCATTGACTGTCACAAAGACACATGCTTCTTACGTATTCGCGGGGTATTTATTGACAAAGTGACATCGCCACCTACTGGCCTGGATGCATAATACAGCCTTTTTGTCATTATCGCAGATACGTGTGTAAAGGGATCTGGAATAATCCAGATTCCTCGATATTCATCAAGAGTAAGAATAAATGTAAGTGCAGTTTTTAGCTTCATACTGTATATCAGTTGTGAATCGAGCAGAAAGTTTGCGTGAGAACGTTTTCTGTGCACAGACGTGCATTATATACGCAAATCATACTCATTGATTAGTGAACAAGGCACATAGTTTCCACTTAAAGTTTAAGAAAAGGAGCAATGCATTTGTCCTTTCACTGGAGAGCCTTCTTTGTTATTCCACTGAAGATGCCCTGTGTCCATTTGAAAGTAAAGAAAGCTTCATAATGAGATTTTTTTCGAGCTTCAGGCCATGAGCTATTGGCTGAACAGTGGCAATCAGCAAAAGCTGATGCATTACTGTAATTTCCTTTGATTTGCAGCAAATTTGATCATACAAGCACTATAAATCTCTGGGAAGAAGCAGAGGAGCAGCCTGGGTTGTAATCATGCCTTTTTGATGACCTTCTATTGTATAAGAAGTATAGGAAGAGAAATGGAGATGAATGGCCACAGTATGGTATTTATATATGACTGTGTTATTTACAGAGCTGTGTTGGAGAAGGCATCCAATAATGCAAGGAAAGTTTAACTTAATGTATTCCAGATGAAATCATGCTCTGGCATCATAGAAATATTTCCTTTGGGAGCAGAATTGATTGTGGATATCACACCAGGAAAACCTAATAATGTACATCTGACAGCTTTAGAGGGAAAGTTTACACAAAAATTAGGCTACTCATTAAGGCTTGAATGCACTACAAAAGTTTTTAAATCTGAACAGATTTTTTAAAACACTAGGCATCATACACTTGCCGAATTTGTAAATAGTTACAGAGAAAAGCTGGGCATCATACACTACCAGACTTTAAAATCGTTCTAAACACAAACTGAAACAAGCGCCTGGTTGCTAGGAGACTACTGGTTAGCTACACAAAGTAGTAATTAGTTTCTTCACCTCTGAAACTGAAATGTAAATGCATTTATACATTTTCATATCATAATGTTAAATTATAATTGCATAAAGAATGTTATAGAGATTGCTAATGTGTCGTCATCATGACGTATTCCCGTGAACGCAAAGCATTTTGGGAATCCGCAGCACAAACGGGCGCCTGCATGGAGGGAAGAACGGCATGTTCAAGATGCCGTCTACCTGCTGTGTTATAAACTGCAGTAGTCGTTCACACGATAGAAGTGGCATAAAGTTGTAGGTTACAGTTTGACAAAATCACAATGTTGTGTTTTATTGTGAGTGTACACAAATATAAGTAAACACTTTGCAGTTTGAATGATGTCCTGTATGAACAAAATGACGGAGTATGTTTGATTCCGCCTCTCTCTCTCTCACACACACACACACACACACACACACACACACACACACACACACACACACACACACACACACACACACACACATGTTGTGTTTCCATGTTTTATGGGGACATTCCATAGGCGTAATGCATTTTATACTGTACAAACCGTATTTTCTATCCCCCTACACTGCCCCTGCCCCTAAACCTACCCGTCACAGGAGACATGCTGCATTTTTACTTTTTCAAAAAACATCACTTAGTGTGATTTATAAGATGTTTTCCTCATGGGGACCAAAAAAATGTCCCCACAAGGACAAAAATTTGGATATTGCCATCTTTGTGGGGACATTTTGTCCCCATACCGTAGGGATTACCAGTCCACACACACACACACACACACACACACACACACACACACACACACACACACACACACACACACACACACACACACACGCTGAAGACGGACGGGACTTGTGTGTGTGTGTGTGTGCGTGTGTGTGTGTGTGTGTGTGTGTGTGTGTGTGTGTGTGTGTGTGTGTGTGTGTGTGTGTGTGTGTAGGATGCAATACTACAGGTACTCAAGATTAACATAAGATTGGCAGAAACTGTGTGTGTTATGTAAGAACGTTCTAAGAATATGGCTAAGATATTTATCAAAAGTACTTTTTGTGTTTTCAACAGAACATAGAAATCAAACTGGTTTAACGACATGGGTGAGTGTGAGTAAATGATCAAATTTTACATTTTAGATGATTATACTTTAATGGGAAATACTGAAATTTAATAAAGTCTAATGTGGTGATTCACACTCATTTGAATCAGCATCACTAGTGATTTCAGATCAAATTAATCCCAAAAATGTGAGAAACTCATTTATAGAAGAGCTAATTAAGAAAAGTTGCAATTTAAATTTAAGATGAGATGTTAACTTCAGAACACCTTAAAACCTCATTTAATACCTCTAGTATAACTCAAGGTGACAGTCTTTCCAATAAGGGCGAATCTTATGACTGTTCCCCAGTGTTACTGCGGTTTAATCAAATGTTTTTGTTCTCAATAACACACATCCATTTCTGATGAGCTTTCAAAGAGCTTCGACAGACTGCAGAGCTCACAGTTCTTAAGCCAAATGTCATTTCACTGTGAAACAGTTTGCTAAGAGGCCTACTTATTAATTCAAAAGAGAAAGTCATTTCATTTCTAAGAGCTTGCTGCTTTAACTGCATCCAAAGTTTATTGCTCATCAATAGATCTCGTGCAAATGTGGCTGCTTAATTCTAATAATGCACGAAAAGTTACTCATGAATGAGAGAGAGAGTTAAACATTAAGTGCAATTTAAACACAAGTTAAACACAAAACACATTTCCTTTACGTCGGCAGCTCACACACTAAGGGCAGCCCAGCGTTATACGCCTCTGTCGACATGTTCGGGTAATTATAGCTCAGTCTGCGTTGTGACAGACCCATAATAATTGAGTCAGACAACTCTTAGAGGAACTGCAGGCAGACTGATTGCCTGTCCTCTCCATCAGAGACCAGTTAGGAAAAGACCTGCCAAATAGCCAATCACAGTTGTCTCGGAATGAACTCAGAGCTGGTATGTTATCTTTATCTAAGATTGCACACATACAGTGAGGCTAAAGTCTGAAATCACTAGTGAAAATGCAGCTTTTTGCATTGCATTACAAAATCAATTTATCAGCATTACAAATTGACAAAGCTGAATTGAAAATGCCAATGTTTTTGAAAGAAATCTCTTATTCTCCACTCCACTATTCAGCTGGAAAAGCTGAATTTTCATCATTACTCTTGTCTTCAGTGTCACATGATCATATTCCGATTTCAAGCATTTCTTATTATTATCAATGTTGAAAACAGTTGCGCTGCGCAATATTTTTGTGAACACGTGATACTTTCATAGGAATCAATGGAATGCTTCAGTACACATGGAAAAACCTAAAAATGCTCAAAATTCAAAGTAAAAATTTAAAAAACTTTACAATTTTTATTTTATTTTTATAATGTCTATATGTGTATCTTAATGCGTACAGAATAGAAACGACTTTAGGACTCAGCGGAACAGCTCATTTGCTCCATATAGAGCTAAAAGAAAATATGTTTTTTTTTTTCACACAAGCGGTCAGCAAAGACACCCAATGTAAGATATTTTGAGCTGAATTAAAAGGGTTATGCATGAAATATTGAGTTATTTTGAATTTAAGTCGAAAGAATGTGAAGAATGTGCTTAAATTAATATTTATTTATTATTTAGTGATACAATTTAAAGATAAATAAAAATAATAATAAAAAAGTGCTTTAAAAATAGAAAAAATATTATCAAAATGAAATGAAATAAGCTTTCTGAACAAACAAACAAAAAAGTATGATTTTAGGGCATTGGGTCATTTTGACCCACGAGGGAATGATTCGTTACTAAGTGTGAGGGAGGGATGAAGGTCAACCATATATTAATGTCTTTGTCTTTCAAACACATTAAAGTGTGTACATTCAGGTCAATTCATATTTAAATGTAATGCAGGGATTCCCCAACTTTTTTGTCAGCTGATATTTCTTTGATCTAATATATTTACTTGAAGTACTGGGACTTTTAATTTGTAATTTAGGTCAATAATTAAATTCAATTAAAATTTTAATAATAAAGTACACAGTTCTCTTACTGGTCTCGTGACATGCAGGTAAGCAAATCAAATATTTTCAAAATCTTTTTTTAGTAAGTGTTTTAAAATTATTTTTTTAATATAAATAAAAAAATATATATATATATATATATATATATATATATATATATATATATATATATATATATATATATATATATATATATATATATATATATACTTTATTACTTTATTTTGTTGGTCCCTTGAACATATTCTGTTGACTATAAATAGTGTTGCACCTACATGTCCACTAAATATCATTAGAGTGTTAGTAGAATGTTAGTAGACCGGGTTAGGGTTAGAAGAACATAGTTGCAAAGTTACTAATAGTCAGAAGAATGTCTGTTGAAAGACCATTGGAATAAAATGTTAGTAGATATTAAGCAGACAGTCTACTAATACTCTAATGAGAGTTAGTTGACATGTTGGTGTAACGTTACTTATAGTCAACAGAATGTTCAAAAGATATATATATATATATATATATATATATATATATATATATATATATATATATATATATATATATATATATGATTTAATTACTTAAACTCACAAACCCCTGCAGTTCCATCACAAACTTTATGCACTTTATGTTCTTGATTACAAAGAATTGAATATATTTAATAAATACAAGATTATACTACTCAAATCATTGTGATAAACAAGTTTTAGGTTAAAAAAATCTAAAAGTATTCAGATTATACTACTTTAAATATGTAATGCAATGGACTAACTACAATTTTTGTCATGTAATTTGTATCAGTAACCGATTACACTTTGTAAGTGATCTACCCAGCTCTATTCTTTGATCAGCCAAAGGTCTGTATAAAAGTGTAAAAATCTGCAGTTGATGAGGAATGTACTGTATTGCTTTTGTTAAGTGTAAGCTAAAGATTCAGTTGTATTCATATTTATTCATGACTCGAAAAGAGAAAAACATTCTATTGGGCTATAGAAGAAGTTTTATGTGGTAATTCATCATGTTGTGCAAAATACAATATGAAAAATGCAATGTGCTCCATTTCGTGAACCACTGTGGTTCTGAAGATGAGAAAGTCATTTCGGTTTACATATTCCTTCTGTGTTGGACACAGCCAAATATTAAACATGCAAAAAAAATAGAGGTTTATGAAACAACACTCTGTTTACAAATGCATAAGGATTTATTTTTCCATATAAAAATATTTTTCATATTAATCTGAATTATCCATGAGCACTGACTTGTGATGTTGTTTACTTTGCAATGAGAATCCTTACATTTTGCAGTGCTAGAACTTCAGTGTTTAGAACATTTTACAAGAAAGAAAAAGATTCATAGAAACAAAGAGTGTCACAAAGCTTCAGATTCTGAATAAATATATATAAAAACATCACAGTATGACTCAATGGCATGAGAGAATGTTACTGTTGTTTGTTCCAGTATTCTCTGACAACACATCCAGCCATCTCTGCTCTTTTAAAACAGGGAGATTTCGGCATATTGAACTCAGCCAGTCATCCTGTTTAGTATTCTGTTCTCAAACTGAGCTGAGCATATGTAGCTTAACTTGACCTGCCAACACAGATTCTATGGTTGAGAGAGCACAGGACCTGCTACTAGTCAAATTTATTTTTAGGCTCTTCTCAGCATTCTGATATAGAAGGTGTAGACAAACCGTAGATGTTTTAAATATAAAGTATTATGACTGAAATAGATGTCTCATCATAATACTCTGAGAAAGAATGCAGAGGAAATGAAATGCGAAGTGTAGTTGCTTATATTTCAATATATTTCAGTTCATGTCTTTTATTAATGCTATCAGTTGTATTACCCTATAATGAATGCTGCATAAGCTGAGCCTTATTTGACAGCAAATTGAATGGCCTCCATATCATCTGAGTTAACATTGTTCTGTGACCCTTCATTGGCCTTCGTCAAAATGAAAATATTTTCCTAGAAATAATGAAGGTTCATGTATTATTAACTACCCTTTACCTTTCAATACCTTACCTTTTTTATACCTTTCCATTTATCTTCTTCTATATGTACATATTGTGCCTTTCAAGTGGAAAATCTCATGAATGGACTCAAGCCATGCAGTATGACTCCTCAGGTAATTGTTCAACACCCAAAAGCTAATTTCATGTTTTTAATGTAGTCAGAAATTTGATCAAATAGATATCACGTATCACATACTTACTTTATGTGCCTGATTTGTCTTTGCATATTATTCTTAGGATTTTTTTTTATAATCATTAAAATATAATAATTTATATGCCTCTTCAACAATTTCTGATGTAACCAAATCCATGTGGGCAAGGAAAAATTAACCAATAATATCACAAAATTTAACCGAAGTTGCTCAGAAACCTATCAATCGCATCCTGCCATTTATAATCAAGCACCACCTATATATACATATATCAGGCATAACATTATGTACACTGACAGGTAAAGTGAATAACACTGATTATATCTTCATCACGGCACCAGTTAGTGGGTGGGATATATTAGGTAGCAAGTGAACATTTTGTCATCAAAGTTGAGAAGAAGCATGAAAAATGGGCAAGCGTAAGAATTTGACAAGGGTCAAATTGTAATAGCACGAACGGTGCTCAATTTAAATTTTGTAGGTGATGCTGCTATCAAGCCATTTTGCCACACCTAATTCTAAGACCCATATCAGACGTAAATTTTCACCACTTCTGACATGTGTGCAAAGTTTCATGAGTTTTCGAGCATGTTTAGGCCCTCAAAAATGTGATTAATTTAGGAGAAGAAAAATGATAGCAATTACAATTGGGTCCTCACATCATCTATGCTTGGGCCCTAATAACACCTTTATCTCCTATTATGTTTTTGTCTTGCATTACTTTGTGAAATTGGACACGCTCAGTGCTAATTCATTTTCCGCTAATTCTTTTTTGTGAATTACAATGTATGCAAAGGATTGTGGTTGATTGGAGGACACAAAGGACACACTTGATGCATCCTTAAAAATAGAATGAAGGCTGCCTTCAAAAGATCCTTTAAAAAATTGAGACGTACTTTGATGGAGCTTGATGACGTAGCAGCTGCGAATACAGCCTTACTAGGATGCAGTCTTTCCGTTGATAAGCATTAATAGGTAGGTGAGTTTGATCGAGGTTGGAGCAAAACTGGACCTCTATGGCCAAAGTTGAGAACCCCTGGTCAATTGTGTCGTCATGCCAGTCTGGTGGTCTTTATGAGTAAATCATTGAATCATTCAGCCAACCGATTCGTTCAAAACACAGATTAATATAGGAACAAAACATACATCTTAATGAATGAATCATTGATCACACCTTTGGACCATTGGCTGAACATCTTATGCATAAGGTACATAAAATGGGACACACATCAAGAGTTTCAAAGTCGTCATCTGAATGGTTGAATACTTTAGGATTTCCACAAGACGTGTGTCACTTTTTTTAACGGTCCTGGAAACAAAGAAGTTGTCAAGAAGAACAAAGAAGAAAGCCATTGTGTTTACAACTGTGAGAATGAGCGCTTATCATGATCAACTAAACCCTGGATTTACAAAAGTATGTGAAGTTCACAGCATAGACTAATAGACTTTAAAATACATCCAAGAGTTTTACACGCCAGTCTGTTATTGTAGGGACATAGACTGTACATTTTCACACCACTAAACATGACGCTGAACAAAACGAACTATGATTGGTTGATTTACATGTCAGTCAGGTGACCTCTTGGACGGTCCTTAGCCAATGAAAGTTATGGAGTCCAGACTTCCGCTGTCATGAGCTACACGAGACCAGGTGGCAAGTGATTGTCTTTATGAGTGAATCATTGAATTATTCAATCAACTGATTTTTTAAAAACAGTTTTATTCAGGAAACGAATCATGGGACTGGCTGCGTCAAAAATTGCATACTTTCTGAGTAGGTGGATGTACAGTGAGTACAGTGGGCTACTTCTTTTAAATAAGTAATTACAGCATGACCATTTTATGAATACTGTAAATTCAGCCATACTCTTACCTAGTTTAGATTACACCTACTATATAGTAGGGACGTAGGCATATTCAGATGCAGCCACTGTCTTTATGAGAGAATCATTGAATTATTTAATCAATCATTTCATTAAAAACACTGGTTTATTCAGAAATACAATAACCATATTTATGAATGAATAACTGAATCAATTAGTTGGATTGATCATGGATTGATTCAGGAACAAAAGAGTTGTATTCATGAGTTAATCGCTGAGTCAAACGATTTGTTAAAAACACTGATTGTCTTTGTAGTTGAATAATTGGAACATTAACTAAACTGATTAATTAACCAAAACACCTGTTAGTTACTTAGAGAGGCACAACAATTAATTTCTCTGTGGATTAATCTGGAAAAACGATATATGGTAAAATTTTGACTTATCAAGCAAGACAATCAAGCTGACTCGTGCACACCAAAATGCTGATCCTCTTTGAGAAGTATCATTTTTGTTTATACTTAGTAAATCTTAAAAATAGGAACTCATAAACATTAATATAAATTCTAACTTTGAGAAAGTCTGAGAACCGTGCAGTGCAATTTTCACAACCGCATGCTCTCAGCAGGTCAATAACGCTTATAGTGCCTCTTAAGCTGCCACAGTGATTCTCCATCAGACATGTTTAAATGGATCCTGCCTGCAAGTAACTGATATTACTGAATCAGAACACACACAGATTGAAGTATCTGAGGAGACTGAAAGTATGTGTAGATGAAACACTGAACTCTCAGATTGTTCGCGGCATCAAGAAGTAGACCTAAAAAAATGTTTTAAATTGCATTTTATTGTAAATTTGTGATCATCTTCACAGTAATTTAAATTCTCTCCGTTTTTGTATCAAAAACCATTTCATGTTGCAGCAGTGCCGGTCTCACACTGTGGCAATAGCAATGCTTCAGACATCTCTGAAGATTATGAAGTGCTTTATCATGCTGTGCATTGTGCTGTAACAGTGTATATATATTCAACAAAATGGGAACCATAACAATTAACTGATCCCTTAAAAAAAAAATCATTATCAGTTGTAGTAGTAGCATTAATAGCAATTAATAGTAGCATGTAATAGCATTAGTATAGCATTCGTGTCACTATCTCCACCTTTTAACCCTTATTTTAGCCTGAGACTGACTACTGTTTTTATGTTTAGGATCCATCATGTTCATTCATGCTTTACATCTGGGACCCTAAACATTTAGGTAACATTTTCATGGAGGAGAGTTGAAGCGTGTTATTAACTTGACATTTCGTTTATAATCAGTTCTCATAAGATAAGAAGTCAAGAAATATCAACTTTCAGTGTTATTTTCGAGCTATTAAAATAACCGTGAAAAACAACATAAAAATGCATTCACAAGTCACTCGTTGTTGTGCTCCCCAAACCATTTCTGAACCATTTTTGCTTTGTGGCAGGGGCACATTATCCTGCTGAAAGAGCCAGGAAAACCGTTTCCATGAAAGGGTGTACATGGTCTGCAGCAATGCTTAGGTACGTGTCAAAGAAACATTCATGGATGGCAGGACCCAAGGTTTCCCAGCAGAACATTGCCCAAAGCATCACACCTCCTCTGCCGGCTTGCCTTCTTCCCATAGTGCATCCTGGTGCCATGTGTTCCCCAGGTTAGCTATGCACAAGCACAAGGCTATCCACATAATGTAAAATAAAATGTGATTCATCAAACCAGGCCACCTTCTTTCATTGCTCTTTGGTCCAGGTCTGATGCTCACATGCCCACTGTTGGCGCTTTTGGCAGTGGACAGGGGTCAGCATGGGAACCCTGACTGGTCTGTGGCTATGCAGCTCCATACGCAACAAACTGCAATGCACTGTGTATTCTGACACCTTTCTATCAGAACCAGTATTAACTTCTTGAGCAATTTGAGAAATAATTTTGATCGGACTACACAAGTCTCCCTTCGCCTTGGCTGCCCATGACCCTGTCGCCGGTTCTCCACTTTTCCTCCCTTGCACCACTTTTGATAGACACTGACCACTGCAGACCGGGAACACCCCATAAGAGCTGCAGTTTTGGAGATGCTCTGACCCAGTCGTCTACCCAATGTCCAACCTGCCCCAAACATTACATGTTTGCTAAGAGTCCTATAGCCTGAGACATTTATAGTCTTTCGATCTAATATGACTTCTGACCTGTAATGTTGCCTGAATCATAATCATACACTGTTTGTTCGTTGGCCAGAGGAAAACTGGCACCCCGACTGAGCTTGGTTTCTCTCAATGTTTTTTTCTCCATTCTGTGAACTTTTGGTTCCTTGGCACCGTCACCTTTGACTTTTGGTTGCTCAGTTGGGAACACTAAATTTTCAACTATATTACTGATCTGCCCGCATTGGCACTATGTGATAATTGAAATTAGCTGGATGACATCACCGTTTTCTCCAGAGTGGTTTTACACCTAATTCTGTTGCATTATTTTCCTGCTTAACACCGTGAATCTGCTTTGAAACAATCGGCACTGTAAAAAAAACACTATATAAAAAAAGGTGACTAGACTTGACTATAGTCAAAGATCCACCTGCTGGCAGCAGGATGTGTGGAATATCGAAATGACTTTGCCATATTTATCCTATATTTACCCGCTTAAATGCATGTTGGCCACTATTCACTGTTTCCCTGAGGCCACCGGGTGGCGGTGGTCCTGGGTGCGAGGGCCCTTTCATCGTTGCTTTAATGTTTTGTTGTAAATTAATCACATAATGCTAACTGTGCATAATGTTAACCACTGGGAGGCCATTTGGTTGTCATTACCTGTTCAAATGATTTTTGTGTTGAGACCACTAAGGTGGAACATCTATGATGCACTTTCTCATTCTAGTGTTTCGTGCTGAGGAGGACTCTAGCCTACAAGCCTCAGAAGGACTGGACTAGGTTGCATCCTTCCGCTTGATAAACGCCCTATAATATTCTAGTAATAGCTTGTTCAGGTGTGTTTGATGGGGTTGGAGCAAAACCCTTGCGTTAGACGTTGCATGTCAGTGACGATTATTTGTACTTATATATGAATACATTATGATCAAAATGTTAAAACAATACATATTACATTTAAGGTTTGCCCTGCTTTAATGAACAATACTGAACATGCAGCATAGATGACAGAAGGTGAAAGAAACACATTGTTCAAGTGAAACTTTGAATATGTCGTTCTCACAATTGCTATTCACACATAAAAATCTCTCACTCTCTCTGCTCTTTACATGTCCCATTCCACAAAGTTCGTCATCTTAGCACCATTTTTTTCTTCTACATTTGATTTACCCCAATGAATAGTCTCTCTCATTTTGCATTGCTATAAAAGTTTAATATTGTTTGTCTGACAAAACTTTTATCTCAAAGTTTCAGAAGGCAGAGGTTACCCTCGGCTAACAGAGCCTTAAGTGCTGTTATGAATATATTAATCAAAAGCATAAAAGCATGAGTCACATAGTTTATTTTCTGGTCATATATGGATGATATACACTATTTACTTTAGAGTCATTTAGAAGATAGTAATGCTAAACAAACACTTAATTCTAAACTTGGAAGAACTTTAATTGCATCCTGGTATCATCAATATTTAGCATTAAGGCAATACGGTAATCTGATAGACCATTGCATCTGATAGACCTTTTATGTATAGATCTGAGAGACAGATAAAAAAGTATTTTATGAATCAGCTCAGAGAAAAAAGAACTATAGATGAAATTTCAAAAGACAACTGAGAGCTTTTAATAAATCATTAAACAGGGAACTCTGGGGTAAAAATATTGTTTCTATTTCTCTGAGATTCTGTGGCCAGTCTACAAAATGGCTGTCATGACTTCAGAGCTGAAGCTTTTCACCATATGTGAGGTGAAATTGGTGGCCTTTTCTTTTCTGTGTGTTTTGTTTACATGCATTGTGCTTCAGGTCACTTCAGTGACAAGCTCAACACTCTCCTTTGAACTCTCTATTTCTATCATAAACCAACATCAGTTATTTTTTGAGTACCATAACAAACAAAATATCTTCAAATTGTCAGTAGTGAATACACATTAAATAAATCCAACGCGTAAATAAATCAATAAATAAATATTTACGTGTATGTGTTTGTGTGTGTGTTTATACATTGGGGCAAAAAAGTATTTAGTCAGCCACCAATTGTGCAAGGTATTACCTTTTATGGGTCTTGAGAGAGGAAATATCATTGCTACCAATGGAGGCCTTTCTGAGCCATCGGATTTCAACAATAAATCTTCATTTGTGTTCCAAAGATGAACAAAGTTCTTACGGGTGTCGAACGACATGAGGGTGAGTAATTATTGACAGAATTATTGACATTTTTGGGTGAACTATAACCCTTTAAGGTGTTTACATGATTTGCTTTTAGATTATTCAGTTCATGTTCCCGTTTTACAAGTTATAGATAATAGATTGATTAATGGCACACGTCATTACATCCCCATGCCACGCAATCCGATGTTCCCTCCTGAATTTCACATATCAACATATGTCTTTGTTATGGTACCATATACAGTTTTGTGTGTTTCATATTTAAATTTTACAAAAGCTTCAAGCGCAGTCAATTATTTGTAATGCTATACGTGCAAATAGACGCCGCCGGATACAAATTGTCCAGCAACGGGCCGGGCCTTCTCTTCCATTGCGACAAACTCTGAGGTACTGGATGACAGTACAAGGTATGGACTGGAAGAAATTAGTTGCTTGAAGCCAAGCCATGCTCTCTTGTTTGCCGTCAAATGGTTGACCACTGGCGTGTGCATATGTGTCCTGTCGGAAAATGTGGCGAAAACTCCAACACATGTCTATAATGCACTTCGATAATGCAACTAAAATAGGACATTTTAATCTCGGAGTGTCTATTCACACTGAGTGCAAATAGCGTGCCTTGTTGGCAAGTGCTATTTGCACTAGCTCCGTCCTACCAATGCCGGGTTGGGCCAAACTAGATTTTAAAAAGTGCTCAGGTTTTATCATCTTCAGTGGTGCAATCAGTAAAGTGTTTGGCTTAAACATCTTGATTTTGACACGACTGACCGGGTTCGAATCCGCCTTGTGCAGAGTTTGTTCGTATCTCTTTTTTCATCACAAATCACACCAGAAATGCATTTACTTTCAATAAAAAGAAAGAAAATGTTCTAAATGTGGAAATAAAGTGCCTCATGAAATGTTTAATAAAAGCCTTTACTGGGTAGGTGTAAATAGCATGCTATTGCTATTTGCCCTTAGTGTAAAGCAATTATCATTAAGAAAAATGCTATTTTCACTATAAGTGTAAATAGAATCTATTTGCTATTTACACTTGGTGTAAATTTATAGTTCTGTTATTAGTATTTTATCTGATGTTAAAACTCTTGTTGGACAAAGTCCTGCTTTCATTTTCATTGTAGTTAGCTTTATCTGGAAGACTTTGCCCAGAGACACCAATTGATGCCAGGTGTCAAAGATAAAGGACTTGATGTGATCGCCCATCAAAAAAGAGTTCAAACACGTGGTAAAATAACATGGAAGATTTGCACTCTGAGTTTAGATAATTAAACGGTCAAAAATGGGCACATTACATGTCCCAATGACCAATGCAGTTAACGTTGTCATATTTGTAGAGTCTACTGCCAGAAAAGTTAGAAGGGCATGTCAATGATAGCACTTTTACAATCGTTCCAAAAGCGAGAAATCAACTTGAATGCTCTGGTTTCTCGATCAAGTATCAGACACACACACACACACACACACACACACACACACACACACACACACACACACACACACACACACACACACACACACACACACACACACACAGTTGTGTTTCCATGTTTTATGGGGACATTCCATAGGCGTAATGCATTTTATACTGTACAAACCGTATTTTCTATCCCCTACACTGCCCCTGCCCCTAAACCTACCCATCACAGGAGACATGCTGCATTTTACATTTTCAAAAATATCACTTAGTGTGATTTATGACCTGCTTTCCTCATGGGGACCAAAAATGTCCCCACAAGGACAAGGATTTTGGATATTGCCATCTTTGTGGGGACATTTTGTCCCCATAACGTAGGGATTACCAGTCCACACACACACACAACACACACACACACACACACACACACACACACACACACACACACACACACACACACACACACACACACACACACATGGAAGATTTGCACTCTGAGTTTAGATAATTAAACAGTCAAAAATGGGCACATTACATGTCCCAATGACCAATGCAGTTAACGTTGTCATATTTGTAGAGTCTACTGCCAGAAAAGTTAGAAGGGCATGTCAATGATAGCACACACACACACACACACACACACACACACACACACACACACACACACACACACACACACACACACACACACACACACACACACACACACACACACACACACACAACCTCCTCTTTTAGGGTTCTGCAACTCCAGTAATCTGGTTATGTTTATCTGTTTCTTGCCAGGCAGGATGTATCAATGTGTACGAAATGGCAGGCGACTCCGAGGATACAAGCTTGTGCTTTTCTTACCGGCTTGTCTCAGGAAATCTGCCTTATCAGTCTTGCCCAAGCTGTTATACAGCAGAATAATTTTACAGCTGGCTGAGAAAGCCTTGGCGACACTGGATCGTGTGCTGTGCAGGCAAAATTTAACCTTGGTGTCCCTTATCAAATTAGACCTGCCTTTTGTTTACTACCGGCTGACAGAAAGCCATATTTGTGACGGGTCTTTTTCTCTGGGTGAGGCCAAGTGGCAGCAGACTCGCTGATGGATAATTTATGATTTATGTATATGTGGCCAAACACACTGCTATTTGTACAGCGCTGACATGAAACCAGACTCTAGAGACCATGAGCTTTTTTTTTTGTTTTTGATAAATAAAGTAAGGTATGAGCATTCTGTGGAGGTCATGTCATAAATTCTCTTTAGAAAATATAGCTATGATGCTGGTGATTTTTTACTATAAAGAACATTTTATGCAATGGAAATGGATGTTTTTGCCATGGATATTTTTCCATTGACGTTTAAATTCTTAAATGGAGTGGACAGGAAGCTGCCGATTCCGTTCAACCTTTGTTGGAATGTATCTGGGGCATTAAGAAATGGTTATCAAATAACTTTCTCCAACTTAACGATGACAAAACGGAAAAATTCTGTCTCATTAAGGAGATGGGTTATCACTTCCACTCATGTTTCTTTCTAGGTTAGGAACCTTGGGGTCATCTTGGACTCAATTATATTTCAAGACTTGGAGAAGGTTATTCATGCTTTTATTACCTCATGCTTAGACCATTGTAACTCATTGTATCTGGGTCTTCCTCAGTTATTCGCTTGGACACCTCTAGATGGTACAAAATGCAGTTGCAAGATTGCTGACCAGGATAATGAAATATGGTCATGTCACCCCAATTTTAGATTCGCTTCATTGGCTCCTGATCCATTTTTGAATTCAGTTTAAAATCCTGTTGTTAGTTTTTAAAGGTCTTATTGATCAAGCTCCATTTTATCTTGAAGATCTTTTTACTTTTCTGTAATCTTCCAGACTTTTAAGTATACAGTATCCCTCGCTCCCGTCTAAAAACTAAGGGAGATAGAGCTTTTTCCTATATAGCGCTTTCCTATTTGCACACAGAGTGCTTTACATATAAAAGGGGGAATCTCCTCAACCACCACCAATGTGCAGCATCCACCTGGATGATGTGACGGCAGCCATATTGCTCCAGAACGCCCACCACACACCAGCTGATTGGTGTAGAGGAGACAGATTGGTGGAGTGATGAAGCCAATCGTATGGGGATGATCAGGAGGCCATCATGCCAGGGTTACACCCCTACTCTTTATCGAAGGACTTCCTTTGATTTTTTATGACCAAAAAAGTCAGGACCTCGGTTTAATGTCTCATCAGAAGGACAGTGCTTGTTACAGTATAGAGTCCCCATCACTATACTGGGGCATTAGGACCCACACAGACCACAGGGTGAGCACCCTCTGGCCTCAGGTACACCTCTACCAGCAGCTACCTTGTTTTGCCAGTTGGTCTCCCATCCAGGTACTAACAAGGCTCAGCCCTGCTTAGCTTCAGTGGGAAACCAGTCTTGGGCTACAGTGTGATATGGCTGCTGGTGATGAAAACATATCTCTATTCCCAGGCATTTTAATATGATCATACATCTGTTTTACTGTCTGTTTTGTTTGGTTTTATTCTGTTTGTATTTTTCCTTTACTATGTTCAGCACTTTGGATAGCTCTGCTATGTTTAAATGTGCTATATAAACGAACAAAAGAAAATATCTATCTATCTATCTATCTATCTATCTATCTATCTATCTATCTATCTATCTATCTATCTATCTATCTATCTATCTATTTATCTATCTATCTATCTATCTATCTATCTATCTATCTATCTATCTATCTATCTATCTATCTATCTATCTATCTATCTATCTATCTATCTATCTATCTATCTATCTATCTATCTATCTATCTATCTATCTATCTATCTATCTATCTATCTATCTATCTATCTATCTATCTATCTATCTATCTATCTATCTATCTATCTATCTATCTATCTATCTATATCTAATTTAATTCTGGATGACGACCTCATGAAGCCTTGTAGATGCACAATCCACCTCTAGATGTCGCTGTGACAAACGTCACACAATATTCTGGAGCTCAAGCGCTTGTCTTCGGCACTCGTTGATTGTACACAAACCTGGACTGGGCACATTGCTGCTGGATAACCATATACAGAGTGAGTACGCTAGTGATACAGGCTGCTTCTGTTAACCTAGCGAGTTGACTACCTAGACATAATTATATACGTATTTGAAATCACCCCAAAAACCGTTTATACTCGAACGCTGAACGCGCATACGCCTGCTGTCCCTGCTGGACCCATGTTTACTTCCGCGTTCGAAAATAAGGCGGATAGTCCGCTCCTTAGGTTTTTAGACAGAGCCAAATGCAAGTGTTCAGTAAGTGCTTGTCACTGAGCATATTGATGGCATGTTTAACTTCTCCATCATTTTTATGGACGGATTATTTCTCATAGTTAATCTACTGTTTGTATCAATCGTCATGATGCAATAATTTCTTTACAATGTCTCTTGAGGTTTGCGTTGCGGGAATGGAGTGTGAAACTCGGCAAGCAAAAGTTTATGAAGTAACGTTAGTGAGCTTTGCTAAAGAGTTGAGGGAAATCGTGCCAGAACTGACAGCTGTAGTTAATGATAGTTGACTTTAATTAAATATACATTCTGTTTCTGAAGAAGAAGCACTTGTGTGATTTACTTGTGCACATAATAAGGGAGTTACTAAAGTTTTGTGCACTCAACCTTAGAATGAACCCTGGCTCTTTAAAGTACAACAAGAACTGATGTCTAGCAGAGAATTTCCCCAGACTAAGTCAGAGAGCCTTGAAATTTCTAATTACAAAAACACCCAGAGGGAAAAAAACTACACAACAAGGGCCAAATTAATTAAAGACACAATGGAGGAAAAGAAAGAACTTACTTTAGCTGTTGACAAGACTGATTTTTTTAACTGTACTGGCAGTTTTTTGAAGTAAAAAAAAAAACCTCAACCCTAGTCTTTTACTGTGTTGTTGTGAAGATAATTGTGAGGTGTTTACCCTCGGAATCACCTTTAGTGTTTCAACAATTTAATGATAGTAATTATAGTAATTGCCTCTGCTTCATACATAACATATTTAATTGCAACAGAGCACAAATGGAGAAATTTAAAATAATTGGGCTGGTCACTCTTTTCCATGGTTTTCAAGGTTTTTTCAGCTTCAAAAGTGAAAAACAATCCCCATTTAAGCAGACAAATATTCGCTAATTGATCATTTTCACAATGCAACTGTTTTGAGTCAGTGAGTCTCAAGAACTGTCAGATTCATGCATTCATTATTCAGACTAGTGTTGTGGACTTAACACTGAGAAAAAGGGTGTTAAAAAATGCTTGTCTGGGGCAGTACCTAAAGGACATCTTTGTACCTTTTTTACTTTTAAATGGTGCATATTACCATAGGCCTAGAGCACAAATATGTTCCTTAAGGTATTACTATGAACCATTTGTGGTAAAAAAGGTACAGATGTCATTTTAAAGGTACTGCACCAGTGACAAGCTGTTGTACCCCTAAAGGTACAATTTTGACACCTTTTTTTGTTATTTCAGGTCTACACCTCCTCTTCCAATTCAGTCGAAATTTCAGTAACGCTTTTGTTTAGGGTCCAATTCTCACTATTAACTAGTTGCTTATTAGCATTCATATTACTTGGGTATTGGTTGTTCATTAAAGCACATTTTAATGCCTTATTCTGCATGACCATTTTCTACATTCCTTAAACTTACCCAATACCTAAACTTAACAACTGTCTTACTAACTATTAATAAGCAGTAATTTGGCGTTTATAGAGGCAAAGGTGTATAAATTAAGGCTTTTCAGTTCAATTGAGCCATCAATCCAATCATAAATTGTTTATTTGCGTACATGTTAAACAGCTATTGGGAATAAGGCATACAGGAATAGGCTAGTTCACTCACAAATTAAATATTATCCCATAATTTACTCACCCCCAAACCATCCTAGGTGTATATTCTCATTTCATCTGAACATAATTGTTATATTAAATAATATCCTGGCTCTTCCCAGCTTTGTAATGCCATTGAATACTGCCCAAGTTTTTGTAGCTCCAAAAAGCGTGTCCGTCCACCATAAAAGTAATCCATATAGTACGACTTCAATGGGTTAATAAATGGAATGGCAATTATAATTACTGGCAACGACTGAATGCACATTCACGAGAGAGTCGAGCTCTAGTGGAAGGATGACCTTTGACCCTTTCTAACCAAAACCCATTGCCTCACTTTAGAAGGCCTTTATTAACCCACTGGAGTTGACTTATATGATGGATGGATGTGCTTTTTGGAGCTTCAAAAACTTGGGCACTATTCAATGGCTTTACAAAGCTGGGAAGGGCCCAGGATATTTTTTATATAAATTTGATTGTTTTTGGCTGAAAGAAGAAATTCATACCTATGGGATGACTTGAGGGTGAGTAAATTATGGCATAATTTCTATTGTAGGGTGAACTGTTCCTTTAAATTCTTAACACAAAACTGGCTTCACATGACTTCATGACCTCTGCACGCAATTGGATAGCGCTACAACCAACCAGTGCAACGTGAAGCGGAGCTAGTTGATACTAAACTTTAGCTGTATCAGGTCGGAACACATCTTCCCTTCTTAGTATTGACTTCAGTGCCGTTCACTCTTTGTTTACAAGTATCACGCGGAACCTCCGCAACTCTGCCGTCGTTATGTTAAGCCTGCCCACCAACTCTATACACAATGTGATTGGCCTGACCAGAGTTTTGGCTTGACCAGGTTTTTCCAGCTCCGAGGTCTACCGAGAGTTGACTACACTCGCTGCAAATTAGATTTGCTGCCGCTAGGGTGCGTCTAGATTTCTAGGCTAAAATACATACAATATATGATGAGTTTTCATTTTTGGGTGCACTTTTCCTTTAAGGCCCACTTGCTTGAGTTTGAGTTTCTGGTGCAATGTCTCTTTGACAGCACTCTACTTTCATCAATAGTTTTGTGGGTGTCAGGTTGGATTAGCCCCTTTTAGTTGCTATGTTGATCCATTTTGGCAGAGTGTTAGGGATGCACCTCTCTACCTGCATTGATCTGTTACTCTCAGCGGGATTCATCCATGTAATGACATTTTGCACTGTGTGTTGAGTAAATAATTATATATTTATGTTGTTGCATTTAAAGCTCAGAGTGGTGTCCTCTCAACCAGTGCTTTCATAATCAGCCAGGATAAGATATTTGCTTCAGGACGGCATACAGCAATCAATGAAATTCTCTTTCTGCTCTTGAAGCTTAAAACTTTTCAGTTTATCATTTAAATGAGGTGTTCTTCAAAACTTCAGCTATTCCATTGTGGAAAGAATAGATAGCAAACTTTTAAAGAGTACTTATAATGGAAAGAATATATTTAAGTGCAAAGTGCAAACTGTAATGTTTTCAAACAGTCAAATGTTAACTCCAGTTCAATGAAAAATAAATGTAATTTCATAATAACTTATATTCTCTTTGAAACATTTCCTGATGAATGTACTCAAACATTTATGCTAAATTTCTTATTCTGTATTTATATGTAATTTAGTATGTTAATCAACACAGCAAAATAACTGTACGCCTTTAAAGCATGACAGAAGACTATATTAAAACATAACATTTATTTGGACTTTATTACAAAGTGCATTTTTTATTACCGTGTACTTACGTGTTATGAAAGTGTACTTTTAAGATTTGAAGTACACTACAAGTGCACATTCATTGCAAATTTTGTAAGGTTTATTTTTTTAAATTATTCAAATAGACTAACAGGTATTATTATTATCATTGAATCATTCAGTCAAGGGATTCATTCAAAAGCACTCTTAGTGTTGCTATAGGATGCATGCAATCATTGATTCCGTTTGGAATTTATTTGGAATTATAATAAGCAAAAATACTATATAAGTACTGTATAAATATATAAAAATACTTAAGTAACTGCCAATATTGTGTGTAAAATGTTACTTATGTTAAAAAGTTACTCATGCTGGCTTTTGTTGTTTATTGAGCAATATCACGCCTGCAAATGTGTGCCGTTGTCTTCTCTTTTGTAAATTGGTAGTTCCTGATCAGAATAATCTGTGGTGCGGACCAGTAATCTGGCTATGTGAGACAGTTTACAAGTAACATATTACAGGAGTAGAGTTTAGGTAAATTAAATAGGAATAAGGAAAAGTTAGTATTCACAGGACAGAGTTCATGTAGACAAGACCGTGAAAGAAGGTGAGTGCGTGAAAAGTGATCTGATCCCTGATGGCTGAACTTTTCATCCCTTTCTGTTTTTTGTCTTGTATTTAAGACACTTTAAATAATCTATCATGTTTTATTTGTCAGTGCATTTCTTTATATGTCATAATAGAAAGCTGTTATTTTGATTAGAGGATATAATTTGTCAGATATTCACGCTGTCTTTTAATACGTTTTTATTTGTTTTCTTCTTCAGTTGATGAATCCAGCTTATTATAAACCATGGATGAATTCGCTCCATTAGATTGCATTTTGCCTTCAGGTATTTATTCATTTGAAACCCATTTAAATGTCTGAATGTATTTATTCTTGCCCATGCATGCATTTGCACTTTGTTCAGAAGAACATAAACATAGTTAATAAATATATCACAGAAGTTCAATGCAGTTACAACGGACTACGTACAAAGGCTTTAAATTAGCCAATTTGCATGTTCACAGTTATTATGATGTGCAATGTCTTACACTTTATAACTGAAATTTAATGAAAGACCCCCACCACACACACACACACACACACACACACTAATGAATAACATTTTCAAAGAAATGTCCATCATTTCTGCTTTTCTTATGCTTCTCCACAGTGTTTATTCAGATCTAATCATTTTTTTAATCATTTACTTGGTTTGCACAGATGAGACTACACCAACACGAGCATATTGAGGATGCCAAATGTCTGCTTTGCATATTTTATCACACAATGTGGGTTTCTGGGTGTGTTTTCATTAAATCTGTACAAACTTTACTGTTTACTTAAGCAAAAATCAGGAACTATTAAAACAAGCCAATTAACACACTGCTTTATTTTCAAGTTCAGGCAATGCGGGATGTGGCTGTTTAGTTTTTTATTTTTAACAGGATGGAGCAATGGCAATCAGCTAATGATCCCAGTCAAGTTAACTTTTTGCAGAGATGGATAACAGCCCACACCCCATGCAATAACTGGACAAAACAGCCCCATTTAATCTGAAAGCAGTCTAAAGCAAAATAATAGATGTGTTCTGGGGGAATTTTTTTATTCAAAATTGTATCTCTGTCTGGGTAGGTGCTCCATAAATACATGACCAGAAAGTAAGTAATCAGGCTCTAATGATTGGCCAAGAATTGCAGCTATGCTTCCAATGTGTTTGAGACTGCATGTGGCCATTACCGTAATGAATGCATTCAACAACTAAAATCAGCTTACCAACTGTTATCTTCCCTACAAATTTTTTGCCGACAAGGTGATGAAAAAGGCTTCGGTCAATTTACAGCTTTTGCTCCGCATTTCACAGCGAAACCTGCATCTTATTCACAGACTGCACACAATTCTGTTTAATGAGACATAAAAGCCATTTAAATAGCGCTGCGCTGTGAGAATTTAAGCTCAGACATTCTTACTGTAATTAGAATAAATTCTTGGAAGTGTAAAGAGCGGTATTGTATCTGTTAATTTTCTTCTTCTTCCTCTTCCTCCTCATCTTCTTTTTTCCGTGTCTGCCATATGAGTCTGTGGCAGCACAGAACCATATGGTAAAAAGTTGTGGAATTTGGCACACTGATAGAAAACATTCAAATAAATAAAATCTAATTTGGAGTCTCTAACTCCATCCCCCTAGCGCCACCAACTGTTCAAAGTTTCTCTTACAATTATGCTAATAACTTTTAAAACATGAGGGCTAGAAATTCCTATAGATTCCTTGGCTCAAGACAATTCGAATGCATGAACGTCACTTTCCGTTATAGAAATTTTCCCGCCAACAAAAACGACTTTTTCAAACTAGACGGTTTGTTAAATTTTTATGAAAATCGCATCAGATCATCTTCAGAACATGCTGGGGAAATGGTTATCAAAAGCTTTTTAATAAACCCAACCAAGTAACATGCAAATGAATTCAATGAAGAGCATGCCAAATTGGACGTGAGACTATTATCTCTGCAATGCTTAACGTATTCAGATCAAGCTTGGTACATGTCATCCCACGCATGAGGTTTTTTTGCTCATAACATTTGAATGGGTTGCTCAAAAATCATGAAATTGGTTAGATTTGGTGCTACATGCCGAGTCGTATGTTACCCAATTTTCACATATCGGCTATTTTAGATATTTTTAATTTTGTAGTAAAATGCTATATTTTGAGAAACGCATTAGTGCATCGTTACGAAACTCGGTATGGGTCATCGGCACCATGCCCTGAAGGAGCCTGAGAAGTTTCGGGTCAGCGCTACCTATTGGTAAAAATAAATATTTACATGATTATAACTTTGGATATGGTGGACTTCTTTTAAAAGCAGTCATTTGGTTCCTGAATCCTTGCCAAGTCTTACAATACCAAACATGCTATGTTTTGCCTTATGGTTTATCTGACATTGTGATTTAGCGTTTAAAAAAACATTAATATTTTCAAAACTTTTATTCCACAATTGCGATGAAACCAACCGAAATCATGGCAAGTTGACTGGATATGTTAGGCCAAATGTCAAATTTTGTGTTGTAAGTTTCAAAAAATAAATAAATGGAAAAGTCGAACATGGCACAGTCGGCCTCACAAAATTCAATGTTTCGGCATGAAACAGTAAGTTGTTGTAACTAGGGAATGCAATGTCCTATCTGCCCCAAACTTCACGTTTGATAAGAGTCCTGGCCTGTGGCTAGTGTAGCCAGCCTGACGGGCACAGGTCCGCACACTATGATGAGTAGGCACACACAGTTTATCATTATACAAATATAATATTTGTTAAATAACAGTTGTTTCAATTATTTTAACATAATTACAAAAATATTATAACATCTCACACTAAAATAAATAAAATGTTTTTTTTTTTTAATGGTTTTTACATAATGCTGGATGAGTTTGATTGACAGCTGTGTTAGGCAATTAGCCTAGGTGTCAGGCTGTCTCATGCATGTCGCGCTTGTGAGTTCATGAAGTATGTTTGCCTGTTCACTTAGCCTGTAATTTTTTTAGTTTTCACTAAAGAGCGTGTCGGTGGTGGTCTGACAAAGTTTGATGTTTCACCATGAAACGGGAAGCTGTTGTAAGTCAAGCATACAATGTCCTGTCCGATACACTCCAAACTTCACATATTTGATAAGAGTCCTGACCTGAAGTTATTCAGTTAGTCACAGGGCCACCTGCTGGCAAAAGGAAATGACATGTTTACACTGTAATACACTCCCAAAAACACATTTACGTAAATATGCCACAAAGTACCCAACATGCTTGAAACATTAAATCATGCAACACTTGGCTAAGTGTGAATGTATGTGAAACAGTTCCTATGTAAAACACCATGAAAAAGTTTGTTGTAACTCAGACATACAATGTCCGTCTGCCCTAAACTTCAGATGTTTTATAATAGTCCTGGCCTGATGACATCTGCGTGGCAATATTCCGTTATAGTCATGGCGCCACCTGCTGGAAACAGGAAATTGCATGCTTTACACTGTAATGCACTCCCAGAAATATGTTAAAATATGCCATCTTGTGCCAAACATGCTAGAAACACATTAAATCATGCAACACTTGGCAAAGCGCTAGTATATTCAATTAACGCCACGAAACAGTAAGTTGTTGTAACTCAGGCATGCAATGTCCGGTCTCCCCTAAACTTCACATGTTTGATAATAGTCCTGACCTGAAGACATCTACATGGCAATATTCAGTTATAGTCAAAGCGCCACCTTCTGGCAATTTTTTATTTATTTATATTTACCCACTTAAATGCATGTTGGCAACTATTCGCTGTTTTCCTAAGGTGGTGGTGGCCCCAGGTGCAAGGGGCCTTTCATCACTGCTTGCAGCTTTAATTATTGTTATTATTATTATGGTAACACTTTACAATAATGTTTCATTTGTTAACATTAGTTAACTAACATGAACTAATCATGAGCAATACATTTATTACTGTATTTGTTTACAGTCTGTCTTTGATTAACATTAAGTAATACAATACAGCTGTTCATTGGTTATTCATGTTATTTCACACTGAATTAACTAATGTTAACAAATACAACTTTTGATTTTAATAATGTATTAGTAAATGTTGAAATTAACATGAACAAAGATTAATAAATGCTGTAGAAGTGCTGTTCATTATTAGTTCATGTTAACTAGTATAGTTAGCTGTAATGTTAACTAAGAAAAACTTATGTACGTTTGTTATTTTAATGAGTTTTTTTAAATGAATATTAATTAACATGAATATATATTACTTTTATTTTTTTTAATATTTCAATTTATCTTTATTATTTATATGTATTTCAGTTTTAGTTATTTCGATTTAAACTTATTTTATTTCAGTTAGTTTCCAATGCAACATTTTTATTTTTCGTTTATTTATTTTTTAAGTTTAACTTTTTCATCTAATATTTATATTTTATAAATATATGATGAAACAACACTTCTGCAGTGGTGGAGTGCAAAATCCTGAAGAGGCCTAACGTTATTACAGTGTATGCATAATTATTATGCAAGTCAATATTCTGATCATATTTTACCAATTCCAAACCACATCACTCTTAATAACTATTCATTTTGTAAATGATAATTTAGAAGTGATGTATAATTGTTAACGAGGGCTGGAAGTGCAAAACACTTATATTCAGATGTGCGTAATTATTAAGCAGTCTTTCTTTTACGGTAAAATGGACCAAAAAAGAGATTTAACTCCCACTGAAAAGTCAAAAATTATTAAATACCCATGAAAAGGATGCAATACTATTGAAATTGCAAAATTAAGATGCAACCATTGGACAAGAGATGCTCAGAGGGTCAGCGGGGTCACAGAAAAACAGGTTAAGAAGAAAATATATTAACTGCAAAAGAATTAAGGTGAAGAAATAGGTGTGAAACCATCAGGAATGTTTCCAGTGCCACCGTTGTACAAAACTGCAACCTTTTTGGAGTCTCCAGAAGACTTTGCTAAAGTAAAAATCTGAAAAATTCTGAAATCCCCACTTAATAAGAATCACAGGTTGAAGTGTGGTGAAATACATGATTGAGAGTGATTGAGGTTGAGAGTGACTCTTGAGGGACCAGCACCAGTCCCTCTTGCACTACTGTTTGAAGAATCTATCTTCCTGAATCTGCAGTAAGTTTTTGGAGTTGATTTTAAGTCCATCTCCTACCCTGAAAGGTTTGTCTTTGCACATTGTTATAGCAGCTCACACCTTGACTACCTCGCCACCGCCGCTGTTGTCTGACTTGAACTGTGCTGCTACCTCAAAAGTCACTTCTCAACTTCTCTGTCCATAAAACTTCAGTCTTCAAAAATTCAGTCTTCATCTATTTCACAACACTTCAGCTTATGATTCTTATTAAGTGGGTGTCATGTTTCAGGATTCCTTGCCTTAGCAAAGTCTCTGAGAGTCTGACACCTTGTGCTTCTGGTGAGTCCAAGTATTTTGCAGTTCTGGAAAATGGAGGCCCTGGAGACTAAAAATTAAATGTGAAGTCTTTTGCAGTTAATGTGCATCTTGTATTCTCAACCTTTTTTTTTGTGTGCGTGCGTGCGTGCATGCGTGCGTGTGTCTGCTGCAACGATGAGCATTTAGTTAAATCTCTTTTTTGGTCTATTTTACCTGTAAAATAAAACCTTACTTAATAATTCATTTTAATAATTACTTAATAATTAGCTTAATAATCACACACATCTGAATAAGACATCTTTCACTTCTAGCCGTTAACAATTATATATCACTTATAAATAGTTATATACAAAGTTAATGGCAGTTATTAAGATTGATGTGGTTTAGAATTTAAATGTGCTTAGATAAAAAAATATGAGTAGAATATCGACTTGCCTAATAATTATGTATCTGTCTTTTTTTTTGTGATCATGAAATACAATTTTCTTTTTCAGAAGAAACTTTGTCTTCTCTTGCTCCAACAGTAGAACTTTTCTCTCATGTAAAGAGCTGGTTTTAGTGTACATGCTGTACTTAATTTTCCCATAAGGTCCACATACTCAAGAGATTTCGAGACAAAAGACTCATGAGAACAAAAATACCCTGGAATAGATAGACACACGTGACCCTACACTTCTCTGAAATGTTCTATATAGCCCTTCAGTGAAGTGAAGACTGACGACATGGCCCAGATTTCTGACCTAGTCCAAAAATACGCCATTCGCAATTCCCATCTCTGTGTGCTTTCGATTCTTCGATTCATACATATTCAATACATTTATATTTAATGGAACTCTGTTTAGAATAAGAAATTGCGTTTCATGTCCTATTCATTCCAATTTGTGAACTAATCAAATCCAGCTTGTTTATGTGTTGAATTGCAAATTTGTTGTATCCTAATGAACAGCAAGCTCTCAGCTAATTTGGTATATGATAATATTTGTGTATTTCAATTGATAATTCCCAGAGAAGAATATTCAGATGAGGAAAATGTCCTTGGTGCCCTACTAAAAGTGTGTGCTGTCAAAAATGTAATTTACAGGAATATGTGAGGATATGTGACTGAAATGTGTAAAAACATTTTTGTGTTACTGTTGCAAAATACAGATGTTGTTTCTTCTTGGAGTTGTCTACCTTTCGACACTGCCACGGGTGTCGCGATAGTTCTCATTAATTTATACACTGTTTTTGCACCTCAGGACCTTGATATTTCCTCTGTCTGTTCCACAAGATGTGTTCTGTTTCACGCTTGCATCAGGATACTTGTGATTTATTCGGAGACAGTTTTGACACATACACTGTGTACTTTACTTGTCACCTTTCCTCATCCTTGGATGTTGGCAACTCTTTTTTTAACAGTGTGCATTAAGAAAACGAATACTCTAATGCTGTTATATGTCCTTAATCCTGCCAGAATTTAGCCATGTAGGGACTTGAATTGTAGCACCGTGCTGTATAGAGAAACATTTGATTAGCTTCATGTTGGAATAATAATTATAATAATATAATTATATATGTGTGAGCAGCTTGGCTCTGAAATGTATCGCAATTAAATGTGTGAACCCATGAATTTTAGACTGTTTGGAGTACTGGGATGCCTTACAGAACATTATCTTGAAATTTTAAAAACTAAATATATAGAGTAACAAAATTTTGTTTTCTTCGAGTGTTGCAGACTGCATAGTTGGATCAATATGTGACAGAAAGTGTCTTATATATCCTGAACCCACCTTTTCTTCCCATTATTTACTGTACTTTCTCTGTTTTATTTATATAAAAGTAATAATAACCTTATAGAGTTCACCTCTAACAAAAAATTGAAGTGAAAGTTTAAAAATAAAAAATTGTAACTCTTCCCCATTTTTCATTTATTTATTTAAATACATAAATACTACTGTTCAAAAATCAATGTTCTTTACTGACAAAAAAATGTACTTTATACAGTATCACCAAGAATCAACATGATCTTTTACACTTTAGGTGTTATGTGATATTTGTAAAATGAGCTGAGATTGATTTGTTAATATTACACAGTTTGCTTTAAATTGCTACACATACTAGCAGTCGCGAAAATACATCAGAATTTGTGTTTAGGCAATTACCAAAGGCATTAGCCTCTATTATCACAGTTATTATTCTTGCTGTTTTCATTAGCTGCATCTATTTAGAGCTGAATCTCACCAGATGAATCAAAATATTACAATGTGTTTTCTCAGTTGCACACTGTAAATGGAAGGTCTGAGAGTGCATCATAACCACAGGATGTTATTGAAATATTTCTGCCAATTAATGTTCACTTTTGTGTTGTTTCACCAGGAAAACAGAGGATTTGCTTGGTTATCCTAAATCAGCCTTTGGATGAGCGGTACTTCCATGTGCTGTGGAGTAAAGGTATTGATTTGGTGATAAATATCACACACATCGGCCTTTGATTTGATGCTTGTCTGTACTTGTCTGGCTTGGTTGTGCAGTACAGAATGGTGACATACCTGGGACAGAACTCTCTGGATAAGGTCAGACAGGCCTAATTGGTGATATATAGAGACACTGTATGCTATAAAGCTCATATAACCCATAATCCATTAGTCATCTTTTGATCCCCCACTGGGTGTGTTATGATTACATAACTTCTGTTTTCTGTTTGCCTTTATAGTGCTGTGTGCTTTCAGGTGCCTTTATTTGTTGATCCCAAACAATTTTCAATTGCAGCCTGATTTATAGCTCTTGTATTGAATTGTTGATCATGACTAGTTATAAGAATGATGTACAGTACTGTACTATACACTTTGCACTTACACCGATCAGGCATAACATTATGACCACTGAAAGGTGAAGTAAATAACACTGATTATCTCTTCATCACGGCACCTGTTAGTGGGTGGGATATATTCGTCAGCAAGTGAACATTTTGTCCTCAAAGTTCATGTGTTAGAAGCAGGAAAAGGTGCAGGTGCGTGTGCATCGCTTACCTGGTGAACACATGGCACCAGGATGCACTATGGGAAGAAGGCAAGCTGGCAGAGGCAGTGTGATGCCTTGGGCAATGTTCTGCTGGGAAACCTTGTGTCCTGGCATCCATGTGGATGATATTTTGACACGTACCACCTACCTAAGCATTGTTGCAGACCATGTACACCCTTTCATGAAAATGGTTTTCCCTGGTGGCTGTGTCCTCTTTCAACAGAATAATGCACCATCCCACAAAGCAAAAATGGTTCAGGAATGGTTTGAGGAGCACAATGAGTTTGAGGTGTTGAAAACAAATTCCTCCAAATTCCCCAGATCTCAATACAATCGAGCATCTGTGGGATGTGCCGAACAAACAAGTCTGATCATTGAAGGGCCCCACCTCAAAACTTACAGGACTTAAAGAATCTGCTGCTAACATCTTGGTGCCAGAAACCACAGTACACCTTCAGGGGTCTAGTGGAGTCCGTGCCTTGACGGGTCAGGGCTGTTTTGGCATCAAAAGGGGGACCAACACAATATTAGGAAGAAGTCAATGTTATGCCTAATCGGTGTATACTATACTAAGCATGTTGGAATTGTCAGTGTAAACCAGTGTTGTTATTGTTAACGAAAACTATTAAAAAGATTGTTTTTTATTGAAATAGAGCTGATATTAAATAAAATATAAATATTAGATCTTAAAATAACATTTGGCAACAAACTAATAGAAAATAAGATGAATCACTAAAATCACTAGAATTTTTTTTAAATAAATTAAAGCTGAATAGAAATATTTGAAATATAAAAACAAAAATGAAGTATAAATTCTAAATATTAATAAATATAATAGCATTTATATAAAAAAACTAAAATAACACTGATGTGAAAACACAACTCACACTGTTTATACTATTAAGTGTCATAGCATAATGCATAAAGTATGCAAATACACCTACAATGTTTTTAGAGCTATCATTCAAAATGTAATCTAATTCATTTCCTGATATTCTAATTAATTAATCTACTTTATTAATGTATTTTTGCTGTGAAACATCCTTAACTGAAGATAATTCATTACATAAGGCATTACATTACTGAGGCAGAGGACTGAATAATTGAAAAACATTTCTGAAAATAAATTATTGAGCAACATTTTTAACAAAGGTTTAGGGGGCATGATTAATTGCATTAATTTTCCTATTGCATTATGTTTTCATAATGAATTGAACTAATTTTGTGCATTCATTTGATTGCCCTAGTTTTTACGTAAAGGACTTTTCACCTGATTTTTTGGGGGGCTATCAGACCGTTCAGCAGTAAAATAAGTAAAGAAAGTGCTTTTTATTTGTTTTCTAAAAGTTAATTTTATCATTTGATGTAGACTCTTCTCTTGAGATGGTTGCCGGTTTGTTTTTACGTGAGCGAGAGTTTATGTCAACTATGTTGCATTAGCTTTTTTCCCCCCTCATTTAAAAACTCTTGATCGTGTAATCTTGCATCAGAGATGCTGTGCATTTTTCATGCAGCTTTGCTCTGGAGGCAAAGCAGGTGGTCGATGAGTGCGTTGCTAGGAGCAGGGTGAACATATCCAGATGGTTTTCCTTGAGGGACCGGGGCAGGGCGCTCCACCCCTCCTCCAGTGAGCCTCAGAAGTGTAACCCTATGGGTCCGTGGCACCAGCAGCTCTCTATAGGGCTGGATGATCAAAGGCACATTTTTGAACTCTTTTCAAAACTGCCTTCAAAAGTTCAGTTCTTAGTCCAGTTGTGTCATTAGTACTGAATTTAGAACCAGAAATGCTTTGTGTGGAAGTTACTAGTGGACAAGGCTTTTAGGAACGGAAATACTGTTTATTCATAGTAGTAGTTTGTTACCTGTGTGTCCATCATTTATCTTACTGTACTTCTGTTACTCACAGCCTTGTTTTTGTTAGCGTCAAAATAAATATGCCAAGTACTCTGTCTGTTTTTATGTTTATGGAAGAAGTTTTCTTGTGCACACCAAAGCTGCATTTATTTGTTGAATAATACAGTAATAATATTAATATTGTGAAATATTTAACTGATTTATTTCTTCATATATTTTAAAATGCGATTCCTGTGATGGCACACATTTTCAGCATCATTACTCCAGTCTGCAGTCACATGATCCTTCAGAAATCATTCAAATACAGGTCCTTCTAAAAATAATTAGCATATTGTGATAAAAGTTCATTATTTTCCATAATGTAATGATAAAATTAAAATTTCATATATTTTAGATTCATTGCACACAAACTGAAATATTTCAGGTCTTTTATTGTTTTAATAATGATGATTTTGGCATACAGCTCATGAAAACCCCAAATTCCTATCTCAAAAAATTAGCATATTTCATCTGACCAATAAAAGAAAAGTGTTTTTAATACAAAAAAAGTCAACCTTCAAATAATTATGTTCAGTTCTGCACTCAATACTGAGGAGGTCGGGAATCCTTTTGCAGAAATGACGGCTTCAATGCGCGTGGCATGGAGGCAATCAGTCTGTGGCACTGCTGAGGTGTTATGGAGGCCCAGGATGCTTCGATAGCGGCCTTAAGCTCATCCAGAGTGTTGGGTCTTGCGTCTCTCAACTTTCTCTTCACAATATCCCACAGATTCTCTATAAGGGTTCAGGTCAGGAGAGTTGGCAGGCCAATTGAGCACAGTAATACCATGGCCAGTAAACCATTTACCAGTGGTTTTTGCACTTTGAGCAGGTGCCAGGTCGTGCTGAAAACGAAATCTTCATCTCCATAAAGCTTTGCAGCAGATGGAAGCATGAAGTGCTCCAAAATCTCCTGATAGCTAGCTGCATTGACCCTGCCCTTGACAAAACACAGTGGACCAACACCAGCAGCTGACATGGCACCCCAGACCATCACTGACTGTGGGTACTTGACACTGGACTTCAGGCATTTTGGCATTTCCTTCTCCCCAGTCTTCCTCCAGACTCTGGCACCTTGATTTCCGAATGACATGCATAATTTGAGCGACAGTCCAGTGCTGCTTCTCTGTAGCCCAGGTCAGGCGCTCTGCACGGTGGCTCAGGATGTTTCTACTCCAGACTCAGTCCACTGCTTCCGCAGGTCCCCCAAGGTCTGGAATCGGTCCTTCTCCACAATCTTCCTCAGGGTCCGGCCACCTCTTCTCGTTGTGCAGCGTTTTTTGCCACAATTTTTCCGTGCCACAGACTTCCCACTGAGGTGCCAGCACTCTGGGAACAGCCTATTCGTTCAGAAATGTCTTTCTGTGTCTTACCCTCTCGCTTGAGGGTGTCAATGATGGCCTTCTGGACAGCAGTCAGGTCGGCAGTCTTACCCATGATTGCGGTTTTGAGTAATGAACCAGGCTGGGAGTTTTTAAAAGCCTCAGGAATCTTTTGCAGGTGTTTAGAGTTAATTAGTTGATTCAGATGATTAGGTTAATAACTCGTTTAGAGAACCTTTTCATGATATGCTAATTATCTGAGATAGGAATTTTGGGTTTTCATGAGCTGTATGCCAAAATCATCAGTATTAAAACAATAAAAGACCTGAAATATTTCAGTTGGTGTGCAATGAATCTAAAATATATGAAAGTTTAATTTTTATCATTACATTATGGAAAATAATGAACTTTTATCACAATATGCTATTTTTTTAGAAGGACCTGTATGGTGTTCTTATTATAACAGTTGTGCTGTGTAATATTTTTGTGGAAACCGTAATATATTTATCCAGGATTCTTTGATGAACATTTATTTGAAAAACAGTGTAAATATCTTTATGGTTACTTTTGATCAATTTCTTTCTAAACAAAAGTTTTAAAGAAAAAAAAAATCGGTCACTTTAGTTTAGGATCCAATTCTCACTATTAACTACAACCTCACTAAACTCCTAATAACATAACCTAATGGTCATGCTGAATAAGGCATAAATATGCTTTAATAAACAGCTAATATTCTGCATGCTAACAAGCAACTAGTTAATGGTGAGAATTGGACCATAAACTGAAGTGTTACAAAAAATTCTTCCAAACCGTAGAACTTTGAATGGTGGTGCATGTAAAGTCAGATGTTTCCCTCAGACAACTGGTATGAAACAAATGGAAAATCTTTTTTAATGTGCCCAAATCAAAACTGCTTCATTTTTTGGAAGGGTGAACAGCAAAAAACTGGAAAACAGGGTTTTTTTTACATTGTATCTCAATTAGAATTTTTATGGAGCTGCATTACACTCATTTTCATTCACTCTTTCATATAGATGACATTCACTATGTAGTATGAGTAAGCAGTTTTGGATGTGTAAAATCAATGTCACTTATGTTGTCTCGTGCATCTTATAGTTCAGCACCATGGTGAGATATGCTACTGTATACATAAGGCAAAACTTCCATGCTTAGTTGTACGAAAAAAGTCTCTTGCAATTCTGCTTACATCATGCGTGATATTCATCACACCTGAGTCTGACAATAACTACACTGTCAAAAACAAATTTCATCACTTGCAAAATGACAGGACAGTCATTTTTAAAGGTTGAATTTGAAAACCAAATCGGATTTGTGGAAGCCTTAGTCACCTCCTCTTCCCCTCCACCTTCCTCTAACACTGTTGTTTATTGAAGAAAATGCTTCAAACTTTCTGTTTTGATAAAAAGCTTGGTGTGTTGAAAAATTGACAGTGCCACAGAAATCACACACACTTTAGAACACCATTTCTCTAACCTGTCCAGAAACCATTTTGTTCCACATATTGTGGTATGTGAAATCATTATTATCCATCCCTCTGTATTGAAAATCGTGAAAGGGTCTCATTTATTTGACAGTTTGTTTAGCAATACAGCGAAACAGTTTTGGCAAAGCTCTTTTCAGTCTTTTTGCACATTTTGGTCAATGGACTTTTGGTCCGGTACTTTCTACGTTTTTCTATTTCGATAAAAAATCTGTATTTATTCTAATACAATTCTAAAACAATAATTTTATTTCACATCTTGCCTAATGATGTCCTAAAAACAATTTTGATATTGAAGGCTATAAACAAATAGGCTACAGTGAATGTAATGTTGGCTATGCAATATATTGGGTGCAAAAAGTGGGTTAAAATCACATCACATTACATTCTAAAATTGTAACATTACAATCTAAAAACAAAATTAATAATTCACTGAACAAAATATGAAAATAAAAACAAAAGCACATTAGCTTTTATTTGATTACCCAATTATAATGGTAACTTTCATAAAAATATACTTACTTGTAGGTTTAAAATTCCACATATGGCACATTTATTGTCCAACAATAAATATTTTAGAAATATTTTAGTCAGAATAATTCCATTCCTACTGCGCTCCGTCTGTTTAATGCGTGTGCACGCGGTAGCGCTTAAGCCTGAATTTTAGCGGCTCGTCCTCTCCTCTCCTGACAGCAAAATGGACATATTTGCATGACTTTCTAACATTTACAGATGGAGAAAATACCTTTGAAATGTAATTTATGCACTGAGGAAAGCACCACATTTTAAACGCATTAAACAGTGCGAGTAGGCCTGTGTAGGCTTATCTGTCTGTCAGCACAAGTAGCCTAGCATAACGTTATCTCTCAGAGCATCTGACAGGGCACTATATGTGTTAACTGTATCTTACCAGTTATTTTGAAGCCCTTAATGTAGAGCACGTGTCATGTTTAGGACAAGTTGTATCATGCACTTTCCCTGCATCAGCTCATTCTGAATGCTCTGCTGTTTTTCAGATGTGTTTGTATCAATACTGTATATCGATATAAACGGTATTGCCTCAGTCCGTATCGCTTCTAAAAAACATATCGATATATTGTACAAACTCGATATACTGCCCAGCCCTACCCCTTAACTGTCACCCATCTTTTTGAGAATAGACGTGAAAATGCACTATCCAAACCTAAATGGCTGTAATTCAAGACTGCTATAATATAGGAATATAGACCTAAGTTTGGTCTTGTTTTGAAGAAGACACTGCAGATTATTGCTGAAGTAAAAGCACTTCAGAAAATTAATTTCAAATTTACTGTAAATTAAATGTACTGTATTAAATTTGTTTTATTTTCTATAAAATATATATTTTACAAAATAAGTTTTACTCAAATCAAAGCCATATATCTATTGTCCAACCAAGTTGTGTTCCAAATTTGAATTTATTCAGATATCACAAAACTTTGTGATTTTTTTTTTAGGTGCTGTACCAAAAATAGCCATTGGGTGTCATCCATTTAGTTATTGCATTCGCCTAGCCCAGCCAGAACTCTACATGCACCCTAGTGGCAGCATAATTTGCCGTGAGTGTACTCTAGCAACTCTCGGTGGACCTGCGAGCTGGAAAAACCAAACTCTGGTTAGGCCAATCACATCGTGTATAGAGTCGGTGGGGGAGCTTAACATAACGCCGCTGTCCGATGAAAACCATGTTTGTCCATTTTGCCGATTTTGAGATTTTTCGACGGATTGAATGTCCAGGTTCATTTCCGTATACAGTATAGTTCACATATCTAATTGACCAATGGAAAGTTGTGAAACCATGTCATCTGATTTTCACGTATATCCATTTGGTGTCAAAGCTGTCAATCACGCCGCGGATCTCCCGCCCTGTGAAAGCATTTCGCTGGTCTCGTGAAGTTTCATCGAAGCTCAGCACTGGATAGCCGAATAACACTGTGAGGTAAAGTATCAGCAAACGTTTGTTTTTGACAACTGTTCTCAAGTTTATTATATATTCACAACTATTATTTAGTTCGGCCGATCGTTAATGCGCATCTTGTTAGTAAAGCCGGTTCTCTATTCAGCGGTAAATTCCCTCAGGTGCGTGATTTCACATAGAGCAGCTGTTACTACAGAGCCGTTGTTAACTGAGAAGATGCGCAAATAAACGCTGAAAATGATTTGCGCATCTTCTCAGTTAGGAATGGCTCCGTATAGTAACAGCTGCTCTATGTGAAATCACGCACCTGAGGGAATACTTTGTATTCATCAAGTAATCTTAAAAAATATGTATCACTTTTCAACAAAAATATTAAGCAGCACAACACTGTTTCTTGTTTCTTTGATGTCTGAAGGATCATGTGACACTGAAGACCTTTGCCATCACAGGAATTCATATTTTAAAATATATTAAAATAGAAAAAAATATTTTCAATTTTAATATTTCATGACATTTTTACTGTATTTTTGATCAATTATGCAGCCTTGGTGAGCAAGAGACTTTTCAAAAACATGAAAAAATAACACTGATTCCAAACTTTTGAAAAGTGATTTACACATTTATAATATTGTTTTTCTCTTTCAAGAAAATGGAGCTAAAATATTGATGAGAAATACCACCTACAACAGACAGCAATAATTAAATGAAGTATGCCTGTGAAAAAAATGCTATTAAAATATATCCTGCTCAATCTTCTTAATTGAAATGAAATACAAAATTATAGACTTAAATTAAAAGTTCTGTATCCATATTCTCTCAACTCTTTCTAGGATGAAGAAGCCAGCTTAAAAGGCAAACTAACCTTCCATTTTGCTCGTTGACCACTCGGCCCTCTTTGATTTACAGAGGCCACAGGCTTCACTTCACTTCCACTGCCAAAAGACATTAAATCAGCGACAGCAAAGTCTGCCTCATCAATATTTGTCCCCCATAAAACACAGACCGAGTAGCAAAAGTTCATGACAGGAAGAGGAAGCACCGCTGGTGGATTATGAAGTGTTTATTTACAAGGTTATATGTCCTGCACCAGGGCTTCACTGAAAGAGCATTCAGAGATGATTTACCCCCTCCAGCATCTCCGTCCGTCGTAATGCTGCCTCACCAAAAAGTGAGAATGGTTAGTTGTTTACTATTGGAGGCTCCATCGCAAACTTTTTTCCTTTTTTTTTTTTGGTGTTGGTTTTCAGTAGTTCAAAATCAATTCATTTTATAGATTAAATATATTTCGGTTATAATGACTCACTCATTCGTTGTTTATTACCTGTTTGATTGATGCCAAATGCAAAGTCTTAGGCAAAGTGGGTCACATGATCTTGCAGCTGTGATTGAACCCACGGGTTAGAAATTCACAGCACATTTAGAAATGAAAGTGCTTTAAGTGGCGTCAATTCTCAAGATTCATGGCCAATGCATGTTATACTATTGCCTATTGTGCTCTGCATGTGGTTAAGTCTTCAGTTTATTGAAGTCTTCATATTAATATATTTGCCCAGTGTCAAAATAATGAGTCATTTGCATTCAACCCGAGGCTTTCAAGTCTTGCTCCTAGCTGGAGTTCGCAGATACACTGAATTACGCCCTGTTTTCCGGTTAGAGATGTTGCACGCTGTTTACTTTGATGGGATCTTTACAGAACAGCTTCTTTGATTCACCTCCCGAGACTGCACTGAAAACGCCAGTGTAATCACACTATGAACAAATAATGATGTCTTTGCCAGACCAATTTAGCTGTCTGGGAACTAATGAATTACTGGCCTGGATGCATTATCATGAGGCATTATTTCAGAACTGAAGAGCAAATGATTTTGCAGTTTACTTGTCTCTTTGTAAGTATACATTATGTGGGCCATTACAGAGAGGCATGAACTTGGCCCCATTGTATAAAAAAAAAAAAAGATATATACCAATAAGGCATAAAATTATATATACCAATCAGGCATAACATACTGACAGGTGAAGTGAATAACACTGATTATCTCTTCATCACAACACCTGTTATTGATGTGATAGAACCAGGAAAAATGGACAAGCGTAAGGATTTGAGCGAGTTTGACAAGGGCCAAAATGTGATGGCTAGACAACTGGGTCAGAGCATCTCCAAAGCTGCAGCTCTTGTGGGGTGTTTTATAGGTCTGTAGTGGTCAGTATCTATCATAAAGTGTCAGAATACATAGTGCATCTTAGTTTGTTGTGTATGAGGTTTCATAGCCGAAGACCAGTCAGGGTGCCCATGCTGACCCCTGTCAACCGCCGAAAGCACCAACAGTGGGCATGTTACCATCAGAACTGGACCACAGAGCAATGGAAGAAGGTGGCCTGGTCAGATGAATCACATTTTCTTTTACATCATTTGGATGGCTGAGTGCATGAGCGTCGCTTACCTGGGGAACACATGGCACCAAGATTAACTATGGGAAGAAGGCAAGCCCGCAGAAGCAGTGTGATGCTTTGGCCAATGTTCTGCTGGGAAGCTTTGGGTCCTGCCGTCCATGTGGATGTTACTTTGACATGTACCACCTACCTAAGCATTGTTGCAGACCATGAACACCCTTTAATGGAAATGGTATATATGTATATACATACATACATACACTGTATTGCCAAAAGTATTGGGACACCCCTTCAAATCATTGAATTCAGGTATTCCAACCAATTACTTCCACTCCCTCGGATGCAGTGGTGTAAAGTACGCCACCATTGGACTGGAGACATGTAATGGAGAAGTGTTCTCTGGAGTGACCAATCACGCTTTTCTGTCTGGGAATCCAATGGGTGAGGCTGGGTTTGGTGGTTGCCAGAAGAACGGTACTTGCCTGACTGCATTGTGCTGTGAAGTGTAAAGTTTGGTAGAGGAGGGATTATGGTTTGGGGTTGTTTTTCAGGGGTTGGGCTTGGCCCCTTAGTCCCAGTGAAAGGAACTCTTAATGCATCAGCATACCAAGACATTTTGGAAAATTTCATGCTTCCATTTTTTTGGGGATCTTGACCTCAGCCCAATAGAACTCCTTTGGGATAAATTAGATTGGAGACTGCGAGCCAGGCCTTCTTGTCCAACATCAGTGCCTGACCTCACAAATGCACTTCTAGAAGTGTCAAAAGGGTAAAAAAAAAATCCATAAACACACTCCTTAACATTGTGGAAATAGCTTCAAAGGGTGGGCAATCTCTATATTAAACCCATATTAAAGAATGGGATGTCGTTAAAGTTCATGTTTGGAATTATTATTCGAGTTTGGAATTATTATTGTAATAAAATAAAAAGCAATAAAACAATATGTACAAAACACTCTCTTAAATAATCTTAAAAATACAACACTTAATGGAAAAAATGGATGTATGTTCAAGGATATTTTTATTTATTAAATTAATTTAGGGGCTTTTCCCAGCATGGATGGATGGATATAGAAACTCATTCATTTTGTGTGATGAGTCTTTTTTTTAATTTATTTTTTTATCTAATGCATAAAACGTTAAACGTCTTTTCAGTTGCTTGTTACAATAATCGAATGTTCATTTGAAGACTTTCTCATTTGATTAATTGATCTTTAATTGATTGACAGCCCTATTTTTGTGTAGTTAATGCCCTGCTGATTTGTTAGACTCTTCAGCAGCTTATGTCAATCATCGACCGTAGAATAGCCTTTAAACTGTATAGATACAGTAGTACAAATGCAAGGTTGTCTTTGAATTATTGTAGAATGTAGTCTAAGACATTAAAAGTGGGAGAACAGACAAAGAAGGCAGTAAAAGTGTCATTTCTATGTAATCCAGAGCAAGATGACCCTTACAAGCCTTCACAAAGTGTATTATCACGTTTTCAGGAGTCCAGAATCTTGTTCAGTCAGTGAAGGTAGCGTGTTAATTGAAAGTGAATGTTCTTGTGTTGTTCAAGCGCTTCCACCCCCTCCTGTGTCGACAACCTGTACAGGTGTTTAACTGTTTAAAATGTTTCCCTTGATTCTCCTCGTGCTTCCACCTGAAAGAAGTGGTTTAACAGTGTGCCCAAAGCCATCATGTCCGTTAGGATTGCAGCATTGTCTTTGAAATGCATTCCATTATTCATGAGGCATATGATGCAATTCTCTTCCCTTGACGCTTGGCCATAAACCAACTGTGCTGACAAGATTACGTTTGTCTCGACATGATCTTTGTGACAATTCCTCACTCTCATAAGCATAACATCTGAGTGATTGTCCCAGAAAATCATATTTGTTTCATGCAACCGTGAAAAATGTCCCTCTCTTTTTCATGGAACTTATTTAAAACTAAGTCACCTTTGTTTGTTTATAAATGCAGTACCGTTGGGTTTGTGTTGTTTTAAATAATAGGATTGCAGGCTTATAACAAAGCTACTTTATAAATGGAGGAAGAAAAGTCTTCAAAGGAAAGCCTTCAATCTCAAAGCACCTGGTTTAAAATAACTAATTTATTCAGTGTTTTAAATTCCTGTTTGTTACTTCTTGCTATTGTCTAGAGAATGAATCCCACATCTGTGTGCTTTAGTTCATCAGCTACAAAAAGTCAAGAAGCACTTCCTGTGAACTTCTTCTCGTGTCAGACTTCAAAGTCAGCAGGATTATCATTTTAATGTCACTTTTGGATGTTCTTTTTTTGTACATTTCCAACTGAGCATACGCTGCAACATCTTAAACCAAATCTCAGGTAACACTTCACGCAAAGCATGTTTATATAGGTTGACACAAAATATCTAATTTTATGTTTTTTTTTTATTTAAAATAGTTATGTATGAATAAAAATACATTACCAAAAGTTTGAGAACAGTAATATTTTTTAAATGTTTTGAAAGAAGTCTCTTCTGCTCACCAAGGCTGCATATGTTTGATCCAAAATACAGCAAAAACAGTATCATTGTGGAATATTTTTACAATTTATAATAACTTTTTTTCTATTTAAGTATATTTTAAAATGCAATTTATTTCCGTGATTCAAAGCTGAATTTTCAGCATCATTATTCCAGTCTTCAGTGTCACATGATCCTTCAAAAATCATTCTAATATGCTGATTTGCTGCTCAAGAAACCATTTATTATTATTATCAATGTTGAAAACAGTTTATTTAATGAAAGTTCAAAATAACAGCATTTATCTGAAATATAAAGCTTTTGCAACATTATAAATGTCTATACTGTCACGTGATCAATTTAATGCATTCTTGCTGAATAAATGTATTCATTTTTTTAAAGTTATCCCCTCAGCCCCCGCCCCCCAAAAAAATATATATATTACCGACCCAAAACCTTTGAACGTAGTACAGTGTTACAAAAGCTTTCTATTTCAGATAAATGCTGTTCTTTTGAACTTTACATTCATCAAACTGCTTTGAACGTTGATAATAACCATAAATGTTTCTTGAGCAGCAAATCATAATATTAGAATGATTTTTGAAGGATCATGTGACACTGAAGACTGAAGTAGTGATGCTTAAAATTCAGCTTTGCATCACATGAATAAATTACATTTTAAAATGTATTGAAATAAAAAACATTTTACATTTTAATAATATTTCACAATATTACAGCTTTTTGTGTTTTTTTAATATCATAAATGCAGCCCTGGCTGGGGCCTCATTTATAATCGTTGCGTACACACAAAACAGGACCTGGAAGAGGCGTACACCACTTCTGACTCAAGTCATGATGTATAAAAACAAACTTGATGGGAAAATGTGCGAACCTGCTTGCAAACTCAGACCCATGCCAGTGAGAAAAGTAATGAAGGAAGAACAATTTTACACTGTTTTAATTTTGATATAGGGTGAAAATCTAGCTTTTCTGCATATGTATACACTTTTAGGATAAAATCTACGAAAAGTTTTATAAATGAGGCTCTTGGTGAGCAGAAAAGACTTCTTTAAAAATATTTAGAAATTTTATATATTATTATAATAACACTAAATCTGAAATGTATTGCAAAATATAAATATATATATACCTTATGATTTATGCAAATTTTTATGCAGTCTATTTCATCATTTTAAGAATTATTGATTTATTTGTATAGTAAATATACCAATTATGTTTTTATACATTTATTGTTAAATGTAAATGTTTTATTATATATTTATTGTATAGAATATTATTAATTATTTTATATACATACAATTTTAAATAATTTAAAATAAAAAAAATTACATAATGTGTGTTTACGGTGTATAATTATATATATATATAATTAAACACTCCTGCTTGTATATATTTTAAGAATTTTTTTATTTATATGTAATATAAATTATATACATTATATACATGCAAATATTTCTTAAATATTATGTGTAAAACTTATTTTGGATGCGATTAATCGTGATTAATCAATCTAGTGTGTGTGTGTGTGTGTGTGTGTGTGTGTATATATATATATATATATATATATATATATATATATATATATATATATATATACATACATACTGTATTATAATAATCATAATTATAATCAATAATTTATTAAATGAATGTTCTCTCTCTCTCTCTATATATATATATATATATATATATATATATATATATATATATATATATATATATATATATATATATATATATATATATATATATACATATATATATATATATATATATATATATATATATATTATAATACATTATATATGTATTTAAATGCCTACAATGAATATAAAACTTTTAATTAATTTTCATATGTTTTTTTTTTTTTAATCAAAAAGGTAATACCTAAAGACATCATTATATGATATAGTATATGAGTTATTACACAGTGTACATCAAGGTTAATTATGTAGATGTGGCTGTCAAATCCCTCGTCAAAACCAGTGGCATGTTTAACTGGATTTAGCTTCCCACTGGCCTTACCTTGAAAATGACAAGTATCACCATGCTTATCAGAATCGATGATGATCCTGACAGGACAGACTGACCTTCATCCTGAAATGATTAGTGCTTTCACGAAAGGCACAAGGGAGCCATTACTGTCATGACGGCCATGATCTAGAATAATCTATTTGTTTTCATTTCAGCTTGTCAGCAGTTACTGAGATGGGCTCTGAAATGGCTTCAAACGTATAGCCGTATAATGTGATTTCAATGAAATTTATCTCTTCACTAATTTTTGCTTCGAGATCTGAGTTGTAATGAAGCCGATCAAGGATTCATCTAAGCACCTCCTGTTTCTTGTTTTGCCGTTTCAGCCAAGATACGGGCATGTGCCGACGGAGGTGCCAATCATTTGTACCACTTCACAGAGGGTCGTCGAGAGAGGTGAGAAGCTATTTTGGCTCCCATCACTATTGACTCGGAGGGCAGAGAGGGATCTAGTGATGTCAAGGTTCTGGTGTCATTGCACATGTTCATTCTCAGAACTGCTGGACTTGTAGGAGGCCTCAGGAGTATCATGCTTGCCAGAGTGCTTTCAGAGGACTTAACTCCTAATCCATCACCTTTTGTCAGTGGCTGACAGGCCAGATTCATCTCTAGGCCTCCAAATTGGGTACTTCTCTCCCCTCCTGAGCGGTTTTCAATTGTTTTCTTTTGTTTGGGTCCCCTTCTCATTCTGCCACCTAACAATAAATCCAAATAGCTGACTCCCCAAGCACGGAAATCACAACTAAGTGATGGGACTTAACACACACTGGAGCATTTCTTTATTTATTGGGATAGTTTGTCCAAAACTTTTAATTCTGTCATTGCTTATCCTCATGTAATACCAAAATTAAACTTTTTTATTTTGGCACCTAGAAAAAAGAATGCTTAGTTGTCAAGCTCCAAAAAAGAAAAGTTGTATGGACTCTTTCTATTTCAGGTTCAATACAAGTTCATTTTTATAAGATGTGTGTCCACGGTGTGTGTAAACAACCAGTAAAAATCCACCCACTCCTTTTTTTTTATTATAACCCCCATAAATCATAAACAGTCTCTCCAAAAGAGCGGTTCCAGAAGCCTGCCCACGACTTTTCTGTTTTATTTTGTTTTTTAGTTCATACTATCAGCATATATAGCAGCAGGTACCGTATATTATGTTCCTGTCACTTCAATACACAGATTTAAAATACACATGTGACTTCTTTCCCTGCTGTTTACGTTCACAGACATAACCAACTGTGTTTATGTGAACTTTGGGTGTTTTTGACTTATGTAATCTTGTGTGTATTTGACAGTTTAAGCGCAATAAGACGTGAAAGAGAACATAGTTTAATACTCACGGCCAGCTTTCTGTGTGCTTGCATTGGGTGCATGCGCTCAGAAAACCGTATAGCAGAAGTTTAAACTATTATGGGTTTAAAATGCAATAATTACATTTCATGATGATGAAGAACTGCAATGTCACATGAGTGTGGCCGCGATAGAGATGATAATCAAAACCAAACAAGTTTTGTTCGTTTTTGGTGGAGTATCCAAGGCATGAGCTGTAAGGCTCTGCCCTCTTCTGGATAGGGTCCAATTTGTACAATTTTTTGTGGACAAAATGCCTGGTTAACTTGTTTCAAGCCATTCTTGCATGGTGTAGAAAGCCTGCAGGAAGACTCGATTTGCACCAGTTCTCATTAATATTTAACGAGCTAAGCTGCTTGACTCTGATTGGCTAACACCTAGCCAATGAGAGCCTGGTCATTAGCATCCTTCACCTAGCTCAACAAGTAGAGGAACTTTGTTTACTATCATCCGGAATTGCTGCAGAAATGGCTTCTTCAGGTATATAGTGTGTGTGTGTGTGTGTGTGTGTGTGTGTGTGTGTGTGTGTGTGTGTGTGTGTGTGTGTGTGTGTGTGTGTGTGTGTGTGTGTGTGTGTGTGTGTGTGTGTGTGTGTGTGTGTGTGTGTGTGTGTGTGTGTGTGTGTGTGTGTGTGTGTGTGTGTGTGTGTGTGTGTGTGTGTGTGTGTGTGTGTGTGTGTGTGTGTGTGTGTGTTAATATATGTGACCCTGAACCTGAAGAGGAGACAGAAGCACCACAAGAAACGCAACTAGCTTGTTTAGCCATGAATGTGTTTGAATGGTAATTTATGTGCAAGTAAACCATCAAACAGTTAAAAAAGTTATAAAATGTATTTGAGGCAATTGTCTTGTGACACTTTCATTTTTAAAACATTACACTATTAGTGGCCAAATGTGTTGATATGACAAAAAGGGCTATGCCTGTATTTGGAGACATGGCGAATGCCTTAATTTTGGCATTACATTAGCAAAGATGGTTTGAGCCTGAATTATAGTGTTGTGGCAAAAATAAACTGAAGCCATATAATCCTCAACCCGGGTTCTTGGGCAACATGTGCATTGTTGAAGTTCTATTCGTGCATAGCGCATAAGCCCGGTGATGTTCAGCCATCCTTGCTGTATACAAAAACTGTCACTGAGCTAGACAAATTCTGTGGCCGTGGTCTCAACTGGGCAAGCTCATGAATATGTGCTCAGGCAACACCACGTCAGACTGACCAGCTTTCGTAATTGGCCTGATTTCTCCACTTATTTCTTTTCAGTGGATAGAGCTTACAGAGGAGGTAGCAGTTCATTTTCACATTCACTACATAACACAAGCACATATTGACCCTAACATATAAAAAAAAAAAAACAAGTAAAAACGGTTTTGTGTGGCAGGGCACCTTTAAAGATACATGCATGAAAAAAGCGTGTTTTTCCTTACACTCAGAAATGGGCATTTACAACATGGTAGAACAAATTATCTGTGCGGTATTTTGAGCTGAAACTTCACACATTCTGGGGACACCCGAGACTTGCATCTTGTAAGAAGGGGCATAATAGGTCCTCTTTAAGCTTAATCAACAGCATTTGTGGTTTAATGTAGATTACTGCAAAAGGTAATGTTGGACTTGTCCCTTGTTTAATTAGCAAACATCAAAATTTTTGATTATAGTGCTGAATTTACTGTTTGAGGTTGATTTTGGCTAATTAAAAGCAGAAATGTTCTTTTATTAAAACTTGTGAATTACATCAGCTGAAAAGTAGTGTCATTTTTACAGTCATTTTAGGGTTTTAGCATTATGTTGTCATTGCAACGAACTTGTAAAATTGAATGCAAGCAAAAAAGGTTAGTAAGCAATGCACTAAAAATCATGTTAATACGCATATTGTTTATGTATACGTTTTAATGTTTACAGATTAGTCCTATTCGTTTCCATTGTAAATGATTTATATAAAACCCAGATGTCTGTATTTTTTAAAAGAAAAGGAGAGACAAGTGGAAATGTTTAGGTTTACTAAAGTTAGCAGCATTAAAAACAAAAGGAAATTAAAAGTTGTCTTTTTATGGCATTACTGAAAACATGCCACATACTCCTTCTATGGCAAGTGCACTTAAAATCTGAAATTGATAAGCATGTTATTGCTTTTAAAAAGCTTGAGCCATGTAAAATGATTCAAATAGGATTGAAAACACAGCAAATGAGAAAATAGACATACATTAAGCCGCATACAATAAACTGAGCTGCTGCTTCAAAACAGCTGGTTTATTGTGAAGGCAGGCATATTTAAGGGAGTGAGAATGTCTTGGTAGGGAGCTAATGATCCATTCAGCACACTGCCAGTAAAGTACGTTTCGACTGCAATCATCAGAAGCTTGTTGTTTTGAGCTTATCAGCTTGCAGCAGCACTGCCAAAGACACCTCAAAGGACGCTCCAAAAAATAAACAATATCTTTTGAATGCACACATACAGCAGGCCCTGTTCCATGTCACATCCATCAATTCTCTTGTACCTGTCATTGCTTTACTCTGTATGCTTTTGTTGTCATCTGTAGATTTTATTCAGAGCTGCCAGAATGGAGTATAGAAGCCTTCTCCAGACAGTTAGCCATATGCGGCGTCATTAGGGAATATCTACTCGCTGGAAATTAATTGGGTCTGAGCAACAAGCAGAATATTCCATATTTGGAGATGAATATCATTAACAGATGCCGTGCTTTTTTGGTTCTCCTTTGATGAAATTAAGGAATTATACATTTTGAAGGAATTCAAGGGATAGTTCAATCAAAAAATATATTTCTGTAATGTACTTACCCTCATGTAATTCCATAACCGTATACATAATGTAGATCATTCCAATTAATTGTTTGAATCAATTCAAAACTGATCTGAATAATTCTATTTTTTTCAGTGAAGGGGTTTGTAACTCTGAATGAATCAATCTTAAAGTGAATCAGTTGATCCAATTCCTAAAACCACTCTGAATAATTCAGATCTTTGTAATGAATCAGTTGATCCATTTCACAAAACTGATCTTAATAAATCAATTATTGCTTGATTCTGTTTACAAAAATAGTCTGAATGATTCCGATCTATTCCGAATTAATTGTTTGATTTATTTCACAAAAAGTCACAATCAATTCATAAACCCAGTCTAAAATGATCCAGATATTTGTAAGGAATCAATTAATCCAGTTTACAAAACTGATCTTAAAAAAAAATCAAAACATTGGTTAATTCAAGTATGAAAATGATGATTGATGATTCCAGTCTTTTCAATAAATTGGTTGATTCAGTTCACAAAAATGGTCTGAAAGATTCAGATCTGTTAATTGAATTGCTTCATTCAGTTCACAAACCCAATCTGAATGAATCAGATCTTTGTAATGAAACAGTTGATCCAGTTCATTAAAAATACGCTTGAATAATTTAAATCTTTTCAAACAATTCCGTTCACAAAAATGGTCTGAAGTTCAGATCTTTTCAATAACATTCAACTCACTTGCCAGTGATCCCAGCTCATTGAGAATAGGATCATCAACAGAGAATATGATCATTCTAACACAGAGTTATCATTTAGCTTTCATTATGTTAAAAAAAGATGTGAGGGTGCATAAATGATTACAGCCGTTTTGGGAGAACTATCCCTCTAATTGATAATCGCTGGCCAAAACCTATAGGTTGTAACTTATACTTGCAAATCAGTCTTCATATTGTGGCATCTTGTTTTATACTCAAATGCTGAATGGTTCAGACCAGCGATCATTCCCAGAAGTCTTTTTGATGCGGGTCCAGAACACATTTCATATGTCTGGCAGACCTCTGGCCTTGCCTAATTACATGCATCCACAGTGATTACTCATTTTTAATCTCTCTGTGCAAACAGGAGCTGACAGGGAGTGAAATCTTCAGAGCTGGAGCCCAGATCAAGACATATCCTGTTATTATCTCACAGTGCCTTAAATGTAATTACTGCATTGACCTTTCCTGGTACATTTTGATTAGTTTAGAAAGCTCAGCTTTATTTGAACTGTAGCTGTGAACACGCTATTGCTTGGAGCTCATGAAACATACCATGCTTTATTCTGCTATTTGCAGATGGTATCGGCCATTATTATGGAACAGGCTTTTAGTCCCAGACTGTCTGGATTATCAACAGTGATTGCTCTCTGGGTAGACTTCCAATGTTCAGATGTCTTATTAGCTGTTAGATTGGTAAATAAATACATTTCTCTTAAAACCGCTACTGTCTCTACGTTCAGCTCAGAGACAGACTAGTGAGAGCTTCTATCTGAAAGTTTCATTGAATCTTTTTATCGCTTTTCACAACTTTCATATATTATATTACATTAGATTATAGTTGTGGACAGAATTATTGGCACCCTTGGTAAATATGAACAAAGAAGCCTGTAAAAATAAATGCATTGTCAATCCTTTTGATCTTTTATTCCAAAAATGTACATAAATTGAACCTTTCATTGAAGTAAAATAATTGAAAATGTGGGGAAAGTCTTCTCGTGTAATGAGTATAATGCTGTTACTTCAGCTTTGACGTCATGTTTTACGTATAACATTTTATTTTCCTCTTTTAATCCACTAATGTAAGTATTTTAATGAACTCTTACATTCCTTTAAGACTTCTATATGTAAATCACTGCTGTTATGATTGGCTACCACATTTAAAATAAGTGATAATGCTTACTAAATGAGTTTGGAGATAACCTGGCAAGAGATCAGAGACCATTCCTCCATACAGAATCTCTCCAGATCCTTTCGATTCCCAGCCGTTGTTGCTTCTTCCCTTCAGTTCACCCCATTCATTTTCTATGGGGTTCATGTCAGGGGACTAGGATGACCATGGCAGAAGCTTCATTTTGTGTTCAGTGACACATTTATGTGTTGATTTTTATGCTTGTTTTGGATTGTTGTCCTGATGGAAGATCCAGTCACGGCCCATTATACGATTTCTAGCAGAGACCATCAGGTTTTGATTTTTTTATCTGTTGGTATTTGATAGAATCCATGATGCCATCCAGCGGTATATTCAACAGTGGGCATGGGATACTTTTTATCCCTGTTTGCACCAAACCCATCTGGTGGGTTTACTGCAAAAAGCTCTGCATTTAGTTTTTAATCTGACCATAGTAGCCATTCCCGTTTGAAGTTCCAGCTGTGTCTGAAACTGAATATGCTGGAGTTTGTTTCTGGGTGAGCGAGGATCATTTTTCTTGAAACTCTCCCAAACATGTGGTGATGCAGGGGTTGTTTGATCTGTTTTTTGTTTTTTTTCTGACCCCAAGACTCAACTAATCTCTGCAATTCTTCATCTGTGATCCTTGGGTGAGTCTTTGGCCAGTCAAACTCTACTCCTTGCTGTGCATTAGGACGATATAGACACATATTTAGTTGGTTGGAACTTCTTAATTATTGCCCTTATTGATGGTGGAAATGGGGATTTTCAATGCTTTAGCTATTTTCTTGCAGTCACTTTCTATTTCGAGAAGCTCAACAATCTTTTTCTGCACATCAGAACTATATTCTTTAGTTTTACTCATTGTGATGATGATTAAGGAAATTTGGCCTTTGTGTTTCCTCATATTTATACTCCTGTGGGACAAGAAGTCAGGGTTGGACAAATTCATTCTCCCAGTCACCTTGGTGTGTTAAAAAAAGGGGGTGCCAATAATTTTGTCCAACATGTTTTGGATAAAATAAAATTTAATAATGTGCAGATTTATTTTTGCAGCCATCTTTGATCATATTTACCAAGGGGGCTAATAATTATGACCTGAGCTGTAAATTATATTAAGATTTATATTTATATTATTCAAATTATATAAACATATATGTATGTAGTTTATATTTATAGGGGCAGTCATGGTCTAATGTTTAGAAGATTCAGACTGGTTACCCGAAGATTTGAATACCGGCAGGAAATTACTGAGGTGCCCTTGAGCAAGTAAACGAACCCCTAGTCGCTCCCCAGGCACTGCAGTGAATGGCTGCCCACTAGGCTACTCCGTGTGTGTGTCCATGGTTTGCAGTATGTGTTCACTACTCACTACTCCTAATGTGTGTGCGCTAACTTGGATGGGTTAAATGCTGAGGACAAATTCTGATTATGGGTTACCATTAATGATGCACCGAAATGAAAATTGGCTTCTTTCAAAAACGTATACTCTATATATATATATATATATATATATATATATATATATAAATATATATATATATATATATATATATATTATATATATATATAAAATGTGATAGAACGGCTGCCTATCCTTTATTATCTGAAATCTGAAATCGTCGCCCTTCGCTAGTTTCCCGACTGGTGTGGGTGAGAGAGAGAGGAGGGCGCTGAAATTATGAGAAATGGCGGCGTGATGAGACACACCTGAATATCATGTAGCCTCATCACTGCTGCTGTTAAATTCCAAGCGCGCCACTCCTCAGGAGACTATAGTCTCTCTCTCCCCATGCATGCACAGGCTGGTGTCCTCGTGAGTCTAGGAAGGGAGCGCAGAGTGACCCACGGCCCGGAATGGAGATGCACAGCGCTGCTGACCGGCTAGGATGCCCGGGCCGCTATTCTCCTCAGTTACCGTGACTAAGGAGGACGAGCCACTGCCTCTGCGCCGCTGCATCTGCGCCTGTTTTTTTTATTTCGGGCCGAAATCTATAATGCCATTTTCAGCGGCCGAAATTTCGGTGCACCCCTAGTTACCATACTTGGCCTTCATGTCATGTCACTTTTTCTCTATAATATTTATATGATATATTTAATTTTATTCTGAAAGTAATTAATACTTTTATTCAACAAGAATGCATTAAATTGATCAGCAGTGACAGAAAAGCCATTTACATTGATATACAAGCTGATCTTGTTGAGGAACTTTGTTTATCAAGAAATCCTAAAAAGTGTATCACAGTGCTCAAATAATATTAAGCAGCTCGACTGTTTTCAACATTGATAAAAAAAATTAAGAAAGGTTTCTTAAGCCGCAAATCAGCATATTAGAATGATTTCTGAAGGATCATGCGACACTGTAGACTTATTATGGTGAAATGTATGTTGCACATATGTTAGTATTTTAGATTGTTTTGCTGTGATTTAGTACTAAAAAACATTTTTTTGGCCATTATTTTAAGACATACAAGTCAATCACGGCTGTTATGATTGGCTACCACATATGAAAAAGTAATTATGCTTACTAAAAAAAGTTTCAAAAACCAACAATGAAATGATCAGACGCTTCATATAATCATTACCGTGACTATGCATAATATGAATAAGGGAAGTTCAGTCCGCTTATCCAGACACAGGGTACGTCACCTATGGAAGCACAGTAATGTACAGTACTTCAGCTCGTTACTTGTTGTGCAGCTGTAGTTATTCGAAAGTACTTGTGTGACCTTTGCTGATTATGAAGGAGTTGAAAATGAACTCTGAGGCATAATCAAAAGCTGATCGTCTGTTTAGATGATCCACTCAGGAGTGGCGGCTTTATGATTTCACCAGACTGCCTGTAATGAAGCAACAGCTGAAGAGGTCTCTTGAGGGGTCTTCTGAGGGGTGTGTGAAACTGCCAGGCATAAAGCAGGCGATCTGTTATTTAAGTCCTGAGTGGGCTTATTGACGAAAAAAATAGAGCGGAATTTGTGCTGCGCGAAATGAAGCCAATACGAAGCTCCCCTGTTGATGAACAGTCACATCACTTATAAGACAAGATAGGCTGCATCAAAATACAAGGTGTTCAAGGATTTGCTTGTAGTTTTGTTCTTGAATGTCACTTGGGACCCCAATTTTCACCTCCCCACATCCTCATTGATGTTATTTTAGAGTGCGTAACAAGGAAAAAACAAGGAAGCCAGACCGATAACTGTGATCTCGTCTGTCTGTCTGGTCTCTTTGGGCTGTGACAAAATGAATGAAGCATCTGATGCGACAGGGTGTCTGATCTCAGGTTCTCCCATTGGCGTTGGTTTTGACCTTCTGGAATTACTTCAATTCTTAATTCTAATTTTCTCTATGCCGGTCCAAATCGAGTTTTTTCCAACGAGGTATAGTCCCTGCGTTACGATTAACTTTAAGTGACACTTTAATTTGAATGTAAAAGAGGTGTATTTTGCCTCCAATTTGAGCTCGGCGGTAGGAAGAGCTGTTTTGCTGATAAAATGTCAAAAGGAAAGGTTTCATTTAGCTTCACCTTAATGTGGCCGCTGAACTGTCACTGCTGAGAGTTATTTATGGTTTCGTGTTTAACGGGGAGTCTGTTGGAGAGCACACAACAGGAAACTTTAAAACTGTTCATTGCTTTGAATTGCTTTTTCTCGCACATTGAACCCTGGATCAAAGCCAGAAGTGTTCTAGATGATCCAACTTTTTTGGCAGAAAGATGAATAGGGGCTTATAATACAATTAGTAGGTGCACAAATTATAACCACGTTGCATCTTAACATGATATAATATGCTTGATCACTTTTAGATTTACATTTAACGGTTCCATTGATGGTTTTCACTTTTTTTTCTACTGTTACGGACAGAATGTTTCCTGAACTAGTGTTTTATAATGGTGTAACAGTGCTACATTGCAAAGCAGACACCGTAATCAGTGTAGTCCAATTCCTGAACAAATGACTCATATTAGCCTGTTCCTTTTAGTGAATAAAAAACATACTGTGTGTACTCGTTTTAGTGAACCAAACACATACAGGGCTAGCTGTGTAGTCCAAATCCTGAACGAATGTCTCTTTTGAATCAGTTATTTTTAGTGACGCAAACACATTAAGCTTGCAACTAAGAGACAAATCAGTTTCATTACTGGCTAAATGTTCATGATGTGGGTTGAACAACTTTTTTTTTAAAGTTGACATTTATGTGATGAAAGTCGAGTTGGCGTTGACTAGTTGCTGATGACACCATTAATGAACAAATAAGCCTGAACCTTGAGTTGAGAGTCTGAGACTAAACACGGGTTGCCTTGTGCACAGCTATGGCATATGACACATCTCTGCCAGTGCCCACAAGGCTATTGCTCCTACATATCTGCTTATATTTATCAGTTTCTGCTTGTTCTAAATCTGATACATAGTAGCACAGTAAAGAATACATTTATATGAATGCATTGGTGAGGGAGCCACTGCATGTGAATTAATTATACAAGACAGCCTCTATCTCTACTAATAGTGAAGCTTTGGGATTTAGTTACTTATAAATATATGCTAGAACTTTTCAGTATCTAAGTTATTTTATTGATAATTCACAGAACAGTGTTATAAAACATTTCTGCATTACTGAATGATTCTGTGCTCGCAATCTACACGTGATGTGTGATATTTTGTCTGAATGTGTGTGGGTGTGTTACAATGAAGCAGCGCATTAGTTTAGAATGCCGATTCATTTGCGTGTACAACAAGCAGTTTAAAACGTGCATTCACCCGATCGATTTTGAGCACCCAGATGTTATAATCAAACATGTTTCGGAGTATGCATTTATTTGTCATTTTAACTGTTTGGAAACGGAGCGTTAAAGTGGATTTTCTTATCCTGTCAGTTGCGCCCTCTATAGGCCATGACCAGTGACTAGTCGACATCAAGCTTAAAGGGTTAGTTAACCCAAAAAGGAAAATTCTGTCATGAATTACTCACCTTCCAAACCCGTAACACCAATGACATGAGAGTGAGTATTTTTTGGGTGAACTAACCCTTTAAAGCTTCATGGTAGAGCATTAAATTCAACTAGTGCAACCCCTTCATGACATTGTTTAGTTATAGATCAGTGTAGTCAGTGAAATTATTAAAAATGTTTGTTTAGTATTGTTGTTTAATACACTGCTCAAAAAATATAAGAATATAAAAAATATAATATAAAACACTTTGAAAACCCATCAGATCTCAATAGGGAAAATATGCTGGATATCTATACTAATATGGACTAGGTAATGTGTTATGAACGAAAGGATGCCACATTGTTTGATGGAAATGAAAATGATCAACCTACAGAGGACTGAATTCAAAGACACCCTGAAAATCAAAGTGAAAAAATTAAGCAGCAGGCTTGTCCATTTTGCTGAAATGTCATTGCAGCAACTCAAAATAGTATTCAGTAGTTTGGGTGGCCCCCACTGGCTTGTATGCATGCCTGACAACGTTGGGGCACGCTCTTAATGAGACAACGAATGGTGTCCTGGGGTATTTCCTCCCAGATCTGGACCAGGGCATCACTGAACTCCTGGACAGTCTGAGGTGCAACCTAGTACCGTCGGATGGACAGGAACACAATGTCCCAGAGTTGTTCTATTGGATTGAGGTCAGGTGAGTGTGGTGGCCATTCAATGTTATCAATTCCTTCATCCTCCAGGAACTGCTTGCATACTCTCGCCACATGAGGCCGGGCATTGTTGTGCACCGGAGGAACCCAGGACCCACTGCACCAGCACAGGGTCTGACAATGGGTCCAAGGATTTCATCCCGATACCTAATGGCTGTCAGGGTGCCATTGTCTAGCCTGTAGAGGTCTGTGTGTCCCTCCATGGATATTCCTCCTCAGACCATCACTGACCCACCACCAAACCAGTCATGCTGAACGATGTTACAGGCAGCATAACTCCACGGGTTCTCCAGACCCTTTCATGACTGTCACGTGTGCTCAGGGTGAACCTGCTCTCATCTGTGAAAAGCACAGGGCACCAGTGGCAGACCTGCCAATTCTGCTGTTCAATGGCAAATGCCAATCAAGCTCCACGGTGCCGGGCAGTGAGCACAGGGCCCACTAGAGGACATCGGGCCCTCAGGCCACCCTCATGAAGTCTGTTTCTGATTGTTTGGTCAGAGACATTCACACCAGTGGCCTGCCGGAGGTCATTTTGTATGGCTCTGGCACTGCTCATCCTGTTCCTCCTTGCACAAAGGAGCAGATACCGGTCCTGCTGATGAGCTAAGGACTTTCTACGGCCCTGTCCAGCTCTCCTAGAGTAACAGTCTGTCTCCTGGAATCTCCTCCATGCTCTTGAGACTTTCCAGGTATCGCATCATGCTACCAGTAGTGACACTGACCCTAGCCAAATGCAAAACTGTCAGAAAAGATGAGTTGGGAATAAAAATGTCAGTGGCCTCCACTTGTTAAACCATTCCTGTTTTGGGGGTCGTCTCATTGTTGCCCATCTAGTGCACCTGTTGTTAGTTTCATTGTTGAATTTTACAAGCCCATCTGCTACTTAATTGACCAGATCAATATCCCGGGAGTTTTACTGACTTGAAAATTCTCTGATTAAAAAGTGTTCCTTTTTTGAGCAGTATATATAGTTCAGTCCATGCTGCCTCTAAAAACTGAATTTAATTTCTTATTTTCCTATTATTTGTTGTTTAAAAGGACTAAATTATTAATTAATTAAATATATATAAGCAGTAGTAAAACTGATCTTGTTCTAGCAAGCTTAGTGTCAATTTGGTGTCATTGGACTGGCTTTTTTCCCACACAACCTGTTTTTAACTCGGTGTTCTCCTCGTCGGGCCTCAGATTCAGCCGTGAGATGAAGATAGTGCTGCTGTAATCCGCTGCAGTGTTATTCTTAAACCAGCTCGGCATCGCATCTCTGCTCATTCAGCGGCTACATGCACCACCCGGCGGACCGTGAAATCGTAACATCGAGTCTTTATGCTTTAATGCCTACCGATATCCACGCTGCCTTTCTTCTCTCAGAGAATAAAACGAAAGAAGCCTCAACATGATCTGCCTTTCTCAAAATGAATACTCTGCCCATCTGAGCGAAGAAAATCTTGTCATTGCCTCCATATATATCGTAAATCTATGTTGCAAAAGTTAGGGGTGAGGTATACGGCAGCGGCACAGTGTGCACCAATTCTCTCAGCCCCTCACTGTGTCAAGAGGCTGTCTGTGTCGCTTTTGTCATGTCTGTGGACAGATAGTGCTTTGACTGGCAGGCGTTGAATGGCTCTAGTGGGGTCCTGTCACTGAAGCTTTCCATGGCCCATGTCAGAGACGCACCTTCATTTCACATGAATAAAGGATTCGATGGCTGCACAAATTGTGCCTTTTTACCCATCACCCTCTTCTCTCACTCTCTCTCACATCAGTTTCTCTCTCTCTTTCTCTCTCTATTCCCATGAAGTTTTCTCCCAGACTACATAAATGGAGACTTTGATTCAATTCTGCCAGAGGTCAAGGCATTTTACACAGAAAAGGTAAGCTTACTCTCTCTGGGACTCTTTCTAGTGATGTCTCTCTTACTTTCTTTTTATGTCCACATGTTTGCACATGCTTCATTTGTTTTACTCATTTGTGCTATCTATCTCTCTAGTTGTTGTGAGGTTTATTTCTATATCCAAATTATTTTAGTTAAAGAAATACAAAACGATTTGCAGGTATTCTGTCATTATTGTTGCTAAAATTCTCAGTGCAAAATCTACCATATGATTAACCATATGACTGAGCATAGTTCAGCATAACAATACTTCCCATATTTTAGTTGCTGGCTTTAAAGATCAAACTTTGGGCGCCAGGAGGATTTTTTTAAAGGGAAAAAAGGCTGCAAATTTTTTGTTTTTAGGGCTTTTAAAGTTAATGTGGTAAATGAATATATTAACAAAATATTACTGCTTTCAAATCAATTAATCGTGATTAATCACATCGAGAATAAAAGTTATTTGTTTACATAATATATGTGTATGTACTGTGTATAGTTATGTATATTTGAATGCACATGCATTTAAGAAATATTTCTAAATATAGTCTTAGGCAGGTTGGTATTTTCACACAAACATTTTTTAAAGCCAGTTATTTATATCTTTTACTGTAGTGTGTCAGCAGGAAATATAAGTTTACATTTCCAAACAATCATTTTGCAATTAATTGTAATAATTTTTTTATGCACAAGAAGTCTGATAGCAGCCGGTATGATCTGATCTTACCATCATCGAGTCTGTCTGTGATTACATGAAGAAACAGAAAAAACTGAGACAGACTAAATCCAGAAAAACTAAGGCAACATCTCCCAGACACTTGAGGAAACTTACCTGCAAAACTACAGTATGTGAGAAGTTTAGGCACTTGTCAGAATGCTTTAAAGTGAGAATGCTGTCAAAAATAATAACATAAATAGCTTTTATTTATGAATTAACTTCTATTAGCTAAATCAAATCGATATTTGGGGTGACCACCCTTTGCGTAGTTTCTACCTCCTATTCCTGTAGTTTTGCAGGAAGGTTTCTTCAAGTGTCTTGGAAACGTTGCCACAGTTCTTCTGGATTAAGTCCATCTCAGTCTTTTCTGTTTCATGTAATCACAGACAGACTCAATGAAGATGAGATCAGATCTCCATGTGGAGCATAGAGACTATTGTCAGACTCTTAATGCATACAAATATCTCACTGGATTATTAAAATTAATGGAAAATCATTTATAAATGTAAACTGATATTTCCTACTCACACACTACAGCAAAAGATATAAATAACTGGCTTGAATCCATTTTTGTGTGTAAAAATACTAGCGAGGCTAAGACTTTTGCACAGTACTGTATATACTGTATATATAAATATATATTTATATTATGTATAAATACTTTATTTATAAATTTAACAAATTTTTCTTAAATACATACATATTTTTATTATAATTATACATAGTACACACGCACATTATCTAAACAAATTTTATTTTGGATGCGATTAATCACAATTCATCGATTTGACATGAACTTGAAATGATATTATTCTTTTATAGTATATTATTTTGTACATACATATTATATATTCTTTTATGAAATATATTCTTTTTATTCTTTTATTCTTAATCTCCAGAAATTGTTTTAATAATTTGCTTCAGTATAATGAGAATAAGGTGATTCTTCTGAAACTTGTCTTTTAATTTCACACATTTCATGCAGTATAATTGGGTATTGTACATAGTATTTGTACATTAAAATGTATTGCTGCTTCTATATTTTAGTACCATAGCATCATATTTGGGGATATTTGAGAAAAATTAACAATTCCGGTTTCTAAATGGTTATTCAACCTATTGCATATTTATAATTCTGCATAATACTTGGCCTATAAAGTTCATTGTAATATTAATGAATTTCAATGTTTGATTTTAATCATTTTTTGTACTTCAGTATGACAAACAATTTTGAGAGCCTCTGGTATAAATACTATATATCCATCAATTCTCCAAAACCCCTCTTCCTGATATAGAAATATATTAAATATTAATGTAAGCTCCTTTGCAATATTATTTATCTGGCACACATGCTTGGGCTGACAACACTTTCTGTTTGAGATTCATATTTTGTCCTTTTACTGCCACTCACTTCCTCAAGTCATGTAGATTTCACAGATTCACACCACTGACTTCCTGTCATTCTGGAAAGATGCAGTGCGCTGTGGTATCAGTCTAATGGCTAAAGCTCTTAACAAAGCTGGTGAACCTGTGAAGTCAAGTGTTACAGAGAGGTCTCCACTGTGCCCCTGAGCAAAGCACTTAACTGCACTCTTCTCCTGTGGGACCGTCTCTGAAATTAGTGTACTGTACATCAGTTTGAATGAAAACCATCTGCTAAGTAATGAGTACCAGAGGTTATTTGCATTGTTATAATCCTGCATACATGCATTTTCATGTCACTCCTAAGCCGGTGTATGCGGCTTTTGGGGGAACCGAAGTTTGACAGACCATGACGCCTGAATTTAAATGGGTTTGAAAAGGAATAAAATCTAGAGGGATGCTCTGTGGAGGATAAAGAAAAGAACAGAAACAAGTTCCTCGGCTGACGTTTGGATGCAGGATTTTGTGGTACCTGCTGCGATTGAGAAGTCACCTGCGACGGCCATGTATGTGCAGTAGTTCGAGGGAACTGAGACTGAAAATGAGCAACGTTCACCTCTGCCCTTCCTGACACTCAAAGAATTCCCACAGCAAGAGATCCCATTTACAAAACACAAAGTGCAATCAGACAAAAAGCGAGAAGGCAGTCTGTACTAGTGTATCAACTTTAAAGTTTCTGAACTTTTTTACAATTTGAGAGACTTTTGTATTTCCCTTTAACCCCATTTTTTAAAAATCAAAATACTTGATCTGATTTCGATCAAATTCTGAAATATTTATTTTGTAGTGGTCGTCAACAGCAATACATGGCTGTGTCACTTTTTCCTCACAATACTTCACCCCAAACATGCATTTTTTTTAAATCACAAACATCCTTCTATGATGTTTAAGAGGTAACAAATGTGCAGAGATTATGTAAATTAAGCCACCATGTTTTTTTTCCTCCTGATGATTTAAATTAGGCTCATTATAGATGCTATTTGCATGCCGCAAATAATATTACACTCATTACATTTACACCGTTCTTTGATTTGCATGAACCCTTTGCTGAATCTGGCGCTTAACACATAACTAGATAGTGTAAAAATAATGCAAAAGGTATTGACCAATTACACCATTCATATTTTGACATTTATATAATCTTTTACCAAAATGCTTGATGTTGATTTAAAAGTTCTGCTTTATTTGTCAGCTATCCACATACTGTCTTCCAATTTGACTTATTTTGCTCCAGAACTGCAAGCTAATGGAAACGCCAGACCAGGATCTGACAGACTTCACTAAGTGCTTGGCCATTATGGTGGAGGAGATCAAAGCACAGAAATTGCAGGTTGGACTCTGTCTCTTCTCAGCTGTATCTCTCTATGTCTCTGTCTGTCTGGATGTTTCTCTCTTATGCTTCAAACCCGCTCCCCAACTTTTTGACCCTATTTGCACCTTGGATTAATGTCCATCTCAGGTGATCAGACCACAGGTGGTCAGTGTTTTGTATTTGTATAACTAAAACCCCATTCGGTGGTAGTGAAAAACACGTGACCACTTTGCATCTGTAGCATAAAAACTAAGGATGGACGATATATTGTCCACCATATCGGTATCGACTGATATATGTCAGTTTTTAATGTTATCTTTATCTGCCCGATAAGAAAAGTTGACTGATATATTAAAGATTATATATATAAATAACAGATTATTTCCTTCAGCTGAGACACTTCAGATACGCACTGTTCGCTATTTTGGTTTTGAATTGCTTGAAATATGATTGGAATCATTAAAAAAAAATGAACATATGGTAAAGTGCAAAGTCTGTCAAATAGGCCACATAAAATTATAATGAGAACATCATCATTGTGTGCTTGGGACATGGCTTTTAATGGTCAGACTTTTGTTTTTGTAATCGGGCTTTCAAAAATCCTATAAAAATTTGGATTTAGATTTATCGGCCAATAAATTGGTTATACATTTTTAAATTGGTACATCCATAATAAGAACTAAACTTTGTTGGTTACATGTGGCTAAAAGACACTTAAGCCCCGGGTATACTTCAGTCGTGTCCGCACAGCTTTCAAATTATACTCAACTGTCGATAAATGCGGATGGCCAAGTTCGACACATGTGCAGTGCAATTGTTGTGACCCTTCTGACTTTCCTCCGCATGCGTTGTACGTGCACTGTCTGTGCGGTCTCAAAAATTGTCTTACTTGCAAATGTGCTGTTGTACGCGGACGGTCTCAAAAATTGGGCTACACACGGACGGGATGCAAGGATGCCTGCTAACCCTCCAGATGATGAAAATTACGTCACGCAGTCAGTGCACGGACACGGATGCCGAAGAATTGTTTAGGCTTCAGGGCCAGATTTTCTAACACCACTAAAAAAAATTAACTTGCACTGTTGTTAGTTGCACTCAAATCATACTTGTTCACATTACTTAAAAAACTCATGTAACTAAATTAACTGAAGTTTACTACTAGAAAAAAAGTTTTGTCAGCTTTACTTAAAATGTTCGGTCAACTTAACATTACTGAGTGAAATGAACAAACTGGCCAGTGGATCTATAGTTCCCAGCATGCTTTCCTAGGGACTACCTTAGGAGAGTAAATTTAGGGATTAAAGTGTTATTGTGTTTTTCAGTAAAAGGAAAGATGTTGCTAGTTTATGTTAGTGTTTAATGTTCAGTTATGTTGGACATTTAGAAGAGTTTCTGTAATTATGGTTACCATTATGCAGAAGAGTGGTGCCTGTGTTTAGGCTGTGGGCACTCATATAAACAAATTTATTGGCTGAATGTCCTGCCCTCGATTTTATTTTTAAACATTCACTTGTAGAAGTAGTTAATATAATAAGGTAAATTAAATCGATAAATGTGTTCACCTAACATCATAAACTTTTATAAATGTAACATTATTAAGGAAACTACACATATAAATGTTATGTAACACTGACAAATTAAAATGGTTTGTATTACTTAAAGACATTTTGTCAGTTCTACTTGACATTCTTTTGTTCATATAACGAAATTGTAATTTGTAAAACTTAATCAATATAGTTGTGTGGAACCACTTGACGCTGCTCTTTTAAGTAAATTAAAAAGTTTGTCAGTGCAAACCCTCTATTTGGCGTTAACAAAAAACTACTATCGGGAATTACTAAAAACACACATTGAAAAATTAGCGCTGACAAGGTGTGGGCACATTTATTTTTGTGGCCGACCTTATTGCATATGCATTTGTAGGAGTTTCCCTCTCAGACAAGAAATTTATGGGAGGAGAATATTTAAATCAATAATGCAAGATGATTTACTAAAATCTGTGCGTCAATTTTCCTGTTGTTTGTGCCATTATTTACCACCCCAAAAAAGCATGTCTTAAACCAGACGCTAACTGGTAGATTGCATTGGTCATTTATGGAAATGATCTGGCTGCTCTGTGTTCTTTAACATGCTAGTCGTCAGTATATCATTGAACTTTCCACTCCCATCTGCACTTCTTAATTGCACTCTCATGCTAATTTGCCCTGTTTGGTAATCGTTAGCAATAATTACAAATGTTTAGGTTTAGATAATTAATGCAATTAGATACGCTTTAGAGTGCTTAAGTGGGGCTTAAAGGGATAGTTCACACAAAAATGAAAATTGTCATCATTTATTCACCCTCAAGTTGTTCCAAACCTAAATTTATTTATTCTGAAATGAGAAGATATTTTGAATAATATATCGGAAACCAAACAGTTGGTGGGCCACATTGACTTCCATAGTATAGTTTTGCCATACTATGCAAGTCAAAAAAAAAAAAAAATATATATATATATATATATATATATATATATATATATATATATATATATATATATATATATATATGTATATATGTATATGTATGTATATGTATGTATTCAGCAGAAGAAATAAATTCATACAGGTTTGAAACAACTTGAGGGTGAATAATTGATAACAGAATGTATTATGTCTTTATGTATAATTTTATATAAATTGCAATTTAGTGCATTTAAAGTACATTAACTTTAAATGTAACTTTGATTAACACACTACAATAAAAATTGTAATCAAGTAATACACATGTGCTTTAGAATGTACTTCAAAATGTACTTACATTGTGTAACTTTTCTTTGTTCAAAATGTACATAAATTTATATAATGAGCAAGTACATTGTGAGTCCATCTTCCAAACATGTTTTTGTCTTATCCTGAATCTCTAATGTACTCTTATAACAAGTGTTTATATTCAGACTGTTTTAGACCATGTGGGACGCCATCCGTTGCTTATTATCTGCTCATCCGCCAATTATCTGCAAATACAGTTTAAAAAATATATATATATAATATATATATATATATATATATATATATATATATATATATATATATATATATACTTTTAATATGTATATAATGTGTACTAGAACACAAAATCTAAGCATTGAGATCAGTACGTCACAATGGAAAGAAAAGTGGAAACTCAAATGAGAACTGAGTTAGAAGGATTGCGGTTTGCATTTTCACTTTTTTTTTTAAACCTGTCAAACATAAAAGGTGAGCTCACACCTCAGCTTCAGTGTGAATTCACGTCCTCCAGGAGCTGTCAAAGAGGTTTTGTATGGATATTGTGTGTGTGTGTGTCTGTCCGCTCCTCCTCTAAACCCCAATCTGAGCTCCAGGCTTGTCAGACTGTCTGTTGGTCCTCACAGAGATGCCCATCACCGTTACAGACACTCCAGAGTTTTACCAATATACAAGCCACAAGCTCAATCTACATTCATACTATGGCCTTCTAGCTTTTTCTTTTTGTGTTTATATTCACCTCTCTATCTCAGAGCTACCTTTTGTGTCTTTTAAGCTCTCACAAAAGACAAGTAACACTTCTAGAAGTGACTAAGCTTAGCGCAGAGGGTAACGAGTGAGGTCATTTGATTCTCTGTCAGTCTTTCAAATGTCAAAAACATTACTACAGCTTGAAATGTTTATGTATCTACTTGTTTTGAAGTGTTGACCCCAATCTGGGTATCTCAGCCTTAGTCCATCGACAATAATGCACTGTTTGATACATGTTACTCACCAAAAACGGCAAGACAAAGCTGTGGTTGGTTGTTTTACAAGTTCTTGCTTTCTAATTGAGCAGTTCTTGGACAGGATAAGTTGCAAAGTGGACCAGATGTTATGCCAGTAATTACAAAAATGGCTTTGTGAGACTTTTCGTCTGGGTGTCTCTGATTTGTGCTTGGTTATAACCCAAATGTGTGCTGTCATCATGAGAAAAGTTTAAACTGGTGCATTAAACTTTGCAGGTAATGTGAAGACATACATTGACCTCAGACTCCAAGTACAAGTTGCGAACATATCATTTCTGCTTCGCTTTTTAAAAAAAGTTTTGCAATCAGTCCACATAATTACAGAGGCACTGTAACGTGAACAATTTATGTGTCAGATGTCTCATAAGTCCCGCTATTTAAACGAGCCAGTGGGGGCTGGCAGTGAAGTGTTGATTACCCTCTGTGCATTTTAAAGAGTTTTTTTTTTGTCTCGTAGAGTTGTTGGATCTCACAGGGTGATAGGTACATTGCAGCAGTCAGACAAATGGTCCCGGGAGCAAATATCAAAGACATTCTGCCAAGTCAACGTTTTCCAGTCTGCACTGTTCCCTCTGAATACTTTCCATAATGTATGACTCTGTTGTTTAGTGAAGACGCACATCATTTTTTGGCTGCGGTGGGAAGGAAAAAGCTACGGTGCAAATTTGCAACACCACTTTCAGAACATTTATCTTCGACTTGCAGAATCTGCGTCCCACAAGCACTCATTCGTTTGTACGTTTGTTCATTCATGTGTTTGTTAGTTCGTTCACTAGTTGGTGCAGCAGCACTTTTAAAACGCATATTCTGGAGTTGGATAAACAACCTTCATCCATTGCTTTGCTCGATTTGTTTGAATTTCGTAGATGTGATTAACTGCATTCTGGTGCATTTGAGGCCATGTCCCTTGCCTATACCAATAAAAGAACTCAAACCAGTCAATATCAATAGTCTAAAAAGACAATATTAATTGAACTGTCATGTAGAACTCAACAGTTTCACAGGTAATGATAATTAACAAGTCGCATGTTTATTATGCTCCGTGTCCAGATAGAAAAAGTGCAAACGCATAACAATAAATTATAATAGGGAATACAACAATCTAGTTCTTTAATCAATCCCCAGCTGTAGACTACATATATTTAAAGTTCAGTGTTGACAAATTCAGAATTGGATAATAGATAACAGTCTGTGTTGATACCAAAGAGAGAGAGAAGGCACTCAAAGAGAGGGTGGTGGGACATTATTCTTGACGTGAACAAGTATTAGAAGAAAGATGATTTTAACATTTTAACTAGTATGAAACAGTAATCCTGCTCAGAACTTAGAAACAACAAAAAAAGCAAAGCAAACCATTGAGATAACTATTTTAATGGCAAATGTGATTGAAACATGGCATGTATGTGTAAGTGAGTGAATGAGTGAGAGGGAGAGAGAATGACAGTGAGTGAGTGTGTGTGTTTCAAAGTGAGTGAGTTGGAGAGATATACTGTATGTTTCAGGTCTGTCATCCCTGTCCGTGTCCGCGAGCTATCACAAGCACTTGTAACAGTAAGCAAGGGAAGCAAAAGATTTCATTGGCGTAACCACAGCTAGTAAGCCAAGCCTTTTGATTGAACCAACCTCAGGAAAAGGTTATTCACTCCTGGCTTGTCTGGACCGAGTTCTTTTACAATGAGTTTTTCCGCTAATGTTCTTCTTATGTAGCAATTTACCTTAATTTAGGGCTAGCTCAACTCCCACGACTACATAGTGCTACCCAACGTCGCCCGCAAACTACCAACTTCCAAAATTCCAGCACTGTAGGGTTGAGCGAACTGGAGCCCAGGGAAGACAGCCTATTGGCTACTTAATAAAAAAAATTGAATCCAATTCTTTGCTTTCACAATTGCAGATTTGTTTGTCCATTCATTCATTCGTTCATTCACTCATTTGTTGATTCGTTCATTCATTTGTTGTTTCATTCATTAATTATTCATTAATTCATCTGTTCATCCATCCATTTATTAGTTTGATCATTAATTTGTTTGTGCAACAGTACTTTAAGAACATTTATCTTGAAGTTACATAAATCATAATCCACTTCTTTGCTCCTAAAATCGCTGATTTGTTTATCTTGTTATTAATTCATTCATTTGTTTGTTCGTGCAACAACACTTTTAAAATACTTATTCTGGGGTTGCTTGAAAAAAATGTATCCACTTGTTTTGCTTCCACAATTGTGGATTTGTCCATCCATCCATCCGTCCATTCATTCGTTTGTGCGCTAATTTTTTTGATTAGTCAATTCATTCATTTGTTGATTTGTTAATTCGTTTGTTGATTCATCTTTTGAGAACAGTTTAAGAACATTTATCCTGGAATTTACTGCTTTGCTCCTAATATCGCTTATTTGTTTCTTGTCATTAATTAATTAATTAATTTGTTCATTTGTTGGTGCAATAGCACTTTTAAAACATTATTCTGGCGTTGTGTAAAGAATCGATATCCACTGCTTCCACACTCGCACATCCTTTCAGTCGTTTATTTGTTTGTTCATTTGTTTGTGCATTTGTTCATCATCTATCCCGAAGTTGCATGACAAAAAATCTACTGCTTTGCTCCCACAAAACATTCATTTGTTAATTCATCTGGTTAGTTGTTTGTGCAACAGCACTTGAAGAATCACTCATTCTCTGTTAATTTTGATTGTTCATTGGTATATATAAATATTTTTTTTCCACCACTGATCTGTTTGCAGATAGACACCATCGTAACTCTAGGTGGTCTTGGAGGCCGCTTCGACCAGATCATGGCCACAGTGGAAACCTTGTTTCATGCCCAAAAGATGACAGATTTGCCTGTGGTGGTTGTACAAGACTGTTCCCTCGCCTTCCTTCTCCAAGAGGTAAACACTTCTCTCTCTTTCATTAGCATGTGCTAATCAGTGTTTGCACTTGTGTGCTTTTGACATCCTGCTTGCGGCTCTTAATGATCAATCGTGATATTAAGCAATTAACAACTGCAGAGACAAGTTGCTGTCTCTTCTCCGTCTTTTCCTGTTTGTGCACTTTTAAAAGGTCAAAGCTATGAATTAGTGCTAAAAATATGAAAGATATTGTTTGCATTGTCAACATTTTGATTTGACAGTACTATTCCCAAACATAGAAAATAAAAGCAAGTGAGAGATGCATGTGTGTTTTTATGATGTTTTAGAAATGGTAATAAAAAGACCAGATCATATTTGCACAATAACACCACATGCAAAGCTCTTGTTTTAAAGTTTGTAAGACATTGTAATCTTGTTTGACTAATAGAAAATGTTAAAGAATTCCCCTGCATTACTTTGCATTCTGTACGAGAACATTTTAATCAAGCTCTGAGACTCATAGAGAATATAAGACATTGAGATGATTGTGAGACTCTTAATCTATCAGCTGTTGTAATGGGCCAGAAATTTAAATGAATGCATCTCAGTCTATATAAAAATGTCCTTGACTGTTTCAGTCCCCCATAAAGCAGACTTATAAAACATGAATTCAGTTCTGTGCAGCACTCATTTGCTGATATTCTTGGCTTTCCAGAGACAGATCAGAATTAGTTTTTGAATAGTCAAACTTTGAAGCTCGCACAACTCACTTTAAGATTAAAATAAAACATCTGCATTTATATATAGCATCTAACTTGCCAAACGTAGTAGGTGGTAATTATGCCTTACAGAATAGTTCTTAGAACATTCAAGCAATTTTTGAGAGTATCAGTAATTTTGTAGGCTTCATTATTCATCTTACTTTTAAGTAAGTATATTGACAACACACCACTTTTGAACTGTGATAATTGAGATTATCACAATATTGAACTAGACTGTTGTTTGTTAGTGAGAGCTGAGAACCACATTGCAAATGCCAGGTTGTCGGTGCCTCTGCATATGAGAAAGTTGGAGGATTTATATCTGTGTATTTTAAGTCGTTTTTGGCATTCTTGCTTGATATTACACTAATAATGAATGCAGAAACTACCAGTTGGTCAAGACTGGTTTAAGATGGTGAGTAATAGTTTGGCATTGAACTTTTAAGGGATGTACTGGTCACTATATTCCATGCAGGTACAATGATTGCGGTACAGGAGCTTTTTAAGATTTAAAAATGCCACAAACTATAGACTAGCATACTATATTCTAAATATTATGTAGTCATATATCTTTGTGTGAAGACAACACAGAGGTATGAAGGGGTAGTTCACCCAAAACTGAAAATTGTGCCATCATCTACTCACCCTCAAGTCTTTCCAAAATTGTATTACTTTCTTTCTTCTGTGAAAAAAAAATGTATGAATGATGTAACCAAACAGACCTTTGTGTTCCATTTGCATATATACTGTATATACTGTCTCAGCATTTTTTTTATTATTAAATATTTGAGTGATTTATATACTAACTTCATACAAAATATAACTCACTAAATATCCATCAAAAAGTAACTGTATTATTGTTATTGGTATTTTTTGAGTTTGAATTAAATTAAATAAAAAGTCATACATTTAAAAATGTAATTCATCATTTTTCTCCACCTGCATTCTGTGACCATCTCCTTCTCTTTTTCTCACACTCGCAGGGCAAACAGCACCGGCTGAATGTGAACACCGGCTTGGAGGGGAAATGGTGTAGTCTGGCTCCTGTGGGCTGCCCTTGTCTTACCACCACTTCTGGGCTTAAATGGAACTTGGGTGAGTTGCACGCCTGTAGGCCACAGGTCTGTCCACCCACTCACACACCAAAACACAGACATCCCTGAGGACCGTGTCCCAGCCTGTCCCATCCACTGTGCTCCATTTACATGGCCCTGTCCTAGATAGAAGACATTTATTACCCATGACAGCTCAAATCTCCAGCAAACTCCCACTGATGTTACAGTTTATGCAGTGTGTCATGCCTAGATTTAGAAAGAGCCTCACATTCACATCATTGTATTTTAGCTTCTCAAAGGCATTTGCTTTTGAATCGTTTCATTTTGTTTCATAAATACACTATTTCCTCCTGGGATGGCCCATTGAGAGGAAGGCTCTCACAGATTAAACAAAAGGAAGTTTTGGGGACATTGGTTTTGTACTGTGTACTAGGCATACTGCACTGTGCAATCCATTTTAGACAGTTTTACATCTCTTTTTGGTAACACTTTATTTTAAGGGTCAGAATAATGCATTAGTTAAGCATTAAATTGTTCACAATTAAGCATTAGTTAAGCAAGAACACACTAGTAATTAACTTTGCATTTTAAGGGTCCGGAATTATGCATTAGTTAAACTAGTAATTAATGATTTGCTTGTTCACAATTATGCATTAGTTAAAGGTGCTCTAAGCCATGTGACCAAAACACACTGGTGCAGTCTGGACCACGAAGCATAACAAACAGTGTGCCAGCCAATAGCCGACAAGAATGATTTGGGGGTGGAAATCATTCTTGTCGGCTATTGGCTGGAGCACTGTTTATTATGCTTCGTGGTCCAGACTGCACCAGTGTGTTTTGGTTGCAGTTTGTGGAGCTTGTGCAGACTACAGAGGCAACGTTTTTTTACAGTGTGTTCAGGGGACAGGTGGGTAGCGTCGAGATGTTTGCTGTATGTGACAAAAAATGTTTTGGCCTAAAAAACATGTGACATCGCTTAGAGCACCTTTAAGCATGGACACAATTGTAATTAATTATTAACTTAACATTATAGTAAAGGCAAATTAGCCATTATTTACAACTTAATAAGCCATATATTTTTGTGGAGTGGGGTAATTATATGTCTGTGCTATTCTGTTAAGTTAACTGAACAATAAGCTAGTAATTATGTTTAATTACAGCTGATTTTGCCATTCTAAATAGTTAAGATAGTGTAATAAAGACAATTTGACCCCCTATTCTAAAGTTAAAGTTTTATCCTCATTAATTATGGCCCTTATTGAGTGCTGAAGTTTATTAACCAGAATAAGCCACTAATTATGGCTAAACTTCCATTAATACAGTACTAATAAAAGCAATCTGCCCCCCTAATATACCGCAATAACAAGTGTACAACTGATGTACACCATAGACTATAGATATACAAAGACTCCTGTTCACTCCTGAAAGTGCAATGCACAACATGGCGGAATATGTCTCTCCTTCTAAATAAAAGAGCCAATCGCTGATAGATGACGTAATTGTGTCATTGGAGCTTCCTGAGACTCTTGCTTAGGAATGCAAATGCACATTGGCTGGTCTAGCCTAAAATTGTAGCATTTTTTGAGATTTCAGGATTCCCCTATTCTAATAGATAGGACTTGGTCTTGGATGCCCAAAATAGTTACTGGCCACTGAGTGTACAGACTTTGTGTACACTCCACAGTTAGAGAATACCCACAATGCACTGTGAGGGTCGTGCAGAAGGAATTCGCTCATTTCGCCAGATGGCACCTGCAACTGAATCATCTATCCATCCATTTTCCAAACCTCTGGTCCACTGTGGGTACAGCGTAATATCAAACAGGTATAATTAGGTTCATTAATTCTTAAGGTTTATACATACTAGTTTCCATGACAGAGTTCAAGATAAATATTTTCATTACTACTGGAGCTGCCAGTTTGCTAAGTTTCATATGATTTTTAAATGGCAAGCACAAACTTATATAAAAGCGGCGGCCCTTCCGGCATACTCAGTGTCTGAATTTGCTCGCTCATTTTCATTCACTCTTTCAAGTGGACTATATTAGTGGAGTAATTTAGGGAATAGTGAATGAGGGTATTGGGTGCGATTTCAAACACAGCTAAGCTCTTCAGGATTACTAGAAAGTTACTGGCAGGTGAGTTTGATCAAGGATGGAGCTAAACTCTCCAGAAGAGTTGAGAAACCCTGGTTTAGACAAACAAATGGTTTGAAGAAACTACACACTTCACTTTTATGGAACAACTTTACCTTTTTCTTTGAACCTGAATCAAACTTTGGTCATCTAAGAGCTTGTTTTTAGTCTCTGTAGTGGTTATGAAGGGTTGTAGCTCTGAGTGGGTGAAAGTGGGCCGCCTCCTACGTGCATTAAATGTTAAAGGTGTGCCAAATGATTGCTCTGACTGAAGACATTAGAAGGAATAGTAATGTAGCCCAACTGTTTGCCTTTGATCTACTAATGCGAGCTGTCAGCGAGAATAATCTCCAGCAGGTTTTCTGTGGAGGCTGGGGCTTGTCGTGAAAAAGCATGCGCCCCTCCTCCTGTTAAATCCTGTAGAGGGCACAGGGGATGTTGTTATGGTGGGACTGAAGTGACAGATACATGACTGAGAAGTTTAGCTTTATTGTGTCAGTGGCCTGAAGTTTCTGCCAATGGCGAATTTTCCACTCGATTGTGATGGACTTTAACCTTGACTTAAAAACAGTCAGCTTAAATATGCTTGGTGTAGGGGTATTAAAATAGTTGGAAAGTTAAACTGGTTTGCAGAAATCATAGGCCTCTATGATCAGTTAAATGCATTCAGGCAATATAACCAACATAGGCTCACTGGAAAGTGCGCCTCTATCTATATTTTTGTACCTATACAGTTCACTACAGTTTCACCACTAGTGGCAGTAAAATACCAACAACTTATTTTTGGTAGATTATCGATTAATATAGTTATGCAATGGAATAGTATAAGTATTTGTTATGACCTCAAAACACTTTGTGTTTTGAGTACTTTAAAATCCTGCTCTAAAGCTTAGGTGTTGCTACAGCAAAGGCGCAATCTCCTTTTTGACTCAGATGAGTCCTAGGAATTTTGAGCAAATTCTGAGGCGCTGATCTCAAGGTTAATTTAGTCTGATGTCCAACTAAAAGATCAGGGGCCATATTCACAAAACATCCTAAGGCTAAAAGTAGCTCCTAACTTGCCGATTTAGGCGAAACTCTTAAAAATAAGGGACGTGTCAGTCTTAAGACCAAATCCCTAAATAATCCTACTGACTGTTTCCGCAATCCGCAAAGAAACTATACAACATTGAGGCAACAGTGATAATAAATATATATTTAATAAATAAAAAAGTCAGATTACCTGTGGTAGTTGATTTTAAGAGTTCACACTTACAAATGATAGAATAGAGTAAAAAAAACAAACATATTAGGCGCACTGTCCGAAGGGATCGAGGGCTCCAAACTTGGAATTTAGCCCAAACCCAGAGTTCTTCCCCGCATTGCAGACCGTGAGTGAGGAATGGGGTGGCGGAAGGATGCAGAAAACTGTGGAGGTAACTAGGTGAGTCGGCTCTAGGCTGTGTATATACCTCCTCTCACGCTGATTAGATAGACAGTTTGAACGTGCTTTCTCACAAACTTTGTTTATAAAACATAATTTTTTCTCTCAAGATGCAGACATATAAGAGGCTGACAATTAGCTGAAAAATATACTAGTTTAATTTGTGACACTTAGCCTACTTTTTAAAATCTTTATTTGAATATGGCAACATTCTTATTTCAAACATTTCATTTGAATATAGCTCACATGAAACCTCTTCAACAAAATATTTCTATAATTAAGTCACTGATAGAGACCCCTCCCCTATCAGCCAATCACTGTGGTCATAGTTAGTAAGCATGAGGACATCATCCATAGCGACGAGGTCAACCCTGCCCTTACTCTTAGCTTAAGACTTTTCTCTATTGTAACTAAGAACTTGTACTGCCATTTAGGAGAACTCTTAGATGTAAGATAAAATGTGAATACGGCCCCTGAAAGGTAGGGCCATGGTAGGCGAGTCCATGTAAAGATTTGTACGCCAATAACAGAAGTTTAAAATCAATTCTATAATAGATGGAAGCCAATGTATGGGGAACCAGAGTAGGAGTAATGTGTTCACACTTTTTTATACCCAATGAAAGTCTAACAGCAGCGTTTTGAACTTTTTGCAAATGAAAAATAGATGACTAATTCCCTAATATAGCGCATTGCAATAGTCCATTCTGTTATCAAAGTCTTTAAACGCCAAGCATGATTTAATCTTAGCTAAATGTGAAAGAAACTTGATTTTACAACAGTTTGTCCAGTTTTAGAGAGCAGTCAAAGAACACACCTAAATTTCGAACACGTTTTGATGTGAGGTTAGCCTGACGTGGTACTCAATTCTAGTCAGAATATGAGTCTGATACTGCTCTGTTGGGCTGTGATTATGGGGCGTGTTTCAACCTAACCAGGAAAGACCTCAATTGGATAGACCTACAACCAATCAGAGCAACTGAGCGACGCATAATGTTAGTTGTCAAATGTCAACAGAACTCAACTGCACTGTGTTGCCAAGTCCGTGACCCCATTTATGTGATTTATTGACCCAGGAATGCGAATTGTATCAGGCAACCTTGCCAAAATAACATATTTTACCCCCCAAACGCCATTTTTTTTCCAGAGAACCCCTATTGAATGTGTGCTTTCGTTAACACTATTGGTTAGGTTTAGGGTAAGGTTTAGTGTAGGTGGGACATTAGTTTCAAACATGATAAATATGAACCTTTTTGCGGCAGTTATTTCTGAACTTCCACGATGCATACAGCTATCAGGGGTGCTGGAAGTCAGTCACAGATGGGGGTGCTGAGAGAAACATCATACTAAAAGCTCTGCGACATTCGTGTTTTTGTACACAACAAGCACACATGGTGTCGTATTTGCGATTAAAACAGCATCTTACTGTTGACGGGGCCGCTGGTGGTGGAGTTGAACATGGAGTTGGTGGCAGTAAATCATCACGCTCATCCATTGAAACATTTCATTTTTTACGGTTTTTAAAAAACTCCAAATTCTCTTTTACATCATTCTTAAATTCACAGTATTCATCTAAATGAAATTACGACCTTCAGGTAACATTAACGTTTTGCGTTGTAATCAGCAACAACAAATCTGATTGGTCAAAGGGTTAGTTCACCCAAAAATTCTGTCATTAATTACTCACCCTCATGTCGTTCGACACCCGTAAGACTTCCGTTCATCTTCGGAACATAAATGAAGATATTTTTATTGAAATCCGATGGCTCAGAAAGGCCTTCATTGACAGTAATGTAATTTCCTCTCTCAAGACCCATAAAAGGTACTAAAGATGTTATTGATGTAATTATTCTACAATAATTTTATGACGTGACGAGAATAGTTTTTGTGCGCTAAAAAACCTAAATAACGACTTATATAGTGATGGGCTGATTTCAAAACACTGCTTCACGAAGCCTCAGAGCGTTATGAATCAGCGTATCAAATCAGTGGTTTGGATCGCCAAAGTAACGTGATTTCAGCAGTTTGGCGAACCAGCACCCCCACTTTCTGTGCTGGTGACAACTACTAATATAATTAAATGTTAATGTAATTAGATTCACATTCATTTGTTTCAGATAAAACATCTTGGTTATGTATTTAACCCTTGTTCCCTAAAGGAGGGAACAGACGTTACGTTGATAACTGACGTAATGAGATCTCATTACGTCAGTCAGCAACGTAACATCGAACACGACTGACTGAAAAGGAACTGATGGTTTAAGTGCCATCTACTGGACATTTCACTTTTAAAGTATCGCAAATTATACAAGAAGCAACATAATATCTTTTTTTGATTTATTATTGTTATTCTCAACAGGCATGTTTTTTTTTTCAATTAGCCTGAGTTGAATATAATTGTTAGATTATTGAATTTACATTTGGTTTGATTATATGTTCTTTATTAATGTTCATTATAGGTCAAACTTTATAATATGTTTCATTTATTTTTAAACTGTACATAAAATAATGCATACATATTTGTTAAGCATTATAATATATTAATAGTAAAATATAAATATACAAAATATTATTAATAAATTAATGATAGTATGTGGTAATGTGAACAATTAAAGTTACAACAACTAACAGCTATCTTATAAAGTATGCAGAGGTAAGTAATTAAGTAACATAAATCTATATTACTTAATAATTTAACTTAACATAATTGTATCTATCAATGAAATGGTTACCATTTTATTTTTAAATTAGTAGAAGAAAAAAAAACACTGTTCTACAAACATTTTCAAAGTGAGATTTATAGAAACTGCATGACAACTGAGACAACTCATATACACTTTGAAAAAGAACATGTGATGAAAATTATATAGTGTACATGTTTGTCGTATCTTTTGGTGCTGTGTTTATCAGTCGCGTTTTGTCTCATTACACTCAGCTCTTGCCCAGACTCCCTTGAGCCTTGAGTGTGATAACGAGAGAAACATATTCTGAGAGATAAACTAGCAGTAATCACTTTTATAATTTCCTGTATGATCTTGAATAAATCTGCCTTTTGGATTTTAGAAATATCTAATACAATGGAGAGAAGTTTTTAGATAGGTTCTATTTGTAATATTATATAAGAGTAAATGTACAAATATATCACAGCACACATTTTCTTTTCATTTTAGGAGATTACAAGTTTTTGAAAATCCAGTTTTATTGATTTATTACAGATATCTTGTTTATAAGCTACAGAAATTAGTTTTATTAAACAGCTTTATCAAAACACTGATAGCCAGTTAAAATTTGCTCTGTTTACTCATTGAGGATAATAATGTTTGTGGAGTTAAATTGGTGAATTAATGATCTAAGCAAATCCTGATTGTTAGACTAGCTTGTTCAATCAGAGGTTACTTTTTTTTAAGATTGAACACATTAAAACTGAATGCAATTTCAAAAATGATGTACCGAATATATACTGCTCCATATACACTGGTCAGGCATAACATTATGACCACCTTCCTAATATTGTGTTGGTCACCCTTTTGCTGCCAAAACAGCCCTGACCTGTCGAGGCAGGGACTCCACTAGTCCACTGAAGGTGTGCTGTGGTATCTGGCACCAAGATGTTCGATGTTATGTGAGGTGGGGCCTCCATGTATCGGACTTGTTTGTTCAGCACATCCCACAGATGCTCAATTGGATTGAGATCTGGGGAATCTGGAGGCCAGGTTAAAAGCTCAAACTCGTTGTTGTGCTCCTCAAACCATTCCTGAACTATTTGTGGTTTGTGGAAGGGTGTATTATCCTGCTGAAAGAGCCAACAGCCACCAGGGAATACCGTTTCCATGGAAGGGTGTATATGGTCTGCGACAATGCTTAGGTAGGTGGTATGTGTCAAAGTAGCATCCACATGGATGGCAGGACCCAAGGTTTCCCTATAGTTGCTAAGCCGCCAAAGTTGCTAGAAGTGACTGTGTTACACGCCAATGCTGAAATCCACTCGCATTTGGCGGGTGTTAAAGGTGGGGTAAGTGCTTTCTGGTAACCAGTGTTGATATTTCAAATCATCAAAACCAACACGCCCCTACCCCAAAAGGGTCTTGCCCCTAATTTGATAGCTCCGCCCCACACATGTGTACGCAACACAGGCAATGACTATGGCAGAATCTAAAGTGCCAGCCAGCCGAGGTTATAGTGAAAAGTGAAAGCAATTTGTGTTACTATGGTTATCCATGTCGAATGTTCAATGAAAAAGTCATCCCTTCCATCCCAAAAACACAAACACAGTTCTCATGAACTACTCGATAGCACAAGCACGACAGTCCATCTAATGAATATATTACAATTATGACAAGATTAGAGGGTTATATTATATTGATCTAAAAGAGGAACTAAAGGAAATGAAGATATATTAGGAGTTTAGACACGCCCCTTACTGCTGTTTGGCTACAAGTTTTGTACTCTGCCCGAGACATTTTTATAAAGCATTTTTGAAATAGCACTTACCCCACCTTTAATGTCAAGCCCTGATTATTAGTGTTATAAACAGCACAACTGCTGCTATATACAGGTCCTTCTCAAAAATATTAGCATATTGTGATAAAAGTTCATTATTTTCCATAATGTAATGATAAAAATTAAACTTTCATATATTTTAGATTCATTCCACACCAACTGAAATATTTCAGGTCTTTTATTTTTAATACTGATGATTTTGGCATATAGCTCATGAAAACCCAAAATCTCAAAAAGTTTGCATATCATGAAAAGGTTCTCTAAACGAGCTATTAACCTAATCATCTGAATCAACTAATTAACTCTAAACACCTGCAAAAGATTCCTGAGGCTTTTAAAAACTCCCAGCCTGGTTCATTACTCAAAACCGCAATCATGGGTAAGACTGCCGACCTGACTGCTGTCCAGAAGGCCATCATTGACACCCTCAAGCGAGAGGGTAAGACACAGAAAGAAATTTCTGAACGAATAGGCTGTTCCCAGTGCTGTATTAAGGCACCTCATTGGGAAGTCTGTGGGAAGGAAAAAGTGTTGCAAAAAACGCTGCACAACGAGAAGAGGTGACCGGACCCTGAGGAAGATTGTGGAGAAGGACCGATTCAGACCTTGGGGACCTGGAAGCAGTGGACTGAGTCTGGAGTAGAAACATCCAGAGCCACCGTGCACAGGCGTGTGCAGGAAATGGGCTACAGGTGCCGCATTCCCCAGGTCAAGCCACTTTTGAACCAGAAACAGCGGCAGAAGCTCCTGACCTGGGCTACAGAGAAGCAGCACTGGACTGTTGCTCAGTGGTCCAAAGTACTTTTTTCGGATGAAAGCAAAATTTGCATGTCATTGGGAAATCAAGGTGACAGAGTCTGTAGGAAGACTGGGGAGAAGGAAATGCCAAAATGCCTGAAGTCCAGTGTCAAGTACCCACAGTCACTGATGGTCTGGGGTGCCATGTCAGCTGCTGGTGTTGGTCCAATGTGTTTTGTCAAGGGCAGGGTCAATGCAGCTAGCCATCAGGAGATTTTGGAGCACTTCATGCTTCCATCTGCTGAAAAGCTTTATGGAGATGATTTCGTTTTTCAGCAAGACCTGGCATCTGCACACATTGCCAAAACCACTGGTAAATGGTTTACTGACCATGGTATTACTGTGCTCAATTGGCCTGCTAACTCTCCTGACCTGAACCCCATAGAGAATCTGTGGGATAATGTGAAGAGAAAGTTGAGAGACGCAAGAGCCAACACTCTGGATGAGCTTAAGGCCGCTATCAAGCATCCTGGGCCTCTCTATAACACCTCAGCAGTGCCACAGGCTGATTGCCTCCATGCCACGCCGCATTGAAGCAGCTGGTTTCTGCAAAAGGATTCCTGACCAAGTATTGAGTGCATAACTGAACATAATTATTTGAAGGTTGACTTTTTTGTATTAAAAACACTTTTCTTTTATTGGTCGGATGAAATATGCTAATTTTTTAGATTTTTGAATTTTTGGGTTTTCATGAGCTGTATGCCAAAATCATCAGTATTAAAACAATAAAAGAGCTGAAATATTTCAGTTGGTGTGCAATGATTCTAAAATATATGAAAGTTTAATTTTTATCATTACATTATGGAAAATAATGAACTTTTAGCACAATATGCTAATTTTTGAGAAGGACCTGTATATATATGTCTTGTGGCTTGTGTACAAATTGAACTGAAGTGCCGCTGAAATATATTTCTTATTAAGATTTTTTTACAAGAAATAGCTCATTTTAATCCCAACAGCTTTTGTAATAACGTTGCCGTGCAAAATGAAACTGTCAAAAAATATTCTAATATTCACAGATTGGTAAAGCCCATTGAGTCAATTTTTGCAAAGACATAAGTGTTGTCGCCTTGTCATATGAGCTTCACCTGTGACTAATAATGGATCAAATCTCAGGTGTGTATAAAAAGAACACCAGTACACTAGACCTTCACATCAACTGCAACTAGACCTCTGCAAACATGCCTAAGATTCACCCTGAGACTAAAGTTTTGATTATCAAGAGGCTGAAGACCAGATCCACTGCTGATGTGGCAGACACCTTCAAAGTGTCTCAGCGTCAAGTACAGAGGATAAAAAAAGATTTGAAGAGACTGGAGACGTTTATGACAAGCCCAGTTCAGGCAGACCCCGCAAGACAACCGCTCGAGAGGACTGTTTGTTGGCTCGAAAATCCAAGGCCAGCCCATTTTCCACTGCAGCAGAGCTCCACAAGACCTGGTCACCTGAAGTCCCTCTGTCAACCAGAACAGTTTGTCGGATTCTGTCTCGAAATGTCTCCATGGTCGAATCAGTGCCCAGAAGCCGGCACTAAACAAAAGACAATTGAAAAACCGTGTGGCATTTGCCAAAGCCCACAGCCTGCTAAAAGGATGGACGCTGGAAAAGTGGCTGAAGGATTTTTCAGATTAATCTTCTGTTGAATTACACCACAGTCGCCGCAAATATTGCAGGAGACCTACTGGAGCACGCATGGATCCGAGATTCACCCAGAAAACAGTGAAGTTTGGTGGGAGAAAATCATGGTCTGGGGTTACATCCAGTATGGGTGTGTGCGAGAGATCTGCAGGGTGGAAGGCAACTTCAATAGTCTAAAATACCAAGAAATCTTAGCTACTTCTTATATTCCCAACCATAAAAAAGGCCAGATTCTGCAGCAGGATGGTGCTCCAACGCATACTTCCATATCCACATCAAAGTTCCTCAAGGCGAAGAAGATCAAGATGCTCCAGGATTAGCCAGCCCAGTCACCAGACATGAACATCATTGAGCATATGTGGGGTAGGATGAAAGAGGAAGCATGGAAGACGAAACCAAAGAATATTGATGAACTCTGGGAGGCATGCAAGACTGCTTTCTTTGCTATTCCTGATGACTTCATCAATAAATTGTATGAGTCCTTGCCAAACCGCATGGATGCTGTCCTTCAAGCTCATGGAAGTCATACAAGATATTAAATTTGGATCTCACAGCACCACTACTTAATTTGCTGACATATTTTTGTATTTGCAGTAAATTTGTTCAATTTCTGTATAGGCGACAACTTTTGTCTTGCCAAAATTTGACCTTTCTGTCTTGATTAAATGATAAATCTTTTTTCAGTGAAACTAATTTATTTCAGTGCATTAAACGTCATTTGGGAGGGTTTTAGCTTTTCATATGAGCTATTTCTAACACCAATTGATGAATTAAAAGTCAGGTAAATAGCAGGTGTTTCTACAAAATAGATAAGCGACAAGACTTTTGTCAGGGACTGTACATATATATACAGGGAGTGCAGAATTATTAGGCAAATGAGTATTTTGACCACATCATCCTCGTTATGCATGTTGCCTTACTCCAAGCTGTATAGGCTGGATCTGCATCTCTGTAATGAGAAGGGGTGTGGTCTAATGACATCAACACCTATATCAGGTGTGCATAATTATTAGGCAACTTCCTTTCCTTTGGCAAAATGGGTCAAAAGAAGGACTTGACAGGCTCAGAAAAGTCAAAGATAGTGAGATATATTGCAGAGGGATGCAGCAGTCTTAAAATAGCCAAGCTTCTGAAGCGTCATCATCGAACAATCAAGCTTTTCATTCAAAATAGTCAACAGGGTCGCAAGAACCGTGTTGAAAAACCAAGGCTCAAAATAACTGCCCGTGAACAGAGAAAAGTCAAGCGTGCAGCTGCCAAGATGCCACTTGCCACCAGTTTGGCCATATTTCAACATCACTGGAGTGCCCAAAAGCACAAGGTGTGCAATACTCAGAGACATGGCCAAGGTAAGAAAGGCAGAAAGTTGACCACCACTGAACAAGACACACAAGCTGAAACGTCAAGACTGGGCCAAGAAATATCTCAAGACTGATTTTTCTAAGGTTTTATGGACTGATGAAATGAGAGTGAGTCTTGATGGGCCAGATGGATGGGCCCGTGGCTGGATTGGTAAAGGGCAGAGAGCTCCAGTCCGACTCAGACGCCAGCAAGGTGGAGGTGGAGTACTGGTTTGGGCTGGTATCATCAAAGATGAGCTTGTGGGGCCTTTTCGGGTTGAGGATGGAGTCAAGCTCAACTCCCAGACCTACTGCCAGTTTCTGGAAGACACCTTCTTCAAGCAGTGGTACAGGAAGAAGTCTGCATCCTTCAAGAAAAACATGATTTTCATGCAGGACAATGCTCCATCACACACGTCCAAGTACTCCACAGCGTGGCTGGCAAGAAAGGGTTTAAAAGAAGAAAATCTAATGATATGGCCTCCTTGTTCACCTGATCTGAACCATATTGAGAACCTGTGGTCCATCATCAAATGTGCGATTTACAAGGAGGGAAAACAGTACACCTCTCTGAACAGTGTCTGGGAGGCTGTGGTTGAAGCTGCACGCAATGTTGGTGGTGAACAGATCAAAACACTGACAGAATCCATGGATGGCAGGCTTTTGAGTGTCCTTGCAAAGAAAGGTGGCTATATTGGTCACTGATTTGTTTTTGTTTGGTTTTTGAATGTCAGAAATCTATATTTGTGAATGTTGAGATGTTATATTGGTTTCACTGGTAAAAATAAATAATTGAAATGGGTATAAATTTGTTTTTGGTTACGTTGCCTAATAATTATGCACACCTGATATAGGGTGTTGATGTCATTAGACCACACCCCTTCTCATTACAGAGATGCACATCACCTAATATGCTTAATTGGTAGTAGGCTTTCCAGCCTATACAGCTTGGAGTAAGACAACATGCATAACGAGAATGATGTGAAAATCAAAATACTCATTTGCCTAATAATTCTGCACTCCCTGTGTATATATATATTGTGTATATATATATATATATATATATATATATATATATATATATATATATATATATATATATATATATATGAAATATTGGGAATATTTAAGTTAAGACTTAAAGATTTTTTTACTAAGTAGGAATGCAAATATATATATATATATATACTTTTTTTTTACTAAGTAGGAATAAAATATATATATATATATATATATATATATATATATATATATATATATATATATATTTTTTTTTTTTTTTAATTCCTACTTAGTAAAAAAAAAAAGTCTTTAAGTCTTAAATATTCCCAATATTTTATGGATTATTAATGACCACAAAAGTATTTACGGTACGCTAGTAAATATTTCTAGAAAACAAGTGCAGAAGTGTGTGTTTAGTTTTTCACAGTAGCCTAAGGCTGACCTACAGTTAAGCACAGTGTAAGAGACTTCCACATGTTTCCACTGGAGTTACTCCATCCAGTGCTTCCTCCTGGGAAAAAGACCTGCCAAGACACTTAACCTTAAGCAACTTACCACCAGCAGCTAGATGACACTTAACTCTCATAAACTACTCTCACACACACACACAAAGACATGGCAGGTGTGTGTAAATTCAGAGAAGATCCAGAGTGTGTGTTTATAAAACCCTTGGGAATATATTAATGAATGCATAATGGAAAAAATGCCAAGGTGAGGTAATTGTGATGAGCTGCCAGCAAGGAGAAGGACCACAACTCACTGCTCGTATACATGTATTACAGTTATTTGAAATAACAAGCCACAAAATGTTCAGCTATGAATAAGAATGCTGTTTTCTCTGGAAGTGTTGACCTGCTCTTACTTAAACTGAAAACTGAGAACTTACGATGTTATGTTTGGTGGTAAATGTAGAATTAAGAGTCTGTTGACCTAAGTGCTCAGTCCTGAGAAAGACAAATTCATTTTCTGCTAGCCATACAATCACAGCAAATCATGACTTAATACTTTGATAAGTAGTAATTTCTTTTTTAATATGGAATGCATTTATTTTGTATAAATATTGAATCTGCTGTGTATGCTATTTTGCCTTAATTGTGGATTTTTTTTGTGTTATTTTTTCAAAAGAACTGCATAGGATTTTCCCCTTCTCTAGAGACGTGTGAACTTCTGTAAATGTTAAGTTTGCTGTTGTTTAGCTATTAAAGCTAAGCACTATGAATTTCATATTGTTGCATGTTCTATGAGCTTTGTAGCTAGGGAAATACCCATAAGCCCTTGCTATTTGAATAATTTAATTTGTGTTTTAGTTCAAAGCATGGTGACTTGTGAAGATGTGTAAATAATTGCTAATTAGAATTCATAACTGCTTTAGGTCTATTTAGTGCTTTTTATGAAGTAGTTCTGTTTAGTGCTTACCGTTCCCTTGTAGCTTTCTAATGTAGCTTTTGGTAGCCATGCCACTACTTGTCTGAAAAAAGTAACTTGTTAATGGAAAAACTGCAGCTGAGAAAGTGTAATTTAATTAGTCTCCAACACTGTACTGCTACTGTATGTTAATCGGGCTAATGTTAGCATATGCTAGTATTACTAACTGACATTAGCTTGTTTGCTTTGGTGTTTCTGGGAGGTATTTCTCACCTCGTCATGTAAAGCTGTTGAAAGATCATTTTATTAAATTTGCACAATATTGAGGAGAAAAAATAACACCCAACAACTCTAGATCTAGAATTATTGTTGGGTTGTCTACACATAGGGCTCATGTTACTGAAACTACATCTTCTAGTAAGTTCTTTAAGTAAAAATATATGAGTTGTAACAAAGTTTTTCACAACTAAAGGCTCATTCACATCATTATTTATAATGATAACTATGACCACAAAGGTTTCTTAATCATTCTAATTCTATGGTAATAGCAAAGTCCACTCCACAGTTATGACGAATACATCTGAGGATTAAATGATTGTTCGGAACGCAAATAAACTTTTATTGAAAGATGAAGTCTGTATTGTATCTGACAGCAGCTGCATAAACTGTAAGTAAACAATAATGGATAATGTCAAAACACTTACTCACGTGCAATATATATATATATATATATATATATATATATATATATATATATATATATATATATATATATATATATATATATATATATAACGATCAGACATAACATTATGACCACCTTCCTAATACTGTGTTGGTACCCCTTTTGCTGCCAAAACAGCCCTGAACATCACAGCATGGACTCCACTAGACCCCTGAAGGTGTGCTGTGGTATCTGGCACCAAGATGTTAGGAGTAGATCCTTTAAATCCTGTAAATTGTGAGGTGGGGCCTCCATGGTGGGGACTTGTTTGTTCAGCACATCCCACAGATGCTCGATTGAATTGAGATCTGGGGAATTTGGAGGCCAAGTCAACACCTCAAACTCGTTGTTGTGCTCTTCAAACCATTCCTGAACCATTTTTGCTTTGTGGCAGGGCGCATGCTGAAAGAGACCACAGCCACCAGGGATAACAGTTTCCAATGCTTCCAATACAGTAGGTGGTACGTGTCAAAGTTACATCCACATGGATGGCAGGACCCAAGGTTTCCCAGCAGAACATTGCCCAAAGCATCACACTGCCTCCACGGCTTGCCTTCGTCCTATAGTGCATCCTGGTGCCATGTGTTCCCCAGGTAAGTAACACATCCACGTGATGTAAAAGAAAACAGGATTCATCAGACCAGGCCACCATCTTCCATTGCTCTGTGGTCCAGTTCTGATAATCACATGCCCACTATTGGCGCTTTCGGCAGTGGACGGGGGTCAGCGATGCACAAACTGCGATGCACTGTGTATTCTGACACCCTTCTATCCGTATCAGCATTAACTTCTTGAGCAATTTGAGCTACAGTAGCTCATCTGTTTGATCGGACCACACAGGGTAGCCTTCGCTCCACATGTGCATCAATGAGCCTTGGCTGCCTATGACCCTGTCACCGGTCCACCACTGTTTCTTCCTTGGACCATTTTTGATAGATACTGACCATTGCAGACCGGGAACACCCCACAAGGTCTGCAGTTTTGGAGATGCTCTGACCCAGTCATCTAGCCATCACAATTTGGCACTTGTCAAACTCACTCCAATCCTTACGGCAGCCCATTTTTCCTGTAAGACAGTAATACAGTAAAACAGTAATAACGTGAGTTTGCTGGTTAGCCAGAAATATACACAACACACACAAAAAGAGCAAGCATTTTGCGAATCCCGCATCGAGATTATTTTATTGTTTGTGGACGTGTCAAGTTATTTGTGGGCGGACAATGTACAACATAGCGCATTATGCAAATGTATTTTCTAGTAACGTGTGAAAGTCACTCAGTGGGATTCAAAACACAAACTTCTCTTATAGGCAGTTATAACTTTATTTATTGTGCATTTTCGACTTTACAATTTTGCAGAACGCTTACATTCGCAAACAGCTATATTACACACTGCATGAAAAAAAACATAATAGGGACACTTTATTATTATAAGTGAACCTCAATTAACATATTTAAATAATTTTAAAAAATGTATGTCAAGGCACAGAGCTTGAGTATTTAAAGCAGCTGCTGACAAAACTGCAGTGCACACTTACAAAAAACAATGTTATTGTCCGTTTTTTGTGGGCACTAATACAATTATTGTTATAGTTATCATTTCAGTTATCTTTTTGGTCTTCATTGACTGTATTAATTAGTTAATTTGAAGAAGCCTGTGGAAGTAGTTACTAAAAATCCACATATTCAGAATATCATATTAATCTTTTTGAAAGCAACCTTTTAAATGAAAATAGAGATCTCATAAATGTTTCTTAACTGAACAGAAGCATTTCTGCCACAGCTGAATCATTGATTCAGAGCTTTTAGCTGTAGTGTTGTTCTCTAGTGGACTTCAGGGTTATGCCTCATAACGGCACTCATTCTAACCATTCGATAACGCAAGCTGGGATATTGCTTCCCTCCTCTTCAGCGGCACCTCTGCAGATGATGGCACTTGTAACAGAAACCCTGCTAACCCCAGACTGTGACACATCCAGCACAAAGCGATGCAGTAGAGACCCTTCAGCTCAGATGGTCAAGGTTTCTGGTACTTACTGGATATGATTTTTGTGTCCACTGAAAAACAGGCTTTTCTGAGAGATGTCGTTGATGGCAGTGTCTTCCCAGAGGTTATGAGTAATTCATTAAAGGCTGTTTAATGGACGCCCGCTGTGGCCCTGAGTGATTTAGAACCTCAGACTCTCGTTCTTGGTAATAGCGGCAGAATGGGATGACTTTACGGCCCATTACTATTCTGCTCCCTTGATATTGCTGTAGGGGTAGATATCAAGGCCAAATAATAAAGTTAGTTACCGGGACAGGGAACGAGCCGCATTTTGAGAGGGTAATCATGGCATTTTGATTGTGGTCAAGAACTTCATAGCACTTAAAGGGAGTCTCAAAAATTCTCGGCTTAGTCATGTAATGCTGCATGTGCTGTTCAAATTCACTTTGTTGAGTCTTTGAAAACAGCTGACATTGTTGCACCTCCAGATCATTCAATTGAAAAGACTGCATTTTGAGTTCTTAGTCGCATGTAAGGTTATGAGTTTGCTTGTCACTTTGTCGCTGATTTGTTTTGTTGAATGTCCTTTTTAACTGCCTGTCATGCTGAAAAAGATACGTTTGCTCTATCCTTTGCACTTCTGCGTTCATCAGTAGGGTCAAGAGTTACTCTTTTAGTGCAAGCAACTCACGTACCGCTGATCGCTAGTTATTTTAGTCTATAAAGTTTTAAAATATAGATATTTTTCAAACACGCCACTTCGCTTCAGAAGGCCTTTATTAACCCCCCGGAGCCGTGTGGAGCAGTTATATGATGACAGATGCACTTTTGTGGACTTCAAAAATGACATAACCATTCACTGCCATTATAAAGCTCTGAAGAGCCAGGACATTTATTAATACAACTCCAATGTTATTCGTCTGAAAGAAGAATGCCTAGGATGACTTGAGGGTGAGGGTAAATGGGATAATTTTCCTTTTTGGGTGAACTTACCCTTTAAAGAAAACTTTTGGACCCCAAACATGTTTAATATAGTTTTACTATAAACTCTTGCAAAGATTAACAGAAAAGAAACACCCCCTTTTCAGGATACTGTGTTTTAAAGATAATTTTGTAAAATCCAAATAAGCTTTACAGCCATTAACGTTGTTGGGTTGTGTTTGAATTTGTGTTTATTTGTTGAGGGAGGATTAAATCTGCAGTTGGTGGAAGCAGAAAATTAAGGGTTGGGGACAGACTTCCTTCTGTTCATGTGAATCTTTAAAGGACGTCACGCTGTTCTTCTCAGAATGCCTCAGCGTGAGTTTGTGTAACTGAGAGCGGATGGGCAAAAGCTTGACATTTCAACCATTTGAAAGCTAATGCCACTAACTGTTTCTGGTGAAAGTAATATTACTTTCTTTTCTTTTATCCAGTCCTATTTTAGATGATGTCATTACTTTCCCAACAGGAAATCAAGAGACATTCTTTTATTTATAACTCTGAAATGTGTTCTTCACGTGCTGTCCTCGGCACAAGCTGCAACAGTAGTGATTGTCTCTCCTGGATATGAAGGCCTTGAAGCTGGGTCACAGTTTTATAATATACTGTAATATGCCGTTTTGCTCTGTATTTACCATATGATAGATCTAGAATGTCATCCAGACTGAAACCGTGTTATGTTCCTATAAGATAAATGACCATGAACCTCTCAGCAGGGTGACGTAGAATAGTTGCCGGTAGGGTGTTTTCACAGAAAATCGGTCAGTGTGAATATTTATTGTGATTACTGTGGTTAAAGCGGGGCATTTATAGCTTTGCTGTCAGATTTCAGTTATTACCATAAAGACCTCTGAAGGACAGAATCTATTTAGTGTGTATTTTCATTGCAGGTAGATGAGAGGACAGCTTGTCTCCTTTTTGCACTCTTTCTCTTAAACTCCTTCTCCCTCTCGTCACCCTCTCTCTCTCTCTCTCTCGCACTCTCACGCTCTCTTTCTCTCTCTTTTGTTTTAGCTGTGCTTTAGCTTTTCCCTCAACCTCCCAGTGTCTCAAACAAGAGAATAAAGATTGTCTGAGGGGAAGTGAGTCCTCAACAGGAAGCATGGCTTGCTGGACTGGGGCCAGGGAGAGAGACTTTTGGGTCGGTGCTTTATTCCACTTATCCCATGACTACTTACAAACTGAATAAGAAATAATAATAATAATAATAATGATCAGTTACTGAGAGGTCATTGCAACATTTGACATCCAATGCAAATTTAAAAATCTAGAGAATTCAAAACCATTACACAGTCACATGATGACTAAATAAAGTATAAAATAATATATTAATAAAAAATGAATAAATTAAATTATAAATATTTATTTTCATATTTAAAAAATATATATATATTATTGTGGTATTTCTTACATTTTTTAACAGATTGTTCTCTGCAATGGACTGTTTTTCTTAGCAGTATGAAATAATAAAATATTGATTTATTGAGTTATTTTAAATAAAAAATATCGAGTTGCAATGATATTAAACTAAATATGAATTTAATTATTTATTTAATTATCTATTTTAGTTAGTTAAAGAAAAACTCAAATTAATATTTATTTATTTGCTGTATAAGAAGACATAATGTGCATTTAACTGGTTTATATTATCTTCAGGCAGCTTATAGCAGTATAAAATAATAATAAACATAAAATAATCTTGTGTTTAAAATTGTTTTACTCAAATCAGTATTTATTTATTTGTTTGTTTGCAAGGTATTAAGACATAATGAACAGTCATCTGGTTTATATTCCCTCCAGGCAGCCTTTAGAGGTATAAAATAATACATTAATAATAAAATTATTAGAAAAAAATAAGGCATAATGTACAGTCAGCTGTTTATATTATCTTCAGGCAATAAAAGATCCTTCTGCATTATGTTGTCATTGGAATATATATGGAATATTTATATATTTTTTCCTGACACATAAAGATATGTTGCTAAAAATAAAATGTATCATTTTATCTAGTGGGAAGGTAAAAATCTGTGACCGGGCCAGTGAGATTTTTTAAATTTTTTTGTTGAGCCCTGCCTCACACATACATTTACACAAATACAACATTTGTGCATATGATAAGAAGCTTATTCTCTCGCTGCTCTAGTCTCTATGAACAGCAGTTCATCTTTCACCCCTTCTAGAGCAGAAAACATGGAGATTGTAGGGTGGAAGTCATGAAGCTCATTCGTGTGGAATAATGGGTCTCAGATACCTCTACTCCATCTCCGGCAGATCGACCAGCATCAGGGACTGACCGCAGAGAGGAAAACCATGCAAACATTAGCCATTCCTGTGTAGACAGGGGGTGCATGGCTAGAAACATTAGTATAGATGTAAGAGGAAATTGAGACACATGGGAGCCGTCTCTGAATGTGTGCTAGCTCGCACGTATGAAATGAGAGAGTGTTGGGGAGGAAATAGAAGCGAAGGCCGTTTACGAAAGCGGATTTATATTCCCCGCACAGATAGACACACGAGCAGCTATTCTCACGGCATGCTGTGCTGATATTTTACCAAGACAAAAACCTCTGTTTTTGTAGGTGGCACTGGAGATTTGCTGTATCTCCATGGTAAGAGTGCGAGATGTTATACTGTGACACACATACTGATACATGATGTATTATGAGCAGAGCTGTTTCAACAAATTTACCATGTAAGTGCTTGATCATGTCTTATCCAGTCTTATATTTGTGCAACTTAAAGGGATCATGTTTACATGATTGTATGTTTCGGAGATGCACTTATGATTAACATGTCAAAAAATGGTCACAATTTTATACCCTGATTTTAGCCCTCGGATTTAAACGCTCTGTTTGAAGGGGTGTGTCTGCTGTCCCACTGCTGCGATTGGCTAAAATCTTTGCATTTGAAATAAGTATTACATGTGGAACCCCCTCGAACACTTTTTTGTTCGAATTTTGAACGCATTTTGATTTCTCAGTTTATGACACCTTTAAAGAGGACCTATTATGCTTTTTACTTTCTGCCGTATGTAATATTGCTGTTTGAGCATGAAAAAGGTCTGCAAAGTTATAAAACACAAAGTCCACTCAAAAGAGTTCACTATATCACTAAGCAGATGACCTTGATTGTATTCTTGAGTATTCTTCCAGTAATGTACATGTCACAATATTCCTCATTTAAATAATTTTCGCCCAAGTACACACAAAAGGGGATGGGGCCTGGTTCAGTTAATTAGTAGTGTATTGAAATGGTTCTGGTAAGGGGCAAAACATTTCCGAAAAAATGCTCAAATCAGTTAACCGATCACGACACACTGATCCAGCTGACCAATCAGAGCACATTGCGCTTTTTGGTAGGAGGGGCTAGACAGTACAGGGCGTTACTAACAGACTGGGAAGAGAGATGCTGCAACAATGTAAAATATGTGAAATATTTTTAATCAAGTTTAAAATGTTTGAACTACAAATTATACCTCCAATTATGTGGCTTTTTGAGACAGTGGACAAAACACAGCAATTTGGGTGTGAACTCTCTTGACTTGGCAACTTTTAAATGGCAACCACTCAAAATTTCTTTGGAAAATATAAAAGACTAGTTTATAAGGTCACCACTAGAATTTAGACTTGCGATGGACAAGAAGACGTAGTGTGCTGTTACGCTCTCTTGCTTTCATTCTCTGATGTGTCCTCTAAAAATAGTCCTTTTTTGTCAATACAGGCCAAAACAACTCAACTTCATTGATTTTAGTGTTTTGTCTGCTGAGAAAAGCTGAGGGAGGAGATAACAGCAAGGTTGGCCTTTGATACTTTATAGTGCGATCTGACCAACAGGTCCCGTTGAGACCAAGCGAGCGCATGCAGGCCGTGGAGTGTTTTTAAGTGGGTCATTTGAAGGTTTTCTGTTAGGGTCGTGGATATAAATGGCTGGTTGTAATCTCTGTTTCTGGCATTATGGTGGTAACCCTCTTTCAGTCTCTTGACTCTTTTCAGTATAGTCTGTGCTCCCTAAAACACAACACATACTTTGGGAATTGAGAAGCCGATTAAAGACGTTTTTATGGATCAAATTATGCTGATGGGTTTATGGGATTTTGGAGGTAAAGCAGGTTTGCCGTAATAACCCTACAGCTGGTTGACTTTCTAGGTCATCAGTTAAAAAGTAAGAATGAAATTCAATATTTTCTAATAAATGATCAAACTGCTGCGTATTCTTCACTTCAGGCTGCCCATGGAGATGCTAATCAAAGTGTCATAATATATATGAAAATTTATGTAGTGCAGATCAAAGTCAAACCCAGGAAAGGGGATTGTTTTGTAATTAGTCTCCTTCCTTTTGATTTTAATTAAAAACAGCTCAATGCCAAACTCTTTGGAAATCACTATCTGCATAATGCATTTGAAAATGCATGCTCACTTACACACATGTATTGGGATATTTTATTTATTTATTGATTATTTATGTTGTGAAATGTTTAATGTTTTAACATTTTTAATAGGGCTGGGTAAAAATATCGATTTCTTGATTTTAATCGACCGATTCTTAAATCACAAGAATCGATTAGTCGTCCTGTTTTCAGTTGATAAACATACAGAAAATTGTTGCACGCCTCCCATCCAATTAATCGCATAATCTTTGTGCTTTAATATTTATATGAATTTATATGACTTAGATTTCAAATTACTTCCATTTTATTACGAAATTCAAAAACATAAATACTGTTGTGGTGCGAGATTGCTCTGGCACAGCTCAGCTCAACAGAAGCGGCAGCACGGCGGAGCACACATTAACTAGTCTTCTCTTCCGCCTTCCGAAATAAACATGAATTAGCATCAGGAAGTGTGTTAAAAGATAAAGTACAACTTATCGAAATCCGTATCATGTCACATGGAATCGCTCGATCAGTGTTTCAACTGTGGAAAGATGTCAGTAAAACAGTAACGTCATATATACCTCAGAAAAACCATATCCAGTGTCCATTAACTCTTAGTAAGCTAGAAAAATTAACTCTTGAGTGGAGCATTTTGCTAAATATATGCACCATATTACATATTCATCATACTGTTTATGTTCTTCAATATTTAATGCATGTTTGAATAAATCATGGCAAGTTTTTATGACAGCCACCATTTAAATGTTTATATTTCATATAACTATTATTATATTATATTCTTTGAGTGTAATTTAAGTGTTAGTTTTATCAGTAAATTTTTACCTTCAATATTATAGTAGGCTAATAGGCTACAACTGACTCCTTTAGTTACAGCATTAGTTAAGAGATTTGTTTTCCTTGAGAAAATTTGCTATGTATTGTACCTGATATATAGGCCTACTGTATATATCCAAAAATCCAAAATAATCAATATTCAATTGAATCAAAATCTAATTGCAAGGTTGTGAATCGAATCGAATCAAATTTTGAAATTTCATTTTCAAAAAATGCTGGGTTAAAAACAACTGGGTATTGACACAACTGGGTATTGGGTATTGACATGACTGGGTATTGACACGACTGGGTATTGGGTATTGACATGACTGGGTATTGACACGACTGGGTATTGGGTATTGACACGACTGGGTATTGACACGACTGGGTATTGGGTATTGACACGACTGGGTATTGACACGACTGGGTATTGGGTATTGACACGACTGGGTATTGACACGACTGGGTATTGGGTATTGACACGACTGGGTATTGACACGACTGGGTATTCGGTATTGACATGACTGGGTATTGACACGACTGGGTATTGGGTATTGACATGACTGGGTATTGGGTATTGACACGACTGGGTATTGACACGACTGGGTATTGGGTATTGACACGACTGGGTATTGACACGACTGGGTATTGGGTATTGACACGACTGGGTATTGACACGACTGGGTATTGGGTATTGACACGACTGGGTATTGGGTATTGACATGACTGGGTATTGACACGACTGGGTATGGGGTATTGACATGACTGGGTATTGACACGACTGGGTATTGGGTATTGACACGACTGGGTATTGGGTATTGACACGACTGGGTATTGGGTATTGACATGACTGGGTATTGACACGACTGGGTATTGGGTATTGACACGACTGGGTATTGGGTATTGACACGACTGGGTATTGGGTATTGACACGACTGGGTATTGGGTATTGACATGACTGGGTATTGACACGACTGGGTATTGGGTATTGACACGACTGGGTATGGGGTATTGACATGACTGGGTATTGACCACGACTGGGTATTGGGTATTGACACGACTGGGTATTGGGTATTGACACGACTGGGTATTGGGTATTGACACGACTGGGTATTGGGTATTGACATGACTGGGTATTGACACGACTGGGTATTGGGTATTGACACGACTGGGTATTGACACGACTGGGTATTGGGTATTGACACGACTGGGTATTGACACGACTGGGTATTGGGTATTGACACGACTGGGTATTGACACGACTGGGTATTCGGTATTGACATGACTGGGTATTGGGTATTGACACGACTGGGTATTGGGTATTGACACGACTGGGTATTGGGTATTGACACGACTGGGTATTGACACGACTGGGTATTGGGTATTGACACGACACGCTAAAAAATGTTGGGTTAAAAACAACCCAAGTTGGGGTGAAAATGGACAAACCCAGCAATTAGGTTGTTTTAACGCAGTTAATGGGTTGTTTTAACAGCGGTGGGGTTAAATGTTTGCTTAAAATAACCCATTCGCTGGGTTCAAACAACCCAATTGTTGGGTTTGTCCATTTTCACCATAACTTGGGTTGTTTTTAACCCAGCATTTATTAGTGTCGTGTCAATACCCAGCCCTAATTTTTAATTTAGGTTTGATTTATTTCTGTTTAATATTTATTTTAATATTTATTATTATTTTTTATGTCATTGTTAGATTCAGTTTTTTTGTGTGTGTGTGTGTATTTAGTCTTTATTTATTTATTTTATGTTTGTATTATTTTAAAACTAAAATAAATGTTCAGCCATTTTTATGTTTGTATTTTTATATTATTTTAGTTCGTTTTGGATGTAATTTAGTTGGATGTAATTTAGTTTAGTTACATTTTTACTTCAGATTTCTATTTAAGTTAAAAAACCTAATTGTTTTAGTTTTTGTCTTAACAATAATTAACAATAACTGTTATAACATGTTAAAATCGTACTAGTTTTGTTGAATCACAAAGGAAATTTGAAAAAGTACCCGTTCAGTCATAGAAAACTGTTTTAAATCATTTTATCTGAAACCATAACCTCCCCGCCCAGGTCGATTAATAATAACAAATGAGCTGCTCTGGCTCACAGGGTCACATGGGAAAGCGATTAAAGATTACTAAGCGAACACGTGTTGGTGATACAATACCATTGTTTAGGCCAAGGAGCTCGGAGATTTTGGTCAATTCCATTAGCTTGCATGGGTGTAGGTAGGTCAAAACAGGACAAATACTAGTTATAACTGACAAAATAAACTAACCGAAATTACATGTCATTATTTTGTGGCACATCAAATCCAGGGGGAAGGTTTCGCAGATGCAATTACTTAAGCACAAATGGTCTTCCCACTGCACAAAAAGCTTCTTTTGAGGTCTTGAAAGATGTCAGGTCTCTTAATGGAACAATGCCTGACAAAGCGTCCTGCTCTGCATTCTCATTTGCATATCAGAATGACTGTGAGCAGGGAAAGAGCTTCAATTCCATCAAAAATCATCTGACAGGTTTTGTTCAGATCAGGAAAGAGCAGACTCTCTCTCTCACTCTGGCAGCGTGGTGACAGTTATTCAAACTGGGCTAAATGCAATCCCACATTATGCTCACTGTTAAGGTAAAGTGAGCATGACTCAGCAGGTTTTAAAGCACACCGTAACTCTGATTGTTAGAGCGTCTGGGTAGCGGGCAGAGCTTTTTAATATTAAGCTGTCAAACGGATAGCGGGGCGAATCCACAGCAAGAATGACTTCAGAGGGACTCGTGCTTGTAGGAGTCCCAGAAGTGTCTTTTCCCATTTCACTAATGTGCTCCTTAGCCCTGTGAGACACAACATTGTTGCTGTGAATTTTAATGATGCTTTTAGGTGGTTGGGAAATGTGTTAAGAGGAACAAAAAAACCATGCCATCTGAGATGCTGTGAGACAGAAAAAAAAGAAGAAAAAAAACACAATGGATGTCAAAAGGCAGTAGAGAAATCTGAGCCCGGGGCTGAAGAAAATCCTTTGAAATTACAAATATGGGCTGGTTTGCGCTTCTGTGTGCGTAAGCTTTGGAGGTGTTAGTGGTTTTGTGAGTTTAAAGAAACGGAACAGAGCCCCTTTTATCCGGTTCAAGACATTTAAAACAATCACTGGAGTCCTCCTTTCATAAAAGAGCTTTGAATGACATTGACAGCACTTTCCAGAGTAAATACTCAACTCTAGGAGCTGCTTTACAGTGCTTTAGATTTGGAAAGGTTCGGAACATGCCCATCTGTTAATCATGATGTCTTTTCAATTCATTGTGATCTTCACTTGGAAGTAATCACTTGGTAGTTAAAACACATCCATCTCATGCGTCAGTCACCTAGTCTCATTTGGCAGGCTGCATCCTCTTGAGGGGGCATTTGTCATTAGGGATGCACCAATACCACTTTTTCCATAATAAGTCTGATACTGATACTTTATTTTTAGTACTTGTCGATACCGAGTATCAATACCTATGGAAGCTTGTTTCCGCCACAGAATAATTTTTTTTTAAAGATAATTGCAACCTTTGATCTCAGAGTTGTGAGTTTACATCTCACAATTCTAAGAAAAAGTCAGAATTGTGAGATGTTAACTCACAACTCTGAGATAAAAAGTTGCAATTATCTTTAAAAATGTTTTATTAAACTTTCAATTGCGTGATAAAAGTCCGAATTGTGAGATATTAACTCGGAATTCTGAGAAAAAAGTCAGAACTTTCCCCTCAGAATTGGACTTTATAACTCGGAATTCTGACTCAGAACAAACAGAATTAGTCCAATTCGGAGAAAATTCTGACATTTTTTCTCTGAATTGCGAGTTTATATCTCACAATTCTGACTTTATAACTCACAATTCTGACTTTATAACTCACAATTCTGACTTTATAACTCGCAGTTCTGACTTTATAACTCGCAGTTCTGACTTTATAACTCGCAGTTCTGACTTTATATCACACAATTCTGACTTTATAACTCGCAGTTCTGACTTTATAACTCGCAGTTCTGACTTTATATCACACAATTCTGACTTTATAACTCGCAGTTCTGACTTTATAACTCGCAGTTCTGACTTTATAACTCGCAGTTCTGACTTTATAACTCGCAGTTCTGACTTTATAACTCGCAGTTCTGACTTTATATCACACAATTCTGACTTTATAACTCGCAGTTCTGACTTTATAACTCGCAGTTCTGACTTTATAACTCGCAGTTCTGACTTTATATCACACAATTCTGACTTTATAACTCGCAGTTCTGACTTTATATCACACAATTCTGACTTTATAACTCGCAGTTCTGACTTTATAACTCGCAGTTCTGACTTTATAACTCACAGTTCTGACTTTATATCACACAATTCTGACTTTATATCACGCAATTCTGACTTTATAACTCACAATTCTGACTTTATAACTCGCAGTTCTGACTTTATAACTAGTTCTGACTTTATATCACACAATTCTGACTTTATAACTCGCAGTTCTGACTTTATAACTCGCAGTTCTGACTTTATAACTCGCAGTTCTGACTTTATAACTCGCAGTTCTGACTTTATAACTCGCAGTTCTGACTTTATAACTCGCAATTCTGACTTTATAACTCGCAGTTCTGACTTTATAACTCGCAGTTCTGACTTTATATCACACAATTCTGACTTTATAACTCGCAATTCTGACTTTATAACTCGCAATTCTGACTTTATAACTCGCAGTTCTGACTTTATAACTCGCAGTTCTGACTTTATATCACACAATTCTGACTTTATATCACACAATTCTGACTTTATAACTCGCAGTTCTGACTTTATATCACACAATTCTGACTTTATATCACACAATTCTGACTTTATAACTCGCAGTTCTGACTTTATATCACACAATTCTGACTTTATAACTCGCAGTTCTGACTTTATATCACACAATTCTGACTTTTTAACTCGCAGTTCTGACTTTATTACTCGCGGTTCTGACTTTATAACTCGTAGTTCTGACTTTATAACTATTGAGCACCAAACCAGCACATTATGCAAAAATATTATTGCATATTTTTGAAAGATCATGTGACACTAAAGTAATGGCTGATGGAAATTAAGCTTTTACTAGAATAAATTGCATTTGTAATTATATTAAAATAGAAAACAATTAAAACTCTACTTTGTATCAAATAAATGCAGTCTTGGTAAGCATTGGAGACATCCTTCAAAAACATTAAGAAGAGCGGTAGAGTGCCTTAGTAACTAAGTACCTTGGCAAACCACCTACCTGTACAACAACATAGCATTCTCTTAAAAAATCTAGTTCAGTGTAAGTTTTCTTCACCTTGTTTATGTCTGAAATTTCTGTACCATATTTTCAAACGGTCTTGCTTCCTCCACCAAAGTGTAAAAGACAAACTTATTTTTCTTTTTGTCAAATTTATTCCTCATATAAAGACATTTTCCTCCTCATAAGAAATATCAGACAAAATCTATATTTACTACTGGATGAATTAGACTAATTCACTCTGTCTTGTCTGCAAGGTTCAATGAGGTGTTTTCACTTTAAAATACCATGAATGTATAACCTTGACTCAGCCTGCGCTCAACGTCAAAAGAACTAAAACATTTTCATTTCTCTGCATGAATTCATGCTGCGTTGCATTTTCTACCTTTTATTGTTTTAAATTGAGGTTCTTTATGATTGGTGTCGCTGAGACGCCACGTCAGCACCTCTGTTTTGGAGGAAATTATGTAACTGCGTGGGTCCAAACTGTCATATTCTATGGGAAAGGCAGAAAGCAGAGCCTTTCTCATCTGAAGGTCGAATTAGCATTGTGTCGTCGCCTCAGCCTTGTAACCTTCCTCCAATGAAGCCATAAACATTTAATAGAAGTGCTATCAATGCCCACCAGATGGTTCGTACAGCAGCACAGCTCACCTCACACGATAAGCACAGAGCAAGACAAGTTTTTGGGGCATAAAAGTGCCGTTTTTGCTTCAAAATTATCGACTGTGACTCAGCCCCATGGCTATAGCGTGTTTTCAACTCGGTTCCTCTCTGGGACTCTGTGTAATTTGCTTTGTAAATATTGGGTACTTAAGCAAAGTACATTGGTTCTGGAAATGCAATTACTGCATGCAAACATCTTCATTGTTATCAATAACAGCGAAGCATTCATTTCTGCTCCTGCCGCAGCATCAGATATCGATCGTAATCGAGCTGAGGAGATTGCTAATGAAGTTTCCTGGATGCTCTGAGGATCAGCTTTGTGTTGAAGCCTTAGTCATGCTAATATTAAGGCAGAATGGTAAGATCCAGTTGGATGCAAACATTTGTTCTCCTTGTTGGTTACAAAGGAAGCAACAAAAGCAAATAGCAAACTTATTATTAAAGACTTAGTGGTGTTTGCCAAGGCTATTATCACAACTATTGCTCAATCTTATGGTTAAAGATTTGAAACCTAACTTTACCTGCACTGCACAGTTTGTGCGACAGATGTGAATGATACTTTAAATTATGTGGGTTGTTGAGGTGTGATATTACTTTTCTAGCCGATCAAACTTGCACTTTTGTGGATGATACAAAAAAGCCAAAAAATATAGTTATAGACTTGAAGGCGGTAGGGTTTTTATTTTATTATTTTTTTATCATGGATGCATAAAATTGATCAAATAGACAGTAAAGAAATGTATAGCCTGTTGTTAGAAAAGATTTATATTTGAAATAAATGCTGTTCTTTTAAATGTTCTATTCCACAAAATTCCACAACTTTTGTTTTTCATAAAAATAAGCAGCACAATCGTTGTCAACATTGATAATAATAATAAGAAACAGAAAAGCAAATCAGCATATTTTTAGAATGATTATTATTAATGATGCTGAAAATTTACCTTTAAAATCACACAAATAAATAAAAATTTTACACTCTAAAAATGCTGGGTTGTTTTAACCCAGGGTAAAAAACAACCCAATGTTGGGTCAAATATGGACTAACCCAGCAATTGGGTTGTATTAACCCTACGGTTGGGTTAAATATTTGCTTAAGACAACCCAATCGCTGGGTTAGTCCATATTTAACCCAACATTGGGTTGTTTTTTACCCAGAATTTTTTAGAGTGTAAAATATATTAAAATAGGAATATCACTGTATTATTTACAAAATAAATGCCATGAGCATAAGATACTTTTTTAAAAAAAACATTTAAAAAAATTAGAAACATTGTATAAAACAACCATTTTTGTTCCCAAAAGGGCCAAAAATAACAGGGGTTTTTTTGGTGCCTTTTTATTAATCTAAAGAACCATTCTCTACTATGAAGAACCTTTAGTGGTTCCATGGATGTTAAAGGTTCTTCATGGAACCATGAAAGCTCATAATAAACCTTTACCTTTAAGAGGAAAGCAGATCAATATTCATGTGCACATCAGCCTCTCCAACCCCCACTTCATCATATCTATGTTTATTTTCCTGTATGTCTACAGGAAGAGGTTTCAATGAAGCTGCTGTAATGTGACTTGGCGCTAAGTGTTTCACTTGAGGCTGAGAGTCTCTGCTCATATCTGTGCCTCAAGGCCCATCTGTCTATTTCTCAGATGTTGCCACATATACCTCCACAGAACACGGTTCTGAGTGGCGATTATTAGCGTCTTCGGCTAACCTTGGCTGTGACTCTTCAGCATACTATTGATGAAGAAAACATTGAGAGGTCAGGGATCTCATTAAACCACTTTTTTTGATAGACTGCTGACTTCCCTCATGCTGGTGAATTTCACAGAGTTCATTTTAAGCATCTTGTACGCTACCAACAACAGGCTATATATACACACATAAACAATATAGAGACCACGCACAAACACATGCATGTATGTATCAATATGTCTTTGTAGAAAAATATATATAAACAGTATGTACAAAAAAAGTTTCAGCCACCAATTGTGCAAGTTCTCCCACTTAAAAAGATGAGAGAGACCTGTAATTTTCATCACAGGTACACTTCAACTATGAGAGACAGAATGAGAAAAATATCCAGAAATTCACTTTGTCTGATTTTTAAAGAATTTATTTGCAAATTATGGTGGAAAATAAGTATTTGGTCAATAACAAAAGTTAATACCCTTTGTTGACAATGACAGATGTCAAACGTTTTCTGTAAGTCTCCACAAGGTTTTTACACACTGTTGCTGGTAGTTTGGCCCATTCCTCCATGCAGATTTCCTCTAGAGCGGTGATGTTTTTGGGCTGTCGCTGGGAAACACGGATTTTCAACTCCCTCCGAAGATTTTCTATGGGCTTGAGGTCTTCCCAGCCTGGTGCAGGTCTACAATTTTGTTTCTGGTGTCCTTTGACAGCTCTTTGGTCTTGGCCATAGTGGAGTTTGGAGTCTGACTGTTTGAGGTTGTGGACAGGTGTCTTTTATACTGATAATGAGTTCAAACAGGTGCCGTTAATACAGGTAACGACTGGAGGACAGAGGAGCCTCTTAAAGAAGTTAAAGTCTGTGAGATCCAGAAATCTTGCTTTTTTGTAGGTGACCAAATACTTATTTTCCACCATTATTTGCAAATAACTTATTTAAAAAGCAGACAATGTGATTTTCTGGATTTTTTTTCTCAGTCTGTCTCTCATAGTTGAAGTGTAGCTATGATAAAAATTACAGGCCTTTTTAAGTGGGAGAACTTGCACAATTGGTGGTTGATGTTAAAATACAATTTAAAAATAATATTTATATTTAAAGGATATTCATAAAATGAATATAATATATATTTAAAGGACCAGCACCACATCCTCTCGGACTTCAGGATAGAAGATGGACTGAAAATGAACTCCCAAAACTTACTGCCAGCTTTTAGAAGATGAATTCTTCAAACAGTGGTGCTGGTTCTTTAAGAGTCACTCTCAACCTATCTGACTATAAAGCCTATAAAAAACAGTCTTCTGTTAACAACACTTCTTCATGTATTTTCAAACACTTCAGCTTGTAATCCTTATAAGTGCGGGTCATTTTTTAGGATTCTTTACCTAACTTAAGTCTCTGAGATCCTGACACCTTGCATTTCTGGAGACTCCAGGTAGGTTGCAGTTCTGGAAAATGGTGGCGCTGGAGACTAAAGGATTCCTGATGGTTTCACATTTAATTCTTCACCTAATTTCTTTTCTTCACCACCTGTTTTTGTCTGACCCTGCTGACCCAATGAGCATTTCACTGTCCAATGGTCATGCCTTAACTGCAATGTCTACTACTGCATTAGTATTGTATCCTTCTCAAGGGCATTAAATAATTTTAGACTTTTCAGTCTGAGATAAATCTCTTTTTTGGCTCATTTTATCTGTAAAAGAAAATGTGCCTAATAATTCTGCACACCTGAATAAAAGGTGTTTTTCATTTCCAGCCTTCATGAACAATTATAATATCACTTATAAATGACTAAATACAAAATAAATATTAATTAATATAATAAATATAATTGATGTGTTTTGGAATTGGTCAAATGTGCCTGGAAAAAAAATGTTATAGTTTTATAATTATTTATATATTATAGTTATATAATTATTTATATATTATTTACAATAATGAGAGCTTATGCATTTTTACATTTTATTTATTTATTTCAATTAAGGGAATTGGCAGGTAAATTGTTATAATGCAAAAAATACTGGCTCTAAAATAAGCTTAATTTTGTATAATTATTTAGTTAATAATATAAATATATAATGAATTAATTCGTTGAAATATGACATGTTCTTAATAGGCTTTGTGAGATTAACCACACTTCTAGTGGTCATTTGTGTATCTTCTCTACACAATAATGCATCTCACACACCTTTTAAGATGTTTAGGCTGATGTTTGAAACATAAGAAAAAGTAAAAGAAAATAAATAATATAAGGTGCCTCTGTCTTCAGCATTTTGAAAGAGACCATCTTAAATGTATTGCTGAAAATGAACAGCGCATCTCAAAGTGCTTTGTCGCCATCACTGGTCAAACTGATGAACTGCATGATGTCACCAGACACCGCTTTAGGTCTAGTTTGATGAAAAAATATTTCTCCTAAATGTGCGTCTGTTAAACAGCAGGAACCGGGGGTGGTAAGTTAATTGCAAAGTTCAGTCAAGGTTAACAGTGTTTAGATCTCTTCAGCTATTGTTTATTTGAAATTGACTTAATTATCAGTTTGGCATGCTTGATTAACTGGAGGAGCCCATTGTGAATAGTTCATCGCTCGTGACAGACTAAAGTCAGTCGAGTCTGCTTGTTTTTTCTTCTGTCACGCTGCCTTTGAAGTCCGGTGATATTTCTTAAGACTTTGAAGTCAGTTCGGTAGCCTCAGAGTAAAACAGCTCATCCAGCCTCAGCTAGTGGCTTGTTTACTTCGTTTTCTCTCGCTTCGACTGAATAATATTCTTGGGGAAATATAATTTTCATGTGTTTAATGTTTATGCGTATTTGCTGTTCAGTGGAATTAAGTCTTATTCGGCATAGGCAATTAAAGGATTCTGGGTCTGAATTTTGAATAGAGAGAGTTTGTTTTATAATTATTTTGTTTTAGGATACATTGTGCATGACAACTTGGACTTTTATGTAGCGTCCTTTTTAGTGTGTGTGTGTGTGTATATATATACAAACAAGCACTTGGGTTAGTTCACCCAAAATTACCCCATGATTTTTTCGCCCTCAAGGCATCCTAGCTAGGTGTACATGACATTCTTCTTCCAGATGAATACAATTAGAGTTGTGTTAAAAAATGTCCTGGCTCTTCCAAGCTTTATAATGGCTGTGAATGTTGCTCTGTTTTTGAAGTCCATCAAAGTGCATCTGTCCCGTCATATCATGGCTCCGGGGGGTTAATAAAGGCCTTCTGAAGCGAAGCGATGCATTTGTGTAAGGAAAATATCCATATTTAAAACGTTATAAAGTAAAATGTCTAACTTCCGGCAGAACGTCTTCCCTATTCAACTTACAGAAAAAGTGTAACGCCTCTCGCAGTTCAGAATGCTTTTGCTTATGCAACATTTACAGAAGAATAAATGAAAATTGGCGCGTAGCCGAGGCTATTGGCGCAGGTCCGACGCAAAAGTATAAAGCAGCCTTTACTTGTGTGCTGCAATGTCATCAGACATATCGTAAGCATTTTGAACTGTGAGAGGCTCTAGTTGAATAAATTAGTTTAATATGGACATTTTCCTTGCACAAATGCTTTGCTTCAGAAGGCCTTTATTTATATATCATGGGCTAATTTAAGTTTTTGGGTGAACTACCCCTTTAAGCCTGATTATACAAAAAAAAGACATTACATAAAGTCTCGGTTGTCATGCACAATATTGTAACTGAATGACTCCAAGAAAGAAAGAAAAAAAGGTGGTACAAGTACTTGGTACAGATATTGTGTCAAACTTTTGCAAAGGATAGTTTTTATAAACCTTTTCCATCTCGTAAATGTGAACAAAACACCAGTTTTGCCACTGGGGGTCAGTATGATCTCACTTTCGGACCAGCAGAGAACTGCTTAAAAGGGTTCGAAAACTGAAGCAGAATCCAGAACCGCACACCATTATTTTCACCATATCTTTCTATGGCAGTAATAGTTATAGTATGCCATTTTTCCTCATGAAAAGTTGCTGAGGAATGCTGGTCTGGTGTTCCAAATAATAAACCTTCCCCTCCGCTTCACTGGCATCAAATGATTTAAGGGTCCACTGAAAAAATTAATTTGGTCACATAATCAGCCAACAGGTATAACTCTGTGTGGCACCTGGTTCTCTCTGAAAAGAATAGCAATGCTCTGTGATCAAGAGAAATGTACTCTTTTGTTGCTGGATGGCTGGGGCCATTGAAGTGAGAGGCATTGAACTCTGTCTGGCACCCAGATTACAGCACCGCTGCTGCTTGGGGTTTCCAGTGAGCAGTTCGACTGAATAAGACCCAGAGACCGAGAAAACAGCGTCGTTCCCACCAGGTTACACAAGGGCATGTTTTCTCCCGCTTCTCTCATTAGAACATTTTCACAAGCACCCCCAGCGGGTTTGGTGAGAGGCTTCGGGCAGCCAATTTAATTAAAACCACAGTGGGCGGACTAGTCACAGCTTTTGGTGGACACTTGCAACAAAGAATTTGTTTCTTATCCTCTCCACTTCCCACCCTTCTCTTCATTAATCCTCAGATGTTAAGGGCCTTAACTGTTTGGGACTTGCATAACACTAGACTTATTACTTTTTGTCTCCTCTTTTAGACAATCAGATATTGGCTTTTGGACAGCTTGTAAGCACGTCCAACACTTACGAGGATCACGACCCCAAAAAAGGCAGAAATCCTGTGACGGTTGCCACCGACAAGCCCCTTTTATGGAGCATGGGAATTAAGCGATTGTGAAGGCAGTGGAGCACCAATACTTGAAAAAGTGCCTTTTTTCACCACCTTTGATCAATGAAGACAATACAAGTAGTGTATCCTTTGATTTATTAACACAGCCAAATATAAATGTTAACACGCACAAAAAACAAGATTTATACAAATGTTTGCATTCAGTCCATCATCCAACATTGTTTCAGGCAGCCGAAGGTCTGTTTGCCTTCACAACGCAGCTGGTTCAACCACCACTGTTAAGAGACAACAACATTCCTGCTTTAATCAAAGACTGTAAATCAAAGACTGAACGCAACAAAGCATCAATACAAAGGCAATTTGCACATCAAGCTGAATGCACTGGAGTAGATCACATTTTAATCATTTTGTAATTATTTTTCACAATAAGCAATAAAATTTGTCTGAATTACACTGGTAATTGTGTTTTTGTGGATAACTTACACAATGATGTTGTTGATGGGGATGTGGATGAGTTTGACAAAGAATCCAATGAAGCCCATGATGGCAAATCCAATCGCTGTTGCCATGGCAATCTTTTGGAATTCTAGACAGAAGGAGAAAAATTTAATTAAGCTATTTTTTCATAATTAAATGAGAAACAAGTACATGTTAAATATGCTCAATAAATCCAAATAAAACATTGTATATGGTCTTAAGTCAAAGTTAATTTAATATCACTGAAAACAAACAGTAAACATAACAGTTAAGAACACAGGCTTGTAAAAGAGAACACAAATTGAGATTGAGAAAATGTTATTCCATAGCGGAAACAAGCTTCCATAACTTACCCCTAAAACTACCCCCTGGTTGTAAAATGTTCCGATTTCTTAAATTAACTTTGCCCAATTTCACAGATATGGCTTAAACTAGCCCCAGACTAAAATATATGTCTGAGATGACTTAAAGGGATTGTTCACCCAAAAGTGACCATTCCGTCATCATTTACTCACCCTCAAGTTGTTCCAAACCTGTATGAGTGTCTTTGCTCTGCTGAACACAAAAGATGATATTTTGAAGAATGTTTGTAACCAAGCAGATTGAGCAACCATTGACTACCATAGTACGGAAAATAAATACTATGGTAGTCAATATTTGCTCTATCTGCGTTTTTCAAAACATCTGTGTTCAGCAGAACAAAGAAACTCAACTTGAACTGGCATTTTTATAAAACATCAGTGGCATCGTTTTGTCTCAAGATGCACACCAGTAATTATTTTTTTTTTCCTATGTACTAAGTGTCCTAATTTAACTAAGGCCTAATTAAATCTAAAATCAGTTATCCTTGGTTTTTTTTTTTTGCGCATATAAAATCTTTGAAGTTCAAAGACAATGAACTGGACATGCCTTTTCTATCTGGCTTTGTGCATCTTTTCACGAGCCGAATGGAGTCCTTGACGAACTGCCTGCTGGGCTCCACAAACTGCATGACCTGATCCATCCTGAAGTGATGCTGAAAACAGAACAGAAGTTTAACTTCACAGAATAGAACACAGAGCACGAGCAGATCACACCTCACATAAACCACCTATGCTACACTAATAAACAAATTTCATAACGTATGAATTGATCAGAACCCTCCGCCCCGAAACCCAGGCACAGGAACCACATGTAAAATATATTCTCAGAAGGAAGCAGCTGTTAAAACCTTACCTTTGTTAGCCAATCACAAGTCTTTAATAACCAATACGACTAACGTTAGCGTTACTAACCTACAGCTTGACTTCCTAGCACTGTTAGCCTGAACGCTGCCCACGTCATACTGGATAAAAACAACTGTAAGTGTTTATGTAATCGAGCTATAAATCATTAGAACATACGCAACTAAAAGGTGAAGTATTTATAAACTCAGATTATGAACGTGATCGTATGTGATCAGTCAGAAACAGTGTTTAACCTCAAACTCACCGATCACAACAGACACGTCCTCCGTAAACCGTATAACCTTATTTTAAAGCTAAAATCTCTACTTTATACCAGTGTAGATGGTTAAAGACGCAAGGTAGACAAAAAATACACTTACCTGTGTTGGCAAATCAAAGGAATAAGCAGTGGCTCAGCTGGATGTAGCAAACTGACTCCGCTGTGTCTTACGCCACGTAGATTTAACTGCGGAAAGACTGACGCAGCGCTAAAGGCGACGCATGCGCACTAGCTCACGACGCCTGCGCACAATGACGTTCTCACTGCCATCTAGCGACTGGAGTTTAGAGCGCAGCGACTTGTCCACATCATCATTGTCATCCATCCATCGGTATGTGAGGATTGCTGGCATATGTAGCTATGCATGAAGCGAATTTGCAAACAGGTTTTCTAAATAGTTTACATTTTCATTGCTAGTATTTTTTTTTTACTTTAGTAATAAATTATTAAAATCAATTAGGCCAATCTGTTAAAATGCTATAGGCTTAATAGTCCTGAGCTAATAGGAACTAACAATGAACAGGTACATTTTTTAAACTAACATTTACAAAAATAACAAATAATGTAAGAAATGTAGCTATTGCTCATTGTTAGTAAACAGACCTACATTTAATAATGTTAACTTATTGGATAGGCCTACCTTACTGTAAAGTTTTAGCAAATATAATCTGTTATTTAGAATTGCAAGGCTTAAAGGTGCAGTGTGTAATATTTATGAGGATCTATTGACAGAAATGGCACTATTAGCAGTGAGAGCGTGGCAGCTCTGTGGACTGTTTCATCCTATTTTTTTACAGTCTATGGTTTCATCCTGTCAAAGAATGACAAAACCTTAAGCCAATAGCGTTCGAGTATGAGATGTGACGGAGCATGTGATTTGTTAAATTCAGTGAATGCAAACGCCCTTTACTGACCGAGATGCTTTTGAGTCTGAATGAGAGATCTCGTTCGTATGGAAGCCCATTTCCGCAACTAAATAAAAAAATAAAGAATGATTACAACTTTTTATCTCAGAATTTTCTCACAATTGCTTAGGTCTTTTATTGTTTTAATACTGATGATTTTGGCATACAGCTCATGAAAACCCAAAATTTCTATCTAAAAAAATTAGCATATTTAATCTGACCAATAACAGAAAAGTGTTTTTAATACAAAAAAGTCAAGCTTCAAATAATTATGTTCAGTTATGCACTCAATACTTGGTCGGGAATCCTTTTGCAGAAATGACTGCTTCAATGCGGCGTGGCATGGAGGCAATCAGCCTGTGGCACTGCTGAGGTGTTATGGAGGCCCAGGATGCTTCGATAGCGGCCTTAAGCTCATCCAGAGTGTTGGTCTTGCGTCTCTCAACTTTCTCTTCACAGTATCCCACAGATTCTCTATGGGGTTCAGGACAGGAGAGTTGGCAGGCCAATTGAGCACAGTAATACCATGGTCAGTAAACCATTTACCAGTGGTTTTGGCACTGTGAGCAGGTGCCAGGTCGTGCTGAAAAACGAAATCTTCATCTCCATAAAGCTTTTCAGCAGATGGAAGCATGAAGTGCTCCAAAATCTCCTGATAGCTAGCTGCATTGACCCTGCCCTTGATAAAACACAGTGGACCAACACCAGCAGCTGACATGGCACCCCAGACCATCACTGACTGTGGGTACTTGACACTGGACTTCAGGCATTTTGGCATTTCCTTCTCCCCAGTCTTCATCCAGACTCTGGTACCTTGATTTCCGAATGACATGCAAAAATTGAGCGACAGTCCAGTGCTGCTTCTCTGTAGCCCAGGTCAGGCGCTTCTGCCACGGTTTCTGGTTCAAAAGTGGCTTGACCTGGGGAATGCGGCACCTGTAGCCCATTTCCTGCACACGCCTGTGCACGGTGGCTCTGGATGTTTCTACTCCAGACTCAGTCCACTGCTTCCGCAGGTCTCCCAAGGTCTGGAATCGGTCCTTCTCCACAATCTTCCTCAGGGTCCGGTCCCCTCTTCTCGTTGTGCAGCGTTTTTTTTGCCACACTTTTCCCTTCCCACAGACTTCCCACTGAGGTGCCTTGATACAGCACTCTGGGAACAGCCTATTCGTTCAGAAATTTCTTTCTGTGTCTTACCCTCTCGCTTGAGGGTGTCAATGATGGCCTTCTGGACAGCAGTCAGGTCGGCAGTCTTACCCATGATTGCGGTTTTGAGTAATGAACCAGGCTGGGAGTTTTTAAACGCCTCAGGAATCTTTTCCAGGTTTTTAGAGCTAATTAGTTGATTCAGATGATTAGGTTAATAGCTCGTTTAGAGAACCTTTTCATGATATGCACATTTTTTTAGATTTTGGGTTTTCATGAGCTGTATGCCAAAATCATCAGTATTAAAACAATAAAAGACCTGAAATATTTCAGTTTGTGTGCAAAGAATCTAAAATATATGAAATTTTAATTGTATCATTACATTATGGAAAATAATGAACTTTTATCACAATATGCTAATTTTTGAGAAGGACCTATATATATATATATATATATATATATATATATATATATATATATATATATATATATATATATATATATATATATATATATATATATATATGTATAAAGATATAAACTCGCAATTTGCTTGACATAAAGTCAGAATTCTGAGATATAAACTCGCAATTGACATAATTGCGTGATATAAAGTCAATTCTTTATTGAGAAAAAAACTTTTGTTCGTGAACAAATTGAACAAACTGGTACAATCCTTTTTTGGTCATTTTTTAAATTAGTTAATTAGTTTAATTAGAGTGCACATATTTTAATAAAGCCAAATCAGTTTTTTGTAAATCTTTCGTTGACTTAAAGGGTTACTTCAGCGATTAGCATTAAGCTTTGTATCAGTAGAAACCCGGGAGTATATTCAAATTATCGTACTTTCCCCCAAGAGACAAGAGAATTATGTATTTTATTTCTGGAAAAATTCCTCCGATGACGCAAATATCGTAATTTTGCGTCATCTGAGGAGTTTTTGGCCAGAGGCTGAAGACTACAGCCAGCAGAGGGCGCTATTTCCACATGTTTTTAACATCACACTCACAGCACTTGGCTCGGGGAGCTGCGGAGATTCATGTAAACGGAGCGGTGGAGACCAAAGTGAGTGTTTTAACTTTTAAAATGAACTTCCTATGAAAGTTAAGCTTCCAAGACATGAACTGAACACGCGGCAGACTGATCACGCGCTGTGAATGCAGCCGCAGCCGCGAATCCCGTGATTACCTCAGCTCATGTGATGAATGTAATCCGATCCTGCTGCGTTTGTGCCGTGACGCTCAATCAGCTCACTCGCATTAACGAACAGACATGTGTCTCTAATTGAACTGATTTTCTGAAAATGAACGCGGTGGGCAAGTGATCTAGTAATCCAGTAACCGACTAGCCGCGCCTAGAGTAGGGCAGGGAAGCAGTGCGTTCTGGGAATTGTTGTCTTTCATCCCCATGAGACAAAAATACATTTTCTGTGTTTTCTCAGTCTAGAAGGCACCAAATTCAAAAATAATTTCACATTTCTACTACATTAATGACCCAGTTTAAATACAGATTCATCTTCCCAGTGCTGAAGTACCCCTTTAAGGCATTACACATAAGACACTCTTTTTCGCCACCTGCTGGCATGTTTATGTAATATAAAAAAAATGGTTACTGAACAAATCAGTGAACTAATCTGAACAAATAGTTTTGATGAACCAATCTCTTGAAAGAATCAAAATTTCCACCATGTCCTGTGTTGCCCACCGTAGCTTCTCCATGTGCTTCGAAAGGGAGGGGTGAGCTTTGTGTGGTTGCAATTGACAACCTCACCGCTAGATGCCGCTAATATTCACACACTGCTCCTTTAAGTTTACGGAGCTCCAAGGCGACATGGTTATGAAAATCATAAGATGGGAGGAAAAAGAATATTCCACAGCTTTTTCATTTGCCCACAAAGTTTCTTGTTATGTGTGGAGCCCCTAAAGGGACATGTTGGTTGAAAAATATGGAAATTGGTGGAAATTTACCAACTGGCCACTATAGAGAAAGGCTCCAAAAGGGAGTCAATCTGTATCTCCTCCATGTTAAAGTGCCCAACTTTACAGCAGAACAAAATATGTTTACATCCTGGTACAAAAAGTGGTTTTGGTCTATAGGCTACAGCTAATTGTGCCCTTCCTGACAACAGTGAGGGGGTGAATTTTGTATTACTCACCTATTTAAATTATATTAAAGTTCTGCACAAAGGGCGTGGCACATCGGCATGGACAACGACATGAGTATATAAATGAAAATCGAGACTACAGCGCAGGTCCGATGCAGAAGTATAAATCAGCCTTAAATCCCTTTCCGTGAACTTAAATTCGCCTCATGGCCTAATGTGTCCATCAGATGCGCACTTAAGAATCACACCGCAAGTAGTAGGACATCCGGGGACTTTTCGGCTACTGTTTTTCGCATAGACTACTATTCACTTTTTTCTGTGGTTTTTGTTTTTGACATGCGTAGGCTATATTTCATTTTTTCCAACACCATGTCTCTTTAGGGGCTCCTTACTAAGGAATGCATGCTACGAGATAGCAGAAAGGCAAAAATCCTGGGAAAGGTCATTAACTGAGGATATTAATACAACTCTTCAGCAAAAAAATAAATGCACATTCATAAAATAAAAGGATTTAATAGACCAAAGTACATTTAAATTCATAACATGTCTATTGAAATTATAACAGCACAGCCAAGGGCATTACAAAAAGAGTTTTCAGTGTACAGTATAAAACAGTTCTGATTCAGTCATGCATCGTATGAATACTACAGTTTCCATTATCTATGACATTAGTACAAAAGCTTTAATTTCCGCTCGTATAACAGTGTCACTGAGAGGAGCGCTATATCAGTCCCATGTAATGCCGAGCATCTGACAGCTGAGTTCCCAGAGTTTCTGAGCCATTTCATCATCTGAAGCTTCTCTTGAACACTGCGCTGGAGCACAGTCACTGGAAACAAAGATCCTCAGGTTTAGTGATCATTAATACAGCTATAGAATAATATCTATTGCATGTTTAACCTAAACACATTGTATTATCTTAAAAACCAACTAATGCAAATGAAAATGGTGTGCATATCAGGATGTGAAAATAGAATTGCATAATTCTGCTCTGTACCTGTAATATCCTCCACTCTCTTTGTCCAGCTCTGGCTCCACAGCGCAGTAGATGGTGGTCTGGGCCCCCTGAATAGTAGTCTTGGTGAAGGGGCTGAAGACCTTGAGTGCAATCTGCACAGGCTTACTGAGGTTCCTAAACAACTCTGACTGCACCACACCAGGATGGAGGGAGTACACAGTCACACCACTGCCTAAGAACATGACAATATCATTATCAGAGTTAACAGACACACACACCTGTGTAAAACAACTAAACCAATGATTAATACAATTGATAAGCGTCTCGCTGCAGCCTGTGGTGGATATCCAACCCGGCCCACATCCAAGCTTGACGTCAGAAGCCACACCCAGATCCAAATACAGCAAACCAGTTCAGCGGAAACTCCGCCCTGCAGCCGATTCTTAAGACTTTATTGGTCATGTCAATCACAGTAATGATTGCCTACACCAAATACTGATTCCTAAACCTTATGACAGCAATCATGTATTAATCAAATAATAGCATGTATTCAGTTCAAATCAGCAAAATTTCATAAAAATGTTGAGTAGTTTGCATAACTGGAAATTACTGTTGGTCACTGAATATTTCAATCATAAAACAGTCGTCATCAAATATTAAATGTTTAGCTACTTACTCGCCATGTACTCTTGCACTATGGTTGCACTAAGCAAAATGGTTCTTGGTTCAAACAGAATCAAATCGTATGAGTTGCGTCGATCACAAGATATTCCTCACGATTTCGTGTTAATCAATGCAGTTTTGAAAAATATGGCGTGGATGTTGTCGCAGCTAGGTGGCGCCCGCGGGCGGAGGAATAACCATGGGAATAGCTACGCACTCGTTATCTCGTTTATCAAAATGGATAGATGCATTGAAAAGCTGAGATTCTAAGATTTAAAATGATAAATGTTTGCATAACAATTTTTTTTGTCATAGTCACAACGTTATCCATCAGCATGTTATTATAATTTCACAGGAATAAATAATATTTTAAAATTTGTTAAAATCGAAAAACTTAAAATGTTGTCGTATTTTACAATATTATTGTTTTTACTTTAGTTTTGATAAAATAAATGCCTTTTATTCCTTGCTAAGCATAAGACACTTCTTTCATAAAACCTTTGAAAGATATTTTATAGTAAAATGCCTTATTACCTTATTAATAGCAGAGAAGTTTTCATAAAAAGTACACAATTTCAGTCATTTTGGTTTATGGCCGTAGAAGGTTGTATAAGGAGAGAGCGAGAACTACTATTAACAAGACACTCTATTTAACAAATGAAGTAATAGTGCATAGTTGAATGTGGTAGTTCACTAGCTTATCAATTTTCCATACCTCTTAAAGGACTACTAAGAACTACAGGTTCATAATTAATGTGAATAATGCATAATGTATCATTAATTCTAAAGTGAAGATCATGGTAACCCATGGTAATGATGACTAAATCCATCTGAAGGAATTACCATCCAAAACCTTACAAAAACTTAGGAAAAAATCCAAAGCTTACAACCAATGACTTCAGTATTAATTACTAGGGAGTTATCATGCTTTTCACTTTAGAATACTGATCCAAATAAATAGTAGTTCCTTCTGAAGGATGTAGTAATACTTGAGTCAATACTATCCAAAACTCAAAAGCTTACAATGATTTCAGTCATTACTAGAGCGTTATCATGTTTTTGACTTTAGAATACTGATCCAAATAATTCATTTTGAAGGATTTGGTAATATTTGAGTCATTACTAGTGGGTTACCATGATCTTAACTTTAGAATTAATTATACAGGTTCATAATTAACATGAATAATGCATAATTTATAGTAGTTCTTGCATTACCTATTTGTTGTGTGTAGATATTCATTAATGAGGAATTCATTAATTTTGTCTACATAGTTAAACAGCATGTTATCTTAACAGAAAATCCTTCAGAATCTGTACAGGTCCTTCTAAAAAAATTAGCATATTGTGATAAAAGTTCATTATTTTCCATAATGTAATGATAAAATAAAAAAAATCATATATTTTAGATTCTTTGCACACCAACTGAAATATTTCAGGTCTTTTATTGTTTTAATACTGATGATTTTGGCATACAGCTCATGAAAACCCAAAATCTAAAAAAATGTGCATATCATGAAAAGGTTCTTTAAACGAGCTATTAACCTAATCATCTGAATCAACTAATTAACTCTAAACACCTGGAAAAGATTCCTGAGGCTTTTAAAAACTCCCAGCCTGGTTCATTACTCAAAACCGTAATCATGGGTAAGACTGCCGACCTGACTGCTGTCCAGAAGGCCATCATTGACACCCTCAAGCGAGAGGGTAAGACACAGAAAGACATTTCTGAACGAATAGGCTGTTCCCAGAGTGCTGTATCAAGGCACCTCAGTGGGAAGTCTGTGGGAAGGGAAAAGTGTGGCAAAAAACGCTGCACAACGAGAAGAGGTGACCGGACCCTGAGGAAGATTGTGGAGAAGGACCGATTCCAGACCTTGGGGGACCTGCAGAAGCAGTGGACTGAGTCTGGAGTAGAAACATCCAGAGCCACCGTGCACAGGCGTGTGCAGGAAATGGGCTACAGGTGCCGCATTCCCCAGGTCAAGCCACTTTTGAACCAGAAACAGCGGCAGAAGCTCCTGACCTGGGCTACAGAGAAGCAGCACTGGACTGTCGCTCAAATTTTGCATGTCATACGGAAATCAAGGTGCCAGAGTCTGGAGGAAGACTGGGGAGAAGGAAATGCCAAAATGCCTGAAGTCCAGTGTCAAGTACCCACAGTCAGTGATGGTCTGGGGTGCCATGTCAGCTGCTGGTGTTGGTCCACTGTGTTTTATCAAGGGCAGGGTCAAAGAAGCTAGCTATCAGGAGATTTTGGAGCACTTCATGCTTCCATCTGCTGAAAAGCTTTATGGAGATGAAGATTTTGTTTTTCAGCACGACCTGGCACCTGCTCACAGTGCCAAAACCACTGGTAAATGGTTTACTGACCATGGTATTACTGTGCTCAATTGGCCTGCCAACTCTCCTGACCTGAACCCCATAGAGAATCTGTGGGATATTGTGAAGAGAAAGTTGAGAGACGCAAGACCCAACACTCTGGATGAGCTTAAGGCCGCTATCGAAGCATCCTGGGCCTCCATAACACCTCAGCAGTGCCACAGGCTGATTGCCTCCATGCCACGCCGCATTGAAGCAGTCATTTCTGCAAAAGGATTCCCGACCAAGTATTGAGTGCATAACTGAACATAATTATTTGAAGGTTGACTTTTTTTGTATTAAAAACACTTCTCTTTTATTGGTCGGATGAAATATGCAATTTTTTCAGATTTTGGGTAAAGCTGTATGCCAAAATCATCAGTATTAAAACAATAAAAGACCTGAAATATTTCAGTTGGTGTGCAATGAATCTAAAATATATGAAATTGTAATTTTATCATTACATTATGGAAAATAATTAACTTTTATCACAATATGCTAATTTTTTTAGAAGGACCTGTATAAATCTCCAACAGTGCACATAGAGAATTACTTATTTTTACTAGAATTACTGGTGAGAATTACTTTTGGCATTTCCTCCTCTTTGGTATAGAGCCTGCTGAATGTCTGCTTTGTGATCTCTGTGTGGCTATTCTGAACAGATCACTGGTCGTCTGTTATTAGATCTTGAGTTTGAATTGTCACATGAATGACAGTGAAAAGCACAGAAAACAGGACATTCTCCACATGCTTAGGACAATCCTGTATCCTTAAGAAAGTACTCAAGAGACAAACACAGAAATCAATTCTGACCTGAGATTATGTTTCATATCGACTTTAGGGTGTGTTCACAATTGTAGTTCAGTTCTCTTGGTTATTTTGGTCCAGACCAAAAAAAGAAAATAATATATTTATCCTCCGCATTTACACTGTTATTTTTAAAAGCAAACCTTAAGATTGAAAAAGGCTTTTATGAGTATAATTTGAACTTGTCGAACATCCAAAACAATGCTGTGTGTTCTGGGCTAAATGCGTCTTCTGTATACGTGTACGTACATATGATGGTTTGTGATGATTTTGATGCCTGTAACAAACTGTGTTGGACAACATTGTGACTATGACCAGAAAAACAGGTGTACTTGAGCATTCTGTCCTTTTTGGGTCACATCTTGTGACATCATGTCCTGTTTTTGGTTTGTTTACAAGTCTATTCAGTGGTCTCGGTTTGCTTGTTTGGTGCGCGCCAGAGTTCGGATGACACTATTCAAATGAACCGCACTAAGGGTGTGTTCACACTTAGCATGTTTGGCTCGATTAAAACAAACCCTGCGAGTGCTCTGTTAGTGCGGTTCATTTGAACATTTGTGAACGCTGCCATCCGAACCATGGTGGGCACCAAACAAGCTGACCAAGACCACTAAAAAGATGGGGTTGGGTCCACTTCCAAACAAACTGGTGCGGTATGACTGAATATATTTGAATGCAATACAGATCAAAGATCACAAAATATGCGTAAACAAAATCAGGTTGTGAACATATCCCTATGCATTCAGGTTCTGTGTTAAAATGCCACTGTGAACGCTAAGAGGACCAGGGCCAAATTTTGTTGTTTTTTGGTCCAGACCACACTAGATAAGTGAAGTGAACTGAACACACCCTAACAGAGCAGTCCCTCTGTTCATGTTTAGTCTAGCATTGATATTCTTGCTAAGAAGGTCACATACCCTGCAGTCTTTTAGCCAAGGAGCGTGTGCAGAGGATGTTAGCTAGTTTGCTCTGGCCGTAAGCCCTCCGCGGGGAGTAACCCTTCTCGCTGTTTATGTCATCCAGATGGATGCTGCCCCATGTATGGGCCACAGAAGCCACATTGATGATCCTGGAGGGGGTTGATTTCTTAAGGACGTCCAGCAGAAGGTAGGTGAGCAGAAAATGACCTGTTGGTGGTATGAAGAAGATAAAAAATAGTCCGGGGTTGTTTGACCTTTCATTGTCCCTCATGTCCTGTTGACGCCTCTGTGTCTTATTTGTCTATTGCCCAATAAATGCATGGAAGTGGATGTATATGGAAAGGATGTGTATATATGTGAGTGTTTAGGTTCCAACAGGAAGCCAGCTTGGGCTGATAAACTATTAAACAGCACACTCTGTCAATTTAGAGGGTCACTACTCCACACTAGTAGGAAGTCTGAGACTTCCTGTGTGAAACAAGGCTGCTTTATACACAGGGGCAGCCTATAACCAAACACAATTTGTCCTTAATTTGAAAGAAGTCATTCTTATTGACTAAATTACTTGGTTTACTGGTCAGAAAGAGTAACAGTATGGATTAAATACAGGAAATCTAATTTTACTAATAGTCTTATTTTTTCCTGGGACATAATCAGCGTTTACATCTACAAAAAATGATAATCACTTGAAATTGCCGCAGATATTAGTAAAATTCAAAATCTATTTGTACAGATTGTTTCTACATGCACACTTACACTGCCATTCAAGGGTCAGGAGTCAGTACTTTTTTAAAGAAATGAATTATTTTATTCATCAATGCATTAAATTGATTTTTAAAAATGACAGTAAAGACATTTATACTTCAAATAAATGATGTTCCTGTGAACTTTCTATTCTTTAAAGAATCCTGAAAATAAAATATTTATCAGTTTCCACAAAAATATTAAGCAGTTGCAATAGTTTTGTTTCAGAAAGAGAAATGTTTTTTGAGCAGCAAATCAGCATATTATTATGATTTCACAGGAATAAATTACAATTTAAAATATGTTAAAATATAAAACCTTAAATTGTAGTATTTTACAATATTACTGTTTTTTCTTTAGTATTGATCAAATAAATGCCTTTTATGCCTTGCTGAGCATAAGACACTTCTTTCAAAAAACCTTTGAAAGATATGGCAGCAAAGTTAGTTTTTCATGAAATGCACACAATTTCACATGGTTTATGGCCATGATATTACTAAAGCCCATTGGCTAATTTGAAAAAAAATATATAATTCCATCAACATGTCCTGCTCAAACTCCCAGTTTGAAAAAGAAATACCAAAAATAATATTCATCACAGGATTATGTTTTTTTAAAATCTGTATTGGTTTAATCTTTTTACTGTTTCCTTGATTGACTATCTTAACTCAGATGATTGATTAGTTTGGTCTATTTAAGCTCTGTTTTGTTCAGTTCTCGGGCTGTTCTTGACCGTTTGATGGTTGTCTGTTACTTACTCTAAATAAGTTATTTGTGAGAAATCCTGAGTATTTTATTATCTTCGAATTTTGTTATTGAATCTATACTGCTGCCCTCTCTATTCTGCACTATTTCACCTGCTGCAACCCTCACTTTGTTAAAATACTGAACTATGTAGAGAGTGTATGCATGTAAACCCATCATGCTGCATAATGTAAAACATACAGTAAGGTAACAAAGACATTACCTAAATGGTTTACACCAAACTGCATCTCGAAGCCATCTGCAGTTTTTGAATAGGGGCACATCATGATTCCAGCATTGTTGATGAGGATATTAACATGCTTTTCCTCTACAATACCAAAATATAAATAAAGACTCATTAGCATATTGCATACATATGGTATAATACTATATTAATACTATTCATATAAAAAATGTGTATATAATCTTAATAACGATATTATTTTCCTTGCTCCAAGGAAATAACATACAATGCATTTAAAGTAACACTCAAACGTCTTACACACCTTTGTTTATGAGTTCTGCAAAGGCTCTGATGGATTTGGTATCTGATAAATCAAGTTTTTTCACCACAATGTTTTGGTTTCCAGAATCCTCCATTAATTCTTCTCTGGCGGCCTGTGCTTTTTCCAGGTCTCGACAGGCCATGATGACTCGAGCCCCTGAGGACATCACATAGAGAAGCTGATAGAAATGTCCTTTCCAGTCCCAAAACAGAGCAGTTATCCTTCATGGATCTGACATGATTCTGTTTACATACTCCAGCAAACGTCCTTGCTGTGAAATGTCCTTGCATAATAATTAATTTGGTGCTAAACTAGGATGTAAGGCTGATGAGCTAACACAATAGCTGTTTGCCTGGTAATTACTGTGCAGAACGTCTATTATACTATTCAGAGCAATTTGGCTGGCAAGCGTCAGAGTTTCTTTGTTGGAATTCAGCGGGTCCATGTGGGAAAGTGTACAGTTTTACATCTCTTTGGCAGATAGTATTGTAATCCTGTCGTTTATTTATCAGCATGCATTCAAAGCTTCCAGGAGCCTGTCGTTTATTACAAGATGAAATATTTGCTATTTTAATTGTATCATTTGACATTAGGACACTGAGTACACGTTATACTTGCAGTTTACAGTCCCAGATTATGCTGATTTTAAAGAGAATATAAAATAGAATAAATATGGATTCAAAATATTTTTGTCATCTGCTACAATAGTGTAAATACAAAGGGCTAGATTGCAGTTACTCCAGCTAAACTCCCCGTACCCCCTTCTAATTTGAGTGGTATCACACATGGCATGGTTTTGTCTCGTAACAGGTTGGCAGTGGATGCCGTTCACAGCATGTGCTGTGAACAGAACAAATCAATTTTATTCAGAGCATTTTCCTTTTAAGGTCAAGACTGAGTTGAGACGTAGAATGTCCTGAAAACTAAAATGAGGTCTGTTAGTTCCTTACCTCGTCTGGCAAGGTCTCTCGCTGTCTCTTTGCCTATGCCTGTATTCGCTCCTGTGATTATGATTGTTTTATCATCAAGACGTACAGAAGAGCGCCACTGACCACAGAAGAAATTTCTGGAAATGATTACAGAGCATATGTTTATATTTCATAGTGAATACCTAAAGTGAAGTAGTAGATGAGAGCGGGGCTTTTTGTCACACTTGTTACTGCGGAGTATTTTGTTGTATCGGTGTTATTACTAAGGAATTAAGTAAATGCACGCTGTAAACAAATATATGATCAATAAGTTGACAACATATTCAAAATATGTTAAGCAATTTCTTTTTTATACGTAAGATTCAACTCCTTTTTTTAAGTCAGTTTAATGTAATTGAAGTTGAAATGACTTAAACATCCAAGTTGCTTGTACTTAAAAATTTAAGGCTGCAACTTTTTTCATAGTGTTGCCACTATATCGGGTGAGCTGTCTGTAAAAGGCTTTTCCTACAGTGAAATAAACACAGAACAATTCACCAAACAGAAAAAATTGGAATTTAAAGAATGATACTGTTTTAAGAACATTGTTGGATGCCATTTATCCAGTTATGCACATTCTGGTGAAAAGAAAAGTTGTACCAATAAAGTTTTACAGACTTGCTTACCTTATTGAGTGCATTGTTCCAATATTGCCTGGCTCCCCTCAGCAGACAGTAGTGCTCTACTCTAGCGTCCTGTGTAATTTATGAATGAGATATTACTATGCGGTCGGTATCCAAGCCCCTCCCGTCCAGAGCTCTGTCCTCTGGCCAATGAAACGCGTCTGAGATCAATATGCGTTCATGCAGCCACCGCTCGCAGGAATGCGCTCAATGTGATGGCCTTGAACTCCAAGGCAGCTTTGTTGAATTGAATCTCTTTTGCAAGGTTGGACATTCCGCTACACGTCATCAGAACAGACAATACAATTACGTCACCCACCTAAAAATGAGCCAAATGGTGCAAATGCCGTGACCGCGTGCGTCCACTAGATGTCCGCGTTGTGTCAGTCTAATGTTTCTCTACGAACTATTTACAGAACACTGAACACTCTTACTTCAGAGAAGTAATGTAATTTTATTTAAGATACTTTATTCAGTGATGGTAAATCGTTAAGTGAACATTAAAATTCACGTTTTTAACCTTTTTTCTATCTGCTCTCGTTTTCACCTACCTTACTTAAAGGGATAGTTCACCCCCAAAAAACATTTTACACACCCTCATGTTATTCCAAACCTGTATGAATTTTTCTTCTTTTGAACACAAAAGAATATTTTAATGAATGTTTGTAACCAGACAGTAACTGACGGTCCATTGACTGCCATAGTTTTTTTCCCTCCAGCAATGGCTACCGTCATCTGTCTGACATTCTTCAAAATATCTTCTTTTGTGTTCAACAGAAGAAAGAAACTCATACAGGGTTAGGAACAACTTGACAACATTTTAATTTTTGGGTTAATGTTACTTCGTATTAATTATTTATATCCCCGGTACTTCCCAAGACATTTCTACCCCATTAGCACACAATGGTATTTTACAGTATTATTTAGCTTTCTTATTTATTTCTTCTGTGTATGTCCAGGCATAGTGTCTTGTTACATGTTCTGTACCATGGGACCATTTCGTTTTCAAATGACAATAAACTCACTTTAGCCATTACTAGCTGCGTATAATAATAAAGTTTGCATGTTTCAATAATCACATACCTGAAAAATCCAGCATCAAAAAAACAGCATGAATTCCATGTTGGTCCAGGCTGGTTTATGATGGATTGAGCCACTATGTTAAGACTGTGTCTTTTAAAATTTCAAATGTCAATACTCCTTGTATCTCTGAATCTATAACACCCAAAATAAAGTATCACTACATTAGTATAACACATGAATACAGAGAGGGCTCAATGGGTTGCTGTTGAATAACTCATAAAAAGGGCATTAGTATGAAATAAGGCTGTGGTGGAAGTCATATCTTCTCATTTCCAGCGAATCCCCAGCAGATGGCAGCTTACAGCCCACAGTCTGCTCGCAGTGTTGTCGTCATCAGCAGCCCTGGAGCACGGGGCCATGGCACAGTTACTGTGAGAGATCACGAGACAAACTATTTTACTTAACAGTAGCACGAGGAAGCTTAGAGCAGTTAATTTGGTTACAGCCAAATTTAGCATCACTAGTGCAAAATAAAAAGCATGTTGTGAATGTGAACAGTGGGGCTTGCTTATGGGAAAGATGATCATTGAGGTTATTATTTCATGAGTGCAACAGTTAGCACCAGCTACTGTATTCTAATTCTGACAAACCTGAAGTAGGTTCCAGTGGGCAGGTCAGGAGTAACGGCACAGTACAGAGTGGTATATGCGCCCTCTGCAGGGGTTTTTATCAGACAACCAAATGTCTTCACAAAGACCTGCAGAGACTTCTTCAGATGCCTGATGATCTCTGTCTTCACTAGGCCTGGATCCACAGCATAAACACTCACTCCCATCTCTGTCACAGAAGCAGGGCTGAACATTACTCTACATGAGCTACAGTTAGAAGAATGAAAAGCTAATCTTGCTATATTTGCACAAGTGTGTTAGAACGCTCTTAATAAATGAAGAATGTTTGTGCGTAAAATATGGGACAGTCATGTTAGGATAGCGTTCTGATGAATTAGCAACACATATGAAAGGTTTGCCTGTCTCCATCTGACACATGATCTCCTTAAAGGGACAGTTCACCCAAAAATTAAGATTCAGTAATCCTTTAGTCACACTTGTGTGCTTTTCCATATACTCTGAAGGTAAAAGGAGAACCACTCATGCGCCATTCACACAGAACCGTTTTTTGTGTTTAAAATATGAGATGGAGAGCAGTGAACTTTTTGTGTTTATATCACAATGCAGACTTTGCAATTGCGAGTTTATATCTCACAATTCTGAGAATTTTGACTTTTTCTTGCAAATCAGACTTAATAACCCATAATTGCATATGTTTTTCTCAAAATTGTGAGCTTTAACAAATAGCAGCAAAAAACATAGTGTGGTCTGTGCGCAAAAAAAGTGTGAGATGAGAAAAACACAAGGTTTGGAATTTTTTAAAGAGGTCATGAACTTAGAAATCAAATATTCCTTGAGCTTTCGACATATAAGAGGTCATCATACTATAAGGATATCCTGTAAGTTTCAGAACTGAAAACTTCCTTGTTAGTCCAAAAACAGTCTTTTATTGTAACTAAGCCCAGATAATGACTTATTGTAGAATCTGCCTTTCTATAACAGGTGAAAGGCAGTCATTGCAACTTTGACCCCGCCCACTGGCGTGTTAGTGAGATGATAAGGAGAGAAGAGGATCAGTGGACTAAAAATAACATTAACTGCTAAAGGATCCTAAAGCTAGGAATGTTGTTTTTAAATATTTTTTAAACAATGTGAATGTCTCAGTTAGAGATGTCACAAGTACCGGTATTTCGGTACCAAGTCGGTACTAAAATTTAAAAAAATGTGATGATACCAGCATTTCTGTAGTACGGGTAGTACGGACTCCCAAATATATCCGGTACCCACAGCTGCGTTCCGTCGCAGCTGTGGAGTGCAGGGCTCCAGACTAGCCGAATATATAGTGTCTGTGAATATTAAACTGCAAAATACTATTTAAATATTCCTCGTCCATGTTCTGCGTCTCTGTGTGAATGACACGTGACACTCGCTCGCTATCTTTGTAGTTTCTGCCGTGTGTCACTATATGAGGACACGAACGCATAAACCGTCACTTCATGAGCATTTACCTTTTCATTTGAGAAAACTGTCATATCATAAACAGATACTCAAAGGTCCTCACGGCACCCCGTCAAAATAAAAGCTTGGTTTAATGTGAAGAAATTGACCGAATATATTAGGCTACTGTTGTACAGTAGATTCAGCTACGTCATATGTAATAATAACACGTTTCTACTAATAATAATAATAATGATGCCTTGATCGTTGCTTATTTTTAACTTGATTTTATAAGCAATGTTTACTTTTAAACAGCATACAGCCTATAAATGTTTATGTTTTATTAACTTATAATGATTATCATCATAAATAATAAACTCATTGAATTTAATTAATTAAAAATAAAAAAAGTTAATTAAAATAAAAAGTATAGTACCGTAAAACTTTTATGGTATTGGTACCGACTACGGGAATTTTCACTGTGGATTCTTTGGTAAATCGGTCGCAAATTCAGCGCAAGCTTTGCAAACAGACTTTTAAGATTTGGACTCGACAGTAATGCGACAACATGTAAGTAACCGTGTTAATTCAAATGCCTGATCTGTGACCAGTGATTTCTGATATGTAATGATTCATGTACAGTCAGATGTTCTTTGTCTGTGTGTCAGTAAATCAAACCACTGACTAAACGGTCAACTTCATATTCTCTTAGTAGGATGAAAATAATATGTTATTTAAACTAATTCAATTATACATAGAAAGCAATCAAAGAACGCTCCCTTTGCAATCCTGGAGCTGTCAATCAAACAGTGTGAGTTTATCAGTGTTAAATTATACAATGCTTATCACTGCAACCTTCCATGCCACAATCTAAATATAATGCTATAGAACTAAACATAATGCTATAATCAACACTTTTCATGGTTAGTTAATCAACACTTTTCATGGTTAGTTAATCAACACTTTTCATGATTAGTTAATCAACACTTCTCATGATTAGTTAATCAACACTTTTCATGATTAGTTCATCTTGAGAGCTGTAATAGTAAAAACATGCTAAAAGTTTTTGAGAGAGTTGTAATACTTAGCTATTTCATATGCAAAGATGTTAGCCAATCACAACAGTGGGCGTTTACACGAAAGTCTCACAGCAGACACGCCCCTTCAAACTGAGCGTTCAAATCAGTGGGGTAAAATCAGGGTAGGACCATCCCTTTTATTTCTAAATGATGACAATATTTAATGTAAAAAACCATAGTAACATTTAAAGTGCATTCCAGGCCCAGGAAATATTATAAAACAATAACCCCTTTAAATGAACCTTTTTTTATATTGAGCGACACATTTTTAGAATGTGTATCATGCACGAGACATTGCAAGAGAGACATCCACTCTTGCATTGCGTGTTTGTGCATTTTGGGGGCGGAGGAATGAAGGAATGAATTTATTTGTTAAATATCAGCATTGATTCGCAGAAATTGCTTACGGCACCTTTAAAACATACATAAATGTTCTGTATGAACGACCCCTTTAAATGTGTTTTCCTTTTTTTTCAGATTCCTAAAATCATGTTTTTAGATTTCACTTCATAACCTTTGTTTTAACCATGATCACATACTGGCTTCTTACCTTCCACTCTCGTGGCGAGCTCTCGTGTGAAAAGTACGTTGGCCAGTTTGCTCTGTGCGTAGGCCTTCACGGGATGATAGCTTTTCTCACTGTTCAGGTCCTCAAAGTGGATCTTTCCCATGGGGTGAACCAATGAAGAGACATTAATCACTCTAGAAGGAGCTGAATGCTTCAACAGATCCATTAGGAGGAACGTGAGAAAGAAATGTCCTGAAAAATAAAGGGAGTCATACATCACCTGTCAAGTGTGAACAATCTCTTTAGCTGCTAAACAACAAATAAGGATTCTTTGATATTGCTTGAAAGAATGAGAAGGACTAGCGCACTTCATCATACCTAAATGATTGACTCCAAACTGTGTCTCAAAGCCGTCTGTTGTTGTGGAATATGGGCAGATTGCCACTCCAGCGTTGTTAATCAGCAAATGAAGAGACTTTTCAGCTTAAATAAAACAAAATAGAGTAACTATTTTAAAGCTCACTTAAGAATGAAATATTTACTCTTTGTTTGTTTTTGGAAAAATATTCTTTAACCATAACTCACTGTTGTAAATCAGTTCAGCAAAATCACAGATGGATTTGGTGTCGGCCAGGTCCAGTTTACAAACCACCACGATGGCGTTCTCCACGTCTCTGCTGATGTCACTGGCTGCCTGCTCAGCCTTCACCGTGTCTCTGCAGGCCAGGATCACTCGAGCGCCTCGGGATTAATGACATGCTTTGTTCCATTATTTGAAAAACTGGTACATTCTTTTGAGCAATTTCAGGGAAATAAAAAAGTCTGGATAGGCCTAAATATCAGATCAAACGGCTATGCAGTCAGATCTAATATATTTCATCTGTGCCTCTAATATGAAAGGAAGGCTCGATGTGTTTTTTCCATAGTGTGTCGATTTGGCAACAGTACCCACCCCGCTTTGCCAGGTCCTTTGCTGTTTCTTTCCCAATCCCGGAGTTTGCTCCAGTCACTATAGCAGTTTTTCCATCTAACCGAATATCGGATGACCAGCTTTTGGTGTAAATCCCTCTGCAAATAATAAATAATAATAAGTAATACTCTTGACAGACAGAAATCATATATTACTATTATGAATATTAAAAGGTAAAAATTTATATGTTTATTATGTATATTTATAATAATCCCTTTACTACTACTACTACTACTACTAAAACATTTATATTAATAATACATATATTATTATATTAATAATCAATAATAATAAATGCTAATATTTAAATATCTATTAAGTTAATTATACTGATTATTAAAAATAAAATAAACATTATAATTATTTATATTATTAATTGCTAATATTTCAAGATATCTTCAGTCAATTATAATTATTATTTAAAATAAAATAAACATCATTATCAATAATAATAATAAATACATTATAATAATATGATAAAATAATATCCTATTATGAAAACTTATACTCTAAGCAATGTCTGAAACGTTGTATTTCGAGCACTTCTCGTGTTTGTTCGCCTCTTCGAGATTAATAGCTTGCTGTATTCCTTAAAGTCGCTTTGGAAAAAAGCATCTGCTAAATTAATAAATGTAAAAGTATTATTACTATTAGGAATAATAAAATGATAATATTTCAATACCTATTAATCAAGTTAAGTATTGACTTACTAGTAATAATAAATTACAATATATTTTCTAATTTCTATTACACAAAAATGTTGCATTAATTAAAAAATAATAATCCAAAATAATATATTTCAATATAATAAATTGAATATACTGATTATTTGAAATTATTATTTTTTTATTCATAAAATTAATTGGGATACTATATATTTCAATCTCTCTCAATCAAGTTAATTATACTGATCAAATAAAAAGCACCTTACCTTAACACGTTCATTTTCTCAAAAGTCTTATTACATGTGAATCAGCAAGAAGGATCTTTTTCAAAGCTTCTCATGATACTGTGTCATAATAAATGCTTGAGTGTCATTTGTACTTGAATAAGTAGGACAAAAAATCCCCTTTCTTTTTACTGAGGTCAGAACGGATTGATCATGTTTTGCATGCAAAATAAATTATTTAGCTTTATATGCCGCATATATTTGAAAGGCCACGCTTCTAAATAAAGCAGTCAATGTGACCCATACTGGCTACACTCACTGAAGATATTCCAGGAAACTCTTACACGAAAGGATCCCCATCGGCAAAATGTTTTACTTGATTTAAAAAAACGTTCCTTCCTTATAACACTAAATCAATAGCTGTATTTTTTGTCAAAGGCACTGCTGTTTTATTTTACATAAACATTCTTAGGCAACCACAGTTGTGAGTGAACCTTAAAATGGCCAAAAACCTACACACACACACACACACACTCACGCACACACACACAACACACACACACACACACACACACACACACACACACACACACACACACACACACACACACACACACACACACACACACACACACACACACACACACACACACACACACACACACACACACACACACACACACACACACACACACACACACACACACACACACACACACCTAAAGTGAGTGAGTGAGTGCTGTTCGATCTTTAATGGTGGGAAACTCAATTTTTCATCTTGGAAAAAAAATCAGGTAGTTTCCAGCCAAGCCAGAGGTGCACCTGTGTCCAAACCATAGACCTGGGGTTCTCCCATCACCTGATAGCACATGATCTGTTTGGACATGACTGTAACATATGAGGATCACTGACACCTTACCAATGACCAAGGGGATATGGAATGATCCATGGCTCTTTTTCAGTGGGCTTCCCCCAGATTATATACAAAAATATAGAGGCTGTCATATTCAATTAGCCAAAATGGAACATTATTAATAAATGAGAGAAAAATCCTAATTAATGAAAATAAATGACACGATTCATTAAGTGCATTTGTGTGTGTTATTTGCACACGCTGTGACTATACACATCACAACATGTAAATAGGAAAATGTTATTTTGTAACTTATTGAGCAGTAGGCTAGCTGGAGCCGTTTACCTCCAGTCTTTGTGCTAAGCTAGGCTAGCGGTGTGTGTGTGTGTGTCAGATAGGGTTATGGCACGCACAGAGATAAAAATGGTATGTATGGACTTATTTAACTCTACGAAGATACGAAGAATAAGCTAAAGTCCCAAAAGGTCGGCGTGTTCCTTTAATCCAGGGGTTTTCAAACAGGGGTCCTCCAGAAAGTTCCAAGGGGTCCCCAGAAAATTTCTGAGAATAAAAAGCAAAAATGGCAGAGGTGGACAAAGTAGGCTACACAACTCCAAGTACTACTGGTCAAATATTACTCTGTTACAAGTGAAAGTTCTAAAAACTGATTTTTACTTGAGTAAAAGTACAGAAGAATTTGTTTTTAAAAGTACTTTTCAAAAGTAAATTTCATTTTTTCATGTCAATGCACTTTTATTAATGTTGCATTGTTGTATAAATGCTCATGGTGGTTTAAGTCAGTAAGTGATGCTCCATCCGACATGCTAGCATACGACTACCTTAAGCTCAGTTCATTACTTGTATAAAAGTTATAAAGCGCTTTACAAAGCTGCTGTCACTTTAAGGACAAATGCGCTGCGGACACTATTTTATAGTCATTATACATATGGCATTATTATAATACTCAAGTAAAGTACAGATACTCAAAAAGTGTAGGCTACTTAAGTCCTGTCCACCTCTGAAAAAATTTAGTTTACTGAACATTATAACGGTTTCATTTCTAAATATTTCTCTACTTTATCGCGATATAGGCCTACATGCTTTCCAGAATTGTATCTTTGCTTTGTATCTTTCCAGTGATTTTTTTCTCACTATAGTCCCCTTCATCTTGCTCACTGGAGTTATATAAGGCAGTATTCTTAAGATTCTTACATGCATTTAAAGTTCGTTGCTTAGCCTATACAAATCATTTTTAGTTGAAAATGTTTTTCTTCGGTTTATACATCCAACATTAAGTAGGCTATATCCTATCCCATAAAATATAGATTTTAGGAAGGGGGTCCCTCATAAAAGGTTAATCATATTTGGGGGTCCTTGGCATCATAAAGTATGAATACCCCTGCATTAAACGATTTTAATTCACGACGTGGAGTCAAATAACCGCCCGACGCGAAGCGGAGGCCTAAATATCACAGCTAGCCGTTGATTATCCCGCTTATACGATGGTAATTTGCCTGCATTGACAACTTAAAGCTGTTATTAATGTTTGCAACGCAATATTGACCGGAAAAGTATGCCTGACGGGTAATTTCGTCAGGCTGCAGGCAGCCCGTTAGCATTCTGTCTGCTTTGAATCAGACAAAAAGTAGTGCGCATGATTACCCTACATTTATGTGAATTAATTATCGAGAGAGAGAGAGAGAGAGAGAGAGAGAGAGAGAGAGAGAGATGCGTAACGTTGGTGTCAGCGCCTCTCTCTATTAACAACGAAGCTGATCGAGTTTAATTATTTATAAATAACGCTGTAAGTTACCTCCCTCTTGCTGTGAAATATATAATGTACAGCAGATTCATTATAGCGAATCTATTTTATTGCTTAAATTCGTGGGGCAACATTGATACGTTTTTCTGTGCTCATGGATTTTTCTGTGTGTCCGACGTCCGAGTGATGTAAGCCTATGTTTGTTTATTAATATAGAACGGTAATTAAACTAACCTGACCTACCTGTGCATTACACGGTTTCTATTACACATCTTCCAGCCAATCAGATTCGAGCATTCAATCAGACCATGATAAAAATATACACACACTTTGATGACCAATTGATATATAAGACTTTAATTTACATGAGATTTATTGATACATTGAATTAATTTATTGAAGTTTAGTTCTTTTTAATTGAAATTACTTTCTTTATTCCAAGTGGTTCCAAACTGCTAGGGGGTCCATGTGAATTTAAGACTTTTTACATCTTTTCTTTTTTGTTTTATTTACATGTTTATAGTGAAATCAAAAGAACATGCATGTAATTTCCACCACATCTCAATATACAGCTGCTATTTAAAAACAGATTAACTTATGCCATTCAAGAATTGTCTAAGATTATTTGTGTAACTTGTTTTACCAGTTTGTCCACAATGTACAATAATTATACATTTCAATAAGATAAATTAATTGCCCTATGACCAAATGCTGAACTGTACACCTGTCACACTCTGAAAGTCAATATTGGTTTGTGTAAGAGCTTATTAGAAAATTATTACAAAACTTGAATTTTTATATTAAGTAGAGCATGATCTCATAAATTGTGGATACATTTTTAATGTGTGGCGAGAACTTTTAAAGTATTTAAAAAAAAAAAGTGTTGTGATGGAAATGACAGTGTTGTGGAAATGACAATGAATTAACGTGAATGTAAAGAAACAGTAGATACAAAAAGTATTCTAAAATATAATAATATAAAAATAGTTTGGAAATAAAATATATTAACTGTTCAAGCAATATTTAGCTTGATTTTTCTTCACTTGTTGTTGATTAAAATTTAAATGTCCAACTTATGCTCTGATGTCACTTAATATTTCCATAGAAACCACCTAAAAAATCTTTTACACAAACTATTTAAAGGGACATTGCTGTGTTGTGGTGGAAATGACAATACTGTGCGACAGCTATATTTTGTATAAAAAGTAATATTGATAGTGGTCTTATATCATTATAATGTATTTATTGAGTTTACTATTGATTAATTCGGGTGCATTAATAGTTACCAGATAAGTCATATTTTTAAACTGTATTTTCATTGTTGAAGTTAAAAAGGTTGTGTGACAAGGAGAAAACAGTGATTTTCACACCTATAAGGAGGTTAAAAAGTATGAAAAAATCATAATGGAAAGGTAGTAAAAAAAATTGGTGGTTTTATTGTTAGTTTGACAAAGAAAGAGGAATATAAAAGAACATACAAGTGATAGATAGATAGATAGATAGATAGATAGATAGATAGATAGATAGATAGATAGATAGATAGATAGATAGATAGATAGATAGATAGATAGATAGAAACCTACATGTTTCTAGAGTCTCTTATTTTTTTCTTTAGTTTGCTCATGGTCTATAGTGCTTCCGAACAATATTTACAGATGAATTATTTACCAAAAATGGTAATTGTACTGAAAAATACATTTTTGTCACAAAAATATCTTCAAATAATATATCAACAAATTGTTTTGACTTTAGTAGCTACAGTTACATACACTGATTTCAATATCATTTCAGACTTTAAAATGTCATGCTTTTATATTTTTCTATTTCGTCACATCTCTACTCTTATTACAATATCAGTCCACCAGATGGCAGGACAATTCAACATTCATTGTCAGTCACCAACATTTTGCCTGAAGGCTCCTTGAGCAGAACCACATTAAAACCAGTCATAACTTCCTGTTTTGGTAGACAGAACTCAACAACAGTTTTCATTGTTTGTTTCAGTTGCCATCCCAGAGTCGTGATTATCCCAATCACTGCTAAACATCCAGCAGCCTTCGGTGGAATTCTCACCTCATATGTGGCTAAACACTGTACTTGTGAGTATATGTTTGCATTGAGCTCTCGACAGCTGGTAGCGATTCCCAGCTATTTATAAAAGCATTATGTTAACATTGGTTTTGCTCGAATACTGAGGTTTTACCGCACATGTGGTTAGTGATGCACAAGCAATAAACACAGCTTATCTCTAAACCAAATAGCTTTCTCATACCATCACACTCATTTAAGGGAAAGATATTGTTTCATACAAACAAGCTTTATTTACAGTAATGGGTGGAGAAAATCACTACTCCTGTATCAGAACATAGATTTTTTTCAATCACCATATACATTAATGATTATGAATAATGTCCGTGATTACATGTTCTGCTCCAGGCACAAAAATGGCACGATAAATAACAAAAAAATGTAAAAAAATATAAACACCACAAATCAATATCCCCTTTTCTCATTTCCATGTTACTAACTTAGTCTGAGATTTAAACCCTAAAACGGTTCTTGCCATGAGGTACGGGACGTTAGCTCAGTTTCAGAGAAGGCCAAGAGAAAAGGACATAGAAAAACATCAAGCTTGTGATGTGGCGGCTACGTTTGTGCTTTCTCTGGCTGTATTATCATCGTCTTTGGCCTGAGTTCGGCTTCTTGTCGCACCAAGCCACTGTTTATTTGAAAGTGAGACATTCTGGAATCAATGTTCATGACTTTTACTGTCATCAGATCATTAGCATCCGCACCAGAGAAATCCTCTCGAAGTTGACAAGTACCTAATTTATATGATATAAATACGTAGGTCAACAAATGCATAGCATTTTTCATGAAATAGCACTCATACGGAGAACATTAATCAATAATAAACATTTTAAAAAGTCCATTCTAGTCCATTAGGAGATGCACCTTTTTTTTTATTTCTGCCAGGACCAGTCGTTAGTCATTTCCTGTACGGGCAGGTGTTTTTCCACATGTCCGTTTGTGCTCTTGGCCTGCGGTGTTGTGCTTGTGTTAGATTTGGGCTCACTTTGAAAGCTGTCCTCATTAGATTCTTCCTGAACCGGGCAGCTGAAGGGTTCGTCTGTCCCGCCGTTGCTGCCCAGTGATGTCTGACTGACGTAGACCACGATGACCTCACCACTGAAGTTCATCACCTGCCCGCTGGAGATAAAAGTAGTGTTGTTGTTTCCTGTCACCTGACCTGACAAAAATAGGCAACGCATCAGAACTGGTGTTAGCGGAAGTTGGCAGAAATAGTACGTAATATTTCCATGAACTAAATATTAATTCCTTTCCTGGAGACAAATTGACACCGGTGTTATTTTAGTACCATTGATAAACTATTATAGTTTTTGTTCATATTTTTAATTGGATTTTATTCATTTATTTTCTGTATTCATTTTTATTTTTTTGTAATTTTAGTACTTCAACTAAACTAATTTTATTTTAGCTAGTTTCTCATTTGGTTATATAATTTACAAACTTTTATGTTAAAGGATTAGTTCACTTTTAAATAAACTTTTGCTGATCATTTACTCACCCCCATGTCATCCAAGATGTCCATGTCTTTCTTTCTTCAGTCGAAAAGAAAAGAAGGCTTCTGATGAAAACATTCAGGATTTTTCTTCATATTATGGACTTCAATGGACCCCAAACGGTTCAAGGTCCAAATGACAGCTTCAGTGAAGCTTCAAAGGGCTTTAAACGATACCAGAAGATGAATAAGGGTCTTATCTAGCGAAACTATTGGAGCGAAAAGTTTTATAAGCACAAATGTTCGCCTCTTGCTCTGTTCTGTGATATACGTACGTAAACGTAATTACGTTGAAAAGGTCACGCTTGTCGTAGGTGGAAGTACCGAGTCAGTGTTTACAAATGTGCGGAACGAGGATTCAAAATCGTCCGATATCGTTGTTTTACCTTTTAACTCCCTTTTTAGTAAACGGCGTTTGACTTATGAGTATGTGCACGATCAACTCGGTAAACACTGACTCGGTAATTCTGCCTACTTCAAGCGTGACCTTTTCAACGTAATTGCGTATTACATGACGTCACGTAAGTATATCACAGAACAGAGCAAGGCAACATTTGTTTTTATATTTTAATGACCGGTTGTTTCGCTAGATAAGACCCTTATTCATCGTCTGGTATCGTTTAAATCCCTTTGCTGCACTGAAACTGTCATTTGGACCTTGAACCGTTTGGGGTCCATTGCAGTCCATAATATGAAGAAAAATCCTGGAATGTTTTCATCAAAAATCTTAATTTCTTTTCAACTGAAGAGAGAAAGACATGGACATTTTTGATGACATGGGGGTGACTAAATGATCAGCAAAAGTTAATTTAAAAGTGAACTAATCATTTAAATGCGATTAATTGTGATTAATCGATTTGACAGCACTATTCAGTTACTGTTTATTTTATTTTAAGTTATGGCATTTTGTATGGTTTTAGATTTGGTTAACAATATTAACCCTGATCAACACTCCTGTAATTTAAACAGGAACATTTTAAAGGCTAAACATTTCGCATATTAATGTAACTATATTATTTAGTCATAAAAGAAAATTGCTTTAGTCTTGCGTGTGAATACACTACATGTTTAATGGTCTACATTACAAACTGGAGGCTAATAATGCCACGTAAGCACTGACATGGCAAAAAAACGGTTTTGTGTCAATCCCTTTTGAGCAACAAAACAGCTTCCTTCCACTTAAAAAAATTCAACATGGGCAGATTATACGGTTCCTTTTTTTTCTCTCCGAATATACACACAGACTATCAATGACTCAGATTTCACACATCTTTTAGTCATTTGCTGCTGGTCCATAATGGACCCAACTCCCACTCTTTGCAGTGGCTGCCTGCCATATTTTCACAGACACGACTTACTGGAATGCACATGACCTGAATGTGCTTGTTCTAATTATTACTACAAGACGTGATGCTTTATTGTATAGTGTTCGGGTTACTGTGTATTTACATAAGAACTTACTGAACAATATTAATGAACTACATGTGTATACATTGTGTAATTCCTCTGCAGAGATGTATAACAGTAGGATGGAATACAAGTAAAACATGCTGTGAACTAACGTTATCGAAATGGAAACATTTATTTAGTCAATAATTGCTTAATATTTTATTGTGGAAAAAGTGATGCATTTTTATCAGAAGTCTGTGATGAATACATTTATAAAGTAGATATTTATTTATTTATTTTAGAGATGCCCCAATGCTAAATTTCTCTGCCGACAGCGATAGCCGATTATTCAGAATGATATCGGCCGATAGTTTCCTTTTTCCAAATAATGCTGCAAACAGCGAACAGCTGCAATACAGGGAACCCTCTCATTTGGTACACTATAAAATATTAGAGGTTACAATTAACAACAAAGGTATTATATTCAGCTGCTATTTATTTTCAGATATAATAATTACACTCCAATAAAAAATGAAATGTTTGTATAAAACTCAGCACATAAGGTAGATTTTATGTAGTAAATGCAGTATATGGTGAGTAAATCAGTGCAATACATCAGGTTATACAATTTCGGCCATCTGTTTCATGATCAAAGCACTGAAACCAAAAGTTTTGCCACACTGCATTTTTGACCCACCATTACTGAGGTCATGACTTCTATCGTTTCCAATCTTTCATCATATCAAGCTGTTTTTGTCCAATTGGAATATAACCGCACGACATTGCTAGCAAATCTGGCATTAAACATGCTAAATGAGTTCAACAGAATCCTGTGTACTGGAATATGAGGCGACAGTTTCAAATACCTCAGATGCTCAGACAATTTTTCATTTGTTTTGTCACTATTTTTTCATGTGTTAATGTCTTACCAGATGTGAGAGCGGCATCTGAGCACTGGTTCTGGTACTCCGCGTCTGGGTCAGACAGTTTGTGGTCCTCACTGTGGATCAGTGAAAGGCCCTGGTCATTAGCGCTGACAGATGACAAAGGAGGAACGGTGGTTGAGTCTATGCTGCAGCAACAAGGTTCGTTCTGTCTATATAGCCCCTCGACCACACCTCGGTCGCTGTAGACACCCCTCATCTCTGACATGGCTTCCTTGCCAGCAGGGCTGCTGTAGTCCAGATAGAGTTCCTGTGAGCGCTGCAGATCCACATAATCGCAGGCGGGCAGGCCGTCCAATGAGCAGCTCTCGCAGAGCAGAGGTTCTTTCAGGCCGATAACCTGCACGTTTCCTTTGGCGTCCCCTGTCCTGCAGGAGCAGCATGACGCCAGGCCCGTGGCGACCAGCTGACTGCAGTCCTCGTTCTCTCCCACCTCTATGGGCTCCTTCATGGAAAGCACACAACTGCAGGAGCTGCCTGACAGGGGGGATGATGGCCCACATCCGGAGTCCACACTGGAGCTGCCCGACGAGGTTTCGGCTCGGTCCTGGTCCTGTTCTTGGGCCGTGTAAGTCGACATTTCTGGCATGGTTAATTCGGTGCTGGGACACATGATCAGGGACTCCGGAGGGGTTCTTTCTTGGCAGATTAAAGGGTGGGTTTGTAGACCGTTTCTACAGCGGTATGAAGTCACATTTTCCTACAAGAAAGTAGGATCGGTAAATCTTTATCTATCGCTAGGTTTTGAAACAAGCTTTCAGATATTATTACTTACCTGTCGATTCCTACTTCCTTTCAGGTTTTGGACACAGGTGCGTAGATTTACTGTTGCGTCAGAGAATAAGCTTTAATCAACAACATAGACAAGAATCTACCACAAAGTGTAGCAAACAAACATGACCCTGAACAAAATTTACCTGAGAGGAAGCTCAGCTTATCTTTGTAGCAAAACAAGAAGAGAACGACCAAAGATACCACGATGATGACTGAGAGGATGGCCACCAGCACCCAGGGTGTCATAACTGTGGAAGTTTAGGAGGTTTACTCATTAGACCGGTCTGTGAAGATTCTGTTATTCAGGTCATCATAGAGGTCTTAGTAAAGTTTGTCTCTTTTGCACAATCACATTTATTGCTTTTGGATGAGAGGCGAAACTGCTTGAGCAACAAAGAAACACATCCAGACTAATCGTACCAGACATTACAGATACCATGAAATTAAAAATGAATATATTTAATCAGTACTTTTAAGAATTTGGTCCATTGACTTCCAAAAGACGCGACATCATTTCACAATATTACTGGTTTTACTCTATTTTTGATAAAATAATTGCAGCTCTGGTGAGTACAAGAGATTTCTTTCAAAAATATAAAAAAATCTTATCAACTCCAAACTTTTGAATGGTAGTATATACATCAATAAATATTGTATATAACCTACCAGGAGAATGGAGTCCACACACTACATCTGTCTCGGCGCTTCCTGGCTGTTTTTCAGTCTTGCTGATAGCTTTACAACTGGAAGAGAATTAAACATATCAATACAGGACATCCCAATAGCCTGGCCACTCGGTTTGATCAGTCCAAATATTCTCTTCTAAGAGCAACCACAAATGAAAGAAAGAAAAGGGCTCCTTCTAGGGGAAGTGGTGGAGAAATTAATCATAATACCACAATGCGGTAAGACTGCGGGGGCTTTAAAAAATGACAGAGCATGCCTGAGACCTTCCCCAGACAAACAACGCCAGTGAGAATAAAGAGCTGTGACTTTGCAAATGAGTCCAGTTAAAGTATAGACCAGCGTGTGTGACTCAGAGGACAGGCATCTTTGCGGCATACACTCCCAAGTGTTTTTATTTCTATTGAGCTGTTATTGTATTGTATCTTTTTAACCTTAAATAGAGAGACAGACTCACTCTGTCCATTCCTTGCAGGATTCGATTGATATAGAATCTGAGAAAAATCCAGGTAGACAAGTCACACAGGAAGCTCTGCCAGTCTCTAGAAAAGAAGAAAGAGTGATAAATTATTATAGATAGAGAGACAGACTTATCACTTACACTCAGACAAGTTAGCACACTTAAAAGCAAATTACAATGTATTATTTTTTATCTAATATAGATAACTTTATTTCCTATTTATTTTTACTTCCTACATGACAGACAGACAAACAGACAGACAGATAGATTAATAGATAGATAGATGGATAGATAGATAGATGATAGATAGATAGATCCTATAATCTACAGAAAGTCATGTGATGCCTTATAATTTTAACTACAGTGTAAATGTCAAGATACTAATGATGGATTATAAACTACAGTGTCCACATTCATTTCTGTGAACTGTATTATGAGGTTCCTTTCCATTTGGCACTAAACCTTGTGTTCAAAACCACAGAGCTGGAACAGCCACTGATTTACTGCACTCTCAATTAAGGGTACACTTCATCTATCTGTAAGGCAAATGATTAATGTCTCCCACTTTAAACTTTTGAATAAACTTACTTAAGAGATAGTTCACCCAAAAATTAAAGTCCTGTCATCATTTGCACACCTTCATGTTTTTTATGTTGTGAACTATCCCTTCATGATTACAGATTCACTAGAATAAAGAATCATTCTCATTTGCCCATAAACCTGCTCCTGATCAAATCTAGAACTCTGTGTAGAGTCACCACAAGCTCTTACCACCGATCATGACTCCTTCTCCTGCAGGACATTTTTTAATGGCCTCACAGTATTCGCAGTTGATCAGAGAGCAGTGGAACCCCTGCTTGCACCGACACGGTTCAGCCGCGGTGGGGTTGTGTGGACGGGTGCGGTTAAATCCTTTACCTGCAGAGGAGGATTGGTGGCAGGTGTTAAAAAAATTATGCAAAATAATCATACTCTTTCTTTACACGCAATATATGACACTGACCCTCATCGCAGTACTTCTGAGGAATACACTTGGTGTCACTGTTCCAGTCCGGCTGGTACTGATCACTGCCGCAATCACGACATATTGTGCTGGAGCTGCCGTCACAATGGTCCAAAACGTATTTTCCTGCATTCGAAGGAAAATCTTGCTCAACTATAGATGTCAAATGGGTTTGCTGTTGTGGTCATTGAAAAGGTCAGTGAATACATATTGCAAAAGATGATATTCAAACATTTTTGGTAGAGGAAGTCATTGTAGGTTATAGTTAATGTGGGTGTGTATAGGCCGCTTCCTCTTTCTCTCATCCTTCTGCTTTTCAAATGGGGAAAAAATGCCGATTTAGACCTGATCTTGTTTTTCCCAGACATTAGCTTCACTCACAGTTATTGTCACCATAAAATGAATGATGAAATGGATTGTTTTTATAGTGTGTTCTCCAAAGTGTAATTAACTAGTCTGTATTAGTGCTCACCTGGTTCACATTTTCTGCAGCATTTCCCATTGTTCTCATACTCGTTCTGTTGGCAGCTGATGGCCAGTCCGGCCTGAAATTAAAAGTTAAACAATAGTTAAACAAACATGATAGCTCTTGTATGATAAAACGCTTGTGATGTTTCTCATTTGCAAGTCACTTTGTATAAAAGCATTTGCTGAATTAATGAATTGATAAATGAACGAACAACACATCAACAGCAACAATGAGAACTACTACTATCATGGTACGACATATTCTAATGAACTCTTTCCACCGCCGACAAAATTGAAATGGTGCCCAAAATATTTTGGACATATTTGCAACATATCAAAAGAAGAATAACAGAGCCTCTGCTTTTAAACAAACAAAGAAAAAAGGTGTTTTATGCTAGCTTAATGCATTCTTTTTCTATCAACACTTGAATGTGGGTAAGTTTCATAAAACATTTTGAGCAAAAATCTTAGAAAAACTTTTTTTAAATTTTTTTATCAAAGACTACGTCCAGATCAATTCAGAACAATGATCAAAACATAGATGGAGTAGATCATGTCCACCAACATCCCCAAAACTTGCACAGTCCTACATTCATTTTGACATTTCCTTCAGTTAACATTAGGCAGTTTTGATTTATATGCTGTTAATGTTGATGATTGCATTATTTTACATATGCATCTGTTTACACATGCTATTGCTTGTTTATGCATCTTCTTCCCATATCTTTTGAATTTGATCAGGAGATTCTGCACTCTTTCAGAATATGTGTCATTTCGCCCCCTACCGTATAACAGTGAAAACACGGAAAGCTGGAAATTTCCGTCAATGGCGGGGAAGCGATGTCTCGTAAATGGCGGAAATTTCCATTAATGGCAGGGAAAGAGTTGATACTTATGCTGCCTTCCCATGCTATCACATGAACACCCCCTCAAGTTAAAAAATTTGGTAACACTTTACAATAAGGTTCATTAGTTAACATTACTATGTTAGTTAACATTAACTAATAGTGAACCTCACTTATAAAGCATTTTTTTATCATTGTTAATGTTATTTCCAACATTTACTAAAACTTTATTAAAATCTTGTTAACATGAGTTAATGCACTGTGAACTAACATGAACTAACCATGAACAGCTGTATTTTTATTAACTAACGTTAACAAAGACTAACAAATGCTGAACAGAGGTGTTGTTCATGGTTAGTTAATGTTAACTAATGCATTAACTCATGTTAACTAATACAACCTTATTGTAAAGAGTTACCAAAAATTTAGACTTCAGAAGTGGGAACTAGGAAATTTCCGATAGCACGTGAAGGCAGCATAAATTACTGTGCAGCTTTGTGAGCCACACAGCCATGAGAGATAGGTAATCAAAATACGAGTAAATCGTGTTAAAATATCAGATCCGATGTCATCATCACAAAAAAATTACAGAGCAATAATAAATATCTTTCTGTTTTATATAACATTTACAAAAGTTTGGGGTCAGTAAGATTTTTTTAAGGAAATTAATACTTCAATTAATTAATACTTCATATATATTTTAATAATGCTGATATTTATTAACATTCTAATATAAAACAAACAGAAATCTTCAATTTTCTAAAAAAAATTCAATTTTCTATAATGAACCAAGGCATCCAGGGGTCATTTGGTCTATGTAAAGTTATTTCCCCCTCAAGTTTGACAAGTTTCATTTTAATTTTGAACAATCCATTTATTATTTAACTATTGTGAAATGGCTTTCTTAAAAAATTTTTTCATCTAATTCTAATACATACCAGTTGGTAATTTCGTAATTGATGCAATGGCATTCATGCATTTTTAAGTGTGGCTCAACCATTCAAATACTTTTTTGGGGTCATTGTACCACTAGTCTGCAGGGTGATACAGTAACTCAAAAACTACACAAAGTTTGGCCTGTTGAAACATTGCCTCTCACGATGAAAATCTCTTTAAGACATAATGATCAGTGGTAAAAGCATCAGGGAATGAAAGAGAGTGGGGGAGTATGTGAATGCGTTTGTGTGTGTACGTGTATGTGTGGGGTATTGCCCAACTCAGAGAAAGAAGAAAACAAGAAAAAAGCAAAACCCACCCACATCCCTCCAGATACCACAAAGGCATTCCACGGTTTAACAGCAGGGCAGAATTAAATGCAATCCTTTAATTCAGTGCAAATCTGAGAAAATCCGGCCGTCACTCATATAAAAGACAATAAAAAAAGAAAACAGTGCCAAGCTCAGCATATGGGCTCTCGGTGGAGTTGGAAAGGACTTGGCTGAAATACTAGGAGCTTCTTAAATAGCTAGAAATAATGCTCAAATTCAACATTTTTTGCACAGCACCGTAAAAAATTAAATGCTTTCAAATCAGCACACTGGCAAGCCCTTATTCTAGACAACATATACAATATATATTTTAAAATGCGAGAAATGAGATGATTTATGAAATATGACTGCTCTCTTTATCTCTCTAAAAAAAGGGCACAACATTTTTCCTATGTGACCAGGATCAATGGATTGATCCATCATCTCAAAAAAATACTTGGGTATCATGGAAATTCATGGGGAAATAATCCTTATCAGATTTGTTGATGACAACAAGCTTTGTCAAAAGAAGTGACTAGTGCAGAAAAATAAGGAAGAAAAACCCAAATTTATTCAAATAATGAAACAGGCTCTTTTACATAACTCAATATTAAACAATGATATTTACTCAGTGTCTTGTGACCTTATCACCTTTCAATTTGAAACTTGCACAATAAATGGAATACTTGAACGTAATCTACTCTTTGTTTCTGTTAAAATGTTGAACATAGTTCAAGATGTGATTCTGAGGGTTTTTCTACCACTGAAGAACCTAAAGGCCTTTTGAGAGATGGATGTGAAAAAAAAACACAGGAAACCAAAGGAATTTTTAGAGTTCATTTCTGATCCTACATTTGAATGTAAGGCTATACTCAGGCAACACAACATATTTTCATTGACTAAATATATAAGATCATGGTCAGTGACGCCCTGAAAAATTACATGTTAGAAAATATGCACCGGACACGTAGGATTTCACCATTTTTAACTGCATGTGTCAAAAGCAGTTCATTCAGTTGCATTGCTTCGCAATCATTCTGTTTATGAATGCAAATAAAAAGAAAACAATAAGCCTGAGGTAACAAACATAAAGCTATGCTGTGCTACTGTACACACAATTTTTTTAAATTACTTTAACAAAATACTTGTCCGTCATCTGAAGAAAATACTTCTCCGTATACAGAAGGTTGAAAGAAGTAAGCACCATTTCCAGAATTAAGTTTCCAGATACTGACATTTTCTTTCATAACTCGACAACCTGGCAAACGCAAGTTCAGGCCTGCGTGTGATGCAACAGAAAACATGTTAAAACTTTTGACCTGATAGGACATTAGATAACTCAGATAGACAACTGAATTAATGAATGAAAATGGGCTTTGACAAAATAAAACGGATCAGTATAATTTGCTCATTTTACAAACCAGAATACAGATGTTGTAAAATTCCAATATTTTCTTAATGTTTACATGGAGGGGAAAAAAACATTTCACTGCATCCTGTTGCCTAATTAAACCAAAAAGGTTATATGTAAATGCAGTTTTTGAGCTGGAGTTTTACACATTTCCTGGAAAAGTAATGATAATTTACATTTGATAAGCATCAAATTTACATTTGGCGGAACAATTCAATGATTCATCTCACACACTTCACACTTATGGTTAAGACGACCATCCAAAAACATGAAAAAAGCAGAATCCTATATTCACAGAGTTCCCCTCAAAGTGTGTAACAATTCAGGGTAAACAGAAATCTGCTCATGTCTGGAAAGTTTGGATGTGTCTCAACATCGTGAGATAATTCGCCTTGCAGCCCTAAAAATGTCTAGGTATGTCACTTTTGGGACAGAGTAGCCTATTAGGGATGGGATATCCAACTAAATTCAGCGAAACGGTTCTTTCGAGCAGAACCGGTTAAAAACAAACGCTTCAAAAAAATTATCATGTCACCGCGTCATTTTAGCTAATTAATGCGTCCCAGTTTGTTGGAGCCATAATTTTAAATGAAATATAATTTACATTTCCATAAACAAATTCATGCCTAGCTAGTACGTCACTGGGGAAAAAATGCTAATTATTAAAACCAAATCGTTTCATGTGCGTGTTGATAACTGTCACACATTTGCATTATTTTATGTGTAAGTTAACATTTCCGCCATTCGGCTACGTACTGTTCACCCTATCAGTCTTACGTTACCGAAACTAGGCATATTATTACCATCTGGACAATTCCATGGACGTATCTGACACGAGAACCGTTTGGGCCGATTCAGTCAGAACCGGTTCTTAAGATCACTGCAAAGGTCCGACTCAAAAGACCGAGTCGTTCACGAATCTTACATCGCTAAAAGTACACAAAACCATCTTCGCAACAAAGTGCTGAAATGAATTGAGTGTAATAAGGCAATTTGGCATGGTATTAAATAGGAAGGGTAGGCTATACCAACAAGTTTAAACAGAGTGCAAAGTAATATTTTCCCGGTCATATTAAATTCCCTGTTAACAATAGTCTAATCCCGTGCAATTCAAAAATAAAGTTTGGTTTATAGGAATCATTTGCAAAAACATACCTGTGTGCATAGAGCAAGAACGAGGTGAGTGATCCATCCTTGAAATATCCAACTAGCTGAAAAAATCACTCTCATTATTCTAAACTTTAAAACACGACTCTAATCTCAGCTTCACTATTGTTGTATTGTCCAGTGATGATCAGCAGACGTCTGTACGCTTTGGGATGAAGCTCCAGACTGTTGTCGTTCATTCCCAGAGAGCATGTCCCATGATGTTCACTCACCCACGCCTCGACTGCTGCTTTCCCCAGTTTCCACTGCACTACAGTCATGTGGAAGTTGCTCAGTTTCTTACACGCTCCTCCCAGTTCTCGTAATCAAAGTAGCTAATCCACATACGATAAATGGGGTATGGTATTAACGTTAATAGCAAGACAATCACGGTTGCACTTTATTTTACAGTATTTGTATTTACAGTGTAGCCTATTTGAAAGTAGCCTACTGGGTAAGATATGGTAACTACATGGGTTAAGGTTAGGTTTAGGTTCAGGGTTAGTTTACCTAATTATTACCCAGTTATACTAATAAGAACATGGGGAACAGTAGCCTAGTGTAAAATAAAGTGCAACCACAATCACTGTCTGTCATTATCGTTCAGTTATGTAGTACTTTAGGTGCGAAGTGCAGTGAAGATTAAATTAATTATACTTTTAAAGTCAAAAGGTAGGCTACCATGAAAACCCCATGAATCAAAAGTGTGTGTACACATCAGAGCTCAGTACTGTATCCTACTATGCAATGCACTTGCCATTCCATTTTCAGTGTGGTGGTGAATGAACCAAAAATAATATCAGCCATGATTTCTGACATGCACTATATTGCCAAATGTTTTGGGACGTCTGCCTTTACATGCACATGAACTTTAATGACATCCCATTCTTAATCCGTAGGGTTTATTATGGAGTTGGCCCAACCTTTGCAGCTATAACAGCTTCAACTCTTCTGGGAAGGCTTTCCACAAGGTTTAGGAGTGTGTTTATGTTTATGGCAATTTGTAACCATTCTTCTAGAAGCACATTTGAGAGGTCAGGCAGTGATGTTGGACGAGAAGGTCTGACTCGCAGTCTCTGCTCAAATTTATCCCAAATGTGTTCTGTTGGGTTGAGGTCAGGACTCTGCAGGCCAGTCAAGTTCCTCCACACCAAACTTGCTCATCCATGTCTTTATGGACCTTGCTTTTTGCACTGGTGCGCAGTCATGTTGGAACAGGAAGGGACCTCTAGAATCCAGTGGCAGCATGATTTACACCACTCCATCCGACACTTTGCATTGCACTTGGTGATGTAAGGCTTGGATACAGCTGTTCGGCCCTGAAACCCATTGAAGCTCTCTACGCACTACAGTATATACGCTCTCTACGCACTTTTCTTGAGCTAATCTGAAGACCACACGAAGTTTGGAGTTCAGTAGCTGTTGACTGTAGCTGTTGAAAGTTGGCAACTTCTCCACAATGTGCGCCTCAGCATGCGCTGACCCCGCTCTGTGATTTTACGTGGACTACCACTTTGTGGCTGAGTTGCTGTTGTTCTCAATTGCTTCCACTGTTATAATACCACTAACAGTTGACCGTGGAATATTTAGTAGTGAGGAAATTTCCCGAATGGATTTATTGCACAGGTCACAACCTATTACGGTACCACGCTTGTATTCACTGAGCTCCTGAGAGCGACCCATTCTTTCACAAATGTGTGTAGAAGCAGTCTGCATGCCTAGGTGCTTGAATTTATACACCTGTGGCCATGGAAGTGATTGAAAAACCTGAATTAAATGATTTGAAGGGGTGTCCCAATACTTTTGGCAATATAGTGTGTATTTCTTGAATCATAATTTGATTGGTCAAACAAATGTTAAAACCTGTTATGCAAAATAGGATTAAATTTTTTAAAATACAATGTAGTAGCCTATACTGCTGTTTAAAAATATGAGAGTGTACAACCCCAAATCAGAAAAAGTTGGGACAGAATGAAAAACGCAAAAAAAGAAAGTGATTTCTAAATTTACTTTGACTTGTATTTCATTGCAGACAATATGAACAAAAATATTTCATATTTTGTCTGATCAACTTCATGTCATTTGTAAATATCCATCCTTTCCTGTCATTCAGACCTGCAACACATTTCAAAAAAATTGGGACAGTAAAGCATTTACCACTTTGTACTGTTGCCATTCCTTTTCACAACACTTAAAAGACGTTTAGGGACTGAAGACACCAAGTGATGAAGTGTTTCAGGTGTAATTTTGTCCCATTCTTCCTGCAAACAAGTCTTAAGGTGGGCAACAGTACCGGGTCTTCGTTGTCGCATTTTGTGCTTCACAATGTGCCACACATTCTCAATTGGAGAAAAGTCGGGACTGCAGGCAGGCCAGTCAAGTACCCGTACCCTCTTCCTCCGCAGCCAGGACTTTGTAATGTGTGCAGAATGTGGTTTTGCATTGTCTTGTTGAATATGCATTGACATCCCTGGAAAAGATGTCTTCTTGAAGGCAGCATATTATGCTCCAAAATCTCTATGTACTTTTCAGCATTAATGGTGCCTTCACAGAAGTGCAAGTTACCATGACAGACCCTGGCTTTTGGACTTGTTGCTGGTAACAGTCTGGATGATCATTTTCTTCTTTGGTCCTGAGCACACGGTGTCCATTCCTCCCAAAAAATACCTGAAATACTGATTCATCTGACCACAGTACACGTTTCCACTGTGTGATGGTCCATCCCAGATGCCTCCGAGCCCAGATAAGTCGACAGTGCTTCTGGACACTGTTAACATAGGGCTTCCTTTTGGCACAGTACAGTTTTAACTGGCATTTGTGGATGTAACTACGTATTGTGGTACTTGACAAAGGTTTGCCAAAGTAGTCCTGAGCCCATGTGGTGATATCGCTTATCGATGAATGACGATTCTTGATGCAGTGCCGCCTGAGGGATCGGAGATCACCATTGCGCCCTTGTCCTTTATGCACTGAAATTCCTCCAGATTCCTTGAATCTTTTAATTATGTTATGCACTGTTGAATGTGAAATATCCAAATCTCTTCCTAATCTCTTCCTTTGAGGAACATTGTTTTTAAACATTTCAAATTTTCTCACGTATTTGTTGGCAAACTGGCAATCCTCGGTCCATCTTTGCTCCTAAAGGATTACACCTTTCTTGGATGCTGCTTTTGTACCAAATCATTATTACAATCACCTGTTGACATCACCTGTTTCAAATCACATCATTATTTAACCATTTTACCTCATTACTAGCCCTAAATTGCTCCTGTCCCAACTTTGTTTTAAATGTGTTGCAGGTCTGAATGACAGGAAAGGATGCATATTTACAAATGACATGAAGTTGACCAGACAAAACATGAAATATTTTGTGTTCATATTGTCTGCAATGAAATACAAGTCAAAGTAAATTTAGAAATCACTACTTTCTTTTTTTATTTGCGTTTATTTGCGTCCATACTGTCCCAACTTTTTCTGATTTGGGGTTGTATACTGTGGAGAATTTAATGAGCAAGTTTGAACATAGCCTCTCTTTTATGGTAAACAGATTAAAAAAAAGACAGCACTACACACATTTTCATCCAATCAAATGCTTGGTTGTGTACATCAACTTCAGTGATGTGCAGGTGTGTGGATATTTTACAATGTTTCAAACAAGGCTTGTCCTGACTGATTTTTATAACGTTTATTAATAAGTTGGTTTAAGTAAATATTTAATTGGACCTATACACCTTGTTTTTAATGTAACAGACATTTTTAATTGAATGCACAAGGCTTGTTATTTTAGTTGTACAATGATGTTTGATACGCTGCTTACTGCAAACTGGTATTTATTACTGAAAATTATTGTTACTCTCATAAATACATTGGTTTGTTGCGCAAACAGGTTATTAATGTTTACTATGACAACTGTCTACACTGTAAATGATATCTGTTGTTTTCACAGTATTATACTGTTTTTTCTCAATAGTTTCTTGCTGTATAAGCTGTGCAGTATGCTACTGTTGATTTTGTTGTTTTCACAGTATGTTACTGTAGATTTTCAACGCATTCTGGCCTTCCCATCTTGCTTTTTATGTTTTACTGTGTTTTGTAAGTTTGTATTTTAGGATCATTTTTGATACATTAATTGTTCACTGATTTTAATTATAAATTGTTCATTAGTCTTGTTTTAAAACAGATTTGTATTGTTGTATTAGATGTCATTATTAATATTACTTATGTATTGTTAAAAAATTACTTAAGGCTTCAATTGTTTATTTCTCATCAACAGTTGAAATAACACTTTTACAGGTTTTCTACATATTCTACAGGTTATACAGTAGCACTATAAAATAAATTAAGATTACATTTCATAACTGTATAAAACTATACAGTATTATTACAAATCAATGGTGTAATACTGTACTTTAACATGGTAAAATTACAGTAAATTGTACAGTATGCTTAACACTACTGTAGTTATTGTTACAGAATTTTTACTGTTGAATGAAATACAGCAACTACTGGATAATCGTTGCCAGTAAGTTACTGTTAATTTGATAATCTTTTTTTTTTTTTACAGTGTAGGTTCCTGCTTTTTACATTAATTTCAGTAAATAAAACTTAATTTCCTCTGCAAAATGCACATTAACCTCAAACTAATACCGGAAATATTCAAGAGTTACCTAAATCCTGTTTCTGACAGCCCCGTAGAACATGTAACTACTAAGGAAACTAAGAATTGCAAAACTATCTGGTCCAGGACCACAAAACCAATCTGGAGAAAAAAAGTGCAGAGGAATAAGATAAAGTTAAATGATTAATGTTTCAGATTAAACTAATGGTCCACTAGTGTGTGGCCTCTGAGCAGAAGGACACTCTATTTAATGTTAAAATGTGAATTGTTTGCCTGTAATTCTTATCTTGCTTTAACTGTCAACTCATAATTGCTCACTTGGCATCTGTCTGAGTGGGTAAATGGGGCAGACAGCCATGCTTTCAGTACATAGGTGGGGGTGTTGAAAGATTGCCAGAAGTTTCACTAATTCACCATCCTCTCGCTTTCAAGCACAAAGCTGCTGTGTCTGTTCCTTTAAGCCATTGCTGCCTGCTTTGAATAACAGTCATCAGTAAAGCTCAAGGGCATGTTTTGGCATCCATGCGCTCTCCTCCATGCACCTACCCTACCATCCCACATGCAAATCAGGTGGGTGTCCTCAATTCCTGGAGGCTTTTCAAAGCTGCTATGTCAGGCAGTTGTAGAGATGTCATAATAGATCAATTGTTCTAGTCTGAAAACAAAAACAACGCTCAATCAACCCTACCTGATGTGAACATGTTATTATTTCTTAACTCAAATTCAGTGTGATATTTTTTAGGGGGCATAGCCCAAAAAAAGTAAGGGTGATGCATGGTATCCTGATATTATAATGAAGAAAAAAAGTCTAATTTAAGGAAAATGCTTAAAAAAGAAATCCGTAAAAAGTAGTTTGGCATAATCTTTCATCATTTTGAGAGAGAAAAAAAGCTTCACTGCTTTTTAAAAACCTTCCCACCAAATAAAAGCTGCGTGTGCAACCAATATAAAAGCAAACAACAGGAAATGACATCACTGACAGGGCATCTTCAGACCCTCATGGCTGTGTCAAGGTCAGTAAGCCTCTTAAAATATAAGTAAATATGGAAGCGATTACCACAACATGTCATATTTTGGTTAGCCATAATTGACAAACTCACAATTATTACATAAAATGTCAAAATTATGATATAGTAAAAATTATGCGATGAATCAAGAACTTATAAGCTAAAAGTTGAAAATGACCGTAATTATGACAAGTCAACTGTCTAATTATGAGTCAATTATGACGTTGACATTGTCATCTCATCTTGACTCCTTATAATTCTACTTTTTTTGTCAATTGATTTTTTTCTCATGGTGTATATTTTTAATCTCATAATGAAATCTTATAAATTCCATCTTTTATGCCATAATTATGATTTACCAATGCATGATTCTTTTTCTAATGTGGTGGAAAAGGGCTTCCGCATATTTGTCATTGAGCCACAATGTTTTACCATGTTCTCTGCTTTAACCAGAGCCATCGCTTACATTAACTCCATTCCCAGGGCCAAGCGAGTCCAGGCCAGTCTGCCTTATCAACCAGCGAATAAATATAATTGATATTTTTGTTGTGGTGGGGTAAAATGCATCCTCCCACCAGTAAAATATATTTTTGATTCTCTCACAAATATGCCAGTGTTTTTAAGCTTTCGGAGAGGAACCCAGGCTGAACCTGGCAATCTCCAAATCCCTTCGCTTCATAATTTGCCATCAAAGTGGTCGCATATTGGCCAACACTCAAAGCCTTTTAGTTCCTGCTTGCTGTCTTATGCACTCAGTCAACAGCACAACAGGAATAAAAACACGGAGAGGCAAAATGTTCCCGTGGTTTTAGGCAGCCACTCTCTCCGGGTTTGGAAATGTTCCTGACGTCTGACTCACAATTCTCTTCAACTCTTGCCCTGCTCTCATGAGTAACTTATCCCTGCTGATGAAATTTCCATATACTACAGTACATCAGCTGCAAATCATGCGCAGGTCACCCCGTGCTAAAGAAAATATTTTATGCAAATACAAGCGTTTTTTTAGTTGTTTTTTTTTACTATTAATTGCAAGAAAGAAAGTTATGCTTGTGATAAGGGTAAACACAAAAGTTAAAGATTAAAATTAATATGCAAATTTTGTTCTCCTTCAGTAAATAAATGACTACACAAAGGCTTCTATAGAATCCAGCCAGTATTTTCTCCCGCCAACTGCTGACCATGTGATCAAGAGGCCCTTGAACTTTGAAACCTTTTCTCCAAATGTGCAAAAAAAACAAGCCCACGTCTTTGTAGTTCACTTTTTTTGTGTGTTTGGTTTTCAAGGCCATGCGTTTATTGTAGTAACACCTGTCGAAGTTTAAAATATGCGGCACAATTCAGTTGCATTACGGGACATGCTGTGTATAAACTGATATGAACCTCTTAAGTCAGATAACACGAGGAACAAACATTGTGCTACTGATTTGCTGTATCAGAAGTACTTAAGTGCAGATTTATTATGATTGTCGTCAAGCCAGATGTCCCGAGAAAGCATAGAATTATCTAAAAGAGACTTCAAGAGACAACACACAGAATCAGAAGTACATAAGTACACAAGTGGTCTTCGCTTTTTATTTATTTTATGACACGAATGTTCAAATATACATGATATTGGGTACTGTTCTCTCAGTTTCACTGTATTTTACAGTTATTTACTGTTTGAGCATATCCAAAATAAGAGAAACAAAACCCCGGACAATTTTACACACTTATAGAAAATGTTCTCCAGAGTCACAGCAACACATAAAAGACAACAGGACAAGGAAGGAATCATTGTTTTGATTTCATAAAGTTCACATTGTCAAAAGAACAAAACAAATGTAGTGATGTAAATAAGCCTCTGAAATAAAATCAAAATCAAATAAAAAAGGAAAACATTGAAACATGAGTGCAAATTTCTTTGGAGGCTGGAATAAATTTAAGACATAAATATGTTAAAAATACAGCCTATCAAATCAGAGACGAACAAAAGAAAGGCAGACGATTGACTTCAAGTAGGAGATCCCAGAAAGTGGAGGATCATGGGAAACACCCAAGCAGCTCTCATTTCTTTCTCTGGAAAACATTAGCCAGCATGGCACCTGAGGTGGTCAGCTGGCCCATCTTACTTAGAAACTTGGTTTTCGCATCCTCGCCCACGAGACTCGCTGCAATAGAGATGGACCTGAAAGGGGACAGCACAGCATTCAAGGGTTAGAAGAACATCTAGCAACTATTCAAGGTTTGTTTAAAGATTTTTCACTGTAGTTTTTGATTAGTAATAAAACCCATTTTGTTCAGTTAGAGAATAGACACTACAATTAAAAACTGAACATCTCTGCTCAATACAGTGCGAGTGAGCTGAACGAAAGTCGCAGCACAAACGCTGCAGGAGTCAGATTTCATTCCTCATGAGAGCGAAGAGCTGAACTGAGCACGGCATACATTCACGGCGCGCGTTCATGCCTATGGAAGCTTAACTAATAGGAATTCATTGAAAATTTGAAACACTCACGCGCCGTGCGTTTTTACATTCTGTGAGTGAGATCCCACCCCTGTGGGTGGGTTGATTACATGTGGCACTAGCTCCTACTACTGGCTGTAGTCTTTAGCCTCTGGCCAAAAATAAAATACATAATTCTCGTCTCAGGGGGATATGAGGGGGGAAAAGTACGATAATTCGAATATACAACCGGGTTTCTACTGATACAAAGCTTAATGCTAAATCGCTGAAGTAACCCTTTAAGCACCGGGCGCTGAGAGGGACAAATTGGCAAAGATGATACATCCTGGCCACCCAGCGTTTGAGTGTTACACCGTGTCCTAACCAGATGTGACACGTCACCCTAACCTAACCTTGTCCTAACCAGCCACAACAGAAACTGTTATGAGCGATAGGGAATTCAAATTTCTTCGACTTTGTGGCTGGAACAACATACAAAGTATGACAATGTCAGGTGCTGATTATGTGCTTTAATTAGTTGTGTGTGACTTTTATAGCCATACTAAAAGCAACAATTGGACAATTCTCCTCACATCTTGGAAATAAGTGTATTCTATGACAAATATTGTTAAAATGATGTAATATTTATGAATTTGATTATGTACTTATTCGTTGTCCAGTGCGCTTCAGAGAAAGTACCGCCCACAGGCTCTTCTGATTGGCTGTGATTTGTCATGTCTCATAGTAGTGTTGCGTCTGGTGTGGACTAGTGTTGTCACATTTGCATCCTCACTCTCTGGGCCCTATTTTAACGATCTGAGTGCATGGTCTAAAGCGCACGGCACAAGTGCACTTAGGGCGTGGCCGAATCCACTTTTGCTAGTTTAACGACGGAAAAATGGTCGGTACGCCCGGGCGCATGGTCCAAAAGGGTTGTCCCTACTCTTTTGATGAGTAATAGGTGTGTTTTTGGGCATAACGTGCAACAAACCAATCAGAGTCTCCAATTCCCCTTAAGAGCCAGTTGCGCTCGTGCCATGGCGGATTGGCTATTTACATGACGGAATTTGCAAGCGTAAAAAATTAACGCTTCGCTAGCAAGGAAGTGGATCTGCTCGTCATAACTGCAAATAGGTAGGCTAAATCTGATACATACAATGACTATTGATTATGACATGTAAAAGATTATTATTGTGTACATAAAATGTCTACATTTTAATCCCCTATGAGACATAAATTAATTTAGTCTAGAAGGCACCAAATTCAAAAATAATTTCACATTTCTACTACATAAATGACCCAGTTTAAATACAGATTCATCTTCCCAGCGCTGAAGTACCTCTTTAAATATGAAAAATTAAAGGTAAAAGATAACAATTCCCAGAATGCACTTTGCTGCCCTACTCTAGGCACGGCTACTGGATTACTGGATCACTTACCCACTGCATTAATTTTCATAAAATCATTTCAGTTAGAGACACTAAAATTAAAATCTGAACGTGAGCCGATTGAGTGTCACGGCACAAACGCAGCAGGAGTCAGATTACATTCATCACATGAGTTGAGGTAAGCGCGGGATTCGCGGCCGCATACATTCAAAGCGCGTGTTCAGTCTGGTGAATTTTCAGTTCATGTCTTTGGAAGCTTAATTTGAAAAGTTGAAACACTCACTTTGCTCAGCACCGCTCCGTTAACATGAATCTCCGCAGCTCCCCGAGCCGAGTGCTGTGAGTGCGATGTTGTAAAACATGCGGAAATAGCGCCCACTGCTGGCTGTAGTCTTCAGCCTCTGGACAAAAAATCCTCCAATGACGCAAAATGACGATATTTGCATCGTCGGAGGATTTTTTCCAGAAATAAAATACATAATTCTCTCGTCACAGGAGGATATGAGTGGGGAAAGTATGATAATTTGAATATACTCCCAGCTTTCTACTGGTACAAAGCTTAAAGGTGCACTATGTGACTTTTCCGTCCGCTAGAGGGCGCCTATTCAAAACAAAGGTGTAGTTTGATGATGCCACGTTTGAGCGTAGAATCTTGGGACATGTGGTCTTCACCTCACAGCCGGTGGGGAAGAATCCGGACAGGACTCGGACAGAAATCATGTTCATGGATGCAGTTATTAACGTTACTGTAATATGAAGCAGAGCAGGACCGAGTGTTGAGGGAGCTGAGCAAGGCCGCTGGAGCGACTGTTAAGCAACACACAACTCGCGAGCAGCGGGACTTTTATTATGAAGGGACACGCAGTCGCCGGCGCGATTTCTGCTTCTCCGGTCATGAGTATGAGGTAACGCAGCTCTGTTTATCATATTAGATACATTTGAGTATGTTTAAAATTATGTTATGACGCTACTTAGTGCATTCGCGCTGCGGCTGCTGTGACACTTGTTGCACACTGCAGTGAGAGTAAAGCGTTTCTGCCAAATAAAACCGGAAACCGAGGTTAAAGCAGATATGACGCAATTGACAGGCGACTCCCTTAAACGTCCCGGTTCCTTGGTTAAAATAGCAATTTTCTCACAATGTACAATTGTTGGTCAATGGCACAGTCTATTTCAGTTGCCTCAAAATAGCAACGCACCAACAATGCACCTGAACACACCTCGTTTTCAGACCAACACACCCATGGGTGCATGAATTGGCACAAATGCATATATTGTTATTTAAAAAACGTGGCGCTGGACGTGAAAATGATAACTGCGTCGGGTTGAAACTAGCAAAAAGTTCACTCACTCACTCACTCACTCACTCACTCACTCACTCACTCACTCACTCACTCACTCACTCACTCACTCACTCACTCACTCACTCACTCACTCACTCACTCACTCACTCACTCACTCACTCACTCACTCACTCACCACCACTCACTCACCACTCACCACCACTCACTCACCACCACTCACTCACTCACTCCACCACTCACTCACCACTCACCACTCACTCACTCACCACCACTCCACTCACTCACCACTCCACTCACTCACTCACTCACTCACTCACCACTCACTCACTCACCACCACTCACTCACCACTCACTCACCACCACTCACTCACTCACCACTCACTCACCACTCACTCACTCACCACCACCACTCACTCACTCACCACTCACCACCACTCACCACCACTCACTCACCACTCACTCACTCACTCACTCACTCACTCACTCACTCACTCACTCACTCCTGTGAGAGGCAGATTTAACTGATGTATCATGAGTTCTCGTGACAGTCGAAATGATAGACTTCACTGCAGTTATAAAGTTCAAACATTTATAAATATCTCACAGAGGCATGGAACAAAACCGCTGGAAGCGTTGCTAAGACACGACCGTCAAATTAAGACGACAAGTGCTGTTTACGATCAAGCCACATCTTTAAGTTAAAGGTTTTAAAGAGTGCCACACGTGTTCGCAAGCTGGGTAAGTTTAATTTTAGAAACCCATATTTAGTAAGAGTCCTTAGCAAGCAAAAATCTGACAGTACATACCCTCTCACTTCTTCACTACATCGAGAGTCATTCAACTCTTCAAAATTGCACACTTAAGCAAATAAAAATCAATTTCCTGCATATTGTTTTACCTTTTATGTAAGAAAAAAAAGCCCAAATAGGAATGGAAAAATTAGACAAATAAGTGAATTTAGCTTTACACAGATGCTTAAAGTGTAATACGAAGCTGCCGTGCCATTGGCCCACAGGCACAGCATGAATGAAGCGGGTTTGCTATAATCATGTGGCTAAGCCAGTGGCCTGCAATGCCTGAAGGGAACTATCCTAGCAGCGGAGAGACTGAGTCAAACCCAAGCTGAACGCAAACAGATAAATTAAGGAAATTAGCATGCGTAAAGCCTTCCTGAGGACTGTTAGATTGAAGAGGTGCACTTGAGAAGTGTTGTGAAATTCGTTTGTTTTTACACTGCTACTGAATGAGCACACTTGTTCGCTTGTTACTTTTTGTGGCCAGGGATTATTTAGACTGAAGCAGGAGAAGTAGACACTGTATTTCTAGATTTTCCCCTTACATGTAGTGATTTGTGGCTGTTTACAGTAAATAAGGTGGTGAGCCAACTATGAATAAATGAAAGAGTGTGTCTTCTCACCCTTGTGCCTCTCCAATGCCTTTGTTCTCCACCTTTATTTCACACTCCTTTATCATGGAACTGAGAATAACCTGAAGGACAAACGGGAAAAGGAGGATGTATTCTTAGAGCACTGCTGGGAAGTCTGACATACACGCAGACACAAGCACATCAGCTGGACATTACTAGGCAAAGGAAATTAAATAAATAGAAATTGGGTTATATGACATGCAGCGAGAAAAAAACAACAACTAAAAAAAACTTTAAGATGACAAGACTAGACCAGGCTAAGGAAAGAGACAACCTTATGGGTCTGTATTTAATTAGGACTTATGGGTGGCTGCTGTAGTAATGTCATGTAGACACGAAAAAGAAACAATTTAGGACATTTTTGAAATGTTTGATGTAATACCTCATGCTCTGGTGAGAGCTGCTCCATATCTGTCCTTAAACACCTCAGTCCAGGGAGGAAATGATTCACCATAAGTTCTTCAGAAATAACTGAATCCCCAGAGTTAAGAAAAGGCAATGCCAAACATACCTGTAAAAGACACACGTCTTTCCCTTCCACGGTTCAATATGTGTAGTTGATTAACAATTATTATTTGTTGACAAAAATAATTTCTTTATAATATAATTAATATTTATAATTATAAAATAAAAATATCAATATGAATATAATACATAATAATAACACATAACATATAATAGGATACGAAAATAAAATGCATTTTCATGACTATAACCAAAACCAAAAATTGCTCAAATGAATTTAATTCTTTGATAAACACAACAGCACAAAAATACTAAAACCAAAATAAAACCAGAAAATACTGAAAAAACTAAGCTACACTAAAACCAAGTTAGAGTAAAACAAGTAAATAAATACATTAAATTAAATCTAATTTAAAACTATAACAAACCTGTTATTCTATGAAAAGTTTCATTAATTATGATATACCAATTACTTATTTTGAATAAAAGACATTTAAATCACATATCAATATTTCATGTGAAATAAAATTATATCCATAATGCTGAAAATATTATGATTTTTTTCACATTTGCTAAAAGTAGTAAAACTATAATACAACTGTAATTAGGGCTGTTAATCTATCAAAGTTTAATTAAATTAAATACATTTATTATTTTGAACATGTGACAATTAAAATCACATATGTGACCCTGGACCATAAAACCATAGGGGTCAATTCTGAATAAATAAGCTTTCCATTGATGTATGGTTTGTTAGGATAAGACAATATTTGGCCGAGATACAACTATTTGAAAATCTGGAATCTGAGGGTGCAAACTAAATTAAATATTGAGAAAATCGCCTTTAAAGTTGTCCAAATGAAGTCCTTAGCAATGCATATTACTACTAATAATAAATTTTTATATATTTATGGTAGGAGATTTACAGAATATCTTCATGGAACATGGACTGTACCAGGAACAACATTCAGCACACATAATATACACATACTGCACAGAATACACATATTATTGGTCACATAAATAGACACACGAAGATGGCATCAACAACAAAAATTTTAATTATGCATTTTTTTACCATTATGTAAATTCAGCGCTCTTATAGCTGAGAGTACAAAACATTTCCCTAGGTGTGATTAATATCCTAATGATTTTTGGCATCATTTTTTTTTTTTTATAATTTTGACCCATACAATGTATTGTTGGCTATTGCCACAAATATACCTGTGAACTTTGGTTTTGTGTTTCCAAATGAATGAAACAACAGCCAGTCATGTGTTAAAATATCAATTATGGGTATCTGCTTAAAGCTTCATGACTGATGCACCTCTAATAGAGACCAAACTGAAACAATGACCACCACAAAACTTGATATAAACTGAATCGTTAGAAATCTGCACTGTTTAACCCCTAACAACTACCCATAATGACTTGCACTTTTACAGTGAATACATACCAGTATACAGTCCACTGATTCAGACTCAACCTCATATTGATCATGTTGCAAAACCTCAAAACACAGACAGGACGAGGTTTTAGAAAACTGCCTGGGGGGCAAGCCACTGCTACAGGGGGGTCTCAACCGTGGCACAGCGCAAAAAAATAAAATGAAACAGAAAGATGGGAGGGAGAACAAGACAAAGGAGCATCTGCAAAGGCATGTATGCTGGGAATCCTGACCAAAGGGCTGGGCTAGGCTCTCTTCACTCAAACTAACAACATCACAGAGCGTTAAACGACAAATTCCGCCATCCACCCTGCAATTTAGAGTACAAATATGGCTGAGGTTTATTTTCTTTCTTTTCCTGCCAGCGGGATATGCAAACATTTTCACAACGTTGAAGCTCTCAGAAGAAAAGAAAGAGTGAGAATGCAAATCCAGCTATGTAGGAGACTCGTGTCCAGTTTAAATAGTTGACCATCGCTCAAAAATGCAAACGCAGAGAGAAAGTGGCCACACAGATTGTGTGTTCAGTATCTGTTATTAAGTTGAAACTGGAGGTAAGACTGTGGTTATACTGTGCAAGCTGCCATACGCCACAAAATCAGAAGAGAAACCAGAGAAAAATGGATTCTCCTCCCAAACATCAGCAGTGGAGGTGTACAGTCCAATTCCACTGTCTATCTGTTTTCAATTTGTATTCAAAATGTTCCCTTTAAGAGAAAATCAGCTTCTGGAAATTTTGGAACTGCAAACCACTAGGGCATTACAGAGGCGCAAAACGATACAAAAAATAAAACTAAAAAGCTTGATTGATATGTTAAAAAAAGCCTCAAATAGTTAGCCAAACAATTGCCCACAGTGTTCATGGACTGTCTGATGTATACTTTTCCCCAAAACAGCAAGGGTTTGGCAAAATGGCAAGCAACAATTTGATTGGCTGGGATTCCCGCAAATCTGAAGTAGTATCGATGTAAAGTATGATTTTGTCAGCACAGCAATTTTTGAGACAAGAATTACCTGCAAAGTGGACCAGACTTCATGCTAATAGTCAAAACCATGCTATGTGAGACAAACTGAAAGGTGATTAGCAGTCAAAACTAGTCAAAACAGACAGAACCGAGTCTAACTTAGAAGTGACCTCTCTTTAATGTGATTATAAAGGATACAACAGCAGGATAAGGCGCTGTACGCCTCAAACAGTTGAGTGGCAATGTCAATTCTTTTACTCTCCACAGTCTGCTGGTTGTTGCACAAAGCCAGTTTGTGCAAATGAGGAAGAACAACTGAGGAAAAAAAAACATTATCAAAAAAATCTTCTGCCACACTAATGTGTGTGCACAGTCACAGAAGGATGACAGTACTGTTTTCATCACATTACAACATGCTATTGTGTCTTTCTCTGTGCAAATAGTGAAAACCTTTGCATAAGCATGCAATTCTTTCTTTAGTGAATATATAGTGAAGACACTCACATTCATCTCTGAAGCGCGGCTCTGCGTTGGGTCCTACTCTTCCAAATGTTTTGATAATTTCCATGTGCAAAGAATGCTGGTCCTGATACTGGGGGTCTTCCAGAAAAGAGGCCAGCTGCATTTTCACTCTCTCTAGCAGCTAATAAACACACACACACATATTACACACAAAAACAATACAAAATACATCTCTATAGCATCTCTATAGTGTTTACAAATATATAATTACATTTTAGCTAAATGTGTACATTTTTTAAATACATTATTTGACAAAGTCACCTCTGATAACAGACCACTCTAAATTGTAATGTAGACACATGAACCTTCTTTAAAGCTGCTTTGAAACGTTATGTATTGTGAAAAGCGCTACACAAATAAATGTGAATTGAATAGTGACAATAACTATTTATTGGATATTTAATTTAATTAGTTTTATTATACATATAACACATCAGGCATAACATTATGACCTAATATTCCTAATATTGTGTTGGTCTCTCTTTTGCTGCCAAAACAGCCCTGACCCATCGAGGCATGGACTCCACTAGACCCCTGAAGGTGTGGTATCTGGCACCAAGATGTTAGCAGCAGATCCTTTAAGTCCTGTAAATTGCGAGGTGGGGCCTCCATGGATTGGATTTTGTGGATGTTCAGCACATCCCACAGATGCTCGATTGAGATCTGGGGAATTTGGAGGCCAAGTCAACACCTCAAACTCGTGCTCCTCAAACCATTCCTGAACCATTTTTGCCTTATGGCAGGGTGCATTATCCTGCTGAAAAAGCCAACAGCCACCAGGGAATACCATTTCCATGAAAGGGTGTACATGGTCTGCAACAATGCTTAGAACAATGCCCAAAACATCACTGCCTCTGCCGGCTTGTCTTCTTCCCATGGTGCATCCTGGTGCCGTGTTCTCCCCAGGAAAGCGATGCACATGCACACGTCTGGCCATCCATGTGATGTAAAAGAAAATGTGATTCATCAGACCAGGCCACCTTCTTGCTTTTCTTTGTGATCCAGTCCAGTAGGTTGTCTGTTTGATCGGTCCACATGGGCCATCCTTCGCTCCCCACGTGAATCAATGAGCCTTGGCCACCCCTGTCGCCGGTTCACTTACTGCTCCTTCCTTGGATCACTTATGATAGATACTGACCACTTCAGACCGGGAACACCCCACACAAGAGCTGCAGTTTTGGAGATGCTCTGACCCAGTCGTCTAGCCATCACAATTTGGCCCTTATCAAACTCGCTGAAATCCTAAAGCTTGTCCAGTTTTCCCGCTACTAACACATCAACAAAATGTTAACTTGCTGCCTAATATATCCCACCCACTAACAGATGCCGTGATGAAGAGATAATCAGTGTGGTCATAATGTTATTCCTGAACAGTGTATGTAAATAAGACCTTTCCTACTGTAAGCTACAGTGCTAATTAATATTTATTTTATATTTTTCATATATTTGTTTTTGCTGTAAATTAAAGCTCAAACTATTTATTGACAAATGGCAACACTTTTTAAGGTCCCATTAATTAACTTTAGTAAATGAAAATACAACTGTTCATTTTTTGTAAATGTTAATTGCAACATTAAATTATTAAAATCTAACAGAAGTATTTTTCATTGTTAGTTCATGTTAACTGCAACAACTTTTGTTTATGGTCCAATTCTTACTATTAACTTGTTGTTTATTAGCATGCATATAGGATATTGGGTGTTCATTGGTACAGCACATATTAATGCTTTATTCTGCATGACCATATTCTACATCCCTTAATCCTACCCAATACCTAAAACTACCTTATTAAGCAGTAATGAGTTTATTGAGACAAATGGGAACTTAGTGTAAAGTGTTACCCATAATATGTAATATATAAATAACCAAATATATCTATTTTAAAAAATATAGCAACTTTAATATTTTAAAAGTGACAAATATATGTGGGGTGTCTTTAACATGGAAGACTTTTACCTCTTTTTGCGTTACAGTTTCCATAATTGTTCCGAAGGCAGGTATTGTTGATATCCTCACTGAGCTGAAAACAGAAAATCCGTCACTATACATCCAAAAGAAACCATTTACTTCCCCACTAAAATGATAAAAGATGCATGAATGGAACAGAACAATGAGATGCCAATCACTTGATGGAATATGTGGTAAGCAAGATGATTAATGTCACATGATCATTCCCATGTCAGTATGAAAACCAAAACAGAAACAAACAGACAACAAACATCTAAACCCACTGAAACCCCCCCCCCAGAAAAAAACAAAACAAAAATCCAACTAAGAGAATGCGGAGGAGACAGGATATTTGGTTTTTAAAAGGTCTCATAGCTGCGGTTAACTCACAATTCAGGACCACTGCACAAGGTAATAAGGGCCGGAGCTACTCGCTTGTCAATTAAGGCTTCACTCATGCCTCGAAGAATCAGCTGCAAACCAGTCAGATGCAAAAGAGAGACGGGGGGGTCAAACACAAATGGCCAAGAACCTAGCTTGGGAGGGGGTGGTAGAGAAGACTGTAATACTAGGGGCCTTGGGAGAAAGTGACTGGCAGCCAAACATGCCACGGGCTACATGGATGGACAGATGGGTTGACTGAAACAATTAATGCACTGTGGAAAGCAGGTAGCTTCTTCAAGCGTGCAGTGGTTAGTGAAACCTGAATGAAGGATGTTAGTACATAAACAAAATAAGCACTGTCTCTCAAGCCTTGGTTTCATCAGGAGAGCCAGATATACAACTTCACAATGACATAACAACAGCATAAATTACAAATGGTGTACATACAAGGAATCGCTATATTAGCTGAAATTAATAATGGTTGATTTCAAGAATAAACATATGTCTGGGCCAAATTTCTACCTCAAAAAAAGAAAAAAAAGTGTATTTTTAGATTTATTTGCATTATGACATTATATTCATTGCCATTAAGCATACTTATCCATCTGCTGGTTAGTAGCCTATTATTATAATGCAAATAAACTCTCATAATGAGAAAAAATACAGAGAATTTATTTTAACGTATTTAAATGTTTATTTTAATTATTTTAATGTAATATAAAATTTCATGTATCAATTTTAAATTCATGAATAAATATCTGTCTGGGCCATATTTCAACCTCACAATAAAATAATAAAAAAAGATTAAAAAAGAAAGAAATGATTATTATATATTTTTTTATTTACTGCGTTTTGCTTTCATTACAGTTTTTATAATGAAATTTTCACATAATTGTAATAAGAATTTGAGGGAAAATGTGGTTCATTGTGATAGAAATTATAAAATCACAATGCAAAAAATGATTGCGTTTGTTATAGGCAAGTAAAATATCATTCCAGATTTTAGTGTGAAAAAGGACCCAGACATTTCATTAAATAATAATAATAATGTGCTATTATCCTGACATTCATTTTTATTAAATAATTCAAAACCCATCTCTTGGCACAGTTAGGTGGTACTCAATGGGGGAGAGGCTAGGGGTGTGGCCTCCTGAGAAAACCAAGGCGGAGGGAGGTGCATGGATGAAGGAGGCAGGAGACTTACATTTCAGGATCACTGGAGAGAGTGATAAGTGCTGGAACAACTCTCTGAGCTACTAGAGTTTCATTCACCCCCTTCACCAACAGCTGATTGGTCAGAGCAGGGGTGATGTCACACAGGATGCATGGAAAGAGCGAGCACAGTGTCATGGAACACCGCAGAGAGAAAGAGAAAAAAAGAACACAAAAAAGAAACAACGGTAACAAACTAAAAAAAAAAACAGCGCAGACATACAGCAAAAAACATGACAGAAGCCCAAGAAGGCGCTACACAGATGAATTAAATAAAAATAAGGACTAAAAAGGCCAGGCAAATTTTACTTAAAGCTACAATCACAGATGAGGAGAAGGGGGTTTCTCAGATGGAAGAGTTTAACAACACTCCTCGAACCTTTACTATGGACTTACACGGGGTGGGTGAAATGTGGGGGTTTGTTACGTAATTTTTGTATGGCAATAGCAAGCGTGCTGTGGTGCAAAAGACGTACGGATGCTTTAAAGCTGCAACAACTTCAAAAACATGTAAACATTCAGTGATTTGACAGGTAACAGGGATGACAAGGCACAAGGGGGCCCTAGAGGGAGTGTGGAAAGGCCTGAAAGTACATATTTACCACCTCACACCAACCATCAACATTTTTAAATACATGATATTACAGCTAATTTGAATTAAAAACAAAGCATTAGGTGATAAAACTAATCATTTGACTGGCCTGGAGGAAGGTAAATGTCTTTAAATATAAACTTAAGGCATTGGAAGTATTTTTTAACTGTATGCTATATAAAAATTGTGAATTGAATTGGAAGAAGGGCTTACCTCGAACATGCGTGCAGCGGTGCAGCGTACCAGTGCAGATGTATGGACCACTCCATACCAAAGCACCGTCAGAAGAAGCTCATGATACGCTGGGTTTGCCCTGGAGACAAGAAGTGTTTCAGTAGGTAATCACCAAATGACAGTTGATGATCCTACTAAACCTGATCTTCTAGTCAGTTAGATTGCCATTAGCATGAAACGTGCTGGTGACAGTGGAAAGGATAAGGGAGTTTAACACATTGGGATATGTTATGTTTGCGCTACACAGCTTAAAATATTATTGTCGGTTTATAAAGGGCTCAACTTCAATAATGGATCGAGTGTGTGAGTTATTCGGGCAAGTTGATTGAACTGTTAATTAACATGCCGGGTCAGAAGGAAGTCTTTGTGCCTAGCAAATGTAAACATTTGCTTTTATCAAATATTTAGAACTGCTTGTCAACCCTTAAAACGTCAATATTTATATTACAAATAAGTTTATATTAACTTAAATATTTAATAATATCTAACTGACTAATGAAGATTAAGCTTTGTCTAAATTGCAAGAATGACTTATGATTAGTGAGAGAAAAATTACAAACCAATCTGAAATGTTTGGCAATGTATACCATCATTTTCCAGTAAAAGCTCTAGGGAATTTCTTGGAGAACTGTACAATGTCCAGCTGTTATTGCAAATGTTATTTGTAATCATTTTTAATAATAATTTTAAATCTGTGAAATAGTAAAAACATTTTTTTTAAGTGCCTAAACATTGTGTAATAAATAATATATTTTTAATTATTTTAAAACGATGAAACCATTAAATATAATTATTAATGCAAATGTGTAAAAAATGTATTTATAAAATGCTTTAAAAATTTGAAATATTAAGCTATACATTTTAAAGCTGCAGTCTGTATGTTTTGCCTCTGTCGCCATCTTTGTTTAAAACCTGCAATTACAGTTATTTGTGGTATTATCTTCTTTATGTGGGTTGTGCATCGATTAATCTAATGTTTTTAGGAGAATGTGTGGCTGTCACCACTCCGGTGTGGATACTGTACTTCAGAGTCACAGATTCCATGTCTTGGAAGTTTGACCAAAATAACATTTTAAAATAAAAATAAAAATTGTTAATGTTAACAACATCAGCCTTGCGTGACTATGTGTATTTAGTGTGTATTAGTGTTACCTGTAGATTTCAATTTCTGTACAGTCTAATCTTTTGCTTTTGACTATGGGTGAATCTCCAGTTGTCACTGAAGATTGTTGTTTGGACCTTTCTGGATTACAATCCGCCAAGTTTAATTATTCTAGCTGCTGTGAGAAAAAGCTATAAATGATCCACCACCTGCAGCATCCTCACATGCGGCCTACTAGCCCGGACTCCTTTACGTACACAGACGTGGTATAATGATGCAAAGACGAAAGTGTCAAGCTCATATTTCCCATGGAAACCTATCAGTACCAGTCATATTATTACAAGCTTACCGTTGTGAATCGGGCTACGGTAAGCATGTAGTTTTGAACACTGGTTGGTTATGTACTTGCTCAAAAATTGATTTTGGTTCATTTGGTTCACACAAAAAATTTACGGATTGCAGCTTTACTTAAAGTAGCTGTGAAGTAGCTTGGTGCACCAATACAAGAATTATGAATTACATTAATTACTTTTTTTGTACTTTTTAGAGCTTGACGGGCCCTGGTTACAGAAAAACAGCACCTTTTGTGTTCCTTGGAAGAAATAAAATCCTATGGGTTTGGAATAGCATAAGTGTGAGTAATGGCAATTGCAACATTTGTGTGAGCTACTCCTTTCAAATGGATGAATTCCATTTAATTAATTTCCAGTGAAAGATTCTTTCAATAGTGGGGTAATGACTCTAGTGAGCAAGTCAATTTACATCATCTTAAAGGAATTACAGCTTCAGATGAGCTCATGCAGAAAGACATCCTGGCTGTAGAGTTAACATCGCTGACGGACACTCACCCCAGTTCTACAAATGAAGCCTTTAGACTGTCAAGAGGAGCATGGGAGAGAGATAGGGTGGTCATGACATCCTCAAGAAAGCCCACCAAGAGTTTACGGTCCTCCTCCTGAAACAAATAACTTCATCAGAGAGAGGCTTTCCTGAATTATAACATCATATATCAGGCGTAGTGACACTCCTACCTGATTGTAGCATGTCAGGACTCCGGTTGCATAGATTGGCACTGTAGCCTTGGTAAGGATGCCGTTCCCTGCGGTGGCGTCTACAGGATAGAACCCTTTGTTACAATCTCTAAACTTATATAACAGAACACTCAGTTCTATATACAGTTAGATGGGACATAAGAGTTAATTGAATTCATCTGGTAATAAATCTGAAAGACTAAGACCATTAAAATGATACAACATCATGCCCAGTTTTGTTGGCAGATACTTAACCATAGACTTGTTTTAACTCAACAAACATTCAAAGAATGAAAGAAAAAGCTCCATTTTCAAATCCCATGAAGAGTAAAAACACATATCTGACACACAAGTCTCCAGCTTGGGAAAGAGATATAGAGACTAAGAGTATGTGTTCTCTTCCCAGCCCCTCCTGACAGCAGGGGTGTTATTCTTGGTTAACTGTACAGTCACTCACCCACATTCTCCTCAGATAGCCGCAAGATTTCTTGGAATTGAGGTTTTACCTTCAAAAATGAGAGGAAAACAACACCTAAATTAAACTGGAACTGTTGAACGATGTAACTGAGCCAGACTATTTGCAGCACAAATTTAGCTACTTCACTTTTCAAAATCAAGAAAAAAAGTATTGTGAAAAAAAAAAGGTGCTACAGAGATTACTATATGGAAAACATGACCTGCCCTACCTTGGTGTTAGTAAAGATTTTCCCAAATGTTCGACATAATCTCCAGAAAAACCTAGAAAACTCGTGCACGCAGGTGGATGAGGTGACGTTGATGCGTCCTACAATCTCTATTATCTGTGGTAGACTGTGGAGAGAAGCCAAAATTAGGTCCAGTTCAAATGTAGGTGAAGTAAGCCATTTATATGCAAAGTGACCTTACAACAAGGTCTCATTTATTAACATAACATTAGTGAATGCATTAACTAACATGAAATAACAGAGCAAAGTGTCTTTTGGTTTTACTTATAAATGATGTAGCACAAAAATAAGCTTTGGATTATGAATACTAACAGTATAGCAAAAGATCAAGGAAAACTCTTTTTATGAACACATATGCATGCCGTTTAACGCTCTAGAACGTCTGAGGTGTGGCCTGGTGGTGGTGCACATGCTCTGACATGAGTGGGTGACCTGAGTTCCTGTCTCCACCTTCAATAAAATGTCAAAAGAGGCCAACAACCAGAGGTCAAAAGGCGTAAGAGTGTGCGTGAGACATCCACTCACAACTGGTTGACCACCCAGAGCAAACTCTCCCATCCTGTAGTTCCTTCATGCTGGAGCTGATGATCATATAACTGCAGCAGGACTGCCAACTGCTCTCGGCTGCCCACGATGGTGGCCACGTCCTGCAACGGGGATACTGGCCGCGGGAATCGGGTCACTGCAGGGTCACATGCAAGCGCACACACACACACAGAACCAGACTTTTAAACCAGGAGTACACCAAAAAAGCATAACTGTGCAAATCATCTGACACGGCCGCAGTGCGTAAATGAAAGAGCACTTTGATAGTGAGCCCAAAACCAGAGAGCAACCTCAACATGGCAGGAACCCTACAGTTACACTGAGTCAGGCGCCAGGTCTGCATCGCTAAACGTGGTTTGACTGAGAATGTTAGTGAAAAACGCGTGCGTGTGCGTGCACATGTTGACGTTGGCCGACCCTCACCCTCAATAGGAGGCACGTCGCCCTGTAGGTTGGCTCGGCTGGTGAAGGGAGCGTTCTGAAGAAGCACCGCATACAGAGACGGGATGAGGGACTGAAGTGCTGACAGATACATATGCAGCTTATGTTCATCTAGACCATATTCACCCTGCTGGAGAGAAAGAGAAAGAGAAAGAGAAAGAGAGAGAGAGAGAGAGAGAGAGAGAGAGAGAGAGAGAGAGAGAGAGAGAGAGAGAGAGAGAGAGAGAGAGAGAGAGAGAGAGAGAGAGAGAGAGAGAGAGAGAGAGAGAGAGAGAGAGAGAGAGAGAGAGAGAGAGAGAGAGAGAGAGAGAGAGAGAGAGAGAGGAATTTAGGAATTAAATAACTGAAGGGAGCTAAAACAGTGTCTGTAGTGTACGTCTGTAAACGTTTTGCTAACTTTATGGGGACAAAAAATATTTAAACATTTAAACATCCCCAGAAGAACGGCAAACCTGGCCAAATCTTGAAGTTTGAACAAAATGAAGACTTGATTCTTAAGTCAACTGTAGAAAGAATATTTGACTGTAACAATTCAACAATTCAACAAAGATTCCATTCTGAAGATTCAAATATACAATACCATTGAAAAGTTTGGGGTTGGGCTGTTGTAAAAATAGTAATATTGTGAAATATTATTACAAGTTAAAAGAACTATTGCTATTTTAGTATATTTTATATTCCTGTGATGGCAAAGCTACATTTTCAGCATCATAACTCCAGTTTTCAGAGTCACATGATCCTTCAGAAATTATTCCAATATGCTGATTAGCTGCTCAATAAACATTTATCATTATCAATGTCAAAAACATTTGTGCTGCTTAATATTTTTGTGGAAACCATGATATATTATTTTCAGCTAGGTCGATATTAGGGATGGTAAAACATGGTACTCGCGGTAAATCAAGAAAACCAGATTTATACAATAAGACAGAGAGATATATAACAATGATTCGTTTTCTGTCTATGAATGTATAATATGAATGCTCACCTGTCTAAAAAAATACATAATATATTAAAGCGTCTTTGGTGTTTCCATGGTTTCTACAAAATAAAACTGAGGGTAACACGTGTTTGATGTCATTGATAGGCGACACATTGACATGATCTATGTCCTGGTTAAAATGACTTATTTCTCTGGATTTTAAAACATTCTTGGAAACATTTGGGATAATATAAGTACACAATACAACAAAATATATAACGTTGTTCTAGTGGTTTTTGGATATTTGAATCCAAAAATTTTACATATTGTACCTTTAATATCATTGCTAATTAAAAGTATTAAATCTTACTAAATCTTTATTAATTCTAAATAAATTGTATAAATATGCAATTCAGAAAATATTGAAATTATTCAATCTCAAGATTCAAATATAACAGAATGGAAAATTTGATTCTAAATATTCAATTATAAAATATTGAAATGATTCTATTCTAAAAAAAATTAAATAGATTAAAAAAATTATATGTAAAAGATATGATAAGTTGAGTTTAAGTATTCATTTAAAACAAAAAGATTCAAAAGATTCTACTGTAAAGATTAAATGAAAAAGATTAAGATTAAATTCTAAAAAGATTAAAAGATTCATTAAAAAAATTAAGATAAATAAAGATTTTTAAAACCATTAAAAATAGGCTAAGAATAAACATGCTAAAGAAACAATGTGGAACGGCGGACCCCAAAAAGATGTAATTGTGTGTGAGTGAGTGTGTGTGTGCTTGTTTTCACCTTGAGCAGCTTCTCGATGCGTGTGAGGAGGGAGGGGATGAGCTGGGACTGTAAATTACCCAGTTCTGTGCACCAGGCAGCGAAGGCAGGAATGAACACTTGGTGGGTGGCACTGACCACCCTTTCTGACGGGTCACCCAGAGACAACAGCATCAGCTCAAAGCCCTGTAACACAGCCATATACAAAACAAAGCACACATACATAAGAAAATACTAGTAAAATTACTGTAAAAACTGGATTATGCAACACAAAAGTAGCACACACCTGTGAGTATTTGTCTGGATCATCGATATAGGCCATTATAATGCCTAAACTTTTCACCACAGCCTCTCGGACCATATCAGCTTTATCTTCCGCCAACATTTGCTGAAGCATGGACAGAACCAGGGAGCTTCGGATCTCTTTCTGCAGACACACACAGACATATTTGTATTGCCATGCCAGTTCTGATCATGCCATACATATTTTTTTGTATACTGCTGTTTAGTTAAATCATAAAATGTTTCTACTCATGAGTTAGTGAGTAAACATCAGACACCCCATTATAGACAGGAGCATTCAAAGGCAAAGAAGGCACAACGCCAACAATCAGAACCGGTTGAGCCAAATCAGTCCAGATATATTCATAGCACTAAATGAACAGTCCGCCAAGCGTTCCAACCGTAACTCTATGATGTACAGCCACTGTAAACAAACAGCATTCCTCATAGCAACACACACGTGTGATCAAAGTGAACATAAATGTAAACAGAGTTTGCACTGTGTGGATTTTGTCGGTTTGATTATTTGATAACTATTATTTGATTATTTCAACGTGCTCTTGCTTGACTACGTCTAGAGTTTAGCGATCACTAACTGTGAGATTGTTGAAAGGTGGCCCAGTTAGACAGCTTTTATATTTAGGAGGAACAGAGTCTCTTACGGGTAAATAAGGGGCCAGGGCTCCACATGCTTCCGCCACCAGAAGTCTTCTCTCTGGATACTTGTGGTTGATCTGAGCAAGAGAAACACACATGCAACACAGACATACACAGACAGCACAAGACACAACATGGCAACGTCAGTTCCAGCACTGACCGCAGGACTGCATACCCACCCATACCCTCTGTAAACCACATTAGCTCATATTTTTCAGTGTTAAACTCTGAAATTGTTTCCTGAGCGGAAATAGGTTTCCATGTGGGGAGTTGTGAATGTCCTGTACTTATGAGAGAGTTTACTTAAAACTAACAGTAAACAAGGGGATGTGTACCAAGCCATGGAATCTTGAAATATTAAAAAAATTCAATAAATATTTGATTACTACATTTTCCCCCACAGGAATCTAACAGCTAAAGCCTTAAAAGAGTAAAAGATTTTATTCAAAAGGTTCAAGAATAAACTTTCACTAAATATTTATTTCTAATCTAAAAAATGGTTAAATATTCCATTATAAAGATTCCATTCTAAATAGATTATAAAGATTACATTCTAAAACCAACTGCTCTCTCCACCACGTTGTTTTAAAGATGAATAGATTTATAAAAAAGATTTATTAAGCTAAAACATTAATAAAAAAAAAATGAATTCTAAAGTTTAAATGATTCCATTCTAATATGGAATATATCATGGAACATAACATCAATATTGGCAAAGACGCCATTCTAAAAGGGATTCAAAGATTCCATTGTTCCATTATTCCACGCTTTTAACGCCATGCTAGCATCGGGCTATTTACATGGCAAACAAAAGGTCAACATTACAATCCACTTTATATCCATATTATTATAAAACATTTCAACATGACATAAAAACAGAAACTCTAAAATACATGTGTGTGATACATTCTGAAATATTCCATGTAAACATGTTTCTGAATAAAAGCGTTTTCTGGAGGTATCATACAAATTACTGTCCAACAGAATATGTTTAACAGTCAAAAGAAACAGTAGCTTATTTTGCCACTGCAACTTCCATATGCAAAGGATTCCTTAGGATTGGCTAACCTCACATTTGAAAACTATTGTATAAACTGTCTTTTATCAGTGTGGCCAAGCTGCCAGAGTGTTTAAGCTCATATGTTGTAACACAGAGTATGCCTACACAATTAAATAGAACATCCTTCCTTAAGGAAAATGTCTTTTCTTAAAGGGTTCATGAGAAATCATATTTACCTTGATCTTTTGACATATAAGAGGACTTTTTACAATTAAAGCATCTTGCATGTCCTTCTAATTATAACCTAAGCATTTTATCAAGCTACCGAAACTGCTCGTTTTGATATTGAAGGATACTTGATGTCACACTGGCAAATACATTTGCATATGACTGCCTCCTGTTATTAATTACACACCCTCACGTTGTTCAAAACCTGCAAGACTTTCATTCATCTACGGAAGACAAATGAAGATCTTTTTGATGAAATCTGAGAGCTTCCCCTCCCTCCATTGACAGCTTCGCAGCTACCACTTTGACGCTTCAAAAAGTTCATAAAGAGATCGTAAAACAAACCCATATGAATTGAGTGGATTAATCAAAATGTTCTGAAAAGACACGATCGCTCTATATGATGAACATATTGAATTTAGGTTATTATTTGCATTTAAACAATGATAAGCGAACATAAACAAAAGTTCAACCGAACCTGCTTGACGCGTGAGAACAAACCTCATGTGAAAGCTCAAACATGCTGTATAACACATGAGAATAAACCCTAATGGGTTCTCACATGTCAAGCGAACATGCTTTGAGCTTCCGTTTACCACAACTGATGTGTGCGTTGATTAAATGTTTTTTTGTGAATACAAGCCTTAATTAAATCTGTTCAGTGTATAAACTGATCGTGTCTCTTCAGAAACTTTGCACTAAACTACTCGACTCAAATAGATTAGTTTTACGATCTCTTTATGAACTTTTTGAATTGTCAAAGTGGAAGTTGAAGGGAGAGAAAGCTCTCAGATTTCATTAAAAATGTCTTAATTTGTGTTCCGAATATAAACCAAAGTCTTACGGGTTTGGAACGCAATGAGGTTGAGTAAAGGATGACAATTTTCATTTTTGGGTGAACTATCCCTTTAACAGCTACCATTTGCCCATTGCCGTCAGTTAGAAACCTGGGTGTGCTCTTTGATACCAATCTTTCTTTTGAAAGCCACGTTTCTAGCATCTGTAAAACGGCATTCTTCCATCTTATCTAAATATCTAAATTACGGAACATTCTTTCAATGCAAAATGCTGAACAGTTAGTTCATGCGTTCATGACCTCAAGGCTAGATTATTGTAATGCTCTACTGGGTGGCTGCCCTGCTCGCTTAATAAATAAACTGCAGCTGGTCCAAAACACAGCAGCTCGAGTTCTTACTAGAACCAGGAAGTATGACCATATTAGCCCGGTTCGGTCAACACTGGACTGGCTCCCAATTAAATATCGGTCGATCCTTTTCCCATTTAGCACCTAAACTGTGGAACAGTCTTCCTAGCAGTGTTCGGGAAGACACATTCTGTCAGTTTAAATCTAGACTAAAAACACATCTCTTGGCATACTACTATGGCATACACATAGAATATTATCAATTTTTATGATTCAAATCAGTTAAATGATTGTAAGGCTGCATTAACTAGGTCAGCCGGAACCAGGAACACTTCCCATAACACCTGATGTATTCGTTACATCATAAAAATAATGGCATCTACGCTGTTGTTAGTCTCTCTGTTTATCCCGAGGTTTATTGTAGTCATCCTGATCCGGGCCGTATCCAGATCAAATGGTGGACCTGCACCTAGACACGACCGACAAAGCCCTGTCAAATAGACTCTACCCTGTAAAAGCCTTGTCATCACGACATACAGCGGCACTGATCCTCAACAAACCCGTCTCCTGTGTGATGACTCCGATCTTCAACCAGATGGAACTGGACAAATATTCGAAATATTCTGATCCAATAGGACTTCTGACATGTAATGTTGCCTAAATCATAATCATACACTGTTTGTTCGTCGGCCAGAGGAGAACTGGGACCCCGACTGAGCCTGGTTTCTCCCAAGGTTTTATTTCTCCATTCTGTCACCTGATGGAGTTTTGAATCCATGACACTCTGTTGCCTTTGACTTTTGGCTTGCTTAGTTGGGGACACTAAATATTCAACTATATTACTGATCTGCCCACATTGACATTATATGATAATTGAACTCTGTTTTGCAAAGTTTCCTGTTATCACTGTGAAGCTGATTTGAAACAATCAGCATTGTATAAAGCGCTATATAAATAAAGGTGACTTGACTTGAAAAGCGAACAGAACAAATGAAAGAGTGAAGGAACGTTTGCTTTGACACATCCCGTTTAAACAGCTTGTTTGCATCTCTGTTACAGACTTAAGAATGATCCCAGCATATTTCAATGCTATCCTGGAACGCATCGAAGGATTAAATGTTCGTTCGGAGCATTTTGTTTTGTAAACGAGGCAGTGTAATCGAGAGTTCACAAAGAAAATTTTGTTGAAAGGTGAAGTGGCAAGAACTGTATCGGATCTGACAGCAGCTACATCGCAAACTGTAAGTTAATGATTTCATGCTTTGTCTGTAAATGCCACATATATTTGCTTTATTAACATTGTAATTGAACATTATAAGGAACATATTAAAATATTAACAAAATCCATGTCATGATCCCTTTAACAGGTGGGAAGTTTTTATGTGGTGAGAATGTATACACGAGTACAGAACTAACCTGTTCCCAGCACTGTGGCAGGAGTTCGGCTTCCACCCGAGTGGGACCCACATGGCGAGCGAACGCCACACACCCGGTCAGAATCATCTGCCTGAAGAGGAACATTACAGCAGAATGTTATCAGACTCGAATTGAAAGCGACATCGGTCAGTGTACACATGCGCAGATGCCCGAACGCGCACACACCTCTGCTCATCGTCAGGTCTCTTGATAAGATTAAAGAGGATGTGCAGAAGCTGGTCTCTTTCTTTGGGCTCGGGATGTAGGCAGGCCGTACACAGAATGAGAGGAATCAACTCCTGTGGACACACACATGAAACGTAGGTCAAATAATATGCGCTGTACAGGGAAATAAACATATTCATGCACCTGCTGAGAAACAGAGAAGGGAACTTCGGCAAGCAGGCATTTGAGGATACAGGGGAAGCTACTCTACTGAAGAAACACCTTCACCACAAAGGAGAGAGTCTACTAAGTCACTAAAATCACAGCCCCAACTAGGGCCGGGCGATATATATATATATATATATATTGGATATTCACCACATTTGCAATGATTTTGTTGGTTTTAGAATTTTAAGAAACACTGAAACATACTGAAATGATTTTTAGGAGGTCATTTTCCAAAAAAACTATCATTAGACTAGTTTCGGAATCATTCCTTATCTCATGTTTAACAAGTACAATTATTTTAAAAATGTGCATGTCATTTTTATTATTATTTGTATTAAATAATTAGTAAAAGACATTGATAAGCATACTAACAAAATGCATTAAAAAATTAAAAAATATATAATATACATAATTCCCAGTATTTTTCTTGGATTTTCTATGTTTCCATCTGGATAAAGATATTTATATATTATATTATATATTTATATAGATATATTGTATTCGCTGATATTCAAGTTATTTTATAGAGATCACTCACAAAGAGTACTTTCAAGCCAAAGAAATTGTTTAGTACTGAGCAAAAAAGGTTGACTGTACATTTGCATGATGTTCCCATTATTTTTTAAGATTTTATTAATTTTCATGAGCTTTATTAGGCTTGGAAATCAGCATATATGCTTTTAAATAGCATATATCCAGGTCCATGGAAACCATGTGTGTCAGTGCATATAAATGAAATGAATTTAATATAATCATTCTCTTTGTTCATTTAATGCAAAGCAATTTGGCAAAATAGCTTGATAATTTAACCAAATTTTACAGCTGTATAATGACAGTTTAGTTTAAATGAAGATTCTTTAAAAACCTTTTAAGCCATTTCAGAGAAAATTATTCAAACATTTTACTGAATAATGTCAAAAGGCTCAAAATGGTTGACATTATTACATTATATCGCCTAGTCCTAGCACTAACACCTATCTGTGTCATCATGTGTGCATGTGGATGTGTACAAATGTTAGCCATTTAGCCATGTTAACCTGTGGTGGTTGTTTACCATAACAGCGAGACGCAGTTGCGAAAAGGAAACCTCACCAGCACAACAGATATCACATTACAGAACAGGCAGTGTGCCCTTGGTACACGTCTCACGGCCAAACAGCGGTTACTAGCCCTGTTTTTCACGCGGATCCAGAATAGAAATAACAGATCAGAATTCACAAGGAGATTGTGACGGGCACAGAAGTGTTTATTTTCTCTAGATTTATCTCATCTTGAGACGTGACTGTGGGTAGACATCAGCCTCAAACAGTCACTTTACAGTGAAAGATAGTTAAGCAAATATGCGGCAAGACTGCAGGCTGTTTGACGGCGTGCTTGTTTGTTTGGACGGCCCTTTCAATACACCCGCTTCTGTCACCTGCCAAGAGTTAAAAATCATTTTAATCAGATGTTATGAAACTAAGGCCTGGTCTGTAGGAGACGGCAGTGAGTCGTTTCATGAGTAGTGACTCTGTGTGAGAATGTGGCATTCTGAGGAAGCGGTGTGCAGCGTCTCCAGCACCTGGAGAAGAGCTTTCAACAGAGACACATTTATGAAGTATTTTATTTGGCTCTGGCCCAAAGCGAAAGCATGTAAATGTGTGAGTGGAAGCCGTGGAAGAGCTACTGGAAAAAGATGAACACTTACAGTCAGTACAACAAAAAGCAAGCATCAAGAATGGGAAAAGCGTTGTTATTTCGACCAATAAATAAATGCACACACAAATTTGGGCCTGGTTATAAATATAGAGGACTTGTCCAAGAAAAACTGCCTTTTTATGTAAAAAAAAAACAAAAAAAACAATACCATCACACTGCATTAGTAAATAAATATCAAATAAATGATTCTAGTAGGTTTTGACACTTTGACTAATGAATGTACTATTTTTCCCAGACTTTCAGTTCTTTTGTAATTCTTAAATTTTTTTTACAAAAATAAATAAATAATATATATATATATATAAATATATATATATATATAAATATATATATATATATATATATATATATATATATATATATATATATATATATATATATATATATATATATATATAAATATATATATAAATATATATATATATATATATATATATATATATATATATATATATATATATATAAATATATATATATATATATATATATATATATATATAGTTATAAGAGTGAACAAGCTTTTATAATTAATAAAATGTTTTCGTTTAATAAGTTCTAAATAAACAAAATGTCTTTGTGATGCTTTTCGTTCTAAGTGTTCAAAAGTTCAGGATCAGTAAGATTTTTTATGTTTTTAAAAGAAGCATCATTTTTCAGAATTCAGTGTCACATGATCTTTCGGAAATTCTAATATGCAAATGTTCTGCTCAAGAAACATTTATTATTATTATCAATGTTGAAAACAGTTGTGTACAATTATTTTTTTATGATTCTTTGATGAAGAGAAAGTTTAAAAGAACAGCGTTTATTTGAAATAGAATCTTTTGTAACATTAAAAATGTCTTTACTGTCACTTTTGACTGATTTAATGTATCCTTGCTGTATAAAAGTATACATTTTTTTAATTTCTTTCCAAAAAAATTGAAAACCTTTGAACAGTAGTGTTTTCAGTAACAGTAGAATTTACCAAAAACTTTTGAAGTGTTGTCTATAATGTTACTAAAGCTTTCTATTCTATCTTTCTATATATTAATAGTAAAACTTTAAATTGTACATTTAAAATTTTTACTTTTTTGTATTTTTAAATCAATAAACGGCAGTGTGTATTTATACACATGCATATATGTATGAATACATATGATTCTAGAGGGTTCCCACACCAAAAAGATTTTCATGAATTTTCCCTGACTTTCCATTCTTTTGTAAGTTTTAAACATAATTTTATATATTGTTGTTATAAGTGTATATGGCTTTAAAATTAACAAATAAATAAAATCTCTATTTGTGATGCATTTTGCTAAAAAAAGAAGAAGCATGCTTATTATTTCTAATAATTTCGATATTTTTAAACTAATGACATTTGTACATATGGTTGAAGTATCCAAATACTTTTTGGGCCCTGTTGCTACAAAAAAATGTGAACAATAAATCTGTTCGGAGCACAGAAGAAAAAAAAAAAAGTTAACAAGTACTCGCAAGTTTAGATTCCTTGTCATTGTTTCCCATAGAAAAACTTGTATTTATATATGCAAATCTGCATCTCTACCATAAGCCTGCATTGACTCATGAACCCAATCTTGAATACAAAGGAAATCAACTGCTACATATGATAATTGCCAGCAGAAAGCAAAGAGGACCAATCAGAAATGCACCCACATATGAAACAACACACCAGGCATAGCTCTGCAAGAAGAGTTTTGGACTGTTGCAAACACACAATGTAATGGCTGGGGTACCTGATGGCTTATCTGTTTTACGTGGTAATCAATAACTTGAATAGCCTTTAATTCCGAAAGACTTTATCTTTACAATAAAGCTTTTGTAGGTGTACAGATGACCAGAATTATATTGCAAGGCAGGTGTTCCAGCAGCTCCTGATTAGTAATTGTTCTGCACCAGATGAGGGGGAAAAACTGAGGGTGTGGCGGAGTGTGAGTGTGCCTGAATTCAAGGAAGAAGGTTATGAAGCTAACAGAATTAACAGGCAAAGCTCAAAGTCCAGTTTAGACGAGAACAGGGAGATCGCTTGCTCCTTGTGTGGTGTTTGTTTTCACTCAACTTCAGCCTGGAAAGCATCCAATTTGTCTTAAACTGTCACCTGGCATCCGTAAAACAGAACTGCCCTATGCAAATCAGAGGGGCCCGAAGGGGGAAATGCTGTGGAACTAGCTTGGTAAACACCTTTGGATCTGCTCTCAGCAGATGTGAAATGTGTGCATGTACCTGTTTTTTTTTCTCTTTTCTTTTAAAGTTTAGTCATTCAAACCAAATCCTCTCTTTAACAGGGAGGCAAAGAAATCAATTTAAACTCAGACAAGGTTTCACCATCAGCTGAGAGGCAGCCATTATTACAGCAGCCTGAAGCACAGAAATGTTCCATTGCCTTGGCTTTCAAAGTTCATTTGAAATCTCTATTTAGTGTAGTTACTCACTATAATTCAGATTGGATATATTTACCATTGTATATATATATATATATATATATATATATATATATATATATATATATATATATATAGCAACTGTAAACAACTAAGAGTTGGGCTAATGAATTATATTTATTTGAAAAATTGCATATTTTGATTTTTAACAATTTTATTGTAACATTTTACAACAAGGTTTCTTTTGTGGGGGTATTGGTCTTATTGGTTTATTTAAAGGGCAATTGAATTATTAAAGGATTAAAAGGGATTTAAGGAAATAAAGAAAAAGAAATAAGAACAATAAAAGCTCCAGTTCTATTTATGAAGTAAATATGTCTGCCTAAAATGTAAAAATGCTAAACGTTTCTTGTTATGTCAAATTCAGCTATGATTTACATAAATGTCATATTTTCAATTCAAAACGGTAAATTTCAATGCCAAGTAGTTTGCATCACTCGATACTGCTAAATGTTTTTATCGTAAAACAGTTGTCAAATATTAAATGTTTAGCTACTCTTATCTTACGATGCACTCTTACACTGCTATAACTTAAGGGTCGTGTTGGAATTCGCACTAACAGTAAACCCCGCCTACTTTGATTTGATTGGCCATCTCACTCATTCTGACAGTGACGAGCGCTGTTAGACAGCTGAGGCAGACCAGCCTAAAAACTAAACATTTGACTTTTGTCATCCTAGCAACGAACAGAGCGGTGTGTAATACAGTACAGAAGAGCAGCATAAAGAATATCAAATATTGGGGGGGGACAATTTGGCAATTTCTAATTATTCAGGCGGACTTGTCTCCCTCAATGTCTATGTTGGTTACATCTTAACATTTACTAATAAACTATTAAAATGAAAAGTGAATCTGTTAATATTAGTTAATGCACAGTGAACTAACATGAACATTTTTATGAATTAACATTGACAACGTCTGACACTGTGCATTAACTAATGGTAACAGATTCACCTTTTGATTTTAATAGTTTATTAATTATAAACTTAATGCATTAACTAATGGTAATAAATGAGACCTTATTTTAAAGAGTTACCAATTTTATTTATAGTAAAAAAATAATAATAATAATAATTTAACTATATTCATTAACCAATGTTACAATTTATGTTGCTGTTGCTGGCGTTTTATGAAAGCAATAAGAAACTTTAAAGGCGGTGCAAAATTTCATCGGACACGGCAACGAATGACATCACGCCATGTGGTTCCTCTTTTAAAAACATGAATTCAACAGAAATAATAAACCCAAAAGGTAAAAATTTAACTTTCTTTGCTATACCGCAAACCTGCAGCTCTTTCTTTTAATTCAGCTAAGAGGTCACGCAGTGGCGTATATATCTTCACAGGTCAGAGTTCACAAAGCTTTGGAACGCAACGTAATGTGAAACTTCTCACAAGAGCTTACATTTCCGCCTCCTACATTTGCATGTTTTGAATGGAAGTCAATGGAATGGAATGGAAAGTGTAGTGTGACGGCCACCCGTAGGGTTGTATGTTACACTGGTTTTACCATAGTTAGTAAATGTATATCATGCGGTATTCCACAGGGCAGCTGTCTGGGTCCACTCTTATATTTTTGTGAATGATTTGCCCAATGTTGTTAGAAACGCAGAAGTTGTACTGTATGCAGATGATGCAAGTTTATTTTGTGCATCTCCTTCAAAAACCAATCTAAGTATGAACCTTCAAAACCAATTAAATTTGATTATAAACTGGGTTAATTTGAACAAATTTGTTCTAAATATTTCCAAAACCAAATGTATTGTTTTTGGTACTAATTATTTGTTAAATAAACCTTGTAACCTAAATTTGACTATTGATACTTTGGTTAAGCAGGTTACTAAAACTAAACTCTTGGGTGTCAAGCTGGATAATCAGCTCTCATGGACTGATCAGATAAATCATATTGTTTCTAGGATGGGCAGAGGCATTGCTTTAGCTAGGAAGTGTGTGCCGTTATGTCCACCCTCAGTCATGTGAACAGTAGTCCAGTCTTTGGTCTTGTCACACCTAGAGTACTGCTCAGTTATTTGGTCTAGTGCTACACAGGAGCACTTGAAAAAACTTCAATTTGCACAGATTAGAGCTGCCAGAGTTGCTCTTGGCTGTTCGTACAGGACCAGTGTGAATGAGATGCACACTATAATAGTATGGTTAAAGGTACAGGATAAATTAAAGATAAGTCTTCTGTGCTACACGCATTATGCCATCTATAAAAACAACCCCAGATTTTTTGTGGATAAATTGGTGTACAGTGGGTATTGCCACCAAAAAATTACTCGGCAGGTCAGCTCTGCTGATTTAGTTGTTCCTTTTGCACAGTCAAATTGAATGAGGAGAACTGTACTATTTAGATCCTCAGTAGCTTGGAATCAACTGTCAATGTGTATAAGACAAATAAGCAACAGATCTTATTTTAAAAAGGTGGTAAAAAATCTATGATCTGTAATGAAAACTAAGTGTAATGACTCAAATTGAATTGTATTTATTCTTTTGATAACATATTGTAAAAAGTGTAATGTGACTGTGTATAATATGTTTTGATATTGTAAAATGGACCCCAGGAATATTAGCGACCACTCGTGGAAGTTAATGGGGTTCCAAATAAATAAACAGTTAAGGGGTTTTAGGGATGCAACTTTATATCATGAATAAAAATCATTAAATAGAAGTAATAGTCTTTTCCTCCCTATTGTGATGCATATCGGAGTGAAACTGCTTCTCGAACAAGACAAAAATAATGCAGGGAACGGATTCGATTTGATATATCGGATGCTATTGCTGTTATGTTATGTGAGTGACAGGTTAGAAAACACATCATCAGAGAAGAGATGTCACCGCAAGAGGAAGGGGAAGTTACATTGATTAAAGATTATGAGGGCACATGAATTTGCACAGAGAAATAATTTCTAATAAACACTGCAATATTCCATAAAAATTAAATGGTGACTTGAATTGTAGTAAAATTCCAGCAGCACGCAGCCTTTAGACACATTTTCCATTGAAAAAGGAAGTTGAGGTGGAGCGTATGAAATGGGTTCTTCCCTTTTTCTCTTTTTCAATAGCTTTTAGTTTATGTCAAAGCTTTTGATGCCCCTGAGTGCAAGATTAGCAATCAATATGTTCTGTTACGTTTTCCTGGAATAAAGCTGTCAAAGTTGAAAGTAACAATTCTGTCATCTATATATCACTTGTTTTATTTGCCTTTTTAAAACATTTGAAAAGTTGTTGATATTTATAATAATTTTTTAGAACACAAATGCAGGATGCATTATATTATAAGATATCATCAATGGCAACAAATATATTCGGTACCTGATACTATATACCATCCTTAATTGTGTTTTGTTTTAACTTACTTTCATGCTTGTTTTGTCTTATTTTAAGTCTTCTTGAGGTCCCCTTGGAAGTTTGTTGAGGCTCCCTGGTTGAGAACCACTGATTTAAATAAATATGCTATTCTCATTACAGATTATCGCTGTGAAGGTCAATAATAAGCCAATAATAAGTTCCAAAGCTTCAGTCATCAATAAAAAGAGAACTTTATAAAAGGAAATGCATTTAAGAGTCGCTGACAACAAAGTAAGCTGATGAAAAGCCAAGCCAACTGAAAGGTCAAATGTCAAACGCGTGATGAAGGAAGGAGAGCTGATGTGAGAGCGTGCCGATATGTTCCACTCACCTGACAGAGGTGCACAACCATTCTCTATCGGAGCAGTGAGATGCATGCACAAAAGCAAGAGAAGACATGAGTGAACAGAACAAAAGAGAGAGAGGTGGACTGGGTCAGGGGGCATAGAGAGAGAGAGAGAGAGAGAGAGAGAGAGAGAGAGAGAGAGAGAGAGAGACACACACACACATACACAACTGCAATGGAAAAATATAAAGTTGAGTCAACACTGAATTAAGAATTGAATGAGAGGGAGAAGCCAGCCGCAGTGGACATGGAAGCCATAGTGGCTGATGGAAAATGGATGGGGCTTTTGGGTCAAAAGGTCATTGTTTACCTCTCGCTTGGCGAGCAGGACGTTGGGTACGATGTGTGGCAGACAGCGGCCCAACATGAGCATCACGCTCTGCTCACTGTCAGCGATTCGAGAAACCTGAGAAACGAGGACATGGGAATTAGATGCAAGAATGCTACCATATACAGGTCCTTCTAAAAAAATGTGCATATTTTGATAAAAGTTCATTATTTTCCATAATGTAATGATAAAAATTAAACTTTCATATATTTTAGATTCATTGCACACCAACTGAAATATTTCAGGTTACGAGCTATTAACCTAATCATCTGAATCAACTAATTAACTCTAAACACCTGCAAAAGATTCCTGAGGCTTTTAAAAACTCCCAGCCTGGTTCATTACTCAAAACCGCAATCATGGGTAAGACTGCCGACCTGACTGCTGTCCAGAAGGCCATCATTGACACCCTCAAGCGAGAGGGTAAGACACAGAAAGACATTTCTGAACGAATAGGCTGTTCCCAGAGTGCTGTATCAAGGCACCTCAGTGGGAAGTCTGTGGCAAGGAAAAGTGTGGCAAAAACGGTGCACAACGAGAAGAGGTGACCGGACCCTGAGGAAGATTGTGGAGAAGGACAGATTCCAGACCTTGGGGGACCTGCGGAAGCAGTGGACTGAGTCTGGAGTAGAAACATCCAGAGCCACCGTGCACAGGCGTGTGCAGGAAATAGGCTACAGGTGACACATTCCCAGGTCAAGCCACTTTTGAACCAGAAACAGCAGCAGAAGCTCCTGACCTGGGCTACAGAGAAGCAGCACTGGACTGTTGCTTAGTGGTCCAAGTACTTTTTTTGGATGAAAGCAAATTTAGCATGTCATTCGGAAATCAAGGTGCCAGAGTCTGGAGGAAGGCTGGGGAGAAGGAAATGCCAAAATGCCTGAAGTCCAGTGTCAAGTACCCACAGTCAGTGATGGTCTGGGGTGCCATGTCAGCTGCTGGTGTTGGTCCACTGTGTTTTATCAAGGGCAGGGTCAATGCAGCTAGCTATCAGGAGATTTTGGAGAACTTCATGCTTCCATCTGCTGAAAAGCTTTATGGAGATGAAGATTTCGTTTTTCAGCACGACCTGGCACCTGCTCACAGTGCCAAAACCACTGGTAAATGGTTTACTGACCATGGTATTACTGTGCTCAATTGGCCTGCCAACTCTCCTGACCTGAACCCCATAGAGAATCTGTGGGATACTGTGAAGAGAAAGTTGAGAGACGCAAGACCCAACACTCTGGATGAGCTTAAGGCCGCTATCGAAGCATCCTGGGCCTCCATAACACCTCAGCAGTGCCACAGGCTGATTGCCTCCATGCCACGCCGCATTGAAGCAGTCATTTCTGCAAAAGGATTCCCGACCAAGTATTGAGTGTATAACTGAACATAATTATTTGAAGGTTGACTTTTTTTGTATTAAAAACCCTTTTCTTTTACTGGTCGGATGAAATATGCTAATTTGTTTAGATAGGAATTTTGGGTTTTCATGAGCTGTATGCCAAAATCATCAGTATTAAAACAATAAAAGACCTGAAATATTTCAGTTGGTGTGCAATGAATCTAAAATATATGAAAGTTTAATTTGTATCATTACATTATGGAAAATAATGAACTTTTAAATCACAATATGCTAATATTTTGAGAAGGACCTGTAAAGACTAGCAGAGGCATTTCAAATAATCACACGTGCCTTAAAATTACTGTTTAGCTGCAACCAGAGAACCTTTTCTGCTTTTGTATTCTGTATATAGAAGCCACTGTGACCTCTCAAATGTGCCTATTAATGCATTCCTGGTTATTTTGTAAGCAAAGATAACTGAACTGCTCCCAGTGTACTTCCGGTGCTAATGACCGGTCATAATAGTTTAAAAGGAAGAGTTCACTTCATTTCAAATGGTCTTCATTTTCTTACCCCTCACTTTATTAAAATCAGTATGACTTTAACAAAATAAAAGCACTAGAAAATTGGTGCACGTGACTTTTGTAATCTGAAAACTTTCCGTGAGACTCAAGTCTCTCTCTCGTTCTCTCTCAAAATGCAAATGGCTTCACATCAGCACATCGCGTCTGCGCTAAAATCGAGCTGCACAGCTGACGCAATATTTGCCACTTGCACAAACGAGGCAGTGTCGTGTCATCACTAAAGTTTATAATTTGCATTTCTTTATTAGTCTTGCCAGTGATCAAACCACTCAGCACTCACGCACTCCACAAGAGACCGTGAGCTTACGCATACTCAAAGCGCCACCTCAAAAACTTTGCGAGTACTGAAATGGTCGAATACACACAAATGTATGTACAAAATTACGAGTATGTAATTTTCCCCCATTTCTAAAAATAAAATTCAGGCCTGTTAAAATGAATGTCTGCAAAAATCCTGATTGGAACATCCCTAAAAATAATTCTGCATGATAAGGCGGCTTCAAATAGATCAGTATCTGTGATTGTATCGGAAGATACTGCTTCCTGTGATCGGCTCCAAAAATCCTGATCGGAGCACCATTAGTCTGTGTTTTTTAATCAAACAACAAAGGGCAAAGAAAAAAATAAAAATAATTCACTCATTGCTCCTGACTGAATGCCTTTTGTAACTTTAATAAGGATTGATTAATAAGGATGCTTCATTTATACAGTGAAGATTTTTGCTTACTTTATTCAATTTCTGTACCTGAAAGCTACTGTCAGACCTACCTGAAAAACAAACCATTCAGACTTGGTTTTGTGAGCTGATTCAATTAAAAACAAATTGAAAAGATGATGACTTTTGAGAGTTGAAGGAATGACTTGTTCATGAAATGAAACTCATGGGCAAATCTTAAGAATTTTAAAGCGCCAAAAAAATCAGCGTTGACGAGTATATAAAACGGTTTGTTAAATTTCTGTACCTGAAACTACTGTCAGACCTACCTCAAAAACACTGATTATTTCATTTGTATCTTTGCTATATTGTATTCATTGGTGCATGAGTCATATAGAACTTTTTAATGATAAATGCTGTAGGCCCTATTCACTGTAACTGTGCTGAAAAGTGAAGCCAATTCAAATACTCCACTGAAGAAAAAAAAAAGTCATACTGGTTTGAAACAAAATGAGTAAATAATGACAAACGTATCAATTTTAGGTGAACTACACCTTTAAGCGTCTCTACATGTGCTTGTGCATTTGTACCTGTCCTTTATGCTACCTGATCCCACTCACCTCTGAGCCCAGCCTACTGTCGGCAGACATTCGACAGAAGGACAAAAGTGCTTGGTGGAAGGCCGGAGACAGCTTTCTGCAAAAGCAAACAAAACATGATTTAACAAGCCACCTCCACCTCCGGTTACCAATAACTCCACATATTAGCCGAGCTTTCCACAGTCAAAACAAGGAGAGCTTAATTTGTCTGAATCAGCCTCATGGGGTAAAAGTCCATCCGGAGCAGATGTGCAAAATGATGATGAATGGAAAATATGGTGCCAGTCAGCAGCACTGCAGTAAGAGCCGGATAAGGACCGGGACGGTGCTCAATGCAGTGCTGCCATCTAGTGGTCATAACGGCCTTGTTCCAAAACCTAGTAAGCTGCCTTATTGTACTATAGTACTATACTGTCTACAATGACAAAAGCTACCTACTAATACAGCATCCAAACTGAAACGTTTTTATGGGCATATTCTTAAGTGATGCACGTTTAAAACTTGACTAACGGCAACTGTTCCTGTACCAGACTTGATTTTTGACTTGCATTCCTATACAAATGTTTAGAGCTGGTAAGATTTCTTTTTTTTTTTTTTTAAGAAGTTATGCTGACCAAGCCCACATTTATTTGATCAAAAATACAGTAAAAATTAACATTTTGAAATATTACAATTTAAAAGAACATTTTATTTTATTTTAATGTTTTAAAAAGTAATTTATTACTGTGGTGTTGAAGCTGTATTTTCAGCATCATTACTCCAGTTGCCAGAGTCACATGATCCTTCAGAAATCATTCTAACATGATGATTTGCTGCTCAAGAAACATTTCTTATTTTTATCAATGTTGAAAACAGTTGTGTAATTTTTTTTTTAGGATTCTTTGATTAATGAAAAGTTCAAAAGAACAGCATTTATCTGAAATAGATAGGTTTTGCAACATTGCACTAGCGTTCAAAAGTTTTGGGACAGTAAGAATTTATTTATTTTTTGGGGGAAAGAACGTAAAGAAATTAATACATATATTTAGCAAGGATGCATCAAATTGATCAAAAGTGACAGTAAAAGACATTTATAATGTTACAAAAGATTCTATTTAAAATAAATGCTGTTCTTTTTAACTTTATTTATCAAAGAATCCTGAAGAAAAAAAAATGTACACAACTGATTTCAACATTGATAATAAATGTTTTTTGAGCATCAAATCATCAAATTACAATGATTTCTGAAGGATCATGTGACACTGAAGACTGGAGTAATGATGCTGAAAATTCTGCTTTGCAACACAGAAATAAATTACATTTTAAAATATATTCAAATAGAATTTTAATAATATTTCACAATATGACTTTTTTTATTTTTAATTAAAAAATGCAGCCTTGGTGAGCATAAGAGACTTCTTCTAAAAACATAAATCTTTTTTCGATTAAAAACGGCAGTGCATGATGCCAAATAGGTGTCCTACTGTAGGTAGGATGCTCACTAGGTTTTGTAACAGATTGTTGAGTAACAGCTTGTTTGAGTACTCTCTTTATTTGCCCTTGTGCATCTCATCAACTCCTTAGGTGATAACTCATAACAGTCATAGGGAAGTCCACAAGGAAGTGCAGGTCTCACCTGTTTGGCCGGTCAAATTGCGCAGCAGTTTTACCCTGCTGACTCTGAGACTTTAGTTTGCTGTGAGGTTGTGTAGCAGTAGTGGTGCTTTCAGTGCAGTCAGTAGTAGTAGTTGTAGTGGTTGAGGCCTTTGTAGCGTTTGCATCCGGGGGGCTGTCTGTTTCTGTGACCCCTCGTATGTCCAAATACTGTCCATTGTCTAGGGGGGGGTTATCACATAGAGGGTCTTGTTTAGACGGAGTCGACTTCATTACAGTTGTGGTTTCTGATGAAACGTTCCTCCGAAGCATCTGGATATCACTGCACATGCAAACACACAAATGTATTTAATAGAGATAATGTGCAAAACGTATGCAAAATGTACTATTAAAATATAGGAGTGAATACAGTGTCTATACATATCTAGTTAGAAGAGATGTGTAAAGCTAGGAAACGTAAATGCCATGCTCATGATGATGAGAGCCCATTGAGCCTGAGGCTAGTTTCTACAGTGCTTGAAAGCAGAACATTGGAAAACTGGACTTTTATTTTTTATTATTTTATATTTTTATTACATTTAATTGTATATTAAATTTAAAAAGAGGATGGGATAAGTAACCTTTTTTCCTTTGAAAGAACCGTTTTATTTTATTCAGCAAGGATGAAGAAGCAGTGCATATGGAGAGCTGGGGCCGCACGCGCCCGTTGTGCTTTCACAGTGGCAGCGTTTGTCTAGCGCAGCTGAACTGCGGCTCGTGTATTGCAAATACAGATGAATATTGGACATTCTGTCAGATTTTCCGGTGTTCTCCTCCGACCCCTGTCTGTCTCGTGCTTTGATTTATGATGGGCAGCATATATCTGCTGCAAATGCGACTGTGTTCTCCTCTGTCCCAAACACACATGCATATAACATGTTGTATACATCTGAACTGTAAGTAGTTCAGATGATAAATGTAACATTAATTAAAACATTAGTTTTAATAAATTAAAGAAGTTTGGGCAAAAGCTGCTAACCTGAATTAAAGCCACAGTGCATTGTTTTGATAAAAATTTGACAAGATTAACATGAAAAATGTTACGCCAATGTGTCGGACTCGGTAGACAGTGTAAGCAGGAGACAGCCAGTTAGGAAACAACTTCTACATGATATAAACATTTTTGTAATACTGTATCCTAAATTGTGGATAATTAAGCTATATATCATATGCTGAAGTACATTTCTGGAGTGTTAACGATTAAAAGAAAAAAACAACAAGAACCGTACAGAACCGAAAACCGTGACCCTAAAACCGTGATACGAATCGAAGGTTTTGTGAACCGTGCCACCCTTAGTTAACATGAGTTAATGCATCAGTTAAAATGAACTAACCATGAACAACACCTCTGTTCAGCATTAGATCATCTTTGTTAACGTCAGTTAATCAAAATACAGCTGTTCATGTTAGTTCACAGCGCATTAACTAATGTTAACAAGATTTCAATAATGCATTAGTAAATGTTAAAGTTAACTAGACTGGGTAAACCCAGCCCGATCTGCTGGTGATTTGATTTAGCCCTGCAGCTCAGCCTTAAAACCGGTACATATTTTTATCCAGCTTCTGTAACAAATTTGTGGGGACCAATCAAAAACCAGCTTATCCACCTGGCACGCTATTGGTGGGTTTAACACAATGACAGAGAAGCGATGGATCGTTGGTCTGATTGGTTGACGGACTATCCAATTTCATACAGTCATTTGAACTATGCCCATTGATCACGCCTCTTGTGCAGTAGAAAATACAGAGCAGACTCCCCAGACCAATGTTCAGTCTGAAAAGATTGAGCTTGGTCTGGTGATAGCCAGACAAGAAATTAACATTAACAAAGATAAATAAATGCTTTAAAAGTGCATGTCAACTACTGTAGTTAACTAATGAACCTTACTGTAAAATTTTAAGCAGCACAACATTACAACTGTGATATTTTGTTTTTCTTGAGCACCAAATCAGCATATTAGAATGATTTCTAAAGGATCATGTGACAGTGAAAACTAAGAGTAATGGCTGCTGAGAATTCAGCTTTGCCTTCCCATAAACTAATTACATTTTAAAATATATTAAATCAGAAAACAGTTACTTTCATTTATAATATTTCACAAATTTACTGTTACACTGTATTGTTGGTCAAATAAATGCAACCTTGCTGAGAGTTCTTTCAAAAACATTTAAAAAGATCTTCCTGAACCCAAACTTTTGAATAGTAGTGTAGTTTGTGTGGTTTATGCATTACATTACAAATAATAACATTTATAATAATAACAACAAGTACTTTAAAACAATATAATCTTATACATTTAATAATAACATGCATATTCTTTGACATTTAAAATATTAATTTTAAATTAAATATGGTATTAGTGCATATTATTTACATATAACTAAATAAAAAATGCGTATATGGTTAATGGGATGTGCTAGTTTAGCAGGGTAACTGATTACCATGAAAATCATAGGAAATGCATGACAGTGAAAAAACACATCTTAATATTTTCCACAAAGAAATATGATTAGTATGAACATCAACTGACAAGATAAGACCCTGTGCTGAGAGCAGGTAATAATTACGACTATAATCACAGGTTGCCGCTCTGAGCTCTGATTATATGGGCTCATTGTGGCAGATTTCAGACAGTTCTGATTGAATTGGGCCCTCAGGCAGCAGGCGATGACACTTACCTCTGGAGCTTCTTAATCTGTTCAGCCAGACTCTGTTTCTCACTGTTCAGCAGGCTGATCTGATATTCCAGCTCCTGAACCACTTCCTGCTGCTGCGGATGACAATGAAATTAGACTTAGAAGTTTGCATATTTTACACCAGAGAAAACCAATACTACTTTAAATCACATTTCAGACAATAGAGCTGCATGTTTAATCACAAATCCCTTTTGAATAGATATTTAACATGGGATTACTGGAATTTGGTCTTATTCTGTTTATGTAAATGTCATGTAAATGTAACCTGATTGCCTTAATGCCTTAAATACTTAATGACAACCTTAAAGCTCCTTAAGTGGACCCTTACAACCCGTGTTTCCTTACAACCCATGTTTAAGGGTACCCTTAACCTTATAACTTAGGGTTTTCTTAACTTAAGGGCTTTCATGCAACGGGGCCCTGACCAATGTTCCCTCTAATTTCTTTACTCGCTGAGCAAAACTTTTCTCTATTGGGTGGACATTTTGGTCACCTGAGCAAAAACATTCTTTACACCAGACCTGTACAGCATACATAAACACACACAAAAAGTGGTTTCATCATGCGGTTATAACTTTTAACTTTAATGTGCCATTTTTTTTTTATTTAACCCTTAATGTAACTTTGACTACCCAAATAATGACTGGTGCTTTCACACTTGGTTCGATTGCCTGACCGAACCAGAGTTCGATTCCTCCCTGGACCGTGTCCATATTATATTTTTGGGTCCGAAACCGGGGTGCGTTTGCGTCATCAAAGCAGCAGCTGTTTACCCCGTTACTTGGTAACGACATCGAGAGAAGGTGGCAGAATGAATTGCGTTGTTCACCTCACTTTTAAATTTTTGTTTTTGAACCGTTGGTTTTGTTACCAAAGCTTCAGTACGTAATGGCACTTGCGTCTATCTGCCGTGGATGTACTGCAAATGCTCTAAAGAACGCTGACGACGAAGAGAAATTAGATTTACAGCTCTCTGCTTACAGTTTGTCAGTCACGCTCGTCAGGACTCGAGTGCACGGTTCCGCAGTGCGCACCGAGTTCGGAAGACAGCGTTCACGCTTGATGTGGTAATTTCACAGTAGGCATACACACAGGTTCAAAGACTCATTCTCGCTCCCTACAGTGCAATTCGGCTTGGTACATCCGCGCTAAAATATCACGGTGAAAGTCATCATAGCTTGCGTAGTATAGACCCAGCTCCCAACCCAACTTTGAGAATAGATTAACAGCGATACTTTTTATCGCCCGATAAGAGTCTCACGTTAACGCAGCATGTTAACGCTGATAACGGCCCACCACTAATTTAAACTGATGAGGTGTTTTGAATTTGCCCACTACACTTGCGGTGGGTTACGTGGGTGTGTCACTGTCAATGTCTGTTTTGTTACCGTGCTGTGCCTATCATCCGTTATTTTTCCACCACTTAATCAAGCCACTCTTTAAAACATGATGACGTTTTATTTCTTTGTGTTTCATGTTGCTTCTCATATTGACCTATTTGGATCCTTTTTTTCCTCTTTTGAACAAACTATTTCTAAGGTTTGATCCAATCCAATAGCCAAAATACTTTTGGACAACTGGGCCCAGTTTCTAGAATTCTGACTAAGATAGCTAGTATATGCCATTAATCTGAATTTTATTTCAGAATAAAGGCTTAACCAGAATATACTGAATATAAAGTGAAATATATACTGAATATTTGGAATATATTATATACATACATGTCCTTCTCAAAGAAAATTGCATATTGTGATAAAAGTTCATTATTTTCCATAATGTAATGATAAAAATGTAACTTTCATATGTTTTAGATTCATTGCACACCAACTGAAATATTTCAGGTCTTTATTGTTTTAATACTGATGATTTTGGCATACAGCTCATGAAAACCCAAAATTCCTATCTCAATAAATTAGCATATCATGAAAAGGTTCTCTAAACGAGCTATTAACCTAATCCTCTGAATCAACTAATTAACTCTAAACACCTGCAAAAGATTCCTGAGGCTTTTAAAAACTCCCAGCCTGGTTCATTACTCAAAACCGCAATCATGGGTAAGACTGCCGACCTGACTGCTGTCCAGAAGGCCATCATTGACACCCTCAAGCGAGAGGGTAAGACACAGAAAGACATTTCTGAACGAATAGGCTGTTCCCAGAGTGCTGTATCAAGGCACCTCAGTGGGAAAGTCTGTGGGAAGGGAAAAGTGTGGCAAAAAACGCTGCACAACGAGAAGAGGTGACAGGAAGATTGTGGAGAAGGACAGATTCCAGACCTTGGAGGACCTGCAGAAGCAGTGGACTGAGTCTGGAGTAGAAACATCCAGACCCACCGTGCACAGGCGTGTGCAGGAAATGGGCTACAGGTGCCGTATTCCCAGGTCAAGCCACTTTTGAACCAGAAACAGCGGCAGAAGCGCCTGACCTGGGCTACAGAGAAGCAGCACTGGACTGTCGCTCAAATTTTGCATGTCATTCGGAAATCAAGGTGCCAGAGTCTGGTGGAAGACTGGGGAGAAGGAAATGCCAAAATGCCTGAAGTCCAGTGTCAAGTACCCACAGTCAGTGATGGTCTGGGGTGCCATGTCAGCTGCTGGTGTTGGTCCACTGTGTTTTATCAAGGGCAGGGTCAATGAAGCTAGCTATCAGGAGATTTTGGAGCACTTCATGCTTCCATATGCTGAAAAGCTTTCTGGAGATGAAGATTTTGTTTTTCAGCACGACCTGCCACCTGCTCACAGTGCCAAAACCACTGGTAAATGGTTTACTGACCATGGTATTACTGTGCTCAATTGGCCTGCCAACTCTCCTGACCTGAACCCCATAGAGAATCTGTGGGATACTGTGAAGAGAAAGTTGAGAGACGCAAGACCCAACACTCTGGATGAGCTTAAGGCCGCTATCGAAGCATCCTGGGCCTCCATAACACCTCAGCAGTGCCACAGGCTGATTGCCTCCATGCCACGCCGCATTGAAGAAGTCATTTCTGAAAAAGGATTCCCGACCAAGTATTGAGTGCATAACTGAACATAATTATTTGAATTATTTGACTTTTTGTATTAAAAACACTTTTCTTTTATTGGTCGGATTAAATATGCAATTTTTTTGAGATTTTTGGGTTTTCATGAGCTGTATGCCAAAATCATCAGTATTAAAACAATAAAAGACCTGAAATATTTCAGTTGGTGTGCAATGAACCTAAAATATATGAAAGTTGAAATGAAATTTTTATCATTACATTATGGAAAATAATGAACTTTTATCACCATATGCTAATTCTTTGAGAGAAGGACCTGTATATATACACACAGAATATGCAGTCCCTCTAAAGGCAATTCTGAGATTTGTTTCTAAACAAACAAACTTTACAGGGACTTTAATTGGAAATTGACTGTAATACCAAAACTTCTCTCTATACGATATGTAAATACCTGTATGGCCTCAGTTTGCTGCACGGGGTCCTTGGTAAAATAGTCTCCAGGCAAGTCACTAGGGTCCACACTGACCGCAACATCCACGGTATCCCGGTGCAACGACAGGCTGTTCCCACAGTTTCTGTAGACATGCAGCAGGTCTGGAGGTTTGGGAATGTTTAGACCCACATCATCCCACAACTCAAAATCCTGCAGAAATGGAATAACAGAAAGAATTAAAATAGTAAAATAAATAATCCTATAAAAATTGATGTATCAAAAGGACGTTTAAAGGCTTACCTGATCATCATTTTCATCTGAGAATGTGATGGACGTTAACTTGTATTCATTTTTCAATAAATATTCATTAACTAAAAAATTTAAGGCTCTCTTTTCAAGAGGGCGAATAGGTTCCTGGAAAAATAATAATAATAAAAAAAAGTTAATCCAGTGTGATTCAAACTAGTTGTTCATAACGACAACTGATTTATAATGAGAAATGTAATATGTTTAGGTTTATAATACCATCATAACAAAAGGAAAATGAAGGTAACCTGAATTTCAGAAGTGGATTTGTAGTTTTTTCTCTCTTGAGAGGGAATCTCGCATTCTACAGAGAAGAAAAAAACGAGAGAACGAGAAACGAGTGAGCTGGAATTTGATTTATGGTGGACATTACAAACTGCCTTTAGGAATGAGAGCAGCTCCTATAGCAGAAAGGACTGAAGTGTGTAAAAGTTGAAAGTACGCCACCTGCAGCCTGAGTCAAGTTGGCACGAAGAGCCTGAATGGTCTCCTTGGCTTTCCGCAGTTCAAACTCCAGAACTGGACCAGGGGGAAGTGGGTCACACACAAACAGGCATCCAACCAAGAGAAGGGAACAAAGAAACAAAACAAAAGGGGGAAAAAAAAGAACAAAGGATGGCCATGAAAAAACAAAATCAAAAAAAGAAAAGAAAAAACAACAACTTTTGTAAGAAGCTGAGGCAGAACCAAAACAGGGACATGCACACTATGGATCTAATGAACACATGCAGCAGAGGTTGCTGAAGGAGCTGCCAGATAACGAAAATATTTACACATTTATTTCCCTTCGGGTTTTTTTGTTTGTTGGAAAATTCACTAGCTGCTGTCTGACCAGGGATATAGAGCAAAGCAAAGTCTATGGCCCTGTTTACACCAGATATTAGGATGCGCTTTGGTCGATCAGATCACGAGTGGACGACGCAAAATACAGGTGTAAACAGGGTCTAAAAGGTTTTGAGCTTGTCCACTTTGACCACTTCCAGAGGTAGTCGAAAACGCATTTGACCAGACTGCTTTTGTACTGTAAACAAAAAAAACGCCCACTGACACAGACTTTTCAAGCTAGCCAAATGGGATTTAAACTGTTAGACGAAGACCCAAGTTTGGTTGGAAGACGAAAAACATACCAAGCACAATGTTCCTTCACCATTCCTGATTTCTAACACACACTCACAGCGTTCGGCGTGGTCTTGTGGCTATCAATGCAGAAACGAAAGTTGCTGCTCTCCGTATGTTATTCCGTCGTCTCCAGTCGTGTTCATATGTAAATTGTGCGACTTTAATTTCATCCATTAATTAAAAAATTGATCTGAAAAAGCCCATACTCGCCCATAGATCCTCCCCTCAAAATCAGAAGTGGTTGAAAGTGGACAGAAGAAACGAATTAAAACACCAGGTGTAAACAGGAATTGGTCTCCCTCATCTACATCCTAATGACCAAAATACATCTTAATGCCAGCTGTAAACAGGGCCCCATTTTGAAATTCCTTTACATCTCCTAATTCCTTTTGACTTTAACATCTGAAGTGTGTAATTTCTGTTGCACTAGCTTAATCAAACAGAATTGCAAAAAAATATGGTCCTGTCCCAAATAGCACATTTAAAGTGCAGTTTCTTGCATGTGTCCATTAAGTTCACATGACCACAGGAGTCCAATTTGTTGGACTGGTTAGGTTGCAGAATGGTGTGCCCAAGTACATTGGTTCAGATTATTACCCAGCACAGGAGTACTACAATATTAATAATAATTTGTTACATTTATATAGTGCTTTTCTCTGCACTCAAAGCGCTGTACGTATAGAAGGGGGAAATCTCCTCAACCACCACTTATGTGCCACATATTACACCACACACCAGCTTATTGGTAGAGAAGAGACGGTGTATATATGGGGATGATTTGGAGGCCATGATGATTGACAGAGGCCAATGGGCAAACTTGGCTAGGATGCCAGGTTTACACCCCTATTCTTTTTCTACAAAGGACTCCAAAATGTAAACTTGGTCATGTAGGCCAAACAGGTGGCCCTGCCCCAAATGTTGCCAACACGGAGACAGTGATTACACTTTTCAGAGGAATCAGCCTTTGAATGTCTTACTGTACAGCTGTCTCTGCATCCTAAGGTGAAATATGAGACAGTATTTGGTCACACATTATATTAGGTGTCTTCAACTACTATGTACTTTACCTCAAAAAATATGTTAGGTATCATATTACAACGTACTTAATGTGTCCATGTTGTATTGCAAAACACTTTTTGCTGCTATTGAGGTTGGATACGGATATGTTTAGGGAAAGGTGTGGTGGTATGGGTAGGTTTAAGGGTGGATTAAGGTGTAAGGGAAGGCTCAGTGTAATTACATGCAGGATTTTTAAAAATACATTATTTTAAGTACAATGTAAAAACATGTATGTACAGAATAAGTGTGTATCAAAGCAGGCATCAAATGATTAATTTAAATGATAGAACAGTAGTTAAAGACACTTAATATAAAATGGGACCCAGTATTTTAACACTGAAAAAATTACACACTTCAGTTTAAATAGAACTAGTTGGTCTATGTTTTTTTAATAAGGAGAAAGCGATCAGAAATCTCCTTATGAAGACTAAAGAAATCCTTGCACCTCATTTCGTACAAATGTTTATTTTAACAGATCAATAATCCAACCCTATACACATGTAAATCGTAAACACACAAAACTCTAAATCCATCTGCTGTTTACATTTGATCTTTGTTGTAAAACAGAGTACTTCAATTGAAAAGGGATTTACTAGCAGTGTATGCAAAACCCCACAGCAATCCTGCTACTGTGGACCTGCTTGGCGAGTTCTAACAGAGGCTGCATCTCATTCCGCTCCCTAGTTCCCTAGGAATGTGTGACGAACTACTGTAGCTCAAATTGCTCAAGAAGTTAATGCTGGTTCTGATAGAAAGGTGTCAGAATACAGCATATTGTGAAGACGAAATTTGTTATTAGCAAGAGTCTTGATCCACTAACAATTGGGACACTAATGACAAGATTACATTTTTTTTTTAAACAACGCAGCTATATAACATACAATGGCTGATGTTCTTCTGGTACCACATGACAACATTTCTAGAATCAGCTGATTCTGACTGATTTTTATGATGTATTGGGGGAATTTCTAAACGTTAATTTTCTGGAACGATTGTGATCATGAGACAGCCCAAGGAATCTTTGGGCAGTGTACTGAACCAGGGAACGGATTGAGACACACCCTAAGACACTTGGGAAACAGAAGCATGGAGAGCACAGGACAATTTGCATGACTCTGTGCAGATGATCAGCAGATGGGACTCCCACAAGCTCTGCTTCGTAATATGTTTTATATAACAGCATCTACCTGAACAGAGCCAGATAAAGAAAGTAGGAAATAAATAAATTAATTAAAAAGATGGAAGAAGAATAGACAAAGAAATCATTAGAAAGAGAGAAAAAGCTAAGTAAAGCAGAGCTCATATGGGACACTGACACTACTGATCATCAGAGCACATGATGCAAGTTTAAGAAAATGGAAAAATGTAAGAACAAGCAAAAAAAGAAGTGGCAAAGGTGTGCTTGCCTGGATGGTTTGTGGTCCAGTATTGGAAAGAGAAATACTGGAATAGAGACCCATCAGACAGCCAATAAACCCCAGGTCAGACAGCCAGGGCTGTGCTTATTGCCGAAGGGGTCAAGATTTGGAAGGAGATGCCCAATTTGAGGTACAAAAGTGACATTTTGTACAAAGCAATCTTATTCTGCTGCACGGTTCCTTATGCTTTCTACTTACCCATAAGTAACTTTCAATAAATTCACACAATAAAAGCGCATAAAATCTTTGGACATCATTTTACCTTAAAATTGCTGGATTTAATGTATGAACATATTGCTTAAATCAAATCAAAATATGATGTATCTAATTGATTTGTGTGATGTTCACATTGCCCTATATTATTAAATAAAGAATATTTTACAAACAAATTAATATTCCATATTTAACTACTCCATTAAAAACTGTAATTTTCTGAAACATAATAAATAAAAAAAATATTAGTTTAACAAATAAAAATTGAGTACAAAGTTAGAATAATTAAAACAATAAAAATATTATTTTTTATAAATGTTTTAAATGTAATAAAAAATAAAAGAAAGGTGTATATGGAGTAGCTTACACAGAAGCATTGTTCTGTTTAATTCAACGTTAAAAATACAGCCTTGGTTAAAATAGACCACAACACTATCAGAAAAATTTAACATTTGCAAAAGACTGCAAGAACAATGCATTGCTGGATAATAGCAACCCTGATACTTTGTAAACAATTCATTGACATCACTGTTTAACCAGAAGCCAGTAGAAATATCTGCATACAACTTTTTACTAAGATTTTTTTTTGTATCGGGGATGTGAATTTTCACAGGAATTAATAGTAACAAAACACATTTCCAGCTGGGGAAAAAAAAGGAATCTGAAGCTTGGGAGGGATTCAAGCTAATGCAGGAAAAAGCTAAAGGAACAGTATGGCAACCTAGTCAAGCAAGTATTAAAACAGGGAAATGACAGGAGAGGAAACTTGAAAACCTTTTGCTTGGAAAGAAATGGGAAAGCAAGATAGTAATTGTCAGTACAGCCCAATTAGAAAGAAAAGTTTAGCGTTCATGGCTATTCGTTAACCCTCCTACTCGTCTATAGAAACCGCTCATCTATGAGGCCGCTGATGAAAGCGATCAGTGAACCTTACTGTTTGTCCCATGTGAATTCACATCAGTCATGAATGCCAAGAATCTTGTGTCATATACGGTAACACCGACCAAATCGCCTCTCGTAAAAGAGCTTTGCACAAGCCACTGAACCACTAATAGTTTCCAGAAAAATGGCCAGTGAAGCCAATTCCTTCTCATTTTGCCCAAAAAATGACCACATGCTGTAACTGCTGAATTGTGTTCTTGGAAATTCAGGGCATTGGCAATTAGAAAATTTGGCTACAGTCAATTGTGGTCTAATATGACGATCAGTGCATGCAAAATGTTTCAAACTAAATTGACTAAAGGCATCCAGTGTTAAAAGTATTGTGTGACACAAAGTTGGAATTCAAGAACACTAGCGTGTATATAAACCACATGACCAGTCACTGTGGCCGAGGAAAATGTATTTAACTAGTAGCCAAATGTCCCAACATGGCTTGTAGGACAAACCGCACAAAAATCTGATGATTTTCAAATATGATCATTAAGACTGACTGTCCGCAAAGTAATCTTGCAAGTGATAAAATCTGAAATCTGATCTGACCATTTATGTGTACCCTGGGAATCAAACCCACAACCTTGTACACTCGACCAGTAGAACAGGAATGAGCTAAATACATAAAAAAGATGGGGGAAAAAACTATTTAATGCCAGTCTGAACAAAGCTGGGACTCAAACCCACAACCTACTAAGCACCTGCATTGGTTAAGGTGCAGAATAACCCCTTATCATTCTGACATCAAGATTATCCTTACCTGCCACTCTTTCGTCCGACTCCCTGTTGCCATCATCTGAATAACGTGCGAAATCCAAGGAGTCCAACGTACTGATGCTGCCAGCTCGATCTGGAAACAAACACAGAATGCAATGTTAAATTCAGTGGTTCCCACCGAAATCAAGGGTTTCATCTTCTACCCACAACAAAACACGCCCTTATTACAAAGAACACCAAACTATCATTTAGAGAAAGTAAAGTGGTGACATTTTCATTTGTTTCAGCACACTAAAGCAGTCAGCAGTTATAGATACATAGGCCAAAACTTTCCAGAAGCACAGATCTCTCGGTCTGTCCACACTGCTGGAGGGAAAATACAAAAGCTCTGCCAACGTCAAGCCCCCACATGGACTCCCCTCATTTGTGCATGCATGTCACTGATTGTAGTGCGTTGTGTACACTGGCATGGTAACATATTATTCAGCAGAAAACCACATTTATTTATTTTGCAGTTTTAGCTGAATGAAGAGCATAGAATTAGGGTGTTCAGTTACTGAACTATTTGTATTACAGATTCCACATTATTTACCATTTCATGTTTTGTTGTGTGTGCGCTCACAAAAACATACTTTAACTTTCAGAAGTACAAAAATACAACTTATGGAAATGTGTTCCAAAATTCAAACACTCATCAAGACATAATTATCCACAGTTACACATCAGCAACATCTACATTTTCGGAAAAGTTGGGACATTTTGTAAAATGCAATAAAATTAAGATTCTTTCATTTGTTAATTCTCTTTAGCTTTTATTTAACTGATTACAGTACAAAAAAAAGATGTTCAATATATTCACTCACTGACCAACTTAATTGTATTTCGTGTCACATCACCTTTCCTTTTAATTACCTTTTTAATCATTTGGGAATTGAGGATACACTGTTGCAGTTTTGCACAATTCTTGCCTGAGACAAGACAGCTGATCAACAGTCTTTTCACGATGTGCCATTTCACGTGATTTTCAATCAGAGACGGGATTGCAGGCAGGTCAGTCAAGCACATTCCGTCTCCGGTGTAGAATGTCTAAGAAACCAGTCAATTGTTGCACATGCAGAATGAGGCCAGGCATTGTCTTGCTTCCCAGGAATGATGTCATTTTAATGGCAGAATATGTCTGTATATACACCTCCACATCAATGGTACCTTCATGCAAGTCACCCATACCGTTTGCACTGATGCACTGCACCTGTTGCTGATGAAAGTCTGGATGGGCCCATTCATCTTTAGGACTGAGCACTCAATGTCTTTTTTTCACAAAAACATGCTGCAACGTGGACTCATCTGACCACAGCACACATTTCCACTGCGTTTGGACCATCTGAGATGGCGGCACCTCTGCATAGGACTGATGTATAGCTTTCTCCTTGTGAGTTGCATTTATTGATGCAGTGGCAGATTGTGTTACGTGACAACGGTTTTCCAAAGTACTCCTGAGCCCATGTGGCTGTATTTAACACAGCAGCATGAGGGCTCGGAGGTCACACACTTTCTAGGTTTCCTGCCTTGCCCCACATGGACTGAGATTTCTCTATAGATTCCCTGAATCTTTTCACAACATTATGTATGGTAGACAAGGAAATACTTATAATTTGCTCTCGCATTGAGAAATGTGATATTTTAATTGTTTGACAATTCTCTCATGAAATTTGGCACAAAGTGGTGAGCCATGACCCATGAGCCATTTGATTGCAAAAACTGAGCCTTTACTGAATGTTCCTTTAAAACTAAAATCACGATACCCTTACCTAATACCAATTCACCTGCTAATTGTGGAGTGTTTTTAAATCAGTTTAATAGGAACATCCCATCATCTTTTCACTTTTATTTTGCCTCTGTACCAACTTATTACAATTAAAAAATTACAATTAGTTTGGCCAGTTTTCTTTGTACTTTTGTCAGTTAAATAAAGGTTCAAGAAAATAAAAATAAAAAAATTCACTGACTTACTGTATTTTATTGCATTTTACAAACATTTTCTGGGTTGTACTATTACAAGAGAATAACTAATCATTTTAATAAAAAGTAGAAATGTCTCGCACGGTTTCTGATTTTGTGTAGCACCTACAGCTCTGCAAAATACTTATCTCAATACTAGAAATAAATGGTTAAAGTTTAATTTTAACAAGACAACTGATCATTTTAATCTGACTTTAAAATCCTGATTGGAACATTTAAATGTGGAATGCTGTTATTAAAGATCGGAAAGCAAGCCAACAGCAAACCTGTAGCGAGTGCAGCAAAATCACATGCAAATAGGGTGTTTACAGCTTATATAAGTCTTAAAGTTAATTAATTAAATAAGATAAAAAGTACAGAAATTATAGATAAAATAAAATAAAAGGCCCCTTTACATTCCCGTGCTCTCATTTCAATTTAGTCACCTACAAGGATATGGCACCATCTTTTCTTTAGGACAATGACCATGAAGTGAATTAGCTAATGATTGTTGGCATAAAACCCTAGACAAAGATGACAAGAGGATCTGCAGAAAAAATATAACACTAAAGTAAAGTGTAAAATAATTAGGCTCTTTAAATGACTGTGCTTTTACTTCGTCTACACGGCAATGGCACCCTATTTGCTTTTACTCAAGTTAGCTAAATATCACAGTGACTTGAACATGTGTCACATGATGGCAGTAAATCTCATGCACAGAGTCCTGTGACTACAAAGCTGTCTATGTAGAGGAGGGCTAATATCACAACCTAAAATAGTAGCAGACTCTTTTTTTTGTTTTTGAATGTCAAATGTGAGCTAGAAATGCGGTTGTACTAGAAATGCGGTTGGGTAAATGTCAAATGACATTCTGGTAGTTAAATTAGTGAATCTTCCCATCACAGCCCTGGACAGAGAAGTATTGATGAGGGGACTGACTTGTCTCAGTGTTGTGACTCTCTCTGGGCGTGACTTGAATGACAATGCTGATATCCGACAAGTGAGATTGCCACGGAGCCGTGCTGAATAAACATCTTGTCAAACTGGTTGACAGGGAGGGGTTGGCGGTTTGTGAAGGCAATATGTAAGCTTGACCTATGTGTAAGATGCTTCCTGCAAGGAATGATATTGAAGAGCTCAATAAGAAGAGTTCAATATGTCAGATGAGTCATGGAGCATGTGACTCATGAGTAAGCGATAAATGTGCACACATACTTAAGTGTGTTTATGTTCATAATCAACACAATATTAGAAACGGTCATTTGTTTGATGTCAAAATACTTTCTCCTATTTAAGATTAATACGCAGAAACTAGAAACTTTAAGTAAACCATTTGTAGAATGATGTCCAGGAAATGGATGACATTATGGTGGCATCAAAAAAGTGACTGTTATTAAAATTCTGAATGATACCAATAATTCTAATTACGTTGCTGATAACCAATAAATGACCGACATTTAAATTCTACACTATTGTGAACAAATACATTAATAAAAATAAATAATCATGCATGCTACAAGTAAATTTCACAATATTACAAAAAATGGATATTAATTTTAAGATTAGCTAAGAAAATGTATTTAACAGCGTTGAATCATTAGTATTTTTAAAGATTAACTTAAAGGTCCTGTTCTTCGCGATTCCTTCTTTCAATCTTTAGTTAGTGTGTAATGTTGCTGTTAGAGCATAAATAATAACTGTAAAATTATAAAGCTCAAAGTTCAATGCCAAGCGAGATATATTATTTAACAGAAGTTCCCTTTCAAAGCCTACAGCGAATGGCTGGTTTGTACTACATCCCTGTACTTCCTGCTTTAATTACGTCAATAGAACAGTTTGTTGACTAACCTCCGCCCACAAGAATACGCAAAAAAGGGGGCGTGGTCTTGTTGCTCTCCCATGTGGAGAAGTGTGGAAGTGTTGCGTTTGTAGAGTGTGTTTGTCGCCATGTCTACAATAACATTGAGCGCATGCATCTCCCCGTTATGGTAAGAGGCGTGACCTTTCCGGCCAACGTGCGCTAAGCTGCTGTCGAATCACGACACGGGAACCGCTGGCACAATCAGAACTCGTTACGTATTTCTGAAGGAGGAACTTAGAACATAGAACAAGGAAATCATCAGGCCCTTTTTAGGACAGTGAAAACAGCTGTATACAGATAAGTAAATTGTGTGAAAAATACTGTGTTTTTTTACACGCGAAACATGAACACGTTATATTGCACACTGTAAACACAATCAAAGCTTCAAAAACACATGAAAAACAGGACCTTTAAAGTTATCGTTATATGACTGCAAAGTCATCTTATGTAAAATTCAGATTGTTAATTTGAAAGATTAAGAATACGATCAGGACATAAAACAGACCCGATTCAATCTATACTAAATCTCCTGCATGAGCTAAATTGCTCAAAATACTGGGAGCATGTTGGCTAGTCTAGCATAGCCAGACCTTCAGACTGACGGCAGAAGGTCTGGATTCCATAGCAGTTTTCTTTAGCCAAAGAATGCCTAAGAGGACGTCTGACTGACATGTAAAGCAACCAATCACAGTCAGTTCGGTTCAGCATCATGTTTAGGGGTGTGAAAATGAGAGTCGATGTCCCTACAATTAACAGACTGGTCCCTACAATAACAGGCAATTCATTCAAAAACACTGCAGCGTACTTCACATACTTTAGAAAATCCAGCATTTAGTAGATCCTGTTAAACGCTCATTTCTGAAAAACGTCGGCTTTCTTTTTCCATTAGGTTTGCGTCCACAACGGCTTTGTTTTAAGGTGGACCATTAAAGAACGTGACACACATTTTTCAAAAACCCTGGAGAATTCAACCAATCAGATGACGACTCCCAAAATGTTTCCCATTTTGTGTGGCATATGCATCACACGTTCAGCCAACTGTCTGTGGACGTGACGTCTGAGACTATACATGTTAGCTAGGCTTCAGCTTCGAATGCCAGATATCAATTTATGTAGAACTACCACATCTAAAGAAATATCCTGATTTATGTTATTTAGAGTCGTTTTTGGCTTACTATCAGTTAAAACGCATCACATATACTAATCAGAATTTGACTAGTGTTTTGCTTGCTTTAGCAATAATAGGTTATTCTAGCAGGAATCTGATGAATTGGGAATACAAAATTGAGCCATTTCTTCGTAGAAACAGGTTAACAAAATCATTAAATTATGCATTAACTACAAGGTAAACTGCCACTATAATTAAAAAAAATTTTTTTTTAAAAGCCACACCCTCAGGGCCCAATTAACACAAAGGTTTGAGTCCACAGGCTTAGGAAAAGCCAGTGGCATTAAATTACAAGTATGATATATTAAAATTGATCAATGCAATGTACAATGTGTTGGCCATACAGTAGCACACTGCACTTCTTTCTTAAAGTTTTTTCATTGGATTGTGCGTACAGGGGCGTCGGACTGGGGGTAAAACTGATTACTAGAGCCTCAAGGGTAGAGAGGGCCCTTGAAAAGTCTAGAATATGTTTTAACATGGAACATGGGGGCCCATCAGGACTGCCTATGTATGTATATACATATTTTAAAATGAAATTTACTCCTGTGATGTCACAGCTGAATGATCCTACAGAAATCATTCTAAATTTGGTGCTAAAACATTTCTTATTATTATCATCAATGTTGAAAAACTGCTGTGCTGCTTAATATTTTGTATAGACTAGACCATGATAACTTTTCAATTCTTTAATGAATAGACAGTGCATCCTAATGCAAAGTAATAAAGTGTGCAAAAACAAACAAAAATAATGACTATTCAACAATTTCATTTTGGCCTGTGCCAGTCTCCAACTCTGTTTACGTTGCAGCTCCCGTGCATGCGTCGTGGTGCTCACGTGAACTGCAACGGCTGCCGTAGAACTCGAGAGAGCTGCACTGTTTACAATGGAAACTGCGTAGGAGATTGGGACAGGCTAGAATGAAATTGTTGAATAAAGTCGTTAATTTTGTTTGTTTTTGCGCACAAAAAGTATTCTTGTCACTTCATAATATTAAGGTTGAAACACTGTCTATGGAGGGACCCGAGAGCTCTCGGATTTAATCAAAAATATCTTAATTTGAGTTCTGAAGATGAACGAAGGGCTTAAGGTCTGGAAAGACATGAGGGTGAGTAATTGATTACAGAATTTTCATTTTTGGGTGAACTATCCCTTTAAGACATTATAGGCATAGTAAATCAATGGAGATCGGCAGAATAATGTACAAGTAAGAATCAGTAGAAATTTCAATTCATTTAGAAGACTACATGAGGCTTAATGGTGTATTCTGATCTGTTTGGTGTGTGTCATGCAAAGCTAAATAAAAAGGCTGGGGGGAGCTGAGGGGCACAGTCAATTGTGTGGCAGAACTAGACTTTGATGACTACCCGACAGCTGCTCCACAAAAACTGATCCAATTAAGTCTGCATCCTACAGTTTACAATATTCATTCAGCGGAGCTTCAAATCCTCTCACATCCTAAACAAGCTGAAGCCTTTTCATCTCCTAAACGTTTCTCTCTATCGAAGGGTAAAATATCGGCGAGACTGTGTGAGGTGTTGATAATGTCTCTTCCTGCACTGACGTGACAGAAGCGCAGTAGAGAGCCATCTGCTCCCTCTCAGCTGGTTGCCAGATCTTGCTTTGGGGAGAGGGTTTGCTCCATGATGCAAATAAAACCCTGTGGCTCCTGAAACCTCTGTGTTTTAGAGCCAGGTCAATATAGAGCCGCCAGCGGCAATCAGGCATGTATTTAAGTGCCATTAAACAGCAGTAAGCTTATGGTTCAGTCTCTAGGTAATCCAGTTGAAAAAACACTGTTTAAAAAAAGAGGGATTGGCTGATACGAACAGGCAGCCCAGGTCCAGGCCTCTAATTTCTATAGCATCCCCCTTTTCCCTGGAGAGCGGTGTCACTTAAGGCTGATGAGGCCACGTCCTATCTTTCGGTCCTAGAGACCATTATAGCGGTCTTGGAATTAGGACTGGATCAGTTTTGAGCTAATTATTCATCAAATCAAGATGATATCCATTCAGTTTCATGTACTGTTTTTGGGAAGGTATGAGTACATGCAATATTACAGATCCTAATAATATCAGACCTAAGCCTTTTCGATAAAGGAAAGATGGTTGTCATAAATATTCAGATGCAATAGGAAGCTGATTAGATGGATTAATGATGGTTCTGAACCGTGAATAAGCCTGCATGAAAGCAGTTTTCAACATGCCCACCCACATTTTTAGTCAGCAGCAGGCTGAGAAAATGTGCGGTTGATGTGCACTTATGCCAGGCAATCACACAAAAACACCCCACATAAAGAAAGGAAGAATGATTGTAGATACAACCAGAGACAGACCTGAAAGCATTTGGATGAATGTTTGATCAGCATTTCCTCATTCAATCAAACTGTAGACCACAAGATCCAGTAACCACATGAAAAAAAATCCATTATGTTACCTTCATCATTTAAGAATCATATGGGACACTAATTTTAGAATGATCGTTAACCAAGAAGAAGAAAAATTAAAGATCAGACAATTGACCCTTTGTTGACCCCTCCTCTTGCACAGACACATTTTTAGAAAACTTCTTTTTCTTCTATTAATATTTCAAACATTATATTTTATTCGCTTTTTTATTTTTAATTATTTATTCATTGAAATTGATTAGTTAACATTATTAATTACTGATATACTTTTGGTTACACACACACACACACATATATATATATATATTTTTTTTTTTTTTTTTTTTTTAAAAAACCTCCCTAGTTAAACTGTCACTAGGTAATATTTTCCCCCCGTCGTTTATGGAATATTCCATTTAAAACTGTCCCAACTTGCATAAGTAAAGAACAAAAGCTTGCTTAATCATATAGCAACAGTTGCTAAGTTGGGATTGATCAATAGCATTTGTAAGGCGGGGATTTAAAGGGATAGTTCACCCAAAAGGGAATTCTGTCATCATTTACTCACCCTGATGTTGATGAAAAACTGTATGAGTGATTCTTCTTTTTTGGAACATAATACAAGCTATTTGGGGAACTCAAAGGTAACCAAAACAATTTGGTTGCAAATAGTATTATAATATTTTTTTTGTTGTTCCACAGAAAAAATAATGCAGGTTTAAGACATGAAAGCAAGTAAATGATAACTGCAATGTCAATTTAATTTATTAATTGTTGCAATCTGTTTTTAAGAAGAAATGGATCCTTTAAACAAAGGGTCAATTTTCTTTGATCGATGGAGAAAATGTTAGAAAGGATCTACACTGGATAGGATGTTGTCATTGTCAATCCACACTTCAACAACATGCAACCTTGTAATAAAGAAAAACAAATCCAAATGTCATGCTTTGAAAGGCAAATATTAAGAATGAGACGAGGACGCTCTCAGATAAGAAACTTCATTTAGGAGCAAAGGTACAAGAAAGAATGATCACAGAAAGTGTTCCTGATTACGCCAAACAAAGTGCATCAATCCCATCGGTCACTTCACACAGTCAGGTTTTACATACCCCTCGTATGAGCATCTGTTTTTCTCCTCTTTCTATCCTGCACCTGCACAGCTGGGGTCAGTGGGAAGACTTCACATCACATCAAACAACAAAGACAATCCAGTCCTAAAACAAATGCCTCCCATCAAGCCTGTGTGCAACATCTTGAATGCATAAGGCTGAAAAGCAATATGAAATGAACAGGTCGAATAGGTTTGAACAGCTGCTGTGTTAAAAAAAAAAAAAAAGAGTGGCTAATGAGCCAAAATCTAAGGAGCTGCTAACCTAGACAGCATTCTGGGCGTTTATTTGGGTGCTAACTATTAAAAAAGAAACATCTTAAACCAGCCCAAAATGGTCTCCCAGCCTGGTTTATCTAACGTTAGTCTAGTTGGTCTACCAATCTAGCCAATTTGAGTTCAACTGGTTTACTTCGTCGACAAGTGTCCAAAACCCACAAACCAGCCAGCCAAACCAGGTTAGGAAAGCAGCAAATTATCTTAGACTGGTTTAGGATGTTTTTGAGCAGGAAAGGCAGCTCAATAGGGTTTGTTCATTACCTCATATAGGAAGACTACACTTTACTGGGCTATCGGACCTAACGTACATAATGAACATTGTATCTGACTACTTACTAAGCGGACCTCCAGGACCGACACCTTGCTCTTTGCATGCGGGTGGAGTTCCGCTTTGCCTTTCGAAGTTGCCTGGATTGGAGAAATAATCCCGCAGGCGAGGCAGCTCGCGTCCGGCTTCCAGGAGCTCTGTGTGCAGCTCCAGGGCCGTGAGGATGTACTGATCCCGGAGCAGCTGCGCGGCGATCGCATCCAGCGACACCCGTGTGTCTGCGCTTCCTACTCCGATTCCAGCCACCGCAGCGGCCGACGCTGGTATACCATCCACACTCGGACTGGTTCGGTTGCTGGACAGCAGAACGGCTGGCTCGGAATACGCCGGGGGAGAGAAGGGACCGAGGCTGTGGCCTTGCGCTTCATCACTCGGGCTGCGCTCGGAGTCCGCGCCATCATCCTGCCTGTGCTCCGCTTCCTCCTCCGAATCACTCACGTTAAACGGGTTGACATTACCCGCCGCCATTTTGCCGTAAGGTGTTCAGCCAGCTATCTGGCTAATATGTGTCTCCGTCTTCCTGGACGGATGTCAAGAGCGCTTTATTGCTCCTAATCAACGGGTCTTCTGGAAATATGCTTTGGTTGGTGGGGCCGAATGTCATTTCAGCACCCCGCCTCCTCCCTGCAAGACCCGAGCGGAAATTACGTCAAGCACCTCGCGTAACCAGGATCCGTCAAAGAGACGTGTGAAGATCCAATGAATGAGAAAACATAAGAAGTCGTTCATTTATCCAATGCACAGCAGGCAGCCGTAATCTCTGGCAATGCATTGTTACTCAACTTGTTCTCAGAAAAAATGTTGGATGTCTATTTAACAAAAGCCTGTAACAATAACCTATACATTTTAATAATTTATATTTTTTAAAAACCCTATCCATCTGTCTGCCTGCTTTCATGTCTGTCTGTATCTATTGAATGGCATTTACAATTATGGAATTCCAAAACTGACATAATTCTAAATAAATACAGACATAGCCTAAATAAATATACAAAGAAATGTACACTTTTAATTTCTTATTTATGTATGATTGTATTTCCCCCCACATTTATTTAAAGATTTTTTTCATTTTAAAGATGCTGCTCTTAGATACTGATTAATCACAACACAAGTCATCAATTGGAATTATTCAGGATTAAACCAAACAATAAGTGCTCATGTAAACGCAGTTAGTAAAACTCACATCTCACGCCATACATTGTATACCCTGTCAAGCATTGTGCCCATGTAAACTGTCGTGCACCCTCAGATTTTTGAACCAACTGCATTTTTAAAGTATCTTTCAATAACAACATTGACTTTTTAAATGTATGCTTCATCATGTGTCAGATTCTTAAGATTGCAATTTTTTGTATTATTTTATTTCTTATATTATTATTTAATTATGTATGAAATGTGCTAGGCTATATAAATAAACTTGCCTTGCCTTCAATAAATTCAATTAAAATATTAAGGCACAGGGCTGGTTAATTTCCACATTCTGAGTTGGTGTGCGAGTCTCATCGACAATAAACGCAAGCTCTTATCAGCTCCATCCAGCACATTTACATTAAATGTGATTAATAATGAACATAGGCGTAATTTATGGGTGGGATGGGACATGTCCCTACCAATTTTTGCCAGGGTCGATATGCCACCACTTTTTGAACAGTGGCCAACCTAATACAAATAAAACATCTCCAGTTAACTAACAGTGCATTGATTCCGTTGGTTTGTTAAATAAGGTTTGGGGTGCTGGAATGTGTTATTTTGAGATCATGCTGTGTGCTTGTTGCATTGATATCAGTGGCTTGGTGGCTCATGCACAGACAGATGAGCACTTTAAACTATCGCTTAAAGCTGTTGCGTAGACGATATTCAATATGGTGAAATCACAAAACAAAATACACACAAATGTGTCCATATGCATTTATTCACAAGAAGAAATTAGCTAACTGGATATTATTAGTAGATGTAAGGATGAAACTATCTCATTAAACATGAGTTCTATGTCGTTAAATTAAACCCATCTCACAGAGACAAAAAGGTGTCAAAATTGTAAAAGTGTTCAAAATTGATTTCTGGACATTGAGATGTTATTTTTCTGCAATTGTTATTTTACACATACACTATAAATGTAGCATTGTATTAGCAACCCCAGCCCCAACCACACACACCTGTCACCTACACTATTTAAAACAAATTAATGCCACATCATTTCATTTATTTAATTTAATTTATTTGCTTTTAGCTTTTTTTCTTTCTTTTAAAAAAAATATTGTTCATTGTTTTTTGGCAATCTAGGGTGTGTCCTGTGTCCCACCCACCACCTTACAGGACACACCCTAGTCCTAACTACAGGTGTTGTTGACTTGGGGTGAACAGCCGAAATAGCCAGTCAGTCCCGCCCAGAGTGCTGCACCAGAGCTAGGAGCAAATACGACAAAAAGGCCAATTCACTATTCGTATTTTAAAATAATAATATCTAGGTATCAATTTTGCTTTGCAGTTCAAAAATGTATAAGACTGTGTTTCATTACAAAGTTAACTATATTTCAGATATTAGCTTTTTTCTCTTTTTAAAAAAAAAATGTTTTATTGATTTTTAAATTAAGTTAATATTCTGTCGATTTTTGGCAATCTAGGGTGTGGCCTGTGTCCCACCCACCACTTTACAGGACACTCCTAACTCCAGGTGTTGACTTGGGGTGAACTGACAGCTTTGCCGAAATATCCAACTTGCCAATTGTGTGCATTGTGTTTAGTATGTCCATTGCTACAATTGACTGCTCTATGGACAAAGCTGCTCAGTCCCAGTTTTATAGGTTACATTGTGTACCTTTAACTTAAACATATCTGACAAATAGTTATTTGTAAAATCTTAACGTATTTGTTGTCGACTTCTGGCATCTGCTGTAGACTCATGCCTGCTTGTCTTGTTCTTGTAGAGATGTTTTTTTCACAGTTTTCTCTTGCCTTAAGACCTCATTGTGCAAATCTGTGTGGCCAAGAAATCAAAATTCAAAAATTCAATGATGTGATTTTTAAAGTTTTAAAAAAAACTTTTAAAAAAATGACAAAAAGAGCACACAAAGCAAGTTTTGAGCACTAGTGAATGTGATCCAAATACATACGCAACGTTGAGCGAGACATTCTAAAGTACCTTATATTGATTGTGTACTGTGATGTCACAATCGACATCAGGAACTGCTGAATGTACACAGTCCGCCATGTTTATCTCCCAGCTAGAGCAAATTTGGGTAAGAAATTGGTTATTTTTAAAGCTATTAAAGTTATTCAGTCAAGAGAAGAGAGTGATTTTCTGTATTTGATTCTCATTAACAGAATAGAGACCAAGTTACTGTACATTAAGCTGCTTTTGCTTTAATACACAGATCTAATGTACATGCGATTTCTTTCCCAGGTGTTTACATTCACAGACATGGACTGTATTTATGTGAACTTTGTGTAGTTTAGTCTTGCGTGTATTGACAGTTTAAGGGCAATAAGAGGTGAAATAAAACTTCTAGTACTTACGACACGCACCTTGTGACAACGGGAATATTCCAGAAAGCAAGGCTGTCTTACCGTCAACATTCACTGAACTCTTGGTTGATTAACCCAAACCTTGGTTACTTGAGGTATGCTGTTTCTAAAAACGTGCCCGGGAGAAAGTTCAGCAATCCGGTTAACACACAACACATTCTGAACAGAGCATCGAATCGACGTGTCACCATGGAAACAGACACTGGTACAGCCCACATTGTTGCCATGACACCTAAAATCATGCCAGTCAGCGCGAGAATCAGGAAGCTGTAATATATAATGTTAGCAGGGGCGTAGCCAGACATTTTTTTCAGGGGTGGCCAGGTAAGACCCAGTGATTTTATTGGGGTGGCCAAAAAAATGACTACTGACTATAACATGCTGTACCAAAGCAAATTCTACAGAAAATATAGATCACAAACGAACAAAAATGATATAAAATGATCAATTTATTAACAATGTCATACAAAATAAGTGAAATACTGTATGTTGATAATTTTAGGGAAAAAGACAAAAAGCTTAAAGTCGGAAAAAAAATCCTTAGTCGTTCACACATGACCAAAATTCTCAAACTTTTTATGCTTACTCCTTTGTCCTTTGCTAACCAAAATGTTGCCCTGAGAAAACAGATAAAGTATCATTACAAAAAGAGAAAAGTTACAAAATTGAAACAACATAGAAGTTTGTACAAAAGAAACTATAGCCTTTTTCTATGAACAAATGCTAAATTAATTATTAAATAAAGTAAATGAATTAATTAAACTATTAATTAAATCCAATGTCTCCTTGTAAGGAAAAAAACTAGTATTAAATCTACTGACAGGAGACACTTAACAACAACAAAGAAAAAGAACTGAGTCTTTGCAAGACTATGGGGAGACAAAGTGGATTGTGCAAGTGCAAGTGACAAATCATTGCATTTCCAGCACAAGTTTACTTAATGGACTTAGATTATAGCTGAATTTACGGTTCTTGTGATTTCTAGCAAAGATATCCACAAACTCATCAAGATAGTGATTTTGCTCTTTTACATTCTATGCTCAAAATCCCCAGATCACTCAACCTATTGTCTGCCATGCTACTTCTGAGATAAGTTTTAATAAGCTTCAGACAGGAGAGGCTGCGCTTATATTCAGAATTTGAATAAAACTTATTTTCCATTCATGACAATATTTATGTATCGAAATCATCAGGCTCATATAAATGTCAGGAAAACATGATTCCTGGCTGCATGTCAATATCCATGGATCGCTGGATCTTTGTTAAGTTGTAAGGAACACTATATCGAGTCCAAAACCTTTAGTTAAACTGATAACTGTTTTTGTTTTTACTTGCGTAAATGGGCCCATGGCCACCCCTTAGCTACGCCCTGAACGTTAGGCCTAATTGTAAGCTCCATTTTGTTTAGGCAAATTAAAAAATGTCTACCAACAAGGTAAGTTACAGTGTGGTACTCACACATCTTGAAGCAAACCACCCAAATAACACTATTTAGTCATCATGTAAACTTCCTGGCTCTTCGAACTTCCCGTGTAACGTTAATAATTCATAATTTCTTTGTAGTGTTTGTTCTAATTTTATTAAGGAAGAGAAAATAACTAACAGTGCCACAGAATTATGACAAACAACAAAGCGTGGGTTATTTAATTGTTTATTATTTTAAAATGAAACGCTTTCACTTATAAAACTTTGTAGGTTTAAAATAGTTAATGCTTAAATGATTGTTTTCCACAATTTTAATTCCTATATGTAAAAGCATTTGTGCCGCTTCAGAGAAACAGTCTTGTGTAATGAACATTTGCGTGATTTTATGCCACTTGAGATTTGGTTTCTGTGCCGCTTTTTCTGTGTAAAGATTTTCTGCGTAACGACATCAAGGACAAAACACACCCATGAGTTAGGTACAACCCGACCACGGTGTCGCAGACCATTTTTTTGGGTTGTTAAACACGCTCTAAGTCAGGGGTGTCCAAACTCCACAATCCTGCAGTTTTGCTTCAACCCCAATCAAACACACCTAAACAAGTTAATCAAGGTCTGAAGGGTTAAGGAACTCTGCAGGACTGACGCTCTCTAGGAGCAGAGTTCGCCACCCCCGCACTATGTGAATCTGCTATCTAATTCCACCTAGAAAACACTAGAGGTAGACATTGAGTTGTTAATTGGTCTTGTATTTCTGGGTTCATCCAGTTTATTGAAAAAAGTACACTTGGGACTTCAAGAACCAACAATCAGCTCTGACATGTCTATCTATCTATCTATCTATCTATCTATCTATCTATCTATCTATCTATCTATCTATCTATCTATCTATCTATCTATCTATCTATCTATCTATCTATCTATCTATCTATCTATCTATCTATCTATCTATCTATCTATCTATCTATCTGTCTGTCTGTCTGTCTGTCTGTCTGTCTGTCTGTCTGTCTGTCTGTCTGTCTGTCTGTCTGTCTGTCTGTCTGTCTGTCTGTCCGTCCGTCCGTCCGTCCGTCCGTCCGTCCTTCCGTCCGTCCATCAATCAATCAATCATGTCTGTCTGTCTGGACCCATGTTTATTTCTTAGGAACTTCGTGCTTCAGAGAGCTTTTCTTGTCTTTTTCTGTTCTACTGCTAAATGAGATTAATTAACAAAATATATTTTTTATAAATAAATATGTAATGAATCATTAACACTTCAAAATAAAGATCATCTCATGACCTACTCATCTCATCAGTAAAATATCTGATATTAATTCAGATTTATGTTTGCATTAAATCTGCTTGGCCATCAGTAGATGTTCACGTGGTAGTTGTATTTGTGCCATCTGCTGGCCTGAACCAAGCATAGCATGTTTTCAGTTCTGACCAAATGGTGCATCCATTTCTAATTTGCATGTACATTACTACACAGTGATGCAATCAAATAAATAAAATAAACACCCAAATAATTATTTTTATTTCTTCGTGGCTTTGTTCTCATGCATTGGTCTCTATGCATTCTTTTTAAGGCTTGTTTTAATTATTAAATAATATTTTTTATAGTGCTGTCAAATCGATTAATCGTGATTAATCACATCCAAAATAAAATTTTGCATTTACATAATATATGTGTGTGCACTTATTATAACATATATAAATTATTACATATATAAATGTGTATAGGCATATATAAATATCACTATTAAATAATTAAATATATTACATGTATTTAATGCAATAAATAATATATTTAAATATATATAATATATTTTTAAAATATTTATCTATGATATAAATTATATTAATATATATACAGTATATACGTGCAAATATTTCTTAAATATATACATTAGACTGGAGTGTGTATTTATATATACATAATTATACACAGAACACACATATATATTATTTAAACAAACTTTTATTTTGGTTGTGATTAATTGCAATTAATTAATTTTATTTTGTATTTATTATTTTTATATTATTTTTGTAAATATTTAAATTAAGTTTAATTATTTATCATGTACAGAGGATCAGTCTTATTAGGCATATTAATGGATGCTGTAACCTTATTTCTTAATGTTATCCATTGTTCTGTTTTTCTTATTGTATGTGGATAGTGTTATATTTTTTCCTTCTATAAAAAGTGCAATGGTTTATATATTTATTGGTTAATATACCATGATCAGTAAATAAAAGTAGGACTTTTATTTTGGAATGCATATAGTCAGCTGTGAGAACAACTTTTGAATGGTGAATGTTAGTTAGTAGTAGCAGTAGTTCCACATAAGGCGCAAGATACTATTAATAGACATCTTATGTGATTGACATTTGCTCATTATTAAGACGGTCTCTTAAAAGTTTCATATAAACGAAACTCGGATCAAACCCTGGACAAGCAAGATTTTTAACAACAGGCAAATGGTTGGCACCGATCGCACTGGTTTATTTTGCTTGACTATTGACGATTCGGAATACCGCCCAGAATGCTTTCTTCGATGGGCTGATTAGGTTTTGAGACACAGCCATTGTCTGAAGTGTGGGAGGTTGAGGCGCGTGTGTTGTGTTGAGTTGTTGCCTAACAACCTCTGCGTTCGCAGCGCATGCACTCATCGTCTCCATCTTCTCCTCTAAAGTCTTTCTTCATTTCCATGTCGAGAGAGCAGCATATTCAGCCTGTGTTATCGATACGGGCTTTATCTGATAACTGCTTCTTTTCTGTCAAGAGCTGTTCATTAACTGCTGATTCTGATTTGGGAATATGAATGTCAACATCAGCAACTTTATGGAGGAGAGAAGGGCGAACACAGAAGAAGCACCGTACATGGAGATGAAGGTGAGCTTAATTTCTAATAAAAATAGTGCTCCTTGGGTGTTTTATTATAAAACACGTAAATTAGTATGTCTATAAATTTATATTTCAAGAAAAGTCATTGTTTTATTACTTGTCCATCTTTCATAGACAAGTTTTGGTAACAAGGAGAACATCAAACCTGCTCACAAAATACCTTCACAACCCAAACAGACCAAAGGCAGGCTATATTTCAATAAATATATAATTTCAGGCAAAACGCATATATTTAGTATTTGATATTGGTCTATTTGATTTTCTTTATGATTTAAAAATGCCATTGGAGATTCATGTTTCATGTTGTCTTGTTCTTATTTCCAGAAGAGAGTTTTGGCCTCAGTTTACCTCTGGGAGAGGAATATGAACGAAAAAAGCAGAAGTTAAAGCAAGAGCTACGTCTTGATTACCGGCGCTTTGTGTCTGAGGTGCAGTATGCTCCTCTTTTATAAATATGTAATATAATAATGCTAATAAATCTTACAATAACTATTTAAAACATACAATAAAGATTGTATTGCACACATTTTTAAACTACAGTTTTAAATAGTTTGTGTTGCTGTTTTTAAATCATATTTAAAAAAGAAATTTGTATTTTTTTTAATCAAGTTATTTCTTTCTTAGAAAAAAAATCAAATGATTGCTGATCCACTTCCGCAGTCCCACATGATGTCTCTCCCCATAAAAGAACGGAGATCAGTGAAGGTAAAGTTTATAAAACATCTGTTATAACAATATTCTGCATTCATGCCATGACCCGGTTCAGCCCGTTGCACAGAGACCCACCCTTTCTGTTTGGCAAGCCCTCAGTGACATGAAAAATTATTTGCTTACGCTTAGTGGATAAGGTATCTTGTGGCAACCAGTATATTACTGGACTGCAGATCTGCTTTGTGTAAGCGTTTTCAAATTTGTAAAAACATAAAAGAGGTCTTGTTTGATGATTGTTTACTATTACCATAGAAATGTTTTTTTTAATGTATATATATATATATATATATATATATATATATATATATATATATATATATATATATATATATATATATATTAATATACAGTGAGGAAAATAAGTATTTGAACACCCTGCTGTTTTGCTTGTTCTCCCACTTGGAAATCATGGAGGGGTCTGAAATTGTCATTGTAGGTGCATGTCCACTGTGAGAGACATAATTTAAAAAAAAGTCCAGAAATCACAATGTATGATTTTTTAACTATTAATTTGTATGATACTGCTGCAAATAAGAATTTGAACACCTGTCTATCAGCTAGAATTCTGACCCTCAAAGACCTGTTAGTCTGCCTTTAAAATGTCCACCTCCACTCCATTTATTATCCTAAATTAGATGCACCTGTTTGAGGTCGTCAGCTGCATAAAGACACCTGTCCACCCCATACAATCAGTAAGAATCTAACTACTAACATGGCCAAGACCAAAGAGCTGTCCAAAGACACTAGAGACAAAATTGTACACCTTCACAAGTCTGGAAAGGGCTACGGGGAAATTGCCAAGCAGCTTGGTGAAAAAAGGTCCACTGTTGGAGCAATCATTAGAAAATGGAAGTAGCTAAACATGACTGTCAATCTCCCTCGGACTGGGGCTCCATGCAAGATCTCACCTCATGGGATCTCAATGATCCTAAGAAAGGTGAGAAATAAGCCCAGAACTACACGGGAGGAGCTGCTCAATGACCTGAAAAGAGCTGGGACCCATGGCAAGGAAGGTTCCCCTGCTTAAACCAGCACATGTCCAGGCCATTCTTAAGTTTGCCAATGACCATTTGGATGATCCAGAGGAGTCATGGGAGAAAGTCATGTGGTCAGATGTCACCAAAATAGAACTTTTTTGTCATAATTCCACTAAACGTGTTTGGAGAAAGAAGATTGATGAGTACCATCCCAAGAACACCATCCCTACTGTGAAGCATGGGGGTGGTAGCATCATGCTTTGGGGATGTTTTTCTGCACATGGGACAGGGCGACTGCACTGTATTAAGAAGTGGATGACCGGGGACATGTATTGCGAGATTTTGGGGAACAACCTCCTTCCCTCAGTTAGAGCATTGAAGATGGGTCGAGGCTAGGTCTTCCAACATGACAATGACCCGAAGCACACAGACAGGATAATCAAGGAGTGGCACTGTAAGAAGCATATCAAGGTTCTGGCGTGGCCTAGCCAGTCTCCAGACCTAAACCCAATAGAGAATCTTTGGAGGGAGCTCAAACTCCGTTTTTCTCAGCGACAGGCCAGAAACCTGACTGATCTAGAGAAGATCTGTGTGGAGGAGTGGGCCAAAATCCCTCCTGCAGTGTGTGCAAACCTGGTGAAAAACTACAGGAAACGTTTGACCTCTGTAATTGCAAACAAAGGCTACTGTACCAAATATTAACATTGATTTTCTCAGGTGTTCAAATACTTATTTGCAGCTGTATCATACAAATAAATTGTTAAAAAATCATACATTGTGATTTCTGGATTTTTTTAAATAAATTATGTCTCTCACAGTGGACATGCACCTACGATGACAATTTCAGACCCCTCCATGTTTTCCAAGTAGGAGAACTTGAAAAATAGCAGGGTGTTCAAATACTTATTTTCCTCACTGTATTAAAAGGGACATATAATGCCCTTTTACTAAGGCCACATCCACACAAAGCCAGAGCTTTCCCTATCCAATATTTTTTACTCATCTCAAGTAATATCTGCATACACACGAAACCACGGAAACCGACTCACAACGATGTATACATGGCAGACCAGTTTGTGGCACTGTAATTCTGCCACAGAGATATCTGTCAGTAACGCTCCATTTAGTTCATGTCTCTATGAAGCCCCTCCTTCTGAAATGCGTAATGTGCGGTAATTGGTTGGATGGACTAGTGTGTGATTCGTCAATCACTTCAATCGTGTTTCTGAAATGTCACGCCCCTTACCATAAGGCCATGTGTCCACCAAAGCTTTTTCCCCAAGGCTAGCAAATCTTTTTCCCCAATTGTTTTCAACAGGAGAGTCGCGGTTTTAAACGTCAGGAGCGCAACAATGCATTGAGCATCTATTTCACGCTGAAGCACTTAGTGTTTTTTACTGGTCGCTGAGAGTTGAAGAATGTTCAACTTTGGATTAACCACAGCACTCATCATTGTCACTTTTTACCTTGTTGACCAATCACATTGGAGGAGGGGCGGGACAAATACAACACAGACCAAACGCCACATTCTGCTCGTATAACGTCAGCAGATGACAACAAGGAGCGTACTTAGGGGACAACATAATTTAAAACCAGAGCCAGAGCAAATATGGAAAGAAATTTTTGGATAGAAACAATACAGAAACAAACTATCTGTGAAATGAGATACTAGTAACACTACCACAGATATTCCGTATAATATACATCTCAACTGAAAAATCGCTGTGCTGCCAAAACGCTCTCAAGTGCCAACAGCCAGGCGTTTTCAGCAGAGCACCTAGAGTTTTCAACTGGCTAAAAATGCTTAATTGGACATGCAAGTTTCAGCACGCTATTACTGCAAATCAACCAGGCCTGCCCCTTTTCTTGGGTGGGAATTATTTAAATGAGGAATATTGTGACATGTAAATACCTGGAAAAAAAAACTCTCAAGGACAGTGCTTACTGTCCCTTTAAAGTGGACTTTGTTCTTTATAATAAACAGCAACAATACACACTAAAGATTAAAAAGCATAATAGGTCCTCTTTAATGGTTTTGTCTTTTGTGAATCTACCCAGGAAAAGCTGCAAGATGAGAGGAAAAAGGAGTATAATCTGTTTCTCAGAGGGCAAGAGGGAGGGCAGAAACTAGGGAAAACTTCAAGTACTCCTCAGGTTTGAACAAAATAAAAATATATCATTATGTTCAATACAGCATCACTAGGAATAAATAACCTTCACATGTGTCCTTATTGAACCAAAATGTAAGTGTTTTTAAAACTCTGTAGACTTGAATCCTCTGATTCTCAGCTTATGTTTCTGTCAGGCCCTGGAGAGAGATCGTTTTGGCTCGATTACTCCAAAGTACCCTGTTGGTTCTCCAGAGGTACAAGCGCAAAGGGGCAGTCGGGGCCCAGAGAACATTGTGTTCTCAAGGAGGGATGTTGCCACTCTAACTGAGCCCGTTTCCGGAGTGTCTAAGGTATCAAGACCACGGAGACAGTGGGTGGAGACGCCAGATCACTGGGTAGGCCCTCAACGAGATCACACCAGTTCTGATGAGGAGATGGAACTCCTAGAGAAGGAAAGGCTTAGAAACGTTCAGGAAGACACTGGTGCAAACAGGAGAGGAGGAAAACACAGCTCACACAGGTGCATCTTACATCTTTCTTCTTCTTCCTCTTTATTCTGGTGGCACCCAGAAGTTGATATTTGTTTATATTTTAGGAAGCATAATAAGAATAATTTTCTTGAGGGACTTCTATCTCAAGTTAAATATATAGGTTATAATTAGGCCCATGTGGAACTCTGATGAAAGCTCCACGGATTGGCACACAATTAGGGCTTATGGAAAAAATATATTGTTATAAGCCCTATCATACATATTGCTATTTATCACAATATCGATATTTATCATGATATTCATTTACTATTAATAGGGAAGGACATGCTTTCCACATATGTGTTAGACCTTGAGAATGAATGTAAACTTCTTTGTTCACAATTAAACTCTTTTAATTTAAAAGCTACCTTTTAATTTAGGGTCCCATGAAATCTATTTTATTTCTCCCTAAATTCTGTTTTGTGATTTAATAAAAAAATATATAAACTTTTAACAGTTTAATCAAGCCTTTAAAATGTAATCATTTTTTGTCATAGAAGTATTTGTGAAATGAGATACTAGTAACACTTCCACAGATATTCTGTATCATATCAAGCAAAGCATCTCAACAGAGACGCACAGAAATCATTTATTACTGACATTCACTGACCGGCTGTTGTCACTTTTATTTCTGCTTTGTTAGGCTGTTTTAATATATATCAAGTTCAAATGTCCAGAGTGTATCATTGTTATTGATGTAAATTTTATCCCCATCTGGATATGATATTGTTTATCACCCAGCCCGACACACAATAAAAGTGCTTGTTATTCAAAAAATGTACCATGACATTCAGTCCCATCAAAGACTATAGATATAGAAAGATGGTTCATTCCTAGAACTTATGAATGAGTGAAACTGCAATGCGCAATATAGCAGAAAAGTCCCATTGTCTGAAGTAACTGAGCCAATCGGTGATTGGTAAAGTCATTGCATCACTGCAGCTGCAGTTAGAAGCTCTGGTTCCCATAGAAACCTGAGACTCACGCTTAGGACTGCACATGCGCATTGGCTCTAGCCTAAAAAAATAAGATTTTTTTTAATGCTATTTGATCATAAGAAGCAACATTTATGGGACAGTTCATGTTAGATTTTGTAGCTGAATTGATATGTGTTATTTGATTGTGAGTTTTGCTAGCAGTTTTTGAGGTTTCAAGTTTCCACCAGTCAAATAAATAGGACTTGGTCTTGTATGCCCGAAATAGCTGCCGCAAATATGGCCACCGAGTGAACTGACTTTCCTTGAAAGGGTCATAATTCCAAGGCATTAATTTATTAGATTTTCAGATGTTGCTTACATAAAAAGTTAAATATTTTTGGTTTATTTAATACATTCATTAAATAGTAGTCTAAATAATTTACTAAATTCAAATCAATATTTAATGTCCATCTTTCTTAACATTGTCGTTAACATACATTACCGTCCAAATGTTTTTTTTTTTTTTTGGAAAAATATTTTTTTAAAGAAGTGTCTTATGTAAAGGTGATTGTTTTTTAAGACAAAATTGTTAAATTATTGTAAATGTATTGAAGTGATTGTAAATGTAAATACTGTTGATCGCCATGAATATAGCCATTGCTGCTGATATGGGATTAAATCATAAATAAATAAATATGATACTAAGGTTGCATTTATTTGATAAAAAATACAAACAGCAATATTGTGAAATATTATAATTTAAAATATATTTTTTTTTATTTTGATATTTTTTTAAATGTAACTTATTCCAGTGATGATGAAACCCTACGTTTCCAGAAGCCATCACTCCAGTCTTTAGTGTTACATGATCCTTTAGAAATTACTGACCCCAAATTTTTCAAGGGTAGTATAATATAATGCATAAATTAAAAGAAGATGGTTTAAGCAGGAAAAAAAGCTTACACTTATTTTACAAAGCACATTTGCAAACAGTGTTTTTCACAACTTCTTGTAGAGGACATGAAATTAACAGTGACTATATCTGTGAAAAATAACTCATCACCATAGCAACATTAAAATAAAAATAGCTTAAACAGATGAAGAGCCAATGTACAAAGTAGAAGGGTTGTATGCGTTTTTAGAGGATCTAATCTCTGTTAAATTTGACGTCTTCCTTACTAGACAGTTATAGTAGACGGCTGTCACCAGGAGAATATAAAGACCCTGACAGCACATCAACTCAAGCAGTGATCTGCAATTAGAGTAATCAGGGTTTAAAGCCAACTTTACTTTAAGTGAAATTACTTCAACTTTTTTTCAGTGAAAAAAAACCCAGCAGTGAATCAAATAGCTAAAGTGGCAATTACTCTAGCAGGAGTCTGTATTTTATAAACCCTCCTATCAATTTTCTGCCTTTTGAGTCTGCCTGTGGCGGAAAAGATTGAAAGAGGTGATAGTTTTCAGCATTCATTTTACCTTCAAAATACTTTGTAGAATTTAAGTCTACCAGAATTTAACTATTAAGTCTGAGGGTTTCTAACAATGCTGAGATAGGAAACGCTGAGTTTGCTGTGTTGGAAAGTTGGATCGTCTGGATTTATTATCCATTCTATCAGTAGGATTGTATTGATCGGTGTAGAAGGGGATGCTCAGTGCATCTGATGGCTCTGCAACCTGGCTCTTTAATCCACTGCATGTTTCTGTGATGTAATGGTTTGGCTAGAGCTGCAGCGATCAGGGTGTGTTTTTAGTGTAAGACACTGCATGGAGTTTTATGGCCTTTTTGCTTTGTGTGGTTTTAATGTAGTCTGCAAGCACCGACTCGAGCGCAAAACAGATCTGCCAACGACCAGACGGCAGAGTTTGCTACAGGACTCATGATTGGTAAGGTCAAATCAAACTTTATTTACGGTATATATATAAAAAATTGTCTGTAATTTCTGACCTGTGACTGGGTCATATAGGTGCTGCTGAGGGGGATGGGGCCTCTCAGAGGAGGAAGGAACGTTACAAACTTGAGCTGCTACAGCAAATAGCCGAACAACAGAAGAACAAAAGGAAGTGAGAAACGATTTGATATGCTGATTGTGGGTATTTGAATTAAAATCTTTCTAAGCTCAAATATTCACTTGACCCTCTAAACTCAATTATTCAGGGAAAAGGAGCTTGAGATGAGAGTGGCTGCAACAGGGGCTGTTGATCCAGAAAAAAAGGTGAAGGTCGTCAGATTTTTAATCTTTGAAAATTCATTGTTTAACATATTTATATTAATTGTTTTATACTTTAGATTTAAATATTAGACAATGTCTATATAATGACATTTTCATGACATTAGAGAATAAGTAATAAAAAATATTTTGCATAAGTATTCTGCAAGAAAAAAAGAAGGAAAATTAAGACCAAATATTAAGCTAAATATTTCTTAGATTCTATATATAAATATTTTTTGTCTTTAAATTATCATAAATTAATGATCCACAAATTTGCCTTATTGTCTTGTATGGCTATTAAGATTTTTTCTACCATAATGAAATAGAAAATAAAAATTATAAAATTATAATAAAAATATAAATTCTGTCATAAAAGAAAAAACATAGACAGTTCATAACACATTTACTATTCTAAATTGGTAAAGATGATCAGAGAATAATTTTGGCCTGTTCCTCACACAGAGCTATTGTATGGCTTTAGAAGACTTGTAATATTGCGTTCAAGTAAATACTTTTTTTTCTTCTCTCCCTGGAACTTGACAGAATTTGAGATTGACCCAGTAGCTTGGGCTTTGACACACATTTTCACTGCAGCCATAGCTGTGCAACAACTGCTGTGCTCCTATTTACGGTTATACCACCTTGTTTCCCACAGCCAGACCGAATCAAACTATTTGGTGCCGTGACCCAGGAATATGAGGGCAGGAGGAGGGATGTGCCTTACCACCCAGGGCTGGGACTTGAGGTCTTCAGGGCCGACTCTGCCAGGCGGCTCGAAGACGAGAAACTTCAACAAGCACCAAGGGAGAGCGCACCCCCCCAGAGACCTCGTGTTGCTTTCCAGTCCCCATCTCTAGAGCACACCACTGTCTTAAGCCGGCTGGCTAACACATCAGGCCTTGGTCTGGAGGCTGGATCAGGGTTTGGGGCCAATAGTACCATCCCTGTTACTGGAGACAATCACAGAAGCCTCTCAAGAACCCTGGGGGAGATAGTTGCCCCAAGGTTTTGTGTTATTAGATTTTGCACTGAAATAACAGTTGTACTGAGATTGTACTGAAATAACAGAAGCTAAATGATTTAATAATACTATGGACACTATTTTGTTGCATGTTTAATTAAATACTTCTGTTCTCTGATGTCAGAATTACAGGTGTACGTCCTCCATTGGGTCCCTCTCTCACTGACTCCTATCAAACTCCTTATGATAATGCATACTACTATTATGGAGCCAGAAATCCTCTAGACCCCAATCTGGCCTATTGTAAGTGGCCTATCTTTGCTTTAGCATAGCCACATATATAATTTGTACCAAATTTGCACATCTGTGCTAATGTATGCTATGTCATTTATTGAAATCTGTGTTGCGAGTAGTATTATATTGTAATATGAAAGTTTCTCTTCAGTAGATGCATTCTAGCTTGGATTCCATGACTATTTCATGATAAATATAGCTGTTGAATGCCTGTTTAAAAACATGTGTGTTTGTTTTTTTGAGTGTTAGATGGACCAGCAGGGGGTCAACAGTCACACATCCCTCCAGAAGCACATTGGCCCGTTCTGCAGCCTCCCTCTGAAGGCCTCACAAAGTAGGCACATGTTTTCATACATAACTTCCATGTTGAAATGACAAAACAAAATAATTACTGTGTAAATATTAATTTCTAAATAGATTTATAATGTTTGAGTTGCTTTGGTATTTTTTTTAATGGCAAGTTTTGTTGAGGTACAGGTAGGGGGCACATTTATTAATCTACAACAGAATAACATAATGCTCATCTGTGTCTCTCCATAGACCGATCAGCCATGCTGGAGTTAATCCCTCGGGACCAGCATTCTTCTCTTCCAAGAGGCTGCAGCAGCCCAAGGAAAGTGCTGTTAGCTACCAGGAAGCCCTTAAGCAGCAGGTACTTTCACAATATGTTATGGTATGAGATTATTTAATTGTTGATCCAAACTATTTTAATTCCCCTAGTTTAAAAGTTTTTTTAAGGAAAGCTGCAGTAACAGGGTTATCATTTTAATGATCAAAATGCATTTTAATTGTAGTATACAGTTTAGAAAGCCAAAAACTCCAACATGAAACAAGTCATTTAAAGGGTAAGGTCAACCAAAAATTCTGTCGTCATAATTTACTCACCCTGTTGTTCCAAATCCGTAAGACATCCGTAAGTTCATTTTCAGAACACCAATGAAGACAAAAATCGGAGACAGTTCTGTATTCTCCATTGACAGCTGCACAACTACCACTTTGACGCTTCAAAAAAGTAATCATAAAACAAATCAATAAGAATGGAGTGGTTTAGTCCAATTTTCTGAAGAGACACGATCGCTTTATATGATTACCACAACCGATGTGTGCATTGATGAATGTAGATATGTGAATAAAAGCCTAAAATAAATCTGTTAAACATAGTCTCTTCAGAAATTTTGGAATATACCGCTCGATTCAAATGGATTAGTTTTACAGTCTCTTTATGAATGTTTTGAAACGTCAAAAGTGGGAGCTGCATACCTGTCAATGGAGGGACCAAAAACAGAAAACATTTTTATTTTTGGTTTATCTTTAAGGAGGGATGATACAGGCATTTTTATTAAAACCATCTACTTTTTAAGATAATATTAATTAAAATTATTACAATTATGTTAGATGAAAGTTGTGTACACTGCCATTCAAAAGTTTGGAAAGAAGTTTTTTAGTCTCACCAAAGCCGCATTTATTTAATAGAAAATACAGGTAAAACAGTAATATTGTGAAATAGTATTACAATTTAAAAACGTTTCTATTGTAATATATTTTAAAAAGTAATTTATTTGTGTGATGGCAAAGCTGAATTTTCAGCATCATTAGTCCAGTCTTCAGTGTCACATGATCCTTCAGAAATCATTCGAATATGATGATTTGCTGCTCAAGAAACATTCTTTTTAATGTTTAAAACAGTTGTGCTGCTTAATATTTCGGTCAATACATTTTTTCAGGATTCTTTGAACAGAAAGTTTAAAAGAACTGCATTTATTTACTTATAAATGTTACTTTTGATCAATTTAATGTGTCTTTGTTGAATTCAAGTATAATTTTCTTTCAGTAAAATCGTATTGACCTCAAGCTTTTGAACGGTAGTGTATCTAAAAGCTTTCTATACGAGTCAAAATCTGCTAAGGGGTAATAATGAAACAGTTTGTGATTTTTTTCACTATTATTGTCAACAGGAACTGCATTTTCATGGCTTTAAATATAAGATTTTAGTTATAAAGACAATAAAAACTACTTTGCGCAACAAAACCACAAGTCGACGGATTTGTGACAGCTGAATGCAACATTTTTGACAAGCCAAACATGACGGTCTCTGAGTAACGTAATTTATTTAAGCCATGAAATAAACTTAATTTCATAAAAAATAAATATAATGAACTGCATTTTGAACATCTCCAGCTCGTTTTATAATTACCCAAAAAATCGAATCACCTCTAACGCATGGTATCACGTCTTAAATCCATATAATTTGAATATTACAACATCAATGTATGCTAAAAAATAACATGCACAATACACGGTAGCATTTACGAGAAGCAGAGATCCAGCGAGTACATACATTTCCTGGAAAACTCCTTTCAAGAAGAGGGAGAAAATGGCTGCCTTCTCAATTGTTTAGAAGATTAAGGCAATTATCAAATTTTGATAATAGTTTTATTTTCCAATTAATTTGCATTTAAATTTGCGTTTAATTATCCCTTACCAAGATTTTGACTCATACTAAACAAAACAAAATAATTTTGTGCCTCTAATGATTTAAAAAATGCAATTGGACATAAAAAAGTACCATATTTATGGAAAGTGCTGATATACTGTTGCAAAGCATAGATGTAATGAAGTGACATGCTTGATTCGAATGCAGGTTTAGGTTTAGTTCGGTGGGTTGTGGACACAGAAGAAGGACTTGGGGATGACAAATTACATTATATTCCTATAATTCCTATGGGGAACTTGATATTAAGAGATATAGCTGGAAAGATGTTTGTTTAACTGCCTGGTTGCAATATCATTGAGTCTGAAATAGTGCAGGGAAGGGTTTGAAGACGGATGGCCTTGAATGCTAATCTGTGTTGAGTGAGTTCACCAAGAACTTCAGCAGTCTGACAGGAAGAGATCAGAGCAGAATCCACTTTTTCCCATTCCCAAGGTAAAGGGAATCTAGAGGCAGATCAGGGTTACTTTAAAGTTAACTGAAAGTCTTCTCAAAGGTTACTTTGAGTCTGATTACAACATGTTGAGTAATACTTCTTTGATTTTGATGTTATATTCTTACAATATGTGACATTGAGGCTTTGTTCAGGTATGCAGCCATTGTTCCTCGTATCCAACTTTTCCATTTAGTGTATTTGTAGATTGAAGAACAAACACATGATTATTTCAGTTTTCATTTGTCAATATGCGGCAGATAGGATTTAATTGTATTTATTTTTTCTTGTCTGAAAAACAAATCAGACGATGCACTGTGTGAACCAAGTCTAATTGTCTGAATTTTGGAGCACAGATTCAAGAACGGCAGCAGAGGCGGTATCATGAGAAGGTGGAAAAAGAGCTGTATGACGCTAAAATAGAGGCTGAGATGAAGGCCTACGAGCCCTGGGGAAGAGCAGGAGGAGGAGCCCCTCTTAGGGACGATCATGGAAATCTCATCAGTACGCATGCACAGTTCACACTTTACTCAGTCAACTCCCTGTACACAGTCTGTACAACACTGCTTTTTAAGAAGGCTTTAATTAGTGCAATCTGTAAATGGTGGACCATTAGTGGGAGTATTGTGAAAACCTTTTTTTTATTGTTTAATATCTTGAAGAATCTGCAAAGGGTATGTAATCAAATACTAATGCATTTTTGTTTTATTTAGTACTATTCTGAAGTTATTTGACACAGATATTTCTATGCATCTGGGTTCCTACAGTCATATAGGAAATCAAGAAAATCAGGAAAAAAAGTCAAGGAACAATCATGAGAATTCCTAAAATGAATATGATTGTCTTTTTATAGCTTTGCCTCACTCAGAAATATCTCATCAGCTAGAAATGTTCTTTGTGAGTGAAATCCTTACTCAGTAATCATGATTGTAAAATTGTCAAAGTCACAGATAAGGTCAGATAAGGTTTCATTGGTCAAAAGATGTGGGAACCCTGAAATATTCAACAAGTCAAGGAGCACAACTAACACAGAACTCTACAAACAGTAATTGATGCTTATTATGTTTCACTATGCTTAAATGTTTGTTATTCAGTTTCTTCAGGGCAATCTTTTTTTAAATGCTAATTTATAATTATTCATATGTAACAAGGGGTATTTAAAATTCTGAACACAACTATTTAATGTAGTTATGTAACTTATATGCTCTATCTATCTTTCTGTCCATCCATCCAATATTTTTTACAGTCATACTGATACTGAAATTGTGTGGTATCAGTCATAGTGATTTTATTTTTCATAACAGTACTTAAATCATAGTTATGTCTCTATGTTTCCAGGTGATTTGAAACGAATGCATAAATCAAATGTGGAAGCTTATGATTCCGGAGGCAGAGTGGCCCAGATTCCAGTATCTTCTAGGACAGGTGACAGAAACTTCACCTTATGCATCAAGTAACTGTGGCCACTTAATTACAATTTGTCTCACAATCGCAAAAAGTGTGTAACTTACTTGGAATAGAACTTTTAAATATTTGTAATGACATGCACTTAGAGCAGGTTTTCAGCCAGCGGTCAATGAAAGCACTGCATAGCGTCTGTGTATACAAATATTTAAAAAGGTTGGCAACTTCTGACCTTGTGGATATTATTATCATCAAGCCTTTTAGAAGCTAAAAATCCACTCCATCCAAATCCTTTCTACCCCTGTAGAGCCTGCAGGTGTTTTCCCTTCTCAGCCACCTGTACAAGCACGGGGTAAACTTTTCACCGAACTGCCGTCTCCACAGCAGCTCCATGACCAGGAAATGTACAAAGATTGTTTAAAACAACAGGTACGGACCCACTTGCCTCATTCAGTCAGATTTGTCTTATGTTATTTGTGCTTTTGGCCTGACATTTCACTTTGGCAACATCTTTGGGATGAACAGATCGAGGAAAAGAGGAGAAAGGAGGCAGAAGAGAAGGAGCTGAGCAGGCTCGAGGACGAGAAAGAAGAGAGACGGCTGGCCGAACAGCGAGCTCGTATACAAAGGGAGTATGAGGAAGAGCAGGAGAGGAAGCGTCGGAAAGAGAAAGAGGTTCTTGATTTGCAGTTATATCATATGAATCCCAAAACCGGCCTGCTGAAAGAAAAATGTATTCACTTTAAAGCACTGTTTTTGACCCAGATTGAACATATGAGTGTGTTAAGCTTGAAATAGTCTATCCTCTAAAGCCTTTAATATAGTTTTTTAATCAAGCATGACAATTGATAAAAGCTATCTCTTATAATTCCTAACAAACTATTTTTAAGGCCATCAATAAAAAAATATGTTTTTTACAGTATCTACTAGCAGGGCATAACTGGACCATGCTAACCCTGTGCCCTTGACCTAAAAAAAAGTGTCTATTGTCAATAGCATAGAGATGTATAAAGCACAGCTAACACAGAAGTCACTTTCAAACCAAGCAGCTTTGTGATGGTCATCATGACAAATTCATGTGAAAGTAAAAATTTTGCTGAGTAACTGTGAATATACTCGTGCCTTATGTTAAAAGAAAAGTACAGAGTCACAGGATGTGCTTCCTCTCTGTCACCCATTTTACAGCAAATGACCAAAAATGAGGAGTTGAGCAGGCAAGCTGAAGAGCGCCGCAGAGAAGCTGAGAAACTGAAGAAAGAAGCAGAGGAGAAAGAGAACGAAGCCCTGAGGAAGAGACTCGAGAGAGAGAAGCAGACACATCTCAAGGAGGTGAAGTGTGCACATTATTAAGTCTGTTACATTTGTTCATAAGGCTTTTACCTCAAACCAAAAATCCTTTTCTGTACTGACAAATCATTCTCAAATACCTAAAGGTCCACAGGGCACCGTCACCACCCCTACCATCCTTGCAGAAGCAACTACGTCAGTATACGCCTAGACCTCCATCGATGGAGAGCCACCGCTCTTCTGCAACTGTGTCTGTAAGTGACACATACACACAATTCAATAATGCTTCACATGCCATTTAGACAGCAATACTTGGGTGTTTTCTTCAATTATGTGCGCACTAGAAATGAATCGCTTTAAAACACTTTTAACACTCTCACTAGTTTAATTTGTCCTCTAACAATGTTCAATCATTTATATGTACATGCATCACCATCACAGGAGACTTGTCGTCCCCTCTTAAAGTCATGAAAATTCCCACTTCATTGTCATTTCCGCCACATCTCAAATGAGAATATCGTGTTTAACTGCCTTCTGTGTTGGAAATGACATTTTACTGTGACCTTCATAAAATAAAATAAAAAGTAAAAAATCTGTTAGTTTTGATGACAAAAATCAACCACTGTTGAAGAAAAACCCAATCAGGTTCCACATCGCAGCTTATTCTAGCCAAGAACCGCCCACTTAGACAGGAACGTCTGAGTGAATGACATGTAAAGTAACTAATCACAGTTTTTCCTGTCTGTCTTGAATTAGATGCGCTCGATGTCAGCACCACATTCTCCCCCGGTGCCTGCCCGCAAGAATGAGATCAGGGCCACAGGTATCTTTTATATCACCACATGCACCCTTGCCATCGCAGCTGTAATGGACAAAGTCCCTGAACTGTGTACTGTCTTTGTGTTTTAGAAGAAAAGCAGACAGTGATCAGGGAGTTATCAGCCTTGCGTAGGCAGCTGCGGAGTGAACAGAGACGTCTGGAGGGACAGTTAATGCAGTCCAATTTAAATGACCACACACCTCCTGTTCATGGCAGGTACGGTAATAAACAAACATCCTGCACAGACACATTCAGAACGTGTCAATTAGACCCTTTTAATGAATATCTTTTCCCTCCACAAAAAACCTAAGTGACTAATATTCTATGGAATATTTTTATATTTGACTGGTGTTCCTATTTATTTGGTAAGTAGCCATGTAATAAATGGTTGATCATGTAAAGTCATCAGGTCAATATTACAAAACAAATCCCTTCAGAATTATGGACCTGATCATCCTGTCATGGTTTGTTTTGTCATCATGACCCACTGTGCATTATTCCTTACATATTGAACAGGCCAAGAGAACACCTCCCGCAGGATGTTTTAGAAGTGGCGAGACTACGCAAACAAGTACCCACCAGGAGGCCGGCTTCCCAGAACATTGCAGCAGCCAACATGCACAACCTACAAGAGTTTAACCAGCTGAAGTACAGAGGTAAATGTCACACTGAGTTTCCTGTCTTTTGCTTGAAAAACCTTTCCAGAACTCTTCAATGGGCCTGTAATTTCACTCTTTAAAAGACTCATCACAGCCATGATGGCTCCAGAAAATCCCATTCACCAGCCTTTATTAACTTCACGTCACACTCATTTCCTGTTGTTGATGCTCCGATCCTTTGTTAGCTTCAGTGTAACATCAAAAAACTGCCATCTGCTCTCCAAATACCTTTTAAAGTCCCACTTTAACACACTGGCTAAATGAGTTCAGCGAGATATGACATGCCAAGATGGCTGCCATGTTGACTGACTTGCCTTAAATGGATTTTAGGTTTTAGGTTTTAACTTTATTTTTCTGATCCGGATGGATGGATGGATGGATCTTATGGATGGATGGATGGATCTTATGGATGGATGAAGTTAATAAAAAAGATCCATTGGTAATCAGTGTTATAGTTAGTTAACTAAAGCTATTCATAACTGGTTTGTTAATTAAAATAAAGCTGAAATAAAGTTTATATATTAGAGGAAAAACTTAAAATTAGAAACATTGCATTGGACGCTAAGTTGAAGTACTTCAATTACTTAAAAACTAAAACTGAAATGGTCATACATGAAAGAAATATAAATATATATTTAAAAAAATGACTCAAACGTAAAAAAAAGTAAGGAAAAAGGTTCATTTAAAATATTAATAAATACTATAATATTATATAAATAATAATAAAATATCACTGTTAGATGTAGGCAATATATATTTTGTTGGGGTTGTTAGTGCAGATGTGAATAGAGAAGGATTCAACTGGAGAATACCATTGTAGCTTGTATGATTTATCGTTGGAATTTAAATTTGAGGCTTAAAATCTATTACGCTTGCATCCCAATTTCCAAGAGCAAAAACCTGGATGTGGTTGACTCGTGAAAGCTGCATTATTTTATAGTCAATGTCAGCATCCATCTTCTGAGCGGAGGAGAAGGTTAAAAGACTTCCAAAGTGACATGAAACAGACATTCCTCTAAGAAAACACATTAGCATTTAATGCTACATGTCCCTTTGGAAGTCTTTTAACCTTCTAATCTGCTCAGAAGATGGATTCAACATCTGCTCACCCCATGGGTTGAATGGTTCTATCAGTCATCAAACCCCCCAGCAGGAGAGAAATCAGTAGCATCTCTGTGAGCCGTGACTCAGCGCTTGGCTCCATGCCCTTGCTTTGTCATGCTCTTTATTCAGCCCTGATTCTCTCTCTACATCTCTGTGTCAGCTGGTTTGGCCATGGCAAAGCTGCTGTTCTCCTGTAATGTGTGATGGACAACACTGATTTACAATATGAGTCCCTGTTCTCTGATTATATTCGTCTATATCTCTAACATCCCTGCATTATCTGTCATTGATGCTGTATTCCTGGAGGAGAGGATGACTCTATCTGTGTGTGTTTGTGTTATCAGATGGTGCATCTCGTGAGGAGGTGCGGCAGGCATATCCTGACCCCCCCAGTGATGATCACAGTCTAGATATCCAGCAACAGGCTCTGTTACGACAACAGCAACGAACCATCAACAGCCTGAGGAGGGGCAGAGCTGCTGGTCAGTCAGGTTGTGAGGGATGGGCTCACAATATATATATATATATATATATATATATATATATATATATATATATATATATATATATATATATATATAGGGGTTGTCAAGCGATTACATTTTTAAAAAATCTAATTTGCAGATTTAATTAATTGATTAATTAATCAAATTATTTGCACATTAAATTTGGCTGGGGAGTTACCACAAAAGATAAATTAAAGTCATTATTGTGTTAAATGAGATTAAGCATTAAATAGACATTACAAAAAAAGTAGATTTAGAAATCTATATACACTGCTCAAAAACATTAAAGGAGCACTTTTTAATCAGAGAATAGCATCAAGTCAGTTAAACTCCCAGGATATTGATCTGGTCACTTAAGTAGCAGAGGGGGTTGTTAATCAGTTTCAGCTGCTTTGGTGTTAATGAAACTAACAACAGGTGCACTAGATGGGCAACAATGAGATGACCCCCAAAACAGGAATGGTTTACAGGTGGAGGCCACTGACATTTTTTTCCTTACTCCTCTTTTCTGGCTGTTTTTCACCAGTTTTGCACTTGGCTAGGGTCAGTGTCACTACTGGTAGCATGTGGCAATACCTGGACCCTACAGAGGTTGCACAAGCAGTCCAACTCCTCCAGAATGGCACATCAATACGTGCCATTGTTAGAGGCCTACAAAATGACCTCCAGCAGGCCACTGGTGTGAATGTCTCTGACCAAACAAACAGAAACAGACTTCATGAGGGTGGCCTGAGGGCCCGATGTCCTCTAGTGGGCCCTGTGCTCACTGCCCGGCACCGTGGAGCTTGATTGGCATTTGCCCTTGAACAGCAGAATTGGCAGGTCTGCCACTGGTGCCCTGTGCTTTTCACAGATGAGAGCAGGTTCACCCTGAGCACATGTGACAGTCATGAAAGGGTCTGGAGAACCCGTGGAGTTATGCTGCCTGTAACATCGTTCAGCATGACTGGTTTGGTGGTGGGTCAGTGATGGTCTGAGGAGGAATCTCCATGGAGGGACACACAGATCTCTACAGGCTAGACAATGGCACCCTGACAGCCACCAACTGATACTTATTTTCCACCATAATTTGCAAATAAATTCTTTAAAAATCAGACAATGTGAATTTCTGTCTCTCATAGTTGTAGTGTATGATGAAAATTACAGGCCTCTCTCATCTTTTTAAGTGGGAGAACTTGCGCAATTGGTGGCTTACTAAACTTTTTTGCCCCACTGTGTGTATATATACGTGTGTGTGTGTGTGTATGTATTAAATATTTTTAAAAAACCTGTGAACTGATAGCTGTTTTCCCTGGGCAGATTACTTTGATGTGGTGTCTTCAGGAAAGCAGCATCATGAGCAGGTGGGTCTACACACTGGTAAACTCAACTAAAAAATCTCAACTGTTTTTTCATGACCCATTTTTCTGAAACCTTAAAGGGCATCTGCACTCCGTTAGCACTGTTCTGGCTATTGACTTGACATCTTTATTGATGTGTTTATCCCCCAGAGGCTGAATTCTGCAGAGGATCCGGGCAGACGCTTGCTGTTAGACTCAGAGAGCGCCTTTATTGGTAAGTTCCCCTAAAATGAAAAACGGAGGGAAGCGTTTTACTCATCAAAGTGTGTCACAAACGCTTTTTCATCTAAAAAGTTTAGACTTTTCGATTACATTTAAATTACATCCACCAGTATACACACGTAAAGGGATAGTTCACCCAAAAAAGAAAATGTACTCACCCTTGTGTGGTTCAAAACCTTTATGACTTTTCCCTTTTTGAATATAAAAGAAATAGTTTTGAGAGATGTATGTGTCTATGTCCTCACAATAGAAGTCAATGGTAACCAGCACATAAGTTGTTATATTGCTTGTCCACAACTCCAGTGTCCTGCAAGATCCTATTCCCCTACAAAATTGTATCCTACCTCAGGAATTTAATTTGTTCATTTAACTATAGTAATATAATGTGATCTGTCATTTTAAAGAAACTTTAGGGGTAGCATTAGAGTTGGGTCACATCAGTTAACATCATTTAGAAACAATAGACATCTATGGGAAGTATGGGTGTCCGTGTGTCGGTATGAGCAGCAGACAATGCTTGACACCACCGTCAGACAGCTGCTGTCACTGCCACCAGGGACGGATGACAGCTAATGTGACAGCTATGAATACCACACAGAAGAGAGATTGACTCTGGGGTGAGGATAACGCCAATCCTCAGCGGCACCCCAGAGAGATCAGCAGTCACCTTGTAAATGAGTTCCCAAAACAGTCTCAGTCTCATTCATTAAATGCCATTTCATTTGCTCAGTTTCAATTACCAAGATTTGATTGCTTGAATCGTGCATGTTTGAGCTAGAGAGAATCTCGAGAGAGAGGAATGACTGCAGAGCCTGCTGTTGCTGAACATTTGTCGGCTGTAAATAACCAATCAGTTGTTTCTTCACAGACCCTAGCGGCGATTCATTCCGCCTGCAATCTCAGCGTGACCAGAGAGCGAGACCGGCAGTTAGGAAGGGAGACATCTCTGGTGTAAGAGACCCTAGTTGTACACAACTACAAAGTCATTAGCTCTGTTCCAAAACTTAGCTGCCTTGCTAACTATATATCGTATATGGGCAGCTACCTTCCAAGGGGCCAAATAGGCTGCATTCCACATCGCACACTTCCTTACTATATAGTAGGTGAAAAAGATATTTAAAAAGAGGAGTATGTCTACTACACACATAGATTGCGATTTTGGATGCAGCCATAGAGTCATGTTTGTTTAAGTCTCTGATTTCCCCAGAGTGTGTGTGTGAAGTTTTAGCTCAAAATACCCCACAGAACATTACACACTAACTAAACTTTATAAATTGAAATCATAATCCACCAACCCTTTAAAACTTAGAAAGACATTTCATGTGCGAGATGCTGAAAAAGAGACAATATCACACGTCTACACTCCGTTTCCATTGTTTTTCTATGCTAGACCGTGCAATGCAAAAATACTGCAGTGGAATCTTGATGACTGATTTGGAACACTCTACATAGGCAAAAATAGTGCTCATTTCGACTCACGGTTGATTCCATTGATTCCATTCCATTTTATGAAAACTGTGAATTCAGACATGCTACCCTTTTCCCCTATATAAGGTGGATATGCATATTCGGCCCATAGACCCTTATAAGTGCACTATTTGAGGGAAATGCCTTTTGCAGTGGTGTACCAAACCATAGTGGACATTATCAAGTGCACTCATTCTATCGCATTATCCACAACAATAACGAGATGCATACACACACAGCTCTTACTGGCCATTTATGTCTGTTACACATGCATTTGCACTCTGAGGGTCATGCCAAATGAAGATGCTGTCCACAGCAGAATTATACAGGTCCTGTTTAATTTAATATCAATGTGTTTTAATACGGTTTACACAAGCTTCTCTTTAGAAGCCTTCAGCCAGGATTTGGAACAGAGCTAGAATTTATTTTATTTTATTGAATGCATCCACAAAGAGTCCGCGCTGAATGGCTGTACTTTTGTTTTGTCGATAGGATGTGGTAAGCAGGTACACTCGACCTGACAGTGGCCCTGACAGCCAGTCACTGCATTCGCTAACCAGCACAGAAATAGAGCGGCTGAGGGAGCGCACAAAGAACAAGATGACAACGCTGAACAACATGAGAGAACATGACTGGAGATCAGGTCAGGAACTCTGAATCCGGAAGGGTAATCGCTTATGGTTGGTTAGTCTCGCCCAGCCTGTCTACTATGAAGTCTGGACAACATTGCCTCTTAATCTGGAGCTCTAGATAAATGCTGCATCCAAATTTGCATGCTATCCATCCTAAATAGTTAAAAATTTGTGTCACATAGTATGTTGAAATGAGTATTACAAAGATTCGAAGTGCGGATCAGTGCACACTCTTAAACTACAAACATGGATAAAAAAATGTTTTTAAACTACAAACATGGCAGATGTTTGGGTCCGACGGTGAATTAGGAGAGGTTCATATAAAGGGGTTTGAGCGATTCATTTTTCAGTATCTAACCTGACGAAAATATATTAATTCGATGTTATTCTCATTTTATTCTCAATTTGCAACATCATTGTGAACTTTTGTAACGAAACCATTAACTTTTAAATGCATCATTATGCAAATTGCAAACAAATGAGGAGAGTTCTCCGCATGAAAGACCCATGAATGGCAGATCAGCGTGCTACTACATTTCTCTCCGAATAAGGTAGGAAATTAAATTAAACTGAATGTGGAGGATTTTAACTGACAAGATGATTGACAGGTCAGTTTAAACGGTGACAGGATGCACGTACCGTTAAAGACGCCGTAGTATGTCCCAAAGCTTGTCTACTCTTCTGCCACACATTCAAAAGTATGTACTTTTTCTTCACAAAAACAGGACATACTTTTAGTGTGTAACGTTAGTATAACTAGGCGAATTGGGACGGAGCAAAAGTTCTTTTCCATTCTTTGATTGGTGCGACCAACCACAGCGGTTTTATCTGACATTTAAGGGTGGGTAATCTAGAATCCTAACTGAACAACTGTCAAAAACTAGCATGTTATTGTGACTACTCTTCAACAGTTAGTGCTATATGCTAAATCATTAGCTTGCTAAACGCAAACTAGTTAGTCTGAAGCATTGAGATGTGTATCTTTTGTGCTGTCTAGGGGAAGTGTCAGCTGAGGAAGTGGAGGAGCTATGGCCAGAGACTCCTGCAACTGCAACCAACCGACGCGTTTCCATTGACACCATTGCCACAGACCCCTGGTTGCGTCCTAGTTCCGCAGATACGCTGAAGAGATTCATGGGCGGTCGCAGGCCATCCAGCCGAAACTATGCAGGCCAGGATTGGGAAGGGCCATCCACTTACCATGGTTAAATCTCATTCTGAATTCATATGGCAGTTTTGAAACTTTGTACAGCTATTTTAGTTAGAACAAGTCCATACAAACTTGTATAGATGAAGCCAAAGATGAATTTAGTTTCTTTAAGACTGTAAATGGTTGTGAAATGAAATATTACACTTAGGAAGTTCCGGAACACTTCCTGTAGCATTAATAGTCTGTTTTTGGAGCATTAGTCAAGTCTGTTCCCTCCACTCAGAGAGAATGCTTCAGTGTATGAATGTGTAAACTGCATGAATTCTGTTTGCTTGTCAGGTGAGAGATCTGTACTTCCAATGTTGCAATTTGTGATTTTTTTTTATATTTACTTGTAAGTAGGAAATATGAGCTTATGCAAGCATAAGCAAACTGTATAGTTGAAAAATGAAGGTAGAGTCTATTGACTCTCAATAAATAAAATATTTTAAGAATTTTTAAACACTTCTGTAATGCACTTATTTCAAGTCACATCTATGCCTAGAGGTTTCAGCCAGCTGTATGCTAAAGTCATGAAACGGAAGTAGGGATTGTCTTTATTTCTCTCGTGACATACGGTGTCATGACAAATCGGGTCCTTCCTCGAAATCGGGTTTCCCCAAACTCAGTTAATGATTTCCCTAAGTATATACGAATGATATTCATTTAAAACACTCATAGCTTACTATATAATACGTACGAAACATTAGTGCGCAATGAAACCAATTGAATGTAATTTCTTACACTTGATTAACTGATAATTAATAAATAATAATAATAATAATAGCCTAAGTGAATAATTGAACATCAGTTTTGTTTTATTTACAACTGAAATATTTGGACATTTAACACATAATTATATTAAAGATGACTGAGAATAACTGTTATATGTAAGTTAAGTGAGAATGTGTGTTTAATAAGCTTTCAGGCTAATCGCTTATTTGTGTGCTATGCTAGTAAGCTAACTAATACAGATGGTAGCTGGAACAATGATTTTGTAGGAATTGTAATTAGGCGCTTAAAGAGTACCTATTAAGAGCAATTTAAACCAATGGGATTGTTTAGCGTCCTAAAGGAGCCCCCCTATACCCTCAAATAGGGCACTGTTCGAGGGGACAGCCATTTGTAGTGGAGTCCGAAACCATAGTAGACCAATGTGACTACAGCATAATATCATACAGGTATAAATTCCTTTTTAATTAATTTTTCTTCGATTACGGTTTAGTATGCTAGTTTCCACGACAGTTCGAGATAAATCTTTTCATTATTACTGGGGCCGCGTGTTTCAAATACGTTAGCTGGAATCATTCCGTCATTTTCAACCGGCTCCCAATGTGACGTTTGTCGAGGAGAAATTCTATTATAGCAAACTGAAAACTATTCAAATAACTTATTTTTCTATATCTTAAAATGTAATTTATTCCTGTGGTAAAAAGCTGAATTTTCAGCTTCAGTGTCACATGATCCTTCAGAAATCATTATATGCTGGTTTGATGCTGAAGGAACATTTCATCGATGTTGAACCCCGTTTTGATCCAGAAGTTCTGGATTTTATATTGGTAGTCACTCAGGGTCTTTAAAGGATGTAAAAACCCCTGCCCTAAAATGATTCAAAATTCATCAGGGCAAATGCACCAAGTTCCAAATCTTTATTGACCTCTGACCTGATTAGAATGTGTGTGGTGATGATGACCAGTGTCGTATAGAGTTGTACAGATCATTTTATTCCATATAGAAAACTTTACAGGGCTGTACCATTACAGTTTACCCTCACCAGTCAGGAATGCTTCAGATCCTTATTCCATCGACAGTTTTAAAGCGCAGCTATCATTAATTTCTATACAATACATCCCACCCCCAAAACCGAAGAGAAGATTTTAAATATATTAACTTTTTTAAAAATTTGTACACGTAGAGTGAAGCCAAACTTCAAATAGGGATACAAACCAGTGATTCAGATGCAGCTCACATGTAAGTCACCCACAATTTTCAAGTTCCAGTATTTTTCCTTTTGAAGGATCTCAGTTGCCCTCTGTGTTTAATTAAAAAAGTGTCAGCGTATATAAAATGGAGTAAACCGAACTAATCATTTTATATCGTATTAGAAATCTCTAGCTGGACAGTTATGGAGGGAAAGATGGCATAGTTCAATAATTTATCACAAAAGTAAAAATCTCCAGTGCATTTTGATCAAGAAAACAAGTGCAGCAAATTTCCGAGAAACAAACAAACAAACAAGGGTACAGAAAACAAAATCTAGTGTTGTGAGATTATATTACAAAGCTGGAATTCTGTACAACTAGTTTCTTCGGAGTTAGTTTATGCTAATGTTAGCCATTAGCGGTGCAAATGCAACAAAAAAGAAAAAAATCTGAATCACTTGAGAAACATCACATCACATTGCTTGATATGCAACCCCTCTGTCACTCTTCAAACAGCTTTTAATATAATGCCAAGACACTGTTTTGAAATATATCTGGACCTTTTGAAGATCTCAAAGGTCAAGCGATTCGTATAGTAGTAGCGATATTCAGCATCTTCATGATCTTCTAGATAATTTGATCCTATTGTACAAGGCCTGGTCATTTGTCCGGTGGGTGGGAGACTGTTCCTGTTCTGCTGTTGGCTGCTTGTCCAGAGCAGATCCTGAAAGGGCAGGCGGGGGGGTTGATTTTAGTACCATAGAATCTGACGTAGTCCATCTTTTCTATATCTCCTCATTCGTCATCGGTCAGAGGAGATCAGATGATCGTGTCCTGCAGTGTTTCAGACAGCCGATGAAAAGAGGAGACGTCTGTAGCGTTCAGGGACAGGCACCGCTGCTGCTTCTAAGCGTTGATGGGAGTTTGGACACCCGGAGGCTGATCTGGTTCAAAACTCTGGGTGATCTGGAACACCAATCCGATGCGCAGGAAGAACTTGCGCAGGACGGCCCTCAGCTCCGGTATCAGGTCAAACTGCATGATCTCACAAAGCAGAGGGTAGTATCGGGACACGTGGGCCTTGAACTGCAAAGAGAACACAAATATGACGAATTGATGATTAGTGCCAGGCATTCTCTTATAATAAAAACTCTGTGATACTGTAATACATTAGTATTCTAATTGAGTGAGATTAAAAATGATTTTCTGTTCCAGCTTCCGTGATAAGGACTACTGTATTATATTCACTAAATTATTAAAATAAGAATATTTACACTACCATCAAAAGTTTAGGGTTGGTAAGTTTTTGTAAGAAGTCTCTTATGCTCATCAAGCCTGCATTTATTTAATCAAAAATACAGTAAAAACAGTAATATTGTAAAATATTACAATTTAAAATAACTGTTCTATTGTAAAACATTTTAAAATGTAATTTATTCCTGTGATGGCAAAGCTGTATTTTCAGCATCATTACTCCAGTCTTCAGTGTCACATGATCCTTCAGAAATCAGTCTAATGTTATGATTTGAGGCTCAAAAAAATAAATGAATAGAAAGTTCAAATGAACAGCATTTATTTAAAATATCATTTTTTGTAACATTATAATAGTCTTTACTGTCACGTTTGATCAATTTAATGAGCCCCTTGCCAAATTGAAATATTAATTTCTTAAAAAAAAAAATCTTATTTAATCTTACTAACTTTTGAAAAGTAGTGTATATAATATATATAAAAAAAACAATTATTAAATTTTATATATATATAATATATGTATGTATGTGTGTGTAAAAAATATGGTCTGGAAAATTTTATTTGTAGACATCTGTTGACAATTTTTTATTTTATCTGTCAAAAGAATACGGGATTTTGTGACTTATAACTTATAAAAATATATTATATCTGTACATATAAATCACAATATTTATCAAAAAATATATATTTTGTGTATTTATATTTTATATGTATATATGTACAGATACATACATATATAGTAAATAAATGTAGTTAACTAATATTGCTTTCTATTTATTTGTGTAATTACACTGTAACAACATCACTAAAATAATAGTGTAACCAAAACTTCAACAATAATCTTTCTTTTTTTTTTTTTACTTAAATGCCATTAAGTATACTAGAATGCTGTATTTACCAGATACTAGGACTGAAAGTATTCATGTTAAAATATAAGATTTTAAACCTTGAAGTTTAAACGTTCCATTTGCTTTAAAAATGTATACATTATCATTTTAAATAGCATGGACTGCAGTTCCATCATGAACCACTAGAGGATCGTAAACCCCCAGTTGGGAAAAGCTGGACTGAAGGATTCTGTGCAAGCACACGAGTCTATCTGCAGTGAATCAGACGCTCACCCTGTCATCACTGATCTTGAGCACTTTGGTAAGGAAGAGCAGCAGTAGATTGGTCCAGGCCTCACGGTGGCTCTCAGACGTCAGCGTCAGGAAGTAAGCCACAGCGTCACTGCACACGCTGACAGACAGAGAGAGAGAGAGAGAGAGAGAGAGAGAGAGAGAGAGACAGAGAGAGAGAGTTTAAGACTTATAAATATATATTCCACATATACCAACATTGTCTTGAATATAGGCTTGGTGACCTCTGCCATGACCTCTGATGGGCTCCTCCCCTTCATTGTCTTATATAACCCCCATCTGCCCTGCAGCTTCCTTCAATCATCATGACCTAATCTCACCTAAATCCCCTTTGGCCTGGTTAAGCGTGTCTCTTACTGGGCCGCTGGGCTCTGTGAACACCGCAAATGATTAGTGTCTTCCTGCAGACAAGGAAGTCAGAGTCTGACCTGCCCTCTTTCTCATGACTGCACCCTATTAGCAATAGTCTGAGTCATGCTAAATAGGAGGACACAGGTCTGAGACTCTGGGATAGAGTCAAATTAGTGCTCAGTGAAGTGTGTTTCTTGTTTTAAAACTTAATTTGCTAACACTAATGTTCCTTACCCAACTAATCTAACTAAACAATGCCCTAATGGTGCATGAAACAGTGTTTCTCTGTTGGATTCAAGCCAGAGAACCAATCCCAATTCAATAAAGCAATCCCACACTCTCACTTCAGGAAATATAATGCAGAATGACCTCTGTCCATCATAAAAACGAGCAAATTAGAATGAAGAACCCACATGGTTTCTAATGCACTGCCCTTGTGAACTCCAAGTGTTTTAGATTCTGAACATTTGAGGACTTGAGAGAATTAAAGGTGCATTTAATGTATTCTGACCAAGCGGCAACTTCCCGTGGTCTCTCTTGAAGCCAATACTAAAGTTCATCGACTGAATCTCATTGAGCCCCATGTTAAAATGCCCGACTTTAAACCAGAAAAAAAAACATGATTACAGCCTGGTACAAATTCTAGTTTTGGTCTAAACGGCTAATTTTGCTCTTCATGACAACTGTGAGGAGGGTGCATTTCTTTATAACTCATTCGTTTACATTATATACAGCCTTAAAGTTCTGCATAATTAAGGGCGTGGCCACTTCGAGTGGCAGGTGGGTAGCCATTTATCTGCTGTCTGTTAGTCATCAGCGTCACCTCAGCTCCGCCCACGCCCCACCTCTTTTCCGTTATCCGGGAGTGACGCACGATGGCACACTGCTAAGATGCAACGGCCAGCTCGACCCAACTTTTTACACTTCAAAACTGCTCTTCAGAAACCTATGGGTGACGTCACGGACACTGCGTCCATATTTTTATACAGTCTATGATTCTGACTTATTTACAATGTTAAAGAGTTGGATTCTCATGCTAAACATGGCCAAAATTTAAAAAAACGAGTTAGACGCATGACAGAGTATTTCTGTGCCAAATACACTCCTTCAGGATTCGAACAAGTTTTGGAAAGTTTTTTTTTTTTAGAATGATATCATAAAGAATGAATCATAAAGGGCAAAATTCCTTGTATAGGCACTTCTCCCAGATGAGCGTATGCTCACGAACTCCAAGAGATCGGCTGTTTTTTGGAAAGAATCGGTACAGCGTATCTGTCTTTTATAAATATAATAAAACTAAAGACTCTTCAGAGATATGAAGGATGCAATACTACTCTATAGGTACTCAAGATTGATATGAGGTTGGCAGAAACTGTGTGTGTTATGTACCCTTTAAAATCAACCCAAACAAACACACCCCTCCTTCACTGCTCCGCCCACAAAATGCACAACATTTTCAGGCGAGAACACAAAGTGTCTTGGGGGAACACAAAACAATTGTGAGAAAACGCAAAAGCATTGACATTTTTCCCCCTTCATGTCCCTTTAGGGGCTCCGTAGATTTCTGTTATAGTGATAGTCTATTATTAACATCAAAATCCGCCAGTAAGCTAAAATGGGGGCGGGGAAGATGTGAACAGTACCGTGCACAAAAGACAGCAGAAGCTATGAGCATGTAATTAGCCCAATAATGTTTACATGGCCACAGGGCCTGAGAGCACAGCGGTTCCAGTCACGAACGTGACAGTGATGTCTTACTTGAGCAGTCTCCTCTGCACCTCCTCCCAGGCGTCCTGCCTGCTCTGGTCCATGTACATGCGGAAGAGGATACGCAGGCCACACGCCAGGCTGCTGGTCTCCTGTTTCAGCAGATTGGGCTTCGACTTCCCTTTGAAACCTTATCACACACACAGACACACAATGAGCTCTTTTAATGTGGGACGGGAGAAGAAATCAAGCCAGACGTGACAAAGACTTTCCATTAGGCCACACCGGTGACTTTATCTGATAACTGAGGACTTGATACGACGTGGCCTGTAAGCTATGTGGCGGCTTTTGTAAATGTTGAGAAATTAAGTCATAACAATGGATATAGTTAATGCATCTGAAGAAAAAAATCAGTAGTACTGACCAGCCTTCCACAGTGCGGTTCTCTGTTCATTATTGGAGTTAAAGGCCTTGGCAAAGCGATGAGACTCCAGCAGACAGTCGAGCAGTTTAAAGAGCTGTTCTGAGGTCAGGTAGCGATACATTCCCTGGTCCTGAGTATCCACATGTACGTCGGCATCCAAAGCATCTCTCTGCAGGAAAACACACTTCATTTGGAACAGACTATAACATCATACACACCATATACAAAGACAAAAACTTCATAAACCAGTTATAAATCAATAAACACACACACATATATACCGGTACACATTCATACAATGCATACACACATATACATACATACATACATGTATGTATGTAAGTATGTTTGTGTGTGTGTGTATATATTTTATGTATTACACACACACACACACACAAACACACACACACACGCACACAAACATACATACACAAATATACATACACACATGTGTATATATATATATATATATATATATATATATATATATACACATATATATATATTAAATATATATTATTTTGAACAATACTGTATATATATATATTTATATGCAGCTTTATTTTATTTTATTTTATTTTTCAGTTTTAGTTTGTCATTTTAGTACTCATACTTATTTAAGTTAGTTGCCAAAGCAACATTTCTAATTTTCATTTCTAAAGTTTAAGTTTTCAGTCTAATATTAATTAACAATACATTGTTATAGTTAAATACAATAAATACAGTTTAGTTAAATACAATAAAATTAGCTAACAATACCAACAATGCATATAAATATATATATACAGTATTGTTCAAAATAATATATATTTAATATATATATTTAATATATATATATATATATATATATATATATATATATATATATATATATATATATATATATTTGTTTTTTTAAATGACAAAAGCACAACAAAATTACTAAAAAATTATAAAGGAACTTGAAAAAAAAAGAATAAATACTATACCAGACTAATAAATACTATAATAGTATAAGATTAATACTGGCAGGCGACGCAATATGTTCACATTTGTTCATAATCAGAGTTTGTAAAGATCCTGAGCTGGTACCTGTGCTGCGGCCAAGTTTTCAGCATCCTCCTTCTTACTGGTTGCCGGAAAGAACACAATGTTGTCGATGGTTTGAATGAGCTCCAGCTGGACCACACACTTTATGAGCAGAGCTGCAAACAGCCTCTGTTCCTGGGCTTCTGGGGAGGTCACATATGGAAGCACAAAATGAACAGCTGACCAGCTGATATGTTTCAATGTGTTTTTGGTGTATTATGAAATCAGGCTAAAATCTGGCCTAAAACAACAATTCATTAAAATTATTACATGGATTTCTGGATTACTTGATTGTAACTGGTCATGTGTGGCTTTACTGTTGTATAATGAGTGCTGAAATTGACAATTAACAGTATTCAACAAATTTCAGTTATGAAATAATATGAAGCAAAAAAAGGTTGGCCACCATGATACGTGCCTAAAGCAACACTGAACTGACTCTGTCTGCGGTTGTCAGCCAAAGCCTTCTCCATACTGTTCACAGACTGCTGGTCATCTGATCGAGTCTGAATATCCACTGACTTCTGGGAAATGGAGTCCTGTAAGCACCAGATAAGTTCTTATTAATATTATAGCATTAAAGGAACTCATAATCAGGATATGATGATCCTCCATGAACACTTCCACATTAAGCACAGTATGGAAATCTTATTTGCATACCAGCTGTTTATCAGAGTCCAGCTGTGTCACGTGATCTCCCTCTGTACCAGCCGGTCTCCATGTCAACAGCCTGTAAACAACAAATAGATGAGTTAGAGCTACACAGCAGGTGCTTTTTAAAGTTTGATAAGGTGAAGTACAATGTTGAACATTCTGTCAGACAAATATAGTGTTTTAAAGTGCTGATCAACTGCATTGTGCCGTCTCAAGCTAAATGAACACATTTTATTTTATGTTGGGATGTAATAATGCCTTCAAAAAGTTAATAGGATGCCATGTCAAGTTAAAATAATACATTCAAAAATATTTTTTATATATAAGTATTTCTTCAAAAGGGGGACAGGGTTAGATGGTAACAAGGCTGAACGTTAGGGTAGTAAGGTAGTTTTTAGAATGTATCGCAGATATTTCTATAAAAATTAAGTATTTAATAATCTATTGTTTACTATACAACATCATAGTAACAGGTGTGACTGTTTTATAGTTCATTTAGCTACAAGATTGTCATTAGAAAAATAATTTAATGTAGATATTTTAAATATTAAAGGTGCACTATGTTAGTCTGACAAGCCAGACCCACATTAAAATGTTGGGTCTGGGAACTCCCCATTGGCAGGGCTCAATCCGAGGGGCGGGATAAACGGTTGTTTTTCAAATTCCCTCTGCACGCAATTGGATAGCGCTACAACCAACCAGAGCAACGTGAAGCGGAGCTAGTTTCGCAGTATCCGGTCAGCAAAACTCCAAACACATCTTCCCTTCTTAACAATGACTTAAGCTTTTCTTTGAGAAAAGAACAAAGAATGGCAGTTAACTCCAAGTCTTCCAGAGTCGCGGCCAAAACCGATTCGAAAGACCGCCGTTCGCTTTTTGTTTACAAGTATCACGCGGAACCTCTGCAACTCTGCTGCCATTATGTTAAGCCCGCCAACCGACCCTATAAACACGATGTGATTGGCCTCACCAGAGTTTGCTTTTTCCAGCTCGCAGGTCTACCGAGAGTTGCTAGAATACACTTGCGGCAAATTAGATTTGCTGTCGCTAGTGTGCGTCTAGATTTCTAGGCAGGCACTATGTAGGATTTTTGCAGTAAAATATCCAAAAACCACCAGGCCAGTGTTATATATTTTGTTCAGTTGAGTTCTTACAATATCCCAAATGTTCCCAACTATTTGTAAATTGTGAGAAAATTGCTATTTTAACCAAGGAACCTGGAAATCTGTGGGAGTCGCCTGTCAATTGCGTCATATCTGAGTTACCCTTGGTTTCCAGTTTTATTTGGCAGAAACGCTTTACTCTCACTGCAGAGTGCAACAAGTGTCACAGCAGCCGCTGAGCGAACGTCAGCATTATTTAAAACACACTTAAATGTATCTAATATGATGAACAGAGCTGCGTTACCTCATACTCATGACAGAAAAAGTGGAAATGGAGCAGGCGACTGTGTGTCCCGTCATAATAAAAGTCCCTTTCATAATAAAATACTTTTTAGTTTTATGGACTGCTCCATGTTTGATATTCCTTTGATCACTCTCGCTATGGTTACTGGTAAGAGAAAACAGGCTTGACCCCGTTACACGTTCTTACAGACGGTATCCCATTTTTTCCCCACCGGCTGTGAGGTGAAGACCACATGTCCCAAGATTCTGCGTCATCAAATTATGCCTTTGTTTTGTATAGGCGCCCTCTAGCGGCCGGAAAAGTTACATAGCGCACCTTTAAGTATTTAATTTTTGGTTGTTAACTGTACAGAACAACGGTAATAGGGTTGACAGTTTTATAGTTAATTTAGCTACAAGATGTTTATTAAAAAGAGATTTTAATGCAGATATTTCTACAAACATTAAGTATTTAAATATCAGTTAATTACTGTACAACATCATGGTAACAGGGTTGATATTTCAAGATAATAGTTACTGATAAACTCATCTTGAAAGGGTTCACATTCTTGAAACAATGACACCATTAGAAGATTTTTGTTATTATTTATGGTTTAGTTGATTACTTTAAAAATAGTATAACTGTGATGGTAATGACAGTGATTACAGTAGGTAAAAACTGTGATTTTTTTATGAAAAAAATATAAGAAAGTTGTGAAAGTCATTTTTACACATGTGTGGGGACATCTGTGGCATTCATTTAGTAAAATGGCCCATTGGAAATTTTGAAACTCACATGTGTGGGATGGTGGTTTTGAAGATATCTAGCATACAGTTGCATGTCTTGTCCCAGGTCTCAGGGTTAAACTTCTCACCGTTGAGGATGACCACGTTTTCAAGGCAATTAGTGCCAGATCTCGCTAACTGCTCATTATCTGTGAGGAGAGATGAGCAAGTGAAATTATGACCTGAGGTAATAATTTACATATGAATTTCAGTGAACTGTCCATCCATGAATCATTTAGTCATTGGTATTTTGCACAATATGTATTGTTTTCTCAACAGGCTCACTATAAATGTATAGCAATTGTATCTTGTCTGTTGCTGGTACTGTCCACTGACCTTGCTGCACACACCAGTAGAGCTGAGAGAGGATATCATCTAACAGAACATCACTCAGAGATTCAAAGTACTGCGTGAAAACGTCACAGATAGCATAAAGTGCATGATTACAGGTGGTGGTCATCCACTCCGCTTTCTGCGGGAAGAAACAAAACAGAACATTAGCCACAGTTTCCATGCTGACATGAAGATACTGGAGTGGTACCATATGATTATATGAATGCCAGCGAGCGTCCCAGTCCAAGCAATATCTGTGCTGGTGACATATCCTAAAAAGGAGATCTTATTTTCTTCTAGGACAGATTTCCGTGCTGATGTTGACTTGCCTCAGTCTGTTGCTCAGGAAGCTTCATGTTGTCAAAGATCCTGAACACAATGCGGAACAGATCCTGCCACCAGTGTTTCTCGTAGGTGTGACCGTACGTCTTCATCACCTCAAACATCACAGTCAGACCCCTGACAAATAAAACAAAAACATACTGTAAGGAGGGGACAAAAAAAGATTGACAATACTGTACATGTGATAAGTACATTTCAAAACATTACTAGTGCTGGGTAACCGATTAATCGTGATTAATCACGATTAATTGCATCCAAAATAAAAGTTTGTGTTTACATAATATACTATGTGTGTGTACTGTGTATAAGTATGTATATATATAAATACACACATGCATGTCTATTAAAGAAAAATATGTTAGTGCGGTGCAAATTATAACGTTAACGCAGGCAATACATTTTTTCAGTTTAACGCATTAAAAATATTTAACGCAATTAATGCATCATTCGTTTTTCTCTGACCTGGTCCGGACGTCCAGCTTACACCTGTTGATGATGCATGACAGCTCAAAGAGGATGGGGAACCAGCCTCTCACCCAGACACGGTCCTCCGGCGCGACGTTCATATCATCACTGGTGCAGTCTTTAAACGCCTGCCGGCACAAAACATAAGCAGTTTACTCACAGAGCCACATTTGCTTTGATATCGCATGTTAACACGTACTCAAGCACATGCCTGAACACACATGCCGCTTGACTATAAGCTTCATTTATAGATCAAAAGGTTTTTGCCCCAATCTGGCAACCCTCTGTGAGATGAGGTGGAGGTCTCCTTGTGGGGTAATCTTCACTTTAGCAACACAGGCACAAACAGCTCATAACACAATCACCCTTCATGAAGAGCAGAAAATAGATTGCTTACATTTTCCATCTACTTACTAAAGGCCTTAGGTTTTTCTCATTAAGGCATCTGGTAATGAGAGTTTTCTCATTAAAAGTGCCTTGTGCTCTCCTAAAGTGTAATCCATTCAGTGAATGTCTGTGGAAAGCCTGACCCGGGGTCAGATCATAATTCAGCGTTATGGAAAGCGCACTCGTTAGCACTGACCTGAGGTCGGTCGGAGACGTATTTAGCGCAGTGGCGGATGAGACGGATGGCCTCCATGCTGGTGTCAGGGAAAGAAGCATTGCAGGCGAACTCAGACAGACATTTGACAGCGTCCTGGAAGGAGTCTATGGTAGCTGGGAAATGCTTCTCAAATACATTCGCTGTGAGGTGAAAAGAGACGGCAGAGCCTTTAACAAACAGCATTTGATACACATAAAAATTAATTAAAAGTAAATGTTCCTTCCCATTCCACCAAAGCTCACTGTCATGGCAATGGTGTAAAATATATAAAACAAAATAAAATATGTACTTGAACTATACAGGGAGTGTAGAATTATTAGGCAAATTAGTATTTTGACCACATCATCCTCGTTATGCATGTTGTCTTACTCCAAGCTGTATAGGCTGGAAAGCCTACTACCAATTAAGCATATTAGGTGATGTGCATCTCTGTAATGAGAAGGGGTGTGGTCTAATGACATCAACACCCTATATCAGGTGTGCATAATTATTAGGCAACTTCCTTTCCTTTGGCAAAATGGGTCAAAAGAAGGACTTGACAGGCTCAGAAAAGTCAAAAATAGTTAGATATATTGCAGAGGGATGCAGCAGTCTTAAAATAGCCAAGCTTCTGAAGCGTCATCATCGAACAATCAAGCGTTTCATTCAAAATAGTCAACAGGGTCGCAAGAAGCGTGTGGAAAAACCAAGGCGCAAAATAACTGCCCGTGAACTGAGAAAAGTCAAGCGTGCAGCTGCCAAGATGCCACTTGCCACCAGTTTGGCCATATTTCAGTGCTGCAACATCACTGCCCAAAAGCACAAGGTGTGCAATACTCAGAGACATGGCCAAGGTAAGAAAGGCAGAAAGTCGACCACCACTGAACAAGACACACAAGCTGAAACGTCAAGACTGGGCCAAGAAATATCTCAAGACTGATTTTTCTAAGGTTTTATGGACTGATGAAATGAGAGTGAGTCTTGATGGGCCAGATGGATGGGCCCGTGGCTGGATTGGTAAAGGGCAGAGAGCTCCAGTCCGACTCAGACGCCAGCAAGGTGGAGGTGGAGTACTGGTTTGGGCTGGTATCATCAAAGATGAGCTTGTGGGGCCTTTTCGGGTTGAGGATGGAGTCAAGCTCAACTCCCAGTCCTACTGCCATTTCTGGAAGACACCTTCTTCAAGCAGTGGTACAGGAAGAAGTCTGCATCCTTCAAGAAAAACATGATTTTCATGCAGGACAATGCTCCATCACACGCGTCCAAGTACTCCACAGCGTGGCTGGCAAGAAAGGGTATAAAAGAAGAAAATCTAATGATATGGCCTCCTTGTTCACCTGATCTGAACCCCATTGAGAACCTGTGGTCCATCATCAAATGTGCGATTTACAAGGAGGGAAAACAGTACACCTCTCTGAACAGTGTCTGGGAGGCTGTGGTTGCTGCTGCAATGTTGATGGTGAACAGATCAAAACACTGGATGGCAGGCTTTTGAGTGTCCTTGCAAAGAAAGGTGGCTATATTGGTCACTGATTTGTTTTTGTTTGGTTTTTGAATGTCAGAAATGTATATTTGTGAATGTTGAGATGTTATATTGGTTTCACTGGTAAAAATAAATAATTGAAATGGGTATAAATTAGTTTTTTGTTAAGTTGCCTAATAATTATGCACAGTAATAGTCACCTGCACACACAGATATCCCCCTAAAATAGCTAAAACTAAAAACTACTTCCTAATAAACTACAAAAATATTCAGCTTTGATATTAATGAGTTTTTTGTGTTCATCGAGAACATGGTTGTTGTTCAATAATAAAATTAATCCTCAAAAATACAACTTGCCTAATAATTCTGCACTCCCTGTATATTGCAGGTAATATAAAGTAGAATCTAAAAGTTCTACAAACATTTTCATAATAAATGAAACAATGTTGTGATTTGTAAACCATGTTATGATTTTTTATGCCAATTTTTTGTGTTCAATCTTTTCAAGTGGTAAAACTTTATGCTTATTTCCAGGTTTAATAAAGAAAAAAAAAGACTAAATATTTGTGGTATTAGACTATTGAACACCAGTGTATTACAAAAGGCTCTTAAATATTTATTCCTATCTTGTATCCTAAATCAGAGTATCCTTGATCACCATGGAGGCACTTACTGACGATGTGTCCAGTTGTCTGGAAGGCCAGCTCCACTATGCTCTCATCCTGATCGGAGGCAGCGAGATGAAACACAGAAAAAATGTTCTTCCACCCTGATCTAATATTCCCAGCCTGAGAGTTGACCATCTGGGCTATGCAGCGGACCACCATGTCCCTAATGGTAGGAGATCTGTAGATAGAGAAGCAGCATGTGAATAAAGCAGAAAAACATACACACACACACACACACACAAAAGTTCTCTTCATCTTATTCTCCAGGGGCAAACGTGTGCAGACAAGTTCATTTTTCTCCATCAGTCATGGAGTTTTGTCATGATGGCTTCTGACGCCGTGTATGTCTATGTGTGTGTGTTCACTCACTAAGCCTAATGAGTACTGCAGGGTCCATATGAGCTAATAAAGCTTTCTCTTCTTCGCTTCTTTGCAGTAATGGAGAAGCTACTTTGAAAGTAAAGATTGCCAGGGTGCATATAATTTAAAGTAGTTAGGCTACATTTTCAAAAAAGTAGTTAGCTACTTTGGCGCAATGAGAAATTTAATGAATCTGGAAGCATCGTATCTGAAAATACACTAAATGTACACAAAATAAAACATCTGAAATACTTTACATCATTGAATTTGAATGATTGAATGATGAATGTGATGATTGTTTTAGGCTGCATTAACACTTCCCATAACACCTGATGTACTCGTTACATCATAAAAAGAATGGCATCTAGGCTAATGTTAGTCTCTCTGTTTATCCCGAGGTTTACTGTAGCCAGCCAGATCTAGATCAGATGGTGGACCTGTGCCTAGACATGTCCACAACGCAGCCCTGAAGTGTGAGCATAGACCGTGTCAAATAGACTCTCCCCTGTGAAAGCCTCGTCATCACGACATCCAGCGGCACTGATCCTCAACAAACCCGTCTCCTGCGTGATGACTCCGATCTTCAACCAGATGGAACTGGACAGATATTAGAAATATTCTGATCTAATATGACTTCTGACATGATGTTGCCTAAATCATAATCATACACTGTTTGTTCGTCGGCCAGAGGAGAACTGGCACCCCGACTGAGCCTGGTTTCTCCCAAGGTTTGTTTCTCCATTCTGTCACCTGATGGAGTTTTGGTTCCATGACACTCTGTTGCCTTTGGCTTTTGGTTGCACAGTTGGGGACACTAAACATTCAACTATATTACTGATCTGCCCACATTGACACTATATGATAATTAAATCTGAGCTGCATGACATGCCGTTTTCTCCAGAGGGGTTGTACAGCCGAATCAAATTCTGTTGCATTATTTTCCTGTTACACTGTGAAGCTGCTCTGAAACAATCTGCATTGTAAAAAAACACTATATAAATAAAGGTGACTGCAAAATTCAAATACTGAGTGATGACAAAGTTAATCTTAAAAGGAATTTATTAAAATTGATTGTTCATAACCAGTGTTGTTATTGTTTACTAAAACTAAAATGTATCTCATTTTAATTGCTGAAATCAAATAATATATTAACATGTGATACATTTTTTAGTTTTTAAATTATATTTTAGTTATATTCAAAGTTAGATAAAAAAAAATGAAATAAAAAAAAACCCTAATAAAAATGACTAAATCAAATACCAAAATTACTTACACTAAAAACTGAAAATATAAAAAATCGAATTCACAATATTAATGAATGATATAAGTGTATAAATAATACTAAAATAATTATTTTTAATAAAGTGGTCATAACACTGATTAACTAAACAAATACCAATGCTAATAAAAAGAGACACTTTAGTTTGATTGTGGAATATAAAAATAGTTTTATAGACATTGCGATTTTTGTAACATTTTATTTTAAATGTTTTTAATATTTTCTTAAACTTTGGAATATTTTAACTAAACTAAAATGTAATTTTTTAATAGAAATTTATTTACTTTTTTAGATTTATTTATTTATTTTTTTCTCCATGACTTTTAAGTCAGTGCCTACTTTTAAAAAATACATATCGTTTGTCTTTGGAGAAGTTACACAATGGCTCAACAGACACTTGATTAAACTTTCTTGGAATTTGACCTTTTAGTTATTCTCAATGGTTTAATATACCACGCATGTTAAAGAAAGGAATTTAGAACTATGTACTGTAGCTACATTAATAAACAAAAACTTTGTTTATGTCTACAATTCATTTCCTGAAAGATCAAAAATGTTTACCAACACATTTTATATATGTAAACAAGGCACTGAACATGACATGATGAAGATTTTAAAAAATGTGGTTGCAGGCCTCTCCTGAATCCAGAACAGAGCCCTTTAGAAGATGACATTTAGAAGCAGTACATCCGCCTGAGAGAGAAAACAGCTACACTCAAAACAAGCCTTACGCCTCTAACCTGTCTCAAGGCAAGACTTGCACAGTTGTACGTCAAACCATGCATTCATCACAATTTGTTTGGTTATTCAACAGACACTCTATATAATAAGAAGGACTGACCTGCGTTATTAAGTGATATTTCACTTTAATTGCAGTGTAAATTGACACACTCACCTGTTCTTTTTCATTATGTGCTCGAACGGCCTGAGGAAATCCTTCTGGAATCTGAAATTGGCCAACTCCCCCTTCTCCAAAAATTTCATGGATAGCTGCCTCAAAGAGTCCACAGCGAAAATAGCAACATCCTCATTGGGATTACAGCCGACCTGGGCCAAAACAGAGAGTGAAAGAGACGGGGGAACATTAAAGCAACGAAAGTGCTGTGTTTTCATTTTCGGCTCTTCTTCAATCTATTAGATATGCCCTCCCGCAGGCAGAGTGAAATTTAAAAGCGTCATTAGATTTCTCTGATATCGTACAAAGCCACCGAGACACACACTCTTCATGGACCGATTTCCTTCCAGCGTTGATTTGGTGGCTGCTTTGAACTCACCTTATTGAAATGATCCCCTATAACCTCCCATATCCTGGACCACTGCAGCCTGATACGACCCATGTTGTAGTACGATATCTCCACGATCTTCTGCAGACTGAACATTCGAGGGTGTGTAGGGGAAGCCAATTCATCCATCGATACGGCACACAGCCATCTGACAAAGTCCACTGCAAGACACAACAAGGTGTAGTCAGTAAGATTTTTTTTTATTAGAAACTAATACTTTAATTCAGCAAGGATGCATTAAATTGATCAGAAGTGACAGTAAATACTAGGGGTGGGACGAGATCTCGCAAGATTAAAATGTAAAGAGATTTCTCGTTGAATGAAAAATTCTCACGCGATATCGCCATGACATTAAAGTGAGGGTGAAATTAGCATAGAATAAGCCACCGATACGTTTACATTACATCCTCCACTATCGTTTTGCTTTCTTATGGAAATAAAAATAATTTAAAAGGTGCACTATGTAACATTTTTTTCAGTAAAATATCCAAAAACCAATGTTTTACAAATGTTCCCAACTATTTGTAAATTGTGAGAAAATTGCTATTTTAACCAAGGAACCAGGATGTTTAAGGGAGTCGCCTCTCAATTGCGTCATATCTGCGTTACCCTCGGTTTCCGGTTTTATTTGGCAGGAACGCTTTACTCTCACTGCAGTGTGCAACAAGTGTCACAGCAGCCGCCGAGCGAACGCACAGAGTAACGTCATAACATCATTTTCAACACACTTAAATGTATCTAATATAATGAACAGAGCTGCGTTACCTTATTCTCATGACAGGGAAAGCGGAAATGGCGTCGGCGACTGTGTCCATACATAATAAAAGTCCCGCTGCTCGCGAGCCGTGTGTGGCGTAAGAATTGCTCCAGCGCCTTGCTCAGCTCCCACAGCACTCGCCCCTGCTCTGCTTCATACTACAGTAACGTTAATAACCGCATCCATGAACATGATTTCTGCCCGAGTCCTATGCCGATTTTTCCCCACCGGCTGTGAGGTGAAGACCACGTGCCAATATTCAACGCTCAAACTTGCCGTCATCAAACTACGCCTTTGTTTTGAATAGGCGCCCTCTAGCGGACGGAAAAGTTACATAGTGCACCTTTAATTCAGCTGGATAACGGTTGCTCCAATTTCGCTCTGCACTGTGTGCGACTGCATCTGAGCTGCAGGAATCACAGTACACTGATAATGAGACAAGAGTTAGGTGAGATGATTGACAGAAGTGGACCATGGCGGAGGATTCGTGCACAACAGAGCAAAGCGTCTGATAAATGTCTTATCTTGTAGAAAGCTCGCTCAGCAGCGGCCTCTCGATATACACAGAGTATGTGCGATCGCGAATCGAAAGCCAAAGTAAATGCGTGCTCCCTGATGCATGCAAATTAGCCTACATACAATAGCCTGTCTCCCAATATCAAAGCTATCTTTTAGCTCTGATCCCTGTTTTGGTCTCTGTTTGCACTTTGAATATTGAGAGAGTACTTTGATTATGGTTGGACTTATTGTTTGCATTTAATAAGACTTAGAAAAATTTTTATTTTTGTTATTTATACAGTTTTTATTTCTATGTTCAATTTGTGGAAAGGAGGCCACACACAGCCTCAATCAGAAGTTCTGGAAGCTCATTATTCATGTACAGTAAGGTCTGAAGAGACTCATGGGAAATCATACAGGAGAGAAACCAGTCAGTTGTGTTTGTTTGTTACTGTGCTTGTATATTGTTGTCTTTCAATGCATTTGATAACTCTTACTCAGAAAGTAGAACTTAAATGACATTCAGTAAGATGATGAGTTAAAACAGTTTAAAATGCACCTGCAGACTATTTTTCCAGTCATGAATTTTGTCATTGAGGATTTCTTACAAATACTGTACTAAACATCTCGTCTCGTTCTCGTGAACCCAATCTTGTGTCTCATCTCGTCTCGTGAGCTAAGTGTCTCGTCACACCCCTAGTATATAAACATTTCCATTTCAAATAAATGCTTAAATTTATGAAAAATCCTTAAAAATATATTTATATATTTCTCAACACAACCTTTTCATCATTGATAATAATAAGAAATGTTTCTTGAGAACTAAAATCAGCATATTAAAATCATTTCTGAAGGATCATGTGACACTGAAGACTGGAGTAATGATGCTGAAAATTCAGCTTTGCAACACGGAAATAAATTACATTTCAATATATATTGAAATCGAAAACCTTTATTAAAATTGTAATAATACACTTGCCTAAAGGATTATTAGGAACACCATACTAATACTGTGTTTGACCCCCTTTCGCCTTCAGAACTGCCTTAATTCTACGTGGCATTGATTCAACAAGGTGCTGAAAGCATTCTTTAGAAATGTCGGCCCATATTGATAGGATAGCATCTTGCAGTTGATGGAGATTTGTGGGATGCACATCCAGGGCACAAAGCTCTTGTTCCACCACATCCCAAAGATGCTCTATTGGGTTGAGATCTGGTGACTGTGGGGGCCATTTTAGTACAGTGAACTCATTGTCATGTTCAAGAAACCAATTTGAAATGATTTGAGCTTTGTGACATGTTGCATTATCCTGCTGTAAGTAGCCATCAGAGGATGGGTACATGGTGGTCATAAAGGGATGGACATGGTCAGAAACAATGCTCAGGTAGGCCGTGGCATTTAAACGATGCCAACTGGCACTAAGGGGCCTAAAGTGTGCCAAGAAAACATCCCCCACACCATTACACCACCACTACCAGCCTGCACAGTGGTAACAAGGCATGATCCATGTTCTCATTCTGTTTACGCCAAATTCTGACTCTACCATCTGAATGTCTCAACAGAAATCGAGACTCATCAGACCAGGCAACATTCTTCCAGTCTTCAACTGTCCAATTTTGGTGAGCTTGTGCAGATTGTAGCCTCTTTTTCCTATTTGTAGTGGAAATGAGTGGTACCCGTTGGGGTCTTCTGCTGTTGTAGCCCATCCGCCTCAAGGTTGTGCGTGTTGTGGCTTCACAAATGCTTTGCAGCATACCTCGGTTGTAACGAGTGGTTATTTCAGTCAAAGTTGCTCTTCTATCAGCTTAAATCAGTCGGCCCATTCTCCTCTGACCTCTAGCATCAACAAGGCGTTTTCGCCCACAGGACTGCCGCATACTGGATGTTTTTCCCTTTTCACACCATTCTTTGTAAACCCTAGAAATGGTTGTGCGTGAAAATCCCAGTAACTGAGCAGATTGTGAAATACTCAGACCGGCCCGTCTGGCACCAACAACCATGCCACGCTCAAAATTGCTTAAATCACCTTTCTTTCCCATTCTGACATTCAGTTTGGAGTTCAGGAGATGGTCTCGACCAGGACCACACCCCTAAATGCATTTAAGCAACTGCCATGTGATTGGTTGATTAGATAATTGCATTAATGAGAAATTAAACAGGTGTTCCTAATAATCCTTTAGATGAGTGTATTTCACAGTATTACTGTTTTTACTGTATTTTAGATCAAATAAATGTCTTGGTGAGGATAAGAGACTTCTTTCAAAAAAAATTTTAAAATATTTTGAGCGGTAGTGTCAGTCTTAAATAAACATGTCTGCCAAATGCGTAAATGTAAATCTGAAGTCTTGTACTTACCGATGGCATTTCCATCAAGTCTGGTAGAGCCTGTGAATATCCTGCAGGGAAGAATATTTGCGTTAATAACATTCTGGGAGCATATTAGTGTTTGTTAGAACATCAGAATTAATGATAAGCATCATACCGGTCCACAGCGACTACCACACTTTGCGAGCTGGTCTCCCCGATAGACTCCTGAATGCTTGCGATCTGTTTGCGATCAACGTTCCCTCCTATTGTGAGAAAAAGCACAGTTGGATAATTCATACAAGTGAAAACTTAATTTGACACTGCTGGGTAATTATACCGGATTATGATAAAGCAATCTTAATGGATCATTTTTAAGCTTTAGATAAAATGTTTTGATGATGCAATGGCAAAAGGAAAAACTGCAATGCAGATGGTGCTTGTGTTCACTGTCAGTTTTTGTCTTTTGACAAACCTAAACATTTAGCTATTGATTTAATTTAAACATGTATTTAATTTTCCCACATATCTTAAATTCCTTTAATTATTATACTGTGCCTTTTTTGTCTCAACCTTGTTATCGATTAACATAATAATAAAAGTCTTTGTCAACAAACATTTTCGCTAATAACAAGATGATTTCTGCTCGTGTGACGTGTTATTGACTGACCTAAGCCCAGGTACTCGTCAGACGTCTGTTCCTTGGTGCTGGTGATGAAGCCTTCCTTCCCCCGTACGGTTCCTGATATGTACCGAGCCTTCACTCCAGTCCCGATGAGCTGAGCCAACTCCAGCTGACTAATGCACTTCAGGATCTGCAGCGCACACAGAGAGAATGATAACACCTCTCAAAATCTGGCAATCACAGAAAATACGCGGGCCAATCAAAGAGCAGGGTTTGGCAAGTGCTCACCTCATGCCAGGAGTTTCCTAGGTAATTTCCATCCGTGTGAGCCACTGTAATGAGGGTCTTGATGGTGTCGATGTTCTTCTGCTTCATCTCAGTGATGCCCGAGCTGGCCGTAAGCAACGTGAAGCGGGCCAGAGCCTGAACGTACGCGTCTCGCTCCAACTGGAACGAATCAAAAGAGAACAAAAACCTTTCGGAGGGTTTCTGTTTGGTCTGTTTCTTACTGAAAGCTACCATATGACTTGGAATGCAGTCATATGGACCACTTTTATAATGTTTTTGCATTCATTTATACAGTTCTAATCTTCATTTATTGAAGTTGTATTGAAAAGAGCAACTTGCACATTCCTCAAAATATCTTATTTTGTGTTCCACAGAAGAAAGTCATACAGGTTTGGAATGACACAAAGGCTTATAACTATTCCTTTAAACAGTCGATCATTCCAGCCAAAGATGGCAGAAGTTTTTAAAGTGGCGTATTCGGGTAGAGACTGAATAGTAATGCAAGTAAGTGCTAGGCCTTTTTCGGCTTCAGTAAATGACCTCTCCACGGTTAATGCAATGTGTGTAATTACCTGAATGCTGAAGATGCACGCTATCCTGATAGCACAGCGGATTCCCTCTAGACACAAAGAAGCCACCTCAGTGTCATCACAGTCTTGCAGACCCACGCTGAACGCAGCCAGAAAGGGTGTCCAGGCCAGCTATGAGGGATCAAGAAAATATGGGATGGGTACTCGCATCCAAACAGAATGTATGTTGGAGTACATGCACAGAATATCTTAAACATGTATGTGTGAGTGCATGCACAGAATACCTTAAACATTGGTCTGACGTGCTCGAGGTGGGTGGCGCTGGTGAAGGGGGCCTGGACGTGGCTCACAGCCTCCATCAGAGCCTTGGCTGTCTTTGCCATCTGCTCCATCTCAACATTATACAGAAGCCTTCTCTGCTTCTCACTGGCCACACCTGATCCAGAGACAGTAGCCAAAGCGCCATCAGTTAACACAAACCAGTTATCTATTTAATCATTTTATTATAATAAATATAAATTATTATTAGATAATTATAAAAATTATAACCTGGCCACCTGGTTGTAAAATAACTAAAAGGACTGCCAAGCAAAAAGGCCCTTGGCCAATCATAGCTTTTTATGCACACGATTCAAAAGTTTATCTGATTCTATGATATTGTCACCATGTTTGTCGGTATGCCAAATACTCACTTTGCTTATTTGACTTGATATGTATTTCCTTTGTCTCCTTCATAGATATTTTTTTCCCTGCGATTTCATCATAAATGGCTGAGAGATACTCCTCTGGTAAATCTTTACTGTCATTGATACCTCGGTTCATCTTGATGTATTGCTCTTTCGTCATTTTATTCTTCACCTGTGCCAAGATAAAGGAAACAACAGATCAGTAACTTTCCTCCTCTTGTTTTCTGTTGCGTTTCAGAAACATCCATCACCCTAGATTTAGCTATTCCGCTCGCATATCAAGATTGAATGCCAGGCAGCCGTTTCCAGCTCCGACGTTCACATTAACATTCATAGACTCGGGAATGAAAAGAAAATGCATTCTGCATTCGCTGAAGATTTCTGTGAACAATCAGCACTCGGTGCACTTACCTGCGGACTGTGTAGATCTGTAGTCAACATGATGATTGAATACGCGAGGACGTATGCGGTGTCTGCGCTGGCGAACAGTGTTTGCCTAAGGAGAGGGATAAAAGAGACAAACAGCGACTGAGTGCATTGTTTGCGGCATAATTAGAGATGTAAATTAATCTGTTGAAACAGAAGGGGACTGGTGCACTCACCCTTGGTTGCATTCTAAATATCTAGCAGCAAATTTCTCCATCAGTCGATCGATTTTCTGGGCCTCTCCGGGCAGACGGAAACCCTCGAGGAACATGCGCAGCGCTGGCACGAAGTCTTTGCCCTGGAAGTCCATTTGGTCGACGTAGGCATACATAACCTCTTTATTGATGCGATCGTTGTCTCCGAGAAACTCTCCTACCTGGATCTGTCAGGTTGGAAACAGAAGAGCAAATGAGTCACATATTGACTGTGTAGGTAGAACAGCAGAAAAATCATGTTTTATAACTCAAAAACACACGCTCAATGTTATATTCTAAAGCCACACTGACAGACACAGCAGACTGGAGAAATCATTGAGCATCATTGAAATGCAACTTCTATTAAAGTATTCCACACACATCTCAAGTCAACCAGGGCTGAGGGCTGTTCGGCTGAAGTGCCCTAATTTTAGGGCAGATATAAGGAGCTCTCTTTACCCATCGCTGCTAGTCTTTTGAGGCTGGATGAACGAGCATGAGTTGCCAATTCATCACACTGAAGGATCAAATCATCTCTAAGTGGAAGTTTGGCAACACTTATCTGGAGCATCTTAATTTTTATTTTTTTACTTTGTTTTTCAGAAATGTTTCAGAAGAGCCCTGCAGCTGCAGAGAGTTTTATTACAGTATACTGCTGTAATGTAAAAATTTATTTGATCTAGGCCACAGTACATCGAAGAAACAAGGTAAGGGAAAATGCAGGTAAACAATGACTTACAGAGTCAAGCCTTTCCTCCTGATGTAAAAATTGGGCGATATCTTCGGGCGTGGTTCCCAGCATGCCTTGTTCCTGCAGGTACTGAATGCCCCTCTTTGGTTTTTTGTTGAACCTGTGCATTGTGGTAAATATAACATCAACATATGATCAACATATTCACATTTTGCATTTTGTAAGAAAGTTCTGAAGGTAAAGTCTGCAGTGTGTTTTTGTCTGTGAAAGGGTTCATGGTAAATTTTTCCCCCAGGTTATGTTGTTAGCAAAGGTGTTTGCACCAAAAAGAGTCATAATTTAGTTTTGTCACCTCCCGCTCACTGTTAAATGTGTTTTTTGCTGCTGTGACAGATTTATAAAACTAAATGGTAGTCGCACTGAGACAGTTTCCTGAGAAGGAAATGCAGAGTTGTAGGTGCTACACATTTCCAAGATCAACACAAACCTTGACACTCTCATAAATGTTATCCTTTTGCTTCTGAATACCGAATAGGTGTTTTGTTGTAAATGTGGGCAGTTATGTTTAAATTTAAGGTGTTTTCATCCATCTGACAAGTGAAAGTTGGAAAAGTTCAGAACGAGCCATTTTCACAGTCTCTTTTTCACTGGGGGAAAAAGTCCAAATGATACAGTAGAATTTCATAGTAGACCTTTTATCACAAAAGATCAAGTGAAACTGGATTCCTCAGGAATCCATATGAACCCTTTTAGATTGCTCTGTTTGTTTGAGCCCAACATTTCAACTACTGGCTCAACTGTTTGAGGTGGGACTACCCACTTGTCTGGTAGATGGGGAAGTGTTTTTATGAAAACCTGTTTACAAGCAATTATTTTTATTAATTTTAATTGGTTGACAGTGCTACAGAATGTATACACTTCACCTTTAAGGTATCCAAACTTGCTTTTAAAGGGCCGACATCCTGCAGTGATTAGTTCACCTGCCAGGAAGTTTCTAGTATGCCTGAAGACCTTAAAGGTATAGTTCATCAAAAACAAAAATTATCATCACATATACTACGGGGCTGTTAAATGCTTAAAATCTGATTGGTTGATGAATGTTTTAAGGTGAGCAATTATTTATTATAACGCAAAAACGGCAAAGAAAAGTTTTAATAAATAATAATTAACAGCATTAATAACTGCATTATATATCAGTGGCTCAAGCCTCCATTAACTAGCTCTAAAATTATGTTTTGGAATTCGCAACAGAGGGTTTAGATGCCTCAGAAATTAGTCCTGAAAACAAGAGCGTTTTAAGGACAAAACCTGACAGATTTCTTAAAATAAATCATCTGAACAATGTTTTGAGGTGTGATAACCATAGTATAAGCGGAATAATTGACTCCGGGCCGTTGAATTATTGAAAAATAATGCACAACAAATGCACAATTATTTTCCTTATATTTCAACGGCCCGTCATCAATTGTTCTTTACTTACTCACCCTCATTTTGATCCAAACCTGTACAAGTTTCTTTCTTCTGTTGAACAAAGACATTTTAAAGAATGTTTTGTAATTAAACAGTTGACAGTAGCCATTGACTTCCATAGTAGGAAAAATACTGGTTACCAACATTCTTTAAAATATTTTTTTGGTGATCAAGTGAAGAAAGAAACTCATACAGGTTTGGAACCACATGAGAGTGAAAAAATGATGACAACATTTTCATTTTTGGGTGAAGTATTACTTTAATCAGCTGGTTAAGGTATGTTTAATTGGGGTTGGAGCTAAACTCTGCATGACAGTGGATCGCCAGGAGCAGGACTGGACATGGATAGACATGAGATAGTTAAACTAAGCAATTTCCATACAAATATCTAGTGATTTTGTTAACAACATGGATAGTGCAGATTGATTTAATGCTTTTGATTCCAACTTAATAGCTTACAGGTCAATGCCTTGCTCGATGATCTCCTTCTGCTGCTTGAGGACCTCAAACTGCTCAGGGTTGTCCGTCCCAGACATCTGCGTGCTGTAGCTCCCGATGCCTGACGAGGCGGTTGAGTCCAATGAGTTTATGCTGCCGTAGCGGTTAATCGTTTCTGGATGCTTCGACTCATTGGTTTCCTGCTCTAAAGGCTTTTCTTGGCCTGATCGAGAGAGAAGAGGAATGACATTCAGATGCAATTTCAGAGAAAGCAGAAAAAACGATGAGCCCGGTTTGTGAAACACCATGAGCCCCTGCAGCCTAGGGACTAGAGACAGCATGATCCATTGGAGTCCATGTTGTCTGAAATGTGTGTTGGTGTATCAAGTCTTTTCTCTGACTCAGCTCACTATATGAGTTTCCCAACACAACACTTCTTTAATAAAGTCTTTGGCCTCGGCTGACTCGTATCACAAAAACAGCACGATGGGGACTGGAGAAAGAGCAGCGTGACCTGAATACACAAAGTAACAGATCTGAAGTTGGTGCATACAAGACAAACAGGCGGTTTTGGTATGTGGAGGCCATGGTTGCAGTTTGCAGGGTCTAATTACACACTGGAAACACTGTAAAAGATTTAGCGGGTAGCTATCGCTGTAACATGAGCTGTCAGGTCACTTCCTCATTTCTCATTGTTTCCTCTCTCTTAGAGATCAGAGAAGCCGGTAGCAGCTGGGAAATACCTACCTGTTCGTCTTAAGCTTCAAACAAAACGTAATTTACTTGTTTGATATACAACAGCTAATACAGCCACAACACAAAGAACTATTAAAAGACCACTATCTAGTTTACGCAACAATAGCTAATGCAATCAATTCTAATGTCACTACAAACGGCCGTTACCTGCTCTCCCTTTTGATGTGCGTCCGTCAAGAGAAAAGAACAAAGATTGATTGGCCAGCATGATGAGAATACAAGAACTTGAAAGTCTTGATTAGTTAGAGTTACCCAGATAAGTATGCTACAATCTGACTGGCCGATAAGGACACAAGGCCTGTTTTTATAAGATTAGCAATTTGTTCAAGATGAAAGGTTACAGCCATCTCTTACAAAGATTTGCCATTGTTAACATTGTTTCCACTAAAATAATATGGATACTATATTTATTAAACAAAAAATCCATGGTAACCACTACCATAAAATAAACAAAAACATTTTATATTTTAGGTGGTTCTGACTATTTGCTAGCCAATTCTATGTGGGTCTAATACTGTTCTTTGGATGGTTTCTAGGGCGTTGCTAGGTGGTTGCTAAGGCGTTCTGGGTGTTTTTTTAACACATTTTTATGTGGTTCCAAGAGTAATTCATTGCTAGGTGGTTGCTAAGGAGTTCTGAGTGGTTGTTAGTGCATTGCTATGTGGTTCCAAGACTATTTTGGGTGGTTTCTAGGGCGTTGCTAGGTGGTTGCTAAGATGTTCTGAGTAGTTTTTAGGCATTAACTGTGCAGTTCCAAAAGTTTTTTGGGTGGTTTCTAGGGCACTGACAGTTTGTTGCTAATGCGTATTGAGTGGTTGTTAGTGAATTGCTATGTGGTTCTAAGAGTGTTTTGGGTAGCTTCTAGGGCATTGCTAAGTGATTGCTAAGGCGTTCTGGGTGGTTGTTAACACATTGTTATGTGGTTCCAAGAGTTTTTTTGTGCAGTTTCTAGGGCGTTGCTAATTGGTTGCTAAATTGTTCTGAGTGGTTGTTAGCACATTGCTATGTGGATCCAAGGGTGTTTTTAGTGGTTTCTAGGGCATTGCTAGGTGGTTGCTAAGGCGTATTTAGAGGATGTTAGCACATTGCTATGTGGTTCCAATAATTATTTTAGTTTCTTGCTAAGTAGTTACTAAGGTGTTCTGAATTCTGAGAGCTTCCAATGGTGCGATTTTAAGTGTTTTTTCAGTGGTCAATTTGTCATTTAAAAATAAGTAAGACTTTATGGTTTCTGATATCTGAAAACCTAAGGTGGGCTTGAGGCTACAAAGAAATCTTATTTTGGTCCATCAGAGCCTCTCCTTCTGAAAGCCAATAAAGCCAAGCTTGATCAGACCTAAATGCCCTCCACTCCGAAGAGGTAGGGTCTTTAGCCTGGCGCATGTTCCCAGCTCATACGAGAAAGCTCTGCTTTGCAGTGTTCAGGGAGCCTGCAGCCTGCCTTCCCGATGTCAGGGCATGCCTCGGTGAGGAATAACAGCCTCAAGCCTGTTTGATTAAGATGAAAGGGCTGCATAGCCATCACGGCGAATAGTACTTCCTGCCTCTCTTTGAGGCACAGGACTCCTAGTGCGCTGGCCTCAAAAGCAACTTTTTATCCATTTGGTTCTGCACAAGCCAGAAGCCTCTGGAAAGCAGCATAAATGCACTCTGAAGAAACTCATTTAGAAGAGCAAGGGCTGTAACCTGGAATATGTAATGCAACCGCTTGGATCCAAAGTATATCAGGATATAGAGGGGCTAAACAAGGTTCTGCAGGTATTATACTGGTTAAGGAGCTAGTATTGATGTTTTGTTCCACAGAGGCTGAAGGTTTGCCTTACCGAGACTTGTCTGGGAATTGGGGTTGACATATTGGTCTTTGCTCCACTCCACCATACACTTGAGAATGGACACCAGACACTCCAGTCCTTTCTTCCGTAGAGTCAGCTCCTGAGGGACAACATAAGCTAGGATCACTAATACCATTATAAAAGAACAGTTCTTGTAATTAAACCATTCCAAATCAGCATTTTTTTTTCTTTTGTGAGAATTTTTATATTTTGAACAGGGACTGTAAAAATCATAGAAGTTGTCCATATGAGATTTCTGTGTCTTATATTCCAAGTTTTATAAAGCTGTACTTTAGTTTAGTAACAAATAGACTTTATAATATTTCAAAATATTTAGATGTGCAAATATAAGGTTAATGTTATTGTGCTTTTATTTTTTAATGTTTTTTAAGTCTAAGCAAAAATACAGTACCGTTGTAAAACATTGTTACAATTTTCTATGGGAAAGAACACTTCAAATGTTCAAATTTTGTGATTTTCTGGGTACATTTTTGGGTGAACCAACCCGCATGTTTACCTGAAGTGGGTTTGTACCCAGTTCATGGCCTCCTCTGCCTTGTGCAATCTTTGAGAGGTCATTCACCAGCCTCTCGAAAATATTAGCAGCATTCAGGTCACAATCATAATTAACATAAATATCTACCACACTCTGGGCATCTGGGAGGGAAGAAATGGCATAGAATTAGTATTAGAAAAATCACTCAAATATCTTTGAAAGTGAGATTAAAAAAGCCTTTCATACCTGCACATATTCTGGTAAGGGTCTGAATGACCATCCACTTGTGGTCATATGAGCTTGTGGACGTTTCCAGAATATAAAGAAAAATCTCTTTGAAAAACACCTGAGAAAAAAAATATATATATATTTATATGTCATACACTTGTTTTTCACGTAAAAAGATAAATTCATAACTAAGTCAGTAACAGATGGTGTTGTCAAGACTCTTGCGTAACTTGATCAAAGTGAGAAATATTACTACACAACACTGCAAACAACAAATCCCAACACACTCGTCTGGAATGAGGCGCGTGCACGCTGACAGACAGACCGAGTCAGAATTACAAGCTTTCATCCTAAACCATAGCTCAAATAAATCCACACTGTCAGCTAGACGCTCCACAGACTGACGCCATCAGGGCAAGATGCACAAACACATTACAATTCGGGGGGAGCTGAGTTCAGGCACCTCAATTTGCATCTTGAGATGTGTCTTGAAGTTGGACAGGAGGGTGAGGAAGATGGACAGTGACAGCTCGAACACTTCGGGGACGGAGGAGACACCGTTTTTAGACAGCGCTACGCACAGGTACTGCTTGATGGCGTTGATGAACATCTCGTTGGTTTTGAAGATGGGCCCAGCGTTCTGCAGGATGGACAGGAGGAGCTGCAGCGAGAGGACCTTGGACCGCAGCTCGTGGGATCTGCAGGGAGTGAAGAAAAAATGTCTGATGTATTCATTCCAAATAAAATACTTGAGCCAAGGCCAAACTAAACTTAATAAAGAAAAATCTTAATTTGTTGCTTTACAAGACATCCAAGACACCATTAAAAAGACTTTTTATTGCCTGTTTAAATACTTAACATTTCTCATTGCCCAAAGAATGTTATGTATTTAGAAAACAATAAAATAATTCAAAATGAATAAATGTTTTGCTGCAGACTGCAGACATTAGCTGTAAAATAACTCAATCATAAATATAGTGTAGATTATTGTTCAAGAGAAAAGAATAATGCTGCAACTACAGTTGTGTTGTTATTGTTAACTGAAACTATTAAAACGTGTCTTCAGTAATAGAAATAAACCTGAAATAAAACATAAATATTAGATGAAAAACAAACTGGCAACTAACTGAAATAAATTTGAATTGAAGTGCTAAAATGCTAAAATGAATAAAACTAAAAATTAAAGCTATATAGAAATATAAAAATATTAACTAATAAAAATGACAAAAGAAACTTAAACTAAAATGTAAACCAAAAATATGAACACATTCTGTAATAGTATAATGCTAAAACAACACTGAAAAATATCCAGTTTTATTAAATATATATTTTTAGGAATTTAATTATTAAACATTAATAAAACAATAAATAAAATAAAACAATAATATAATCATTTCAGGAAATCTCAAAACGATGCAGCAACAGAATCCAATAGCACTCTACAGTAACAGCTACCAAAACCATGTTACAAACCATGTCAAGTTATAGAATAATGACAACCTAAAGCTACATTTTTAAAAATTAAATTGTGAAGAGGTGTCTCTGCAAAACTCTGTCAATTCTAGTGTGTTCTGGGTGGTTGTCAGGGCATTGCTAAGGTGCTGTAGGCAGTTGCTATGTGCCTAAAAATAAATCAATGGGACTTTTCAAGCCCATTTTATTGTCTTCTAGTCAAAAACTGTCCCTATCATAAAGTATGTACAATAATAATAGTGATGCTTGCCTCAGTATGCACCAATAAATAAAGTCCAAGTCCTGCCCTGAGGTAAATCGAAAGGTCTCATCCCATTTGACAAAGAGTGATCAATAGCACTGAAACAAGCTTCCTGCCTCACTGCCTCTGAAGACACACCAGGATGAATGGCTCCCTTTCTCTTCAACTGAAGGGGAGGAACATCTCTCTTGCCCTCTGACAGCCCTATTCACCTGTTAAAGGACAATGGCTGATGCCATCAACACTCTTGCTCTAAAATGTCTCCGACCAATTACAGATCTAAGATTAGAATATGAAAAGAGACCACAAAACCACAACTCAATTGAACCCTGACTGGAGATGTCATTTTTTGGAACAACATTTGGCATTACAAACAAACAATTCCATTGTATACAGTCAGATGTTTTATTTAGAAAGACAGGCTTACTTTGGATCAGGGGGGCCGTCTGAAAGAGGCTTCATGGAGAGCTTGCAGAGTGAACGGAACACCAAGAATGCATCCTTCTGGAGAATGTGGGAAAACTTTGCACCTGGTGCTTGACCAGTGGTAGCTACTGATTCCTGTGGGAGAAATGCTCATGTTAGACTCGTATGGCAATCAAATTTAACTGCCGGGAAAATGAATCATTATCTATAGCACATAACCGTTAAAAATGCAACAGACCATAAAACTGGTATTACAGTCTATTAAGTATATACAATATGACACTTAAAAATACACTAATATCTTTGTGTTTAATAACACAAAGTCTGCAAAATTTGGTTTTAAAAACTCTGCAGAAAGTCTAAGACCTACAAAAATAAAATTAATAGCGTATGTCTATATAGAGCAAAACCAAAATTCAGAGTAACTGCAAGTTTTAAACTGCAACCCTGACATGTTTTATTCAATATATACAAATGTACTGAAATTGGTTTTAAGAATTAGAGGTTAATCAATATTTGATTCCACTGATACAATAACGAGAGGTAATAAAATGATTATCATTACTATTCTAGTAAAATCCATTTATTATACACTATATCACCAAAAGTATTGGGAAACTTCTCCAAATGTATTGGGAAAGTATTGGGAAACTTCTCCAGTCTGATGGCCTTTTCCCCAGGCCATCAGACTCCTGAACTCAGTCACGTGACTGCACTTCACCCCGCACACACATAAAACATCCGGTCTTAACATTACATCCACATAGTGTCATTGCACTGCACTTTGTCCTTATTGTTACTGTGTAACAACCAGTAATTAAACCTGTTTGCACATTACATTATACCCATTGTTTGCACATTTTACTTATATATATATATTTTATGTTAACCAGTTAGTTATTTATTTTATCATTTACTTGATTACTTATAATTCTATGTTGAGTACTTTTTATTCTATTTCTATTTTAATTTCCTCCTTGTGTTTCTTGTAACTGTTATTTGCACTGTCTATGGAGCGGACCTGTTTACATTTCACTGCCAGTTATATATTCTGTATATAATTGTGTATGTGACAAATAAAACTCTTGAATCTTGAATCAAATCATTGAACTCAGGTGTTTCAATCGCTTCCATGGCCACCGGTGTATAAATTCAAGCACCTAGGCATGCAGACTGCTTCTACAAACATTTGTGAAAGAATGGGTCGCTCTCAGGAGCTCAGTGAATACAAGTGTGGTACCGTGATAGGTTGCCACCTGTGTAATAAGGCCATTCGTGAAATTTCCTCACTACTAAATATTCCACGGTCAACTGTTAGTGGTATTTTAACAGTGGAAGCAATTTGGAACAACAGCAACTCAGCCACAAAGTGGTAGTCCACGTAAAATCACAGAGCGGGGTCAGCGCATGCTGAGGCGCACTGTGCAGAAGTCACCAACTTTCTGTCAATATCTACAGACATCCAAACTTCATGTGGCCTTCAGATTAGCTCAAGAACAGTGCATAGCTTCATGGAATGGGTTTCCATGGCCGAGCAGCTGCATCCAAGTTTTGAATCACCAAGTGCAATGCAAAGTGTCAGATGCAGTGGTGTAAAGCACGCAACCACTGGACTCTAGAGCAGCGGAGACATGCTCTCTGGAGTGACCAATCAATCTTCTCTGTCTGGCAATCTGATGGACGAGTCTGGGTTTGGCAGTTGCCAGTAGAACGGTACTTGCCTGACTGCATTGTGCCCAGTAAAAAGTTTAAAGGAGGGGGATTGTGGTGGGGTTGTTTTTCAGGAGTTGGGCTTGGCCCTTTAGTTCCAGTGAAAGGAACTCTTAATGCTTCACCATATCAAGACATTTTGGACAATTTCGTGTTCCCAAACTCTGTGGGAACAGTTTGGGGATGGCCCCTTCCTGTTCCAACATGACTGCGTGCACAAAGCAAGGTCCATAAAGACATGGATGAGCGAGTTTGGTGTGGAGGAACTTGACTGGCCTGCACAGGAGTCCTGACCTCAACCCGATAAAACACCTTTGGGATGAATTAAAGCGGAGACTGCGAGCCAGGCCTTCTCGTCCAACATCAGTGCCTGACCTCACAAATGTGTTTATAGAAGAATGGTTAAAAATTCCCATAAACACACTCCTAAACCTTGTGGAAAGCCTTCCCAGAAGAGTTGAAGCTGTTATAGCTGCAAAGGATGGGCCAACTCCATAATTAATCCTATGGGTTAAGAATGGGATGTCATTAAAGTTCATATGCATGTAAAGGCAGACGCTGCAAAACTTTTGGCAATATAGTGTAGTATATGTTAAATAATGTTCTTAGTCTTTCCTTCCTGTGATGAGGCATCCCAGAGAGAAGATACAAGAGTTTATGTTGAAGAAATGTTTATGTAAGCAAATACTATAATATCCAGATTTTATGTATAGTGTGAGACTTTTAATTATAAGCAAACTCGAAATACACCAGGGGCCAGTTGCATAAATATAGCCATTATGTTAAGAACTAAGTGTGTGGAGAACTAGTATGACCAACTAACAGTTAGTTAGGGGTAACTAGTCTTACTTTTCTGCATCAAATTAGACCAATCTATGTTTTTTATGTAACTGACTTAAACATTTATGAACAGAAAAACATTTGATTTATTTTCTTTTTTTCTATGCAACTCTTCCCAAAGTGTCTATGCTTTACTACTTCCAGGAGGGAGGACTGCATTTTTTACAAAACATTTCACAATAAGCAGTTTGTTAATATAACACAACACTTGACATAATTATTAGGTTATTATAGAGGGTCTCAAGGTTTATGACATTGCAAACAAACTCTTAAAATTACATTTTGAAGAATTAAACTGTTAAATCAATGTAGTTATAGTCCTGGATACACAATCCAGTCAAAAACAATTACATATGTGCATTTTCAATTTTATACCCTTCATGGGAAAAGTGTAAATTGGTACCTGAGTGTCATTGGAGGAGACCGACAGTCTGTCGTCTGGCAGGGACGGAGTGAAGCTCGCAGAAATGGGCGTGCCAGGGATGCCGTTGGCGTGAACATTTTCGTTGTCGCTGCCCAACCCTCCCTCCTCTTCCAAAGAGTTTGGAATGCCCTCAGCTGGTTCAGCCTCACTCTCACGGCTTTCCTTAACATCTGAAACATGGTAAAACAGAATCAAAAAGCCGCTATCCAACAACATATTATTTGCTTCCCTCAAGGACAGTTCACCCAGAAATTAAACATGTTTTCTCTTGTTGTGAGAGTTCATTCTTTCATTCATCATGCGCTCTTGTCTCGCGTGTCTTTGTAGAGCACTTGGTTTGTGTTTTCATTGGTCAGGTGTTGTCGTGTTCTATGTTGCACGCGGTTCATGTTTATCATCGGTATAAATGTATACACATATAAGTGAAGAATACTTGCCTCCAGCTACTGTGTTTACGACTTCTTGCAATATGCTCTGTACAATCTCCTGTGCCTTCTCTTCATAGTTCTGGCTTTCTTCTTCCGCGGTGACTTCCGTGCCATGCTCTGCCGCATCTAAAAGACAGCAGAGTACAGTTAAGCTTCTAATTCTGTCTTGTCAGTCGTTCATTGTGTGATAGGAGGACTTCCCCTCCAAGCACACTGTATTCACAGTAAATCCATGTTCTCAGTTTCCCAGTTTAACTTTAATAAGTGCTATTAAGAGGGAACTCCATACTGCTTGTAACTGGATGATCTTCTGATGGAAAGCGGCGCATTCAAACTTACGTAAGACTGAGAGACACTGACACAGTTTTCCAAAAGTGTCACATCATTTCAGGGCGTCTCATCTGTTTTGATGTCAAGCCTGAATAGACGATTAAGTAATAATGACTAGGAATCAGAGATGCTTGTGTGCGTCTAGCAGTGTTGAGAGGAGGGGAGAAACCAACTAAAAATAGTAATGCTACTAAATGAAAGGGATAGTTCACCCAAAAATGAAAGACTTTGGTTGATCTTTGAAACACAAATTAAGATATTTTTAATGAAACCTGAGAGGTTTCCAACCCTCCATTGAAAGCCCAGACCAAAGCTTAGAAGATGTAAAATAGTCATAAAGGAGTCATAAATCAAATCCATATGAATTGAGTGGTTTAATCCAAGTCTTGTGAAGAGCTAAAACCACTTTACATGATGAAGATATTTAAATTAGGCTTTAATTCACATCTTAAATATAACTTCATTTGTGCTTCGAAGATTAACCATAGTTTTTTGGGTTTTAATGACATGATGGTACGAGTGAGGACAGAATTATGGCAGAATTTTCATTTTTTAATGAACTATGTCTTTAACGCCACATCATTGTCATGGCAAGAACAAAGTGGAATCAGTAAATAAATACAATATAGTTAAAAAGAGCATAAACAAATCTTCAAACAGAAAATTCTAATCTATGTAAGGCTTTTCAAAAGTATTTTGATAAAAATTCTCTTTTAAACACAACATTTTAGTCACATTTATAACCACTCTCATAGAATATTCCACTGGTGTCCAGAGTCATTTAGAGAAATTAGCATAATCATTTACATAAACATGGAACCCTAAAGCTAAATTAATCTCTGCGTGTTTGCATGCTTCTCTTTACTTTGCGCAGCTGCAGTGGCTTGGTCTGCTTCGGTCTGTTCATTCTCCGCAGGGCAGAAGTCGGTGCCGTTCTCTGGCTCGGGACTCTCGTATGGTGGGGATCCCTGCTCGACCTTGCTGCCCTGGTGTCCCGGTCCACCGTTGGCCTCAGCGGGGAGGCTTTTGCCAGGGGTGTCGTTGTGCCGCTGTCCAGGAGACTCTGGTTCTTGCTGGCTGACTGGAGAATGCTGCCTGTGCCTCTCTCGCTCCATCTGCTTGGCTTCCTGCAGCTGGAACACACACACACGCAAGGTCAAGTCATTTTAAACATGTATCAGGGAGTTTATAGACTCATGTTCCCTCCTGGGAGGCCGGGAACCCAAAGCCACGCTGATGTACATCCATTTCTCTGAACAGGGGGCAAATAATTGTGTTTAGGAATACAGGTTGTTCCCATCATTTAGAAAAAGAAAAAAAAACACAAGACCAGGATCTTTATAGCATCGTACTGTACGTGAAGACAATGTCTGTGTTCATAGAAACAGATGGTGGTTTGATTACATGCACCTGGAATGACAATCTGAACTACGCACACATGCTTACATTGGTGTTTCAAAAGAAGATAAGTGTAAAATGAATATTCTGTCATCATTTACACACCCTCATGTAGTTTCAAACCGGTATGACTTTCTTTTGTGGAACAAAAATAAATAAATCAGCCATCAGTGACGGTAAGCATGCCACATTATGCAATCCAAAACTGATGATTTTACCCTAGGTCCAAATAAATATTTTATACTGTCTCAGAAGACAAATATCATTAATAAAAATGTAAATAAATAGAATTGTCCACGTGCAATAACTGAATTCGAATGGAGCTGGTAGATAATACAACTTCAGACCAACTGACCGATATTATTCTTCATACTGAACATGTCTAGAATTCAGATATCAATAAGGCTGGATCATTAACAATATTTTGCCTTTGGTGCAATACCACCCTGCGATACCTTGGTGTTAATAGTTAATCAATACCTTAGGTCTTAGCAACACATAAAATGTAACTAGAGCTGTTAAGAGATTTATTCATTCAATTTAAATAAATAAATAAATAAATAAATAACTTTTGGCACAATACTAGATGCTGATACCTTAGTTTAAATAGTAAAATTAAAAAAAAGCAAACCAATATCTTGTTTTAGCAAGAGAGCAAGTGCTTAGCAACTCATAAAATGAAACTAGACTGTTAAGATTTAGTAAATTTTAACTGAAATAATTTGCAAATAAATAAACAAACAAATAAATAAATACCTTAAGTCTTAGAAATTGATAGAATAAAACTAACACCGTTAATAAAGTCAGTAATTACATGCAAATCATTTGCAATTATTTGCAGTTTACATAACATAATTTAATGTATTATAAATTATAGATATACATAAAAAGTACATAAAAAGTAATAGAAAATAATGAATAAATCTCAATATATAGTAATTCAATTCTGCATTATAACGAGTGCAAATACTTTTGTTAAAGGGGTACTTCAGCACTGGGAAGATGAATGTGTATTTAAACTGGGTCATTTATGTAGTAGAAATGTGAAATTATTTTAGAATTTGGTGCCTTCTAGACTGAGAAAAGACAGAAAATGAGAAAACTCCCAAAATGAACTTCGCTGCCCCACTCTAGGCACGGCTACTGGATTACTGGATCACTTGCCAACCACGTTCATTTTCATAAAATCAATTCAGTTAGAAACACTACAATTAAAAACTGAATGTGTCTGTTCGATATAATGTGAGTGAGCCGATTGAGCGTCATGGCACAAATGCAGCAGGAGTCAGATTTCAGGCAAGCGTGGGATTCGCGGCTGTGGCTGCATTTACAGCGTGTTTTCAGTCTGGCGCATTTTCAGTTCATGTCTTTGGAAGCTTAACTTTCCTAGGAATTCATTTGAAAAGTTGAAACACAAACTTTGCTCAGCACCGCTCCGTTTACATGAATCTCCGCAGCTCCCCGAGCCGAGTGCTGTGAGTGCGATGTTGAAAACATGCGGAAATAGCGCCCACTGCTGGCTGTAGTCTTCAGCCTCTGGACAAAAAATCCTCAAATGACGCAAAATGACGATATTTACGTCATCGGAGGATTTTTTCCGGAAATAAAATAAATAATTATCTCGTCTCAGTGGGATATGAGGGGGGTGAAGTACGATCATTCGAATATACTCCCGGGTTTCTACTGATACAAAGTTTAATACTAATCGCTGAAGTAACCCTTTAAACATTCCACATGGATTTGTTTTATAAATAAATTACAAAAAATATTTTATGTACCGATATACCAAGGAACCCTAGTTAAGTAAGCAGACTGTTGAGTATACTGCATGCATACATAAACCCAGAAGGACCTTTTAAACGTAAGATGCCTATTAATAAAATATGAGGGACAAAGATGTCCCTTCTCCAGAGCTTTCAGTTGAATTCAGGTGGTCTGATATGGTCTGGTCTGTGTTGGCAAAACAAACACATCTTCAATATTGTATAGCTTATTAGTTATGCATGATGTGTCTGGCTGTGTCACAATGTGTCACGCTCTGTCCAAACTGCTAACAGTGTGACAGTGTGCAAAAACCGCAAGCCTCACTTTCAAAGAGGCATCTTTTGATCAGCGCAGCGACCGTGAAACATCTAAACTGCACCTCACTGTCCTCATCCACATGCAGCCATCTAAACCACAAAGATAGAGACAGATCGCGTTTGCTCCTGGTCTCAACATCCATCTCGGATGATCTAATCACAAATGACAGACCTAAATGCGCTTGTAAACAAGGTCTAAAACGTCTTTTGATCCCATCACGAAAAAACGTCCTCGTCCTTGACAACAATCATGTGACACACTCATTTTAATACAATTTAAAAGAATAGATGACCCCAAAATAAAAAATCTGTCATCATTTACTCACCCTCAATTTATTCCAAATTTCTTTGTTCTGCTGAAGACAATATTTTGAAGAATGTCAGTAATTAAACAGTTGATGGACCACGCTGACCTTGTTATTTTTTTTGTCCTACTATGGAAGTCAGTGGGTTCCAACAACTGTTTAGTTCCCCATTTTCTTCTAAATTTCTTCTTTTGTGTTCAGCAGAACAAAGAAATTCATACAGGTTTGGAACAACTTGAGGGTGAGTAAATGATGACAGAATATTCATTTTTGGGTCAACTATCCCTTTAACACTACTAAAATAATTCTGTGACAATCAAAAAACAACATGTTTATAGCCAGATTAAATGCGTTTTGGAAAAACTATGTTTTTTTCTCCATACATACCTCCATACATTTGTTTTTCCTCCATACTTCCTTTTTTGATATTGAATATTCACAATATATCAGCAATGATTTTGTAGTCGTATATCAAATTAAGCACCATAGTGAGAAGTTTGTCTATTGCGCTTTTTATTTGGTGATCAAGTTCCCTAAACACTTCGGAAAAGATTCCGTACAATTCTCCACTGAGAATTATCATTTATGTGTTACAATAAAAATTCTTTACATGCATACTGTGCATACAAATTATTTTATTTTTTAGTCGTACACTGAAAAAAAGTGATAAAAACCTTGATTATTTCAACTAGATTTTTACTTATATAGATTTAACTTTCGGAACCTACACAAAACGTTCGATTAAAATGACGGTTTCTCTGTTCCACTGTAATCCATTTTAGAGCTTACAGCTTCAAGATATACACTTCCTTTTAAAAGTTTGGGAATAAATGAACACTTAAAGGGGTAGTTCACCCAAAAACGAAAATTAGCCCATGATTTACTCACCCTCAAGCCATCCTAGGTGTATGTGACATTCTTCTTTCAGACGAATACAATCTGAGTTTTATTAAAAAAGTCCTGGCTGATCCAAGCTTTATAATGGCAGTAATTGTTGCTCTGTTTTTGAAGTCAAATAATATGCTCCAGACGGCTCCAGGGGGTTAATAAAGGCCTTCTGATGCATATTTGTGTAAGAAAAATATCCATATTTAAAACATTATAAAGTAAAATTCCAGCCGATCGCCTTTAGTGGAAAAGTGTTGAAAGTGCCTTCTCGCAGTTCAAGATGCTTATGCTATTTTTGGTAGTGTAAGCCTTTTGAACTGCAAAAGCACTTTCAACACTTTTCTCATGGTGATATGCCAAAACTTTACATTATAAAGTTTTAAATATGGATATTTTTCTTACACAAACGCATTGATTCGCTTCAGAAAGCCTTCATTAACCCCCGGAGCCGTGTGGAGCACATTATTTGACAGACAGATGCTTTTTTTATGGACTTCAAAAACAGAGCAACAATTACTGCCATTACAAAGCTTGGATCAGCCAGGAATTTTTAAATAAAACTCTGATTTTATTTGTCTGAAAGAAGAATGTCATATACACCTGGGATGGCTTGAGGGTGAGTAAATCATGGGCTAAATTTCATTTTGGGGTGAACTATCCCTTTAAATTCAGCAAGGATGCATTCAATTGATCAAAAGTGGCAGCAAAGATATTTATGTTACAAAAATATTTCTATTTCAAATAAATTCATTGAAGAATTTTACACAAGAACATTATCACAATATTCAGCAACACAACTGAAGGATCATGTGACACTGAAGACTGAAGTAATGCATTTAATATACAATAGAAAACAGCTATTTTAAATTGTAATAATATTTCAAAATTTTGATCAAATAAACACAGCCTTGGAGAACATAAAAGACTTCTTTAAAAACATTTTTTAAAAATCTTAATGATCCCAAACCTTTAAATAGTAGTGTATGCTGAATATTGTCAAAAAGGCTAAACAATATCTAAAAAATGTGAAGGAAAGCAACCCAGTCCTAAAGATCAACATATGTTGTCATGAATTAGAGACTCTGTCCTCGAAAGCCAAACGTGTTCACAAAAGACGCATATTACTACCAGGTGTCAACAGCTGTCTTCACTGACCACTTGTGAACAAATCATCCGAGACGGATGTTACTACCAGGTGTAAACGGGGCCTTACATTTGAGAGAAAGCTCTTACACAACACATAAACATGGTAAGACAGGTGAAAGGAACTCATTTGTCATGGAGGGGACGACAGCAGGCAAAAAACGCAATGAAGCCAAGGCAAGCAGACTGGAGCTAGACGTCTGAGAGATCGGAGAGAGAAACAGAGTGCGAGAGTGACGGATGAAGCTGATGTACACAAACCAGAAAATACTTCAGATCAAGCAAATTTCAAGGCAGTCCTGTCACTCTTTACCTGACGATCTCGCTTTCTTGATGCCAAAGACCAACTGATCTTGTGATTTGTAAGCTATATTTTGAGGGGGGGAGGAGGAGGAGGAGAGGCATCAACCAAAAAGAAAGAAGAGATGTTAGATCAGGATGTCATTTCCCCATATTACCACAGGAGAAGTGTCAAATGCACTCACTGCTTGGTTCTCCATGCGGGCGAATATCACATTCAGCATCTGCGTGAGGGTGGCTTTGGCCGTGGTCTGGTTGATGAGGTTCTTACTGGCCAGATAGATGTTGTAGCACGTTCTTACAGCCTGCAGCACCGTACCTTCATGGATCTCTATTTGCTGGGAGGTCACGGCTGTGAGCAAGGCCTGTCGGGGATCGGAGCAAAGACAAATAAACACAAATGTCACCGTAGAGAACGTTAAGCCACAACTGTAGAGAATGTATCCTAGGAATGTATCCAGACAATATGGGAGCGTTATTGTTTATTACTTTAGCTGCGGGAATCTAAGTAAAGTTCAAACAGATTAAGCTTTACATGTGGCCGTATGAACGAGTTCAGCAGCTTTCAGAAGCCATGCTTGTCCTGCCGCTCTACATTCCACAACGAGATTTGTAAAACAATAGCTTAGGCAAATGACGCTATGGAAATCTGAGCACTACAGGTTAGGGCAGTTCCGCATAAAGAATTAGAGAGATGTACCTACATACTAGAGCTGCACAATTAATCATTAAAAGGTTGCGATCTCATTCCTAAACGACAACGATTCGCCTGTGTCTACTAAACCTTTGACAAAATCACACCGGAACATTCAAATCTTTGTGCTGCTGCAGAGCCAGAGAGAGCAGTTGTCATGTATAGGTGTGAAATCTCTTTACAAAAAGACACAAACAGTCTTTTCAACCACACAGTATCGTTATTCCTGTGTTCATAGTATCACAGAAGAACAACAGAAGTCAACGGAAGAGTAAAATAGAGTAAATCATCTCTAGAAAGTGACATGACACTTCAAATAATAAATGTAATGATTAAATCATTACACCACCGGGTGGTGAAAAGTTACTGTAAAAGATGTATGTCATTGAATAATTTATTTAAATGGGTTATGAATTGCAATGATGAGCATTGTAGCCGATCACATACATGTTGAACGCATGAATGCAGCGATCTCGTCATTTCAACTCGATTTCTGTACACTAACGAATGCTTTCATCGTAACTTAGAATGCAAACACAATGTAAACAAGAGATATGTTAATTGTTATGGGAGTTTCGGTGAGAATCCAGCACTCATAAACTCACACTGTTTGATTGACAGCTCCAGGATTGCAAAGGGAGCGTTCTTTGATTGCTTTCTATATATAATTTAATCAGTTTAAATAACAGATTATTTTCACCCTACCACGAGACACAATGTGAAGTTGACAGTTTAGTCAGTGGTTTGATTTACTGACACAAAGACAAAGAACATCTGACTGTACATGAATCATTACATATCAGAAATCACTGGTCACAGATCAGGCATTAGAATTAACACGGTTACTTACATGTTGTCGCATTACTGTCGAGTAATGCTCAACTGAGACATTCACATTGTTGAAAATAAATTACCACATTTTTGGCATTAGAATTCTTTGGAAGGTAATGTTATTTTTAGTCAAGTGATCCTGTATTGATCTTCTCTCCTTGTCATCTCACTAACACGCCAGTAGGGCGGGGCCAAAGTTGCAATGATAACGTAGGTGTTGATTTTCTTCTGCAGCGGCAGTCTTTCACCTACCATAGATCATTGTTCGGTTTGGGTTACAGTAAAAGATTTTCAGTACTGAAACTTAAGGATATTCTTATAGTATGATGACATCTTATATAATCAAAAGCTCAAGGAAAATTTAATTTTGCATTTCATGACCCTTAAAAAGATTTGTTAAAAAACGCTGATTCATTCGGTAATGAAACAAGTGTAGTATTTATGAATGAGTCATTGAATCATTCATTCATTTATTCAAATTTTAAATAGACTGCAGCAATTCATCCAGAATCATGCAGCTCTACTACAAACTCAAAATACAAAAGAATAACTTAATAGCTCTATACAAATTTTTATGTTTTGATCCTTTGTATTTCAAATCACTTACTTTCTGCTGGAATGATTATTTTTTTTGTATAATCTTAGAATGAGATGTGAAATGTGAAAGTGTTCTAGTGCATTGGTTGCAGTATTTTATTTTTTTATTTTCTACTCATGGTTAATTTCAAAATAAAATATACTTTTTAACAATAATAATTATTACTATTATTATACAATATATTAGTAACACTTTACAATAAGGTTACCAATTTGTACCTTATTGTCAAGTGTTACTAATATATTTAATATTTATCTTATCGAAGATACTTCTGATATACCTTCCAGATGTACTTTAATATTGCAATATTGATGTTCCTGTATGAACATCACGCAAATACCATACAGCTAGCATTGTATCGCTGAGTGTTTCTGAATTTAAAAACCAAAACATGGCATTATTTACTCCACGTTTGTGAGCAATCACCCATAAAAATATTTGACCTTTATAATTTGCAACTGGATGCCTTCATCCGTCTGTGGTCCTTGGAAACAGCCACATATAGTCTCTATGATCCTGTCGATGAGCTTTTTTCCTGGGGTTGTGTTGTCTGGAGCGCTCCCCGTCAGGTGACCATATGCTATGAGTTTCTGAAAAATCATGAACACAGCGTATGAGATGAAACATCTTCATCATAAGAAACATCCTGTCATGAGTAAGTTTTAAAGCGCTGACCTGTAAACAGTCTAGAGAGGTGATGACGATGCGCGGACATTTGGACTGACAGGCCAACTCAAACGGCAGGAAGTACTTATCTGCTTCAATGAAGTTGGTCTTGGATTTGATTGGCGGCAGAGTACTGGAACTTGACTTGTTGTCCCCAACTGGTGGGCTACAAAACAAAAATAAAAGCGTCCTTCAGTTTAAATGAATAGGGGCTGACAATCATTTTAACCAAATTAACTACATGATATTGAATATATTGCAATTAATTGCACATCGATGTTAGCTGTAAAAGCTCCCAAGTAAAGATAATATAAGACATGACACTGTATTACAAATTAATAGAACTGTTTTGTTTTTAAATATTTTAACATTTATTCCTGTGATGACAAAGCTGAATTTTCAGCATCATTACTCTAGTCATCAGTGTCACATGATCCTTCAGAAATTATTCTAATATGCTGATTTGCTGCTCAAGAAACATTTATTATTATCAAAGTTGAAAACATTGCTGCTTAACATTTTTGTGGAAATGGCGATACTTTTTTCAGGATTCATTGATGAAAAGAAAGTGCAATGAACAGCCTTTATTTGCATTTATTATGCCTAAATTTACATTTGTAAAAGCATTTATTAAATAGAAATCTTTTGTAACATTATAAATGTATTTACTGTAACTTTTGATCAATTTAATGCATCCTTGATGAATAAAAGTATTAATTTCACTCTCTCTCTTTAGTTTTTTTAATCTTACCATAAATGTTTGAATGGTATGAATTGCATTAGACTGGCTTCCATTACAGGTTTGCAAAAAGTTTTGCTATATTTTCTAAATCTCTATAAAAACGACTGCGAAATTACGGCGTTTCCATTAACCAATGTTATGCAACTAAAATGAAAGGCTTTCCTTTCACCATAAGTCATTCCAAAATTCATGGGATATATTGCGAAATTCATTTATTTAACACAATTACGAGTTTATACCACACATTTCTGACTTTATGATGCAATTGTGAGTTTATTTCACAAATCTGACTTTATAACACATTATATCACAATTAGGTAAACTCACAATTGCGAGAATTGTTTTTTTTAATTGTGAGATAAAACTTTTTTGTGTTTATGATATAAAAACCTTTGTTGTGTTTGTGAAATGTTTTTCTCTCACGAGAAGTCATTCCAAAAATCATTGCAACGGATGTTGGTAAGTTTACGTATACGTGGGGTTTCCATTGCAGTTTTGGAAATATTCCTTTTTCGAATTGCCTGGAAATCCACCTTTGCTACATATGGGAGTTTTTGCATATTCCATTGCATATTCCATTGGGCATATTTTTCACATTTTCAATTTGCACAATTTGAAGGGTAATATAAACGCAGCTATTGTTTCCACAAAAATGTTGATAATAATAAGAAATGTTTATTGAGCAGCAAATCAGCATATTATAATGATTTCTGAAGGATCATGTGACACTGAAGACTGGAGTAATGGATGCTGAAAATTCTGATTTGTCATCCCATTACATTTTTAAAATGTATTTTAATTTGTAATATATTTCACAATATAACCAGTTGCTACTATATTATTGATTAAATAAATGCAGCCTTGGTGAGCATAAGAGACTACTTTCAAAAACATGAACAAATTGTAATGTTTCCAAACTTTTGACAGGTACTGTGTGCTTATATAGACAGCAAACTCTTGCTTTAAATTCAGCCACTATATCCACTTGAGATGAGCATTGGAATTGGAGAGGCGCCAGGCTAAGCTGGGACTGCTGTGTTTTAGCTAGGACCGCGCATTATGATTTCCTTCAGCAAGACGAGTTGATGAGAGCAGTGGGACACAGGGAGGAGGATGGGGAGATAAAAAGAATGGAGTTGAGTAGAGAGACAGAGAGTGATGAAGAGTAAAATGGAGCCCTAAAGGAACATGATAGAAGAGCGAGTGAAAGAGAGCACAGGAATGGAAGGGATGCATTTGCATGCTATCCGTACTATGTATCATTCAAGATTAGAGTGCCTCAAATTTTGATTGGTTGATTATGGCTGATTATGATTCCAACATGTTATTTATTACAACAAAACTCTGTTGTGAATATGTATCTTTAATTATAAGTTGTCATATAAGTCAGTCAGTAAATAGACGGATTTAAGTCACAAACTTAAAGTAAATCACAGAAAAGTTAGCAGGATCGGACATACCCAAAACATCTATTAGAAAATGTTGTATTCTTTGTATCCTTCTGAAGCGTATCATTGCGTTTGTGTTAGAAAAATATCCATATTTAAAACTTTATATAGTAAAGTTCTGGCCGATCAACTTCCATGGAAAAGTGTTTAAAGTGCCTTCTCACAGTTCAAGATGCGTACGACGTCTGTCAAAGCGTACCTGGTTGCGTAAGTCTTTCAAACCGTAGAGGCACTTTCAACACTTTTTCCATAAGTTGAATACGGAAGGCTATCGGCCAAACCTTACTTTATAAAGTTTTAAATATGGATATTTTTCTTCCACAAACGCATCCATTCGCTCCAGAAGGCCTTCATTAACCCCCCAGAGCCGTGTGGAGCATGTTATTTGACAGGCAGATGCTTTTTTTATGGATTTCAAAAACAGAGCAACAATTACTGCTATTATAAAGCTTGGATTAGCCAGGACTTTTTTTTAAATATAACTCTGATTATTTTATTCGTCTGCAAGAAGAATGTTATACACACCTAGGATGACTTGAGGGTGAGTAAATCATGGGCTAAATTTCATTTATGGGTGAACTACCCCTTTAAGAAAATTGCACATTCTTACGAAACTCCATAGAATTTCTCTTCTTTATGAAGATTTTTGTAAATCTGCCCCCTTCATGAGTCACATTTATTTGAAATTTGCTGCTTGTATCATACACAAAACGCACAAAAATGATGCCTATATCGTATACAAACACGAATGGTGACTTTTATGAATATTTAAATGAATAAGTCGAATCGTTTGCTGAACCATTCTGAATCCAACACATCAGTCTAAATCATGGAATGAATCGGTAACTGCGATCAAAAACATTGAAGCGTTGTACACTTAAGGTTCCAAAAGGAGGTTTAGGCAACAATGACATAGGAGAACCATTTTGGGTTCCCAAATAAACCTTAAGTGAACAGTTCTTAAAATAACCATTTTTTCAAACTGTTGAACATTTGAATAATCTAAAGAATCATTTTCCTCTATAAAGAACCTTTTGTACAGTGGAAAGTTTCCCATGAATGTTAAAGGTTCTTCATGGAACCACTGATGCCAATGAGGTCGCAGTTGAGTCAGCGGGAGGGTGCTACAGTATAATAAACCTCTTCCCATTGGCCCGGCTCTATTCCCCTCCTCTCCTCTCCTCTCCTCTCTTCTCCTTCATTCAATCTCATTAATCTGTCTGTGGAGGGATTAGCTAGCTCATATTTATAATTGACATAAATTGAGCTGTGGCCAAGCTACAAGGGAAAAGACTAGAGTTCCACCGGGTCCAGAGATTACCTCACACATCTCTCATTTAGCCTGAACTCTCCCGGTTTCTCTCGCTCTGTCCTCACCAAAACAAACCCTCCAGAGGACTCTTATTGCTATAGAGTTAAACCAAGTTGGTAATCAGGCAGAGCACAAATAGCCCGTAAGCACTGTGCAACGACGAGACATCTGGGGAAGAGAGAATCATCTTTAGTGCTATTTTAAAAGATTACAATTTAAGATCTTATGAGAGCGTGTGGCATACTGATTTCCCCAGAAAATATTTTTGAACGTGCTTCAATTTGTAAAAATGCATTTAAAAAAGGAAGACTATGAGATAAGAGAAAAGGCTGGATTTTCCAGCTCATACCTTTTTAGCATTTAATGATGCATGGTGATGAGTTACTGTATATAGCTTCACATATGCTGTGTGTTAATATGTATTAGTTAGTCAGTGTGTATTTAAATGTTCATTCTTTGACTTTGAAAATTCCAGGGGCCCAAAGAAACGTATTTCCTGTGGTAATCGACATTATGCACAGATGCAGTCGATAGAGCTTAACCTGCATTGAACCATAAACCATAAAAGCCATAACCCATAAAAGCATGAATATGACATTTTCTGAATCTTAAATGTCCACAAAAATAAAACCTTACATTATATTGTACAAATCGACAAATGCGTACTAGCATGGTAATAAATCTACTGCACAACTGCATCAGCATAATAGAATGATTTCTGACACTGAAAACTAGTGCTGGGTATCGTTTGAATTTTAGCGATTTCAATTCTGCTTATCGATTCCGATTCCTATCGATTTCTAATTTCAATTAGTAAAAACATTTAATTAAACATATTTATTCTGTGTCTTTTGGCAAAACGTATTGTCACAGCTGTTTTCATGAACAAAAATCAGCAGTCTACAAAAAAAAAAATCAGCTGCCTAAAGAACACTAACATTTTACTATGGTTTTAAAAAATACCATGGCAAAAACAGCTGGGATAACTAATATACATTTCAAACATTATTAAAGAATTGAGGTCTTTTTCGCATCTTCTTGCAATTGAAAATGTCTGAAAACATATTACAATGTGCACTCAGGAATCAACAAGCGGAATCGAAAATGTATTTTATTTCAAGTATCATGGCGGCTGAAAACCATTAGTATGAATTATAATATTTCAAAATATAACTGTTTTACTTTATTTTTGATCAAATTAATGCAACCCTTGTGAATATACATTACTTGTAAAAACATTAAAAAGTTGGATTAAAAACAAGTCTGTGTGCGTGTGTGTGTGTGTCTGTCTGTCTGTGTTTGTGTGTGTGTGTGTGTGTGTGTGAGTGTGTGAGTGTGTGAGTGTGTGAGTGTGTGAGTGTGTGTGTGTGTGTGTGTGTGTGTGTGTGTGTGTGTGTGTGTGAGAGAGTGTGTGTGTGTGTGTCTGTGGGCATGTTTTTGTGAAATATCAGGACACAAATGTGTATAATGACATGGGTATGACATAGTTATTACAAAAAGAGGGTGAAATATGAGGACGTTCCCCATGTCCTCACTTTTCAAAATGCTTATAAATCACACAGGATGAGTTTTTTTTCACAGAAAGTAAACTGTGCAGTCTCCTGTGATGGGTAGGTTTAGGGGCAGGGGCAGTGTAGGGGGATAGAAAATACGATTTGTACGGTATAAAATGCATTACGCCTATGGAATGTACCCACATTTCACAAAAACAAACGTGTGTGTGTGTGTGTGTCTGTGTGTGTGTGTCTGTGTGTGTGTATCTTTGTGTGTGTGTGTTAAATCAAAGTAAAAACTACTAAATATATCCATCAGTTTGGTTATTGAACCAACATTTGACACACTAAGTTTGTTTCCAGGAAAAAAAAGTGTAGTTAAAGATTAATTTTCACAAAGAGCTTTGCTGTGAGAAATGGTTTGTAAATGTACATTTTTAAAAACTAAAAATAGAACCACGGTTTGGAAGGACTGCTCCTTGCTTCAAAACAGAAATCTGTAAACTACAAAGGGGAGAAATACCAAAAGACAAGGATATGGAAATGAAAGGGAGACAGATGGGGTGAATCAGGTGAGCTGTGAATGAATGGATGTAGAGGGTGAATACAATGCTGTCTCTAAGATCAAGGGCTGAGGGAGGTGAGGTAGGACTTCAGAACGGGCTGCCCTGGCCCTGCTGAGAGCCCTGAGCACAGTACGTCTCATTCCTGTGTCCTAGACACACAGCAAGGTCTCCAAGCACATTAACAACACAGGCTGCGAGGGGTGTTTTTCACTGGCACGGAGCACACACTCACAAATCACAATGAGGGCAGAGCAGCAGCCAAAACACAAAGGGGCCGCGTGTGGTTATTCTCTGGAAAATGTCAGCGCTGCATTACAAGCATTGAACCTGACAACAATGAAGGGAGATTTGAAATACACATTCAATATCTCAACAGCTGGGCTGAGGCATATCGACTTACCTTAATTTCTCAGATTCCGCCTTGATTTCCTCTGCAAAATAAAAAGAGAACAGTCACATGAGTGTGGTAAACAAACAAACAATAAATAAACAAACTAGCACCCCATAGGGACTAATGCAGTTGAATTGAAAGTAGCTATAAATACAGACTTAATCAGACACTTGACTTGTTAACTGTCTAGTGCCAGGGAAACACAAAGAGTTCAAGAGAAGCTTAAGATCCAATATAGAACTGTGCAAATCTAAGCCGTTCTTAAAAATAATAATTAAATACAAATATTAAGATATTTCATAATAACAATATTTTATAGGATTTTATAATAAAAAATGTATGAATTATTAGCCAAAAGTATTGGGAAACCCCTCCAAATCACTGAATTCAATTGTTCCAATCACTTCCATGGCCACCGGTGTATAAATTCAAGCACCTAGGCATGCAGACGCTTCAACACACATTTGTGAAAGAATGGGTCGCTCTCAGGAGCTCAGTGAATACAAGCGTGGTACTGTGATAGGTTGTCATCTGCGCAATAAGTCCATTTGTGAAATTTCCTCACTACTAAATATTCCTCGGTTAACTGTTAGTGGCAATATAACAGTGGAAGCAATTGAGAAAAACAGCAACTCAGCCACAAAGTGGAAGTCCACGTAAAATCACAGAATGGGGTCAGCGCATGCTGAGGTGCACAGTGTGCAGAAGTTGGCAGCTTTCTGCAGTCAATAGAACAGTACATAGAGCTCCATGGAATGGGTTTCCATGGCCGAGCAGCTGCATCCAAGGCTAAAATCACCAAGTGCAATGCAAAGTGTCGGATGCAGTGGTTTAAAGCATGCCACCACTGGACTCTAGAGCACCGGAGATGTGTTCTCTGGAGTGACAAATCCGCTCCATCATTTCTCTGTCTGGCAATCCGATGGACGAGTCTGGGTTTGGCGGTTGCCAGGAGAACGGTGCTTGCCTGACTGCATTGTGCCAAGTGTAAAGCTTGGTTGAGGGGGGATTATGGTGTGGGGTTGTTTTTCAGGGGTTGGGCTTGGCCCTTTAGTTCCAGTGAAAGGAACTCTTAATGCTTCACCATATCAAGACATTTTGGACAATTTCATGCTCTCAACTTTGTGGGAACAGTTTGGGGATGGCCCCTTCCTGTTCCAACATGACTGCGCACCAGTGCACAAAGCAAGGTCCATAAAGACATGGATGAGCGAGTTTGGTGTGGAGGAACTTGACTGGCCTGCACAGAGTCCTGACCTCAACCCGATAGAACAGCTTTGGGATCAAGACTGTGAACCAGGCCTTCTCGTCCAACATCAGTGCCTGAACTCACAAATGCGCTTCTAGAAGAATGGTCAAAAATTCCCATAAACATACTCCTAAACCTTGTTGAAAGCCTTCCCAGAAGAGTTGAAGCTGTTATAGCTGCAAAGGGTGGGCAAACTCCATATTAAACCCTACGGATTAAGAATGGGATGTCATTAAAAAGTTAATCTACAGGTAAAGGAAGACGTCCCAAAACTTTTGGCAATATAGTGTATATGTAACTATCTATAGATATCTATTGTAAAAGTTTCAGAAAAATATAAATTTATAAACTAATTAGTTTTTTTCTGAAAATTTTACAATATAATTACTTTAGGTATTTTAATACATTTTAATTTATATGTATTAAATAATATATATATATATATATATATTTATGTGTATATTATATTCAATTGTATGTCTCTCTATCTATCTATCTATCTATCTATCTATCTATCTATCTATCTATCTATCTATCTATCTATCTATCTATCTATCTATCTATCTATCTATCTATCTATCTATCTATCTATCTATCTATCTATCTATCTATCTATCTATCTATCTATCTATCTATCTATCTATATCTATCTATCTATCTATATCTATATAAATGCACATGTCACCAAACAGGTGATTAGCTCTTTTAACTGTGAGCCTCTGCCTTTCCACAATATTTTTGGTAGTTGAAAGCATAATAAAAAATCTGCCCCAAAAAATGTATAAATATCAAAATATTTAATAATACAAAATGCAAGGGCTCAATCAATGGCAGCAAACACACAGAAAGCTCCTTCATTTACATGACTACCAGAACATCCTTCTGTCGAGAGCCATTTTCAGTGCTAACACTAAAGAATTTAATTACGTGTGGCCCCTTTAACACCTCTTCCTCTGAAACCAGTCATTAACTGCATCAGAAATGCATTCAGAGTGTTGCAAAAAATGTACTAACGAGAGGCCCAGAGTCGGAGGTACTCGCTGCAAACTTCTGAAAGCTTCAACGTGACAAATTAGGCTTTAAATCAATTTTAACACCTGGATTCATTAGCGTACAAGCACTTTATGCCGACACACGTCACCCGTGCCGTTCACAGGTCAGAATATCTGACTACTTCAATCTGTGCTGGTATCTAGAAAGTAGTTTGGATTGAAAATGTTTATTCTAAACATTGTGTCAGCGAGCAGCTGCAGTCAAGAATGACTAAGTGCTCGGCACGGGAACAATGTAATACTGTAGAAAGAGCACTCTCCTTCCTCCTCTCGGCAGTAAACAATGACGAGTATAGCAGCATAATGACATCTACACGCTCTGCTGACAGACAGCCCTCCAACACACTCAACTGCCACCGAACATGGACAGAATATTGAGCGCTGGTGTCAGCTTACAGTCAGATCATTCTCCATCACTCTGCATGCGTTTCCAAAAATATGAGGGATATAGCTGGGACCATATTTCAATATTTGCTATAATTAGCATTTTATATTCATTTAGCAGTAGTGGTCTAATTACACTTTGAAGAGCTAACATCAGTGTATTTTCCTAATTTAGTTGAAGTTTGCCCAACTAGCCGAATACTGACATCGGCTAGTTTATAAATTCATTTCTTCTGTTTAGCAGGGCCGTATGCAGGGTTTTATAATTACCAAGGTCCCAAAATTGATATACTCCCCTGAGAAAGTTTTGATTTCCTTATGTGCATTCTAAGATGCTTTGAAGGCCAAAAAACTGATAATAGCTTTAAAACCATGTCAGTGGGCAGAAGCATAAATTATGTCAATAGTAATACCTGCTCTTGCTCTCACATCTCCATCACCTTCTCCATTTCTTTTTCTCTTAGGGTGTTGTCACACCTATAGATTGTTTGTTTTGTTCCGATACGAGGACTTAACTTGTTACAAAGTGACTTAACTTGTTACAATGTTGCATTTTCTTCGTAACTGTCGAGACACACACAAACAATACGAATGTAACCATCATTCCTGCTGGTAATTACATACTACAGTTATACAATGCAAGTACACTACATTTTAAGGTGAAGAGGAGCTCAGGATGTACTGACTCACAGTGACAGACACTACTGCTATTTATATAGCACATTTCCCGTTATGAATTATAATACCATTTTGTCCATTGGGTCGGATTGCTTTCACACCTCAAGCGACCAATCCTAGAGTTTGTTTGCAATCAGGCGATTGTTTTGGTGCGGATCCGAGCGCGATTGCAGTGTTCCCATCTGCCTAAACTAACTGAACCAAGGGAGAAAAGACACCAGGTTCTGCAACAAACGCTCATGTGTGAAAGCACCCCAAGTCTCCTTAGCTTGCCCTGTATCTCTATCATTCCCAAAGTTGAGCTTTGATCGATACATTTTCAACTGAGTCTTAGACTTGGACAATTAAGTGCATTTACTGAAGGCAAGGTAGGTAACTAAGTTAATTGAAGGGGTCATATTATATGCTTTTTCACCTTTTTAACTTTAGTTAGCCTAATGTTGATTTTTGAGCATCTGCAAGGTTGCAAATGTCAAAGTCCACTCTAAAGGGACATATTTTGTCAAGGGACATATTTTTTTCATATCTTTTATAGAAAGCACTTTCAAATGCACATACCAATGGTGTAAATGACGTGCGAAACAAACTGCAGTTGTTAAATAACTCGTGTTATTCTAAAATTCTCCTACCACTCATCGTCTGTGAAGTGGAGCAGAACAACGTCCCATCACTCCTCACTTCATACTCTTATCCACAGACACTTTATTTTGGGCGCGGGAAGAGGCGTTTTTACTGTTTGATAAATATAAGCAGCACAGCACGGCATAACAGTTCATGCGCTCGTCATCTCTTAATCAGGACCCGAAATAGATAAATGTGTGCTCTTTAAAACAAATAAAAGAAGCCAGGAGAATAGTATGTGCAAACAGTAGGAAACTATTTATATTTGTGAAGCGTGCGCATGTCAAAAAATCAGTTCTGATTAGAAGCTCGACATATAAACGTGCACATCAACCCGATCGCTTTATTTATCATTCATGTAAACACTCCTTCAGATTCATCAATTGAAACAAAAGGTGTGCATGTAAACATAGCCAATGTCACTGATTTAAATAATCCCTGCCCACGGAATATTAAAAAAAGAGGGCGATGCCTGGTTGAGCTGTGCTAGAGAAGACAAAGATGATCACCTGCTTTAGTAGCGTGTTGTTGCAATTTTGAAGAGCCACAGTTTTTTCCACCCCTGTTCCAAAACCCCTCTGGCCCTCCAAAGACAGGCGAAAACAGTGATGCACCAAAACACCACAAGCAGAGTTGAAACACCAAAGTAGAGTTAATATTAGGCAATTATTTACACAGCTTTTATTATATACAGCTCGGAATGTTGGGTATGGCCCTGATTTTTAGTGGTGGTGCTTTGAATAGCATGCTAACAGCATGAAAATAAATAAATTACATTGAATTATTATGTTGCCCTGCATTACCTTCATGAAAAAGATGTCAATCTTGGAGAGGGGGAAAAAAGGTTCAACGTGGTCTGTATAGTGTCTAGTGACATTTGAAGGCCAAATAATGGTATTGATATCCCATACTCGGAAACTGTCCTCTACATTTAACCCATCCAAGTAAGTGCACACACATTAGGAGCAGAGAGTAGTGAACAAACACACACTGCAAACCGTGGATACACACACCCAGATCAGTGGGCAGCCAGTTGCTTTGGAATTGAGAATCGAACCCGCAACATTCGGGTTACCAGTCTGTGTCTTTAACCATTAGGCCACGACTGCCACCAATATTAAGTACTGTACTGTATGTGTAACCGGCACCGATTGGTATTCAAATCGGGATCTCCAGCGTACTAACAAGGATGCTAAAGACCGCATATAGATCCCTAGGGTTCTTGACTAAATTTAAAAGAATCCTTTATGCCAAAAAGGTTCTATATAAGGCGAAATGTCTCAAATGATTGCATAATACTTTCATGTTTAATGTGTCATTTTTATGTTTTTTTCTAGAGATAAAACATGCTTACAATAAACATGACTAATAAACATTTAATCAAAATGTAAAATTAATTATTCTTTAATTTTTTTTTTACTAAATCCATAAAATGATCCCATAATGGGAACCCTTAAAATATTCTATATATGAAGCGCCTGACAGAAGCCTTTCTTCTAAGAGCTTGGTTTACTGTGTAGCTCTGACTGGTGTGATTAAACTAAAGTAGCTGTAGTCAGTGGGTTCACCGCAGTGCAGGATGTAGATCGGTTTAATCAGTTTTAGTGGTAGACTGTCCCTGGTAAAACATGGAAACCATAGCAACATCATAATTTCCCAGAGAGCAACAACATGTATCGTGCTACCTGAAATTTCAATACTGAAAACCCCCTTGGTCTAAATGTATGCTTTCAATCTATTGCATTAGGTCCATTCAATGCACTTATTTTTATAATCTTCAGAGAAAGCAGTGAACTGACCTTGAGAAAGGCTTTGGGCTTGAGCAAACAAATCAAGGAAAACAAATCACAGCCTCTACATCACAGATGAATTGCAAAGGGAAATCTTACAGAAAAGCATCCAATCTAGAGGCATTATGTCCATCATCTTAATTATGTCATTAAATAATACATTCATTTGATTAATCACATGTTTTGGGACATTGAATGTACAGGAATGCAGTCACTTGTCATGTATTAATCAATATTTGCTGGTCGTGACTCGTGGAACAGGAATTTAGTCAACCGTAACCCATATTTCTATAGTTTTAGTTCTAAAGTCTTAAAGGAACACTTCAACGTTTTTAGAAATAGGGCTTATTCAACATCTTTCCTACATTTAGATATGTGGGCATTTTTGTCTCAGTGCATGCATTGTTTTAGTTTGGCAGGGTCGCCGCTAGCTTAGCTTAGCATAATGAATGGAATCCTATGTTGCCGGCTAGAACATTTAATTACTTCTTGTGGCCTGCGTATTCACAACGAATACATATAATGAATACAAATTAATTTGGGACTATATTATGGGGAAGCACAGGCGAAGCACTGCTACTTGGGCGCAGAGATATCACGCAACACATGCACAACATACGCCGGTATGTTGACGGATGTTTGGGGATTTCATGTGTTGCGTGATATCTCTGCACCCAAGTAACAGTGCTTTGCCTGTGCTTCCCCATAATATAGTCCCCAGTCAATATCTGCCTTGGACATCGCCTAGTCTTAATCTGCATCACTATTTGTTTTCGTTGTGAATACGCAGGCCACAAAAAGTAATTAGGTGGGGTTTTTTTTCACTTTTACTAGGGACATGCTAGCTGGCAACATAGGATTCCATTCATTATGCTAAGCTAAGTTAGCGGCGACCCTCCCAAACTAAAACAATGCATGCACTGAGACAAAATTGCATTTGCCCACATATCTAAATGTAGGAAAGATGTTGAATAAGCCCTATTTCTAAAAAGGAGTGTTCCTTTAATAGATTGTCAGCCTCTTATGTTCACCAATTTATTAGATCAAAAATACAGTAAAAGCAGTAACATTGTGAAATATTTGTACAATTTAAACCAACTGGTTTCTATTTTAATATAATTTAAAAAGTTACTTATTCCTGTGATTACAAAGCTGAATTTCAGAATTATTACTCCAGTTGTCAGTGTCACATGATCCTTCAGAAATCATTCTAATATTCATATTTGCTGCTCAAGAAACATAGTTATCAATGTTGAAAACAGTTGAGCTGCTTAATATTTTCTTGTGGAAACCGTGAAGCATTTTTTCCAGGATACTTTGATGAATATATAGTTCAAAAGAACAGATTTTTTTAACATTATAAAAGTCTTTACTGCCACTTATGATCAATTTCATCCACCCGAGCAGAATAACAGTATTAATTTCCTTACAAAACAGAAAAAGAAAAATCTTACTGACTCCAAACCTTTGAATGGTAGTGCATATGCATAGAGTAAATAATGGGACCAACTGCATAGAACTAAACATGCCTATTATGTCTATTCAACACAGGCAATATTTTGCCATAACATAGATTGCATTTGTGATCATTATTAGTTGTTTGATAATGCCCTTAAAAGACTTGAACAGGAATTCAACTTGCAACCATGCCTGCTTCTTAATCACTGAGCTATGAACATCCGCTGAACATCCTATACATCTTACAAATCTGATGAGTAGCACAAAACACAGTCTTACTGTACCCCATACTGGTGAATTCTAACAGTTGGCACCATTATGCTCTTGAAACGTTGCCAGCACCCACACTTTCTGAGCTGACAGTTGGGACAACATATTATGACACTGCATAATTAAGTTTCTTTCGGTTACAATCAGCTTTAAAGGACTGATGAATCCTGACTGTGCAACACAGCACTCAGAATTTCCAAAAAAAGCGTGAAAAATAAATAAACCTTCCGTTAACTCCATAGAGTTCACACAGTTCTGGGAGGATTACAATGCAAATACTGTCTAAAAAGCATTAGCAAGGCTTCTTTCAAATGAAATGATCTACATAATGAATGTCTGTGTGGTGAAAGAGGAGCACAGAGCAGTCTGTCCACCCTGAATCCGCACTGACCCACATTAGGAGGCGCTTTGATGTGTGTCCCCTGTCGACTTTAGCAGGGCCTCCAGACCTTCAGCGAATCCCTGGACTGGGACACGCGGCATTCCGCATAGCCATGGGAAAATAAATAGACTCAAGCAGGCCTACTGTATTTAGCTGCCAAAGAATGAGAACGAGAATGTGTAACAGACAATGAGATTTGCTGAACGTCATATAATGGGATTTGTAAAACTACATATCTTCAAAATTAACTAGTCCCCCCTGAATGACTACTCAACTAACCAGTCTCACATAAGCAATGATCAAAAGAAAAAAGTATGAGATGTGACACAATTTACCAAATTATAGAAATGAATTTATTATCATGGACACATTTAGGTGTAAAACATCTGTGAGAGAATGTTACAGAAACAGTTGTGCCCTACGATAAAAAAACCAGTATGAATTATGTATTAGCTCGGGATGTGCTGATGGCAACTTAGAGATAATTGCGCTCTAAGGACAAGCGCTGTCAGTTCAGCAAGATGAAATGATGGGGAAAAAAATGTCAAACTATGATGCAACAATCACCTACACTGCACAGAGCCATGATTCACTCCAGCCCAAGCAGTGACACTAGCATTAATGTAAACCAAACCTGAAACAAAATAATTGATGTAGCGAGGCTCTAGGATGACTGCGTTTGTTCCCTCTGGGTGATCTTACCAAGTCACTGATGGTGCGATTACAACCTCCTAGGGGGAAAACATTACCACTTTATCCAAATAAATGAAAAATAAAACATGCTACAAGTGAATTTAGGCATCACAACAGTATGAAAAGTACATTTCCATTTTGAGATTTGATAAAGATTACATTTATCAGTGTTATTAAATTATTAGTGTTTTAAAGATCAACTTAAGTGATCATTAATGTAAGGTAATCTTAATGTAAAAATAGAGGAAATTAAGATGTATTCAATATCCTATAAACAGAGCTCAACAGACACTGTGGCTAGTGGTTTTCCAAAGTTACTAGCCACTCACTGGCCACAATTTTGTATTGATATTTTTAATATTGATATTTGTAATATTATCTCATAATATCTCATTTACCTGCTGCCACTTTAAGACCTGACGCAGATATGCATTATACTGTTACACATGCGTTTAGTTTCTGAACTGTTTACTTTCACGTATAATATAACCCACTGTGTTTATGTGAATACATAAAAATGCAGACATTTTGACATTATTTAGCGTGTATTTGACAGTTAATATGCAGCGAAAAATAACTCAATTTAGTATTGAGGCGGCTTTATGTGCACGCAGTTTGAGTGCAAGCACAAAATCTGCAGGAATGAGTAAAATTATGCACAATATGCACAAATCCTAGGTCTTTCGCAATAATCAATATATCGCACAATATACATGACCGCAATAATTTTTTGTGATGCAATATATTGCCTATTATGTTTACATGATAATTAATGTCACCAACATTTTACTCGATTGTGCTGTCATCTTGTATGTTTTCCGTGACGGAGGCGAAATTGGTTCTCGAGCAGTTTTTCCATACACAGAGCGGTTATCGAAAGGTGAAAAAGGCGCCATTTGATACTGAATGTTTGGAAGAATAAGCCCAAATGGACTCGATCCCCTGTTACAGTGCTAATATATAAATGTCAACGCAGAATGACGAGTGTTAAAGCCGTTTCACAAGGGAAAATGTTTATTTACTATTTATAAAATAAAAATTATTTAGGATAATACATTTTTTACCTTTAATTTCCATGATCTAAAGAATTAAAAGGTTGTCAATTGAAAGTGTGCAAGTCTACTTACATTATTATGCTTTAATATTAAGATTATATATTCAGTGGCATAAAATAGTCTTAAAATGACAATATCATTTATCGCAATTATTTCTGGGACGATATATCGCGAAACAAAAAGTAGTTATCATGAAAGGCCTAACAAATCCCACACCGAAATACAAGCCCTGTAATAGCAACCATATTCATCCGGAGCAAAAGAAAGAAACGAGTGAGTCGGAGAGAAGAGAGAGCGAGAAAGCGCAGCTGGTTTTGTGTATCTATTCTGCAGAAAATGAGTATTAGAAAGGATTTCAGATAATTCAGTATTGATATGCATCGAAAAATCTATATTTTTGACAACACTACACTGCACTCAGTTTATGATTTTTAAAAGACTACTTAAACGTTTCTTATTTGTGTTACGTTTTCCATCTGCTATTTATATTTTATTTTAGCTTTAAAAAACTACTTTAGTTTTAGTTTACAATAACAGCGCTTTTAGCAATATATCATCCCAAGTATTTTATTGATAGTACAATAGTACAACATTGTCAACTTGAGCATCAAGTCTTGGTGAAACTTGTTGGGGCACATGTGTCAACCGTTAGGCCACGGATCTAATATCAAAGGAAGTCTTTGCTTAAAAAAACAGAAACTGAGGAGCAGGCTAATTGGTAAAAAATTAAGCTTTTGTGGGAGTTCATAAATGCCAAACAAATTGCCGATGACGTCAAAGATGTCCGTAGTTTTCCCACAGATTTGGGCTACTTTTACACTGTTGTCGCTGGTTATTTTTGTAATCCGCGGGTTGAAGCGTTTTGATTAGCAATTGGGCTGGTTTTGTTTTGCAGACCTAGCAACACTGATATCCGTGTTCTACCTGAAAATATATCAGCTCCGGAGGTGTCATTCGCAAGTCTAATGAAGCAGAAATAGCTTTACTTTCACTCATGGTGCAAATGGTGGGCTGAAAGCATGCCGTGACATGTCACTCCGTACAGCTACACCATGGGGAGCTTCACTCGGCAGGATGGCAGAAAGCCCCGACTGTTGACAGTCTCTCCTTCACACTGGCAATAATTGCATTGGAGCTCTGTAATTACATATTTCTATTTTGCACTCTCGATTGCAAATGTCAAATATGTATATACTTGCTTACTGGTATCCTGCTTTGGTGTTTTAGACAACAGCATGGCGGGAATGTGATGACTGCTCGTGACACCCTCACCTGGGCAAACAACTCTCTGAGCTAATTCAGTCTCCAGCTGCGGGGAGAGGTTTGTTCCATTAATTAAGCAAAAAGCAGAGAGGATGGTGTAGTGTTTTGCAGTACACACATGCAGCAGCTCCATCGCTGGGGAAAGATAAACAGTAGGGTCCTTTGGGAGTTCTGCAGTACACCATGTGATCAACACCAAGGCAACACTAATGCAACAACTGCAGTCTACAAGACAAATCAATCAGAAGCTGTTTGCATAGCCAGAGGGTGTGTGAATGGAGACCTAGTAGACACCGTAGTTGGGGTCTCATTGAAGCGCTACTCTCCTCCTCCTTCTCATTCTCATTCTCATGTGGAATCATCCTGCAACTCTCAGGCCAAGACACAGATATATCCAAGCAGAGCTTCTTTCACAAGATGTCTGGATTCAAGTCCCTCTGGCTCTTGTAAAACTTTGCCTACCTCATCTCCTCCAGTCAAAGAGATTTCACACATTCCCACATCCAGGGCGAAAGACAGAGGGTTGACAGGTTTTTTGTGCCCAATTAGGTGGGTTGACGTTGTGATTTGAGAACAAATAGTCACTCATAAATTTGTTTAAAAGAGGTAACATGTACCAAAACCAAGCTTCCCAACCAATCCCAATCCCATTCTCATTGGTGACTGCTGTTACCTGAGAGCAGTCGTACATTTTTTCCTTCACTCCTACAGATGCATTACCATTTCAAAGCGCATGCATTCAAGCCGAGACGGCACACTTGACAACCAGAGAAACTATTTAAATGAACTCTTGCCTTACAAACCTAGTATTTTCGTTGCATCCCACTGGTTAGGCTTGGACAGCTTATGTGAATTGAGAATGAAAAACGTGGCACAGAACTTTAGGAATCAGAAGGTACTAGTTCTTATTGACAGGTCTGCATACACCTGAATGTGTTGCAGAACTAACAGTATGTCAAATTGCAGGCTTTTTTGTTTGTTTGTTCAGCAAGTGACCTTGTAAAATGTCAAGCTTTTAATTTAAAACTTTAAAATTGTCATTAAAAACTTTAGTGTACTAGCCTAGAAATCTAGACGCACCCTAGCGGCAGCAAATCTAATTTGCAGCCAGGGTAGTCTAGCAACTCTCCGTTGGCTTGCGAGCTGGAAAAACCAAACTCTGGTCAGGCCAATCACATTGTGTATAAAGTCGGTGGGCGGGCTTAACATAAATACAAAATAAATATAAATTTGTATAAATACAAATAAACTGAATACGTACATTTCATTTTTTTGTGAAATAACGGTAAATACCACTATTTTTGTAAGACTAATGTGCAATCTTGATACAAATTAATTAATTATGATCAATGGATCACTTAAAATTGTAAAACATCAATGCTTGGGTTTTAAATCTTTAAGTAAACAACAAAAATGCCGCTTTCTAGTTTCCAGTAATTTCTTTCTAATTAGTTTTCTGATAAAACTTCCATTTGTTGGTGAAATGATGGGTTTGTGTGACGTTGTCCCAGAGAGGAGTGTTACGGGCAGCTTTTAGTGAAGCGCTGTGGAGCTTCTAGCTCGAGGGTAGAAACGCAGCGTGGTTTTGGGCTCGGTGCTACAGGTCCGAGGCTATTAGCCCAGCCTGAATCGTTAAAAAAGCCCTGGCTCGCACTAGCCTGACAGTGGATAAACGGCTACTGACATTTTGTTAAAAAAAAGTATAAGGTTACAAAAAAATCTGTAAAGTTGAAACAGATGAATTTTCATTTCATGCTGACTTTAAGGTAATAATATGCACCCTTTAGGGCTAAGTAAGGTCAGTTATTAGATGAGGCAGAACTATGCCGACAAAATTGTTTTTGTTGAGTGATTCTGCACCTTAAAAAAGGAATCTAAATCGATCCAGGTAACATGCCTGAATCCAAATTTCTTACCTGGGTTGTACTCCACCTGTCAGTAAAGGTGCAAGTATTAACCATTAAAAGGTGCTTAGTCTGCTTAATGGAATGCCTGAGAACTATTTCTAGTGAGAGCATTGGTTCACCTGTCCTTAACTGAACAGATTTTTAGAAGGCATATACATAAGAGGCATTCTTGCGTTTAAAAACAAAGCACAACAGAATAGAACCAAATGCCACTTGCAGCATTTAAAATGATGATTGAACACCACAAATTGGCCATTTATCATAATCGGACATTACATGTAATGAAGCACCATACTTGAATAGATTCTAGCCAAACCAAAATGCTGTAGTTTAAAAAAGGAACACTTCAAAATGCCTGTAAACATTCATCGTTCTCTACCAGGTAGCCTTTTAGGGACCTTGAACTGTTTTATTTGGCACCGGTTCCTTGATGATAGTGTCATGAAGGCCTTCTGTCAGTCTATGGACGGTAAACAACATCAGAGAAAAATTTGCATAATGTAACTATTTAGCCAACAGTTGAGGTATCAAGCATCCGCCCACCAAAAACAAACAAATCATCTCTCACATGCACATAAACTCTTCCAAAAAACCAAGCCCCAATGGAAGGGGAGACGTGCTCTTTTCACCCGCAGAGATAAACACCCGGCTCAGGTCCTCTGTGCTTGAGGTGGGAAAAATGGGCCACTGACAGTTGCATTGTATAGAAGAAAGAGAAAATACCCAGCTGTAATTAAATGTAAGCTCTGCACAGGAAATGCTGAAGGAGGTTGTCCAGACAACGCAACATGTGGGGCTTGAGAGCAGACCTGGTGTGGCCCAGCCAACTAATCACACCAACGCTGTGACAACAAGTTTTTAAAACAAGTGCATGCGTGCTGGATAACCACATGGATTCACTCCGCTGGTTAACCAGCCATGGTTTTTGAGACAAAAAAAATGCCCCGTGAATGTGGTTTCTGCTTCGAAACAATGAAATTGGTTCAGCTGACTCTGATTGAACACATTTTTAGGAGGCGTTTAGATAAGATGCATTCTTGCGTTTCTTGTGAGTCCTGAAAATGTACGGGCGTGACTTCAGTTACAGTTATCATTCCTGTAAATAACCGAATTGCTTGAAAAATGCAAGTACCTTTCAAGAAAATTCTGTTCATTAGGCGGCCATATTTGCAAAGCCTCCAGCTATTTCAGGCATCCAAGACCAAGTCTCATCTATTTGAATGGGGGAATCCTGAAATCTCAAAAACTGCTTCCCGAGCTCACCACTGAATAACATATTTCAAATCAGAAACAAAATCTGACCTGAACTGTCTCATAAATGCATTCTTCTAACAGCAGGTGGTGGGGATTGGCTCTTTTATTTAGAAGGCGGGACATATTCCGCCATATTGCACCGTCTATGTTAGTGTTGTCAAAAGTAAAGAGTTAGCTACAAAGTCAGTACTGAAATCTGTGTAAGCGCTCGGTGAAGAGCGTCAAAGCTGTCCATTTACTAGGGATGTGATGAGATCTCGTGCTACATGCGAATGTCTCTCAATATGAAAGCTATCTGTGTAGTTGTAACCATCTCTTAGCTCTGTATCATGCTTGAAGAAAATGTTGGTCTCTATTTCCACTTCGATTATTGAGTACTTTGATTATGGTCGCACTTATTGTTTGCACTTGATCAATTTGTGGGAAGGAGTTCAGTTAGGAGGTCAAAAGTTGTAGAAGCTCATAAATCATGTGCAGTTCTAAGGTCTGAAGAGACAATGAAAAAAAAAAGAAAGAAACCAGTCAGGTGAGTTTGTGCAAAACCTTTTACAGTATTGCAAGTCTAATGAGTATTTAGTATTGTGAGTATACTCACAATGAGTGTACTTGAGTATTGTTGCCTGTTACTGCATGACGGCAAATTCATAATCAGAAAGTATAACTGAAATTATATTCATTACAAGATGACAAGTTAAATTTACAACATGTTTTTGAAGCATTGATCATTGTAGCCAATAACAGACATATGTTAAGCGCGTGAACAATGGCCAATCAGAGGTGTTTAAAGGCCCACTGAAGTGCCTTGAAACGTGCGCATTATTCAGTGTGTTGACGTAATTTCCCCTGAAACGACTCCAGCATTTAGCAGCTCCTCCCCTTTTTTGAAACAGCCAATAGCGTTTCTTTAATATGTACCACAGTTTGACTAGAGCCTTTCTACGCTAGAGTTTCCTCCTCCTAACCTCTAACCGTTTATCACCATAATCCCCTCCATATCGCTGTGAAATACAGCAGAATTTAAATGGGTCTCATTTGTTTTGTTGTCTCCGCCGACTCGCGCATATGATCCACGCTGCGCTCTCGTGTCTCTAGTCAACGGCTCTGGTCTAGACTATGTGTGTGCGCTGCGGCGGTGCACGTGAACTTACGTGAAACCAGACTTCGTTTGTCTCAACTGAAAGCATATTTACACTGTCTCAATCGCATAGATGGTGGGCTATGTGCCTTTCACCATGTAGAAAAAATAGTAAATGTGTGAACAGCTGACCGATTTCAGCCGCAGGCGGGCGCTTCAGATTCTACTGAGCATTTGATTGGACAGAAGATTTGATGAGTAGGTGAAGTCTGCGATGATGTCATCAAAATCTGTGATTCGTTTTAACGGAAGTGAGAGACTGTAAGTTTTGAATGCTTATATCTGCTAAATGCGAATTTTGTCATTGTTTTGGAACACACCAGCACATTCATAACCTTAAGGCTAACATATTCATACTAAAAGCTAAAAAAAGTCAGTACCGACTTTCTTTATATATCTATACATCTATCTAAATACATATTCTGTTGCTGTGTGAACGTGCCTTAATTAAAACTTCTCTGATGACACATTTAACCAGATTAAATCTTGATTCAAACACCCATGTGATCTTATTCCTAAATAACAACGATTCGGCTATGTATATTACGTTTTTGACAAGAAGTGAACATTCAAATCTGCGTTGGTGCTACTGCTAAACCAGAGAGAGCAGTTGTCATGTGCGAAAAAGCTTCACAAAACGGTCTTTTTTCACAAACCCCCCCCTAAAAAAAAGACCAAAAAGCCCATCCTTACTCTAGAGTGATATAAAGCAAGACTCGTATCAGCCTGCTATTCACCCAGAGTGACTATAACTACCTACTCCCAATGTAACTACAGTATGATCTAAAACACACTAAAGGATTCTGGACAGAAATAGGGGGTCAAATGGTATTGTCTCTCATTAGCTTGAGGCAGAATTATGATTAATTCAGCACCCGTCAGAGGCTGAATGAGATACCGCTACTGAACGATGATGCATTATTTACAGTAATGGGCCAGTAATGAAACAAAGAGTCTGGTAAGAAATCTACTGGACTTTCGTGCAAAAATCTGATCTTTTATAACGGACAATTTCGTTTACTACTATTAGTTACAGCATGAAATAAACATGAATGAACATCAGAAGGTGTGTTAAAAGATACAGTACAACTTACAGTCTCATAATCGTTCAATCAGTGCTTCAACCGCGGAAAGACGTCAATAAAACAGCTTGTAATCACTAACTGCGCTTCTATTACTCTTCAAATTGCGCAAACTGAAATTGTGAATTGAAAATAAGCTTAATGGAAACGCGTCAATTTTGCAAAAACTCCCATATAAAAGTTTTTACGCTCGCATGAGGTTGTAATTCGAAAAAGGACATTTTCGCAAAACTGCAATGGAAACAGTTTTTTCGCATTTACAGGTCACCTAATGTAATGTCGTAAAACCGAATAGCTATTTTCTCGAGATCTTATGTCGTTAAAACGGCATATTTTTCTTGTTAAAACAACATATTTTCTCATAATAAGGACATATGTTGTATAGTGATGTGTACAAACTAAGCCTTTATCCACATTAGAGAATAGCCTATACTATGTGCCTTTGTCACACTTCCATGTTTCTATACTATATTAGTAAAAAAGTAGGCCTATAATATAAAGTAGCCTATATCATTCTGGCAACTAAAAAAAAAAAAAAGACTAGCCAATGGTGATTCTATTGCCACGGTTAACGTAGAAGGTTGTGCTCACGTTTCATAATCAACATATGAAATTTAAAAAATTATAATAATATTATAGGCTAATAGTTAAACATAACTTATGTACGAAACTAAATAGGCTACATTATCTATAACCCTCTGTCTGACGAAAGCGTCGGCGTGCTTTTCCTTTACGACAGCGGAAACAATTCAGTTAACACCGGTTAATGGAAACGCGATCATTTTGCAATAGTTTTTTAATTTAGACATTTAGAAAATATCACAAAAGTTTTGCGCAAATATGTAATGGAAACGTGGCTAATGTCATGTAATGTTATATTTGCCTCACTGTTTATAAACCCGTTAGTCAGCTAGAAAATTAACTTTAGAGTAAATATATGCACTATATTACATATTCATTATATTTTTAATATTCAATGTATGTTTGAATAAATCTGTAAAGTTATGACAGCCACCAATTAAATGTTTGGAGTAGAAACATAATTATGTAAATAATATAAAGTTAGTATTAAAACTTTATTATTCTAAAAACTGCATTGTGTGTAATTGTGAGTAGTGTTTTTATTAGTGCTGTCAAAAAAAGCGCGCTAGCACTACCGCATGCAATAATTTTTTTAGTTTAACGTGTTATCGATTGAATTAACTACAAATCAGTTCATTTAACCATCAATATTCTGTAATGTAGTACCAACAGCATTAGTTGACATAATGAGACAATTTGCCATATACTGTACAACCTATACTGAATTTAATCAGAATTGAACCAAATCACAAGCTTGTGGATCTTAATAGAATCAAATTCGTGAAATTTGTGCCAGTCCCCAGCCTTAGTGGTCAATTATGACACAGGCTGCAGGAAAGATTAGAATGATGTACTCTAGTGGGGTATTTAACCTGTTAGATAGCATCTTAATAACAGAAATGCTCTATATCTTTTGAGCCTTTTCAGACACCTGTGCAGATGCACCCACCATCTTAACAGTAAACCCAGGGCAGCAACAATTAAATTCATTCACCTCTTCCACATGTGTCCACAAAGCAACAATACTCACTAGCAGAGCCGGAATAAGCCAGAAGGCCCTAGCACACACATTTATTTCCACCTTCTTTATTAAGCGAATGCACGCACACATGTTCGGTCATGTGTCCTACAGCACTAAAAAGTTGAAAAGAACAATTTGAGAGTAAAAAAGAAAATCTTCTATGTTCTTTCAGGAACCAAAGGGACAAATCTGAGGGCATTTATAGTGGGAAGAAACAGACAGGAGCATAAAACACATCAAAACCCTGCAAAAACACAATGTGGCAGCTTTTTAATGCATCAGCATTACCCTAGTGAGTCTACAGTTTGTTCTGGTTTCTGAACTTCATTTTAACAGGTTTCCTCCATGTTTTGTGTCATTAAAGCATTAGTTCACCCAAAAATGAAAATTCTATCATTAATTACTCACCCTCATGTCGTTCCACAACTGTAAGACCTTCGTTCAGCTTTAGAACACAAATGAAGATATTTTTGATGAAATCTGAGAGCTTTCTGACTCCTCCATAGACAGCAATTTAATTACTGCTTTCAAGGTCCAGAAAGGTAAGGACATTGTTAAAATAGTCCATGTGACTCCAGTGGTTCAACCTTAATTTTACGAAGCGATGAGAATACTTTTTGTGCATAAAAAAAACCAAACAAAAATAATGACTTTATTCAACAATTTCTTCACTTCTGTGTCAGTCTCCTACGCTGCTGACGTAGTAAATACAGAGCAGCTTTTGAGTAACGTCAGAGCTACGGCAGAACGCCGGCTTACCATTGGCCGATGCTGTTCAATTGAGCACCATGATGCATATGTGTGAAACTGACGCAGGAGCTTGCTAATGTAAACAGTGTAGCAGACTGACACAGACGAGAAGAAATTGTTGAATTGAAGTCATTATTTTTGTGTTTTTTTGCACACAAGTATTCTCATCATAAAATTAAGGTTGAATCGCTGGAGTCACATGGACTATTTTAACTATGTCTTTACCTTTCTTGGCCTTGAAAGTGTTTATTAAATTGCTGTCTATGGAGGGGTCATCAAGCTCTTGGATTTCATCAAAAATATTTACATTTGTAAATATTGAATTTTAGAAGTCTACTGAATCACAATTAGCCTATTTGTGATAGTACAGGCTTTAAAAGTAGTGGCTGTTGCAAATAAACAACAACAACAACTAAGATTCTTTTGAGATTCTGTTCAAAACTAATATTGGAGGAACAAAATCAGCATTATTCGGACAAGTGTTTTTTTGGTAAGACACTGCAATCCCCTGGGTCAAAAATATCCATTCACACATGTGAATTTAGCCCAGTACTGATAATAAATCCAAAATAAATGCAAAGAAATAGTATATTTGTATATATATATATATATATATATATATATATATATATATATATATATATATATATATATATATATATATATATATATATATATATATATATATATATATATATATATATTCAAAAGTATACATACTATTATATGTAAGTCATTGAGTGACTGATTTAAAAAGTCGATAATAAAATAAACAATAAAGTAGTACAATACCTAGAAAAAGTGGCAGTCAATTATTTTGCATTTACACTCATAATTTGACAAGCTGTCAATTACAACACAATTCACACAAAGCTGCAAAGTTGCAAACTCAAATTATAATCAATGAAGCTGTACAACAAATCGCTTATTGACATTGTGTTTATACTTTGTTGGTTGCGCTGAACAAAAACTGCAATTTTGAGTGGTGTTGAGAGGACTCTGATTAACTTAAACACATCTGATTGGCCACTGCGTTCACGCGCTCAACATTTATGTCTGTGATTGGCTAAAAAGCTCAATGCTGCAAAAACACTCTGTAAATAGAAACCTTTGACGCTCTTCAAAGAGCGCTAAAGTAGCCGGTGCTCCTCCCTCAAATTTGTGTCTCTGTCAACTATGAGTTAATAATTACTAAATACACAAATCATTAATTTAAAATATATATAGCTTACAACGGTGCATACATTTTTTTTTTCACTCGATAAATTGTTAATTAATTAATATTAATAGCCTATTAAGTGGTTAATTGAACATCATTAGATTCCTTTTTATAACTTAAATATTGTGGCACTGTGGAATGGCAGGTATCGCCACATTAAATGTTCAAATAAATCTTTGGCGGCTGCCAAAAATGTTTTCAGTGCAGTGGAAAAAAACCTGCACTGGTGATAGAAAATACTATTGTAGGTTTTTTTATATTTAATTTATGGTGTCTTTTTGAAGTTTTTTTTTTGATATATGCGTATATAGGTTTTTATTTTTACTCTAGGTTTAGTTAAACTTTCTTTTATTTCAATTAACTTTTATTTTATTTTAAGTAACAAAAAGTTTTTAATGTTTTTATTTGACTATAATAATCCTGATCAGGACGTTTTTTTTTTTTTTTTTAAGATAAAATAAAAACCTGGGAAAGAATAATAATTATTGCATTTCAATTGAAACCTTAAACAACACAACAATGTATTACACAACATTCCCGATAAAAAGTAGGCTGCAAAACCATTTAGATTTGCACTGGAGCTTGGCAGTTGTTAATTTTGGACCCTGTAGGGAGTAAAAGAGTTTTGGTGTCGTCTCCATTACGCATTAATGAAATCCTTGATGTGCCAAGCGATTGCTCAATCTAAGCCCATCAAAATATTCAAGACTTGCTCAAAAATTGCTCGCAAGAGTTTTGTTAAGGTTTATGTGCGGTTAGAAAAAAAAAGGGATCAGACTCAGCCCGAAGTCCTGTCTATTAAGCCTAAACAGAGGTTTTGCCTGAAAAAAGAAAATTATGAACTTGTTTTACCTGTTCCACAAGTATTTATTGCGTTTAAGGGACAAGAAACTCTCCTTATATGTAGACTGTCAATTATGAAATCCATTCAGAAAATATCAACATCCATGTATTTCATGACGACTTTGGGATTCAAAGCAGATATTTTTGGTTACCAAGATTGTTAAAATATCTTTTTTTGTGTTTCCACAGAAGAAAGAAAGTCATACAGGTTTGGAATGACATGAGGGAGAGTAAATGATGACAGAATTTGGGTGAACTACCCCCTTTAAGTCCCTTATCTTCCAAAAGCATACATTTATTTTAAAAGAAAAGTCATACAGCAGACTATTAAACACTTCCAATGCTCAACATGAAAATAATGCTTGCTGTGTATGTGCAAAGAATAATATTTCAAACACTACTCTCATAGTCTTTTAGTTACCCATTTTTCCTGAGACTTCCCGGCAACGCTTATTGCGAGACTTATTTTACAGAAATACCAAACATTTCCCATGATATAACTTTCTTCCTCAATATATGTTCAGATATAAAGCATTGAATGTGAGGGAATGCAAAAAATTGTAGATGAAACCAGAGTGCTCAGGTGTGTGACCCCCTCCGGTGTGACAAATAAACTGTGGTTCGACAATTACCACAGGATTTCCCTAAAGTTCACTGACAGATGCTGTCAAAACTGATGTCAAAGAAAAAGGCCAAATGCATGCCTAGATATGCAAAAATGGACCGAAAGTCCTATACTGTTAAAGGAACACACTGATTGATTTTTTGGGACTTTAGCTTATTCACCGTATCCCCCATAATTAGATAAGCCCATATACATACATTTTTTATCTCCGTGCGTGCCATAACTCTGTCTGACACACCCACCGCTAAGCCTAGCTTAGCACAAAGACTGGAGGTAAACGGCTCCAGCTAGCCTACTGCTCAATAAGTGACAAAATAACGCCAACATTTTCCTATTTATATGTTCTGATGTGTACTATAGTTACATCGTGAACTAAGACTGTTATCGGCACAATGATATTACGCAGCACCTGAAAATAGGCTAACTTCTGTCAACATAACCAACGCGACAACCTGCTCAGAGAACGTGCTGGGGACTATTTCAGGCGCTGCGTAATATCATTGCACCTTGATTATTACGCAGGAATGAGAGTATAGTTCCTAGCCATATCAGCCTAGAAAATTGCAACTTTTAAATTTCCTTCGGTCTTAGTATACGATGTAACTATATACATCACAACATGTAAATAGGAAAATGTTGCAGTTATTTTGTCACTTATTGAGCAGTAGGCTAGATGGAGCCGTTTACCTCCAGTCTTTGTGCTAAGCTAGGCTAGTGGTGGGTGCGTCAGACAGAGTTATGGCACGCACAGAGATAAAAAAATTATGTATGGACTTATCTAACTCTGGGGGATACGGTGAATAAGCTAAAGTCCCAAGAAGTCGAAGTGTTCCTTTAAGCAGAAAAGCACTCTATTATAAAATAACTAACTACCATAAATTGTTTTTTTTTCATAAGGGGTACTACAAACACGGCTAAACTGAGCAAGTTAACTAATAATATCCTTTAACCATTTACCACAATTCCTATTCATATGCCCATCTTACAATTTTGAATACATCAGCCCTTCATAATCAGTGTAAGCCTGTCTCATCTTTTAAGTAGCCAGAGACCGAGGATAAGGCCTGCGCTGGGAACTTTGTCTTAGTGGTGTAAAAACACAGCTCACAAGATATCATCTAAATTATTCACTAACCAGCACAGAGAAAAAGGGTTCACAGTTGTCTCTATGTTTGCCAAGCGGCCTGAAATAGATTAAACTTTCTACCACTACATTTGACTGTGGCTGTCCTTTAGATCTTTATATCCCCTTGTACGTGAATTGAATCACAGCATAAATATCTCTGAATATGAAAGATGCTCTTATATGTGTTTCACAGACATCAAAGTATCCCTATTGAAATCACACTCTGTGATTAATGCTTTCCAGACTAATCAAATACTTTAGTGTTAAAAAAAAAAAACACCGTTTGTAATGCCTCCAAGCCATCTGAACCAATAACACTGCATGCACAATGCATGGTACATGTGATTCCAGGAGCCTGGAAGCCATTGCTTTCTTCCCTCTTTAATAATGCACTGTAATTCAACTTCCACCGTGTATGCATTATTGACCACTGATAATGAGAAATGCATGACAGAGGCAGAGACATTCACCTTCTCCCAAACAAACCCTTGCAGACTGGCATAACCCCTATCCTGCACACAACACTTCCGTTACGCCCATCGCAAACTAGTGATTCATTTCAGCGAATCGGTTATTTCGGAAAGTTCGTTCATATGAACCGATTCATCAACTCGTTTGAGTCATCACTCAAAACAAAAGTGTTCGCAAAAGCGACCGCGCCAGTTAAACCAGTTATTTTTGTACATGCGAAATAGATTCTTAGTCACAAAATACATCCACGTATCATTGGATTATCGATTAAATTATTAGGTTTGAGTCAAATGCGCTACATTACAGCCGAGTGATTTACGAACGCTTTCCAATCGGTATAGATGAATCGTTCAAAAGAGCCGATTCAAGTGAACAATTCGGCGGAGGCTGTGACTGCAAGGCACAATGATTGCGCATCGCTTCTATACATTTTTATATAGTTTAACCTCTCTAAGCATATATTCTCGTCTTATTTAAAGGCAAATTAAGTCATTCTGCGACAACACAATTGCAAACACGATTCTCCACCTGCGTTTCTCTCCATCTTGCCCAGTCATTGTTGTTATTGAGGGAAATTTAGGACAGTGCAAACAGTTTTTAGATGACATGACAGCTTAGTTTGTATGTTGCAGTGTCGAACAAGAACCTTATACAGTACGAAAACCTAGAATGTTATTGTAATATGACAGGTGGGTCTTCGTTTTTATATTTAATCATACAAAAAAACAAAGTCAGTGACACTTAAATTAATTTGAAGCACTAATTTTTAATGATTTTAGAGCGCATAAAAGTATCCTGTAATTTAATAATCATAGTTTATTCTGTGCACCGCCCGCATGATGAAGGGTCTTTCTCAAGCTCCTGTCAAAGAGGAATAACTCGCCCTGTCAGTTCCTGCTTTCCTTTACCTGTTTCCTCATTCGTGCACGTACTAAATATGATTTATTCAAGCAATGGGAGCATAAACATCGACATTTCATGCTAAAGGAACAGGTACAGGTTTAGATCGAGGCATTTTTCAGGTAGAATGATAATAACTTCCGCAATGCTGCTGGATTCATGCAGTTCTTCTGAAGCTGCTCGTTTCTTTACCGGCAGGATTAAAGCCACACATGCAGATCTTAAACATCTAAAACACTGTAATCAAAGCATCGAAATCATACTGACCTAGTGCCACCTCACAGGCTTTGCGCAGCTGCGAGTGATGAGCCTTTTTCACCTCCTTGTCGGCCAAGATCTTTTCCAAAGCTCTGGTTAAAAACATGTTTTTCGTCTTTTTGCCTTCATACATGACGCGCTGCGACGGGTGGAGGAGGACCTGTCCCAACGGAGGCTGTATCCGCGATTTTTAGATATTCCCGTATGATTGAGTTTTTCTCCGGCGGATGGTGTCCTCAATAGAGAAACATAAATAAAGCCAGAAGGTGGGGTAAATCCCTCAGTTTTCCATCAGCGACCTGCTGCCTGCGCCATGTTGGAAGGAAATGACGTCACACACGTAGAAACGGCCGCAGTGAGGCAGAGAGTGAGAGAGTGTCAAAATTATAAAGTATAAATAACAATAATTAAGACAGATTTAAAAGACAATAAAGTATAAAATAATAATTATAAATGACTAAATAAAAGTAAAGAAAATATAGTTAAGAACTGGTTGTCCGATAGGCCTACATCAAACAAGTAAACTCACTTCCTTGTGGTCATAAATAACAGGTTATTGTCAATCAGTAAGGAAGCAACTTGTTAGCAATTTATATTTTGAGTTTGACACAGTTTCAACATTCACGTTTGAAGTATGTACTTATAAATCAAAACCCAATTTTTAAAAAATCGAGGGAATTTCTTTCTGTTTTAATACTTGTAACCTTTTATTTCTGTTGAGCTTAATCGTTGTGTTTTATTGTAATTGCATGTGTCCCAGGTGAGTTTGTTGCAGTCATGATTCAGCTAATAAAAATCAATTAGGACCTAAATATTATTTGCAATAACAATAAACAATGCTAAAAATGATTTTTTTGGCTGAAAAAAAGGTGTTTTTGCACATTTTAATAAAATGTAATTGCTTTGTTTACAGTGTTTTTATTGAAGTCCATTAAGTCCATTAAATGAGTATGTTTTACATATATGGTTTATATATACACACACACACACACACACACACACACACACACACACACACACACACACACACACACACACACACACACACACACACATCACAAACCACTATTTTCCAGAGACAAATAGGCTAATTAAATAAATTAACCTTAAAACTGTTTCTTCATTCATTTGACCATAGTTTGAGTTTGTCATTAGATTACTGGCCTTCATATCCTTATCCCGGTAAACAAGTGTATTTTTTAGGCACTTAAGTCATTTGAATGAAAAACTCTTTTTTTCTCATAAATACTTTTTATTTATCATTTTCTTCTCTACACTGGTTTTAAGGGAGATTAATGAGTCATCCCTCTCTGTAATGAGAAACATTGCTCTTTATCAAGCATGTTTGTTTTTGGCTCTCCGGGATGAGTAATTCTCAGGTTGTATTCACAAGATTCCTGAAATGCTATTGCACTGTACACAATGAAGCTGACATCAAATGTGGAGGATGAGTCAATGCCAGGCCATATATACAGTAATGCTGTCTATTCCCAACAACATATATCAAAATTTAGAACGTAAAATGAATAAATATACTCAACTGTTTAATAAGATTAATAAGAGGTTAATAAGAAAATTTGATATAATGTTTTATACATTTTTAATGGCACTCTATGTAGTTTTCACCACTAGAGGTCGCCTATTCAAAAAAAAATCTTGGGAGTTGTCGTCTTCACCTCAGCCAGTGGAAAAGAATGTTGCCGCTGTTGTGTTTCTCTCTCTGCATTCTTGCACAGTCTTCACACAGACGAGCACTTCTACCTTAACGCCATTGTGGAGACTCTCTATTTGTTCTGCTCTTGATATGGAATCACTGATGAACACATTTAGTTTTAATGAACCTCTTATGCGCTTAGCAAAACAATACCACTAGACCACAAGCATTCCATGCAAATCTATACATTTATCATATATATTAGGCTAGATGTAAGGATTATGTTCAACATGACTTCTGTCAAGGAATTAAACTTGTGTACTATTGAAATTGATTTATGTTGAACTTATTTTACATATCATTGTATTAAAACCCCTCACCCCCCATTCCTGTCCCACTCACTTTTTAAAACAAAGTTAGGCCACTGTACTGGACCCAGAAGCTGAATTTGACATATTTACTATATCAACTAATTGTTCATAGTACAGCTGCGTATAAATTAGATATCACAGTTCTAATCATGCTGTGGTACTGAATATCTGATATTTCTCATGTGATATTGGTTATGTACTTAAGCATGAATTATGTATGGACTGGGCCAATGGGCTAACACTAAGAGCCACGCTTATCTTGTATTTATTTCTCACATATGTAATGCAATATATCATTATGGAATTTAGGCCTTATATCAAATAATATAATCCGTTCTTGGAGGTTGGATGCAGCCTGTAGGTGATTGTGGACTGTTTTTACATGATTACATACATCATGATAAAAATACTTTTAATAATCTACCTGATGGTAAAGAAACAATCCCATACAATGAAAACAAATCTCAAACTTGCAAGACACTTTATAACAAAGGATATTTTCAATATTTGAAATAAATACTAGCTTATTACAATAAAACTCCAAAGACTTGACAAATGTAAACATTGTTCCTGCAAGTACAGTTAATTATACAAGGTAAGGTTACTTTGACAGGCTTTTCTTCAAACAAACCAAAAAATCGAATGTATTCTTGTCTGGTTCATTTGAGAGGTTGGATTCCCAGGTGACCTTTACCGTTTCATTGCAAAACAAAATCAAAGTTGCCTTTTAGCTGCAGCTTCTGCACATGGCATCTACACTCAAATAAACCAATTGATGCAGTATGCATTATTTACATTCTTTGGGCATTACTGTTATTTTGAAGCTTGTCTGTATAGCAAGTGCTCACTGTATATTCGCCTCTTAGATATTTAGTTCACAATTCAAGTGCTTGCATTACTTTACTGTTTATTTTTCGTTTAATAAAAAGCTTGTTGCCGCCACAGAATAAAAGTAATAAAGGTAATTGTGACTTTTTATCTCACAATTCTGACTTCTCGCAAATAACGTCACAATAAAGTTTTTATTAATTACGAGTACATATCTTGAAAAGTAGCTTATAAAATAAATAAGTCTTAGTTTCTAATGCAGGCACTTTTTTACGTAGCTAGTAGATGTTGCTATGGCTTATGGGCTAAAATGTGAAATCGATGGAGAGAAGATATAAGAAAGTCAAGTCAAAAGTTTCATTTGGTACATTTCTTCAGCAGGCCTGAGGCGATGGTCTTTATTGCTCTCATTGTCTCTGTGCAGGTGGGATTAATCAGGGCTTCCGGCAACAAGAAGCCGTAGTATCCCGTATCGCGCAACTCGAAGGCAAAGGCATATTGGATCCCGTTCTTATAGGCCCAGTCTATTGAGCTTCCAGAACTCACATCTGCAAGTTGAAGAAACACATTACATCACATCTGGACCTTGGACTGTTGTTGATATAGAAATAGTCATGAGTCAGAAACGGATTGGCGTCTAACTGAGAGGGCTTAGAGCTGATGACTCATATATGCAGTAGCTATATGTCATTGATTGAAGAAAAGACCCAATGCATGACTTACAAAGCGTGGTGGAGGCAGGGCCGTATCTGTATCTCACTCCATAAGCCGAGTACAGAGCGCTCACTGCATGCTGGGCTGCTGATTCCTGAGGGGGAAGAGCAGAGGTTCAAGTATTCAACCAGTTGATCATTAGGGATGCTTGGTGATAAGTGTAGTCAAAAGAGTGTGTGGGCTAACAGCCATCCAGTCGATTTATATTCTAATGCACAACCTAATAAAAATAAGTAAATGTGTCTGAAAATGCATTTTGCCTTACATGAAATGAAATTGAAAATGATATTAAAGGGAAAGTTCACCCAAAAATGAAAATTCTGTCATAATTTACTCACCCTCCAGTTTTTCCAAACCAGTATGAATTTCTTTGTTCTGCTGAACACAAAATATATTTTGAAGAATGTCGATAAGTCGATGGACCCCATTGACTTTAGAATTTTTTTCCTACTATGGAAGTCAATGGGGTCCATCAACTGTTTAGTTCCCCATATTCTTCAAAATATCTTCTTTTGTTTTCAGCAGAACAAAGAAAATCATACAGGTTTGGAACAACTTGAGGGTGAGTGAATTATGACAGAATTGCACTTTTGGGTAAACAAAATATGGTACATTCATTTAATTAAAATTGTATGCTTATTGTCTTCGGTCCGACTGTGGGGATCAAAAGTGTGACTCCTAAAGAAATACTACAGGATGAAAATAATGGAATTCGCCATTCAGTACCTGATTTATTGAGTTTAGTCTGTTTGTTTTTTTGGGATTCTTAAAAAACTATTTATTAAACGGACCAGCTCATAAGAGTCATACTTTCATGAATCAGACAGACTACACTGATTGAGCTGTATGTTTTTAATTCACTAAAAATTGGACTACAATGGTGTTTTGTGTTTGGCTCTGTGTTTTTTATTTAGTAAAAAGAACCTGTTCATATGAGTCATTTGCTCGCAAATTAGAGCTCACTGGTTATGCTGTGGGTTTTTGATTCAGTAAAAAGAACCCTTTCAGAGGAGTCATTTGGTCACAAATTGGAGTACACTGGTTGTGCTGCGTATTTTTGATTTAGTAAAAAGAACCTGTTAAAAGGAGTCATTCGCTCACAAATTAGAGTACACTGGTTGCCTGTGTGTTTTTAATTAAATAAAAAGAACCTGTTAATAGAAGACATTTGCCCGCAAGTTAAAGTACACTGGTTGCCCTGTGTGTTTTTGATTCAGTAAAAAGAACCTGTTCATATGAGTCATTTGCTCATAAATTAGAGTACACTGGTTAAGCTGTGTTTTTGATTCAGTAAAAATAATCTGTTCATAGGAGTCATTTACTTACAAATGTGAGAACACTGGTTGAACTGTGTTTTCGAATCAGTAAAAGAACTTGTTCATTCAGAGTTATTTGCTTGCAAACTGGACACTGGTTGAACTGTCTTATTGTTAATGCATGCAGCCTGTACGTGAGAACATCTTTATAGAAATGTACATGTTCCTGATGTTTTTTTTTGCTGTATACAATCTTCTGTCTCATATTTATATATGTAATGTTTTTGAGTTGCTCAGAAATTATAATTACTGAATGATCCCCTCCCAAATGGACAAATTCAAGATGAACTGCCTGAAAACAGAAATCACTTACCACACAGTTGAAGTTTGGTATAGTGGCATATTTGTAGGAATACGGATAGAGGAGCATCTGAGCATAGGCGTGAATCGAGATGTAGGCTTTGACCCGTTTCCTGTGTTTGCGTAGAAACTTGGCAACAGCTTTGACTTCTGGCTCTGACTCAGGGAAGGGACCGCAGTATGTGTCATCGCAGGGGTGCAGGGATGCACCCTCATCTATCAGAGAGAGCAAAAAAAGATTACTTTATATGTAAACATTTGATTTTTGAATTTTCTGGTCCAAGGTTACATGTCGTAGATGACTATTACTTACCTCCCTTGGCATTTTGCTCATGGTCATTCTACACTTGTATGTATTTTCTATCTTGGTGTCAGGTCTCTACCAGTGAATTAAGAGTGAATGTTTTTGTGCGAGCATTATTCCTTTGTGCTTCAGAAACATATTAGAACTAGATAAAGTTGGAGAAAATTAAATGAGTGAGACCACAAACCTAATCTTCAGACAGAGCACATGTAAAAAAACCCTGCTGAACTTATACCACTTTGAAAGTAAATGCTAGTTCGTATTGTTTAGTGCTGATTTAACTGGAAGATCAGCAAAGATGTATACTGGGTAAACCCAGCCTGATCTGACAGTGATTTGATTTCGCCCTGCAACTCAGTCTGGAAACCTGTACATTAATTTCAACTGCTTCTGGTACACTTTTGCGGGAACCAATCACAGACTGGATTATCCACCTGGCGCGCTATTGGTGGGTTTAACACAATGACGGATAGAGAATTTATTTAAAACATTAAAAAAAATTATTTCGACTTCTCACAACTGTGAGTTTGCATCTCGCAATTCTGACGTTTTTTTCTCAGAATTACGAGAAATAAACTCACAATTTATTATAAAGTCAGAATTGCGTGATATAAAGTCAGAATTGCAAGTTATAAAGTCAGAATTGTGAGATATAGTTGGGCTACTGTAACACCATTGCAGTGGGTTGTTTTTCATATCCGCGGGTTGAAGTGACACCAATTATGTTATATTTAACGCCGGAAATGCTCAATTTGCCAAAAAACATATATTTTACCCCCCGGAATGCATTTTTTTGACCAGGGTTGCGATTGGGCGGGTTTTGTTGTGAAAACCTGGCAACCCTGAAGCCTGGGGATACAGTGTCCAAATGCAACACATTGTAGTAACCAGCTACAGTATATTGATCTTTTCATCTTTTATATCTGAAGTAGTCATCAGATGATGGATGTTGTGAGCTCACATCAAAAGATTCATTGTTAGTATCATATTAAGAAATGCATTAAATCACAGATTCAGCTTGTATCTTTAGTGTTAAGAGATCATCTCAAACAGCATGATTAAGAAAGTTGCATGCAAACATAGACTCTGACATCTTAATTTCCTGGGAAATTCAAGTACAAGATAGTGTTTGCTATAAATAAGTCATTCTGTTGATAAATGTTCAATCTGTGTGTCAGGCCTCTTCATGGTGTCTACATACTCTAGAATGCCTATTTATTTCCTATATGAACACCAGGGCTCTTTAATTTGGAGCTTTTTATTCTTCCGAATATTAGATTAAATAACTTACCACACCATTTGACTTTCCAATTTCGGTTGGCATCCACTCCCCGACAATGATACTTTGGAATCTTTGATCGTGTTTTCCGCCAAAAACGATCCTAAGAGAGAAACCACAGATATGTCTGGCGGCTTTATAGAAAGGCAAAACATGCTGCATGTTTAACAGCACGGAGCTGCCAACTATTCATTTCAGTTAGTTCAGCATACATCACAGAAGAGATGTTGAGATCTAGGCATATGACAAACAGATAAGTTACCTTCTTCCAGCTGTAATGGTAACCGTCTACGTTGAAGACAGGCATAATGTAGAAATTGAGCTGATTCATCAGTCGTCTCATGTTGGAGTCGTGTTGATAGGAGTTCAGTGCCTGCGTTCACAGTGAATTGAATCGTGACAGACTTCAAGAGATGCAGGAAATGTGTCTCATTTTCCCCACAGATAAACTTCAATACAGCAATATACAATGTACAAGGACACAGCAGTGTGTGTGTAGTTCCTCTAATCATAGCCCATTAAAACAGGTCATTCTTTAATTAAATATACAGTATATACACACACACACAAACACACACACACACACACACACACACACACACACACACACACACACACACACACACACACACACACACACACACTTTTTGCATATATATATACACCGATCAGGCATAACATTAGGACCACCTCCCTAATATTTTGTTGGTCCCCCTTTTGCTGCCAAAACAGCCCTGACCAGTTGAAGCATGGACTCCACTAGACCCCTGAAGGTGTGCTGTGGTATCTAGCACCAAGATGTTAGCAGCAGATCTGTAAGTTGCGAGGTGGGCCCACCATGGATCTGACTTGTTCAGCACATCCCACAGATGCTCCATTGGATTGAGATCTGGGAATTTGGAGGCAAAGTCAACACCTCAAAACTCATTGTTATACTCCTCAAACCATTCCTGAACCATTTGTGCTTTGTGGCGTATTATTCTGCTGAAAGAGGCCAAAGCCACCAGGGAATACCGTTTCCATGAAAGGGTTTACATGGTCGGCATCAATGCTTAGGTAGGTGGTACGTGTCAAAGTAACATCCATATGGATTGGCAGGACCCAAGGTTTCCCAGCAGAACATTGCCCAAAGCATCACACTGCCTCCGCTGTCTTGCCTTCTTCCCATAGTGCATCCTGGTGCCATGTGTTCCCAGGTAAGCACCCAGCCATCCACGTGATGCACTGTTGGCGATTTCAGCTGGACAGGGGTCAGCATAGGCACCCTCACTGGTCTGCGGCTTGTGTATTCTGACAGCTTTCTATCAGAACCAGCATTTCTGCTAATTTGAGCTTCAGTTGCTTGTCTGTTTGATCGGACCACACGGGCCAGCCTTCGCTCCCCACGTGGATCGATGAGCCTTTGCTGCCCATGACCCTGTCGCCAGTTCACCACGGTTCCTTTCTTGGATCACTTTTGATAGATACTGACCACTGGGGACCGGGAACACCCCACAAGAGCTGCAGTTTTGGAGATGCTCTGACCCAGTTGTCTAGCCATCACAATTTGGCCCTTATCAAACTCTCTCTAATCCTTAGGCTTGCCCATATTTCCTGCTTCTAACACATGAACTTTGAGGACAAAATGTTCACTTGTTGCCTAATATATCCCACCCACTAACAGGTGCACTGATGAAGAGATAATCAGTGTTATTCACTTCATGTAAATGTTATGCCTAATCGGTGTATGTGTATATATAATATTTCAGTATCCCATAATAAATATTTCAGTGTTGTCATAAGACCTCATGCATATTTAAGTAAGAGTAGGATCTGGTTATCATCTTTAAAAAAAAAAAAAACTATAAAAATACAAAATAACTATTTTGCATAAATGATTGTCTTAACTTTTGGTAATCCAACCATTTTGGGTACAGTATTAGATTTTAGGTACAGTATTTTAAGTTAGTACAGTATACTACAAAATAATATAAAAGCACAGTAAATTAAGTAAGTACAGTATTTCGTAAAGTTTGCTTTACACTGCATTTTATCAAAGGTACACTATCGTTCAGAAGTTTGGGGTAGAATTTTTTTTCACAGAAATAAATATTTATCAAGCATGCATTATATTAATCAAAAGTGGCAGTATAAATGCTGTTCTTTTGAACTTTTTTTTTTGTATTAAATCAAATAATCTTTAATAAAATGTATCAGTTTCCAAAATATTTTTTTCCAGCACAACTGTTTACAACATTGATATTAAAAAGAAGTTTCTTGAGCACCAAATCAGCACATTAGAGTGATTTCTGAAGGACATTTTGACTCTGAATTTATGAAGTTATGATTGCTTATGGTAAATGTAGTATGTTATGCAGTTTTAAACATTCAGTAACTTCTGTCTGTATAAACTACAGCATATACTGACAATGACGATTCACTTCCTCAATAATTAAAAGCTCGCTTTGGTCTTGTAAAATATGAATAATTTTACATTGGTTTAATATTGGTTAATTTTTATTTAAGTCTAATCCAACAGCAGAAAGAAAAATCATGAGTGCTGGTGAATTAAGGAGAACTATAGAGCTGTAACGTTCACTTCAGAGTCAGTCAGCTTTAGCTCTCTGTCATACAGTAGTTCTGCCTCATAGTGGTATACTGAATGTATTGCAACCCTCTCTTTTTTGATCTCTATCTAATTCTAAATTTGTCTTCCTCAGTGTTAGCTGCTGATCTGAGAGCTATTTATTTGTGTGGCACAGAGGCACTCTTTGATATTAGTTTATGAGATGAGCTCAGGGGAGGCTCTGATGTATTATACAGATTAGTTTGGGAGGTATTTAGAGACTCACTGAATGAAACCGACCCAGAATGCACCAGCTCACAAATAAACAGAACAATACTTGAATGTTATAAAAACGTTGAATGTTATAAGATTGTCGTCTCGCAATAGGCACAAAATAATCTTTAATCAGAATCATCTGATTCTTGTCCGAAAGTTTGTGACTACAAATCTGGAATTTTATGATTTCGAATTAATGCTTCAAGTTCATTTTTAAATGTAAATAAAACAATTGTTAATGGACCTCATCATTGTATACTATGAATAACCATTTTGGTGTTTTTGCTTGGCAGTGATTTAAATCTCAGCATGTAGTGAACCGTGGCAAACAGAAAACACATACCTCTTTAACAAACCATTGGCAGAAAGCCGGACCAATCCATTCTCGTGCATGCACTCCACAGTCTATCCACATTGCCTTCTTAAAGGAACGTGTTCTCTTTCCTAACTGACAGAAGAGGGGCAGAGAACACAGTCTAGTAAGAATGTGTATGTGTATGTGTGTGTGTGTGTGTTTTAACAGAATGGCCATATATTTAGCCATCTTTCCCTTCACCTTTTACCTGAAGCACATAGAGGGGTCGTCCTTCATAGGACTGGCCAATAGAGAACAGGTCCACTAGGTGCGGGTGGGTCCGGTTCATCTCAAACATCCAACTCTGGATCTGTGGTAAAGTGTGAAAAGATTTTGACCCACATATTCCTGATTAACATGCAGTTTATATTTGTGTAAATCTGTGCAGCAGAAAGTCAAACTCAAACATTAGGGTGTTTTATACACATTTAATTTTGCAGGTCTGGCCTTTTTTTATTCTGATTCTGCACTAATTTTTAACTAATGTGTAGGCAATATTATTGTATATATTTGATGTTAAAAAAATATTTAAAAAGAATTATGTACTCAAGGTTTCCCAAACCTTTTATTTTCCCCTGAGGAACACAAAATAATCTCTATTGAATGATTTTGTTCATTTGTGAACGAATGAATAAATGAATGAGTTTGTTTGCGAAGTAATGAATAGGTCCATTTGTGAATGAATGAATGAATGAATGAGTTTGTTTATGAATGAATGAAAGAGTTAGTTTGTGAATGAATGAATGAATGAATGAATGAGCTTGTTTGTGAATGAATGAATGAGTGAATGAATAAATGAGTGAATTAATTAATATGTTTGTGAATGAATGAGTGACGATGAAATTAATGAGTTTGTGAATGGATGAATGAATGAATAAATTAATAAAATAGTATTTTTTGAATGAATAAATGAATGAATGAGTTTGTTCATGAATGAATGAAAGAAAGAGTTAGTTTGTGAATGAGTGTTTATGAATGAATGAGTTTGTTTTGTGAATGAATGAATAAATTAATAAAATAGTTATTTTTGAATGAATAAATTAATGAATGAGTTAGTTTGTGAATGAATGAATGAGCTTGTGAATGAGTGTTTGTGAATGAATGAATGAGTTAGTTTGTGAATAAGTGTTTGTAAATGAATGAGTGAGTGAATACATGAAAGAGTTAGTTTGTGAATGAATGAGTGAATAAATGAAAGAGTTAGTTTGTGAATGAATGAGTTAGTTTGTGAATGAATGAATGAGTGAATAAATGAAAGAGTTAATTTGTGAATGAATGAATGAGTTTGTGAATGAATGAAATTAATTAAATTAATGAGTGAGTGAGGGAGTGAATGAGTTTGTGAATGAATGTGTTTGTGAATAAATGAGTGAATGAAGGAATCGAATAAATGAGTTTGTTTATGTATGAATGACAGAAAGAGTTTGTTGTGAATGAATGAGTGAGTGAGTGAATGAATATATTAGTACATGAATTTGTGAATGAATGAATGACTGGATGAAATGAATGAGTTTGTTTGTGAATGAATAAATAAATTGATAAAATAGTTATTGTTTGAATGAATAAACGAGTTTGTTTGTGAATGAAAGAGTTTGTTCATGAATGAGTGAGTTAGTTTGTGAATGAATTAATGGGTTTTTCGTGAACAAATGAGTTTGTTCATGAATGTGTGAAATTAATGAGTTTGTTCATGGATGAATGAATGAAAGAGTTAGTTTGTGAATGAATGAATGAGTGAACGAATGAGTGTTTTTGAATGACTGAGTGATTGAATAAATGAAAGTTAGTTTGTGAATGAATGAATGAGTTTGTGAATGTATGAATGAATGAATGAATGAATGAATGAATGAGAGAAATGAATGAATTTGTTCACAAATTAATGAATAAAAGAGTTAGTTCATGAATGAATTAGTTTGTTTGTGGATGAATGGATGAATGAGTTAATTTGTGAATGAATGAATGGGTTTTTTCGTGAATTAATGAGTTTGTTCATAAATGAGTGAAAGAGTTAGTTTGTGAATGAATGAATGGGTTTTTCGTGAACAAATGAGTTTGTTCATGAATGTGTGAAATTAATGAGTTTGTTCATGGATGAATGAATGAAAGAGTTAGTTTGTGAATGAATGAATGAGTGAACGAATGAGTGTTTTTGAATGACTGAGTGATTGAATAAATGAAAGTTAGTTTGTGAATGAATGAATGAATGAGTGTGTGAATGTATGAATGAATGTATGAATGAATGAATGAATGAATGAATGAATGAATGAGAAAAATTAATGAATTTGTTCACGAATTAATGAATAAAAGAGTTAGTTCATGAATGAATGAGTTTGTTTGTGAATGAATGAATGAATGAGTTAATTTGTGAATGAATGAATGGGTTTTTTTCGTGAATGAATGAGTTTGTTCATAAATGAGTGAAAGAGTTAGTTTGTGAATGAATGAATGAATGAGTTAATTTGTGAATGAATGAATGGGTTTTTTCGTGAATGAATGAGTTTGTTCATAAATGAGTGAAAGAGTTAGTTTGTGAATGAATAAATGAGTGAAATGAGTTTGTTCATGAGTGAATGAAAGAGTTAGTTTGTAAATGAAAGAGTTAGCTTGTGAATGAATGAATGAGTTTGTGAATGAATGAATAAAACAGTTCGTTTGTAAAAGAAGGAGTTTGTTTGTGAATGAATGAGTGAATGAATGAATGAGTTTGTTTGTGAATGAATGAAAGAAAGAGTTAATTTGTGAATAAATTAATGAGTTTGTTCATTTGTGACTGAATTCATTTAAATTATTATATTAATTTAATTATTATTAAATTAATGCAGTAAAAAAAACATACAAAACCAGTAGTATCTGAGCTCTTGTTACAGTTTTTTCTTTTGAGTAAAAAGGTTAGTTATGTCTTGACTTGTTTGTTTTAATATGTGAAAGCTAAGCTCATGATTTCAAGTGTTAATTGCTGCATTCTTTACAAGAGTACTAGAGGAATTATATCCATTAAAGTGAATGCAATCCAGCCCTCGTCTGCTCTGAAGGGTTTCCTATTCATCATCTTGTCATGAGACTAAATCACAGAGCTGGAATTGTATAGCCACACGTTCAGTTGAAGTTGGCACTCGGTCTAAAGGAGAAGATCTGTGAGTAAAGGTTTAATGATGGGCTAGGGCGGTACTGAAGAAAACCTCCCGAGATCTGTTTTTCTTGTGCACGGGCCACAACTGAATGCAAATGCACTTCTCAAATCAAAGACTGTTAGCCTGTGAATATAAAGCTTCTGTTGAGAGAAAGATAGAATGGCAGACAGGGGGAAAAAAAACTATTTGATCTCTGTCTTCTTCATCTTACTACATAAAAATTACCACGTGTATTAACTTCCACCCATTCCCTCACCTCTTCCAAAGGATGGTACACTTCATAGTCATACTGCAATTCTGATCTGCGCTTCCTGGAGGAACGGTATCCGGTCTGTTTCTCAATTTCGGTTTGGAGATTGGAAATGAGCACCCTGTGGAGACAGTGGGGTGTCAGGGAGGGGATGTTGAAAGCACATGGACTGTGTATCAAACTGTTTAATGGCAGTTTTCAGGGTTACTTAGATCAGAGCACCCACACGATAATTTCTGCATCTAACACATAAGTTTAAGGAAGCAATGAACACAAAAAAACATTTAGCTTTTCCATATTTGCTCACATGTGCAGCATTGCTACGCAGTTTCTTTTAGTTTTATTTATTTGTTAGAATAATATACAAGTTACTATATGAAAGTAGTCATGTAAAGTTCTTTGTATCAAGGCTACGATCATACTGTTGTTGGCTATTTTACAAACAACAATAGATAAAGAACTGAACAAACTGAGGGCCTTATGCTAGTTCCAGACGAGGTTGGACTTGTGAATATCAAAATTAAATGTCCCAGACCTCAGTGAGCTCCAGGCAATCACACGTCAAGTTCAAATGTTGACCACATGATGTCAAAATTATGGCAATTATGACCATTTATGGCAAAACCAGAATAAAAACAACATAATACTTTTCATCAGCTGTTTTCAAAGCGGTTTTAATACATGAAATTAACATCTAATTCACTTCGACGCTACAAAACCATCGCAATGGGAGCACCTTCGGTGGGACGAATGTCTGAAGCCCTTATACCATCACGCCATTGTATTAGTCAGTAGTGCTTAGCCCCGCCCTGAGAAATACATCCCGTGTGCTTCATGTCAAATACGCTCTATTTCATCAGATTTCAATACCCTTCAGGAAGCTAATTTTTAGAGCAGTACATTACTCCTTTCAGGCGGACATGATGAGTTTCCGGAGTTTCGTCACAGGCTTATGACCACTTATAGCGGTTGTAACTACTGAGACAGATCAGACAAATAATTATGTGTTACATTTAACAAATATGCTTTAAATGCTTTATGCTTAGTGACGAACCTTTCCCCAAAAGAGCAGGAAAGGTCAGTTGCCAGGCTATAATACTTTGTTTATGGCCTGAAAGAATGTGAAAAACAAGGGCCATAGGGAGACCCATAGCCATAACTGAACTATCAAGACGTTCTCCTGTGATTGTACATCAGAACAAATCGCTGTGTAGTTAGTAAAAGCTTTGTTCAGACAAAGGATCTTGTAGTCACTGTTGCTTCTCCCAGGTGTTTTTCATGGCTCCATTCCTCTGTTCTGATCCGGTTCTTCAACCACTTTAACTTTACATCTTACCCATGTAATCTATGTATGTGTTTCTGTTAGTTTAGTTGTGTTTGTGATTTAGTTAATAAAAAAATTGTGCATAATACAGTACATATCTGGTTCTGACTCCCTCCCTGCAAATAAATGATCGATTCTGTTTTCCGTTCTAAGCTCTGTAAATGCTAGGGGAAAATGAGGCCATGAAAAATACCCTTCTCAATTAATTAATAATCAATACTGAGTGTTCACAGGATGAACTGATTGATTGATTTTAATGTTAATGCAGCTACATCAAGTTAATCTCATTAACTGATTCAAATATTCGTAATTAATCATAACGACTAATCATAATGAGTTATGAATAATTATTAATATTTCCCTTTTGAGCTAACCTGCTACACGGTCTATCTGATTGTTGTCTTTGTGATAACCTGTGTTTGTAAGTGTTGCGCTCCTCCAATTCTGGAGTTCCTGCAGTCATTTTTTGGCAGGGGCAGCCCCTGCCACTCTTACGGTTTATGTAGCAGTTATATCTGCTGAGCATGTGCCCATGGGAGGTGTTTCTGTTGGATGTCACCCCCTGGTTTTCCATTTTCTGCAAGGGTCGAGACGGCTTAGGCTTTTCTGCCCTGCACAAATTCCTTCATGGGAAAGGCCATCGATATGAGCCATTGGAGTCAGAATCAGAAAAGATTTTGACCCTTAAGGCAGCATTTTTGGTGGCGCTATCCTCTCTTAAGAGAATAGGGGACCTGCAGGCTCTTTCATTAAAGGAATAGTTCATCCAAAAATGAAAATTACCCCATGATTTACCCACCCTCAAGTCATCATAGGTGTATATCACATTCTTTTCAGAGTTATATTCTTCTGAAGCAAAGTGATGCATTTTTGTAAGAAAAATATTCATATTTAAAACTTTATAGACTAAAATAACTAACTTCCAGTTGACAATCGTACGCATCAATTTACAGTGAAAGAGTAACCCCTGGCATGTTGTATGACGCAGGATGTAGGAGCATCGCAAGCTTTGATGTCTCTCACGGATAGGGCTGGGCAACAAGCTCAAGCCCCTATTTTCTTATATCAAAATCCTCCGGCCATTTCTCTTTAAAAATTCTCGTTTTAGACTTTTAATTCATGACCAGTGTGTTGTTTCGCTTTATTCTCTGCGCTTCCACGTTCATCGATACACATGCGTCAAGGGTTCAAGGGGCAAGGGTTACTCTTTCACCGTAAATCAATGCGTACTGAAGTTTGATATTTTAGTCTATTAAGTTTTAAATATGGATATTTTTCTTACACAAATGCATCACTTGACCTCAGAAGGCCTTTATTAATCCCCCGGAGCCGTGTGGAGCACTTTTATGATAGATACATGCACTTTTATGGACTTCAAAACAGAAACAATTCACTGCCATTTTAAAGCTTGGAACAGCTAGGACATTTTTTTATATAACTCTGATTGTATTTGTCTGAAAGAAGAATGTCATACACTTAGGATGACTTGAGGGCGAGTAAATCTAATGGTCTGGATGTGAGGATGCCTCCTGACTCCCAAGTTTTATCTGCTTGAGCGGATGCTTTCCTTGGTCTTCCACATATCCTCAGGTACGGGAAGGGGCTATTGTATATCGTTCCCATAGCGTTGGCTTTGCAGCGTCAAAGTGAATCTATGAAAAGGAACGTCTCGGTTATGTATTTAACCTTGGTTCCCTGAATAGGGAATGAGACGATGCGATGCCGGCCTTTCCCATACATTTTGATGAGTGCTTGCTACGTCATAGAAATCTGATGAAAAAGCGCGTAGCACTCTGATCTGAAGCATACATATTTCTTGGGGCGGTGCTAAGTGCTACTGGCTATTCAGGGAACCAAGGTTATATATGTAACCGATACATTTTACGTTTATCCTCATTGGAAGCAGGACTTGCTGACATCTTGGAAGTGGCGTAAAATGATGGGTTTTGTAAAGGCTGATCGATATACCCAGAGTTCACATGTCGAATGTCCAATTTAGAGTGGATTTCCAGGCAAAATCAAGGTGGGAAAAATCTAAATTCCGAGTTGTCTGGAACGCATGCAGCATTATACACACATGACAGCTAATCAACAGAATTAGAGACAGTTGCTTAACATAATCAGTGACCATATAAATAAACTAGGATTTGGAACACAGGCAAACAGGAACAGAACCAAACCAAAACGCATTGAAACATACTTGTGGCAGATGCATTACAAGGCATATGCATTAAAATGCTTTTATAATGCATTATAAATAAAGCCTTTAAGTACAGTGTTCCCATGTTTACCTCCTAATTAAGGTTCAAAGGTAGATTACAACATTGATCATCTATTCACAAACAGAGCAAAGGTATAACATGAAAAAAACTGAATTAAACCCCATCTGTGTTTATTTCAATGTTTTTGGCTAGAATAGGAGTGCCACAATTTATCTTTATGACCTGTAAAAACCAAACTGGAGTTAACAAAGCACTAGATGCATAAATTTCTCTCTCTCAACCTATCCCATTACCCAGAATCCTCAGAGGTATCACTTCTGCCTGTTAATATGCTCAAATTCATCAGCCATGAGAAGGAGAGAAGATATAAAAGAAAAGGCCTCCCTGGGGAAAAGGGATGACAATGAAAGTCTTGCTGGCTGCGGCGCATGAGATAAGCTTCATTGTTACTGTTGATCTAGATGATTGATGGAGCGAGTGGTTGAAAGTTTCTGGATCCTTCAGCACATGCAAATCAAAGTCAGAAGGATTCGAGTAGGTAACTCTAATGCATGTCCACCAGAAACCAATGTTTGTCCCACAGGAGTATGAGAGAGGAGTTCGCTCTAATGATAGTTCTAACGGAGAAGGAGGACACTCACTCATAGAGGATGTGCGCTTGGTGAAGATGTCTTCTCAGCCATTGCGTCTTGTTCCGTCCCACATGAACGTCTACAGGGTTGTTCTCTCGGATCAGAGATGCGCTGTTGGGCTGCCAAAGGTCCACCTGCAGAACATCATTGAGATCAATCGAGCAGGAATGTTCCTAGCTACTTAAGTGAACATTCTGTCATCATTTACTAACCCTCATGTTGTTCCAAACCTGTATTACTTTCTTTCTTCCATGGAAATATCTTTCTCAAACATCACTATCATTGTCAAATCTCAGTTGTGGTCTTTAGGCAGGCCAGATTGGATTGCATTGATATCAAATAACAGGTCTTCATGTATTTCATAACTGGTCATGACACATTGAACTCTGAGTTTGTGAAAATGCAAATTAAATCTGAGAGTTATGGTAGAGGGCAAGTTAGAGTTGAAGTAACTTTGTATTCAGTGTTTCTGCTAAAATAGTGATTGACAAAGTTGCTTCTAAACTTTTGATTGCAAATTTGGGGTTTCAGCAAATGTGAACACAGAGACATTATTAAGATTGATTGTGAAATTTTTGGAGACACATGTGGGATTATACCGGTGTATTTTGCACCTGAGAAGCTGGAGATTTACACTCCATTTAATCTCATTGCTGTCTAGCAGAGATCTCACTTGCGTTGATGTAATCATGTGTTGAGTAAATGATGCTATCCAACTATCCAAACATCTCATGAAAAAGAATATGTATGTAGGACATGAGATTCCACTAACATCATTTCAATGTGAACATGTTCATAACAGTATAAACAAGGTAAAAATATTTGTTCATGGACACAAATAAACAGATAAAACTATCTTTACGAAGAAATCAGGTCCTTGAAATACAAGCAGTTTATCACACATAGTTAGATCTGTAAACCAGTGTTGAGATTACTGATAAAGCTTTTCCCAGTGCTGTAAGATCTGTAGATCAGAGACCTGCTGACTCAGCCCATTCATAGAGCGTTTGAAATATGCAGAGCTTCAGAGAGACAACATGATCACAGTGTTTGACCAAAATTATCTATTTCTGTGTGCGGATCCACAAAACCACTTTAGATTGCCAACATATGCCGGAGCCTTTGTAGCAGCCCAGATACCAGTCCCTGAAGCATAACCTCAGATTTGCATCATCAACCTCCTCTGTGCGCCTGCCAAGCCACTATGCTGTTGACTTTGGCTACAACAACAGGCCGATGTAGTAAGATGACAAAGAGTAGAGCTATTCAAGTAGCCCATCTTTTACACCAAATACAAATTCTAGACTTAAAATGGTGCACTAAAAAGTTCTGAATTATATTGGCATACGATATGTATTTGCATGTAATATTATAGGACATATTCTAAAAATAACCCTTCAATTCATGCCTCTTGGTTAAAAGCATTAATATCAGCCATAAAATATCCACCTCAGAGCTGTTTATGCGCAGGCAGAAAAACTCCTCACTGCCGTGCTGCATTCCTAACAGATGCTCACAAACCTGGCAGCTGAAACGGACTTGACATGTTTGTTTTGATGGCGTGTGGCCTATATCTTGAAACAGATTTTGCATACGCAAAGAAAGCATGAGATTGAGATGACGAACATGTCTTCCAAAAAAAAAAGAAAAGCAGGTGGTAACAAAAGAGGTGATTAAAAAAAAAACACCTGACTATACAACCAGTAATGATTGTCTGCATGACTATTTAGGCAATTTCTGTTGTAATTCCAGGTGGGAATCTGTGGAATGGATTAAAGGTGACTTCTGAGAAACGCTGTTGAACAGCATTTATATAGCGCTTTCAACAGACCCATGGCCATCCAAAGCACTTTACATGTGGCCTCACATTCACCCATTCACTCACTCATACATACACCAACAGGGGTGTCAGCCATTCAAGGCACCATCCAGCTCTTTGGGAGAAGCTGGGGTTAGGTGTCTTGCTCATGGACACCTTAACTTGGTCAGGTGGAACCAGGGATCAAACCTCCAACCTTCTGGTTTGTAGACAACCTACATGAACCACTGAGCCACCGTCGCACATGGAATGAGCAGCACAACACACTTGTAGCCAATCAGCAGTAAGGGGTGCATCCACTCATGATGGAAAAAGGCTGTAGAAAGAGAGATGGCTGCGAGACATTACAAAAGAAATGCTCAGAGGAATATCACTTGAAGAAAAAGGGTTATGATCAGGTGAGAGTTTTAGGATCTGCATTAATATTAGAAAAGCTTTCTAGTGCTGGAGAAACCTAAACGGGAAGGCCTGAAAACAGACTCTGCTCAATACGTGAGTATCATTGGTTTTGCTATGTTTCACAGAACCAGGATATGTTGTTATTGTAATGTTAGCTATAGTAGCAGGACATTAAGTGTCATTATTTTGCTTCGCTTCCGCTCTGATGAAGAGACATCCACTCTGCATTGCGTACTAGTGCATTTTGAGGGCGGAGCAATGAAGTGAGGGGTTTGTTTGTTTGGGTTGAATTTAAATTTCTTAATTACTGCATCTTTAAATATGGTAAAATGTACTAAACACAGCTGAGAATACTGCTCACAAGGGACGAGAATATGTTGAAACTTTTTTTCTTTTATGCTAAAGGATTCTCTTGTGAGAGACTCCCTATATAAAGATATATTTTGATGTATAAAGACCTATTAATAAATCAAACAGACAGGGTGAAGTTTTACTTTATATTACATCTAAATTACATAAATGGCTTTTATTTTGTTTTTTACTGAAGACAAAACTAATTATTAAAAATACTGACTTGCGTATCTTTTTTCTTCTGCAATTAACCATTAGAACAATGTTAAATCTATAACCTTGATTAAATTTTTCATAGAGCTTTTCACAATCATTATCATCAAAACATAAAATAAATAAATAAATAATAAAGGTATGTCAAATATTTTCTTTTCTCTCTGCAGACCTCAAACCCTCTTGTGGCCCCCAGGGGTCCCTGGACACCTGTTTCCAAACCCCTGCCTTACTTCAGCCAAGAGAAAACCCGGCCAAGTAGCACACTAGCCTATCAATGACTAAATTGATATAATAGTTTGCAGATCTGAAAACCTCTCGATGTAAGTGCTATTTTTTGACTTCTCCACACCAAGCATTGAAAAGTTCAGCACGGCTCAGTTTGAGATGTATTTCCGATATCATGTTACACTTATTACACATTTTATCAGTATTTTATGAATCTCTTTATAGTTCCTTAAAGATTAAGTGAATGTGTTCATACTTCATACTTTGAGAACAAAGCATGCCATAACGACAATGTATCACTTTCTATTCTATCTAAATTAAATACTTGCTTTTATATTGTTACTAAAGTCAAAGCTAATTATTAAATGTGAGTTTTTGATTAACTTTTTTATATAGAATAATTATCAAATCTATGATGTTGAATCTAGTTCCTATACAGTTCATTTAATATAATAATATTCAGGAAATTAATTCATACAATTGGATCTGGCCTAAATGTGATATCTGTGTTGTCTAACTAGTCATTTTTTTATTAAGAGCAGTTGATAAGCGTATAAACTTTCCTGTGTAAACAAAAAAGCATACTGGTTAGGTATGTTTTGAAGCATGGAAGCTGGATTTGAGCTAGTCCTTTGGTGATGAGCTGGTTTAAGATGGTCCTGAAGTGGAGCCTTTAGGTCCAGCTTTCTAGGACCAGCACTTGACCAGTTTAAACCAGTTTATGACCAGCTAAGGACCAGCCTAAACCAGCTGCCATGCTTCAAAACACCAGCATATGCTTTTTTTTTTTGCAACAGGGTTATTTTCTTCAAATGACCATGTCAGTGTCATGCTCTGTTTAGTTTCATTTACATAGACTTTTAGTTTGTTTCTCTTCAGTTATCTGTTCCCTTTGTTATAGTTTCCAACCAGTCATTAGTTACCAGACATATTTACTCACCGTCAAGCCATCCTAAGAGTATATGACTTTTTTTAAGTTATATTAATAAATATCCTGATGTTTCCAAGCTTTATAATGGCAGTGAACTGGGCTCACGAATTTGAAGCTCAAAGAAGTGCATCCATCCATCATAAAAGTAGGGGAGCGCGGGGCACAACCTAACGCTGGGTTAGTTGTAACACGCATGGTTTAAAACTTTCCACACGTGCCAGGATGACGAAACTTTGTGTATTTACTAGTTGCCATATCAACATTATTTAGAAAGAAAAAAAAATTGCGCCAAAATTTAAAAAATCTTTGAAAGATATTACTATTACAAATCTGATATTATTTTAATCTTATATCTGTTATTTAACAGTTGAGATCGTTCTTTAATGCTGATCTAACCAGCAGAAGACACGAGCCGGGTTTAAATCCCAGTTGCGCAGATGGGATGCGTTGTAACACTGCGTTACAATGAGCCCCTATTAGAACTACGCTATTATACAGTATACTTTAATGAATTCTATTGAGAAACCATGAGAAAAGGGTGAATAAAGAAGAGTCAATGTTCAGAAATTATTAATTATTATTATGTTTTTAACTTTGCTGTATAGCTGTATTTAGTGACGTGTTGTCAAACTCAAAAATGAGTATATTTTTAATGATTAAAAAAATGCCATTATTTTATTTAAAAAAGTTAATAATTGTATTTTATTGACAAAATATTTTATCCTAGAATATTTTTTGATCATATCAGATAACATTTTAAGCTGTCATTTGGTCATGTTACAATGTGCCCCCTCACATGTTACAATGTACTCCACCTAAGGGGCATGTTGTCACATTCCACTTCCATTATTTTGGGGTAAATCAAGAAAAAAGTATAGGCTACACTGTATTAATGAAACAAAACCACATAATTGTACTAGACATGTGTGCAATTATTGTGGGAAAAAATAAATACTCTAAACCGCAAGTGGATTTACACAAACTGAGAAAGTCATAAACCGTTGTGTCCCACAAGGGGACCTCAGATGCAAAAACTCTCTGACATTTTTCTTTTAAATTAGCATTTTTATGTTTTGAATTTTACTCTTATCAGTGACATTTCTCAAAATAAGGCGTATCTGACTAATAACCTTTTCATTGCCATTAAAGTGAAATTACTGAACCTAAACATAGGAGCCTGATAAAAATGCTTATTTAAAAGAAAAATGTCAGATGGATTTTTTTTTTATATGATGAAATAATATAATATAGCTAAATATTTTTAATGTTTTAATATAATGAAATATTTGTGATGTATACACTTAAAAATATAGGTTGCAAGAGGGTTTTTGCAAAGATGCCATAGAAGAACCCCAAAGAACCTTTCAATAAACAGTTATTAAAAGAACCATTATTTTCTTAGTGTGAAGAACATTTTAATAAACCTAAAGAACACTTATAAAAATAATACGTGGGTTTTACTTTTTTTTAATGTCAACAGCTTCCACGTAATTGGGTTATGATGAATTTAATTAAAATTGTTTATTTCAGTAAACTTAAGTTTTTTTTTTTTACGTAAGGTTAATTAATTGCCATTTAGTTAAATCAGGTTAACATTCTTAATTTTGTCCAAAACTATTCAATTTAATTATTCTAAAATGAATATAAAAAACAAACCAAAACAAGTAATACGGTTTAATTCAACTTTAATTGTTAACACATGCTCTACACTTCACCACAATGGTAACCTCCAAAAATGCACCAAATAGCACTTTATCTAAACATTTTCTCTCCGAATTCAGCCCAAATTTCATTTGCAAAGATTGATGGGAAGTGAAAGTCTTGTTTGATTGGGTTACTTGATTGAAACATGTTATTTCAAAATGAAAACATCAAGTTATGTCAAAGAGTAACGGTTTTAAGTCGGTTTAACATGAATCAATTAACCAGAAACCTGATATAATTGTGTTAAATCAAGATGAATTGCTTAAATAAAGTGAACAGCATCATAAAATAATTTTTTGAGTGAACCTTTCTTTACTATAACGAACCTTTTGTGAAATGGACAGGTTATGGATGTTAAAGGTTCTCCATGGACCCACTGATGCCAATAAAGACCCTTCATTTTTAAGAATGCATGTTGATTGCACAAACATTTAGTCAGAATACACAGCTAAATTGAGTAACCTGTCAGTGGACATGACAATAAGCTTTAACTAGCCTAACCTTACTGTTACATTTGGGATAAGGACTGTTGCACTGTGATAAACTTTGAGACATTATTTGCCGTTCACATATAACACAACTCATCTTCTCAAGGAGTGACATCAGCTTCCATGTGTTTTGCTTTCATTTTATATGGTTCCTTTCACATTTTTTATGTATTGTAGAAATAAGGGACTCACCGTCAGGTTTTGGAAAAGCTGTTTGACTGCTTGAACCTCTATGTTGCTGCTGGGGATTATTCTGAACACTTGATCACTGTAGAAATAAAGCATTGCAATTATTGTAAAGTATACTGGCTCCTGTATACATACTCTTTTTTGACCAGCAAGTACATTTTATTGTTATATAAAAGCAATTAATTTCTATTGCACACTGATTATTTAGTCAATATATGATTTGTATACACTACCATTCAAAAGATTTATGCTTGAAAGAAATTGATTTTAATCAACAAGGATACATTAAATTGATCAAAAGTAGAATGTTTTATAATATTTTCTATTCAAGGAATACTAAGAAAAAAATGCATAACAGTTTTCACAAAAATATTAAGAAGGACAACTATTTTCAACATTAATTAAAAAATTCTGTGTGCATTTTTGTGTAAAGCTATAGGACTTTTTATAGTCCTATATTAGAGTGAAAATTGTACGAAAAATTGTTTCTCAACAAGCATGATTTAAGGTTCAATTTATGTTTGTAGCACAAACGCTGAAGTTCAATACTTAGCGTTAGGGGATTGTTTGAATCCTTAACTCTAAGTATAAGCAATAGCACTAGTGATTCGTTTTAATATTTCCAAGAGCAACGGAGCCAGCAGACAGTTTTATTGAGACATCTCAGAGGGTTATTTTCTCTGAAACGGTTCAAAACACACCAAAGATGACCTCATTACATCACTAAAAGCAATCTGCTATTTTTAGGCTTTGAGTGACGCTGACGCTCCAGGTTACATTCTCCTTTTTTGTGGTGTAATTGTGCGAAGCAGCTCCATCCCAGCTCTATCATTACACAAGAAAGCCACAAAACTGGTCTCAGTTCATCATTAAGGACGTCATCTCCCACTAATGGTAAGAGCAGAGGAAATTGTGCTTGATACCACACCTGTAATGTCTTTGTGTGTGGTATTTTATGTCTTGGATGGTATTTCCCACAGAATCGTTATTGTGTGGTGTCATGCAATATCTACTTATGCTTTAAATAAATAATAAACCCCTCCTCAGCTGCAGGGTGCAAGATTCTTCATGCTCTCATTCGGTTTGCTGAGGGCACTTCTTGTGGGACTTTTCCCCCATTTCGTTTAGTTTTAGTGTTTTCTGTTGGTTGTTTCTATTTCCTGACTTCGGCCCTGATAATACATAGTGGAACATCCAGGACCTTCTCTGTCTGATGTCAGCTGGCAAGTCAATCACACATTGGTGAGTGAATGTGTGAGGAATGATGTTATGACTCTTGGCTTCACACCCTCACATACGTGAAGAGGCGTTGATTGGTGCGTTTTATAGCCCAATGTAAAGCATCCATCTGATGGAATGGAGAAAAACACAATGACTGACCCTATACAAGAAGGGATTTATAGCACCCATACCTTGTAAAAAAAAGCCAACTGATGGGACGATGAAATTTTAACTTGACAAGTAGAAAACAAGTGTTTTCGCCTCTTTGAGAATTGTTTTGCTCCTTGCCATGAATAATTCATAATGAGGCTATGTAAAAAAATTAGAAGTATAAATGCTTAACATTGATATACTGATGAAATTAGGTCTCTGTATAAAGTGGAAATAAAAAATTAAGTAGGTACATTTTTAACTATTTGAAGCTTAAATCTTATTTTTACTTTGGGAAAGTAGAGCGGTCATAAGTAGAATAGCAGTAAAGCCCCACGCTCATTAAAAGGGAAAGATGAAAATTAACCCCAGATTCACCAAGAATCTCTCATAATTTACTCGCTCATGTTGTTTCAAACCTTTGAGAGTCTTCTCCGTCTCTCACATAAAGTCATTGATTTGGAATGCCATGAGAGTAAAATTATGAGAATTAAAAACGTTATATTCACTAACAGTGTTGGGGGTAATGTACGTTACATAATCAGATTACTTTTTCAAGTAACTATTACTTATCACTAAGAAAGAGTGTTGAACTTTCTCCTGCGTCCTATTCTTCTGGAATCCAGAATGGCAGCTCAAATGAAAGGTTTGGTTGAGCTCTACCTTCTACTGTACATTCCGCCAGCCTGAGGCTTATTCATTTCACTTTTGGTGTAAAAGAGCCTTTACATTAGCCAAAAATATAATTTTTTTAAAAAACAAACAAGCAAGCCCAGCCCAGGTGAGAAAAAGTAATGCAATTACTTTACATAAAAAAGTAATGCAATTACTTTACATAAAAAAGTAATGCATAATTTGTTACTTCTTAAGGGAGTAACACAAAATTGTAATGCATAACTTTTAAAAGTAACTTTCCCCAACATTGTTTACTGCTCACTAAAAGGCCTACTTGTCCATAACCCTTTAAAAATGTATGGACATTTAATTATATTTTTTATTAAAAGTAAAGTTATATTCAATGGCTATCTATTTCATGACTTTCCACAATAAAAAATAAAAATAAAAAAATTTCACATTGGTGATAATATATCCATAAGCATAAGTACAGGTAGCCCATGTCTCTGCAAAGAAATTCAATTAAAAAAACACTTAGGCTATATCAAATAAGGATACTTTTTAATATCTGATCTTTGATTTTCATTATCATCAAACCACCTGATAATCTACCAAAAATAAACAAAAGATCACACATAATGTTTGCTAAACTGTCATTCTGCGTCCATTATGATCTTCAAGTCCTTTGCACTTCGTGCTTATACCTGTCGAGAGACCAACTGCATACTTTAAGATGTCACCTAAAGGAGTGCTTTTCAACCTTAGCAATGGAAAAATCTTGGCCCGCTGAAACTGCTTTGTCTTATAAAGCCGGTGTTGACATAAGAAGAGACAGACTGATCTCTAGTCTTTAGTCAGAGTGCACTTCAATGCTTCAAAACTATTTTGCTAGCCTACTCCCCTCGTCCTGGATTCTTCCTAAAAAGACACCTGATTCATTTGAACGAATCGGTTCATTCGGGTGACTCTTTTTGAACCAACCGACTCGGACTCATCCTACTCACAAAGTCACCGCGTGCGCTTTTTACATGTATTTTTATTTAATCACATAAATATGTAGTCAAAAACTATAATTAATCGTTATGTGTTTTATTATGTTATTATATTCTGTGTCCACATGTGCGAATTGCAAATTCATCAAAGACCAACTGTTCAATACAATTCGTTCGCGAGTCAGACATCTCTCCCACTATTTTAAAAACTTTGAATGAATGAAACACTTACCCGATGTAACGGTTGTGGTAGAGGTAAGAGTCGACAGAATAGAGCCCGGTGCTGAACATGATAACACATCCGAGTAAAACCGTACTGGAGAAATCTGTGATAATTCTTCTCAATGCCATATTAAGTTTTTATATAAATAAACGGCGATTCTGCAGCAGTTAATCAGAGGCTGCTCTGTGCATATATGGATGCTGAATGGAACTCATCCCAGGGTAAGGAACTGTGAGACTTTTCTGTCCTGTTTGTCCACTCCTGGGACGATTTCTTGACGTAGAGGTGTGAAAACATTCATGTGGGAATTCTGGTGGTATCCCGAGTCTTTTAAAGTGTTTTTGGAAGTGTGGTCACGTGATGTGGGGTGTCAGAGGGGTTGGGAACCGAATCCCTGTTTGGAGTGAGATCAGTGGAAGTGCTCAAATTTATTTAGAGCTGCATTCTGCCTCGTCACGGTTGATGTCATGGATGTTGTGTTTTTTTTTATTTGACTTTTTAAGATAGGCTACACATAATTAACTGCAACATAATTACCTTTTTTGAATTAACACACACATGTCTGGTTTACTATCTTTGTGTGGACTCTCCATAGACGTAATGGTTTACTGTACAAACTGTATATTCTCTCCCCTTACACTAACCCTACCCATAACCACCCAAAACTTTCTTAATTTTTACATTAAAAAAACAACACAAAAACAACAACAACAACAACCTCATTCTGTATGATTTAAGATTATTTCCCCCATGGGGACCTCAATTTATGAGTCCCCATGAATCTGTGTGCATTCAGGTTGAAGAGAAAAGCATGAACACACACACACACACATGTTGGTCTATGTGGTTTACGGGGACTCTCCATTGGCGTAATGGATTTTATACTGCATAAACCGTATTTTCTATCCACCTACACTGCCCCTGCCCCTAAACCTTTTTAAATTTTTAATAAAACATTGTTAAGGTGTTTTTAAAGCTATTTGGAATATGAGGATGAAATGTCCTTATAAACCACATTTATGTTGTAATACCAGTGTTTTGTGTCCACACACACACACACACACACACACACACACACACACACACACACACACACACACACACACACACACACACACACACACACACACACACACACACACACACACACACACACACACACACACACACACACACACACACACACACACAGTGGCTTGAGTTTTCTGAATGGTTTTAGCGTGTTATTGTGCAAACTGACTTTGGTGAATGCTTACTGAGCCAAGTAAAAACAGCCCACTCCAAGTTTCTATGAAATTCTGGACAAGTGACATGGCTCTCAGGTCTCTCCTTCAAGGTCTGTGGGTTTTTCCCCTGCTGGTTTTATAATCTGCCAGGCTAATTATATAACATATAAAATGAAATATATAGATGAAAACAGCACATTACATTTTATTCAGTATGCCACATTGAGTCCCTCTTTTATCCACCAAGAAGCTTGAAGGTTGAAGGGTTAAGAGTGACCTAGAACCGATTATGTTTATTCTTTCATTTAATTCTTCATCTTATCATCCCAGAGATGCCTTTTAAGAGGTAGCAACTGACATTTGTTTTGAGTAGCTCCCTCCAGCTCTTGGTGACTCCCGTTAATTGTAGCCACAGCATTCCTCCGTTTGATTCTGTATTTATCAGTCTGTAGTGCGGTTAAAGGTCTTGAACCAGCAGGGCTTTGTAATTGCATGGCAGCAGCACATTTTTCAAATGCTTCCCCCTGTGTTAACACTCCGCCACCTGTTTTACACCCAATTACGGTGCAACAAATTACCCTCACAGACAGGCACTGACAGGAAAGCTGATCCTGGAAAAGCTGGTCCTAAATGGAAAACGAAGACCTCGCAGGAGAACTCCCAGGGAACGTGGTGTGCAAAAATATTTAATAAAACTTAAAATTGATATTCTATTTTTTCTTTAATTGCACATTTGCATTTTCAGGCATTACATGAATAACTATATGCTCAAGGAAGCAATTAGCATTTAACAGTGACTTGAATTTCACACTTGTCTTAACTGCTGATGTCTACCATCATTTTGGTCCCCAATATAGCCTGCATGAATCGCCCTCCACATTCAAAAGACTCATAAAACTCCTGCATTCAGCAATAACAAAAATAGCCGTTTACCAGCATCCCTACATGTGCTGCCCAACAGAATCATATTTCTGACCTGTGGTTGAGTTTTGCACTCAATAAAAACAGCCCTGAAGTGTTTTTGAGGAATATGGACAGGTTAACATACAGTAGCATATTCAGGACTCGGTTCCCAACCAGAGGAGATCGTGTTCACGGTTTGTGGAGGACCAGAGGAGTTTAAATAAATAAGCAGGGTGGGCGGTGAAGACTGAAGGTGGTTTGTTTGGGTCTCTGATTGCAGGGATGCTGGAAGGGGCCGTTTGAAACTCCTTTATAGCTTTGTGGTAGTAAAAGACAGCCAAGTCCACAAGTCCTTCAAGCCTGGGGGTTTGGAAGTAAAACTCAATTTTTTTAAACGTATAGTGACTGAACGTGGTGCTGATGTTTTATTGCTGTTGGGATTGCAGATTAAATGGCAAGTCATGCAAACACTTCCTTGTTTAGAAATTACAGATGCATATATATATATATATATATATATATATATATATATATATATATATATATATATATATATATATATATATATATATATATATATATATATTTAAGATTTTAATGATTCAAATTCCTTGTAATGATACTTTTATTATAAATTTTGGAATAAATATTTTGGATAATTTTTTTTAGAATAAATATTTGGAAAAGGTTGATAAATTATGTAATTTTAAGAATAAAATGCACACAAAAACATTTAAAAACATTTTATATTATTATTTAAATAATGTAAAAAATATATAATACAAGTTTTCATATGAAAAACCAGTCTACCATGATTATTGTGAGTGTTGATTTAGTAAAAAGAACTTAATTCATTACATTCATTCCATCTAAAAGGAATCCTTTCAAATATCTCGGCTCATATGAATCATTTCAAAGTATTGTGATTATTACTAGTAATAAGGGGTTAAGCCTTGCAATTATTTACTATTAGTGCACTGTATATGATTTTGATTTACTAAAAATAACTGATTCATTACAATTATTCCTTCAAGAATCTAAAAGGAATCCTTTCATAAGATCTCAGCTCATATGAATCATTTGCTCGAGAATCAGAGTCTTGTGATTATTATTACTAGTAATACTGTTTTAGCCATATTGGGATTATTATTAGTTTTAGTGAGCTGAATGCTTTTGATTTAATAAAATTAACTAACACATTACATTAATTCATTCAAGAATCTAAAGGGAATCCTTTCAAAAGTTCTCAGTTCATATGAATCTTTTGCCCATGAATCAAAGTCTTGCGATTAATATTAGTAATTATGTTTTAAGTCTTACGATTATTTCTAGGATTATTACGCTGTATGTTTTTGATTTACTAAGAAAGAACAGACTCATTACAGTCCTTTGAGAAACAAACTATCCTTTGTTTGTTTTGGTTTCCCTAAAGGATCTTATATGAATCATTTGCTTGGGAATCGAACTGATCGCACTGTATGTTTTTGTTTCACTAAAATGAACCGACTCATAAGAATCATTTGTTCGAAAGTCTTAAATCACTAAAATGGTTCATAAGTGTCATTCGTTCAGGAATCATACTACACTGTTTGTTTAACATTGTAGATTCATTGAATCTGCATTAGAGTTTATACGGTTTTGTATGTATGAATGAGCGTGTGAGAAATGTTAATGGGAAGAACTTCAACTCAAGCGTATCATTCACCCTTGGGGTCCTTATTTGTCAATGCCTGACCAAGTAGAACTTTGATTTGTGCCGGTCCCTTTACTCTGTATAACACACATGTTCCACAGACATTTATTTGGTGAGAGACCTTAAATCTGTTCATTCTTTTATTGCCTGCCATACATCTCAGTCAGAGTGAAGCTTGTGTGAAGTCATTATGTAATAGAAACCAGCAAGTGAAGCCCTGGTGCTAAAAACGATAAAAGGTCACTGTCTCAGAAAATGTGAAAGCCGCAGGCAAGAACCAAATGAAAACACATTTTTATCATCTTCAAACAGCCACAATAGGGTGACATCATTGTTGTAAGGAACTGATCTATGATTTATGGGAGATTGGGCTGCACATTTCTCACTCGAGATCTGTGTCCCATTAAACTTGAGTGAGAGTGAGAGAGAGCTGGCTTGAGAAGAAAATGTATCAGAAAGACAAAACCAGCATAAAATTACCTGTGGAGGGGATAGACAATTTACTTTCTAGAGAAGCGTTCCTCCCACTCCTTCTACTGATCTTCCCGCTCTAGTGGAGACAGATCTTCTGTCATTATCTGCCGCTGAACCTCAGAAGATGAAAGCAGAGTTGAAAAAACACATGATTTCACACACCATATTCTTCATGCTCTATCAAGGAAAGGTACATGTTTGCTCCCACTATACTGTATAACATGTTTTAATCCCACAATTGGCCGTATCCTGACAAGCTTTGTCATTGTTTCAGAGTGTTTTTCTGATGTGCTATTTTGAGCGATGTCTGAACCTTCACATTTTTGTAAATCCTTATTTGTCACTTTGGATAAAAGTGTTTTGTAAATTAATATTGTTGTTGCACATTCTGATGATTTTTTTTGTCACAATGATAATATTTTCTAGCTGGCTAACATAGATGAGATTTTGTTAAATTTGCAAAAAGAGAATGATTTTAGAACTTAAAGTCCCTGTAAAGGCAATTCTGAGATTTGTTTCTAAGAAATGTATTGTTGAAACACATTACAAAGACTGTGAACTATGTAGTACTGAATTCAGAAGTTAGACCGTTAAGAAGTTTTTCACCACTGCTGTGTTCCGGATTTTTTGGGCGGGGCTAAAACGGTGGCTCGATGACGCACTGGAGCCGCTTGGCATGTGGCCCCTCCCCATAACTAGAGCACATTCGCAATTTCGCATCAGTTCATCCGCTAGATTGCAAGTTACTGTCGTTAGTTAATACAGCCTACAACTTACAAAACAGCCTACAAAACCAAAAAAAAAAAGACGATCTCAAGAAGAGGTGAATACATTTTGTGAACAGCTACCTTGATGGAGTGCTGAGGATCACCACCAACACCTGCCTCTGCAGTGTCTTTACACCGGATAGTTTTAAAAACTTTCATCGGCAACAACTGGGATTCACTGATAATCCGCTGCAGAATGGGGTCGAACCGACTATCTCCCGCCCCGACCTTCATCCTCCCGTCCCGCCGACATCTGGTGCCGTCGTGACTCGTGAGCTGTACTTGAGTGTTGTTGTTGTCTTTTGTGTTTACGGCCGCTTTCCCGCGAGTGGGTGTGGTTTCGGCGCCGATCAACGGACACGCCCCCATCGTTTGAGAGCAGAGAATGCTGCTTATTTTTTTCAAGATTTCGATAAGATATTTTATGTACTTAGCGGATTTTTTTATGATTCAAATTTGGCTAGTTGGTTAAAAACACATTTATCTGTGGTGTGAGAAACTCAGAACACAAGTTTAATTTGGACTTTACAGGGACTTTAACATTTAAAAATAAAAACATTTATAGCAAATCTAAAATGCATTGCAAATAATATGCAAACATTTTTTTTCCTGCTTATGATGAAGGTGCTATTGACTTGGGATAGTAAGCAACCACCTAGCAACCACCCTGAGAACCCTAGCAACCAGTGCAGGAAAACTCCCTGTTTTATTCCACAAGAATTAGTCGGCTACATCTGTTTGAGACCTGGCTTTCCTACTGTTGTTTTTGGGCTCCTTCAGAGTGTGAAAATGTGTTTATGTGTACAGGTGTGACCATATTTGTTATGACCTAGGCTATAAGAATTATAATCATGTGTTATTTTATCTCTTCTCAGACACCTGTACTGGATTCTGAGTGTAATCCTGAGCCATGAACTGGCACTTCAAAGATTCAACTTACAGACCGGAGGTATTTGTGTGTGTGTGTGTGTGTGTAGCCTATAATATATAAAATATATAATATTTCATGAGTTCACTTTTGCAAATAATCAGATTTGCTGTGCTGTCCGAGGGGAGGGCCCTGAGCTCGGAATTTGGCTCGAACCCAGAGTACTCCCCGTATCCCTGACTGGGATAGGAACCGAAAGTGAGGATTCGGGCTGGTGGAGGGATGCAGAAAACTGAGAAACAAAGGTGAGTTGTATATATGAGTATTATATATATGTACGGCCTCCTCTCATTCTGATTGGATGGATAGATAGATAGATAGATAGATAGATAGATAGATAGATAGATAGATAGATAGATAGATAGATAGATAGATAGATAGATAGATAGATAGATAGATAGATAGATTAATAAAGGGGGAAGACCTCACGCCTTTTTCTCAGGCAGGGGGAGAACTTTATTGAGTTGTCAAGTGCCATCAGACTTGTGTGTGACTGAATAAATTCAGTGTGTTTAACTTTCCCCCAGTCTACTGGAAAGAGATGCGGGGTGAAGTGAACTGAGACAGAGGAATATGAATTTGAAGAAACATGCCCATATTTATATAGCACTTTATCTGTCATAGCCCTGAAAATGTTTTTCTTTACAGTCATGGGTCAGATAAATACTACTTCAGATGTTTGAGGTGGGGTTGTGTTAGATGTAAAAATAAGGGCATTATTTCAAAGGGAAATGAAACCGCTATGACTCTAAGCAAAAAAACAACAACAAAAAAAACAGCGAAAGAGGGAAAGAATGTGTGTGTGTATTTACATTAGTGGCCAACTAGGAAAATTGGCTTTTTCCACATTTCATTTGTATAATACAATTGTATGTGTCGTTACCGAATTGTGCAAACATAATTTTTGGCCAAGAAATTATACCAATGCACTCATTATTCCCAGACTATAATTCAATAAATCACTATAGCAATTATTAGCTATATTATTAGCAATTATTAGCTATATATAATTATTATTATATTATTAAATGTTATTCTGTTGGTTTTAGTAAAACTGGCCAGATGGAAAGAGTTGTCCAACCCAGGAGGATATTGTTAAAATGATTAAATCTGGTCAGTTGGTTTTGAATATTGCCCATGTGCAGGAGAATGTGTCCACAGAATGATTTAATTTGAACTCTTGTTCAATTTATTGGAAAAGAGTTAAGCCTGACACATGTGCAACGTTTAGTGAGTCAATACCCATGGGAATGGCTGCTGTAATAAAAAACATGGGAGAACCAACAAATATTTAAAACTGATTACATTGTAGTCAATGTATGCCCTATTTTCTGAACTTTTTTGTATAATACAATACAACCCATATTTAATTATATGCTGGAGTTTGCCAAATTTTGCCTTTCTTGCCAAATAATTTAGTATTTTCTTTTAATAATGTGTGTTCTTCTTCCCACATATTTCCTCACACATATATATATATATATCAGTTTGGGCCACTACTGCATGACGATGGAGCATATCAACAGAACAGTCTTTAAAAGTGCAGTGTGTAGTATTTATGAGGATCTATTGACAGAATTGCAATATAATATATGTTTTCAGTGGTGTATAAAGACCATAAGTAATGTACCGTTATGTCTTTATTAACTTAGAATGAGCCATTTCTATCTACATACACCATGGGTGGGTCCCCTTACAGTGAAATCACCATTACAGTAGCCCTAAATGGACTAACTTCTCTACAGAGCACTAGTGGCTCTTTGCTCTCTCCGACAGCATCATTTCTGTCCTATGTCGGCCCCCGTAGCTTCTCTATGTGCTTCGAAAGGGAGGGGTGAGTGGTGGGTGATCACACCCTCACCGCTAGATGTCGCTAAAATGTACACACTGCACCTTTAATCTTCAATCCAACAGTAACACATCTGAAGGAGGGTGCAGAGCTTAACGAAATGGAGGAGATTTAGGATCCAGGTGTGAGCTGTGAGCCCTCACTGACAGTCCAGGTAAACCTTGGTGACCGATCGACTGAGACGGAGGAGGCGGAGGCCCAGGTGGAGCCGAGGAGATGGTTAGATCCAGGAGACTTGGATCTGGGCTGGACCAGAGATGGAGGAGACTTTGGGGAAGTACTGCTTCCAATTCCTCAAACCATTGTATATGGACCTGGCAAAGTCCTCAGTATTTATCCCATACCCTTTTACTCAACTAAAATGCCCTCCTCAAATTTAGGACATTGTTGCTTGCTCACGCACTTGGTCAGACTCACTGTTGAGCTCAAACCCTCCTCCACCCAGGAGTATGTCAGCGAGCTCTCCGTCCCACCTGTCAATAAATCGCTCCAGCACCACCTCCTCGGTCAGCCACTAGTGGTCACCGCTCCTTCATGCTACCCGACCTCCCCAGCACAGCGATGCCTCTCAGCAGCGAGGGCTCTCTGACAGTGTCCCTCCTTCCTCTTGAGTCTTGGCACTAGGGAAGGAGGGGGGAACCGGTAAAGGTTCAATAAACTTTAATCATAAAAAAACAAACAATGAAACGAAAGTAAAGCGGCAGCCCCTCATGAACGACTGCTGCATATAAACGTAAGAAAACAAAACATAAATAGTCCAGCACTGTCGTTGCTCCTCCTTTTATTCTTCCGGAGCTCCTTCGTGAGACTCCGGCTTGGACCTCAGGAGACGCTCATTAACACTCGTGCCACTGGCCTCGTTCCGTTTCTATGACTCTCGGCCCGTCCTGCTTGCCACAACCACTTTACTGGAAGTTAAGAGGGGAATTCACCCTCCTGTAATGAGCATCACAACAGTACTGTATGACTGAAATAAACATAGTGAAAAGACTTTGAGGCTCCGCCATTTTCAGTCTCAAGTATGGCTTTGATTTATATGCAGCTGTTCATGGGTATAATGTGAGCAAGACACAACAGTAAAAATATCATAAATAACAGTTTAATAAAGCACTTTTAAATATGACAATATTAGCCTATATAAATACACATGGATGTATTTTATACACAGGAGCACAGCTTGTGTAGTTTGCACTCTTCACTTCTGCCAGACTTTAATAAAATTCATTAATGGAACAAATAAAAATAAAACTTAAATTTATAGAAAATTTGAAAATGATATTAAAAAAATCAACTATAATAACCTTGCAAGAACTGATACAATAAAAATACAATAAGTTAAGTACAATAAGGAGGCTAATCATCAGAATCAACTTGTGTGTAACTAAACAATGGAACAATGGAACCTAACTAGGAACACTAACAAGTACAGGAAAAAATAATACTAGAACAAACAAACTGAACATGCACCTGGCAGGTGGAGACTTCCCATTGACTTCTATTGTAGTTATACAAAAATAATGATATTTTCCATCCACTAATCCTCATCGAACCCCTGCATTTTCATATCTTATTGCATTATTTATCATGTTTAGTAGGTCTTTTTTTGTGGGAAACATTTGCTGGTACATCAATGCTGTCAGTTCAATTCAGTGAACTCTGTAAAAGGATTTGATGTTCTCTCAGTCCCTCCTCATCCCATGGATGTGACAAAGCTGCCATCTCCTGGTCATGACTCATTATGAGTTTGAGCATATTGAGCATTAGTATTTACAATGAATAATTACAGATGTTATAAGTATTTGGACATATAAGCCACCCATAAAATTGTATTACATACATTTCATAAAAATAAAAAAATCTAGTGGCACCTGCAAAGAAATTATGGTAAAGCTTCACGTTTTTTTTTTTTTTTTTTAAACAATTTTGTTCAGTAATTGCTCTAAAATGTTAAGTACTTGCAGACTAACCAAGTTCATCACATTAACTATGAAAACGTTCCACATTTGACAACCAGAAAGTGTCCAAATACTGTCTGTCTAAACTTTGAACAGTATATCAGTTGTTAAATTGTTGTGACTTTGGGATTTATATCTTTCTTTAAAACAAATGTTGATTTATTATAGCTAATTTTACATAATGTTATTACATTAGATAACAATAGCTTCAATAAAAGAAAATAAATCATAAATCAATAGCTATAATAAATCAGATAACTATAGCTAAAATAAAAGATAATAAATCATAAATAAATCATAAATCAATAGCTATAATAAGTCAGATAACTAGCTAAAATAAAAGGTAGTAAATCATAGTCTGTAATAAATCAATAAATTAAATATTTGGGGGGGAATCTCTAGGCTCCTTTAGAAAGATAAGATTATACTTCTGCAACTAATTTAGGAATGAATTACATGGACATATTAGCAATTGGGATCTAAATATGTATTTCTGAAGTTAACATTGTTTAATATTAACAACAACAACAATAACAGCTACGCATCATAATAACACTTAAAATGATTTCTGGTATATGTTTATTGTATTTTCTCCATTATGTCACCTGATGGAGTTTGGGTTCCTTGCCACGGTCTGGCTTGCTTAGTATTATTGAAACTTAATATTCAATAATATCATTAATCTGAATGTGCTGACGAGAAGTGAACTGAGCTGGACAATGACATCATTTTTTGCAGAACTGCTTTATAATTTAATAATTGATGATCTTTAAAATGGAACTGAATCAACATAATTTCCCTGTTATCACTGTAAATCTGCTTTGAAACGATCTGTATTGTATAAAGCACTATTAATAAAGTTGACTTGACTTTACAATCTATGTTCTATTTAATCCCATTGAGACCAAGGGTAAAAGCGACTTCATATCCATATCTTTGAGATGTCATTTTCTAACACTAGAGGGCAGTGTCTGATAGCACTGGTAGAAAGAGGTGTCACATCCTTTTACTCACTCAGCTCTGATGCTGCTGTATCCCATGTCTTCATACACTAAACATATAACAGGTCACACCATAACATTTTAACCCAGGCTAGTTGACGGCCTCTGATTTGACCACTCCCGCACTCCTCCAGAGGATACTGTGCCCAGTGAGTCAATAACTGTGCGGTTTTAAATATTTGGCTCTGCTGATCAAATTTTATTGAGCTATTTCAATTTGGCAGACACTGCACAGGGCAAACACTTGGTCCGTAGAGGTAAGTAAGGAGGGTGCTCCTGAGAATACATGAGCATAGGCCACATTTTAAGATCTCCATGCTTGAGAGTCAAATATCAGAGCTGAGCAGAAAGGGGCATCCTCACCGCTTTTATAGATTTTAGGGGTTTTCTTGCATTAATAACTTAGTGAATGTGTGAAATAACAAGTAAATAGGAAATCTGAATCGGAACAGATGATGATGCTCATAAAGTCTAATTGTTTTCTCTTTCTAACTCTCACTTTTTCATTATTTTAGGAAAGATGCTGGATTTATTAAAGCATGCCATGTTTGACACTTATGGTTTATGTTAAGCTCCATTTACTTTCTTTTTCAAGTCAAAACAACACAATCAACTGAAAACAACAGAGATGCAAATGCTAATTACATATTAAAAACATTTACTAATTTCTTTATGCTAATATTAAGTATTATATTATGATAGAGATTTGACAGGTTTTTCAAAATTATATTTAAAAAAACATTAAAAAGCTTGAATAATCTGTGAAGCATTTTAAAAGTGTATACATTTATTTAATTAACAAAAATCAAGTGGTACCTACAAAGAAATCTGGTAAAGATTCACGGTGTTATTAATAAATATAATATAAATAAAATAAAAACCACAATTTTGTTCAGTAATTGCTCTAAAATGTTTAGTACTTGCAGACTCATTAACTATAAACATGTTCAAATGCTAAATTACTTATATGTTAAAAACATTTACCTATTAAAAAAAGATTTGCTTATATTAAGTAGACCTATATATTATGATATTATTATATTATGACAAGATTCTAACAATTCTATTTAGTTTTAGTTGAAAAAACGTTCAAAAGCTCGAATTTTAAACCTTTCTCATTACATAATTAACATAACTCTTCTCTTTTGTGACATTCATTTTCAAAATAATGTAACTAATATTGGAATCTGGGAAAGGCTTGCATTTGTATTTACCCCCAGTGTCATCAACATATCCCCACTTTGCTGGCACGAATCCCCAGCCATTTATTTCCTGTCCTTTTCATGCTGAAGGGAGGCTGGATTTAGGATGAAGGTCTTGGGAGTCACATGGACCAAAGTTTTTGATTGATGTCCAAAAGCCATTACTACACTTTTCTCAGGCGTGTAGACTAGAAGTGCTGAACTTTGAAGCTGCTTCTGAATGCAGCCGGTTCGTAGATAGTTTTTGAATTGCGTTCATTTGTTCTGGTGAATTTGTCCTCTGTTTTTTTTTTTTTTTAAAACATCATGTTTCAAACCTCCAGCCGGCGTCAGTTCGTTTAAACTTTCCCTGTTACAACTTTGAAGACTCTTCAGAACAACATCGAAATGACTGAGGAGAGCAAAGCCGAACACAGAGCCGAAAGTGGGAAAGATTTAGAGAAGCAGCTTCGTTTGCGAGTTTGCGTTCTGAACGAACTTCTGAAGACCGAACGGGATTACGTTGGGACGCTGGAGTTTCTCTCGGTAAGTCCGACTTCAATAATTGTTTCATTAGCTAACGTATTAGCCTATTATTATTTTCATATGTAGCATAGATTTAGCCCATCTATACGGTTTGTCACGGGACAAAGTTGAACGCTCCAGTTTTAATCTAATTAACGTAAATTAGGCTAACCTGCAATCGCGCGCATCATGGTTTAGAACTGCGCGCGAACATTCAGCGAGTTTGTTTAACTGTGTGATTTAAAGTTAAACTATGTAAACGTAACTTGTAAAAGTGACTATTTGATTGTAATGGAAGCAAATAGCGTATTATGCATCGATTTTAATGTTGGTTGAGATTTGTTTCAGTAGTAGGACCATACAAATGACCGTTCGCACAGTTTGCTAAACGTCAGTTACCTTACATAGACTATAGACCAACTATAGAATTAACTTTTTGTGATATTTAAACGAAAGCGTGCAAGCAGCATGCTGTTGCTATGGTTACCCATCAGTTTTAGCGTCTGGCTAAAGATAAAAAATATTTTAATCGATGAAACATTTACATTTAGGTTTAAACATATGTATGCTTAAATATAATCAAAACAATCATTTGGACGAATGGCCACCAATTCGCAACCTGAATGTGTTCATGTTTTGTTGTCGCGTCGCTCGCTTGCAGATGGGCTGTACTGTAGGCGTCTGTTTAGTGTGCACTTGGAGTGAATGAGCAGCAACAGAGGTCTCGCGGTGAACCTCAAAACCCAGACCGTGCCATGCCTGTCAATCCCGCTGATCGATTTGGTTTGAAGCTCTATCTAAGCCCAGAGTAGTTTGTCTCAATTTAAAGTGCGCTTCTTGTTTTTTTCTGCAATGGAGCGCTTCTCTTCCTGTTGTTGACCCGCAGTCAATGTTTGAATTTTCAGAGAAAAAAAGTTTGTTGCTCAGAGGTTTTATAGTTCAGGAGACTAGCTCTCAGTTGCATATTTTAACCTATCAATTTTGCCTCAGTCGTTTCTCCTAAACTTCACAAATGAGACAAATGTTGACATACAGTAGCTAAGCATATACTGTGGACTGCATAGTTTGGATAATAGGCTATGGTCTTGGATGATTCTGAGGATAAATGTTTTGGTTCGTATTGACATTTCTGAGTTTTGATTGCAGCTATTTAGTCAAATCTTGACAGTTTCAGACATTGTTGAGAACTTTTTCTGATAGTTTAAAGGATGCACATGAGAGATTACTCAAGAAGCAATTTTGTGTTTAAAAAAGACATCTAATATAGCCGTCCAAACACAGCCCTGACGTCTTGGCTAAAACAAGGACAAATTTGGGCTGTCAGTTTAATTTGAATAGACATCTAACCAAAGAAATGATACCAAACACCTTCCAATCACTGTAGACCGCTTACATGATGGGATATCATACATCGTGCAAGTTTTTTTTGGCAAAAACGACATGAAACCAAATTCAAGGTTATTTTGGCTATAAGTGGGTTATTCATAGCCGGACTATATCAGGGTCTATAGTTAACCGAGACGGTGAAATGACGGCTGGGTATTGCTGGGTATTGGGTCTTTTTCTCAGGATAAATATCTGAGAAGTAGATGACTTGAGGAAAAGTCTCAATTTGCTGTTTCTTGCTTTCTAGGAGAAACAACTGATATCAACACTGACTGTTGCGTATGAAAATTAAGATAACATTAAAGGATTTTATCTTAAACAGGAACATATTCTAAATGTTATATATGATTATAATCTCCATACTCGATATCTCTATGAGGGATGCATCTGTCTATGATTTGCTAAGGCTCAGTGAGCAGGGTAGGTAAATGCCTTTGAGTCTGAGCCAAGAACTGAGGCAGAGCAGGTGGACTGAAAGTAAAAACCTCAGATTTGCAAACTGTGGGACTGTCACTGTACCAACTAATATAATTTCTGAAGCGATGTGATACTGTGAGCCCTTCGGCCTAAACGGGGATTCGAAAGCAGGAAGGAAAGGAACAGATTTTTTTGTTTGTGTAAGGCATAATTTTTCAGGCTCATAAGCAACACATGGTTTAAATAAGGAAATAAGTAACTAATCACTTATTCATGTTTAAAGTTTGAATCTAAATATTGATCTAAAATTGAAGAGAGCAAAGAGAACATGAAATGCGCTTTGAGTTTTCTGAAGTCTGAAATGATTTAAGTCTAAATGAACCACCAGATGATACATGTCATGATTGATATCTATGTCTTCTGAAGACCTATGGATTTCGGTTACAGTTCAGTGACCCATGTTTCCCACCTTTCATGCACATTCACATGCTCACATTCCACACTGTGTCACAACTGGTTCCTATGTTGGCAAACTTGGCATAGAGGATTTCATTTTGATTAAAACAAAATGAAATCACTATGTCCAGACCATTTCGATCCATTTAAATAAATCATTAGCCTGTGGAGAATATCGTGGTATTAGACAGACCTCCAGAATAATGAATTATGACTATTTTATTAACCAGGTCATATTACAGATCACCCGGACTACATTTGGATATAGTCAAAAGGTAGCGGTGAGCACAAAGGAGCACCTGTCAGTAATCCATTGTGCCGAACACAGCTATTGTGTTCATTTATTTTCAGTCACTTATTTTCATTTGGAAAATAATTCATAAGAAAATGTTCTGAGACTTCCTGCCATGTTATAATTGGACAGTTTTTGAGCAGATTTGCAACCTCACTTTAAAAGTTCAAGTTTACTTCGAGCCAACCATTTCAGTTTGTTTTATTGCCAGCGCTAAACATGATTTCTTCATTTTAACAGAAGTGAAAAAAATGTGCTTCTTTTGATGATGAAAGCTTGCCGTTTTACCCCCGAGTGTGATTAGGAGGTCAAGGAGGGAACTTTATCAATCCAAGTCACTGGGAAATATCACCCACATGCTCTCAAGGATCAAAGCCTCCACGGGTGCCACTGCAGGTCTGTGACTGATCGCTTTCAACCGATCATCTTCCACAGTAATACCCATGTGCCTTAATCAGAATTTCTGAATGTCTGGACCAAAAAAATAAGGTATAGAGTTTTAGGCTCGGGAGGCTAAAGGAAGCCTGTGCAGAAGTGAAGTTAGATGATAACAAGAGTAGAGGACAATGGCTGTCGGGGTTGGTGTTTCATGGCCTGGAGAGCCCAAAGGACCGGTGCCATGCTGAACAGAGGGCATTTTGTGTTTGTGAGAATTAGATGAAGGGGGTCGCCTCCAGACAATATGGCTCCCTGGTGGAACCGGCCTGGAGGTAATGCCAGGAGGGGGGACTGTGACGTGAGGGCCTGGGCTCTTTGCCCTCTGTTGCAAAGTACATTTCCTGGTGGAGGAATTCCGGAGAGGTTAGAAGAAATTCGGAAACAATGGCGGACAAGTTGCCTTGTTTGAATACAGGGGATGGTTGGCAAGTTTAGATCAATTTTAGTTTTGTTCTTGGATAGGAATTGTTCTTAAAAGCTGTTGTTGTGTTGACATTTAGTGTAAAATACTAGCTGCATCGACTGACAGTTACTTGGCATGCAACGCAATTGTGTCTGGCTATCAGATTAGCCAAGAACAGTGTCTGGCAATTCACATGAGACTGAGGAAGTCTCTTAAAAGATATCTTCAGAGATATCCCTAGAATGGCTTATGTAACAGCTCGATATAGATCTGATAGTGGGAGGTTTCAGATAATCATGTTTGTATTTGTTAACTGGAGGCTAAGAATGATGATTCTCTGTAAGAAGTGCTTTGCTGAGAGAAATAGACTCACATTTCTATGCTTTTTAAATTTGAGTTTATGATATAGGTCACTCAATTGAGATGAGGACAAGCACATAAGAAGTACAACGGACCAGCACAAGAATGCAGGAGTACTTGTAGAGTGAATCCAACAGGAGTGAATACGGGGAAAGCTTTCATGTCCTATTTTAGTAGAAAAACAGAGACATGTCGCTGCATAATGTGTTCTTTGGAGTCTTAGCTCTGGATTAAGTGGTCCCTCTGCAGCGTTTTCCTTTCGCAATACCCTGTGGGTTTAGAGGAATTGACCACCCAATGTACTCTTTTAAAAGGCTTAATAATAAAACTTCAAAAAGGGATTTTGCACCACAAATTGCAACTGCTTTTATTTTGCTTTTGGGGTAAACACAAGTTTTTAAAGTCCCTGTGGACATTTCTTAGTCTATTTAGAAATTTGTTTGAAGATGATGTGGTTCAGTTTTTTTAAATTATTTGACACTTAAGGATTCCTACTGTTTGACTCATTAGAATGAAAATACAAGTTTACCCACAAACACAAATTAAACCTAGTGCTGGGCTGGCTTAAATAATTAAATAAATGCCTAATGGGCTATTTACACTTAGTCACTCCATAGACTTTTGGTTTTATAGATCAGAACAAGATTAAGGGCCAGATTTACTAACTGCTTGCACCATCGCAAACTCTCTTTTGCCGTTAAAAACTACTGTCAGGATTTACTAAAGTTCTGAAAGGGTGTAGAAAGGGTAATTTATGGGAGGAGAGTATTTAAATTAATCATGCAAGGTGATTTACTAAGGTTTGTGCTTGTCATTTTACTGGTATTTGCTCTATTATTTAACGGACAAAAAAAAGCAAGTTTTAAACCAGACGTAGATTGCGTTGGTCATTATGGAAATATTCCAGTTGCCTCTGTGCTCTTTAATTTGCACATCATTAACTTTCCACTCCCATCTGCACTTTTTTGGAATTGCGCTTTCACACTAATTTCCCCGTTTAGTAAGTCTTATACATCCATTCATTCAGAAGGTGCTTTAAGATGCACTGTGACTCTGCCAAGTATAAATGTATCTTTTTGTTCGGAGACACTCTTTTTCAAAAATATTAAAGGTGCAATGTAAGATTGTAAGTGTAAGATTGTAAATGTAAGATTTTTGCAGTAAAATATCCAAAAACCACTAGGCCAGAGTTAAATATTTTGAGTACTTACAGTATCCCAAATGTTTCCAACTATTCGTAAATCGTGAGAAAATTGCGTTTTTAACCAAGGAACTGGGACGTATGAGGTTTCCGCTTTTACTGCCATAGAAACCATGGCAACAGATGTGGACAGCTGCATAACGTCTAGCGGCACGCTGTTGTAGTTTCGTTTAAACATTTTGGACCATGGTAAGCAGACTTTGGAACAAAATGAGAAATCAAAAGAGGACCAGTATCGACGTGGCGTTTTTAAGATGCGAGAGCTTCGTAAGAAACTTTGATGCCGTTCTTGCATGTGCTTTATTAGACAGGTGAACAAATGTATATACAACAAATCAATGTCATGTAGCTCAACACGATGAAATATTAGAAAATCATTAGTTGATGTAGCTTGCTAGTCTCATACAGACAACAAACTAACACACAGAATAACATTATAACTTTCAACACTCAAATGCAGTTTAGATAGTGTAGACCAAGGGAAACAAGCATTGCGCTTCCTCACACTTTGAATTAGTCAAATAAACTGACCTGTATGAGTAGTAATTCAGCACTTCCGGGTCGTTCGGTAGAATGAAATGTCCTAATTTCTTTATATCCTCGCATGTGGCACTGATATCTGTCTCTTATTAGTAATCGCACCCTGCTTCATATCACAGTCATGCTTAACTCACTCATCCATAAACATTATTTCCCCATAAACATTATTAGATCTTTTGGTATGACGACAAGTTCCATGATTCCACCGTCATTCACTGCGTCATCAATCTACGCCTTTGTTATTGTTTTGAAGAAGTTAGTGACCACAAGCAGTGAAAAATACATTGTGTAGCTTTACATTTAGCCATATAATATGCTTAAATTTGGAACACCTTAGGAATTGCATAGCAATGCCTTGGTGAGGTTTGCTTGAGGCAAACAATGCATCACATTCTTAAAACCATGGCATGAATTTTGGGCTCTTGTATATTTTGATTCTTCACACAAATCTGATGTCAACTAGGACAATATATGCTTAACTTGCTCTGTTAGCCTTTCTTTCATGAGCTGTTTATTTACATTCAGCCTGAGGCTTGTTGATTTGTTGGTGTCACATGACCAGCACAAATCTAAAGGGAGGGTTTCATATCTTTTCCCAGCCAGGCAGTGAACCTTGCAACCCTGTGCCTTGGTGTCAGAGTTCTCCATCCTTAACCTCTTCCTCTTGCTATCCTGGTTTATCCATCTGTTTCTCAGGAAAATTGCGGGTCTTCCCCGCCAAAAACTAAATTTTAGTTTGTTTAAGACACTTTTATTGTTTGAATCAGTGTTTGACTCTCAACACTTTGTTTGACACTTTTGAGTTTCAAAATGTTTTGCTCTCATCTTTGCGTTTGAAAATGAAAAGGTACACTCAGTGACTGGTCAACAGACACTGATGAATGAAAGACACATTCCTGTGGATTCATTTTCAGTGGAATGATAGTCTTTCCAACTGTGTGTATATTAGTAAGGTGGAAAAAGAACAACGATAAAGAGGATAAAATAATTAATCCTCATTTAAGCATTTAAGACATTAAGGCCGGTTTCACAGACAGGGCTTAGTTTAAGCCAGGATTAGGCCTTAGTTCAATTAGAACATAGTATAGAACATAGAAGTAGCTTTTATAAACATGCCTTTGAAAGTGTTGTCACGATACCAAAATTATGACTTCGATACGATACCAGACTAAAATACCTCGATACCGATACTTAATCGATACCACGGTAAAAAAAAAACACCCAGTAAAAGTAATTGAATAATATGACAACAGAACTTATTATTAATAGTGTTTTTTTGTTTTGTTTGTTTTTTAACTAAAAACTCACTTGGCCAGCATGTTCCTGCCCTGTTTTTGACCATTTCTTCTTATTGCAATCTTTGTTTTTAAAAATAAGCAAAAAATGCTAATTACAAACAATACAGTGCTTTAATTTTCAGCTATAGGTCTATTTAACAGCAAGTCAAGAAAGAAATTAAATAATCCACAAAAAAAAAAATTTGCTAAGTCTTCACTCAATAAATTAACTATACACCGATTCACATTGAATATATTAAAATTGTTTAGCCAACCATGGGGTGGTTTTCTCTTTTTCATTGTTGTTTGATTAACATTAATCACACAGAATATCTCAACTGTACACGTTCACTAAAGACACCCCCGACTGTGTTTACCTGAATACTCGCTAGGAATCGGATGTGCACTTTTTACATATCTTTGACCATTGAAACCCATAATCCGAAAGAACTGAATTGCGATTCCCATGTTGTCTGAAAGGCGTGTGCTCGAGCTTCAGGTCAGAGTCCGGCAGTATGATATTCCATATCATACCGTTTGTAATAGCAGAGTATCGCAATACTTTTCTTGTACCGGTATATCGTGCAACACTACTTTGAAAGAAACATTACTAAGACAAATGGCACTGACATATTTTAAGATATGTCAGTGCAAGTTACTTTAATTTGAGACAGTGTCTCGTCTGGGAATACCGTGTGAACCTGTGGGTGAAAAGTGGTAAATGTTTGCAAAACTCCTTTATGGACTATCACTTTCTTTCTCATGTTAACACGCTTTTTGTCCCTGTCTCTTGCCATTTTTTACAGCCTTCACCTCCTGCATATGTTCCATCCATTATGTCTCAATACTTTGTTTACAAGGAGTTGTATTTTCCCCTTGCTACATGGAGGATCATTAAGATTCCAATCTTACTAATGAGTTTGGCTTTCTTTTTCCACTGTATGTTCTGAGGAGTTCTCATGCGCCGCAGACAGACGTTATAACCAGCAGAGGCCTTCCTTTATCTTATCCTGAGCTCTTTTTAAGAAGTATGCTTAACTAGCTCCCTGAGGCGCGGGCCAGGTCGCCTCATTCCAAATGCACAGCATGAGCGCAAAATGTGTCAGCCATTTTTCTATTCCTGTGACAGTCCAATTCATGGAAGAGAACAGAGGCTTTTTGTGCCCCTGGGGGAATTTAGAGGTGAGGTTCGGCGTTCAGTCTGAATTTACATGATGGTGCTTAAGAACAAGGAAGTTGTCGCTGGTGGGGAGGAATTGTGCCCTTCCTGCTGTTGGGGTCTTGAGGTTGTTTGTTTCCGTGATTGAGCTGGAAGCGTCTAATCACCTGTGAAAGCCCTCCATCATTTGGATCCAGCTAAATCCCACACTGTTTAAAAAGTCTGAAGGGATTTAGTTTATGGCCCTCTGGGACTTTCTCTCAATTTAAATCATCCAACAATTCTTTTTTTATCTCATTGTTATGCTTCTGAGGAGCAATTGATTTGATTCTACTGGGACTACCACTGTATATATATATATAGTGATCTACATGCATGTCCCATAATTAACCTCTTGTATGTTTATAAAATAGTTTTACACTTGCATCCATCTGTGTCCCACTTCATTGGTGTGCAGTCTTGTGTGTCATGTTTGTGAGTGCACAGGAGTCTACGAGCGGCTCTGGCCGTTGAGTTCCTTCAGCTTTTGTGTCAGTGTGAGCAGGATTTCCTTCCTTCCTGCCCCTCCCCTCCTTTTACATTGTGCTCTGCTTCCCCTGCACATAGAGCTGGCTGCGAAGGCACACGGGCCGCTCCACACGACTAGAGTCTATGCCAGGGCATCTGTCTCAGATCAGTCTCTGGAAGACAGCATCTGAATAAGAAAACCAATGGTCAGATGTTTTTCGGTCATTTTTTATTTGAATATTGCATGGGTCATCGTGACCTTTTATGGGAATATTTGTCCTCTATGAGTTTTAAATAAGGGCTGTCCAGGAGATGAATGAAGCATCTTTGCTTGGCCAGGTGGCCTTTCAAATGAGTGTAAGTGGTCATGTGAAAAAGCAACCCACAGTGTTGCAGTTGCAGTACAATATGATAAGTCAATATGAAATCAAAATTAACTCTATTGTGAACCCAGAAATTGACTGTAAACTACAGAAATTAAACCCAATTAAACCTAAATTAAGCTATTTAAACCTTTAAACTATTATACACAAATATTTGATTTAAATCTAATGCATCACACAAGAACATAAAAAAGAACAATATTTTTACTAATTATTTTCATTCGCTTTTTTTTTTTACATTTACTGTACTTTTGTAGAATATACACCGTAAGAAAAAAAAAACAATTAAAAATGTTTTTATTTCAGTAACACTTTATAATATGGTTCTGTTAGGTAACATTAGTTCATGCATTAACTAATATTAACTAAAAATGAGCAATACATTTGTTAATGTACAGTATGTATTAATCTCTGTTAATGTTAGTTATTAAAACAAAACCGTTCACATACTGAGGTTAGCTGAGGTTTATTAAATAATATTTACAGATGCAACTTTTGGTTTTAATAATGTATTAGTAAATATTGAAATTAACGTGAACTAAGATTAATAAGTGTTTTTTTCATTGTTATTCATTTAAACTAATATAGATAACTAATGTCAACAAATATAACCTTATTGTAAAGTGTTACAATTTCCTCATAGTAACTCACATTGGGCCCCAGTTTTATAGACTTTTCTTATAAATTATATAATACATTTTTACTTCCAAAAAGCATATTTTTCAGTTTTTTAGAGTACAAAAATGTTATGTTTTGTCAGATTAAATGTAATATGAACTTTTATTGTTTTATTAATATGAACCAATTATCAGGTTTTTATGCTAGCATTTTTCACATTCTTTCTCCATTACATTTTTCAACAGAATCAACTGGGTTGTAAATACCAATTCATGTTGACTTTAAAGTGTGCTATTTATCTTTTTATTGATTTGGTTTTCTGAGCACTATACACTCAAGACATGTTACTTTTTAAATGCTGATCTAAAGGCATAGTTGTAAAATATCAGAATATACAGTATTATTTACATTATTGTAGTGACAGCCCCATGCTATTTGGGATTCCTTCTCAGTTCTTGGAATTCCTTAAAATGTCTGGATCCAAAAGGAGAAATTCAGGTGAAAAACAGGAACATTTAGTGTAAAGTGCACATGGAAGTAAAGGGGGTAGTTAGGAAAGTGAAGGGCTAGAAACTGGCGGAAGTGACCACTATAAATCAAATCTGTCCTTGATGTCCTTTGTTATTTTGTTTTGTTGTTGTGGCAACAGTTCACAATTTTTTTGTGTGAAAGTTGACATAGTGTGCTGTACAGTGACTGAGTTCCACAATATCCTGTATAGCTATATCAAAGTGCTTCCTTGTAACGGTCCCACAAAGCCCCTTCTCATCATGCGCTTCCTCACACTTCTGGGGCAGGTTACACTAGCTGGTTGAAAAAAGTTGGGTGTAAGCTATATGCTGGGCTTAAAGATGTGAAATATAATTTCCAAGCTTACTGTCCCTCCAAGCAAGAGGATACATGGTATACAATTTCTGCTAATAATCCCAGATAAATATTCATATTTAAAGGAACACTCCAATTTTTTTGAAAATAATTTTCCAACGTTTTCCAACTCCCCTAGAGTTAAACAGCTGAGTTTTACCGTTTTCAAAACCATTCAGCTGATCTCCGGGTCTGCAATAGCACTTTTAGCATAGCTTAGCATGGATCATTGAATCTGATTAGACCGTTAGCATCTCACTCAAAAATGACCAAAGACTTTAGATATTTTTCCTATTTAAAACATGACTCTTCTGTAGTTACAACATGACTAAGACCGACAGAAAAAAAAATTGATTTTCTAGACCGATATGGCTATAGGAACTACACTCTCAATCCTGCGTAATAATCAAGGAACTTTACTGTTGTACCATGGGTGCAGCAGACGCAATGATATTATGTAGCGCCTGAAAATAGGCTAACTTCTGTCAACATAACCAACGTGACAACCTGCTTGCATGCACAGGGAGCGTGCTGGGGACTATTTTCAGGCGCTGTGCGTAATATCATTGCGCCTGCTGTACCCATGGTACGGCAGCAAAGTTCCTTGATTATTATCACTATTTATAATTTGTTTATATCACGCTATTCTGACTTTATAACTTGCAATTGCAAGCTTATAACATGCAATTCTGACTTTATAACACGCAATTGCGACTTTGTGTCACAGAATTCTGACTTTATAACTAACAATTGCTCGTTTATATCATGCAATTCGGAGAAAAAAGTCAGAACTGCTAAATATAAACTTGCAATTGCGAGTAAAAAGTCAGAATTGTGAGATAAAATGTTTTTTTTCTGTGGCGGAAACAATATTCCATACTTTGAAACCCGTTTTCAAAAGTTTTGCGTTTTAGGCCCCCAAAACGCAGTTGTTGTGTGAATTAACGTCCAAAACACATAAAAAGTTTTTTTTTTATATAGTTCAAACCGGTGTTGTGTAAATAGACCCTTAAGCCCAATTTATACTTCTGTGTCGAGTGTACACCGTAGCTACATCATGGCTGTGTGTAGCACACGTAGACTACGACGTACCCTGACGCGCACCTCTCCAAAAATGTAACAACGCGTCGATTCGACGCGGACCACAAGCACTGTGATTTGTCTGCCAGAACCGCTCCCTCAGGGGTATCATGCTACCTCTGCATGTGTAACTGCACGCGTTGCCACGGACAACGACTTAGAAGTATAAATGAAATTGGCGCGTAGCCCGCGGCGTAGAGGCTACGCCGCAGGTCTGACGCAGAAGTATTAATCAGCCTTTAGTCTCAAACGTGTATTATACCTAAATGGAGCAACAGGTATTAATCCTACGCATTTACGTCCAATCTAGTCTTACAACACGGTGTATGTCCAGCTGGTGCAACCAGCCCCAGGTGTTAGCAAACAGATTCTGATTGACAAGTTTGTATGAGAGATGAGGTGGCAAAGCAACACTATATCATATAACAGATGTACATAACTAAAGCCTTGTTCATGCTGACAGTGATTTCATAGCCTGGAGGTCACCAGGTTGATGTACTATTGGTTGCTCGTTCCTACTGATGGTTGTCCTGACATCATTGGTGGGGTGCGTGACTTACCTTTTGAAATTTTTAGAACAAACGAGGTGTAATGTCTGTAAAAAAATAATGTAATTCTATTTTAACAGGACTCAACAGCTTTATGTTGAGGCCGGCAGTCTGGAATCTAGATTGACAATAATATGTCTTGAGGTGCACAATTTGTTATTTACAAAATAGCCAATTCAACCTACTTTCTTGTTGCTCACGCTCATGATTCTGTCTGGTTGAAATATGTCCGGTGAAACCACACTGAATCGGAGCCATGTTTCTGTGACGCACATGATCTTTGTATTCTCATTTTCTGAGTCAGCACTGGTAACTTGATCATTTTATTAGTCAGCGACCTTAATTTCAAGTCTGCCATGACATAGCAGTAAGTCAGTATTCTTCCAGAAAGTGTGTGGATGTAGACATCAGGTGTAACAGCTGTTGTTTTGTTTAGCTTAATGCAAATTGTGCCGCAATTTCGCAATCTATCGTTGAGAGAAATATTCCAAATGGCAAATGAATTGGCCCTAAACTTTTGCATGCTTAGTGTATATAGCATCAAAATACATAGCAAACAGATATGTATAGAAAAAAAACAAAAAATAGACAGAATGAATCGAACTGATCATGGAGGTACCCAGATTATATCAAGTATACATTTTATGAAACATGTTAATGTGTTCTTGAGCACAATTGTTGTGATCTGTAAAAAGGCATGTAAAAGATCATGATGTACAGTATTATGAGACCAAATGTTTGAAACAGCTTGAGGATATTGTCAGTTCTTGGCTGCAGTTCTTCTTTATCTCTGATTTGTTATTCAATCCGCACATAATCAAAAGTCCATCCCAGGTGACAAATTGAGTGAGCACTGTTTCATCGCACAGGTCAGTTAAAGGCTACCGGCTGGAACGGGAAACCGCAAGTGCAGCTTTTAAAGCTAAGCTCCAATTCTTATTCATTGACAGACTCCATGGTGCCTTCCAAAGTCTGATTCACCTCAAACCTTTGCAGGATTGTCCTTTGTGGCTCCACTGTGATCGGCGACAGACCGCTGGTGCCATCTTCCCTGTCTCTTGTACTCTGCTAACTAGTCCCGGCCTCCAGCGGAGTGACTGGCATGCTGAAGGGGTTAGTGAGGGCCACTGTTCATTCATACACAAAGATGGCATTGATCCCAGAACACTTGGAGGGGGCACTTTTGGCCCGTCCTTTTCATTGACATTCAAGCTGTCTTTACTCACTAAAAATTGATGGGTTATTTTAACCCAATTCATTGGGTAGTAAGTTCTTAACCCAATAAATTGGGTTACAAAACAACTAATTTGTTGGGTCATTTGGCCAAAATGTTGCTTTAACCAACCTAGTATTATAATTATTATTACTATTATTACTTTTATTATTATTGCCATGCAAATAAATAACCAACAACTTTAATATATTGACAATGCTTTATTTACATTCAATTGGAAGTTATAACCATTTTACATTTACATTTAGTCATTTAGCAGATGCTTTTATTTATTATTTGACTTACAAATTAGGAGAGCAATAGAAGCAACTAAACAAACAAGGGGCAGTGCTGTAACAAGTCTCAGTTAATCTAGCCAAGTACACATATACACTTAAAAACAACAACAAACAAACAGAAACGTGAATAGAATAGATAAGTGCTAGTCTTTATTGGTCAGGTGCTGCTGAAAAGAAGCGTCTTCAGATGTTTTTTTGAAAATAGCTACAGACTAGGCTGCTCGAACTGAGATAGGCAGGTCATTCCACCAGGTGGGAACAGTCCAGGAAAAGGTCCATGAGAGTGAGTTCATGCCCCTTTGGGATGGCACCACAAGGTTTCACTACAGCATTGTTTTCAGAGGGTTCTTATATGTGAAGAGAAGACATTTTTGTATTTAATTACAGTTTCAGTATAACCAACTGAATAAAAAAAATTAAAATAATAACACAGCTCCAGTAGATTACCAACCTAACAAATGCCTTGCCGTTGATTAATGCTACACACCAATAATTGGCCTTTTATTCCAATAACTAGTGTTGTCAAAAGTACCGACCGCGATACCAAATCGGTACTGAAATTTAAAAAAATGTGAAGCTTTGAGCGCTGATGAGCTGTAATCGTAAACACCTCTGACTGGCCATTGTGCTCACGCGCTCATCAGATGTGTCTGATTGGCTACAATGATCAACGCACGGCAGCGCCTGAAAGCACACGGAAGTGTTTGAAAATGTTTTGAAAGCGGGAGCGGGAAGCGTTTTAAAGCACAAGCAGGCATCAACCAGTGGACCGGTAGGCTGACAGACGCCTGCATTAAAAAGCTCTGTGTGTATCTGTGTAAGCGCTATGTGAAAAGCGTCATTGATGTATATTTATAACGTATTTGTGAAGCGCTGATCGTTGTAGCCAATCATAGACATGTTTGATGAGCGCGTGAGCGCGATGGCCAGTCAAAGGTGTTTTTTTGTTTGTTTTTTTTTTTACAGTCAAAGGTGTTTTAACACTTTTAAAATTTCAGTACTGATTTGGTATCGCGGTCGGTACTTTTGACAACACTACCAATAACAAACATTAAAATTCTAACATGTAACCTATGGTAAAGTGTGTACAAGAAGCTTAGATTTATAACATGTAGCTATTTAACAAAGATATACTGATAAGGTGAGGGAAAATAAGCTTACTTCATGTTAAAAAAAAAAAAAAAAACTGCCTTAAAAACGTCTGTAGCGCAAGGAAACGTACAAGTTATCCTCTATATTATATGATTTCACAGCATGCAAGGGCTGAAAATTGTGCAGTGAATTCACAGAGACAGCCTTGAGAGCGTCATCAGAGCGGACACCGCGTATGCAAAGTAATGGTCTTATTAAGTCATTTCTTCAACCTTTCGAGGGAACTCCCACTGCGTCGGAACGACGAATTTGTGGATGCTCCCTAAGCATCAGCGAATCTGAATAAACACTAGTCCAATCCGATTGGCGTGCTTGATGACGTCACTGTGACGGCATACCCGGAAGTATAAAAGGGGAGCCGGCGCATAATGACGGCAGTTATTGCTCTTCAGCATAGCGCTCTCTGTGATTGTCTGTCTATTTACTGTTGTCTGTCCAGTTGTGAAAGTGTGTGAGTGATGGAGAAAGCAAGAGAGTTTAAGCAGTGTGTGCATCCGTGTCCCTGCTACATTTCGGGCTTTGTGTGCAGTGTCTGGGTGTTCAGCATGCTTGGACGGCTCTCGAGGGAGCCGCTTGCGGGCATCGAGTCGGGGGATGAAGCAGGGAGTGTAACGCTTCATCCACACGCCCATGAGGAGCTGGTTGAGGTGTTGACTCAGGCGGTGGCCAAATTAAAGATCGATTGACCACAAGAGACGCAGGAAGTTCAGCCACCCAGTAGGCTGTTTGACCGGTTTCTTTCGCACTGGGTCCAAACACCGCGCCGGGGCTTGCCATTCGTGCAGATCGTGGAGCAAGCCCTATTCTTCGCGTGTTTCTAATCCCCCAGTATTGGATTATTCCAATGTTCTGGGGGCACGCGAAGCGGGGCGATGCCTCGGGTGGAGGAAGCTCTCGCGAGCTATCTTTTGCCCGACTCTCGTCATCCCTAAAAGCCCCGGTGCTGCCCACCAAACCCTGTCGGGACACCTCATCTTTGGTGGGCAAAGCTTATATGGCGGCTGGGCGGGCTGGTAGTTCCCTGCACAGCCTGTCTATCTTGCAGGCCTACCTATAAAAGAGCTTGATGAGGGCGAGGGTCCCTCTCCGGAGGATGTGTTGGAGCTCCAGAAGGCCGCAGATTTGTCTCTCCGTATCACTAAGGAGACGGCCCGTGCCATCGGCCGCTCCATGGCTGCTATGGTGACTGTGGAGAGACATCTCTGGCTGAATTTGTCGGGGATAAAGGAGAAGGATAGATCCTTCCTCCTGGACTCCCCGATCTCGGTTAACACCGTCGTCTCCAGACACCAGGTGGCGAAGAAGCAGTCCGCGGCCTTCCACCAGTACCACCCTCGTCGCTCAAAGCCTAGGTAGGCTGGCCCTAGTGGGGGCCAGCTCCGCTGGCTCCTCGCACCGGCAGGTGCAAAAGGAGATCCCGACGCAGTGGGAGTTCCCTCGAAAGGGAACGGCTCGAGTTATGTATATAACCCTTGTTCCCTGAGAAAGGGAACGAGCACTGCGTCGCGTCGCCACACCTCGGCACGCCTGGAGCGCATGCTTCAGAGCAATAGCTGCCGTCATTATGCGTCGGCTCCTCTTTTATACTTCCGGGTATGCCGTCACAGTGACGTCATCACGCACGCCAATTGGATTAGACTAGTGTTTATTCAGACTTTAGATTCGCTGATGCTTAGGGAGCATCCACAAATTCGTCGTTCCGATGCAGTGCTCGTTCCCTTTCTCAGGGAACAAGGGTTATATACATAACCCGAGCCGTTTTCTATACAAAATATGTAATATATATATATCAGCCGACTCCAACGAATTTTTGTCGTAGGCTATTTAATGTTACACTGTTTTTGAGATTTGTAGACATTTAAGTTATACATGTATAACACTGCATACCTTAATCCACAATGACTGGACACAGGACAGACGAGACTTCCGCTGGTTCTTGAAGCGGTTAAATATCGTAAAACATGAATAACTTCCCAAAAATGATTGGAAAGAACAGGAAAAGTGAGGAGGGGGATCACAAGCAAGTATTTTATTTATTTTTTTTAAATAAAGAAAAGGGCTTGTGCTGGCTATACAATTCAAGCATCGGATCGTTAATGGAGCGTGACAAAAAGCACTCGCCAGGGGGAGATATAAACATATTTTTGGGGAAAAGCTGCAATAGTACTATGTAAGGAGCTTAAAGTCACTTTATAACGGAAAACACATTAAATATAGTCCAATATTAGGCTAACTTACCAGCGTATCTTCTGTCACAGTTGCAGCGGGCAGCCGTTGAAATTTGAATTTTAACCCAACTGGCTGAGTTGTTATAGAAACAACCCTATAAAAGTTCAGAATAACCCAACAGAATGACCCAATATTTTTAACCCAGCTATTGGCAAAAAAAAAAATAACCCAACGTTTTTTTATAGTGTAGGGATTTCCAAAAGGAAAGACAAAGTTGTTTTCTCTCTTTCCCTCCGCTGACAGTGTCCAATTGCGACCAATTCTGAGGTTCTAAGATCCCCAATAGCATCAGATCCAGTAAAAATTGGCTTTATTAAACAACCCAACACAGAATTCAAATCAATAGCACAGTCGTGTGTGCCACGCATGCTGACTGAGCATGATACGTGCAGTTTAAAATTCTGCTTGTCACAATGGGCATTCAGACGCCAGTCTGTAATGGGATTTTGACCCCTTGATACACAACAATAAGCTTTGATATGCACATGCAGTAACATTGAGTTAGCTATTATGAGTATAATAATAGGAGATGTGAAGAAGCATTTTGAAATGCTATTACACTGCACATTTGTTTTTCATTGAGACAGTTGGACAATTTGTCATGGGAGCTGATATCACACATCGGCCCTTAAGCCATCACTTCTCATATCGTTTTCATGAACTGCAGTGGGATTCAAATTATGGGTGTCACATGGCAGTTCTTCTTAAACATAAGAAGAAAAGAGGAACAATTCCAGTCTGGTTTTGTGCCTCTTTAGCCTCTTCATGTGTCAAGTGGGTCTAGGAATGACAAAGATGTTTAGCTGGTTAAGGTAGTTAAGATGCCAGGCTGAGAGACACAAGGGTCTAGGGACAAATGATTAATAACATTCTTCATTTAAACAATGGTGATAATGATTCTAAAAATCGTAAAAATTCTTTTCAGTTTTAAGTTTTAGTGGCTGTGTGAAAACGTATTTGCGCATGCCACCTATATAATAAATGTAGGTTTGCAGTATTTGTCGTGTTGTGTAGTCTGATTCATTAACAAATTACTATTATGAACTTGATCAAAAACATACTGCATGACCAGCGTAGTCCAATTCATGAACTCTTATAAACTGGTTGTTTTTAGAGGCTTAAACATACAGTGACTCTTATGAACTGGTTCTTTTTAGTGGCTTATTGATTAATGAACAAATGACTCTTAATATGAACAAGTCATTTTTATTAAATCAAAAACATACAGTGTATTATTATTCATAAACAAATGACTCCTATGAACAAGATATTTTTAGTTAGTCTAAAAATACAGATTGATCAGTGTAACAAATGATTCTTATGAAATGGTTATTTTTATTTAATCAAAATCATACAATGGTAGTGTGGTCTGATTCATAAACAAATGGCTCCTATTAACTTGTTATTTTTGATTAATCAAAACCATAAAGCTTGACCAGTGGAATGTGATTCACAAACAAATGACTCTTTGAACTGGTTCTTTTTAGTTATTCAAAAACATAGGCTGAATCCAAAATCGTCCCTCAAACCCTCATTCACTATTCCCGACGTTAGTCCACTAATATAGTTAATTTGAAGAAGTGAATAAAAAAGGAGTGCGTGAATTCGGACAGCCGGCTGTACACTCGTTATTGCTGTGCAATGTGGGATTGAATGAGTGCACTCAATAACGTTCACTATGGTTTTAGACACCACTACAAATCATGGCTGTCCCTTCAAATATTGCCTTATTTGAGGGTATAGGGGGCGATTTCGTATTCAGCCCTACAGTGTGGACAATGTAATCTGATTCATAAACAAAATGACTCCTATGAACTGGTTCTTTTTAAGTAATTAAAACCGTACAGTGTGACCAGTGTAGTCCAATTCACAAACAAATTACTCTTATGAAATGATTCTTTTTACTGAATCAAAAACATACATCAGTGTAGTACGATTCACAACTCATGTTAGTCACACAGATAGAAATTTGGCACATAGATAGAAGACAGTCTGAACATTAAAGGGGTAGTTCACCCAAAAATGAAATTTATCCCATGATATACTCACCCTCAAGCCATCTTATAAGTGGATATGACTTTCTTCTTTCAGACGAATATAATGGGAGTTATATTAAAAATATTCTGGCTCTTCTGGCTTTATAATGGCAGTGAATGGTAAATGAGATTTGAAGGTCAAAAAAGTAATATATATGGCTCTGGAGGGTTATTAAAGGCGTCACGCATCACGAGTTACATACATTGCGTCACAAATGACTCTTTTGCCGCAAGTTGATTTGCATATGGTCGTCTGCCGGAAGCGAGTTATTTTAGGCTATAAAGATTTAAATATGGATATTTTTCTTACAAAAACGCATCATTTCGCTTAAGACGGCCTTTATTAACCACCCAAAGCCGTGTGGAGTAAATTTATGATGGATGGATACACTTTTCTGACCTTTAAAATGTACCGTTCACTGCAACTATAAAGCTTGTATGAGCCAGGGCATATTTTTTATATGTTCATCTGAAAAAAGAAAGTCATATACACCTGTGGCTTGAGGGTGAGTAAATTATGGGATCATTTTCATTTTTGGGTGAACTATCCCTTTAACCACAGCAAATTTGGAGTCTCTCAAACGCAATCCCTCTTGCGCCACCAACAGCTGAAAGTTGCACTCATATTTATGCTAATAACTTTTGAACCTCTGTTTTGAACTCTCAGCCAAAACATACAGCCAGCGTGACCATCCTGAACGTGCTCATTCATGAACAAATGACTCTTACTAACCAGTTTCCAAAAGAAGGGTTACCCGTTTTAATCAATCAGAAACACTGTATAATTACGGCCTTCTGCTAATGCTGTATAATTTGCAGATCATTTCTTTTCATATGAATTTCTTTCAGCAAAATGGACATTTTTGTTTTTGAAACAAAGAGAATCAGTCAATCTGTATTCATACCCTGCAATATAAGCCAGTGTCTCATGTTGTCTCCAAAAACCATTGCTAGTCTTCTCTACAGGGTGTAGTGCTTTGTGGTGTCCGACGTTGAAGACGGGTTAAAAGCGGGTTTCATGACCCTAGACAGGTGGGCGTTTGTGGAAAAAAACATATATTGAAAAATAGCCTGGTCTTTGTTAATAATAATAACAAAGACAACGCCACACACACATGAGGTTTTAGCATGTCCCAAAGCAGCATGTTAGCTCCCAGGGCATGTATTTATAGTAAGTGTTTCCTGTGGATGTTTCCCATCGGGGTCTGCGGAGGCTCGGATGGATCCTGACGGTGTTATTAGCCGCCATAAAAACACAGGCTTGTTTTATTCTCTTCTTTGGATCATGGATGAAAAGCCTGTTTTGTTGCTTGTGCTGTCTTTCTCCAAATTTGGTATAAAGTCTCACACTGTCACAAAGCAAAAGCCTCTCATGGCATACAGGCTTTGTTGATGTTGTGCAGAAATAGGCCCTGGTAAATTGAGTTTTTCCTCCACAGGAAGAAAAGCACAGACCATTTCCTCAGACGCCCTGGTGTGGGTATATGAAGGAGGAGGCTGGTTTCAGACTTATGTTCATCATCTGTCTGGAAAAAGGAATGATGAACAAAGACAGATAAATGTTCAGGATTAATAAATACAATTCATATACAATTTCTTTAAGTGTTAATGATGATGATTATTATCTGGTTCCATAGTGCATCTTATTAACATTATTAATAATGATGATGATGTAGGGCTGGGCGATATCCAAAAAATATATATATCTCGATATTGTCCAAATTTTTACGATATTCAATATATATCTCGATATGTTTGCAATTGCTTTTAAATAAAAAAAATATTTTCTTTTTCCACCATTAAAAACATCAAAGACTATTTAGATAGAACCAAATTAAATACAACATGTTTACATTTACTGAACAGGTTGGGATGACCAAAATCTTAAATCACAATATGAGTAATTTAATATTTTTTCAAATGTACTTTTATAATTACAATATAGATTTTTAATTTGATCTTTTTTTTTAAAAACATAAGCAAAAAATGCGAATTACAAACAATATGACAAAAACAGTGCTTTATTTTCAGCTACAGTGGGTCTATTTAGCAGTAGCAAGTCAAGAAATAAATCAAAAATCAAATATATATAAAAAGTCTTCACTCTATAAATTAACTATAGGCTACACTGATTCTTAATAAATATATTAAAGTTGTTTAGCCAAGCATGGGGTGGTTTTCTATTTTTCATTGTTGTTTGATTAACATTAAAGCACACAGAATATGAGCTCCGGCCCTTTAAGAGCTCCACGGACCAAATTCATTGTAACACATGATTTCTAACATAACTCTTGAGTACCTTCACTAAAGACATACACTACTGTGTTTACCTGAATACTCGCCAGGACGTGCATGTTTACTTTTGTTTGACCATTGAAACCCAATAATCCATGAAATAACTGAATCCCAATCGTATGTTGTCTGAAAGGCGTGTGCGCACGCTTCAGGTCAGAGTCTGGCAGCGCGAGCACGTCCCGCGCCGCGCTATTATTTCTTTCATGCGCGCATGTTTCTGTTGCTTTCTTTGTCATACGCTGCACGTATATATTTAACTCTTCTGCTTCCAGTGTTTAGTGAACGGTGGAAGCAGAGCTCTGCGTTATCTGGTAATGTTATTTGGGAAAGTATGCATGTTGAATTTGAAATATTCAATAGTCACGCTATTTTAAAATTTTACATCGTTGTCAAAATTATTGCGATATTATCGCTAATATTTGATATATCGCCCAGCTCTATGATGATGCTTTTTTAAAAATAAATTATTATTATTAATTGTTATAAAGATGCATTTTGTAACTACATCGACTACCAGCAAGGCTAACTAGCAAACATGCTATTTAGCCAACCCTTGACCCCTTGACTTTAAAGGGTTAGTTCATCCAAAAATGAAAATTCTGTCATTAATTACTGACCCTCATGTTGTTTCAAAGCCGTAAGACATTCGTTCATCTTCGGAACACAAATGAAGATCTTTTTGATGAAATCCGAGAGCTCTCTGACCCCTCCATAGACTGCAATTTAATTACCAGTTTCAAGTGGTTCAACCTTAATTTTACGAAGTGATGAGACAAAATAATAACTTTATTCAACATGTTTATCTCTTCACGTCTATGACAGTCTCCTACGCAGATGTAGTAAATACAGTGCAGCAATTCCGAGTTATGTCATAGCTACGCCGGCTTACCATTGGCCGATGCTGTTCACTTGAGCACCATGATGCATATGAGCTCACCATAGGAGACTGACACAGACAAGAAGAAATTGTTAAATAAAGTCATTATTTTTGTTTGTTCTTTGCGCACAAAAAGTATTCTTGTCACTTCATAAAATTAAGGTTGAACAACTGGAGTCACATGGACTAAATTGCTATCTATGGAGGGGCCTAAGAGCTCTCGGATTTCATTAGAAAATGTCTTAATTTGTGTTCTGAAGATGAACGACGGTCTTACGGGTTTGGAACAACATGAGGGCGGGTAACTAATGACACAATTCTCATTGTTGGGTGAACTAACCCTTTAATGATGTCTTTACTACCTTTCTGAAAGTGGTAGTTGCGTTAGCTGTCAATGGAGGGACAGAAAGCTCTCAGAGTTTATTAAAAAATATCTTCATTTGTGTTCCGAATGGGTTTGGAACGACACGAGGGTGAGTAATTGATGATAGAATTTTCATATTTTTGCTGAACTAACCCTTTAAATGCTGCAGACTTGGTGCAGACTCTGAATGTTTTCTTTCACAGACTGAACTACAGCCTGACCCAATTACCACAAAAAAGAGAATCAGTGGATCATCAGAGAACAAAGAAGCCATTCATAAAATTATGTTTTGAATGGAGAGTGTCTGCATTTCAGCAGGCACGGAAATGATCGAAAGTTACCTGTGATTGACCGCAACCGTCATTCAGTATTTCCATTCTGGAACCCTGTAATATAGAGCTTTGGTTAACTCTTTTTTGTTCAGATTTTTTTTAGGATTGGTAAAAGGCCACTAAATTCAGAACAAGAGAAAAAGGGAGATTTTCCTTAAAATAGTCTTGCATAGGTATGGATATATTAGTGCTTTTTTTGTTGTTTTTTTTTTTTTACATATATATCGGCACGTTAGATGTTTAGTTTGCATGCTCTTTACCCTATAGGTGTACAAGATTGATAAATAAAATAATATTAATAAAATATCTAAAATAATTATAAAAATAAAATGCATGCTATTTGCCTTATTTTTTTATTTAGATTATCTTTACCCGTCATCTAGTGCTAATTTAACACTTATGTAGAATTAAATAACATTTTTTTAGGCCACCTCAAAATGAATATTCAGTTTTTATCATATGGTACATTACAGTGTTTTGATGCTTAAATGTTTAGCATTTAAAAAATTCAAATATTATTTTTTATTTATTTACTGTAGACAAAATAGTATATTGGTCATTTATGAAAATAATTATCAGATCATTTTAATGGCCATAATTGTAATATTGGTGCATCTTGTAATATGCTGTGATTTAGTTTCTCTCTGGATGGGCTTGGGTTTGATTTCTTTATATGTCTTGTGTTGTTGCAGAGGGGCACATTTATCCATCATGACTATTTTCTAGGGCTGTCAAGTGTCTGTCATTCTTAAGTTGTGGTTGGAAAGAACATGATTGTGTGTAAAGTATATTTCATGGAGAATGACAGACAGCTATTCCTCCTGTACTCATATCATTCGTGGATTGGATGAGATAAATGCTGGAATTTAGTATTACAGTACATAACTGTAAGTGGTGTTACAAAGCTGTGGCCTGTCATAAACAAACAAGCAGGGCCACTGAGTGGCGTCTATCTGTAACTGAAGAGTTATACAACGAAGACTGGCATTGTGTAATTTCCATCACACGCATGTATACACATGAGAACTAAACAGAGCATGAGCCCAAGCCACTGTGTAGAATTTTGGGGCGGAATGTCTCCTTAGCTGGACAAATGCGTAAACATATTTCAAACCCATACAAACATACACATGCCACTATACATTTATTGCTTCCTGGAGGCAGTAAGTAGAGGGAAAGACAAGAATTGTACAAACATACATGTTGTACAATTCACTACTGTAGAATTGTACAGTAAATTGTACTATTCAGTAGTACAATAGTGTTCAACATTTGGGGTCAATTTATTTTTTAAAGAAAGTATTACTTATTTTAAGCAATGGCACGTTAAATTGATAAAAAGTGACAGTAAATACATTTATAATGTTGAAAAAGATCGAAATTTCAAATTAATTCTATTATTGGGAACTTTCTATTTATCAAAGAATCTGGAAAAAAAAACTTTTATCATAAATTGTTGATAATAAGAAAGATTTCTTGAGTGCCAAATCTGCTTATTAGAAAGATTTCTGAAGGATCATGTGACACTGAAGATTGGAGTAATGGCTGTTGAATAAATTATATCAAAGGAATAAATTGCATTTCATTTTAAATTGTAATAATATTTCACAATATTTCAATGTATTTTTGATGAGCTGAAATGCAGCCTGGGTGAGCATAAGTACAGTGATGCATTGCTGACACATACATATTATTTTTTCCACTCAATTATGTTGTAATAACAAGAAAATATGTCGTTAAAATTACATATTTTCTCGTAATAACAAGAGCTTATACCGTTTTCACAACATCTTTTCTCATAATAATGACATATTTGAGTGGAAAAATAATATGTGAGAGATATAACATGACATTTCTTTCAAATACTTCATTTAAAAAAACAGAACAACTCCAAACTTTTCAACGGTAGTGTATACATGTTTAAAATCTTTCTGGAGGGTCTTTCAAGCCTGACATTAGGGTGGTTGCACTGCAGTCTGAATATTTTTCTATGAGAACTTAACTGAGACCCTGCTGGAATTGAGGATATATTAGTATGAGAATGACTTTATGGCTCCGTGCAGGTTCAGAGCGTTCTTGTATTCGGTAACCAGGCTGTCTAATAAAGGCTGGATTTACTGCAGAAACCTTTCGTCTAAAGCTGAAGAAGACGAGAAAGTGGCCAGCAGGTGTATTTGAGTTTGTCTGCTTGTGGTGCACATCCATGGGTTTATGAGTAAGTGTTTTGGAGTGAATATTTGTGAAGTGTTCTTTAAAAGGGACAAGTTGTTTTTTCCTGCCGTCTCCTTGGATCACATCCACCTTTCCACCTCAAGGTTCCTCATTGACCTTCCTCAATTCTCATTCTTAGAACTGGTACTTGTTTCAGTCTTTTTCAACTATGTGACTGTAGGCAAAACAGGGAACTTTAAAGGGACAGTTCACCCAAAATTTAAAATTCTGTTGTTTACTCAACCTCATTTTTTCCAGATCTGTTTTTGTTCCTCTCTTTTTTGTCAATACGGTGAAAGTCTGTTTGATAACATTCATCAAAATATCTTATTTTTTGCTTGTTCAGCCGAAGAAAGATTTTCTTTCTTTTTTTCAAATTTTCCTTTTAAAAGTACATTTTGAGACGACAGGGCTATTAAGACCAGCTTCTAACTGTGATGTAATAATATTTCACAATATTTGAAATATTTGATTTGTAACATTTCCTAAACAAATCCCATCTGACCATGGAAAACTGCTCAGGGGTGCGTTTCCCAAAAGCATTGTTACCCAACTATGGTCGCAAGTTCCGTCATTATCAACATAGTTCAATGAGTCTGTTTCCCAAAACCGTAGTTCCAACAACATTTGCAAACAGCATCGCAAAGTTGCGTGGTTGGCTTGTAACAACAGCTCTCGACCTGCGGTTAAAAGCATAGTTTCTTGTTTGCATGACATGTGGACTTAAAAATCCTGAGCAAGCTGACATTCAGTACAATGAATCTATATATTTAAGTCTTTTAGTTTTAAAGCTTAAAGGATTAGTTCACTTCAAAATGAAAATGTCCTGATATTTTACTCACCCACATCTCATCCAAGATGTTCACGTCTTTCTTTCTGCAGTCGAAGAGAAATTAAGTTTTTTGAGGAAAACATTCCAGGATTTTCCTCCACATAATGGTTTTCAATGGCAACCAACGAAGGTCCAAATCAATGCTGTTTCAAAGCGCTTCGAAGGGCTTCAGAGGCTCTGCGCGATCCCAGACGAGGAATAGTGTCTTATCTAGTGAAATGATCAGTCAATTTAAAAAATAAATACAAATTTATATACTTTTTAACCTAAATTGTTCATCTTTTCGACTGAAGAAAGAAAGACATGAACATCTTGGATGAGATGAGGGTTAGTAAAATATCTGGAGATTTTCATTTTGAAGTGAACTAATCCTTTAAAGGGATAGTTTATTTGATGTTTATCTGCTTACCCATAGGGCATCCAAGATGTAGGTGTCTTTGTTTCTTCAGTAGAACACAAATGAAGATTTTTAACTCTAACAGTTGCAGTGTGCCAGTCATATAATGCATGTCAATGGGAACAGTTTGGAGTATGAGAGCTATGACAGTAAAAAAACATAGACATACGAATCCATATTAAACCCTGGGGCTCGTGACGATAAATTGGCTGTAGGAAAACAGCTAAAGCATTGAAAATCCCCATTTCCACCATCAGGGCAATAATTAAGAAGTTCCAATCAACTAAAGATGTTACGAATCTCCCTGGAAGAGGACGTGTGTCTATATCATCCTAATGCATGGCGAGGAGGAGAGTTTGAGTGGCCAAAGACTCTCCCAGGATCACAGATGGAGAATCACAGAGATTAGTTGAGTCTTGGGGTCAGAAAGCCACAAAAAAAATCACCACATGTTGTTTGGGAGGGATTCAAGAAAAATCCTCCTCGCTCATCCAGAAACAAACTCAAGCATATTCAGTTGTCAGAAACAACTGGAAATTCAAAAGGGACCTGGTTCTGTGGTCAGATGAAACTAAAAAGAGCTTTTTGGCAGCAAATCTACTATAACGGTTTGGTGCAGACAGGGATAAAAAGTACCCCATGCCCACGGCTAAAACTACAGCTGGATTTTTAACGTTGAGGGCCTATTTTTTTGCTGGAGGTCCTGGACATCTTGTTCAGACACATGGTATAATGGATTCTAGCAAATACCAGCAGATAAAAAATCTAAACCTGACGACCTCTGCTAGAAATCTTATAATGGGCTGTGGTTGGATCTTCCATCAGGACAACGATCCAAATCAAACATCAAAATCAACACACAAATGTGTCTCTGAACACAAAATGAAGCTTCTGCCATGGTCGTCCTAGTCCCCTGAACTGAACCCTATAGGAAATGAGTGGGGTGAACTGAAGAGAAGAAGCACCAACATGGATCTGGGAATCTGAAGGATCTGGAGAGATTCTGTATGGAGGAATGTTTCGGATCTCTCGTCAGGTGTTCTCCAAACTCATCAGGCATTAGAGGAGAAGACTCAGAGCTGTTATCTTAGGAAAAGGAGATTGCAAAAAGTATTTAATATAAGGGTGCCAACAATTGTGGCGTGTTTTGGAGAAAAGCATTTATTTCATAATGTGATTTACCCCCCATTTTCAATTATTTTACTTCAATGAAAGGTTAGATTTTTGTGATTTTTTTAAAATATAAGATCAAAAGGATAAACAATAGAGATTTATTTTTTTACAGCCATATTTGATCATATTTACCAGGGGTGCCAACAATTTTGACCATAACTGTATATATAGGGATCATTGGTCATGTAGTTCCATAGGCATCTAATGAGACTTTACTGTAGCATTTGCTGTGAAAATTGGGCTAGAACTGAAATGTAAGAAGTGTGCAAGGTTAAAAGCTGCAGAACCTCAGTTATACCAGGCACTCATCGCAGTGGGAAGAATTCTGTTCTAAAGCTTAAAGACATGAAACCATATGCAGATGTAAACTGAAGTTACATGCAGTTAGCACGCCTGTGTAGCAGCCCCTTCAAACCAATGCAAGGTGCTGTTCGCTGACACTCCACACTCATGTTCATTACACTTGCTAATCGTGTATCCGTGGAGCACAGCTACAGAAACATAATCAGCAACCATGGCTTTAGCTGCGCAGCCAAGCCGCAATCAAGAGCCCGGTTTGATTACCTCCTTCTTTATTCACCCTTTCGTTGGATTTTTCGTTTAGAGAGTTCTGGAACGGTTTAATTTCAGTTGATGAAATATATAAGTGGTTAGTTCTCGGCCTTGTAATCAGCACATTCAGCTTGCATGTGATTATCATGCCGGTTGAGAGCCTCTCTTTGGATATTTGACCCACTCACTCTGCAGTGTGGACTAACTGTTTACAGCACAGCCATTTAGACAGACATGCTAACAGGAAATGCCTCGTTTTCTGTACTGTCATTAAATTGTAGATTTTATTGTTTGCATTTTCAGTGTAATAGCTCTTCTTAAATCTCTTCATCCATATGAATAGTGATATTCTTACAAAAATAAACTTATTTAACTTAAACTTATTAGCACCAACTAGAGCTTCATTCATTTTCTGCCAAGAAAATATACATCACAGGAAAGGGTTTTACCTTACAAAAAGTATTGCTTTGGATGGTACACTGTGAGAATCAGACAGTAATATTGTGGTACTTTGATATTACTTTCAGCATTTTGACAGTATATATTTTAATTTATGTATGTATTTGCTTTTTTCCAATAAGAGTAGCAATCAGTTAAACCAAACAGATATTGCAAAGTATTCAAAATGTTTAAACATTGTACCAAACTCAAACTTTTGATTGATAATGTATGTGTACAATTGCAATATTTACCTATTTATTTGGGAAAGTACATCTGGACATTTGTGAAAACATTTGAGTAATGACTCAAATCAGAATTTGAAATCCATTCAATTAAACAGTTTAATCTGATTCACCAAGATGAATCACTAAAACCTAACTTACCAGCTCTTACACAGTTTTCTTGAAGCTCTCATACTTGTGATTTGTGAGACAAAGAAATTCTGTGTAAATAGTCTAATCGCATTCTTTAGAAAAATCGTTGTAATCTTGGCAATGATTCTTATTTTATATCACAGCAAAACTGTCTGAACTGTCTTTACAAACATTGAGAAGTGTATTATCATAAACCTCTAAGCAATCCAATAGTGCTGAATCCATGAAACATGTTCTTTTGGTTTTTGTTTGAACACGTACCATGTATTTAGCATGCATATTAAACAAGCCAGACATTTCTGAATGAGTTTCCGCAAGCCAAGCCTCGCTCGTATTAACAGACCAACAAGATGTGCAACCACAAGATACCACGCTTTTATTTAGCCAGCTTTGAGATGTTTATAATCCAGACATGACAGCCCAATTATCTAAGGCTGTTTTATAACAGAAAAAGCAAGTGTGACAGTGTGAGCGTGTGGTTCAGATAAGATGTGATAGTTTGTTTTTTATTGAAACGATTCTCCCCATCAGGATTCCAAATAGAGATCTTACTGTGTGATAGGATTTATTTGTGTTTACTGAAATTTCCTTCATGCAAAGTGACTTGTGGACACAGCTATTCATCAAACCTCTGTGCCTAAGATTTACTGTATTTATTATTTCTGTCTCTTGGCAAATGCAGTCACACTTCCTTCCTGTTGTTTTTATCTCAAGTCCTGTTTTGTCAAACCCCCAGTATTGTGGCATCTTTCCCCTTCTCCTTGGGAAGGTTGTAAATTGCATTTGTTATGTATTCCCTGCTGTCCATGATCCGGAGGAGAAATTGGATTTCATGTTGGATCGTTAGTATTGCCTGTGGTTTGCTGTATTTTCAGTTGGTCAGGGCCCCTCCATCCAGCTTGCTGCAATTGGATATTCAACTCATTCTTTCTCCGATGGATGACCGTGCAAAGGAGAAAGACATTTTGGCCTGTTTGCTGACTATTTACATTCTCCACTTTCCTGTGTCCCCAACAGGTACTTCTTCATCGCCTCAATCAATATGCTGTGTCTAAAATTGATAAGAATATCACAGAGGAGACTGTCAAGGTGAGTTTCTGACACACGATTGGTTTTAGGCTCACATTCAAACCTCAAAAATGTATATTTATTAAAGGAATAGTTCACTAAACAATGAAAATTGTCATTGACCCACCCTCATGTCATTCAAAACCTGCATGACTTTTTTTATTCCATGAAATACAAAAGGAGATATTTAGCAGAATGCCCAGGCTGCTCTTTTCCATACCACGATAAGCGAATGAGTTTAAAAAATGACAAACAGCTTGTGTTCTTGTTCACTAAAACTATTAAAAAAAGGTTTTCGGGAATGGAAAACTAAACAGCCATATCACCCTGTAGCCCAATACTGGTTTCCCACTGAAGTTAAGCAGGGCTGAGCCTGGTTAGTACCTGGATGGGAGACCAACTGGGAAAACTAGGTAGCTGCTGGTAGAGGTGTACGAGAGGCCAGCAGAGGGTGCTCACCCTGTGGTCTTTGTGGGTCCTAACACCCCAGTATAGTGATGGGGACACTATACTGTCAATAAGCACCATCCTACGGATGAGACGTTAAACCGAGGTCCTGACTCTCTGTGGTAATTAAAAATCCAAAATTTTCCCATTGGCCTCTGTCCATCATGGCCTCCTAATCATGCCCATATATATATATATATATATTTACGATTGGCTTCATCACTCGGTCTCCTCTCCACCAATCAGCTGGTGTGTGGTGGGGTGGGCATTCTGGCGCAAAATGGCTACCGTCGCATCATCCAGGTGGATGCTGCACATCGGTGGTGGTTGAGGAGATTCCCCCTTCTATACGTAAAGCGGTTTGAGTGCCTTGAAAAGCGCTATTTAAATGTAACAAATTATTATTATTATTAAACTAACATAAAATATAAATATTAGATAAGATTACAGGGCTCGACAATAAGAACTGCCTGATGTCCCGGAGGCCAGCGTGAAAGATACTCAGGTCAGTTGACGTAATTGTCAGATGGTCAGTTGATAAACTTTTATATTTTATATACTTAAATGCATATTGCCCAAATGCTCTGTTTTGCTAAAGCCACCGGGTGGTGGTGGCACGGGTGCGATGGCCCTTTCATCGCTGCTTGCAGCTTTAATTTAAGTTGTTATTCACCTTATTTTTCTTGTAAGAGTGGGCGTGGACATTTTTAAATTGAATGTGTCTGGCTTCCGTTGTCATCCTCTTCCAGTTATTTTTAGCTGTACAAAAAGGCATGCTGCTTGATATTGCAAACTGGCATTTCTTACTCAATTATTGTAATGTATTGTCGTAATTATAAACACTGGTTTGTATTGCAAATGGTTTTACCATTTACAGCACTCTGTTATTCTTCTCGTTATTTCCCTATAGTGGCTAATGAATCAGAAGTCTCGCACATTCACAGAGAATAGCTTACTTTCACATTGAAAAATAAGGTGGATACATTGCCGTAGTTCTGAGGTTTGACATCAGTGACATTAAACGTCATTGCTCTCTCATCTCTCATGATGAATCATGATGTGCCAGACATGGGGGTGAGTAAACTGACAAAATTTGCATATTCATGATTTGCTAAATTGGAACTATTTCTTTAAACAATACATTTCAGCCTGGTTGGTGGTGCGTGACAGTAAACTCAATACATTCTAATTGGGAATTCTGTAGAGGGACAGTGCTTGAATACTTAGTCATGTAAACAAGCTCAGAATGTTTTTAGAGTATTCCTGTTTGAGGATGTGTGTGCGGGATGTTTACTGACCAGAGTTATTGAATATGGACTATACATCAGCACACAGCTGGCTTGTCTTCATATACATTGGTATTTGGATACTTAAGAAACGTTTAAAATATCTTAATGTGATTAGGTATAATTAGATATAACATATTAAACCAAATATCTTAGTAATTGTCTTAATGTTCTACTTTATACCTGTTTTCTTGTTCTGCAATTCTTAGTTTGATATTTTGCTATCTAATCCGTAAAATATATATACATATATTTCAAAGAGAGTGCTATGCACTGTTACAGCCACTTCCAGACCTTCCCTTTTTTTGAAGTGCATTGTTGACAATGACTCCAGACAATGTCCTTCTGACTCCCTCAGTCATGAAGTCAATATTTCCATGCATGCTTTTCGCCCAACAGGTGCTGTTTTCTAACCTGGAAGAGATCCTGTCTGTGCACAGGGACTTCCTGTCCATGGTCGAAGAGCTTCTGCAGCCTGACCCCAACCCGTATCATGAAGTGGGCCGCTGCTTCCTGCACTTTGTGAGTCTCTGTCTGCCACTCTCTCTTTTTCTCACCGTATTACACATCCCTGCTGAAAAAAAACCAACACTTGGTTTAAGCTTGTCTTAGCTGGTTTAAGCTGGTCTCCCAGCCTGACCAAAAGAAAAGTGTCCAAAAAGCCCTCTAAAACCAGCCAAAAGACCAGCCTGAGACAATCAAACCAGCTTACACCGAGACCTAACTACACACGGCGCGATGCCGCAACATGCGATAAAAGGCATCTTTTCCGTGTTAATTTGAGTGTTTGTCCTAACCAGCCGCGATGGCGACACCCGATGATACTAATTTAGAAACGGTTTCTATTTCTGCGACATTGCGGCTTGAACAAAGACACAAAACATGGCAATGATAATCTCAGGTAGTGTTTATGTGCTTTTTTAATGCTAAAAGCATGTAATGTGACTTCATTTAGTGCTCCCAGCTTTGTAACATTGTCGTACTAAAAGGAACAATGGATAATTCACCTCATATCTTGAAATTAAACAAATTAATCTATGAACAAACAAGTATATTCTATGACAAAGATTGTTTTAGTAACTCAGTATGTATTTTTAGTAATGTTTATATGGTGTAATGTAATATCTGTGAATTTGACTACTTAGCCATTTCCTTGCGAGTGCCGTCCAGATTCATCTCTGGTGCCCTGCCCTTGCCGCGAGAGCCTGCCAACACGCTGTTCTGATTGGCTGTGGCTTTTTATTGATTTGTCGCTTATCGTAGTCGTTTCGCGTCTTGTTGCTTGTCGCTGGAATCCTATCGCATCGGGTTTAGTTAGGTAGTTAGGACACTATAGAATACTGTCTATATATATATATATATATATATATATATATATATATATATATATATATATATATATATATATATATATGTGGGTCAGTTTGGGGTCATAAAATGAAAAAAAAAAAAAATACTTGTTCTCAGCAAGGATGCATTTAGTTTATTAAAAGTGACAGTAAAACTTTGTATCACACCAGTGTGATTAGAACATTCAGTGCATTACAGACAATATAAATTGACAACGTGTTTATTCATATCAGATACATATTGTGTAGATGTTAGGTAACTATAAAATTTACTTTATTCTTCTCCAACCGGTCACTTTCTTTCATGTATTTCCGGAGAAGTGAATGGATTGACGTGTTGTAAATCCAACAGATATGATTCTCTAAATTACGGTGCAAACTTTGTCCATTATATTAGCTAACATGATCATATAAAATATTCTTAATTTTATATATACAGTCAGAGGTCAGTTTTAGTATAGATATAGATAAACAGAATTTGAAAACTTTTTTTAAGAACAACAAAATAATAAAAAAACACTTCACTTTTGCCTTCCTGTGTCATTTAAATAAATGGTATATTTGAGCCAAAAAGCTAGTTGTGAGGAAAGAGCAGCAGGGGTCCTTTGGATGAGATGCTGTTTTGTGGTTTTGGGTTGGAGGAACTATTTTACTGCTCTATTATTCCATCCGGCAGCCTTCCGCTTGCGTCTGGGCAAAACCTCAGAGATGCTGGATTTCTGAAGGACATGAGACGTGAAATCCCAGAATAAGCAGTTAGTCATATAGGCAGGTTTAAAAGAACTTACCAGAGCTGGCCTCCTGTATGTGGCTGGCTATGACTTTGTGTGTTTTTGTGTCCATGTATCTCCTCAGAGAGGAAGGTTTCAGATTTACGACGAGTACTGTGGGAACCACGAGAAAGCCCAGAGGCTTCTGCTGGAGCTTAATAAGATCAGGACAGTACGCACACTTCTACTGGTAAGACACTTGTTGCTGCTCTGTATATCATTTTGGTGTGGATTTTAAAGTCCCTGTAAAGGCAATTCTGAGATTTGTTTCTAAACACATTAGAAATGTTAGAAATGTATTGTTGAAACACGTTACAAAGACTGTGAACTATGTAGTACTGAATTCAGAAGTTAGACCGTTAAGAAGTTTTTCACCACTGCTGTGTTCCGGATTTTTTGGGCGGGTTAAACGGTGGCTCGATGACGCACTGGAGCAGCTTGCCATGTGGCCCCTCCCCATAACTAGAGCACATTCGCAATTTCGCATCAGTTCACCCACTAGATTGCAAGTTACTGTCAGTACTGTTAGTTACTACAGCCTACAACTTACAAAACAGCCTACAAACCCCCCCCAAAAAAGACGATCTCAAGAAGAGGTGGATTCATTCTGTGAACAGCTACCTTGATGGAGTGCTGACGATCACCACCAACACCTGCCTCTGCAGTGTCTTTACACCGGATAGTTTTAAAAACTTTCATCGGCAACAACTGGGATTCACTGATAATCCGCTGCAGAATGGGGTCGAACCGACTATCTCCCACCCTGACCTTCATCCTCCCGTCCCGCCGACATCTGGTGCTGTCGTGACTCATGAGCTGAGTGTTGTTGTTGTCTTTTGTGTTTACGGCCGCTTTCCCGCGAGTGGGTGTGGTTTCGGCGCCGATCAACGGACACGCCCCCAGTGTTTGAGAGCAGAGAATGCTGCTTATTTTTTCAAGATTTCGATAAGATATTTTATGTACGTAGCGGATTTTTTATGATTCAAATTTGGCTAGTTGGTTAATAACACATTTATCTGTGGTGTGAGAAACTCAGAACACATGTTTAATTTTGACTTTACAGGGACTTTAAATATTCATAGCTACTAGTTGCCATACTGATCTGTGTTTTAGACGCTCTGCAAATTATTGCTATTAGAAATTACGCATACTGTGACTTCACACTGACCAGGAGGAGGAACTTATTGAAATAAAGCAGTATACTGTAGATTCACAATAATATAAAAACAATTGCTTTCCTGGTGCTTAGGTTCCCTGCATGCACTGCAGCGTGAGGAAATGATGTGGCTGCATATATATATGCTCATTATCCTAGCCACTGCCAAACCTTTCTTTATTTTCATTAATACACATGATAAAGATTCATGTTTTTTGTTGGACACATTTCCTATTCCTGTCCCTGGACGGTGAGCTCATTAATGGGCATTGTAATGGGCAGGACCGGGCCAAGGTCAGGTCTAACACTGAGGGGCCAGTGGCATGTGTGTGTAATACTATATCTTATGACCTCCTGCGATACTTGGGAGATCCTTGGAGAGTCCGACACAAATTCATTTCCTCTGGCCGAGCTGACAGGAGTGCCCTTCAGCTCTCTGTCTTTGTAATGTACTGCAAGAATGTACTGACCCCTCAATAACACTAAAATATACACATTAAAGACAAGCTGCTTGTTATCGGTTACATCTGGATTCATTTAAGAAATGTAAAAATGTGTGTACTGTATATTTGAACATTTATTCCAGTTCAATTGCTATATCGGATTTTGTAGTAAGTGCATCACTGTAAACATGGTTGATTTTATTAAGGTAATTTTTCATTTATTGTATTTAAAATTCTTTATTCTCAGGTTGTTTGCTATGTTTAAAAAAAATTATTTTAGGCGTTTAGTTAAAAAACTGAAATATAAACACTGTTCTCAGCAGTAAAGGATATTGTTGGTAATCTATATGGTGGGATTGCGAGTGCTCTTAGATTTACTGCTTCCTAAGTCTTTGAACTCGTGCTGTGATGGCTATATGGTCGTAATTGAATTTGATTTAATGGCAGTTTTATAGCCGTGACCTTGAGGGGAAACGTGCCATTCGATCATCCCTCTAAGACTCAAGGTCAAAAATACAGTGATAGTAAAGATTGCACAGAGGAGTTTTCTTTTCTTTTCTGACTTCTTTTGCTTTTTTGTCTCTTAAGAACTGCATGTTGCTGGGCGGCAGGAAGAACACAGAGGTTCCTTTGGAGGGCTACCTGGTTGCACCCATCCAGAGGATCTGTAAATACCCATTGCTCCTGAGAGTGAGTACATATTATGTAACTATAGACATGGCAAACAATAGCATGACCTCATCATTTTGCATTTTGAAATAATCAGTACTAAAATGATCAGTTGTCATATGATATATGATTATATATAATGATGTATATGTTTTAAAGTAATTTTTTTTTTTATAATACCCTCTCAGGTACAGTGGAGGTACAATTTTGTTCCTTGAGGAACAAAACATATAACTGTACCTTTAAAGGTACAAAATTGGTCCTTAGGGTACAATTTTCCTCTACTTAGAGCAGGGGTAGGTAAGTTCGGTCCCAGTGAGTCACTGTCTTGCAGAGTTTGGCTCCAACCCTGAAAGACCACTATAGAAGCTCTGAGAATTAACAGAGGTTTAGATGTTGATGTTTTATTGAAAATGTTTGGTCACCATTATGGTGATCAGTGTTTTCTTTAGTTGGGCAGTTTGACTCTTGGCTCTTTATGTGAGTTTGTGGTTTTTGTTACAGTGTTAACAAAACACAATCTGTTCAATTCAAAAGAAGCCATGAACATTCTGAAATTAGATTTTTAAAAATATTCTAGGGGGATCAAAGTTTAGACACACATATATCAAGAATCAGCGTATTAATTTCAACTATGGTGACATACTTAATGCTGCAATGCATGCTGGGAGCCATGAGCTAAACTCTGCAGGACTTCAGCTCTCCAGGACCGAACTTGCCTACCCCTGATTTAGAGGTACACAAATGTACCCTTAAGGGTACCGCCCCATTGACAGCCACTTGTACCTTAAAAGGTACAATTTTGTACTCTTTTTTTGACTGTATTATTTTATTTGAATATAACATTTTATCATTAAATATATTAATTAAATAATTACTCATTCAAGAAAGAAATGCTAAAAGTTCTGATCATTTGTCACACTAATTAAATTAAAGGTCAACTCAAGCACATTGCATAGTGGGATACTATTATTACTACTATTACTACTATAAAAGTCTGCACCAATCATTCGGGTATTCTTTGTATGCAGAAAAATGACCTATTGTGTCCAGTTCACATACGGCTTACTGCTGAAATAGTAGAATGCTATTCCAAATATGCCAACATGTTCAACTGTTATACAGTCACCTTTTTTCACCTTGAATTTTATACCCAATTGCTTGAAAGTTTTATGTAACCAAGTTTAATTTAGTACACATTTTATTTTATATTTCTTATTAAAGTGCCCTTACTATGCTATTTTTAAAGGCTCCTAATTGTGTATTGGACAATATATTTACAGTACATACATCCAAGGTAAAAAACGGTTCAATAAATGATTCAGTCCCTCCTTTCGAGAGCCTACTCTGCTCTGATTGGTCAGATGGCCGAAAATGTTGTGATTGGTCTACTGCTTACAGCCTGTGTTGGAAACAAAATGCCCAATACCTAATCTGAATCTGCTCTGGAAGCTTCCTCAGCACTTCTATAAGCAGTGATACGATGGTGTCGGTTTTACCGTTTCAATTCGAGCCTGATTCCTCATCTTTTTGAAGTGCATGCAAAGTGTATTTGCTCACATAGTGTCTTTCCAACATGTTAACTACACAAACCAAGCTCATCCAGTCCTCAGCTACAACTAGTGTCTGAGAGCGGGTCAAAGTAGATGTTGGCAGGCACCCAATGAAGACCTTAGACAGCATTATGCAAATTTGTTTCAAATCTACATGGGTTTTTCAAGGAAGCAAGACTGGAATTACTGATGACTTTCATGCAGTTTGGAGAGAAAATAACTCAATTTATTGTGCACTCTGATCTTTGAAACTTTGCAGACCTTTTACATTCACAAACAGCTATATTACACACTACATACATTAAAGATAATATTTTAAAAAAGCAAGTTAGAGTGTTACTAATTGTATTGTACATTTACATTTGGCAGGCCGATTGCTAATGTTTCATGGCTGTTCTTGAACCCAAAACACTGAAATTTAAATGGTTTACTGTAAACACCCACAAGCGTGAGTTCACATAATAAGACCATAATTTCTAGCATCATTTCTTCACCGAGCTTCTCACAGTCAGAGTCGCTGCGGCCCCTCTCGCTAAATACCAGCGATAGGCATCTGTGGTTGCTCAGATATGTTAGACGTGTAAATGCGAGCGACAGAATTCAACTGATGAGGCAGAACGCTTGTGTTTAGACTTGGTTTAAAGATTAGCATTTCCCCAGCAGATTCTGTCTTTCAGTAGCAACATACTACAAACTTAATTTTAGCCATAATTCTTCAGAAAACACAGCCACTAGCTTTGATAATTCCATCAGTGTCAAGCTTTGTTTGAGAAATAAGTCATAATGTTTCGGTTGTGTTTTATTGTAATTATACCACTTTCCTTTTATGTAATGCTTAATGTTTGTGTTTTCTGTGGATGTTTAGGAGCTGCTGAAAAGAACCCCAAAGAAACACAATGACTACTTGATGGTGCAGGAGTCGCTGCAGGTGATGAAAGCCGTTTGCTCCAGTATCAACGAGGCCAAAAGGCAGATGGAGAAACTGGAGGTGTTGGAAGAGTGGCAGTCTCATATTGAGGGCTGGGAGGTACACACACACGCGGGCGCCTGCACGCACGCACACACAGAAATTTTGTGTTTTATGTTTTATGGGGACTTTTCCGTAGACATAATGATTTTATACTTTACAAACTGTAAATTCTATCCCCTAACCCTAAAGCTTCCCATCCCCAAAAACTTTCTGCATTTTTACATTTTCAAAAAACATAATTTAGTTGGATTTATTAAACATAATTTAGTCGGATTTATAAGCTGTTTTCCTCAGGGATCAAAAAATCTCCCCAGAAGGACAAAGATTTCGGATATTGCCTTCTTTGTGGGGACATTTTGTCCTCATAACATAGAGTTTACTTAGACAACACAAACACACACACACACACACACACATGTTTGTTTTTGTGAAATGTGGGGACATTCCATAGGCGTAATGCATTTTATACCATACAAACCGTATTTTCTATCCCCCTACACTGCCCCTGCCCCTAAACCTACCCATCACAGGAGATTGTGCAGTTTACTTTCTGTGAAAAAAACTCATCCTGTGTGATTTATAAGCATTTTGAAAAGTGAGGACATGGGGAACGTCCTCATATTTCACCCTCTTTTGTAATACCTATGTCATACCCATGTCATTATACACATTTGTGTCCTGATATTTCACGAAAACATGCCCACACACACACACACACACACACACACACACACACACACAAACGTGTGCGCATACACGCATGTTGGGTTTCCATATTTTATGGGGACAATCCATAGACAAAATGGTTTTTATACTGTACAAACTGGATATTTTGTCCCCTTACACTACCCCTACCCCTAAACCTACCCATCACAGAAAACGTTTTGCTTTACATTTTGTTTTCTTTTTTTTATTAGCTTGTTTCCTCATATGGACCAAAAATGTCCCCACAAAGTCAAAATATAGTGGTGTTACTATACTTATGATGACATTTGGTCTAGATCTCCCTTTGAACTCTATTGGTGCTTACTAAGACAAACTTAGGGTTTTGAACAAACCCTTAATCCTAAAGTATTAGGGTCTGGCATGCAACATCCTTCAAAGTTTCAGTTATGGACAAGAAATATACCTTTATATGTGTGGCTTGTTGAGGAGACAAGGAGTTCTTTTACTTTTCAGACTTCTGATTTCCCTTGATGGACACTAACATGTACAAACATCCCATTGACTTGCTCTGTAAACTTTTGAACAGGGTTGTAAACATTTGTAGGTTGATGCCAGAAGATACACTAAGAGGTGCCATCACTAACCCCCAAAACTCAATTTCTTGTCAAGGTCTTTGATGTAAACATTTGAAACCCTAAAATCTTAAGTCCTAATTGAACTTCATGCTTTTGTTCGCCTTTTCTTTCTGCCTCTGTACAACCTCTCCCTCCACCCACCAGCTCAGATGAGTGCTCTTTAGACTATGCCAGCACTGTCTGCTCTTTGCATCAATGCCTTTAATTAGACCAACTTTGTACGGTAGCAGCCGCTTGACCATAGCACAAGATTAACTCTGCCATTATTCATATTCAGATGGCTGATTAGAGCAGAAATACTTTCACAAGTGCTCTATAAACTAACCACAAACTACATCTAACATGCAGACTTGTTCTACCCCCATCACATCATTTTGCATGCAACACGTGAGCCATCAAATAACCAGCAGGTATCGTCGACTGCAGTTCGACACTCATTTATCCTCCAGACTTCCCCCTTAATAACGTGTGACTGGGCATGCGGCTGCCGGCCAAGGGTAACAATGGCAGTGATTGTGTGGGCAGTGTGGGTTCTGTGCTTGGGGTTTATGTAACAGACCCGTCCAGTGAGGTTTAATGTGAACGGGGTGCTTGGTGTTTTCGGAGGAAGATAGAAAGAGGTGAAATAAAAGACACAGTCATGGTGAACTCACACTCATTAGGATGTACAAGTTGATGAGGACATGAATTAGCTCAGACAATAGAGTTACTACAGGGATAAAAGGGATAGAAACTTCTGTCATCATTAATACACCTGAGAAAATGAGAAGTTTTAAATATACACAAGCATTTTTTAAAATAGTACTTTTATTCAGAAAGGATGCAAGAATTTGTTAAAAAAGTGACAGACTTTTACATTGCTACAAAAGGTTTCTGTTTCAAATAAAAGTAGTTATTTTGTCTTTTTTTATCAAAGAATCCTGAAAGGTTTCTACAAAAAATACTATTGGGTAAACCAGCAACGTGCTTTATCGCACAGACCAAAACATTTCAGAGAAATTAGAACTCAGAAATGTGAACTCAGCATGTTTCCTAAATATCTGCAAACATGGCATGTTTATGCTTTAGTACAGTCAAAAACATACATACAGCAACTTTAAAGGGGTCATGAACTGCATTTCTTTTTTATTGTTTAATTATGTTTCCTGGGATGCATACTTATAATTTTAGAATGCTTTTTACATCAAAAATTTTAATCATAATTTTTGATTTTGTAATCATAATTTATGAATAAAAGGCATTTTTCCTACCCTGATTTTAGCCTTCTGCTCTGAACGCTCCGTTTTAAGGGGCGTGTCCGCTGGGAGACTTCAGTATAAACACCCACTGCTGTGATTGGCTAACGTCTAAGCATTTGAAATAGTATTAGCTCATTTTTACAATTACAGCTCCCATGGTTAACCAATGGTGAAATGTGTTGCATTACATTTGGATCTATTGCATTATATTTAAGGGACACTCCACCGTTTTTAGAAATAGGGCTTATTCAACTTCTTTCCTACATTTAGATATGTGCACATTTAGATATTGTCTCAGTGCATGCATTGTTTTAGTTTGGCAGGGTCGCCGCTAGCTTAGCTTAGCATAATGAATGGAATCCTATGTTGCCAGCTAGCATGTCCTGAGTAAAAGTGATCCAAACCCCAAAAAACACTTAATTACTTCTTGTGGCCAGCGTATTGACAACGAGTACAAATAGCGATACAGATTAAGACTATAGGCAATTTCCTAGGCAGATATTAATTTGGGACTATATAATGGGAAAACACAGGCAAAGCACTGCTACTTGGGCGCAGAGATATCACGCAACACATGAAATCATCAAACTGTCAACATACATTTCATGTGTTGCGTTATATGTCTGCGCCCAAGTAGCAGTGCTTCGCCTGTGCTTCACTCTAAAATAGTCCCAAGTTAATATCTGCCTAGGAAATTAGAAAATTAAGTTATTAGGTGTTTTTTTTTTTTTTTGGAAAACTTTTACTCTGGCATGCTAGCTGGCAACATAGGATTCCATTCATTATGCTAAGCTAAGCTAGCGGCAACCCTGCCATACTAAAACAATGCATGCACAGAGACAAAAATGCATTTGCCCACATATCCAAATATAGGAAAGATGTTGAAAAATCCTATTTTAAAACAGTGGAGTGTTCCTTTAAGATCGTGGCATGAAAGGTTGCAGTGATGATCATTGTAGCCGATCACACCACATGCTGAGCACACGTGAAAGCAGCGATCTCGTCATTGCAACTCAGTTTCTTTACACCAACGAATGCTTTCATCTTCGCTAACATTGCAAACGTGATATAGTTAAGAGATTCGATTGAATAAAACGGGAGTCACTGATAAACGCGTCACTGATAAACTTGCTTTTTATTGACAGCTCCAGTGCGTGCTGCTCAAACGATTGCAAAGGGAGCTTTCTTTGATCGCTTTCTTTATAGAATTTAATCACTGTTAAATAACAGATTATTTTCATCATACTAAGAGAAACAATGAGCCCAAAAGGGCCCATGTCACACCTCTCTTCATCTCTCTGCACTGGCTGCCACTTGATGCCCGCATCAAGTTCAAGGCCTTGACACTCGCTTATGGATCCACCACAGGCTCGGCACCAGCATATTTCGACTCACTCCTACGAGTCTACACCCCTACCAGAAGCCTTCGCTCAGGTAAGGAGCGTAGGCTTATGGTACCATCACAGAGAGGCATGAAATCCCTCTCCAGAACTTTTTCATTCACCGTTCCTGGCTGGTGGAACAATCTTCCTACCTCCATCCGGATGGCAGAATCACTGTCATCATACAAAAGACAGCTAAAAACTCATCTCTTTCGTGAGCACTTAACCTTATCATAAGAGAAAAAAAAACTCTTCTCTTTTATTCCTTCCTTATTCTAGCTTAAGCTTATTCTATGTAATATCCAAAACTTGGTATTTAAGGCACTTTTTGCGTTTTGCGCCTATTCATGACCGATCGCTTCCTGTACTCCTATGTTGTAAGTCGCTTTGGATAAAAGCGTCTGCTAAATGCCTAAATGTAAAATGTAAATGTAAACAACACAATTTTATGTTTAATCACTAGTCTGATTTACTGACACACAGACAAAGAACATTTGACTACATGAATCATCACATTTCAGATCAGGCTTTAGAATGAACACAGTTACTTACATGTTGCATTACTGTTGAACACAGTAACTGCACAATATTTTGTAATCCTCAACGGCAGTTTATTGCTTTGTAGCTCGATGGTTTAACTCTAGGCCTATGTTACATGTGCGAATTGGTGGGCGGGGCTAAACAGGCAGTGATGAAGTAGGCGTTGATATTCTTCTGCTGAGGCGGTGCTTGCCTCCCTTTTAACGTCATAGTTCCCCACTTTGAAAAACCTGTCGTTTGCTGGGCCTGGTGTCTATAAAAGCTTTTCTTTGACTAACAAGGCAGTTTTCATCTCTGAAACTGAAAGTACCATGACCTTTTATATATCAAAAGCTCAAGGGAAAGTGGGGGTCTCCGTCCGCTAGAGGCCGCCTATTCATGACAAAGGCGTAGTTTGATGACGCCAAGTTTGAGCGCAGAATCTTGGAACATGTGGTCATCACCTCACAGCTGATGGGGAAGAATCAGGATAGGACTCGGGCAGAAATCATGTTCATGGATGCGGTTATTAACGTTACTGTAGTATGAAGCAGAGCAGGGGCGAGTGTTGAGGGAGCTGAGCAAGGCAGCTGGAGCGACTGTTAACCAACACACGGCTCGCGAGCAGCGGGACTTTTATTATGACGGGACACAGTCGCCGACGCCATTTCCGCTTTTCCTGTCATAAGTATGAGTTAACACAGCTCTGTTCATCATATTAGATACATTTGAGTGCGTTTAAAATTATTTTATGACGTTTCTCTGTGCGTTCGCTCGGCGGCTGCTGTGACACTTGTTGCACACTGCAGTGAGAGTAAAGCATTTCTGCCAAATAAAACCTAGAAACCGAGGGTAACACAGATATGACGCAATTGACAGGCGACGCCCTCACACGTCCCGGTTCCTTGGTTAAAATAGCAATTTTCTCACAATTTACAAATAGTTGGAAACTATAAAAATATATAACACTGGCCTGGTGGTTTTGGGGTATTTTACTGCAAAAATCCTACATAGTGCACCTTTAATTCATCACCCCTTTAGAGTTAAAAAACAAAATATTTATTTTAAATTGTAATCATATTTCACAATATTACTGTACTGCATTTTTGATCAAATATATGTATCCTTTGTGAGCGTAAGAGATTTCCTCCAAAAACAGTAACATATCTTACCAACCAAAACTTTTATTTTGAAGTTAATTAGTCGTTTTGCATATGCACATATTCAAATGTATTGTGTAGAGATCAGTTACAAAAAAATTTTCATAGATGTCAAATTTGGTGTGAAAAATGCAAATGTGACATATTTGAACGAGATTTGAGAATTGCTGCGTTTTATAATAGACTTAAATACAGTATAGTTGTTTTACTCACAAAAACCTAGTGTATGAACATTTGGAATATAGTGCATAAGTTGGATGGACTAAAGTACTTTTAGGGTGTTTTCGTTTTAATTTTTGGAGCTTGACAGGCCCTGAGCACCGTTCACTTTCATTGTATGCCTAATTTATATTTTTATGTTCCACAAGAAGAAAGTCATGTAGGTAGAGTAAAGGATGGCATTGCATTTTTGGGTGAACTATCCCTTAATTATCTATTTACTTTTAAAACTTCAACAGAGTCTAAAAGTCTGGATTTTGTGAGTGTGGGTGTTGTTGCTAATACCGTTTTGGTGTTGATGTGATGCTGCGGTAGATGTGAGTCATTTTGTCACGGTGGCACTAGACTGAATTAACGGTTGTGGTTAGTGTGTTAACCACGATCTCTGCTGAGTGTTGAGTTGAACTGTCTCACGTACAACTTCCTGTATCACTGGGATTCAGTATAAATACTTCACAACATGCTTTAGATCTATTTTTGAGCATATTTTGCAGATGGTGATACAGAAGACGGCGTTTATGCTTACATCCTTTGAATCTGTTTACCCATCTGCTCCATGAGTCACTGAGCCATCACGTATTCAAGAATGCATGTAATGTATTTGTAAGCAATCTTAATAAGTTTGAGTCTCACAGTTTAGAGATTAAGCCGCAACGGCCGCAACTATTTTTAAATGCGCAAGTGGACTTTTGCATTTGATCCCAGCAGACTTGCATACGTCCTTGTGTTTTAAGAAGAAATTTTGCAAAACAAAGGCCATGTTGTTTTAGCATTCAGGGTGCGTGTTGAAATGATCCTAGCCAGGTTTCTCTGTCCACATCAACCATTGTAAAAACATACCACAGAATGAAAAACAGGCGGTCAGATTTTTACGAGGGAAATATAGTGGAATGTTTTAAAAAGACAGACATGGGTTTTGAAACTGATGTTGACTGAATTTTGTTTTAAGATCTACATTTTCTCTGCAAGATTGTTTCTGTCTGCAACACATATCTGAGCAGTTACACCCTTCTGGTAGGCGAGAAATTACATATATTTGGTCTGTGTGGCCAGAGCTGTCACCATAAGTCTCACAGAGGACGACAATGAATATTACGGGGAGATATCTGTGCACCGTTTAGTGGTACATACTGTTCTGAGTGCAGTGACTCTTCCAAAACCGCTTTTATGAAGTACACGATGACCTTTTGGAAGCAGTTCCCAAATCTGTTTTAGCTTTCTGTGCTTCATTACTGGCCTTTTGCCTTCCTGTTACATCATATCCAGAAAACAAAGCCTTTGACGGGACGCACACGCACAAAGGAAGCAAAGAATCAAAAATTTGCTTCGTAATCGTGAACTACATCACTGCATTAATATGTGTTCTGGAATTGGAGGGAGAGGAAGAGGTTGTCTGTTCTCACAGGCTACGGGTGGAGATGGGATGAGAGGATACTTTTTCCACAGTAGTGTCCAGAAGCGGCCGATCGCTCTTATTGTTGACCTCCTGTGCATGCAGCTGTGCGTCCTTCACAGCAGGTTTTGTGAAGCTGTGATGATGTTCATCATGAGGCTATACTGACCAGGGGCACTCTGGGAAACAAAGTGTGAGACAGAGACAGTATAAGGGGGAGGAGATGGACCACTTGTATGGGAGAGGATCGCTGACAGCTCTAGGAAATTAAAGAATATTTGTAGACATTACTAGTGATAGTTATTGGAGCGTAATCATTTTCAGCTATTGCGTTATAGCAAAAAAATGAAAAAAAAGAATACATATTTATTTATATTTCATTTTTACTATATTTTCTTTTTTCTTCTTTACTTTTATGCTCTACTGTCTTTACTCAGAGCTCCAACATTACAGAAAGTTTAAGATAGATTAATCTTACAAGACATAATAATAATTTTTAATAGTGTTTTTTATTTTAAAAAACTTTTTGAAACTAAATCAACGTTATGTGAAAAAGAGCAACATTTATCCTTTTTGTTTGGTTCAATTTAAAGTACTAAAATAACTAAAACTAATAAACAAAAATGTATTAAAAACTATACAGACATATTTAATTTTTTTTAATAAAAAACTAATAAAATGGCAAAAACAAACAACACAATGACTAAAACTTGTGAAATAAAAGTGAAATAAAATTAAATCGAATTAAAAGTATGAATAAAAACTATAATAGAATATTAATAATACTAAAATAATATTGACTCAAACATTAGACAACGGGACTGAGATTTAATGTAATTTAATTTAATTTATTTTTTTATTAATTGTATTTTATTATATTAAATAAAATGGTATCAAAATTTATTTCTGGCATTAAAATTCTAATCAAAATCAAATGCAGTTTTTTACATTTTTAACTTTGTTTTCTTCACTCAGGGCTCCAACATCACCGACAGCTGTACAGAGATGCTCATGCAGGGAGTTCTGCTGAAGATCTCTGCGGGGAACATCCAGGAACGCATATTCTTCCTCTTTGACAACTTGCTGGTGTACTGTAAGAAGAAGAACAGGTGAGCTTTCACTATCACCTGTCAAACCTTTCAGCTAGCAGGGCCGTACGCAGGACTTTATAAATACCAAGGTTCCAAAGTGATCTTGCTCCCCAAATTTTTGTGATCAACACGTGCATTTTAAGGTGTTTGAAGGCCCAAAAATTGAAGTGGGCAGTTGTTACGACCCATCTTGCACTTTGTATTGCCGTGCCGTGTTTTCTTTCTCTCCTTTCCGCTTCTCTATCCTTGCTCTGATAGGTTTACCAGTGATTGGCTGGAGGATCACTATTGGCCATCCAGTTGAGGCGTGGATGATAAAAGGACACCGTCCGCATGCGCCCAGGGGAGCTCATTGTTGGTTCGACCGTGAACGGGTTGAGAGCTCCTGGATCCCTCCTCCGGCCGATGATCAATGTTTAACTGTTCTGTTTGATGTTTGGGCATGTAAATGAAACCATCACCAGAGCGTAGGGGTGTCCTGCTATTTATTTTTGCAACTTGTTTGGGTTCTGTTTATGTTAGGTAGTTAGGTTAGTTAAATGTATTTTCTTTTTGCTTCTATTAGGTTATTTAGTGTATTTGTGTCTTCTTAGGTTTGTTCTGTTTGTTATTTTGGCCTTTGGACACCCTGACGAGATGCTCGCCCGTTTATGTACTTAATAAATTTATATTTACTAATAGTTGGTTGTATATGTTTGATTATCGACCGGAGTGATTCGGTGCTGGGATTCCAAACCACAACCCATTTTCTTATTATGCCCGCTTAGCGTGATTGTTTCCTTCCCCTAGACCGCGGGGCGTAATAGCAGTAGCACAAATTATTTGTCAAGCAGATAGCATAAAAATGGAAATGCTGAATGTTTATGCTTATTGTTGATAATACACAATCATATATTTCAAGCAGGAATGACCTGAAGTGAGAAATGTTTCAAGGATTGTTTTGCATAGATGTTACATTACAATCAAACACCAATGCAATCCTTCTGTGTCCAGAGGCATACATGAGCAGTTTGAATGAGCATCAACGATCGGTTTCAGCAACTTCTTTCTTTCCTGAATTAATCAGTTCATTTAATGTTTCAATTGCTCACTCATAAAGACAGTCAGTTGTCGCCACCTACTGGCTTAATGATGCAAGTTGTGCAAACGCAGACAAGCGGAGTCCCAGTGCTGATACTAGTGAAATATAAGACACATTCAAGGACCAGATATACAAATAATAATCTATAGTTTCCACTCTAATTAACATAGAACATATCTGTGTTGAATAGGAATACATTGTATTAGTGTTAATCTCATCCTGGGTTCAGTATGCAATACCTGCTCTTTCTCTATCATCTCCATTCCCTTCTCTCTTTCTTCTTCTCTCAGTCTCTCCCTTCTTCCCAAAGCTTAGCTTTGATTTATACAGTCTTTGCAAACTGATTATTTCTGTCAGCCATTCTGTCTGTCATTAAACAGCTGTTTAGTTTAGCTACTTACATCTTACCTTGCACTTTATGACCGTTAACTGAAGCGTGTCGTGAAGCTTCTGTGACCATAAAGCCCACCTACTTTGATTTGATTGGTCATCTCAAACATTTTGACATTGACGAGCGCCGTTAGTCCGCCGAAGCAGCTCAGATGAGCAGGTCGTTTATCGTGGCAATGTGCAAGAGTGCAAGAGTTAATATTAGGCAATTATTTCACAACCTTCATTATACACTTTGAAAAATGACTGGGACCTCAATGGTGGGTACGGCCCTGCCTACCAGCTGTGTTGGGTAAGGGAAGCTCAAAGTAATGGTTCTGTGCTGCGCTCTGTTACAGGCGTTTGAAGAACAGTAAGGCGGCCACTGAGGGTCCTCGCTACCTGTTCCGAGGCAGAATCAACACTGAGGTCATGGAGGTGGAGAATGTGGATGATGGAACAGGTGTGTGTTATTCTGTCAAATAACTCTTCCCAATTCAATCACCACCAATGTCATTGCATCACCAATACATATAGTTTAAGGAAATAATTCTGCTTAAAATAAAAACTATTCATCACTTACTCTATATATATATATATATGTATATGTATATGTATATATATATATATATATATATATATATATATATATATATATATATATATATATATATATATATATATATATATATATATATACTGTATATGCTGTACATATATATAATTAAAAAAAATCAATTTTAGTTCAGTCAAAATTTTTAATTTGAGTTATTTTAGTACAAGTTAAACTAAATGAGAATAAGGAAATGTTGCCTTAGCAACTAGCGGGGGAATTATTTATTTATTTTTTATATTTTATTTTATTTTGAATTAATGGTTAATTAATTCAAGTTACAAAAATATATGGTTTTAGTTTTATTTAACTATAATAATTACTTTATTTCTTTCCGTAGAACACAAAAGAAGGGTTTTAGCAAAATGTCCTGGCTGCTCTTTTCTGTATAATGAAAGTGAACTGGGAAAGTGAATATCAAGCTCGATGTGATGAAATACCACCATAAAATTAGCTCAAATAAGTTGTGACATACATAATAGTCTATAAAGGGGACATATTATGCCCCTTTTCACAAGATGTAATGGTGTCCCCAGAATGTGAATGTGAAGTTACAGCTCAAAATACCCCACAGATAATTTTTATAGCTTGTCAAATTTGCCCCTATTTAGGTATGAGCAAAAACTAGCCGTTTTTGTGTGTCCCTTTAATTGAAAATGAGGTGCTGCTTCCTGCCCCTCTTCCAGTGGCTCTTTTGTACGAGCTTCGGATACAATGTCAACAACAAAACAAATCTCACTCAGCTAAGATGTCAGAAATAACCAGTTGTGGCGTGCAGCCTTATGTTTTTGAACTGGAGTCAGACACAGATGAAGAGGTTGCAACTTTTAGACTGCACCTGGACGTTTCTGAGTGGTTAGTGGATACACTTATGTAACGTTAGTGATACTCTAGCTAGCTGATACAGCGAGTAAACAAAAATGGCGTCTCTGTGCTTCTCACCAAGGGGATAATTCAGCCCCCGGAAAGCGTACCTTCCATGGGGGCGGCCATTGCTAACCAAGCCATCACCTGCTGTTAGCATCCCATTGACTCCCATTCATTTTGGCGTCACTTTGACAGCTAATAACTTTACATCTAAGGCGTTTAAAGACTCCATCTGTCCATTGTTTATTTCTAAACAAACACGACAATGTATAAAAGGCTCCATTACCTTGTACAGTATTTTTCAAAATAATAGCAGTACAATGTGACTAACCAGAATAATCAAGGTTTTTAGTATATTTTTTTATTGCTACGTGGCAAACAAGTTACCAGTAGGTTCAGTAGATTCTCAGAAAACAAATGAGACCCAGCATTCATGATATGCACGCTCTTAAGGCTGTGCAATTGGGCAATTAGTTGAATTAGTTGAAAGGGGTGTGTTAAAAAAAATAGCAGTGTGGCATTCAATCACTGAGGTCATCAATTTTGTGAAGAAACAGGTGTGAATCAGGTGGCCCCTATTTAAGGATGAAGCCAACACTTGTTGAACATGCATTTGAAAGCTGAGGAAAATGGGTCGTTCAAGACATTGTTCAGAAGAACAGCGTACTTTGATTAAAAAGTTGATTGGAGAGGAAAACCTATAAAGAGGTGCAAAAATGATAGGCTGTTCAGCTAAAATGATCTCCAATGCCTTAAAATGGAGAGCAAAAACAGAGAGACGTGGAAGAAAACGGAAGACAACCATCAAAATGGATAGAAGAATAACCAGAATGGCAAAGGCTCAGCCAATGATCACCTCCAGGATGATCAAAGACAGTCTGGAGTTACCTGTAAGTACTGTGACAGTTAGAAGACGTCTGTGTGAAGCTAATCTATTTTCAAGAATCCCCGCAAAGTCCTCTGTTAAAAAAAGGCATGTGCAGAAGAGGTTACAATTTGCCAAAGAACACATCAACTGGCCTAAAGAGAAATGGAGGAACATTTTGTGGACTGATGAGAGTAACATTGTTCTTTTTGGGTCCAAGGGCCACAGGACGACCCCCAAACTCTGAATTCAAGCCACAGTACACAGTGAAGACAGTGAAGCATGGAGGTGCAAGCATCATGATATGGGCATGTTCCTCCTACTATGGTGTTGGGCCTATTTATCGCATACCAGGGATCATGGATCAGTTTGCATATGTTAAAATACTTGAAGAGGTCATGTTGCCCTATGCTGAAGAGGACATGCCCTTGAAATGGTTGTTTCAACAAGACAATGACCCAAAACACACTAGTAAACGGGCAAAGTCTTGGTTCCAAACCAACAAAATTAATGTTATGGAGTGGCCAGCCCAATCTCCAGACCTTAATCCAATTGAGAACTTGTGGGGTGATATCAAAAATGCTGTTTCTGAAGCAAAACCAAGAAATGTGAATGAATTGTGGAATGTTGTTAAAGAATCATGGAGTGGAATAACAGCTGAGAGGTGCCACAAGTTGGTTGACTCCATGCCACACAGATGTCAAGCAGTTTTAAAAAACTGGTCATACAACTAAATATTAGTTTAGTGATTCACAGGATTGCACAAAAATGTTTGTACAAAATAGTTTTGAGTTTGTACAGTCAAAGGTAGACACTGCTATTTTTTTAACACCCCTTTCAACTAATTCAACTAATACCCCAATTGCACAGCCTTAAGATGCATATCATGAATGCTGGGTCTTGTTTGTTTTCTGAGAATCTACTGAACCTACTGGTAACTTGTTTGCCACGTAGCAATAAAAAATATACTAAAAACCTTGATTATTCTGGTTAGTCACATTGTACTGCTATTATTTTGAACAATACTGTATCTTACACCATCGCCCCGTAAAAGCCGTTTTTGTAAAAAATAGGCTAACGATTGCGTCATAACCACGCGACTCTCGACGCACAGTAGAGAAATTACCGTATAGACAGGAGGAGACTGCAGGCAATCTTTAACTGTCTATAATTGACTTCAATTCTCTCCGTCGGAGTCTATGGGGTCGCTGTGTCCATTTCTTTTACTGTCTATGCTTCTCACTCAGGGGTGTGTCTATGCTAAAAGGGCTAATCATCAACATTCATACTCTTACGTAGCAGTAGGGGAAAGCTGGAACAGCGTGTTTTGAGAGATTGATAATGATTGATGGGGATTATATAAAAAGTATTGGGTGGATTTTTATCATTGGCTGGTTGTTTACACACTGTGGACACACATCTGTGCTCAAACACCTTATAAAAGTGAATGTTGGAAATCCTTTAATGGAAATCCATCCATTTCTTTTAAAACAACTGAATAATCTTTGCATCCTCATGGGGAAACTAATAAACCATATAGCTTTAACTTCTACAGATATGCTGTTTCAGAGTATGTGGGGTAAGTGTTTAACTACTTTAGCAGCTAAAGGTTAGAAAAATGGCATTTTCTGGGCAGGATGACAAGCAATTGGAGCCCGGTGACTGGATGAACTCTTGAGTGGAGTGTGTCTTGGCGAAGGAGAAGCCCTGATTATCAGTTATATTTGCAGAAGTAATCATTTGCTCCCTGGCGGACCTAATATCTGGCTGCTCTGGAGATGGATGGGTTTCAGTCCATGGAATCTAAACAAAGCCAACACCACCACATTTGCTTGTGGGTGTTTTCCCATTCTCCCCAATGGCTCCGTGTAAAATCCAGACATACACTATTATTCGCCTGTAATGAAAGCTGTTATGCTGATGGAGACTTCCTGTGCATGGCTGTAAAAGTGCACTCTAAGTCATAGATGTAGTGTTTCTCTTTGATTTGGGTTTTAAATAGTTTAAACTCAATGTAAAACAACGGTCGGGTAAAAGCTTGTAGCATTATATTATGAATGAAAAAAAAAACAAAACTGCAAGGGCTAATCAAGCGGTTTTAAATGGATGGGACATCAAATGAAAGTTGAGAGCAATTTGGAAATTGATTCAGTTGAATCAAAGGAAGATGCTGCCTGTGGGGGCGTTAAACCACCAGTGGTCCTACAGATGGATGCCTGTAATTTGTCCAGTTCCTGTGCAGAACTGAGAGGCGTAATCATTGCAACACACAAGCTATTCATAGGGGAAGGAAACATAGGCACGTATTGACTGATTATGGTGCGAAAGAACGGCCCATTTCTAATGCATGAGAATAGAAACTGATGAATACATCTCACCTTATTTTTTTTTTTTTGCTGAGGTGTTTATTCGCATATGTTTTCAGAGTTATACTCTGTCAGACCTTGCTTGCAGGGCTGTCATGATTACTGCATAATCATCATCCAAATAAGGTAATTTTAAGCAAATATAGAAAAAAATTGCCATGACATGCATTTGTGTCTGTGCACTTTTCAAATGAACTCACTCGTGACTGAGTTAACATTGTAATGTGCATTATTTCATACCTAGCATAACTGCACATATTATGCATTAATGGCAGCAAAATACTTGTGCATTTCAGGTCAGATCGTTTTAAGCATATAATTGGAGAATTGTGATATATTTATATTTAAAACAACAACACTAACAACCATAATAATAATTATATATATATATATATATATATATATATATATATATATATATATATATATATATATATATATATATATATATACACACAGTATATACACATACCGATTCCTAATATCATGTTGGTCCAACCCTGACCCGTTGAGGCATGGACTCCACTAGACCGATGAAGGTGTGCTGTGGTATCTAGCACCAACATGTTAGCAGCAGATCCTTTAAGTCCTGTAAGTTGCGAGGTGGGGCCTCCATGGATCTGACTTGTTTGTTCAGCACATCCCACAGATGTGTTCTCCAGGTAAGCGACGCATACACACCAGGCCATCCACGTGACGTAAAAGAAAAAGTGATTCATCAGACCAGGCCACCTTCTTCCATTGCTCATGTGGTCCAGTTCTGATGCTCACACGCCCACTGTTGGCACTTTCGGCGGTGGACAGGGGTCAGCTTGGGCACCCTGACTGGTCTGTAGCTATGCAGCCCCATACGCAACAAACTGCGTTTCACTGTGTATTCTGACACCTTTCTATCATTATCATTATAATAAATTATATTATTTTAATAATTGCTTTATTTATAATTAATCATCAACACTAAATTCATGATCATTACAACCGAACTTGCTTGCGAAAGCATAGAGTTACATTTTGAAGAATGTAGAGAAAAACGTATCCCAAAACAATGCATGAAAATGATCAAGAAACCACCACACACAGTATTGTTTGAAAGTTGCAAAAAAAGTTCTAAAGGATTTTGTTCCTCTGAGACATTGATGCAATCAGTGCTTCAAGATGGGTTTTAATTCCTGCCTGTTCTTCAGGACTGTTCAAATAGCATGTCGATTTCTTCACGGCCTTGTAATTAGAGCAATTGATTCGTCGTCTGCCTGTGATCCATTTCATTCATGGGCATGGGCTTTGTTTGTCGCCTGTTTCATGTGGGAATGTTTCATTTGCTCTGAACTTTACTGCTCTCATGGGCTACTCACACTGCTTTGTTTATGGCCAAGAACATCCATTTTGTCATCTGGGCCGCTTTGATAGATAGCCTGGCATACAAATGTGGAGGGAACGCAAGAATGCGAAACGGAGAACATCGCTGGTTGTGCCACATGTAGACAAACGGGCCACAAACACAAAAGGAAAATATGTTTTGGAAAATCCAAGGAAGTGGCCTGAGAGAGCTATAAAAGGCGTCTCTGACAGGCAGACATTGATTACTTGTCTGTGTTTTTCCTCAGCGGATTACCACAGCAGCGGGAACATCGTGAACAACGGCTGGAAGATCCACAACACAGCGAAGAACAAGTGGTTCGTCTGCATGGCGAAGACGCCGGAGGAGAAGCAGGAATGGTTAGAGGCCATTTTAAAAGAAAGAGAAAGACGAAAAAGTGAGTTGTGATGTGATTATACAAACACATTACATTAAGGCTCATTAAGTGTACTATGAGTTAACAATTTTTAAGATTTAATGGTCATAATTTGCTGTACAGTATAACATGTAATGTTTTTTTATATTATTATATTATATTTTATGAATTATAATATATTATATATATATTTATTGCTGTCAGTCAATTAAAAATAACTAATTAAGAGCAAATTTTTCTGCGGTTAATCGTGATTAAAAAAATTGAAGTTTTTAATATTTGTATATTGTAATAATTTCACAGTTACTCTCCAAATTAATGTGGAAACAACTTAAAGGCAGTATATATTAAATATTTGTTTAATGGCATCTTTTTTATTAATGAAGGCTAGTATCACTGATACTAATACTACTACTGATTTTAAACATTAATAATAGACATTTAACATTACAGTGTAATTGAAAGCCATCAATTCCAACATGTATTAGGCTTTTATAAAATAACAACTTTTAATTTAAGTGAACTTAAAACAATCTTTACATAAACCCATTATACAGTAATAAATGTCATATTTACCTCTGGCCTTATACCTGTTAATGCGATTTTGACAGCACTTATATTATATTATATTATATTATATTATATTATATTATATTATATTATATTATATTATATTATATTATATTATATTATATTATATTATATTATATTATATTATATTATATTATATTATATTAATTTTATTATATTATATTTTTATAAAAAATAATAAAATATAAACAAATTAATATAAATACATTGACACTTTCTCTTATGAACATATAATAAATTATCTTTTTTTTTTTTTTACCAAGTATAAGGTAAGTATGGGCACTACCAATACTGATACCGATACCGATCATTTTCAAAGGATAAAATTAGTAAATATATAAATTTAACATAAAAAAACAAACATTCATTTAATTTATGTGCCTAGTAATGAATATAATTAATATAAATTTAATTGCACATCAAATTCGGCTAAGAAATTATCCCCAAAAGATACTTTAAAATCATTATTGTTAAATGAGAAAAGCATCAAATAGATATTACAAAATAATCTATTATATTTGATTATATTTTGATTCAAAATGTGGATTCATTCAGAAATGAAACACCACTGTGAGTTGTGCTCTGGCCTAACAGGTAATTTTATTGTTGGCAAAAGTGAGCAAAAACAGACAATATGATGTCTAAAATAACTCAATATTAATTTCTTATTAATTGGATTGAATAAAAAAAGTCAATATCACATTTGCACTTGTGCTATTTGTGGCAAAAACAGTGATATTGCTCTTATTACTTGTGTGATATTGCTTTATCATATAATATAAATTTAAAACAAAAACTCATACAAGGGCATTTTTGCTCTGATATCTTGAATCTTAGGGACACTCTAACGGCATTCTATAGGCTACATCACGCAGTGAGTTTTTGCCCTGCATTATGTTATAAACATACACTGCATACAACACATGAACAATCTGCATGATTCTGGGTTCAGAAAGTAAAATCTTTCCTCTCTTATTTGCTTTTCCAGCATTGAGACTGGGCATGGAGCAGGACACCTGGGTGATGATATCTGAGAAAGGCGAGAAGCTTTATAACCTCATGAGTAAACAAGGCCACCTCATTAAGGACCGCAAGCGCAAACTCACCACCTTCCCAAAGTGCTTCCTTGGAAGGTAGGTCAGCGAGAGCCATCTTCCTGGGCTCTGTCTGTGCAGATAATGGCTCCAGGAGAGATTACAATAGGGGTCATGGCCTCTAGTATCATGGGAGAGCGAGTGACACGCTGAGAACGAGAGTGTGTAGCTGTAAGAGTGACTGTAGTGACGGGAGCACATAACATTTCATTTTGAGCACCTTTGGTCACTCGTAAATAACAGAGCAGTCCAGTATAATGGAACTACGGATGGACAGCATTCGGGTGAACAGATCTCAGTCTATTGTACACGATGAATGGATCTCAAATAAAAAAAAAACACAGAAATCAACGTTTTCTGTAGTTTTAAATCCGCCCTTTCCCGTAGAGTCCATCTGTCTCTTGTTTTTCTTCTTTCTTTTTCTTGAATATCTTGACTTATGTGTTGAAGAAATCCCATTCTTTTTTTTTTTTTGGTTATGACTTCTTTTAAGAACAATTTTTAAACATGCTTCTTATTTAGCAATATACAGTAAATCTGATCTGTTTTGAATGGTACACAGAGTTCATTGTTTGTTTAATCTGTTTAGAGACACCACAGGGGTAACTACTTGCAGACCTGCAGACTTTTTTGGCATTATGGATTGATTTGAGAGAATTAATTAAAATGCTCACAAGTTGAAGGGAACTGAGAGTATTACAGTTTTACAGTTTTGTTGACAGCTGAAATCCTAATCACATTAATCATATTATTTAATAAACAGACAAATCCTAATCACATTAATCATATTATTTAATAAACAGACATGCAAGAAGTTCTGGGGCCACAAATGATGTAAGGGCCAGACTATAAGACACAATGCATGTGTTGAATGAGACAGTGGAGCTCTGCCACACTTCCAAATGGTCAGATGTATTTAACTGCCTCAAAAACCTGATAACCTAATTTGCCTAGTTGCTTTTCATACTAATGGTGTACACTAAGGTACACTTTCAGAAAAAATTGTAAAAACTGTTGAAAATAAAAAGCTCGTCACTCGGGCAGTACCCTTAAAAGGACATCTTTGTAAACCTAAAATGTTCATAGTAGTTCCTTAAGGTACACATTGGTATTCTAAGGTACTAATATGCACCTTTTAAGGGTAAAACAGGTACAAATGTGTCCTTCTTATTATTTTCATTGTAGAATACAGTAATGCTTAATATTTTTGTGGAAACTAAAACATTTTCCCCAAGTATTCTATTTCTTGCCCCAAACCTTTGAACAGTACTGTATATTAGCACCCTAATTAACCTAACCCTGGGTTAATGTCTTTTTTAAACCCCAGGTTAAAATCACTTTGTGTGGGGCCACGCCACTGTTTAGGATTAGGATTTGTTGAAGGGTTTATGTAATAATGCATAATTTATAGTTAATACTATAGTAACGTGTAACAAGGACACTGTAAGATAAAGTGTTACCACATTTTTTTTTTTTAAGCAGTTGAAAGTGGATTGGACCGAGCACCACAACATACTTTTAGCCAATCAGCACAAGGGTGTGTCCATTCATGATGGGGGGAGAGAGAGAGTGAGCAAGAGGGAGATTTGATGAAGGACTGTAGACAGAGAGATGTCTGTGAGACATTACAAAAAAGAAACGTTCAGGAATATAGACGGGTTATGATAAGGCAAGAAAAAAAAACTGACTCAGAGGTTGCATTGTTTGCATTTCAAACGTGAGTAAAGTTGGTTTTGCTATGTTTTACAGAACCAAGATATGCTGTTGAAACATTATTCTGCTTCGCTTCAGCTAGGATAAAGAGACATCCACTCTTACATTGAGAGGTTGTGCATTTCGGGGGCAGAGCAATGAAGGGAAGGGTTTGTTCGGGTTGATTTAAAAGATCAACTGTTTCTCAGAAATCACTTACTGCACCTTTAAGTACTGAGTAATATTAATTAACTAAATGTATTTACAATAGGGTTTGTGTTTAGGATTAGATGCATGTAGTTATGCATAATTTATAGTTATTACTATAGTAACTACATGCATCATGTGTAACAAGGACACTGTATTATAAAGTATTACTGTAGACAGTTTGGCCCCCTTTTAAAGCCTGGGTTATGAAACCATTGGCCACTTTTGCATTGTTAACCTCTAATTGCAGTGCCGAGGTATGCAGTGTGAAACGATGCGGTGCTAGAATGTAACAGCAAGTTATTTAACATCAACCAACCAATCATAAACTGCCTCAGTGCTTGCCTCATTAAATATTCATGCTGTGTGTTTAATTTCAGCATTTTAAGGTAACAGTAGCAAAGCTGAGACTTAAACCAGAGCAGATATCCCTGCAAATAAGTATTATTAGCATAAATATTCAAATAAAATGTATACCCAGAGTAGAGTTCTTGTATAAAACCTTGAAAGCTAACCACCCAGGATTACGGACTAAACCATGGAAACATGAAACAAGATAACCCAAGATTATGCTAACCTAAGGTTTAGAATACTTCTTAACACTTTCAAATGTTTTTTAACAATTTAGAGGGTAACCACAAGGTAGTTTTATACACAAGTTATTGTCGTTTCAGTAAGTTTGGTCTGATATAAATGTTGACGCCTACGTTTGAAGTTGTTAGTGTGAACATCTGCAGTCTGCGTTATGCTGCAGCACCCGGACCAGAAACTATAAAGGCGATTGTTCCAAGATGTGTTGGATTTTTCCTGCTCTGATCTCTTTTGTTTTAAGTGTGGTTGGGAAATCCTCAGGCTGAACTCAGATTAACTGAGCTCGCCTGGCAATCCAGAAGTCTCTGCAGCTGGCATTCATAATTTGAACCCTCTGAGATGTCAATACGACAACCTCACCGTACGCTAAAATAAGACACTCAAGTCAAAACTCTACGACACTCAACCACAAGCAAGACTTTCACTCTTTAGAATGCCATTCTTGGTTGGGATTTGTCAGTTCAAAAGGAAAAAAAACCTCCTCAAAGAACCACTGCTCATACTTGTGGCCAGATTATATTGTAAATGAATTTAGGGGCACAACTTGTTTCCCCTAGTGTTTTCAGATGACACACAGACAGAGAGGTCTGGAGCTAGTATGGATTCATTAAGGATAGAGATCACAGACAGCAGATAATTTTCATGAGTGGGAGGATTGTGTGTCTCAGAAAGCCAGATGGACTGAAGAAACATATGACAGCAGAACCTGTGAAAATATATCTCTGTCTGGGTGAGCGTGCTGAAACTCTGCGGTGATCGGGCCACCGGTTTGTGTTACTAATTTAATGTGTGAATTGCAGCCAGAAGTATTTTTGATCAGTCTCATGTCTGTTTGCTTCATATCTCTCTACTAATTTAATACCATTTCAATCTGCTCTGCTTTCAAATAGTTATCCCTTTGCAATAAGCATCTGTCTCTTTGCTATATGTGGACCACCTTGAACTTAAAAGGCTGTAATGCGAGATTCCAACGGGTAATCCGTGCGTTGGTATCCTTCATGCAGTGGAGCCACTGCAAGGGAGCGTGGTCCGAACAGAGGGTGAATTTCCGTCCCAGGAGATAATGCGGAGGGTGAGGATGGCCCACCAGATGGCCAAACACTCCTTCTCTATGGTGCTGTACCTGGTCTCTTTTTTTGAGAGCTTTCGACTCACGTACAGCACCTGCCGCTCCTCACCCCCTATCTCCTGGGACAGGACTGCACCCAACCCACTGTCTGAGGCGTCCGTCTGCAAAAGAAATGACAGAAAGAAGTCAGGAGCATGCAAGAGTGGCCCGCCACACAAAGCAGCCCTTTACTCGGGTGAAAGCCTGCTGGCACGACTCCGTCCACTGGACCGTATCTGGGGCCTCCTTTTTAGTGAGGTCAGTCAGCGGGCTGGTGAGGTCTGAATATTTAGGCGCAAACCTTCTATAGTATCCCGCCAGTCCCATGAACTGCCTCACCTCCTTTTTGGTCTTTTGGCGTGGACAGGTTGCAATGGCTGCTGTCCTACTAATTTGGGGACGCACCTGTCCATGCCCTAAGTGGAAACCCAGATACTTGACTTCCACACGCCCAACCGCACACTTCTTCAGGTTGGCCGTCAGCCCCGCCCCCCTCAGCGAGTTCAGTACAGATCAAGCAACTCGTCAACCCTCGGCATTGGATAAGCGTTGAGTTTCGACACAGCATTTACCTTCCGGTAATCCACTCAGAACCGAACTGAGCCATCCGTTTTAGGTACTACAACTATCGGGCTCGCCCAGTCGCTATGGGATTCTTCTATTACCCCCAAGTCAAGCATAGCCTCTAATTCTGTCTGAACTACTTTTTTCTTATGTTCAGGTAATCTATACGGCTGGCTGCGAACTACCTCGCCCGGCTCCATCTCAAAATGGTGCCGTATGAGATTAGTTCGGCCAGGTAGGGGCGAGAACACGTCCGCAAAATCTGCCTGCAACCTGGCAATGTCAGTGAGCTGGGATGGTGAGAGGTGATCTCCCCCTGGGGCCAGAGCGATTGGTTGGCATTTGATGCTCGCTTCTGGCCCGAGATCATCCTTGTCGGATATCACCGTCGCCAGCATCACTGACTCAGCCTCATTCCATTTTTTTTAGGAGATTGAGGTGGTATAGTAGTCTGGATGCCAGCCGAATTTAGCCCCGCCCATTACATTTTTTGCTCGGGCAATTCGGTCTGGACTCGATCCATAGAGGAGTTATTATGCCCGAACAGAAACTGTTTGGACCAATGAAATTGTCAGGGCGGGCTTATACGATGATGGACAGACGATAAACAGTAATGTAATCATCAACGTCATCAAAGGCACTTGGGTGAATTTGCTATTATCCTAAACGGAGAACTTGTTCGTATATGCATTCACCTTCACTATTTCTCTCAGAAATGATGATCGTGTTGGTAAGTACTCTGTGTAAACTTAAATTCTTTTTTTACAACACTGGCAAAGATCGTTTACACTCATCTTTTTCTTCTAACATTACTTAATCCAGCGCACGTGCAGACAGGGTTGCCATGTTTTTTTGCAATGTCGCGCAATTGCTACTCAAAATTAGAGCCCAAAACAATAGCTTTCCGGGGGGGGTTCTCGGAAAAAAAATTGCGTTTGGTTGGCAAAATACGTTATTTTGGCAAGGTTGCATGCTAAAATTTGCATTCCTGGGTCTATGTATCACATAATTGGGGTTGCTTCAACCCGCGGACATGGAGAACAACCCACGGGAATAACACGGACTTGGCAACACAGTGCAGTTGAGTTCTGTTGACATTTGACAACTAACGTTACGCGTCGCTCCGTTGCTCTGATTGGTTATAGGTCTATCCAATTGAGGTCTTTCCTGGTTAGGTTGAAACACGCCCCATAATCAAAGCCCAATGGAGCGGTATCAGACTCATATTCTGACTAGAATTGAGTATGACCACGTCAGGCTAGTGGTATATCTGACGTGCCCTGTTCCTATCCGTCCTTACTACCTCATAATTGAGACCCCAACTCATTGTGTGACCTCGAACGGTCCTTGCCACTTAGCGAGTAATTTTGAACTAGATCTGGGTAATAATACAAGCACTTTCTCTCCCAGTGTAAATTCTTGTAATCTGGTTCGTCTGTTGTACAACCGGCTTTGTGTGTCCTGGGCCTGTAGCAAATTATCCATTGATAGCCGCCCCAAAGTGTGAAGTTTTGCTCTCAGGTCCAGGACATACTGAATTTCATTCTTGCTTTCAGACGGTCCGTCCTCCAAGCTTCCCGCATGACGTCAAATACCCCTCGGGGTTGCCGCCCATACAGGAGCTTGAAGGGGGAAAGGCCTATCCCCCTGGAGGATGGCTTTCTTCAGGTCTTTGTAGACCAGGAGGTTCTGGACCGGTAGCTGTCAACAAGGGAATGAGACGAACTGGCCAGTAATCCTGAGGCCATCCGCAGGTTTCGACTGTTCGCTCAAAGAGGTCCGGGAAGGCTTCAGGATCGTCCTGAGTGGGCGGTATTGCAGCTGCGGCTGTTCCCTAGGTCCGACCCCCCTGGTCCATCCAACTCCGGAACAGCTCACGGTCCTCTTGCTGGGCACTGATGATCGTGTCGATCAGTGCCCGATGGTGTTCCTGGTGTAGTCCCGCGAGCGATTCAATGATATCCGCCAACGGCGTGGCTGACATGGTTTGCATGATGGCAGCGTCTTTCTTCTTCCTTTCCTGGGTTTCGGCACCAGTGTAACAACGTGTGGTCGTGTGGGTGGAAAGGAAGAAGTCAGGTTCGGCGATAGGCTGGAACTCGTGGGTATTCTTTTTATTTTCAACTCAGTATCAAGATAAACTGGCACCACGCGCACTAGATCAACTTGAATACTCAAGACTTGTAAATTTCTTAGTATAACAACAGCTTTTTCCTGGTCAACTTTCACTCAGCCAGGTCCCACGAGTCCTCAGCGTCCCTCTGTCACACTGTTCCAGCGTGGCTTTTAACCGGTCTCTCCGGGCCAATCACTGCAATCAGACACAAGTGTTTATCATCATGCACTTGACCTACTTTATCACCGCTCGTCTCCCGACTCCCTCCGTCTGTGCAGACCTCGCGAAACCACGCCCCCCTCGCCACAGTAATATTTGTAATAAACAAGAATACTCTGTTTGAGACCACACACAAACTCTCTTGTGTTTACCCAACTAATCATTAAAAATGGGTTGTAACTGCCTGAGCTCTAACTAGATTCAGCAGCTTTCATGGACTATCCAACCATAATCCCATAAATCCCACTTTTATTATAATGAGGATTTATTTTTTTCTCATTAAAACATTTACCCCCTCACTTTAAGCATATATGTAATTTTTAATAATGATTAATCACAGCCTTTTGTGTGATTATGTATGCTTAATTAATTGTGTAATTAACCATACATCATTTATCTTGTTTAATACGCTCATTTTGAAGTCATTTGCTACGTCCAAATCAGATTAAAAGGTGATTCCCACAAAACCAAATGATATGAGGAGTCCATACAATTCATAAAATTATGCACACCAAAGCACCCATGAAAAAAATGATTACATCAATAACTATGGACTCACATGTGCTTTACTGTACGTCACCGCAATCGTCTTTACCTTGATTTCAATCCGCATCCATCAAAACTTTTCCAGCGGGACGCTGTTTTGCTTTATCCTGCTGGAAACTTAGTTTGCCATACAGCGGATGTTTTGACGTTACGCTCATACAATGTGACGCATGAGGGCTTGTGCTCTTTAGAAACAGACAGAATGACAGAATAATACAGAGCTCAAAAGAAAATGTGTACAGAGCCTGAGTTTTGAAGCTAAACAGACACTGATGCATCACACTCCCTCCACCGGCATGTTGTCGTCCCTGGTGTATCCTGGATTCATCACTTCCCTAGGTAAAAGATGCGCATGTATACAACGTCCACGTGATGTAAAAGAAAATGGGACTCATCGTACCAGGCAACATTCTTTGACTCCTCCAAGATCCAGTTACAATGCTCACATGCCCATTGTAGGCTTTTTTGATGGTGGACAGGGCTAATCATAGGCACTATGATTGGTCTGTGGCTACTCAGTCTGTTGTGATACATTTCAGCGATAACCGTCATTAAAAATGTTACTTGTGTGACTTGTGCCACAGTAAACCTTCCGTTGGCTCAGACCAGACTGGATATCCTTCGTTGCCCTTGTGCATGGATGAGCCTTGAGCCTCGGTCCTATAATGCCCCTTTTTTCAAGATGTCCCCAGAGTGTGTATGTGAGGTTTAAGCTCAAAATACCCCACAGATAATTTTTATAGCATGTTAAAATTGGCACTTTTTGAGGGTGAGCATTTTTGTGTGTCCCTTTAAATGCAAATGAGCTGCTGCTCCTGGCCCCCTTTCAGGAAGAGGGCGGACCTTCAAGAGCTATTGTTAGCAGCTCTGATTACCTTACGCAGACACGCAATGAAAATGTCCAAAACTGTTCTGCCTTTTATGCTCAAACCCGAGTCAGACAATGATGGAGAGACTCAGGAAGAAGTGACAACATGTAGAATGCAACAGGATGTTTCTGAATGGTTAGTTGATGAATTTATGTAGATGATGTGGAGTTAACTATCTTCAAGTCATTGATTCGAATATTCTGTCATGATAATCTATATATCGCTTGTGTGGAACTGTTGTAAAATGCACAGAGCCAGAGAATATATGCGGCATGAAGATAGAACAAGGATAGTTTATCCCATCCTTAAATCTCTTCACTGGCTCCCTGTCCTGCTCAGAGTGGAATATAACACCATCCAAGTTCCCAGAACAAAACTTTACAGCATGGGCGGTAGGGCCTTTTCATCGGCTGCTCCGAGGCTGTGGAATACCCTCCCAGACTACCTGAGGGCACCACAGACTACAGATGTTTTTAAACGAAACCTAAAAACATTTCTTTTTACTAAAGCTTTCCACTGAATGTGTTTTAAATATTTGTTCTTAAATAGTTTCTTAAATAGTTTTAAATTGTTTTTCTTATTTTTTGTATTTAATTAACTGGTTTTTTTTTATTAGTAGTATTTATTTATTTATTTTTGTTTTTTTATTGTACTTCTAGATGCTCTGTAGCACTTTGAGATTGCAGAAATGTAAAGTGCATTACAAATAAAAATCATTATTATTATTATTATTATAGTTATGGGTAGGTTTTAACTTATGTTGTCATCTTGCTTTTATGATATGCTATTGCATTTGTGTTACATACTGTATTACAATAAATGTGAAAAGACATGGATATGACAGCTTGAGCAGACTCCCAAATGTGCTCTTCTACAACAACTCTTCCTCTTCTCAACATGGCCTTTGCAGGGTTTCTATCACTAACCTGCGAAGAAGCTTGTTGTAGTCCCTTCCAGCCATTTGTTGTAGTCCTTAAAAAGCGATTTCTTTAAAAGAAAATATCTCCCTTTGCTTTGAACGTAGAGAGTCGTAACTTTGCAGATGTTGTAAATGTTCAAACAGCAACATTACACACTAATTAAAGTTAAAAAAGTGAAATCATAATCAACCACCCCTTTAAGCTATAGGGACATCCGTGTTTCTTAATTAAAAACTTGCAGTCTTTGTGAGCCGGAGCCGGAGGAATTAATCTCAGTAATGTAGTCACGAGGACAGTGGAGTGATGTACAGTACGATTGTGCAGAAATGCAGTTAGCAACTTGAAATCAATTACCAAAGTGACACCAGGCTGACAAACCTTGCATTATGTCCTGTCTTTGCAATCTTTCTCTTTCAATCATTGAATTTGATTCTGTCATAGACACTGCGATGATGTTATGCTTTACATGTGCACTTTCTGTTTCTTTCGGTCTCCATCTGCCTATTTTCTTTAGTCATTTTGTTCACTGTCATTTTTGCTTTTTTCTTCTCCATATTCATCATTCATTCAATCACCTAAAACCTCAGAGGTCTGCTGGAGTCGGAGATATTTCTCATGCTGTATCACCATGGGTTCCATAAACTCTGGGAAGAGCCGCAAGATTACACTGGTGGAGCTTGGCATGTTCGTTTTGGTTTTGCGGAGGGGTGGATGGGAAAGATTGCCGGGGAGGGAGTGGTAGGAGTAGAATCAGATATCCTACACTGAGACAGTGGCTTTACCCAGCAAAATTACAAAATTATACAGGGCAGTCAGTTTAACTTCATCAGGAGAAAAAGACCAGAGACAGATAGAAAAAGAACAGGGGAGATATAGAAAACGAGTTTGTCTAAAAGGTTTGAACTTTTAGGGATATTTAAGTACTGATATCTAAGCCTTATATGTACTGTAGTTTAAATACTTGAATACTACTGTAGATTGAAGATCCATGCAGTAGATACATAGATAGAACAAAGAAAGAAAGAAAGAAAGAGCGACGGCCAGACGGAAAAGTGACTGGACTTAAACTCTGTCATACTGCACAGGAAGACTATCAATTATTGAGCTCATCTCTGTGGTGTGATCACTCAGTTTTAATGATTTTGTTGACAGTTATTCATATAATTTATGGGTCCTTCTTTGTTTGTCCTCTCATTATTTTACTGTCCTCTGTCTTTCTTTTCTTAGTGAGTTTGTGTCGTGGTTGATGGAGATCGGAGAGACCAATAATCCTGAGGAGGGGGTTCATTTGGGTCAAGCCCTCTTGGAAAACGGCATCATCCACCACGGTTAGTTCCATTTACACTCTATATGCCATCGTGTTATATCTTTGAGAACATGTTCTGACTTTCACCATGTCACTTCTGGCTGAAAAGTTTTGTGGCTTTAAGTAAATATTTGAGGTCAAAGGGGTTTTATGTCAACATTCATCAAAATATCTTCTTTTGTGTTGTGTCCCTTAGTTATAATAACGCTGTAAAAGAGGGAGGGATAGCTGAGAGTCGATAACAATAGATAACACATATGCAATTCTTATAATTATGTAAAAATGCAGTACAGCATATTGAACTAAAGGCAGTTGGAGATTTATTTTTCAGTCATAACCAGTCGGCATGATTGTTATGAAATAATGACTATTATTTCATAATCTGCTTAGCTCAATTAGTCAGTTGATGAGTTTCATCATCACCATTTGTACTCTATACATTTGTTAATGCAGATGGCTGATTGGAAAAATAGCCCTCTTAATATTTCAAGAGCACTGACATCATTGTTCTCAGGCCGTGTGGAACTCTGGGAGCGTCCAAGAGCAGATGGCTTTTTACAACTTTTATTATGTGAAGTGTTACAAATATTAATCTCTTCACATCCTGCTGTTTGTTTAATACTGAGGGAAATGGCCGGTCCTCTGCTTACTATTTCTTTTGTCATTTTTTTGGGGCGATGGGGTCCAGTTCTGCTTAATGCAAGCTCATAGTATGGACTGTTTTTTTCTTTAAAGGAGACTGACTGGCTTTGAGCCAGGACTTCATGCTAAATCACTTTTCACTTCACCGCTTCCTAACAGGGAGAAATAAATTCAAGCATTAGGGCTCTCTGTCCACTCGCTCGCATTTACGGCTTTGGTGAGAAAGATCTTTAAGCCTTTACTGTTCCCTGAGAAGGATGAATTCATTTGGCAGAAAGAGCAGGATTACTTTTCATAAGCATGTTGGTGTTACTTGCATTTGTGCTTACATGGAGCTGAACGCCTCTAAATTCCATTGAACAGATTATGAAGGTCCTTAAGAGTTTTTGTAGCCTTTTGTGTCATTGTTGTACAACTTTTTAATAGCAACAAAGATATTCAATTAGCCTCATTGTAAATAGTATTTCTATCGTCATGCATTATTGAATCAAAATAGAGTATCATCTGTTCGTTTTAAACCTTTACATTGCATAAAATAATTAATTTCATTCAAAAATTGCACTGACACCAGACTTTTGAATGGTAGTGCAAACCTAAATTTATGTAGAATGGAAATGTATTATTTGGATGCATTTTGTTGTAGTCTTGATTAAATATCCACCCTCTTAAACTCATTCCAGTTACAGACAAGCACCAGTTTAAACCGGAGCCGGTGCTCTATAGGTTCCGTTATGATGACGGCACATACCACCCTCGCAGTGACATGCAGGATGTCATCTCCAAGGTAACTCAACCGGCTGTGCTCTTGCTAAATGGTCGGTTTTGCTCCGTGTCTTTCTGCCCCTTGGAAAAGTTTGACATACAATAACGAATGCCCTTCTTCTCTCAGGGTGTGAGGCTGTTCTGCCGACTCCATAGTTTATTCACACCAGTGATCAGGTAAGGAGCCAGTATCTTAGTTCCACCTCATTACAGCTGTCTCTAGTCACGCCAGTTCTGCCAGGTGCGTTCCCACCCCTGCCGTTTCTACATCCGCTCTAACGATAGCACCTACAGGAAAAAAAAAACTGATAAGAAATAACTATATTAGAGGTCTTATCCAGAATTAGATCAGTTATTGATTATTTTATGTATGTGTGGGCACATACCATCATTTTGTAACCATTGTCTTAGTTGGGCACAATGCTGTGCCGTATTCCTACATGGGTAATCGGTGTCAGAACTGCACTACAGATGAGTAGAAGCCCTAAATGTAAAACAGGTGCAATTTTAGGTTTTCAGCTGACAGGCTCAAGGACATTAAATTCTGCATGCCAACAAAAACCCAATGGACCCGGAGGGCACGTTTTCTTGTTCGGGTGATCGGATGAATCCATTGGGTTGTACTGCAAATATGCACTCCTACAAATGCATTTGTAAGAGTTATGAGCCATTTTCTGGAAGGTAAAATACATTAAACAGCTCTCATTTCAGAAAAATAATGTTTAGTTTGTGTGTGCATCTGTGCATTTTGTCTGTAAGGCTGAATATATGCCATACAGATCCATTAAGGCAAGGCAAGGCAAGTTTATTTATATAGCACATTTCATACACAATGGCAATTCAAAGTGCTTTACATGAAAATGAAATTAAAATAGTGATAAGAATTAAGAATACCACGTGTAAGACTTAAAAATAAAACAGGATAATTAAAAACAGTTGTAAAGAGAATTTTTAAAATAAGAAGACAATAGAAATATATAGTTGTAAAGATATTTAAAAAGAATAAAATTATTACAGTGTATATATAGATAAAAATAAAATAAAAATAAAAATTAAGATGATGCATAGATTAGAATAGGTGCAATCAGTCGGACCTACAGTGGCACAGTGCTCATTCAGTAAAGGCACAGCTGAACAGATGTGTTTTGAGTCTAGATTTGAATGTGGCTACTGTTGAGCACATCTGATCTCTTCTGAAGCTGGTTCCAGCTACGGCTGGCACAATAGCTGAACGCCGACTCTCCTTTCTTTGAGTGAACTCTTGGTATTTCTAGCTGACTTGATCCTGATGATCTGAGTGATCTGATGGGTTTGTATTTAATCAGCATATCTGCAATGTATTGAGGTCCTAGGTCATTGAGTGATTTATAAACAAGTAATAATATTTTAAAATTGATCCTAAATGTAACTGGAAGCCAGTGTAAAGACCTGAGGACTGGCGTGATATGGTCATATTTTCTTGTTCTGCTCAGAATCCTGGCCGCAGCTTCTGTATGAGCTGCAGCTGTCTAATGGTCTTTTGGGAAGGCCGGTTAGAAGACCATTACAATAGTCCACCCTGCTGGTGATGAAAGCATGAACGAGTTTCTCTAAGTCTTGCCTGGAAACAAAGCATCTAATTCTTGCAATATTTTTCAGATGATAGTAAGCTGATTTAGTTATTGCTTGACATGACTATTGAAACTCAGGTCTGACTCCAAAATCACACCAAGATTCCTGACTTGATTTTTGTTATTAGACCTTTTGTCTCAAGATATGCGTTCACCTTGAGAATTTCATCTTCGTTTCCAAATGTAATGATTTCAGTTTTGTTTTTGTTTAACTGGAGATAGTTTTGGCTCATCCAACTGTTAATTTCATCAATGCATTTGCACAGGAGTCAATGGGGCTATAGTCATTAGGTGATAGTGCTAAGTAGATCTGGGTGTCGTCAGCATAGCTGTGGTAAGCCATTTGGTTCTCTCTCATTATTTGGCTCAGTGGCAGCATATACAGGTTGAATAGGAGTGGTGCTAGAATTGACCCTTGTGGGACTCCGCAAGTCATGGATGTCCAGTCAGACTTATGGTCACCTATACTCACATAATAACCTCTTCCTTCTAAGTACGACCTGAACCATTTAAGGACCATCCCAGAAAGTCCGACCCAGTTTTCCAGCCTGTCAAGAAGTATGTTATGGTCAACAGTGTCGAATGCGGCACTGAGGTCGAGTAGCACCAGAATTTATGTTTTGCCTGTATCTGTATTGAGGCGAATATCATTTATGATCTTTATGAGCGCTGTTTCTGTGCTGTGATGTGGTCGGAAACCAGATTGAAAATTGTCAAAGTATCCGTTTGAGCTTAAGAATTTGTTCAGCTGACTGAAGACAACTTTTACAATGATCTTGCCTATGAAGGGGAGATTTGAGATTGGTCTGTAGTTGCTCAATATGGAGTTATCCAGATTTCTCTTTTTCAGAAGAGGCTTAACTACTGCGGTTTTAAGGGAGTTTGGAAAATTCCCATTGAGAAGTGATGAGTTTACCACTTCTAGCAGATCTGCTTCTAAACAGTTAAACACACTTTTGAAAAAAGAAGTGGGGAGTGTGTCAAGGAGGCAGGTTGATGTTTTAAGGTGCTGCACCGTTTCTTCTAAAATTTTATAATCAATTGCTTCAAAATCAGACATAGTAACTTTCCGAGGTTGTGGTCTGATCTGACTGACCCCAAAGCAACTCACGGATGTGCTGATCGCCTTCCTGATATTATTTATTTTCTCTGAGAAGAAGGAAGCAAACTCACTGCATTTGCTGTCAGAGAGCATGTCACTGGGAATGTGACTCGGGGGGTTTGTCAGTCTCTCTACAGTAGCAAAAAGAGTGCGCGTGTTGTTTATGTTTCTGTTTATAATATTTGAGAAGAAGGTCTGTCTAGCCTTGCCTAGTTCCACATTGAAATCATGAAGGCTGTCTTTATAGATGTTATAATGGATTATAAGTTTTGTCTTCCGCCACATGCGTTCAGATTTCCTGCATTGTCTTTTCATTATTTGCACTGCCGTTGAGTTTCTCCAAGGTGCTTTCTGTCTTCCACTCTTTTCTTGACTTTCTCAGGAGCTATATTATCAATTACACTCTTAACTTTTGAGTTAAAGGAGTCAAGGAGAGAATCAACAGAGTCTGCAGATATGCTTGGTGTTAGAGATATAGCCTTCATAAATAGCTCACTAGTGTTCTCATTTAAGCTTCTCTTTTGACAGCGACAGATCTAGCTTCAATGGCAGGAGAGATTGAAATATCAAAGAAAATACAGAAATGATCAGACAATGCTACATCTTTAACAACAATTGATGAAATGTTTAGACCCTTGCTGATAAGTAAGTCTAGAGTGTGTCCACGATTGTGTGTGGGACCATGTACATGCTGTGTCAAATCAAAAGTGTTAAGAACAGTCATGAGCTCTTTTGTTGTACTGGATTCAGCATTGTCTATGTGAATGTTAAAATCCCCAGCAATGGCAAAACAATCAAACTCTGAGGAGATTATTGATAACAGCTCTGTAAAGTCCTCAGTAAAGGATGGAGAGTATTTTGGAGGCCTGTAAACAATGATAAGCAGGATGCGTGGAGCACCTTTAACACAATACCCAGATATTCAAAAGACAGATAGTCACCAAATGACACTTGCTTACATTGATAGACATCTTTAAAAAGAGCAGCAATACCCCACCTCTTCTAAACGCTCTGGACATACTCATAAAAGTAAAGTTAGGAGGAGCTGTTTCATTGAGGACTGTTGCACTGCAGTTTTCTTCAAGCCAAGTTTCATTTAGAAGCAAAAAATCTAGGTTGTTTGTGGTTATTAAGTCATTGACTAGAAATGATTTGTTCTTAAGTGAACGGATATTTAAAAGTGCTAACTTAACAGTATTAATTTTTTCCCCACAGTAATCTTAGTTTGACATGTAATAGGCAGCAGATTAGATGGGTTTGCTATACGGTCTGAGAAGGTCTTACACTTTCTATCACGTAACAGAACTGAAATAGAGAAAGAGACAGGCACACTGGGTTCCCGCTCGTTCTGTAAACATTTGATAAAGTTACTGTTATCATGGCGGGACCCAACACACATCACTGAGAGCTGGTATCAGTTGTTTTGGGTTCACCTACAACAGATGGAGGAGGGTGTTGGCCCTGGCGTTGTGACCGAAGAAATCTCACAGGAGGAGGCTGAGAGAGCTGGGCCCACAGGCTTTGATGGTTGTGGGCTCGGCGCTCTTTGGTTGATATCTGGGGCTAGAAATCGAGTGTGATAGTCTGGTTCCAGCATAGACCATTTGCTCCATTCTCTCTGAGAAGCTCAGAAGCGGGGATGCTGGTGAGAGGGATAACATGTCTGGTGAGGGTGGCTGTTGTTCTGGTGTTATCGGAGGCTGAATTATGTTATCATCCATTTCATGGAGTGACTTAGACATTTCATGCAGTTTCCTGTTCAGACTAGTCATAAAGCGTAACAGTTCACTAGTCTGACCCCCTTAGAGCCCACCCTTCGTGCACCTCCACAGTATGGGCAGAGATGTTACTGTTCAGTCCCTCAATCTGTGTTAGTTCTAATATGTCACAGTCTGTCTGTGGTGAGCACTGTGGGCGGGACTCAGATGGGAGTGTGTCCGTGAGCAGTGGCTGTTGTGGCTGCGTGATGTTATCAGTGTCCTTGTGGAGTGTGACATGTCCATTCAGATGCTGAAATGAAGTCCTGTAGTCGTCCATAGTCTGTTCAGGTGTGTGTGTGCCATTCAGGTCGAGTGAGTTAGCACACACAGCTGAGGGATGGTGTAGGGAAAAGTGAATATTGTCCTTTAGCACTCTTGCACCAAGTTTGTTTGGGTGAAGGCCATTTGATGTAAACAATTGTCTCTGGCTCCAGAATAGATTAAAGTTGTCGATGAAGTTCACTCCTTTATGTTGCAGGTTTTTGCAGCCATGTATTAAGCCCAAGTAACCGTGAAAACCTATTTGTTCATTAATATGTATTTGTTTTCCTATTTTTAAATAGGATACTTAAAGCTGCAGTCCGCAACCTTTTGGGGTTAAAAATGATCCAAAATCCATTTTTGAGCAAGTACATAACCAGCCAGTGTTCAAAACTATCTCCTTACCTTAGCCCAATTCACAACGGAAAGCTTGTGATAATATGTTTCAGATTTTGAGTGGCACTGGTGGATTTCCACGGGAAATCTTTGCGTTGTTATGTTACATCTGTATACATACAGATGGAGTCCTGGGTAGGCTACAGTATTGTAATGCTTTTTTTTTCTCAGTTGGTCAGATCAAAATTGGCAGACTGACTTGTTCAGATGAAATGTTCTGGTGAAAATTCTTATTTTGGTCAAACTTCCAAGACGTAGTATCTGTGAATCTGAAGTACAGTATCCACACCGGTGCGGTGACTGACAGCCACACATACTCCTCAAAATATTAGATTAATCCGCGCTGAGGAGCCGTGCCGATGCACAACCCACGTAAAGATGATAATTCTGCAAATAACTGCAAATGCAGGTTTCAAACAGAGATGGCGACAAAGAGGCGAAACTTACAGACTGCAGCTTTAAATAATCAAATAATAAACAGGATATTACTTTTCTATTATTTAGTTAAATATGGATTCATTAATTTTCCAAGTAATAAGTTTAGTTTACAGCTGACAATCATGTGACTGGCAACGTGAGCAAGCGCCTACATAGGATCACATAACTTGTTCCTCCACCATAAACAAATCACCATCGAAATGCATGAGTTTTATCACTGATGTGCCATGCAAATGGATTTTTACAGACGTCCCCATGAGAATCAATTACTGTCCGAATAGGGCTTAAGAATGCCTATGTGCCCACATTTCTCTACTATGTACTGAGAATCTCTTCTTGTGGAGCTATAATTGGAGTATCCAGCTCTAGTTTAATTATCTGGTATTTCCTGCTGGTTGGAGGGGTTCTGGGGGGCCTTCACGCCCCCGCCTTACCCATTTTCTTTTTTTAAAACTTCTGCACCCTGAATTTCAGGATTAGTGACATTCCTGACATTAATAGAGAAGTAGAACAAAAAGAAAGTGAATGTCGAAGAGATTTAAAAAATGACCAAATGACCAAGATCTTGAGACCCAAGAGGATTTAAAAGGTTTGGTTGACTTCGCATATGCTTGTCCTGCAGATTGCAGTGCTCTTGTGCCAGGCATATGACTGCCTGTGGTAACGCTGTTTACCCTCATTTGTCATGGTGACAGTTCTGGGTACAGCTACAAAGAAACGGGCTGGCTCCATGTCTGTAGCGGTTAAATCATGGCAAAGCCTGTCCAGTCTCACACTTCTGGTCTGTGATTAAAACAAATCCTTATATAATCAGACAGGACCCATCACAAACTCTTGAGGTGCACATTGAGAATGTCACAGTGGGATTCCTTTAAGAGAAAGGTACATTTCCTGTCATCTGGAGGTGTTTGCTTGTGTAAAAATAGAATGGGGATGTAATTCTCAGAACTGCAAATAGCTAAGTTTGGCGTTGAGTGTGTGTGAGATGTAGGGTGTGGGCCCTAGTCTAGCCCTCTGACCTAGCGCTGTGAGTGTCTCCCAAGAGACCCCTGGCTTCATGGGAAAATCATTGCTCCATTTCATTTCCTGTGGTCTGGAAGCAGCCACAATGCATCAATTTGTCCCACTCCAGGTCCTGGATCTGGACTGAGGTGGGCTGAGAGACACCTGCTGACCTCTACTGGAGCAGAGAAACGGGTTGTATGTCGAGATAATATATGTCGAGTGTTTTATAAAATTAAACAATTAACTTGACACATCATCTTAAATATGAAACACTAGTTACAGGGCTTCAAGAAACAATGTGAGCTGGACACAGTGGCCAAGATGCCTGTCTAAATGTTTCTGGCTTTAGCAGTGTGCTTTGAAGAGCCTGAACTTGAATATACTTTTCCATGAGGGTTTTAGCACGTCATTTTCAAACTGTCAGCATGCTGATCCAACCATGGTCAACGGTTTTCCTTCGGTCATATCTTAACGCATCCCATAAGTGACAACCAAAATGTTCTGTTCAACAACAACAAAAACTGTTCAAATTAATTTACTGATATGTTAATATATTTCCTTCACTGATTTGTTCACTGATTCATTTAATGGCTTTCTGTGGTGGCAAGTGCCTCTTTGTGTTTTGAGTGGGACACTGAATCATTAACTCAATTAACTGATTGATTAAAAATAACAGCTGTTTACAACTGAAAAGAGAAATTGTTCAGAATAATATACTGATTTGGATTCATCACTGCTTTGTTCTCTGATTAGTTAACTGATTAGTTTAATGGCTTTAGGTGGAGACAAGTGTCTTTTTTGTGTTTTGAGTGAAACATTGAATCATTAATTCAATGATTCATTAAAAATAAGTCATTCATGACTGAAAAAAAATGGGTTAGCACCACTGCTAAAAATATCAAAATATAAGAAACTCTTGTCAACTCCAACAACTAAATCATGAGGTAATTTTCATTTTTGGGTGAACTATCCCTTTAAGGGACAGACAGCTGTCCCAAAAATGAAAATTCTGTCATTAATTACGCACCCTCATGTCGTTCCAAATCCGTAAGACCTTCGTTCATCTTCAAAACACAAATTAAGACATTTTTTGATTAAATTACAAGAATTACTTTTTGACAGCAACGTTATTACCACTTACAAGAGGTAGACATTGTTAAAATCAACCTTAACTGTCAACCTTAATGTTATGAAGAAACAAGAATACTTTTGTGTGCAGAAACAAAACAAAAATAACAACTTTATTCAACCATTTTTTCTCGTCTGTGTCAGACTTCTATGCTGCTAACGTAGTAAACACAGTGGTGTTGTCAAAAGTACAGACCGCAATATCAAATCGGTACTGAAATTTAAAAATGGGACGCTTTAAGCACTTTTGAGCGGAATCGTAAACACCTCTGACTGGCCATTGTACTCACACACTCATCAAATATGTCTGTGATTGGCTACAATGATCAGCGCTTCGCAAACATGTTGTAAATATACATCAATGATGCTTTTCACAGAGCGCTTACACAGATACACATGAAGCGTTTTAATGCAGGCATCTATCAGCATACCGGTCCGCTGGTCGACGCCTGCTTGTGCTTTCAAACGCTCCCCCTCCAGCTTTCAAAACACTTTCAAACATTTCCGTGTGCTTTCAAACGCTCTCGTGCGTTGATCCTTATAGTCAACTACAGGCTAATTCGATGAGCGCGTGAGCACAATGGCCAGTCAGAGGTGTTTACGATTACAGTTCAACAGCGCTCAAAGCCTCACATTTTTTTAATTTCAGTACCGATTTGGTATCGCGGTCGGTACTTTTGACCATGGGCGTCGGAACCATTGTGTATGGGTGGGACAAGACCCACCCACTTTTTACGACCAATGATATTGGACCCACTCACTTTTATCGTCTTTAATTCAGCGCATGTCTGTTTACCTACCAATAACCGATAAACACTTAATAATAAACACGTTAGACGCTTTATTTCCACTTTTTAAAAATATTTTCTTCAGTTTTGTTGAAAATAAATGCCTTTCCGATCTGATATGTGATGGGAAAAGGAAGTAGAGCGAGGCAAGCAAAAGGCGGATTTGAACCTCAGATTGATTTGCGTCAAAACTTGATGCCAATAGCTTACACTATTGCCGCGGTAAATTATTCGCTGATTTTCATAATTTTGTCTAGCCCAATCAAGAATTTAGTAAACGGCAGTATATTTGTATTTAATGTAAATGGCATCTAACGTTACTCCAGTAAAAAAAAAAAAAATCTGAGAGAGAGAGGACCCTGCCACATTTTATCTGCTTCCGACGCCCATGCATTTGACAACACTAAAACACAGTGCAGTACTTTAGGTTTCTACGGCAGAACACCACCTCATTATTGGCTAGCTCCTGCGTCAGCATCACACGCATACGTCGTGGTGCTCACGTGAACAGCTTTGGCCAATACAGAAACGGCGTTCTGAAGTAGAAGCCAGAAGTGCTTCACTGTGTTTACTACGTTAACAGCGTAGGTCAGATGAATAAAGGTCTTATGGGTTTTGGAACGACATGAGGATCAGTAATTAATAACATAACTTTAATATTATTTAAAACTAAATTGAGTCATTTTGATTTTAGTATATTTTGATGGTCCCCTTTAGACATTCTGTTGACTATAAGCAACAGAGTGGACCATCAAAATAAAGTGTAACCCGTAATTCACTCAAATCAACTTTGTGTAGCTTAGTGTTGTCAGCAAGAGCAGAATATGTGTAGAGGGTTTGGTCAAACATTGTGACCCCTGTGCAACCCCGAAATAAAGGTAAAGCACTTGTTTGGGCTTTGAAAAATTGAGGGGAAAGGGTTGATGTGAAAGCCCAGAAAAACTCTCTGGATTCATGTCAAGGTAAAGGTTAACAGTCAACTTGAAATGTGTGTCTCTTGAGGCTACTGTAAAGAGGAGACATTTTTAAACTGGTCAAGTCAAACGTTACTTGTTTTCCACACAGGGATAAGGATTATCATCTACGAACGTATAAATCGGTGGTAATGGCCAACAAGCTGATCGACTGGCTGATAGCACAGGTAATACTTGATACTGTTTTATAGACCGACTGTATAACACAGTGACCTCTATAGAAAATGAGACAGGAGGAAAGATTGGAGCAAATTCAGCAGAAGTAGTTGCTGGATAATCACGCCGGATAATCTCAAATATACAGCGGTGGAAGTGAACTGTAACAATAAACCATTGCCTAGCCACGTAGTCTAGTTCTGTCCACTTAAAAACAGGCAAATCACCGTGAGACTGCAGATTTGGATTAAATTTGAAGTGTGGTTCAGATATTTAGAGGAAACTTTCACATTCATGCTCACCAATGTTCAAAAAGATGATGTATTTCTTTAAATTATTACCATGCGGTCAACCCAGCTATCAAAAATATGTTCTAGGAACGTTTTGCTAACGTTCCCGTTTTGAATGTTCTCAAATGACCAGTTTTTTAAATGTTTTAAAGAGTTAAGGGAACATTCCACTTTATCATTTTTCAAACAAAATGGGAACGTTCCGAAAAAAGTAACATTTTTAAAACACTAAACTTTTCAGGTAAAAACGTTCCATGAACAATGTATAAATTATGTTGTTGTGATAACTTTTTGAGAACATTATTAAATACCAGAGAACTTTGAACAAATGTTTCATTAACGTTACTGGAAGAACATTTGTTCATAACTGTGAGAGAACCTCGCTACAACTTTAGCTACTATTCTGAGAACATTTCCTGTTAGCAGAGAAGTGACCCTTTAGAGTTGCACTGTAATGACTGGACCGTAGTAGTGCTTGTAAGCAGATAAAGAGAGTGGCACTTGTCTTTTTCTCTTCTGCAGGGTGACTGCCGAAGCAGAGAGGAGGCGCTGATCTTAGGGGTGGAGCTGTGTGACAATGGATTCATGCATCATGGTATGATAGCTGTCTGTTTTTCCCCCCTCTTTTGTTTCTGTTCTGTCTGATTATACCATTTTTTTTTAACTCATCCCAAGTGTCAACCAGGATGTTTTAAGCATAAATCAAAGAAATTAAAGTGAGGTTTATACATTAAAACAACAGCAATGACAAAAAAACAATTAGCAATTTGGATAAGAAAAATTAAGTACTCATTATACCAGTAAAAGTGATTTTGATTAATCTTAGTTACTTTTTTTTAACGCACCAAAAAAAAAAAGAGGGTTACACTTTATTTTAAGGTGCATTGGGCATTGTTACAGTGTAATTATATATTTAAGTACTGAGTAATATTAATGAACTACATACACTTACTATAGGGTTAGGGTGGGATTAGGGTTTGGTTGAGGGTTAGTTCCATGTAATTATGCATAATTTATTGTTATTACTATGGTAAATACATGTATCATATGTAACAATGACACTGTAAAATAAAGTTTCAAAAAGAGGTTCATATTCTTTTTCTCATTTGTATTTATTCACTGATTTGCTCCTTGATTCATTTGTTGGTTCATTTATTGGCTTAGGGCCAAAACAGGCGTTCTTTACTCAAAAAAAGTGATTACACAAAGGAAATGAGACAGGTTACTGAAGTGAAAGAGAAGGATTTGTTCACCAAAATATGTGTTCAGATTAATTTACTGATTTGTTCAAATTCATTGATTTGTTCACTGATTCATTTTCTGATTCATTCGGTGGCTTTAGGTGGTAGTGACAAGTGTCTTTTTGTGTGTTTTGAGCGAGACATTAACTCAGTCATTCATTAAAAATAGCAATCTTTCCAATTGAAAAAGCAAGTGATGAACAAGAGCGATTTCTTCACTAAAGACTGCTACAAAAAACATCTTACACGTTTTTTCTTTATTTAGTTTTTAGAATGTTTTAATGTAAAACATAACGACAGATTTAGATGAAGCAAATTATATTTTGAAGTATATGAGCTAAATTCGCATTGCGAAACTTTTCCTCTAACTGGATTCTGCACATTCTCTCTCTTGACAACAGCCTTGACCTTCTCCACAATCCAAGTGTGACTGGCTTGTTGTCATGGCAACTGTTTGTTTGCAGGACTCGGGTCTCATTTTCAGGGCACTTGATGCCAAAGTCCACATCATGCTCGTGTGACTCATTTATAGTCTAACATGGGCTGTTCCTCACAGCCTGCAATTCATTTTCATAGCCTACGTGGTCAACTACCAACAAATTTATAGAACGTAATAACTGGCGCTTTCATTTTTTGGTCTTGAATGTGATTATGGCATTTATCCATTGAAGCTGGTTCACTTGGTTATGTGACCATTAAAGCTAATTCAGCGTTATCTAATCTTGCCCATAGAAGTGTGGAGAACACTGGACCTCTTTTTCTCGCTGGGGGTATTTTTACTACAAAAGTGAAGGGATTGTTTAGAGCGCATGTTGCCCTGGTGACAGATTGAAATCCTGGCCTGTTCCTTTTCACAAGACCCACTTTCCATAGAAAAGGCTTCCTCTCTGAAACACTCTGTACGGCTCTTGTCATTCCAGTACATTATGTGTCGCTCTCTTCTGTGTGGTACACAAATTCAATTTACACATCAATTTGATCCTCATAATAACAAAGAAGTTTCTATAATGTTGCTTCTTGCTGTGTCAGTTATAGGGCGACTTTAAAAAAGATGCTGAAATGAAATGAAAATGAGTAGTTGTAAAATAATGGTAAAGTAAATATGTACGTTTAAGCAAATATAATTATTATAATATAATGTCATTTTATGTCAGCTATGCATGTTACATTTAGCACTACTGAATGAGCATCAGCTATCATTTGTTCTAAAACACCTTGCTTTTGTCTTTTTTTTTCAGTTTTGGAAAAAAGTGAATTTAAGGATGAACCTCTTCTGTTCCGCTTCTTCGCCGACGAGGAGATGGAAGGTTCCAATACCAAACACAAGCCCATAAAACACGACCTAAAAATAGTGGAGAACGTCATCGCCAAGTTGCTGCTGGTGAGAGATGTCATCTTTAATGGCCTACAGCTGATGGCACTTACAATAGCGCATGTTGGCGTGAGCCCATGTGGTTTTCATCCACTCGCATGGGGCTTTTCTGTTTCGGCACGTACGGGGGGTCTGAACTCAGCTCTGACTCTAGAGTCTTTACCAGTAATTATGCTCGACTGTTCCTAAACCAGCCTCTCATTACACTTAAACATGAAGTCAACTGGTTTGACAGTCTATGCCCGTGAGAGACTCACATTCTAGGAGTGCTCGAAAGCATGAATCGTAGTAAAATATCACTGCATGACACAACAAAAGCTAACAGTCATAATAACTGTGTACTCTGATTTCAGATAAAACCAAGTGAAGGAGGTTATGGCTTCACGCTAGAAGATCGAAACAGAGTACCCATCGTCAAATCAGTGGAGAAAGGTTCCCATGCTGAGGTGCGTGTGTTACCTTTGTGTGGGTGGTTTTACAAAACAGACACGGGTCATAGGGTTAACATACACAATCCGACAATCCCCAGGGGTGTCAAAACTTGGTCCTGGAGGGACACTGTCCTGCAGAGTTTAGTTTTAACTAGTTGCTAGTGTTGTAGTACTCGAGACCGGTCTGGGTTTTGAGAGGTCTTGGTCTTGTCTTGGTCTCGACCACATTTGTACTCTGTCTTGTCTCTGTCTCAGACTAAGAGGACTTTGTTTCAAGACCAGTCAAGACCACAACTGCTGGGACATTACTAAATTGCTGGTGCATTGTCTGATTGATTTATTAACATTATTAATGTGATTGGATGTTAAACTTATTTATTGTGCCGATCCACAAATGCTCAAAAAAGATATCATTCCAAAAAAGTACTTGTATGAGATCTGTATTTTTATATTATAACGTGATATAATTAAACAATATCACAAGAGCAAGAGAGCTGTTTTCACAAATTTGAGCATGACTGCTAATATGATATTGCTTTTAAACAAACATAAAAAATTATTCTCAACATAATTTATGCATTTGTAATGTACCAATTCAGAAGCATCTTCTGTGCCACCTCTGCAGTGCCAAGATGAATTTTGTTGATTGGGAAAGCTTTATATAGTGTCTTATTCTAATTATATTTATTGATTAAAGATAATTCATTTCTCAGGCGGTAATGTGGATCTCTGAATTTAAGGAGTGCTGGTCTGGTCTTGGTCTTGACTCTGTCTCACTCTGCCTTAGTCTTGTCTTGGTCTCAACCCCTCAAAGTTTTGGTCTTGTCTTGGTCTCAACACACATTGGTCTTGGTCTCGACTTGGTTTCGGATTGGGTGGTTTTGACTACAACACCACTAGTTGCCCTCCAGGAGCAGGATTGGACACCCCTAGGATATGCTAAAAACTCCCAAATGCCAACTTATTGAATTAATCTTTTGTTCCAGTTTACATGAAAACCAATAGCCTGGCAACACAATTACAGTCCAGAAGACTTTATTAAAAAACAAGGTTATTCCCTGTTGAAGTCAAGACCTAATCATTTATTAATAATTAGTCATTCCATTAGTTACGCGAGATGTGATGTTGAATAAATAAGCTGTATTTTAGTACCGCTTCTACTTCAGCTGCACAAGATGAGAACACATTTTATAATTTATTGGGTCGAAAAAACTGAGTTGGCGATACATTTCCTCCACCCCTACCATGAAATTTTGTGTTGCTCTGTCTGGATGCGTTAAAATACACAGTAAGTGTGCTTTCATGTTACCTACTATCACATATGTACACTTCAATAAGCCGACAGAATGCAGGTTATACACGCCAGGTAAAAATCGAGGTAAGGGCCAAATATCTAGCTGTGTCAATTGGGTAACTCTTTCCTGCCATATTTGTCATTCATGAGAAAAGTTTTCACTGGTATACGCTAGGAGGGCGCTATTACATCTCCATTAAAACACAGGTAAAAAGAAGCAGAAACGAGCAATCTTATAAATATAAGCAGATGCATGAAAAAGAATGCGATCATCAACAATAAACAGCATATAAATCAAAACGGCCTAATGTTACCTAGTGAAATGTCGACACAGGAAGTGGTTAGGACTGTGCAGCTTTGTGAGTGTTGATGGACTCGATCTACTCCATCTGTGCTTTGCTCATCGTGCTAAATCTGATCTCAACGTAGTCTTTGACAAAAATGTACTCAGCTTTTTGCTCAAAATGTTGCTTTTTTATGAAACTTATCCACATTCAAGTGTATAAATAAAACAAATACAGAGAGTCTGTTCTTTCTTTTGATATATTGCATGTTCAGATATTCATACAACAAAATATTCTGGGGACCAAAACGCAGAGTTATGGCTTAAGCCGTTTAAAATCAACATGTATACATGACCACATGCATTGTCGTGTTATTAAACATAACCAGGTTAAGAACTTACAAACACGCTCACTGTGGTTCTTGATTGGTTTCAAAAGCTGACCCAAAATTTTTATCATACAGAAGTAAAAAAGAAAATATCCTTAAATGATGCAATACAGCATTAAGCCCTAAGTGTTGTAAAATCTGCATACATTCAAAATATATCTGGAAAGGTTTTATAAAATAAACACACAGCAACAGTTAATTATGTAGTTTTCTCCTATCTTTACAGGTTGAAAAGCCTATTTTGCTTTCATAACTAAGCTTGATTCATTTGCATTTTGTTATTTTGTTATATTAAGCATAGTTTTTCTCTGCTGTCTAGACCTGCGTCACATTTTTCGGGTCACGACCTACCAGTTTTGCCTTCAGCATTTCTACTCAGGAATACATTTGAAAAGCCTAGTCTTTATATTCACAGCAAGTCAAGCTCATCTTTCACTCTCAGAAATAAAGATATCGATGCCATTGAAGAACGCCATTCGATTCCATTGGTTCACAAAATAACCTTTCATTAATCAGTTCTTAAAAGAACCATTTTCTCTTAGTGTGAAGAACATTTTAATAATCTAAAAAACCCTTTTCAACTATAAAGAAGCTTTTGTGCAGTGGAAAGATTCCATGGATGTTTAAGGTTCATCTTTGAACCATCAATGCTAATAAAGAGCCCTTATTTTTCACTGTGTAGGTGTTGCTCAATCTGACAAATTAGGCATTTAAACATCAATTAATTCCCTAAAACTTCACAATTAACACTCTCTATTTGAACTTGCTTTCTTGTAATTAGCATTTTGATGTGTTCCTATTTAGGCTTGTAACAGAAATAGACATCAAATCGAGGGTCCCTTTTAGTGCTTTAATATGTTAGATCAAACTCTGGTAAATGTGGTAAAGTGAACTGCTCGGTTCTGATGTAGAGAGAGTAATGCTACCCAGATCTGAAGTCATTTGTGCATCACAGTACAAGCTCCATGCTGCATTGCATGTGGATCTGCTCTGTATGTTTCCAATGTAGAGCAGAGTGAAAAAAGAGAAAAGAAATAGGCAATAAAATCCAGCTGTGCACTTACGTAGATGAAGAACTGTCTCATAAAAATAGCAAAAAAGGTTTGAAACTGAGGGAAAGACTGTGGCCTAGAGAGAAAAAGGATAAAGGAAAGAGGTATAATAGAGGAAAGTGAATGAAAAAAGGAAGGAGAAAGCAACAGCAAATAAGAAAAGCTGCCCCAACCATTTTTCTCAAAGCATAGGAAAAACATGATCCGGAAACAGAGGACTGTGCATTTTATTGTTGGAGAAGAATGGTTAGGCTATATTTTTAGCAGTCTAGAGACATGTCCAATCCATTCAGTGAAGCACGGAGTGAATGAATTACATCCACTTGAGAGCTCGGAGTAGGAAGTTGCACATATGAATGAAAGGATTGAACTGTACACCTGTGAAAATGAAAGATTAACCCTGAAACCTAAAAAAAAATCACACAAAAAATTTATGAATATTTAATTTGATGCGAAGAAATTATGTATTTTGAGTTTGGTCTAATACGTCTCTTGTTTGATTAAAAATACAGTAAAAAAATCATATTGTCTAATATTATTACAGTTTAAATTACTGCTTTCTATGTGAATATTCTTGTGATGGCAAAGCTGAATTTTCAGCAGCCTGTGGCATAGGGATGACACTTTTATGTGTCTTTGCTGAATAAACGTATTAATAAAATAAAAAAACGGACTGACCCAAACTTTTAAACCTTAGTGTATTTCATGCAAGTTATTGTGCTGTTAGCTTAGCAACATGCTAATGCCAGTGTCACAGGTTGCTTGTATTAGATTCAATAGATATTGGACTTTTAATGAACATGTAGAGCAATAAAACCACATACGAAACCAACATAATGTTAACCAGAGACACTAAACTGAATTTACACAGGGCTTAAATACGAAGAGGAAGGTACAGGGAACAGGTGTATAACTAATTAGAAACTATGACAACAAATGAAAAACAAAACAAGACAGAGAGCTTATTTGATATGTCTGTGTGTCTCTTGTGCAGATGGCTGGTCTGGAAGTGGGGAAAAAGATCTTTGCCATTAATGGGGACCTGGTCTTCTTGAGACCTTTCCAGGAGGTGGAAAACTTCCTAAAGCAGTGCTTTCACAGCAAAGGTCCCCTCAGAGTACTGGTTGGCACCAAACCCAGAGAGTGAGTGGAAAACCTCCTATGATCTAAAGACTTCATAACACCTGAACTATGTTGCCATACAGGCTATAAAGCCTGATATCAATTAAAAAAAAGAACCCTGCTAGATAAACATAATTTTATTGATTAGTATCAGCTTGATTTTTACTCCAACTCAGAAAACACAAAACACTTGGAGCAGTGGCTGGAAAGTGTTGGCCAAATTGATGTCTGTCTGTGTGTCTATCTGCTCCACAGGACTGTGAAGATCCCAGATTCCGCAGACGGATTGGGCTTTCAGATCCGAGGGTTCGGCCCATCTGTAGTGCATGCGGTTGGCAGAGGTAAGAGCGAAAGAAAGAGCTACTTTAGGAAGTTACTGGGCTACAGGAAGTTACTTATGCCCTTTATCCTACTGTGTTTTTGAACCTCAGCTGGATCACAGCTGGAGCTGTAGGTACAGTATAGGACTGGACTTGAGCCAGATCAAGTGCATATCTCACACACACACACACACACACACACACACACACACACACACACACACACACACACACACACACACACACACACACACAGAGGCCTATCTATATATACATAGAAAGACTGGCAACTCTCGCTTCCTACTGTGTCTGAGGTGCATTTTCATCAAACATGGTGAGAGATAAATGAAAAAAGAGAACAAATCCAGCTTACACTGTCAGAGAACAGATATCTTCACCTCACACCGAACAGAAGCTGCTTGCATCTAGAATGTGTCATAATTTGTGCAAATCCAAATTCTGAATTAATCCAATTTATTTGATTATTTTATGGGTGAGAGACAATTTACTTGAAGGGTTTGAAGTCTAATTATGGTGGAAGTTAGCAAGAATATCTCTTGTTGGATATTGTTTGTGTAACACTGATGTTGGTGAGTTCTCTGGCAAGTCTGTTTCAAGTCAAGTCTGTTCATGTTTCAAGTCAAGTCATCATTGGATTCTGTTTATCACCTTTAAATAAACTGCACTTGGGTTCATCACTTCAACTTGCCTCTAGTGGATCAGTGGATATCCATTACTGAATATCCAACCTACAAAATGGAAACCTGGGGCCTATTTATAAAGATACTAGAGGGATCACATGACTAAAACAACCAATGAGAACAAGACACATGAAACAAGGGAACCAATCAGGATATGAAACATAACTAAACCAACCAATAGGAACATAACACTTAAGACTAGAGAAGCATATGACATGATCACATGATGGGAAGGGAATCACATGACAAGACCAGGAACTGAAACATGACTATGAGATTACAAAATAAGAGACATGAAAACATAAACATGAAACCAAACACGAAACCACCTGTGACACATATATTAGCCACTGGCCACCATGCTCACTAAGATATCAGTATCCAGCATCGAAACAACCCATATCGGTTGACCACAAGTTTTAACCATTGACTGTAAAAAAATCTAGATGTTGTGTCCATGGCATCACCCGTAGGTTTCTAAAGAGCATTTTTGAAGCCTAAACTTGGCGGAGGCAGGCATCGTCATCTTGGCAGCGCGTCACTCCTGGATAACTAAAAAAGGGGAAAAGAGGCAGGACGAGGTGGAGCTGAGGTGCCTGGGTGCTGAAACCACGCCCGCCTAGCTCGACCATAGTGGCTATCTACCTGTCACTCAAGTGGCCACTCCCTTAAATATGCAGAACTTAAAGGCTTAATATAATTTAAACGAGTGCATGGAAAAATTCACCTCCCTCACAATTGTCATGAAGGGTTAATGTTGTTCATATGTCTATGTGGTGTTTTTAAAATGCTTTAAGACAATATGCTTTATGTACAAATTCATAAGTCAACACCATTGTATTTTCTCTGTAAAACTGCAGTGAACCAAAGACAGTCTCAAAAACACGTTTGAAATCGCTGATGTTTCTGACATCACAAACCACCTTGTAACCAATCAGGTCAACATTCTGCAGGGCTTTAGGATATCATTAGCTATTTTCTGAAGCAGGGGAATCTCAAGAGAAACCAGGTTATCCCAGTATATTTTTTCTGCTGATATGAAATATCGTGTAGATTTAGCAATATAGCGGGTGATTTATGTTACGGTTATGCTCTCTCTAAAATTCTCTAAAGCGTTTTTAAGGATACTGACTGATACTGAAGGCAGACTGAGATGGCAAACGGGAGCATGGTTTGTGTAACATTAGCAACAAATTATTAGCGGTTTTATAATGTAGTCAAACAAAAGGATAATCATATTAATTACCGTTATGTACCCGACTTTGTAAAGAGTACCATTTTGCAGCGTTTACCTCAGTAAGTTGCCCATTTGAATTTGCATATGTGTGAATCTGCATATACCACTAAATGAAGCAAGGGTATATAGTTACATTCAAGCTATTTTAAGAAAAAACTTTATGTATGTAATTTTGATGATCAAAGATGAGTTTTAAAGGATAAAATTATTGACTACAGGGGGACTTTATCCAGTTATGGTCTATCATTTTTGCTAACAAGACTATGGTGATTGGTCAACCAGCTTTAGCTAGAAATTGCCAGCAATCAAACCAGCACTAACTAGAATAAATCGTGGAAGCTATGGACATTTATGCTAGCCTAAGCTATTATTTTCAGCAGGGTAGTACCTTAAGGATATGAGTTTCTCCTCCCACATTTAGAAGGTCAGCCGCTCCTTCAAGTGATTGCTGTTCATAAGCTCAGTGGGGAGTTATGATAATTATTACCCTGCCTAATGTGCTTGCTTGTTCTTAAAAATTGCTTTTGCCTGAGTTTCACTGGCTGCAGAAATGAGAGAGCGTTTACTCAGGGAAAAAAAATGCAGCGTAAAGACTTCAAACCATGGAATGTGATTAGAGAAACAGGAGCCTTTTATAGAGGCATGCACTTCCAATACAGAAAGAGATATTCAGTATAAGCTCTGTGTTTGTTTAGGAGATTATGCAAACAATCTATGAATATTTAGTCTCTCCGGTGAAACTTTAAATGTCGGCCTGGCCTTCGGATAGCTTTAATAGGAACCACACATCATCTAGAGATAAACAGCTCCTGATTTTACAAATGTGTTTTGCTTTTCTGAAGTCACATTCATTTCAGTTTACAGTACCACCTGCCATAATGCAGAAAGTGGCGCCCTTGCCGAGTGGATCTGTCTGTGGATCCTAACCTTGGGGTCAAACTGTTTATGTGATTTGCCTAACTTGCATTCGGATGTGAACTTTAAAAGCTCTGCTTATACATAGATTTAGTGGCTATTTATGGGTCTGTTTGTAAAAATTTGATTGTGTGTTTAGGAGATTTGTGTTGATTTGTGTTTCTCCCTTACTCATTTGTGTATGCACACTTAAAAACATGGCTCCTTTCCAAAATATACAACCTTACAATTAAGTGACCAATTTGGGATGCTTTACATGGGCACCAACTCAATGTCTCACAAATAGTACTCCGCAAAAGAGAATCAATAGAGCTGCATGTTGCTAAGTTAGCATTTTGCTAAGCTAATGCCATTATACTATAGTTAACATAATACGTAGCACACACAGATATTAAGTAAAATAATAAATAAATAGCACTCTGCAGACGATAATCAGTAATTAGCATGTTGCTAAGCTAATGGCACTATAGTCTCGCTAGCAGAATAATACTTCTGGTATAACGCTATCTTTAGAATTTGACCAAATTAGATTGTGTTGTAGCAGACAACACAATTAAGTTGTCCACTTTTTCAAACAGCTGTTGAATGTTCTCTTCCTCTCTTACTGTTTCTCAAAAGGCACCGTTGCGGCAGTTGCCGGCCTTCACCCAGGCCAGTGCATCATTAAAGTGAATGGTATCAATGTGAGCAAAGAGAGCCATGCCAGTGTCATCGCCCACGTTACGGCCTGCAGGAAGTACCGGCGGCCCACACAGGTGAGAGTGCAAGCATCCCTCAGCCCCTCCTTAAGTGCACTATTCCTGGCCTTTCTGAATAGTAAATCTTTATCTATAAGCGCAAAGCAGAACTCTTTGTGATCTGGTCTGGGTCATTATCCTACAATAACAGCAGTTATGGCTCCTTTCACTGGATAGAAGAAGGCCAGGAAACTGGATGGTGGTGTGAAGGATATGGGTTAAGGAATGGACCAGGCAGGCCTGTGTTGGAGGGTAATAAAGGACAGGCTTGGCACACTGGCTGGACTCTGGTTTCCATCAGGGATGGAAAAAGAAAGCGAGGATGCACACCCTCCTACTGAGCAGGGATTTGCGGCCCACAGTCAAGAGGAGTCTTGTAGCTCAGTTGGTTAAAACAGCGGAGGAAAATGTTGAGGAGAGAAATTGACAGAAGAGGATGTGGGGTGGATGTGCTTTAGTCTGTTAAATGCATAAAGGCCGGTATATACTTACACAGCAAAGTTCTTTTTCATTCTTTGCTTAGGGGAAAATAGCCGTTCAAAATTTGAGCAGTGTTATACTTTTAATTAAGATGTCAGGCCCTATCATACACCCGGCACAATGCGACGCCAGACATGACGCAAGTGTTTTTTTGCTAGTTTCAGCCCAACGAAGTTATCATTTTCACATCCAGCGCCATATTGTTTAAATAGCAAATGCAATCTGTCTCGCTTTCATCTCAATAACAAAATAAACACACAATAAAAATGACAGCTGTTTTTTTATGAGAGAACTGGCTTTAACAAAGCATCTGATTATAGCGACGTGGATATGTTTGCGCATGTTCTGCAATTCGAACTCCAGTAATGTCACGTCTCATTTATTCTTATAGCACTTTATACAATAGATTGCTTTAAAGTAGACAGCTTTCAATATTAAACACGAAAAACTGTTTCCACTAAAGCAGCTTTTACAGTGTGTTCATGTTTTTACTCATGTCTGGTCTCAATGGAGCAAATATGAAGAAAATATGTTAACAAATGCAGAGTAGTTCAATGATGGTTTTAATGGTAGTTCAAAGGTGAAATCACAAACCTGAGGCCTTAAGGTAGAGCTTGATAGTGCTTGTAACAATTAAAAACATCTAAAAAGAACTATCTGGGCTATCTAGGGTAGCAATCGGTTGCTGCTGTGTGCACATTGCACGATGGATCGGCGTCAGGGGGTTTCACAATGCATGACTTTACAATAGAAAGAATCGCCGAAAGCTCGGTCTGGTCCGCAATCTGTTTCACAACAAAATGCGCAAGAAGTTTTTTTTTTCTTAGAGGAATCTTCTCCATTTGCTTTATATGCGATATCTAGGGGAAAAAGAGGTTTTAGGTTTGTGTGTCCTGTGGGAGTGTGTGATCAACTCGCAAGCAAGTCTGAAATGGTTGTTTTGTTGTTCCTTATTGCAGCAAGACTCCATTAAATGGGTGTATAACAACAGTGAGAGCGCGCAGGAAGACCACCAGAGAACCAATCAGAAGCCCGCCGCCGGGGAGAACGGAGATGTGTTTGACTGTAAAGTTGAAGGTGCTGTTACACATACTAGTGCAAGCACATACTGCACACAAAAGAACACACTTTTTCTTCCTCCCACACTAGCCTTGTTTAGTCTTTTTCTTTCTCCTCTGAGACACTAAATTTACAAGTCTCACTTTAGTAGTATCATGCAGAATTCGCAGGACATGGAAACAACTCATTGTTTATTGACAGCATTGATTTTTGCACTTGTTGTTGTCTTTTAACCAAAATGTAGTCAATATTTTGTCACAGCATATTATTTTTTAGGGCTGTCAAGTGATTCAGATTTGGAATGTAATAAATTACATGATGTGCTGATTCATTAATTTAATTAGTCTCAAATTAATAGCACATCAAATGACCCCAAAAGATTATTTAAAGTCATTATTGTGTTAAATGAGAAAAGCATCATGAAATCAACAGCCCAAATAATTAATTAAATTTTTATTTCATTTAAATTAGTGCTCCCAAATCGATTAATCACGATTAATCACATCCAAAATAAAAGTTCGTGTTTACATAGTATATGTGTGTGTACTGTGTAAAACTATTATGTATATAAAATACACACACATGCATGTATTTATTTAAGAAAAATGTGTTATACACTGCAAAAATGCTTTTCTTATTTAGTATTTTTGTCTTGCTTGTTTTATTTTGGATGCGATTAATCACGATTAATAGATTTGACAGCACTCATTTAAATTCATTTAATGTATTTTATTATTAATTTAATTATGGACATTTAGTTTTTGTCAACTGACATTTTTAGTTGACAATGAAATTATGAAAATGTGTCAAACGCTAACAGAACAAACTTTCATTTAAGTAAAATTATATATAATAGTAGCATCATGCAGAATTCATAGGACAAGTAAAATTATATCATGATTATTATCATGATTATTATATTATCACAATGTTTTTTTCATCTTGACTTCATGATAATTTGTTGCAGTTAAATTTAGCCTAATAAAATATAAATGTGAATTTATTAGTATAGTTGTGGTGTGCTGTTCAATAAATAGCAATAAAGATATAAAGAACTATTTAGTAATTTGTTATCAAGCAGGAAATACATTGATGGTCTATGGATGAGTTCCAGCCATCTAAAGAGTGGCCTTGGATTATTAACTTTAGTCTCTTTTGATCTGGTCAGACTGGTAACATTGAAACAACTGGTGTGTTTGTTCAACAGAAGTCATGGACAAGTTCAACACCATCGCCATAATAGACGGAAAAAAAGATCACGTTAGCCTGACGGTGGATAACGTGTATCTGGAGTATGGCGTCATGTACGAGTATGACAGCACGGCTGGGATGAAGTGTCACGTCTTGGAGAAAATGGTGGAACCAAAAGGCTTTTTCAGCCTCACGGCCAAGGTAGAGTCACATGAGTTCCCACAGACACACACCAACCATTATCTCTGCTGTAGAGCACCAGTAAATTAATTCATACAGGAGCAGAAGAGACGACAGGGATTGTCTTGTACATTTGTGAGGGCCTCTTCACAGTTCACACATAACACACAGCCACTGATAGAAACTGACAGCAGAGTATATTAAACCAAGTGTGTGTGACAAATAAAAAATGGTCTTTACGACCCCCTACTGCGGAATAAGAGGATAAACACTTTAAATCACAGAGCTTGTTGCTGTGTGGAGACTAAGAAATGGAGTTGCATTAAACTTTTGTTCTCACAGAACGTTATTTCTGCTAATTTTTACTCATTTTGCCAGCATTTTCATTCGCTCCACCACAATTATAATTATTTTTCAGCAATGTTTATGATTTTCAAAAAAATAATAATTAAATGTTAGGATTTACTTAATAAAATGCTATAATGTAGCTTTGACATCTAGAAATGAATGAACACATTAACTGGAAAACAATCACATTTATACAGTAGCTGTATTTTAAACCGTTTAAATTACTTTTTTAAAATATTTAAATAGTTAAATGTAACATTACATTTACTTTCAAAAATATAAAAAATCTTACCAACCCAAACTTCTGAACTATATATACTATATATATATATAAATGCTGCATTTATTTGGTCAAAAATACATATTCATATTATTACAATTTAAATTAACTATAATAAAATTTAATTTATTTCTGTGATGGCAAAGCTAATCCTCCAGTCGTCAGTGTCACATGATCCTTCAAAAATCATTCAAATATGCTGATGCATTTCTTATTATTGTCAATATGATGACATCATAAATATGATGTGCTGTTATACAAACACATTTACAAAATCTTTTTTTTTTCGTTTATATATGATAGTTTTTGTATTCAGTCGTTCTCTGAATTTTTTCAAGTGTTACAAGTTGCATTTCTCCGTTTTTGCAAGGGAGAGCAAGAGAAAGATACTGTTATGTGAAATCTGCTGTTGATTATTAACGTTTGCTTGAGTATGTTTAGCATTGCATGCAGCATCCTGTGTGATCTCAGCTGTTCTGAATATCACACTTGTTTACAAATGAACGACATATTTCCTTTCCCTAAAAGTTGATTTCTGAGATTTACAATCTGCGTAAATGAACCAGCAGCTGTCAGGCATGACTGTTCAGCGTTTAGCAGTGGGGGCATCACAGCTTGACAGTGACATCTCAGAAAGGCACCTAATGGGACTCTGATGTATTGACATGTTCTACATATTAAGGCTCTTTTGTTTTTAATTCCCTTAACTGCCAGCAATTTCTGCCTTATTACAAACATCTGCTTGGGTAGGTCTGTACTTCCTCTGAGGAAACTCTCTTCAGATGAATTTTCATTGCTGTTCAGCGATTACATTCAATTTTTATGGTCTCAGTGTGATCTTGAAATTTCTTGTCTCCTCCACAGTCTCACAGGCAGAGCCTTCTCTCTTTTATGAGAAAGTACTTCTACCATGTGTGTGTAAATGTTCACTCTGATTGGTGCTGTACTTTGGTTTTATTTTTTATTGCTCTATAATATTATACTTTGTTGCATAGACACAGTGTCAAAAGCGGTAAATCAGGGTTGTTATATTTTAGTCTCGCTGTTAGGTTCAAACAATCGCAAGAGGCAGGAATCAAAATCCAAGGAAGTTTAATTTAAATAAACCAAGACTGAAAGAATAAATAGGGTGAGCAAACAAGGGTTTATATATATATATATATATATATATATATATATATATATATATATATATATATATATATATATATATATATATATATATATTACAAAGTGAAAAGTTAAAGCTAATTCAATGAACAAAGTTAATAAAATATATTTTCTCCATAAAATGTTTATTCATAATTAAACCAGTGAAATTACATACATTCAGAAACTATAATATAATATAATATACACCGTTCAGGCATAACATTTTGATCACCTTCCTAATATTGTGTTGGTCTTGCTTTTGGACATATTTCCTTTGTGGCAGTATTATCCTGCTGAAAGAGGCCACACCCACCAGGGAATACTGTTTCTATGAAAAGATGTATATGGTCTGCAACAATGCTTAGGTAGGTGGTACGTGTCAAAGTAACATCCACATGGATGGCAGTACCCAAGGTTTCCCAGCAGAACATTGCCCAAAGCATCACACTGCCTCCATCGGTTTACCTTCTTTCCATAGTGCATCCTGGAGCCATGTGTTCCCAAGAGAAGCGACGCACACACACCCGGCCATCCACATGATGTAAAAGAAAATGTGATTCATCAGACCAGGCCACTTTCTTCCATTGCTCCGTGGTCCAGTTCTGATGCTCACGCGCCCACATTTGGCGGGGTCAGCATGGGTACCCTGACTGGTCTGTGGCTATGCAGCCCCACTGTGTATTCTGACACCTTTCTATCAGAACCAGCATTAACTTCTTGAGCAATTTGAGCTACAGTAGCTTTTTTATTTGATCACACCACACAGGCCAACATTCGCTCCCCACGTGCATCAATGACCCTGTCACCGGTTCACCACTGTTCCTTCCTTGGATCGTTTTGATAGATACTGACCACTGCAGACCGGGAACACCCCACAAGAGCAGCAGTTTTGGAGATGCTCTGACACAGTCGTCTAGCCATCACAATTTAGCCCTTGTCAAACTCGCTCAAATGCCCATTTTTCCTACTTCGAACACATCAACTTTGAAGACAAAATGTTCACTTGCTGCCTAATATATCCCACCCACTAACAGGTGCCGTGATGAAGAGATAATCAGTGTTATTCACTTCACCTGTCAGTGTGACATGAAAGGCATAATGTTATGCCTGATCGGTGATATATAATATAATTGTCACAGTTATGTTTAGTTTTCATGGACATTCAGTTTGTTTTCATTAGTCACATGTCTCCCTTTGTTTGATTTTCTCGCCACTCCTTTGTTATCATGTTCACGTCATTATGAGTTTGTTCTGTTCAGCTGTGTTTTATTAATTTGTATCGTTTGTGTTTGATCTATAAGTTGAACCCTCACATTCATTCTCTGTTTGTCACGTTCATGTAAGGTTGTGTTATGCCTGCTTTTGAGTATACGGGCTGTCTCAGGCCAATGTCATTGTCGCGTTTGTTGGTCTTAACATTATAAAACACTCCTATAATGTGTCACAGGACATCTACTCTTGTTTTAGTGTAAAAGTGAAACTGTTTTACAGTCATACAAGTATTAGGGAAATAAGGGTTAGATGTAGCATGTGCTTGCAATAACCACAAGGGAAAAACACAATTTTGCGCATCTGTTTTGGGAAATGCATGTTATAACTAACTTGACCTATAGCAGATTTGCACACTTCATTTTCATTTCTAACAAATGAATGGTGGAACGCACATGTGTTATATGACCAAAGACTTTTTTTTTCTCTGCCAGAACTCATGCTCTATGTCTTTCTTTGTGTGGTTTGTCAGATTTTAGAGGCCTTGGCCAGGAACGATGAGCAGTTGGTGCAAACCTGCAGTCGACTGAGCTCCAGCACAGAGCTCATCCCGGAGGACCTGCAGACCAGATTCAGTGCCATGTGCGGCGAGAGGCTGGAGCATATCAATCGAAGAATCACCAATTACAGGAAGGTCAGCACAAATTGTGTGAAACACTTCTTATTTTTTAAAATGGGTCTGGACTGGTTAGTGCTGGTCTTTGGATCAGCATTGCCGTTGTGTTCACCAGGAAAAGCTTAATGTCTAGTGATTTGTAAAACCTGGAAGTAAAAATAAACAGAAAAATAAGAAAAACATCACATCAAAAGGAACATTTAAAAAGGCAGTAGATGCATTATGTTTATGATGCTCTTTTCCATGCAATGAATATTAATGGACCATACAATAATGAATGAAAAAAGCACTATAAATATGAAAACTGAATATTATTATTTATTATTTTAAGTTATTAAAAAATACCATAAATGTAGCAGATATGACTAAATATTCCTTCCTTGACATTTCATTTGTGCATATTAAAACATAACACATTGACAGAATTACATTTTTTGGGGTTTAACTATTAATTTTAGCTATTATTTTTTTTAGGCTTGTTGACTAAATCTGGCTGGTTTTGCTAGCTACAAAAACCTACTGTGACGCCTGCAAACCCACATCCAAAACACAATTATATGCTGGTGTTTTAAGCAGACATGATCTAACACTGTGCATGAAAACTTATTTTGAATATCTTGATGCATTTCTTTGGTTGGTGGCCTTTAGAAGATTGCAGCTAAGAAAACTTAGTTTGACTTGTAGCACTTCTATTTAGGTTACCGAACAGGAAACCGTCCCACCCTGTCCTTTTTAACACCAGCTGGCCTTGATTGATGAAAATATGCGAGTCCACCAGTACCAAGGGAAACGGGCTTGTGCAAAATGTCATTTTTAATTTCCATCAGCTGCTTTTATTTGGAGCAAGAAAGGGAAAATATGTCTGCAAGCATCTGACAGTTTCCCTTGTTTTTCCCTGTGATCTGATCATCCCACTCAGCATTGGATTAATTAGCCGTTGCTTCACCAGCTATAAATAGCTCTGAACATCCCGTCCCATTGCATAATTTCCCTTCTGCTGCGTTCTCAGTAGGGCCCCATGAGAGGTCTGGCAGGGTCTGGACCCCGGACACGGAAGCTCCCTGTTTGTCAAAGCTAGCCAGGAATGTGGGAAGTTCAGTCTGAAGAGAGGCTATGTGTCCAGTGCAGCTGTAACCCATCCAGTGTAGTCTGTGAACGCAGCCATACTCGACCACAACCATACAATTGTTATGTCATTCTTGGAAAAAGGCGAGGTTCAAAACCCTGCTCAAGGGGAACATCGAGGTCTTGCCAGATGATTAAAATTGCAATTGCAGGTGCAGTGTAGATCCATGGATGAACAATCCTACTTTGTAAATAAATTACTCTGATTGATAGATTTTCTACAAGTAGTGCATTGTGTGGCCGATGTCTGACTGCATTTGCATTTGATGAATGACGTGCTGCATAGCCCAATTTAAACTAAAAGTGCTTTGCTAGTCTTAGCTCCCCCGAAACGTTTTCTGGTGCTTCTGTTGTAAAGGCAAAGCTGCTCATTTAGATTTTTTGATTTTAGATAATTAAATGTCATAATTTCAGAAGTTTTACTCATGAATTTAAAGCAGCAGTCTGGAACTTTTTGGGGTTAAAAATGATCCAAAATCTATTTGAGCAAGTACATAACCAGCCAGTGTTCAAAACTATCTCCTTACCCGATTCACAACGGTAAGCTTGTAATGATGTGTTATAATTTGAGTGGTACTGGTAGGTTTCCACAGGAAATGCGAAAAGCTTGCCACCAATCATCTTTGCGTCATTACGTCACATCGTACATAAAGAAGGCTAGTCCGGAGTAGTAGTATCGCATGTGAGGATGCTGCAGGTGGCGGATCATTTATAACCTTTTCTCACAGCAGCTGGATAATTAAACGTATCATTTTGATGGTGGATTGTAATCCAGAAAGGTCCAAACAACAATCATCAGTGACAACTGGAGATTCACCAGTAGTCAACAGCAAAAGATTAGACTGTACAGAAATTGAAATCTACTGGTAAAGGCCGTTACATACTCTGCAAGAACAGAGAAAAAAGTTCACGCTCCCAGGGCTGCTAGAACAAAACGACGTAATTTCGTTCTCGCAGCCCTGTTTTGGGAGTTCTCGCAGCTTGTTCTCGACACATCATCTGAGCAGAACTTTTTTCTTGTGGGTGTCCGAGAACTATTGTGTGATTGGTTAGAAATGTAAAGTGGGTGGGGTTAATGCGGAGAAACAGAGTATGTACCAAGCTTAACGCTAATATACACTAAATACACGTAGTCACACAATGCTGATGTTGTTAACATTAACCATTTGGAGCAAAGTATAACAATAATAATAATTTGCACAGTTTGATGTTATACAAGCTATCGTTAGATTTAATCATCGTTGATCGCGCAATTGGAGATTGCCACACATACTCCTCAAAACATTCGATTAATCCGCGCTGAGGAGCCGTGCCAATGCACAACCCAAGTAAAGATGATAATTCCGCAAATATCCGAAATTGCAGGTTTCAAAAATAAATGGCGACAAAAAAAGGCAAAACTTACGGACTGCAGCTTTAAATGAATTTTCTAGTCGTTCATGATTACAGTTGATGAGAACCAGCCTGATGACAAGCTAAGACTAAAACCACCATGGACTCGTTTAGGAATAAACAGTATCTGTTGAACAGGAACATCCATTGCCAGGTTGAGTATGTGATTTATGGACTGGTGTATTTATGGTCTGTCTTGTATAGATTGAGCTTTTGTACACTTTTCAGATCTGAAGATCAAACTGGACCAGGGCTTGATGGGAAAGTGCTGAGCCATAATGTACTTTGCATTTTAGCATACCAGACTCAATCCAATGATATCCTGTGACTAGCCTGAAGCCAGGCTGGTTGAATCGAACAAGTTTTTAAAGTTTTTTTTAGTACTGCGGTACTGGATGATTTAGATAAGAAAAACCAATAAGCTCTTGTTCATATTCACACAAAATATTAACTGTATCTTACACTGATCGTCTCTGCTCTCAGTTTTCACGAGTTTTGAAGAACCGGGCCTGGCCCACATTCAAGCAGGCGAAGACTAAGGTTTCCCCTCTACACAGCAGTGACTTCTGCCCCACCAACTGTCACATCAATGTAATGGAGGTGTCTTATCCCAAGACCACTACTTCCCTTGGAAGTGCCTTCGGAGTCCAACTGGACAATAGGAAAAATACTCTGGAGAAAGGAGGCCGCAATTCAGAGCAGGGTGAGTGAAAATATATTCCTAAATAATGTAATGCTAGAGACTGCCCATTATAGGGAGCAATGAGTTCATGTCTATTAGATTTCTTTCTGTTTGTGCTTTCAGGTAAGCTGAACCCCATGGTTTACGTCCAGCATAGTATCACCAGCATGGCAGCCCCATCTGGACACAGTCTGAGCAGAGCTGAAGGACACGGTCTGCGATTCCTGCTACGAGAGGATGACCTGCTCATCCTCGACGCCTACCACAAACTTCTGACCAAACTCACCACTGTTGTCAAAGAGATGGAGTGCTACGCCGCCCAGATTCATGAGTATGAACATTTTTATTTGGTAATATATCTGTTTTGTATATATATAGGCCTATCTGATTTATCATCATCAGGTTTAGCCTGGTACAACACCCGTATAAAAAATCAATAGGCCTACTAAAAGGCTTGTCTGTTACTCAATTTTTTGAAGTGAAAATTGCGTGTCATTGCCCTTTGCTTCAAGAGAACTCTATAACTCAACAGTTTAACACAAAGAGAGTTTGATCAGTAGATCTTTAGATCTTTAATTGGAGGAGCTTTCATTGTGGTTTATGTATTTCTTTATACTTTTACTGGTGGCTTTTTCTCTTTATTAACTGGTCTAAATGGTTATCATGTTTTAGCAACGCAAAAGTGTTTTTTACATTCAGCTTTTGAAACGACCTAAAATTTGAATGTACATAGATAGATGACCGCAGACAATTTGCCAATGACACCAGCGTCACATTATTTAAGGATGGGGCAGCGGCAACCAAATTGGATGTCTTAAAGACATCATCAAAAACATTTTAAAGGTGATTGAGAAATCAACTTTCCCTTGAGCTTTTGATTTATAAAAGGTCATGTTAATATAAGATTATCCTGTAAGTTTCAGAGATGAAAAGAAAAGCTTTTATAGACACCAGGCCCAGCAAACCACTCGTAGTACCCGGATGAGCGGTGTGTTATTCACTTTGGTTGTTATCTGGGAATAACATACCGCTGGAATGCGCGATTGACCAATCAGAATCAAGTATTCCACAGAGCCGTGTAAAAACAAGATTATTATTATTATTATTATGAAACAAACACAGCTTTGGTTTAATGTTAAATCTTCATATTTGAACATGTGAAGGTTAACTTATTTGCAGCAAAATCAACATTCCCTTGACTATGATATTTTCTCAAATGTGCTTTTTTAACTTTATTATTTATAAAATGTTAGCTAGATTTATTCAGTTGGATTCAAAATGAAATGACGTCAGAAATTACGCATATTGTTCCCTGATGTGACACTTTTTATGACTTTTAGAGTCTATATGGGATGTTACTATACCAGCAACTGTTTAATCTTTGTGCGTTTCACATGACCCAACATCTGGAATTTGCATTATGTTTCTTATTGTTTTTTTCTCCAACAACTACATGTATTGTGTGTGTGTGTGTGTGCGCGTCTGTGTGACGGACACACTTAAGCTGAAAGGGGGTGGGTGGGATACTTCCTGTCTGAGCTGAGCTGCTGATGGTTTCATTTTCTGTAAGCACATTAACACCTTGAAGGAAATGGGACACTCTGAGGTCGGCCGCCGTATTTCAAAATGGAAATCTGCGAAAATAAAAAAATGTTACAAGAGCACTGAACTCAGGCAGTACACTGTAAATGTCACTCACTGAGTAATTTGCAAAGTGGCATAAGTGCCTATTAAGACTGTGTTATGAAACTCCTCTTTCTCTGTCACTCCCTACTTTCCAATTCTAGTCTCACCACCTATAGTTTAAATAAGAAAGTATCCATTAGCACTAACAGCTTTTGAGTTTTCATCATTCGGTTGAAATCACATGGTCAGATCCTCTGTGGACATGATGGCAATTCCAGCTAGTCTTGATCTACAGTGAGGGTGGCACCTTTCACTGCTGCTGCCATATGCTTGTCAGTGCCGATTGCTGGCTGAAGGTCTGTGAGTGTGCTTATTGGCAAGGCAGTCCTTGATCTGGTGGGAAGATAATGACCTCCCTCACAGCCCTGGGCAAGAGACAGTGCTGTAATGACTGCCTGGAGGTGGTTGTCTTGTCAGACAGCCATCCCTATCATGCAGCAATAATGAGGCAAATAGAAACCGAGTATCTCATTGGAGCCACTTCTGGAAGCCTCTGACTCTCCTGTGGATTAAGAAGTGCGTTGATCTCTACAGTTGGAGGGGATGAAGAAAAGGCTAAGAAAGGCAAAGCATGAGGAGTTCAGAAGTGGATGGTTTCAGATAGACTTGTGTCTGGTGTTTGTTGGTATTGTATAACCATTTTAAAGGAACAGCTGACCCAAAAATTTTAATTCTGTAAACGTTTTATCACCTGTTGTTCCAAACCTGTATGAATTCATACAACTTTTTCTTTTGTGAAACCTAAAATAAGATATTCTGAAAAATGTGCAAAATTCTCTCTTTTGTTCATAAAATTAAAGTTAATGGGGTGCAAGCAATGTTTTTTGGAACTCAATGACTTTCATTATATGGACAAAATAGTTGAAACATTTTTCAGAATATCCTCTTTTGTAGTCCACAGAAAGAAAAAATTCATACAGGTTTAAAACAACAAGAGGGTGAGTAAATAATGACAAAAAACAACAACAACAAAAAACAGGATTCCTACATCTAGAATGTGATTAAAATCATTTATGTACCTGGAAACGTGATTTCTGTACCTGGAAAGGTCATGTAAATTAATAAAAACTTAAATAGGTATGTTTATAATGAATATACATTTTCCAAATAACAAGCTCTAAAAAAACATATTCAGTAGACATTGTGATTTAAAAAAAAAAATTAAATTCTTGTCCATTGGATCACAATTGACTGGAAGAGTCATGTAAATTCAATGGTTAAAAAGAATAGGGAGCTTAAAGAAAATGAAGCTCCTAAAACTCCAGAAATATAATTCATTTTATTTTAGTTTTGAAAAACAAAACTAGGGCTAGGGTGCCTTTGAATATTATTGTGGACAATGGTTTGAGAACCACTGACTTTTTTATTATTTCATAATGTTTCCCGAGGTGCATTTATAATGTTAATAGGATTTTTTTCATAATTTAGAAATAAATGGCTATTTTCTCCCCTGATTTTAGTCCTCTGATTTGAACGCTCTGAAACACCCACTGCTGTGATTGGCTAACGTCTTTGCATATGAAATAGGTATTACATGTGGAACCCTCTCGATTACATCTGACGAAATTACTGAATCGTGAAAAGCGTTTTTTGGCAAGTGTCCAGATAAACTCACGCTGTGTGAACGACAGATTTAGCCACTATAAACAGAGCATTCTTTGAAGTAAAAATACTTGGATTATTCATAATGAATTAAACTGTCATAACCGGTTTACGGGTCATTGCTGGTTCTAGAACAGTTGGCACAGCCTTGATCTTGAAAAACCATCATATTGCGACTCTCAAACCAGTTGCTGGTAAAATGTACGGCTCAAACATGCAAGTCAGCACTTACATGACTAGGATTTTCATTAAAAAATAAACTGAATCCATTTTTCTCTGACATCGGGATGCTTCGGCAGCTTATGCAAAGATGATGTTTTTCCACAGCCATTAATAGCACAAGGTCTGCATGGCATCACAATCTTGTTATTATCACAATCATAAAAATCTGCGTTAGATCCACTCGATGCTCATCGACTGAACACCAATAGGTGTGGACAATGATGCGAGCAAGACTTTCAAACTGACGGCAATGTCAGTCACAGAGGCCGATTATGAACTTTCCCTGCTTCCAACAGAGGCCAACAATGAACATTTTGTCTGCCTTATCATGGCCATGGAGGCCGGCACCGAACCTTGTGCACCCCTGGCCCTGCTCTGCCTTGGTCTCTGACTCCCTGTGGCGTTCTGCTCCACCATTGCGCCCAACTCCACTCCACCATGGTGGTCTACACCTACACCGGTCGTGGTGGTTTCCTGCTCCGCTAGCTCCGCCGTGGTGGTCTCTGTCATATGTGCTTTGTGTTTGTCTCTGGACTTTAACTTCCTGTCCTGAGTGCCTTGTTGAAGTCCTTTGCAGTTTTTCCCCTTGATTTTCTTCCCAGGTGTGTCTTGTTAACTTGTTATCTTGTTAAGCATGTTTACCCCTGTGTATGTATAGTCCTTGTGTTTCTCTTGTTGCTTTGTCAGTTGTTGAATGTAATGGTTGCTGTTCTCCTTGTTGTTTTGGTCCGCATGGTTTTTGCTCTTGCCCATTACAAATGCATGTTCCTAGCGTTATTAAAAATCATGAATCGTTAATTATTCAAAATGGTTTGCAAACGGAAATTAACTGATGACTTTGTGGTGGCAGTGGCATTTTTTCTCAAAAGAATCAAATAACATTTTAGTCATATAACGTATATGCATAAGTCCCATATCACAATAAGTTTTGCTCTGGCTTAGGCTTTATTTCTGTACTGTCTTTCTAGTGCAATGCAGATGTTTCAGATAATGATCTCTTTAGTATCTGAACATGCGATTTGACCAGAAGTCACACTCTGATTATAGTTGAAAGTGCTGAGTCAGCTGCACGACATTAGCTGAATGTAAAGAGCCTCATATGTCACATGAAAGCACTCATGTATAAAGGACCGTAGGCAGAGAGACCCGTGGACCCGAAACCAAGATCTCCCCCGCAGAGTCTCATCATTGTTCCCCTCCTCTATTTCTTCACACTTTGATGCTCTGTACCCCTCGAGGCCCCATGCTGCGCTCATTTCCTTATTAAGCTTCAGCCAATAGCAGCAGTGGGTGCTCTTTTCTATAGCGACATAATGGTACTCGATGGTGGCGACCAGTCTGATTTACAAGGAGGGAACATTTTTAGTCGATTCCAGAAATAATCGATTCCCTTATTCCGAAGTGGTGGGAATTGAGAATAAATTCCAAACCACACTCTAAAAAATAAAGATCCTTTATTGGCATTGATGATTCCATAAAGAACCTAACATCCATAGAAACTCTTCATTGCACAAAAGCATCTATATAGTGGAAAAAGTTTATTTAGATAATTAATATCTTCAGACTAAGAAAAAAATGGTTCTTTTAAGAACTTTTTATTGAAAGGTTCTTTAGGTAAACCTAAAATGTTTTCTTTTTCTAAAGCATCACTGTGAAACTCCCTTTTGGAACCTGGAGTATGTTGTAGTACGTATTTCTCTTTTTTGAAACATTCAACTGAAGGCATATATGTGAACGCGTTGCTGATTATTACCTTCCATTCACTTAAGTTAACTCTTTCCCTGCCATTTGATGGAACTTTCCAGCTTTCCGTGTTTTCACTGTTTTGCGGTAGAGGGCGCTGTTACAGATCTTCTGAGAGAGTACTAAATCTCCTGATAATGCAGGTGAAAAGGAAGCATATAAAACAGCATATGAATCAAAACTGCCTAAAGATACTGAATGAAATCGACCCCGGAGCTATGGGACTGCATCTTTGGGGGTGTTGATGGACTCAATCTACTCCATCTATGTTTTGATCATCATTTGGAATCTGATCCAGGCAGTCTATTCTTTCTTATTTTTTCTATAAAAAAACTTTCCTTACAGATATGAGAAATATCCATATGTTTGTGCGGGGTGTGGAAGCAGAAGTGTAGCGCGCTTTACTGCATGAAACGGAGGCGCCTGCATGATCACTTGCATTTTTTAACAGCTGAAACAACTTAAAATACTCCATCAGTTTTGGTCATACAGATAAGAGTAATACATCATTCCAAACTGTACATTTCATTTGTGTAAACTCACAATAATAAAATGTGCCTTTGTAAAATAAAGAAAACAATCTGGATGTGCTTTCTGCCGTCTTGGTTTCTGTGGACTTGCGTCAAAAAATAAACCAAAACTCAATTTGTACTTGCCTCACAGACATGAGCTACTGTATATCTATAGAAAGCTTGAAACGATTGTCAACCAATTCAAGTGGAAAATAAATTCTCAGATTATGCAATCCGGATGAAACATACATATAGGCGTGTCCACTACTGCGCAGTGTTGCCAACTCTCGTGACACAAATAAGCAACCACAGCTTCAAAAACAAGCCAAAAACAAGCCCAATATTATTATATTATTTATTATCAATAAAAAATTGAGCCTGCAACATATTAAACTAAAACCTCTCGGAGTTTGAAAAGCAAAAACAGATGTGATTTTAGAAAAATCATCAAATTGCAATAAAGGGCATGCAATATCCTCTGATCAGCTGTGAACAGAATAGATTTGGAGATGGAAAAAGTGACGTGAAGGCCAATTATGTTAACCCATAGTCGGAGTAAGTGCACACATTATTAGGACCAGTGAGTAGTGAAACACACACACACTGCAAACCGTGAAAAAGACAAGCCCTGCATCTCAATGTGCATACTATCTGCCCTAAATAGTATTGAAAATTACTAATATCACATACTATATAGCCAGATATTTATAATAAAATAAATTTGATCCATACCTACTGTTATTATTAGTTTACTTGTTTTTTTTAATTATAGCCTGTAATGATGAATACATTATAAATATATATAAAAATAGGTGCCTCTCCTCCCTGATTCCTCTCCTGTGTTTGTGGCATTGTTTGTGAAAATGTATACGTCAATTTATGTCTACTAACTATCATTACATGCATTTACAACGTCACATGCCTGCACATTGAACACGATTCCTTCAGTGAGGGGAGAAGGAGGCGGGATGTATGAGGACGAATTACTTCAGCACTTGTATCATTGCACTGATTGGCTATTAGCTGTGAGAAGACAATGTCAGTCAATGTACTGGACAAAACAGCGACCATAAATGTAAATAAACAAAGATGCTTGTCATATTTTCCTATAATTTCCTATATTTTCTATTTTTTTTAAATAAGCCCATAAAAAATCGCAACCCACAACACGTGATTTTTTTTACGCGACTTGCCAAAAAATGAAGCCCAAAGTCGTGTGTTATATGCGGACTTGGTAACTATGCTACTGCGGAGATGACGAGTCAGCATTGTCAGTCAAGAAAAATAAACTGAATCTCTGCATGAACCTTCCTCACAGACATGAGAAATACACCTATCGAAAGCTTGAAATGTCTCTTTTTAAATAAACTGATTCAAATTTAAAACAAATATTCTCAGATTGTGTTATGCTTAGGCTTTGTGTTATATATAGGCAATTAAAGGCTCATTATTAGGATTTATACAGTTTAGTAATATAAACGCGATAATTGATTAGTCAACTATTTGCTTAATGAACAGGGCAGCCCTAGTTGTGGCCATGTGAAACTTGCGATTATTACTTTCCATAGAGACAGGAAGTAAACAGAGCATGACTGGGAAGCGAGGTGCTTTAACAATGCAAAATAAATTAATATGTTTTTTAACATTCAAGCATAAAAACCTAACTCTAGTAGAGACCAAAAACAAAATCAAAACTGTAAAATGGCATAATTTGGCCTCTTTGAAAAAAAAGAAGAAGAAAAGAATCGAAAACAACAGGAGGAGTCAATTCTCGGAATCAACGCTGCCGATTCCACAACCAGGAATTGGAGTCGGTTTCTGAAAAAATCTGAATCTAACAGCCCTAAACTGCATAGCTGGAGAACTAGGGCAGCTTGAGAGGCCTTCAGGCCCTCTCACGAGCGAGGCATCGCTGGAAAGTTTCCTGCGTTTCTCACTCAGAGAATTGCTTTGGGTTGGAAATGACTTGAGGATTTGTTTATTGTTAGGATGAGAATTAGAGTTACGGTTTGCGCTCACAAGGGAACATATTCCACGAAAGTATGTTTATGTGTCCCCTCTCATTAAAATAACCCTGAGGGGTTTGTCTGAATCTCAAACAAGGCTTGACATGTTAGTGTGTTCATGTGTGGAGAGACTGGGTCTCAAAGCCAGATTGAAAATATGACTTAAATGTCCCCATGTGTGAGAATATGTTGGCCAGCGTTTTCTAAATTTTCCTCACCATTCTCCTGGAGGGGAACAGAGTTATGACTGCTGACACAGCTGTATATGCGTGTTTTGATGTTATTCATATTTAGAGGACCTCTAACTTCCTTCAGTTGTTGTCCGGAAGCCAAGCACAAACAGGTTGTGATTTTGTTTGGCTCTGGTCATCCTCACACATTCAACACTCTGACATGCTGTGCCCCGTTCTCCCAAAACATGTTTGAAATATAACTTAAAACCATACTAGGATATGGGAAGTTGTTTGAGACCCTGGGATGCACAGCATCAAACAAATGAAAATAAAAGTTGAAAATGCAATAGAAAAATACACAATACAAAGGAAATGAACCACAACGCAACACAGAAACCTACAAAATAAGGGAAATAAGCCACATGACAAACCAAAACAAGGAAATGAATCCACAAACAACAGGAATGAGAAAATAAATAACACAAAATTAAAGGTATAGTATGTAATATTGACAGCTAGTGGTTGAAATGGACACTGTCCATAGACCGTAAAAAAATATGGGCGACACGACTTCCTTCTCTTCCACTGAAGAAAAGTGAAGCCGCCGAAGGTCCGAATATTGCGCTCACATCTTGCGCAGATTTGGGACAGAGTCTGCGCAGTAGTGACTTCGGGACCGGAGTCTGCGCGGTAGAGAGCAGGAAGAAGAGCCGCGATATCAAAAGCCCGCCCACACTCTCGCAGATGCAGAACAATTCATTTTGGTAATGTGAAATAAACAGTTATGGAAATGTAAAAATTAAAGCCAAAGCTCCAATCCCCCCCCATAAAATCCCCAAAAAGTTAGTTGGTGCCTCAGTGACAACTTCACTCAGAGAAGCGGTCAATCATGGCGTCCACACACCCTGTTTTTATAGCATCATATAAATAACTTAAACCTAATATAAATAACTAAAAAACGTATTTAAAAAACGAACACTTGAAATTAAACTAAAAACTGCCTAAAATGACAGAAACCAACTTTGGGAAATAATGATATGAAGTGTAATTTGATTGTTTAATTTGTCTGGCGTCCATTAGAATACACGGAGGGACGGGGGCTATGACCTCTGCTGGGACCAACCACCTGGGGGCTATCAAGACGTTTTGGCTTCAGTTTTTAACACGAGTGCGGCAGGCTTGGTACAGTCCAATTTCAAAATATTAGAGGGAGTTGTTTCCCCCGCCCCCTCCTCAGAAAAACTAACTAGCATTGGTTTTGGGAGAAACAAGTATGTGAACTTTGCACGTATTATGGCATTTTATGGTTTATTCAGTAAAAAAAAAAATTACATACAGCACCTTTTTTTAAGAACACTGCATTTTTACAGAATAAGAATTTTACAGATTTTATATTTTGTCTTTTTTTTATTGTGAAATTGAGGATGTTATGCAAAGAGATTTATTCATATGATAGAATATGAATAAATATGTTATCATTAACAGCTGTTTTCTGTCATACGCACGTTTCATAAATGTCTAGCAGATAGTAGTCAAAAAAAATAATTGCTTTTTTTTTCATTTTACCAAGTTGCTGTATGTTTAATGTAATGTCCATTTCTGTGGTCAGCAGATTTTTTAATTATTATTATTTTATTTTTTTAATTTCATTATTTGCCCCGGACAGTTGTCCAGTCCATCACAATATATATATTTTTAATTTAATTTAATTACTATTATTATTTTCAATCATTTCTTTTGTTGTATCTTATTTTGAACTATGTTTTAACTGCTAGTATTTATTGTGTTGACCACCCCTGGTTCATTATATCAGAGTCACTGTGTCTTGTGTCTTTCCCTCTGTTTATGTGAGTCGTGAAAGCGTTTCTGGAGGTGTAGATTCTGGCTCTTTTATTGCAGTGTGATTAATGTGTGATTTATCTCCCTCTGCTTATCTCTCTCCCTGTATTTCCCACAGTTTGCTCTCCTCTATCACACATCCAACCGGGTCTGAAGGGAAGCCTACTGAGAGCTACATTTCAGCTGAGAATGAGAGTGAGAAAAGTGAACGCAACGGGAAAAAAGTGTGTTTTAATGTGACCGGAGACGAGCAGGAGGACTCGGGTCATGACACCATCAGCAACAGAGACTCCTATAGGTGTGTTGTCTTACAGTATACAAAATAGTTATGTATTTCTTTATGTATTGTGATCAATTTATGTATAAGCAATGAGGTACGAGAGGCAGTTCTGTATTATGAATACAGTCATGACTGAAGGAACTTTGTTAGGCACGAGTTTCAAAAGTTTGAGGTCAGTAAGATTTTTTCTAAAGAAATTAATATTTTTATTTAGCAAGGATGGAACAGATTTATCAAAAGTGACAGTAAGTACTTTTACATTATGAAGGGTTGTTAAAAATGCATCAGTTTCCACAATAATATTAAGTTGCTCAGCTCCTTCAATAATAATAAGATATGTTTCCAAATCAGCATTAGACTGATTTATGAAGGATCATGTGACACTGAAGACTGGAGTAATGATGCTGAAAATTCAGCCTTGCCAACAAAGGAATAAATTATATTAAAATATATTAATATAGAAAATAATATACATTGCAGCATCACGTCTTTTCTCACAGTGTCTTAAACAATTTGATTCGATGGGTGTGTCTCAAACGGAAGGCTACATCATACCGAGACTGCGTCCTTCCTAGTCCAGTCCTCCTGAGGCTTGTAGGCTAGTGTCCTCCTCAGAAATGAAATGTTAGAATGAGACAGTCTAGTAAGTGTGCATGGCTAAGTCACACATGTTCCCGCCCTCATGGTCACAGCACGAAAATACTATTAAAACTTAATTTTGGAAAAATACTTTGTATTACAAATCTTTATAGTAACTGGTTTTCTGTTAATGCAATACAGTGAATGACAGTTCAGGTCGGTTTAGTGTTAGTGATTCATTTACAGCTAAACAAAAGATAACACATAATTTTTGTCTTACATTTCATAATAAACTCAAACAAGCTCAGTAACGACTCGTTTTGGTCCGTTTATTTTCGTGAATTTAAATCGTGGTCGATTTAAGGCTGCGAAGGATACATCCGATGCATCCTTCAATGTAGGACACGAAACAAATGGTGCCTTCCAAGGATCCTTTAAATTGAGTTGGCCTTCAGCCGAGATATGCAGCCTTCAAAGGATACAGCCTTCCGTTTGAGAAACACCCAGTGTCTTTAAACGCCTCCTTTCTGAGAGCCTACTCTGCTCTGATTGGTCAGATGGCCTAGTCTGTTGTGATTGCTGTACCACTTACAGCGCTTTTTGGAACCAAAACGTCCATTACTAAATCTGAATTTCCGCTTCAAAGGCTTCCTCTGTACTTAAAGGGTTAGTTTACTCCAAAATGAAAATCTGTCATTAATTACTCAGCCTCATGTCGCTCGACACCCGTAAGACCTTTGTTCGTCTTCGGAACACAAATGAAGATATTTTAGTTGAAATCCGATGGCTCAGAAAGACCTCCATTGGCATCAATGTCATTTGATCTCTCAAGACCCATAAAAAGTCCTAAAGACATCATTACAAAGTCCATCTCTCAACAGTGGTTCTACAATAATTTTATGAAGCGACGAGAATAGTTTTTGTGCACAGAAAAAACTAAATAAGTAGTGAGATGGACTTTGTAACGACGTCTTTAGTACCTTTTATGGGTCTTGAGAGAGGAAATTACATTACTGTCAATGGAGGCCTTTCTGAGCCATCGGATTTCAGCAAAAATATCTTCATTTGTGTTCCGAAGATGAACAAAGGTCTTACGGGTGTCGAGCGACATGAGGGTGAGTAATTAATGACAGAATTTTCATTTTGGGGTGAACTAACCCTTTAATACACATTGATACGAACAGTAAGGATGGTGTTGATTTTACCATATCAATTGGAGCCTGAGTTCTAATCCTTTGGAAGTGTTTGCAAAGTGGATCTGTTTTCGCAACAACAACAACAAAAAAACTTCTTGACATGTCAACAACACGAACCAAACTCCTCCTGGCCTCAGCTACAAATATAGTGTTAGGGGGCGGGGCAAAGTAGATGTTCGCGGGCAGCCAATGAAGACCATAGACGGGCATATGTCATAATTTGTTTGTAACATCATAATTTATTTATAACACATGAATGTTCATCTGATTGCTTCCAGTGATTGTAACAGCAACAGGAACTCCATCGCGTCCTTCACCAGCATCTGCAGCAGTCACTGCAGCTCTTATGTGCACAGTGACGAGATGGACTCAGGTAACGCAACCAGATATCACCCTTCACACATCTGACAACACAACACCATTGTTAGTTCCTCCATGACTCTAATCAAGTTTGGCAAGAGCTTGGATATGCCTTTCAGACTGATTCTTATCTCGTCGCACTGCACATCAAGCACGCATTTTCCACTTAGTCAAACAGAACCCGCCAAAACACAGTGTCTGCCAAGTTGATGGCCATTTGATGCTCACTGCTGAACAGATGGAGGAAGAGAAGGACAGGAAAGACTGAGAGGAGTGAAGAGACGTGTTTGCATTGTTATGGCAATACCGCACTAATGAAACTAATTTGTTGAGGCTCTGTGTTAAATGTGTATATCCTCTAATGATTACCGTTTTACCCTGTCTTCTCACACACACACACACACACACACACACACACACACACACACACACACACACACACACACACACACACACACACACACAATCAAACACAAACAGGTGACGAGATGCCGACCAGTGTGTGGATATGTCACGACAAACAAAAGAAGCTGCATGGCTTCCTGGAGCATCTCTTCAGTCAGGTGTGTTTATTATTATTAGTATTATTTATGATAATTTTATTAATAACAGTGTTAGTTTTATGTATATTAATTGGTGCTGTCATTTGATAAAACTTTAACTAATTAACCACACATTTGTCTGTAATTATTGCAATTAATAAAACCCTAAACATGAAAGTTTTAAATATATTTCTGTATTGTAATACTTTCACATTGAATCTCTAAAATAATGTAGAAACAACATAAAGGCAGTATATTTTAAATATTTGCATCTTTTAATTACAGTATACTTGAAAGAAATTAATTTGAACATTTAATTGGCTTTAAAAAAATTAATTTAAGTGAACTTAAAACAATCTTCACCTAAACCTATTGTAATAAACGTCACATTTAACAGTGCCTTTAATATATCAGGGCTTAATGCTAAGGGTTTTTTCAGAGTTTTACTTGCCCTGCTACAATGCAGAAAAATATGTTTTCGTTGTTTTTGGCAATTGTAACTTTGTAAACAGTGCTTCAAGATTTTCAGGTAGGAAATATACAGAAATTGAAGAAAGTTATCAAACACTTCACAGTCTTCACTGCATAAATTATAAATTGAATATACATTAATCCTTATTAAAGCTGCAAAAGTTATTCAGTCTAAGTGCAGTGAGCGATTTTCTCTTTGCCTTTTGTTCTTTGAATAACATTAATGACAGACAGCAACAGGTTTATTAGGCTGCTGTCACTTTAAGACCTGACGCACATGACGCGGATCTGACACACGTTCTTTTTTCTCACAACTCTTTATGTTCATTTAAAACTTAACTGTGCTTATGAGGATACTCGACAAAACAGGAATTATGACATTATTTTGTGTTTTGTCCTTTCAAGCGAGCCGCTTCACAGACAGCGTGCCAATATAGATTGTAGTTCTTTTTTGCGTCTTATAAAGCTTGAATGGTTAAAGCTACACTGTGTGATATTTTTCCCCATCTAGCGGTGAAAAGGTTAATGAACATCCAGTGAATATTAGTTTCTGTTCCTCTCAATTCCGATTTCATTTTAACTCCTACGGTGGCTGATTTAGTCCAAAATGAATATGGCTTCCAGTTCGATCAAGTGATGAGGTTACTTTAGAAAACTATTATAATTTGCAGTTATTTAATTTGTCATTTAACATGTAGGTTATGACATCTATGTAAAATGAATAATAGTTTTACCTTTTCGTTATTTTTTACCATTTCATTGCTAACTTCAGCGATCAGGTTCCCAGACGAATGCAAGCTAATCTTAGTAAAGTAACATTTATCGGTGCTATCGTTATTCTGTATATTGTACGACATCACTAGCATAAGGCAAAGTTTACATTGTAGGCTATATCAGTCTCAAGCAATCCCCCTCTTCACACAGTGCCATCGAGTGTTAAAACGCCAAAGGCGAAGCTTGAATTTACGGGTATGTCCCTCTTTGGCTACTGTACTTTCAAGATGGAGGGGCAACATGGCGACGCGCATTCGAACCCCTCACCCGTATGTATTTTCAATGGCATATTATACACTTACGAGAATACTTTATTACTTGCAAGAAGTAAATATACATTAATGAGCACATATATTTTTGAAAGAACTAAGTGTTTTTAAGCTAAGAATAAACTAAAAAAGTTACACAGTGTAGCTTTAAATATTACATTATAATTAATGATATTATAACATGAATCATAACAACATTATAAGTAATGATAGTGTGATCATATAGCCTACCATAGTGCAGCCAAAGGATGACAGAAAAAACCTGGATGATTTATATTGCTTCACTAAGTGTAAATAGCAATTATCATTAAGAAAATATGCCATTTTCACTTGGTGTAAATAGCATCTATTGTGACATGATTGCAGTGCAAATTTTATGTGTAATCCGTTAATACGTTGTCATAAAAACAAAATAAGAATGATCACATTGTTTAAAATAGTTTGACATATAACAAGTCATTGCTTAACATCATGTCAACTACCTATTTACATTTGCATAAAAATAATGAATAATCATTTTAATAATATGTGGTAGTTTAATTTTAATAAAGCAAAAATAACTAAAGTTTACTTTTAATTATTCTTTATAAAAATATGTAGTTTTATTAAATAATGCACAGAGTTGCTTTACTTCCATTTTGCTTCACCTTTGACCTCTGACACCTAAAAACAGGCTGAATCCCCTCATATAATGCCCCACGGCTGTGGTCATTTTCCCCCAGAGATCAATTTGTTCTGTCTCACTCTCCACACTTTTTCATGAGGATGTCTCAATCACCAGTAAAATGGAGAATGTGCGGCTCACTGCGTCCTTCTTCCCTGCTGTTTGCTTTATAGCACGCAGGTTTCCGGGAGAACAACACTCCCAGGTCACACACAGCACAAATGTTTTCCGGCTGACGGGGTGGGAGTTCAAGGGGGTTTTGTTTGTGCAAACTGCCTCCTTGGGCGCTTTATGTTTAATAACACAAACGGGACTGAGCTTTCAAACCCAAAAGCACTTTTGAGTTTGTCCATATTTGCTTAGTCATCTCATTTAAAATGCATTCCCTATGATGTTTTCATACTGATCTCATTTTCAGGTGGAGTCCATCACCAGTTTGTTGAAAGGGGCAACCGTGACACGAGCCTTTGAACAGACAAAGTGTTTCACTCCTGGACGAGGACTTCAAGGTATCAAGAGATCCTCATGTTAATGAACTAAATTGCGTTTTATTCCTGTCGGCACAAGCTTATTCACACAGACTATATTCATTAAAGTGACTTTCATGGCTCAGTGCACTTTTTGTTTGCATAACTTAAGTCGGACTTACTCAAAGTGTGTATTAACTGTGCTGGAACTCATAAACTATACATGTTTATGAGATTGTGTTTCCAAAAAGATCTCCAGGGATCTCCGACAATGGATTTTCAAACTTTTTCTTGAACTGCCACTCTCTTTGTGAAGTCAGTTATGTTTGTGCAAGAGAGAGAAGGAAGAGGGGAAAAAAATGAGTGACATAAATCTGGGCCTGTATTTCAGGCTGGTTGACAAAAGGAAGTGTGGCTAAAGTTGGGGGTTTCCTCCGAGCGGTGTGTAGGGTCTCAGTGATTGACTGCTCCAACCTCAGCTTTGTCCTTTACCACAAATCATCCTAATCAAATCTGTGCAATTTTATCTGGGACAGATAAAGAACATCAGACTGCTGGAGATAGTCTAGGACATTTCCTCTGTCTGATCTGAGGACACTAGGACATCGGGCGCATAGAGATTGTCTGGGTCACTTCCTCGGTCTCATTCTAGATTTTGTGACATTTTTGCTCCCATGAAAGGAGCACTACTCGTAGGGTCATTCCAAACAAAATCCCAAATTACAGTGTAATCCAAAAATTACCACAGATGCTCTCATATATCCAAATCATCAGAAAAAATATCAGATTTTTTATTTTATTTTTTTATTACTGTGCCTGGTTTTATTTTATTTTATTTTAATTAATTTATTTATTTATTTTTAAATCATTTTATTTATTTTTATTTTAAAATCATTGTATTTCATTATTTAAAAAAATATTTTATTTTAATTTATTTATTTCATTTTATTTAATTTTTAACAAACACCACATGGATGCCATTTGAATTAAACATAAAACAAAAAGGAAATATCTGACACTATTTTTTAATTTTCATAATGCTTAACACTTCAAGTGCACTCTTTAGTAGAATAGTGTGTAGTGATGCTCAATTTGAAATGAGTTTCACCCATAATACCCTGTATGATTTAATCTCTTTAAACATTCAAATGTTTATTTTAAAGAGCCTGAAGCTGAATGGGAGATAAACCGCTCCAGGTATGAACCCCTCAGTGTGTTGTCAGTAGAAACAAACTTTAATGCAACCTGCAGTAACTCCTGAGTCGCTGGTTTATGTGATAATAAAGTTTATTCCCAAAGGCACAATTTCACACAGGATGTGGCTCAAGGTCATTTGGTAGGTTAATAAACAGAGAAGGCATTGTTTTAGTGATATTTGAAAGCAGGGCACTCTTGCCTGGGAAATAAATCTTATATGAAGTGATGAGTCAGCGAATGCCGGTAATATCTGTGTGTGTGTGGTCTGAATCTAGTTTTATACCTCCACATTATGTTTCTGCTTTGCTGTTGTAAGGAGATGAGCAGATTACTATATAATCCTCACGGTTTAACGGTTGATTAGAATTTGTGTGCCTGTGCATGTGAATTGTTTATTAAAGCTCTCACATGCATGCAAGTGAGAAAATGATATTTTATGGTATTTTTATAGAATTAGAATTCTATGACTTTGGCACACATAAACACTCAAAATTTGACCAATTGCTATTGCGAGCTTTTACACCACAGACTGAACAAAATTAAGCATTGCTTGGTAATTGGTTGACCTAAATTGGTATTATCTAATTGTGTACTTAAATTTAAGAGCTGACAGCTGATTGGTTGATTGAAAGTGGTCGATGTAGTATACTTGCCAGACAAGTATGTGGTGCTGTAATCCTGCCACAGAAATGCACTAAAAACGGCGAAGAAGAGTTGTGGCAACGGCAACGGTTGGAAGTGAGGCAAAATATCACAATAAAATAACAATAAATAAATGTGCTACTTATCAAATTGTGTTTTATTAACGCCTACACCTACCCCAACCCTAAACCTACCACTACAATAATGAAAATACAGTCATTAAATGACGCAATATTGATGACGCAATATTGTGCATGCCCAGTGGCCGTAGCTGTATCCCTTCTAGTCTTTACCGTGCGGGACGTGGTGTGATGACATCACCGTTTCACGAAATGTGCGGATTGGCTGTACACACGAAAACGCAAGGGTGTCGGTTTCCGATTCATCCACTCTGCGACCCGGTTTAAAAAAATACCGGTTTCAGGCTCCCAAACCGCCGGATCCGTCTGGATGAAATGCTGATATGATACAACATTTTACAGCTAAACGCATCTATGTCAGGACAAATGTTATAAGACATTATTAAGATGAATTTGTTCTGACAGTTTTACTCTGAGTTCTTGTCATATTTTATTACCATTTTCTAAACTATAGCGAATAAACTGCCATAATGTGAAAAAAAGTTGAAGATGTCTGAATACATTTTGGTTTGACTGAAGCTGTATATTTATCTTTATTAATAAAAAATAATCATTAACTAAATGTGATACATTTTTATCCATATATACAAATTACTAATATTAAATTGCTTATGGTTATATGTTCTATATAATTATGTGCTATAATGATATTGAACATTCATTCTGCGTGTATCTTTTTATTTTATTTAAAAGTGTCCTGATAACTGTCTCAGTTGTGGATCTTTCTCTGTGTGTGGTAGATAGATTTCTGAAAATGCTTTACATCACCACAGAGAGCTCAAAGGAAATTATTATGTAATTGCTGAAATTATTTGAATGATGTAAGACCATTTCACCCTCCCTCCTTTTCCTCAAACGGAGCAGGAAGCGGATAGGTGTGTGTGTGAGAAATAGCATAAGTGTGTCAATGCACCAGTGCTTTTTATCATCAGCATGGGAACAAGCGTTGACACCTTTTACGGCCAGAGCCGTCCATTTTAAGGGCATTAGAGCTATAGAACATATATTTTCAAAGCACTAGATCCTACTGATCCCACTCCACATAGTCTTGTGTGTTGCGTAAATGTGTATTCCTCAGTTAGGTGTGGACAGTAGTTGTCTGTCCGTGTTGGCAATGTATTATCATGCACGTTTGACTCCAATGAAACTGTGATTGTTTTTGGACAGAGTTCCACCAAGACATGGAGCCCAAGCTCAACTGCACCAAGAAACTGCGGCTTCACGTCAAGCAAGATCCGTGGAACCTGCCCAGCAGTGTTCAGGCTCTTACACACACCATCGCCAAGTTTGCAGAAGGTCAGTGGTTTCAAACAGACACACACCGCATAGTGCAATCCTGGCCAAAAACAACCACTCGAGCAGCTCTTGATAGGGCTTGATGCAGTTGAAGGGAATTATTCAGGCACACACTGCTAGATGTGAGTTTATGGAGGGGAGAGAGTGATAACTCCCACAGGTCAGTTGTCAGGAATGGCTGAAAAAGCACTCTCCTGCAATTTAACTTCCTTACACTGCTGTATTTGTCTGTGTGTAAGGTCTAAATGTGATGAATTTGCAGGATAAACAAGCAGATAAACATTATAGTCCAGTCTGGTGTGCTCTCAGTGCTATAACAGCAGAAATCTTCCATTTAATTAATAATAATAATAATAATTGAAATGTTACTAGCATTGGGTGTATATTTTTTGTAATTATTGATTTTATTTTATTGATTTTTATTTCTATTTAAAAAAAAAAAATGTTGTGCCAATTCTCTGTCTAGTATTTCAGTGCAAAACTTCACTATATACAAACTTCACTTCACTATATACAGCAGACAATTATATATTTATTTTATTATTAATAATATTAATAACCAGAATTGCTACTATCAATAGGCAAATATTATTATTTTATTATTACTATTATTATTATTTTTATACAGTTATTCCCATTTTCTGTCTGGTATTTCAATGCAAAAACCTGCAACTTATTCACTTATTCACTATATACAGCAGAAAAGGAAATATTCACTTTTTAGTAACAATAATAACCAGATCTACTACTATACATTTTTTTAAAATTATTTTATTTTATCACTTCCCTTTACTTGCGTCTTATTCTCGTCATTCTTTTAACCAGGTGTGAAATGTGCTAAATCTGCAGCTAAGGAGACTGAACTGAGCATTTACTGATTTTTATTAAGTGAACTTATGTAATGATTGACATTGCTATTTATGTTCTCTCAGAGGTGAAAACGCGGCTACTGTTGGTCCTACTGCAATACACAGGTGGGTGTCGATTAAAGCAAATTCACTTGGGCATATTATTCAAATACTATAAATATACATGACACATAATGAACATTTATCATTCACGGTCTCCCCACCACGCACTTATTCAAATCATATGCACTATAATCTGTCACACCAAACAGTAGGCAGTCTTTTGAGGTCACCCTGAATAAATGACTCTGAATTGAGAATTTCTCTTCACAGCAGTTCTCTTACACCTGAAACAGCAGCTCAGCATCCTTCGAGAAAAATTATCCACATGAGCAGAGCCCTCAGAGACATCTGTAATCCCCTTCAGGAAATATTATTTAATACAAAGACACAGTTTCTCAAGGTTATGAGTAAAAACTGCAGTTAAAAGAGCAGCCTTTTGTGATGGAGTCTAATGTGTTTTGAGTTCATTTGGATGTGAGATGATTGTTTATTGTCTCTTTAGATCATTTGTCCGCACTCTTTTGTTCTGATCGGTAGCGGCTCCTGGCTGTACATTTCGGTAGGGCAGATTCTGGGTCTTAGTGCTAGTTATGATAAACATTTCTAAGCTTTATATTCTAATCGCTGAACACACGAGAGGTCTAACGTCCTTGCGTTATTCAACCTGAGGGTGGCACTCTAATGATGATTGACAGGCACGTGTAGTGAAAATACAGTCTGAAATCTGCCCCAATGGCTATCATTTAGTGCGCGCTGCAGTTCCATTTTTCACCACAGATTTGCATTGGGATAATTGTGGGGTGCTGTAGAGCTGAGGAGGGCTCAGGTACCCGTATTATAGTATCATAATACATGTCTGCCGAAGCCATACGCAACATTTTTATAGATCCTGCTCACTTAAAAAAAGTCTAGAAAATCTGAAAATATTTGTTACAGAATTCTGTACAATTTATTATTGATTCAGGTTATATGGAGGTCTAAGTTTTGGATGAATATTTTGGTGTGGCTCCACAGACGAGCCACGCCACGTCTCTGAACACTAAACATAATGTGAAGAGTAAGACTAAAAAGAGATAAAGGCATCACCCAGGAATGACCATACAAAACAGCTAACTAAGCTAATGGCTTAGATTTAATACTGCATTATGCTAATTTAGCTCTCTTTCTCTCTCTCAGACTCAGAGATTCAGCTGAGGAGGGATATGGTGTTCAGTCAGAGTCTGGTGGCGGCGGTTTGCTCTTTCTCAGAGCAGTTGTTGGCTGTGTTAAATCAAGCTCTCGGCTCTGAGAGTGAAAGTCAGGAAGCCAGTCGCCGCTGGCTGGAGCAGATCTCCTCTGCTGGTCTTCTGTTCCATTTCCAATCCCTGCTTTCCCCCAACTTGGTGAGTATCTGCTGCCACGGTCAGTGGGCTTAAAATAAGCCTCACCAGCCTTTCTAGTCTGACATCCTCCTTTGGGTCGGATATATTTTAGATCGAAGGCCATGCATGGCACTCGAATGTTTGTCAAAATCCTGCTCAATGTGGCCAACATCTCACAGCCCAGGATTTATCACAGCCTTTACAACATTATGGTGTTTTGTGTCTGTGATGCATAGCCTGTAAAGATGTCGTTTTTAAAGGAACACTTCACCGTTTTTAGAAATAGGGCTTATTCAACTTCTTTCCTACATTTAGATATGTGGGCAAATGCATTTTTGTCTCAGGGCATGCATTGTTTTAGTCGCTAGCTTAGCTTAGCATAATGAATGGAATCCTATGTTGCCAGCTAGCATGTCCCGAGTAAAAGGGAAGCACAGGCGAAGCACTGCTACTTGGGCGCAGAGATATCACGCAACACATGCACAACAAATGCCGGTATGATGACGGAAGTTTGGGGGTTTCATGTGTTGCGTGATATCTCTGTGCCCAAGTAGCAGTGCTTCGCCTGTGCTTCCCCATAATATAGTCCCAAATTAATATCTGCCTAGGAAATCGCCTAGTCTTAATCTGCATCGCTATTTGTATTCGTTGTGAATACTCAGACCACAAGAAGAAATTTGGTGGGGGTTTTTTTGTTGTTTTTCTTTTACTCGGGACATGCTAGCGGCAACATAGGATTTCGTTCATTATGCTAAGCTAAGCTAGCGGCGACTCTGCCAAACTAAAACAATGAATGCACTGAGACAAAAATGCATTTGCCCACATATCTAAATGTAGGAAAGAAGTTGAATAAGCCCTGTTCCTTTAAAGCAATAAGCCATGAGAGTGATGTGAAATATGAGTTTATAAAATTATAATTAGTACATAATAAATATTTAATGTTTGTTTTATATATATAACATTATGACCCTAATATTGTGTTGGTCCCACTTTTGCTGCCAAAACAGCCCTCGAGGCATGGACTCCACTAGACCCCTGAAGGTGTGCTGTGGTATCTGGCACCAAGATGTTAGCAGATTAATTCAAACATTGAATATATTATTATACTATATAATATAATATAACAATATAACATAACACACAGACACACACACACATATAATATACTATAATATAATAACATTCTATATAAACATTTCAATTTCAAAGTGTGATGTACTATGGTTGTGGTGAGTCTTTCTTTTAATGGCTGTGAGGATCAGTACAGAACATAGCTTCTACTTAACATCCACCCTAAAGTCCATTATTTTATGCATTTAATGAGTGAGATAACTCTTCATTTAACAGAAAACTGTGTGGAGAAACCGACAACATCCCTGAGCTATACTTTCTTCATTCGTTTGTCCTCCTCCCTGCAGATTACATCTGCTTTTTGTTTACCTCAACCAGCTGCAAGGTCAGATCCACGTCTGTGTATTGTGACTCAGTGGAGTTTGCTGTCTTATTGAATTGATGACTGTAGCCATGAGTGTTCTCCCAAACATTGGCAATTTACACAATCTGCGGGCATCCCGGCAGACCAGGGTATAATGCAGGATTATCATGTCTCGTAAAGTGTTTCTGTCTCTGGCTTTGACTCCAGATCAGATTTCACCTGGCTGTGATTGAGGCCAGAGGATTACATTTCTTTATTTGTGTGCCTGGGGATGTTCTTTATGTGAAAGATTTATTTGCATCCAGAGTCACTTTATGACAGAGGTAAAATGTGAATGTTTTTCAAGAGATGATTATTTCGCTTGCTGTTCATATTTAAAGGAATATTTCATCCAAAAATGACAATTCTGACATATTTTACTTACCCTCATGTCATTCTAAACCTGTATGACATTCTATCTTCAGTTGGAAGAATGTATTACCCAGCTAGCAAAAATATGTTTTAAGAACGTGTTGCCAATGTTCTTAATAAGACATGAAAACCTTATTTCTCAATGTTTTCTGAATGTTCAAAAGAACTAAACAAACAAAAAAAAAAACTAGAGAAATCATTGAGAGAATTGAAAATTTTATACATTTGCAAACATTATGGGAATGTTACTTCTGAATGTTCTCTGAACATTCTGAAACAAGTAGTAAGTAGCAAAATTAAAAAAAAAATGAAAATGTTCCATGAACATGGGCGTCGGAACCATTGTATGTGGATGGGACAAGACCCATCCACTTTTTACGACCAATGATATTGGACCCACTCACTTTTATCGTTTCTAATTCAGCACATGTCTGTTTACTTTTATTATTAAACACATGTTAGAGACTTTATTTCCACATTTTTATTGAAAACAAATGCCTTTCCTATCTGATTTGTAAAGGGAAAAGGGAGTAGAGCTAGTTCGGCAAAAGGTCGGATTCGAACCTTGGATAGATTTGTGTCAAAACTTAGTGCCATGCGTCTTGCCCCTACACCATTTGCCACTCTATATGATTCAGCAATTTTCATCTTTAACAAGACGTTTAGTAAACTATGCAGTATATTCAATATAAATGGCATCTACTCTATGTCCATGAACGATGTATAAATACAATTATGCATTTTGAGAATGTTATTAAAGAACAGATAACTTCAATCAAATGTTCTTCACACTTTGTGACAAATCCTTCCCTTGTGGGTCAAAATGACCCAAAACCCAAAAATTATACTGAATTTAATTTCAATAATATTTTTCTATTTTTAATGCAATTTTTGGGAGATTATTTGTTGTTTTTATTTTACTTACCTTTAAATTACTATCAATAAATCAATACATAATAAATAAATAATAATTTAACCACATTCTTCACATTCTTTCAACTTAAATTCAAAATAACTCACAATTTCATGCATAACCCTTTTAATTAAACTCAAACATCTACATTGGGTGTCTTTGCTGACCTCTTGTGGAACTAAATAATATAACATGATATTTCATGACTTGCCACTAGATTACCTTATAGCTCTATATGGAGCAAATGAGCTATTCCGCTGGGTCCTAAAGTCGTTTCTCTTCAGTATGCATTCAGAATCAGATACACATGTAGACATTATACAAATATTTTTTTTGGTAACATTTTAGCATTTTTAGCAATTCTGAGCTATGTGCACTGAAGCATTCCTCGCATTCCATTCATTTCTATGGGGGTCAAATTGACCCACAAGGGAAGGATTTGTTATTTTTTTTTATTTCAAACACAAAACTCCTCGAATCCAGTACAAAAAAAATTGTGTGTGTATTTGTGGTTCTATTGAGACAAAAGTCCTAGGGTCTTGGACGATCCGACGAACACTCAGTTTTAAAAAAAAATAAAATAAAAATGAGTTTCGGGTCAAAATGACCCATGAGAAGGATGAGTTAACGTTACTGGAAGAATGTATGTTCCTAACTTTGAGAAAGCCTTGCTAGAATGTTCTGAGACTGTTCCCTGTTAGCTGGGTAGTAACTTGTAATTTTTATTTTAAGGAATATCAAGAGATCCAGCAGGAAGTTTAGATGTAGTCATCTGTCAAGACAGATATGTTCAAATCAAGCATTTAGTCAGGCTGAGACAAGACCTACATGTTAAATGAAGATTCCCAGCGTTTAAGACTTAAGTCTTATCTCCGCAGCACGCTCTTCCCCCTCCACCCCGAACACACTCAGGGGAAGGAGAGCAGGCGGCAGCGAGCAACCCGTAGGTAATTTCTTGACATGATATCACTTGGCAGCTTTTGTAGGCCCCCAGATGAAAGGATTGTGGCATCTGGCACATGGGAATCTTCGAGAGAGTCAGCCCACGTATCAGACAGAGGTGTCGCTTTCAGATGCGTGAGGACTGGTCCCGCAATTCTCACACCAGGCTTGTTCAGATATGTATGTGCATGGTCTCATCTGCAGCCATGGGCATACTGTGTGTATGCAGGCAGAAGATATAAAGAATGAATAGAGCAGAGGATTTAGAAAATATGAATTTCTCAGCTGCTTCTTCTCCTTAGTGTGTCTGCAGGAAGTTATGATTGTATTTTGTATCTGTACCTAAGCACGTCACAAACCCCCACCACTTTCTTTTATATTCCACTCATAATATCAGAACTTTGTCATTAAACACCTGCACACATATTCACATAAGAGGATGTTTAGTAATGAGTTTAGTAATGGTTTTGCACTTTTGTTATGTCATTTTTTTCTTTAGACTGATGAGCAGGCCATGCTAGAAGATACACAAGTTGCTCTCATAGACCTGGAGAAGGTCAGCTTTTACTTCCGGCAGTTTGAAGGAGAGCCTCTTGTTGCTAGTGAGTACTCCTTAAAAAAAGAGGCTTCCTTTTTGAACAGGATCTAATCTAACTTAGATTTACTAGTATATTTCCAGTGTCCCTAAAAGGTATTTGAACACCTAAATCACACTTAAAATGTTTTAATGTCTTTGCATTAAATGACAAAATGTCAATTTAAGGCTACATTGTGTGATATTTTCCAATTCCGATTTCGTTTTAACTCCTACGGTGGCCGATTTAGTCCAAGATTAACATGGCTTCAAGTTCGATCAAGTGATGAGGTTACTTTAGAAAACTATTATAATTTGCAGTTATTTAATTTGTCATTTAACATGTAGGTTATGACATCTATGTAAAATGAATAATAGTTTTACCTTTTCGTTATTTTTTACCATTTCATTGCTAACATCAGCGATCAGGTTCCCAGACGAATGCAAGCTAATCTTAGTAAAGTAACTTTTATCGGTGCTATCGTTATTCTGTATGTATGCGACATCACTAGCGTAAGGCAAAGTTTACATTGTAGGCTATATCAGTCTCAAGCAATCCCCCTCTTCACACAGTGCCATCGAGTGTTAAAACGCCAAAGGCGAAGCTTGAATTTAAGGGTATGTCCCTCTTTGGCTAATGTACTTTCAAGATGGAGGGTCAACATGGCGACGCGCATTCGAACCCCTCACCCGTATGTATTTTCAATGGCATATTATACACTTACGAGAATACTTTATTACTTGAAAGAAGTAAATATACATTAATGAGCACATATTTTTTAAAGAACTAAGTGTTTTTAATTAAGAATAAACTAAAAAAGTTACACAGTGTAGCTTTAAGTGACATTTATATTAAATTTGAATCACACACAAAAGCTCAGTAAATATATTTTTCACAAAGTATTTGGACACTCTTCAGTTGATTACTATTAGTGCAACATTTCCATATTAATGTGATTAATAAGCATTTTTTAAGCACCCAAAGGCGTCCAAGTAGTTTTATATCAAATATATATATATATATATATATATATATATATATATATATATATATATATATATATATATATATGATATAAAACTACTTGGACACACACATATATAAACTGTAATTTCATATAATTAAATTACTACAACAGAAATAATTAGTACTTACAATAGTGGCAGTGTTTGTATTCTTAACTTCCATATTCAAAAAGTCACTTGGAACCAGTGAGTTTGCATAAAATATTTTATTCATAAATCCTCTGACTCCATTGTGCTGATGGCTTTGTGTCTTTCTCTCCAGACATGCCCATCTCATACCAAGTCGAGGGCACACGGCAGGCTTTGAAGGTCTGTTTTTACCTGGAGGCGTTCTACTTCCAGCAGTTACCCCAGAGACTAAGACACGGTGGTAGCTTCAAAATCTACCCCGTCCTGTTCACCCAGGGTACGATTTGAATGGACATAGTTGGCCTGAAGCGTGCCAAAATGTGCTGAATTATGCTCTTTCAAAGTGAAGCCAGTTATCGCCTCAACTTTTAAAAAAATAATAATGTAACTAATACATATCTAAATGTCTGAAAATGTTTCTTTTTTCTTTCATAGCATTGGAGAGCATGGAGGGATATTATTACAGAGAAAATGTGTCAGTAGAGGAGTATCAGGCCCAAATTAATGCTGGATCTCTGGAGAAGGTCAAGCAGTACTACAAGAGACTCCGGTAAGTCTGCTTCAGCTGTCAGTCAAACTTCAGCTCTGAAACGTCGCAATTTTCTCTCTACACCTTCATACATAAGTGTAAAGCTGTCATTGTATTTCCTGATGAGGTGGAGTTGGGAATTCTGGAAGATTTTGAGAAGTGGTTATAATTGATCAGTTGGATCTCTACCCTGTGAGGGACTGGGAGTCAATGATCAAGTTAATAGTTAAAAAATGTGTAAAATGACAAATACATAAGCATTTGAAACTGCTTTAATTCAAGTTTAAAGATATAGGCATCTGGCTCTTTTCCTATAATTATGCATGTCTGTTTGTATAATGTTTTTTTTGTTGGGAAGATGAATTTGCCCCCAGACCTCAAGATGAGTTCAATTCATCAGTCTGTCAAAACTGACTTTATTTCATAGCCACAACTGATGTCTCAAATAAACTAAACAGCCAAAAGTATGTGGGCGCCCAAATATTCTGGGAAGGTATTCCAGGAACATTGCTGCAGTATATTATGGGAATATCTCCATCTAGTTAACTCCAGATATCTGTAGAGCAGGGTTTTACACCGGCTTCATGTTCCTTTAGTCTTCAAGGGGCCTCTTGGGACATAAAAATGGCTGTTGAAACATGCAAGTTGTTTCCAAACCATGAACGTCAGCACTGATACTCTGATTATGAGTGAATTTGATATGTTTATGGAAAATAATCATCATGCAGGACCCTAATAACATGGTCTCCGAGCAGCTGATGTTTGCTTTATAGCACACAAGGTAAGCATCTGGTGTAGATCTCGCCTGTAATTGGTTACAGTGTGCTGAGGTCAGCCAAGTTTCATTGTGTTACGCGTGCCATAGGGGCATATTACTGTAGGGATTTGAATGGAAGCAAGCCTGCCAATTGTACCAGAGATCATGTATAGCTTTGGCTTGGTTTGAGGCCAGTGGAAAATGTATGACGGGTTACTCAAGAAATATTGTCTCATTATGTGCAAACACTGTTTTGGTTTGGCTTGCCAACATTTGGGGTGTAATGCTGACAATTATCTACACTGTGCTCTCTGGCATACTGGCATTTTGAAAAAAGTCTATCTATATTCCACTAATAACACAATCCTTCAGAGCCTTTTCCATACCCTTGATATCTGAGCATTGGTATTGGCATTTTAAGCTGGGCTTGATGCATTTGTATCGACTGAATGTGAAGTGTGAACATTGAATGAGAATAAGGCAAATCCGCTCCTTCTTCAAAATGTCACTGTTCCGATATGGATATGACAATGAGGCGATTATGTGTTAGATGCTAGTAAATATTTATATACTATATATTACTACCATATATATTATTAATAATTATATTTTATATTAATTTAGCATATTCAATATTAAATACATATACTATACATTATATATGTAATTAAATATAAAAAATATAATGATTTAATATATAATTAAAAATAGCTATCAGGCATAACTTTATGACCATAGAAGTGAATAACACTGATTATCTCTTCATCACGGCACCTGTTAGTGGGTGGGATATATTAGGCAGCAAGTGAACATTTTGTCCTCAAAGTTGATGTGTTAGAAGCAGGAAAAATGGGCAAGCGTAAGGATTTTAGTGAGTTTGACAAGGGACAAATTGTGATGACTAGATGACTGGGTCAGAGCATCTCCAAAACTGGTGTTGAGGTGTTGACATTCCCCTGATCTCAATTAAATTGAGCATCTGTGGACTTAAAGAGCTGAACTTAAGCTTCTGCCTATTTTTCTCAAATACTGTTCACAAATCTGTCTAAATCTGTGTTAGTGAGCATTTATATATGCTGAGATAATCCATCCACCTCACATGTGTGGCATATCAAGATGCTGATTAGACAGCATGATTATTGCACAGGTGTGCTTTAGGCTGGCCACAACTATTATATATATACCTGGATGATCCACAACTGTTTTTTTTTGTTTGTTTTTGTGATGGTTGTTTCCTGAGTCCCTTGATTGTCCTGAGCAGTTAAACTGCCCAATGTTCTTCAGAAAAATCCTTTAGGTCCTGCAAATTCTTCAGTTTTCAGCATAACGGACTCTGAAATTTTCTCTCACTGGAACAGACTCTGGAACGTCTCACACTGGAACAGGCTTTGGATTTTCTCTCACTGGAATGGACTTTAGGATTTCTCTCACTTAAACAAACTCGGAAATTTCTCTCACTGGACTGGTGGCTGGCATGCTGCTATCCTCCTCGCTCTCAGAGATCATGGGGAACTGTTGTTGAGGAGTATCCACTCCACATACTCCATGAAAGTCCCTAGAGGCTTGTTTCCTGGCAAGTATGCTCTTGTCTCCACATTGAGGCTTGTTCGGAAAAGCACACATAGGTAGTCATCATCATAATGAACAGAATACTAAATCAATCAGTGACCATGGAGACAAACAGGCAGAGAAACAGAGGAAGACAGAACAAATTAACACACTAGAAAACTAACTTAGAAACTAAGACATGAACAGAACAGAAAAACAGATCAAAACAGATCTAAACATGAACAAACATGTTGCATTATCCTGCTGGAAGTAGCCATCAGAGGATGGGTACATGGTGGTCATAAAGGGATGGACATGGTCAGAAACATTGCTCAGGTAGGCCGTGGCATTTAAACGATACCCACTTGGCATTAAGGGGCCTAAAGTGTGCCAAGAAAACATCCCCCACACCATTACACCACCACCACCAGCCTGCACAGTGGTAACAAGGCATGATGGATCCAAGATCTCATTCTGTTTACGCCAAATTCTGACTCTACCATCTGAATGTCTCAACAGAAATCGAGACTCATCAGACCAGGCAACATTTTTGAACAGTCTTCAACTGTCCAATTTTGGTGAGCTTGTGCAGATTGTAGCCTCTTTTCCCTATTTGTAGTGGAGATGAGTGGTACCCGGTGGGGTCTTCTGCTGTTGTAGCCCATCCGCCTCAAGGTTGTGCATGTTGTGGCTTCACAAATGCTTTGCTGCATGCCTCAGTTGAAACGAGTGGTTATTTCAGTCAAAGTTGCTCTTCTATCAGCTTGAATCAGTCGGCCCATTCTCCTCTGACCTCTAGCATCAACAAGGCGTTTTCGCCCACAGGACTGCCGCATACTGGATGTTTTTCCCTTTTCACACCATTCTTTGTAAACCCTAGAAATGGTTGTGCGTGAAAATCCCAGTAACTGAGCAGATTGTGAAATACTCAGACCGGCCCGTCTGGCACCAACAACCATGCCACGCTCAAAATTACTTAAATCACCTTTCTTTCCCATTCTCACATTCAGTTTGGAGTTCAGGAGATTGTCTCGACCAGGACCACAGCCCTAAATGCATTGAAGCAACTGCCATGTGATTGGTTGATTAGATAATTGCATTAATGAGAAATTTAACAGGTGTTCCTAATAATCCTTTAGGTGAGTGTTTATAGATTATATGTGTTTTAACATCAGGAAGACGACAGGGAGGTGACGGTGGTGCGCAAATCGAGTTTCCCCTCCCACTTCTGCTAGTTTTACTGATATTTCTTACCCTGTGCGAATTGGCCATTAATATTACAGACATCCTGTTGTAAAATTACATTACTCTATCTACCCTTGTAAAACTAATCCCGTCCGAATAGGGCTAAAGACTTTCTTTTTTCACTCGCGTTCTTCTAACATTACACTCTGACACAATGTATTTCTTGGCGCACTGAATTTACACGTATTTGGTGCCATCTATTGTTGCGGGTGTATGAGTCTAGACCCTGAATAGAGTGGTGCAGGTTTGACACCACTTTGTTGGCCAAATGGCAGTTGGCATCACACTGGTTCCCTCAAAAAAAACAAAACAAAAAAAAAACAATAGGATTTTCCCATAGGTGATCAACAAAAGTTTATGATACTTACACGTTTTGTCCATCAAGATAATTATCACAGATAAACACAACTTTTATAAATTTTGAAGCCTAAATGCAGTTGCCAGAAATAAAAGGCTAAAGGTAGGCTATAAACGGACTACACTATCGGTCCCACGAACTTCATCATCACTAAACCTCCGATAACTCTTTCAGTTTTTATCTCAAAACATTTTCCCAGAAGAGCACAGTTATGAGCATAATGAGGCTGTAAAAGCTGACTGAGTTCACCTTTTCGGTGTGATGACGTTTAATCTCCTCAACAGCCTTTGCAGTCCCATTTAGCCATGTTAGCAACCTCCTTTTTCAAGACAGTAACAGCTTCAAAAAACCACGAGTGGGGTAATATTTATGTTTTTGAATAAAACGTGAAAGTGTCTTGAGCTTGTGTTCACCACAGACCTTATTTCAGCCATTTAAACAAAATCCCATAAAAAAAAAAAAAAAAACATTGATTTCAGGACAAGGGAACCGGAAGTGCTCAAATGCTAACTCTCTTCCCCACATAAGACTAACCCATTTTTTTTTTCCAGATTCACTTTTTTGTCTTATATTTGGAACAATACTGTATATATATGTTGCTTCAGCATCACCATGATGAAATAATATATATAATACTTTTGAAATGTGGAGTGAATTACTTCTGACATTACTGATGTTGCTCATCAGAGTAAAGCCTGGAGATTGACTCTTACCACAAAGACCACATCTTTCTTTACAAAAAGCCATCTTTAGCACATGCCAGGATACATTTGGGCTATAATTTCAGCTACACTGGAGTCTGTGTGTCCATGTATATGTCTTGAAGACAAGACATCACTTGTGATCTCCTCCTTTAAGTCAACCTATTCTGACTGATGAGGTCATTAGAATCATCGCGAAACAAACCTGATCTGAAAATAACAAACACATGTCTGGTCTCATGCGAATGAATTTTGCATTTATGTGCCTTTCCATTTCAATTCATATAAGTATATCAGGTCCCTTACTATCATACTTAGTTGCTTAGCGCTAGAATGATGAAAGCTTTGAACCTGAAACCTTTTGTATACCTTCCCAGATCATTAACCACACCTGGGGTTTCTGGGGTTTCTGACAAAGAGCAGATGCTTAACTCTTGGCCAGTTTCTTCATTCAGTTGGCTTACTGTCCAGTCTCTCTGTCTCTGACATCTATAAAGTCTAATTTGTGTATACATAATTATTGATGATTGATGATGATTTTAATGCACTTTTTATTTGGTAATTAAGGTTCCTAAATATATATGATACTAGATTGCTTTTGAACGATGGGACAGATATGTTTTAACAGAGTGTCTTCTGTAGCACAAATGGCATTCGAGTTGGTCAGTTCAGTTCAGTTCATTTCATTTCCATGAATCAGTTTCTTTGGCGTAATCATTCAAAAAATGTCTAATGGAGGTGTGGGAAGAAATGTGTTGAAAAATCAATTTTTACTGTTTTAGTTTTTGCATTACATTTGTTTAATCTTTTTCACTGCCTTGACTATTTGGCTGTTTGTCTAAGATGATGATTCATCTGTTTGGAAAAAAAAATCACCCTTTTAAGCCATTACAGCGTAAATTCAGAAATATCAAAACACAAATCAAATATCATAAAAAGGTTATGTATATATATATATATATATATATATATATATATATATATATATATATATATATATATATATACAGTATAAATCTGTCAAATATGGTATATATACACTGATCAGGCATAACATTATGACGAGATGTTATTCATATTATAATTAGTGTTATTCACAGGTGAAGTGAATAACACTGATTATCTCTTCATCACGGCACCTGTTAGTGGGTGGAATATATTAGGCAGCACGTGAACATTTTGTATTCAAAGTTGATGTATAAAAATCAGGAAAAAAGGGCAAGCATAAGGATTTAAGATAGTTTAACAAGGGCCAAATTGTGATGGCTAGATGACATCTCCAGAACTGCAGCTCTTGTGGAGTGTTCCTGGTCTCTAGTGGTCAGTATCTATCAAAAGTGGCGAACTGGCAACAGGGTCATGGGTGGCCAAGGCTCATTGATGCATGTGGGGAGCGAAGGCTGGTGAGCTACTGTAGCTCAAATCGCTCAATAATTTAATGCTGGTTCTGATGAATGTGTCAGAATACACAGTGCATTGCAGTTTGTTGTGTATATAGGGCTGCATAGCCACAGACCAGTCAGGGTGCCCATGCTGACCCCCGTCCACCACCGAAAGTGGCAACAGTGTAAAATGTGTAAATGCAGACTTTTTTTTCATAGACTGCATCTTTAATACAAGTATATTTTGTTTTACTGCACTGGCAGATCATTTTGACTGGTTTTAAATACAAACAAAAAGTGGAAAAGTTAAAAACAAGCTAATAATTTTCCAGTGCAATTTATTCACAAAGTTCTAGATGTTTTGCAGGGGCACAAAGAGAAAGACACAAATGGCAGAAATAGCAAGAATGAGATGTTTCTTAGCTGTTCTTTATGTATTTGTTGTAACTATGCTATTTTTGTTTGTAGTACATCCAGCACTGCATTAGCTCACATTAGCAGCACACAGATCTGGAAGATGTTCAGATGAATATGCAGTGTTAATGTGGTCTTTATCGAGTTGATGTCAGCTCCAGTTGTGTCTTTTCATGGAAAGCACTTTTGGAGACAGCACAGTACCCCTTTTCATGTGGAATGGAAATTAAAATAGTTTGATTACAGTTGGCACATTTAATCGAATCCATGCTTCATCTGGCGGTTTTAAAGCTGTGTCCAGTTCATGTCCAGTTCATCTCCCGTCATAAATAAGACTTCAAAGTTTGGGATAGAAGCTGCTCCTAATACACCCAGTAAGTCAGTAAAACAGTTGAGACCTTGATGTGGCATCAGATGTGGTGGCTGATTTTTCTGATGACGAACCGTCAAAAAAGACTCCAGTCAGCTCCTTTCATTTCAAATTTTGCGGATTGTTAGATTAATTATACAGCTTTTTTGACTAAAAATATGCTTGGTTTTTGATTGTTCTCCTAAACAAGGCATTCACAGCTGATTTCAAATCTAAACTCCATGTGCCCACAACTTCTTTGTTTTTTCCTGAGTTACTGAAGTGAGACTTGTTTGTAGTGGTCTCTGTGGTCCGAGTCATGTGGATGTGGTGTGTTTGATACAGATGGGTAGTTAGTTCTTGTAGCGCTTTGACCCTGTGTTAGGTTTCTGCATTGTGGGATGTGTGTGTTAGACAGCTGGATTAATGACCATACTTACCAGCAGGTAAAAACTCAATGCTTGGCTAGTCGCGCGTCTAGAAGTTGCCGTGAGAACTGAAATTGGTTGAGCGATCTGGTCCCAATGGGGAGTCACCTAAACATGTACCAAAATATATTTGTGTGCGCGCGTGCGTGCGTACGTACATGTGTGTGTGTGCTAGGGGCTGCGCTTCTTTACCATTGTTTTTCAATGTAAACACGTGTCTTTTGCAATATCTCACGCATGCACTTTTTTCGTTCCACTGACCTGCGTCTCACGTTTTTAACCGTAAAAACACATCCCACGTGAACCGGCCCTTTGAGTTCTTTTATGCCAGCTTTGATGGAACCAGCATGACATCATGTTTGTGAATCTGTTTGTAATTAGTCGAGGTCTGTTGAGGTCATGCATTGGGTCATGGTGGCGGTTGAGGCCTAGCGCTATTTGTAGATTTATTGGTCTTCTTGAAAGCATGATGACCTGATAATGACCATGATGCAATGCTGGGCCTTAAAGAAACCAAATAAAAACAAACCTTAGTTTGGCAGAGGGCACAATATTAGCTAAACTCAAAGTAAATGTTAGACCAGGCGTGTCAAGAAAAAAAAAGATGCATTTGAATTAAATAGAATTTTATTTATTTTATTTTAGCAAATATTGACTATGTATTCTTAATGATCGCTTTTCTTTTGAGAAGATCATAGTGAACGCCTGGCTACTTCAGTTAGCACTGAAACCTGAAGATCATCGTGAAGTTTAAGGCCCTTTGAAACTCCGGCTCTTGTTTCCTAATTTTTATAGCCTCTGTCCTGCAAATGACTTAATTGCATGATTTATACGACACATATGTCAGAGCAGATAATGCTGTTAGACCCCTGTAAACTTCACACTGCTGTTGCACAGAAATACACACTTCCCATCTCCAGAGTTTACACACAGGAGCATGATGAATCTGTTCTGAGAAACTTCTTATTCACTTCACTATATACAGCAGAAAATGAAATATTCACTTTATTAATAATGGTAATATTAATAACTAGAATTGCTATTATACAGTAAATGGGCAAATTTTTACCCAGTGCGATACCCAATTTAATTTAATTTATGTATTTTTTTAGTGCTGGGCAATCGATTAATCACGTTTAATCGCATCCAGAATTAAAGTTTATGTTTACATAATATATGTGTCTGTACTGTGTATAATTATGATGTATATATAAATACACACTCCTTCATGTATATATTTCAGAAATATTTCCATTTATATACTGTATATATTTATATAATTGATCTTATATGTACATCTAAATATTTTATGTATAGATATAACATATTTATCTTAAATATATACAACCCCAAATCAGAAAAAGTTGGGACAGTATGGAAAACGCAAAAAAAAAAAAAAAAGAAGTGATTTCTAAATTTACTTTGACTTGTATTTCATTGCAGACAATATGAACAAAAAATATTTCATGTTTTGTCTGGTCAACTTCATAATATTTGTAAATATGCATCATTTCCTGTCATTCAGACCTGCAACACAAAAAGTTGGGACAGTAAAGCATTTACCACTTTGTAATGTTGCCATTCCTTTTCACAACACTTAAAAGATGTTTAGGGACTGAAGACACCGAGTGATGAAGTGTTTCAGGTGTAATTTTGTCCCATTCTTCCTGCAAACAAGTCTTAAGGTGGGCAACAGTACGGGGTTGCGCTTCAAAATGTCCAGAGCAAACGGCGTCCATTCCTCCCAAAAAAAACCTGAAATACTGATTCTGACCTCAGTACACGTTTCCACTGTGTGATGGTCCATCCCAGATGCCTCCGAGCCCAGAGAAGTCGACGGCGCTTCTGGACACTGTTAACATAGGGCTTTTTCTTTTTGGCACAGTACAGTTTTATCTGGCATTTGTGGATGTAACTACATATTGTGGTACTTGACAGAGGTTTGCCAAAGTAGTCCTGAGCCCATGTGGTGATATCGCTTATAGATGAATGACGATTCTTGATGCAGTACCGCCTGAGGGATCGGAGATCACGGTTGTTCAGCTTAGGCTTGCGCCCTTGTCCTTTACGCACTGAAATTCATCCAGATTCCTTGAGTCTTTTAATTATGTTATGCACTGTTGAATGTGAAATATCCAAATCTCTTCCTATCTTTCTTTTTGGAACATTGTTTTTAAACATTTCAATAATTTTCTCACGTATTTATTGGCAAACTGGCGATCCTCTGCAGGATTAGACCTTTCTTGGATGCTGCTTTTGTACCAAATCATAATTACAATCACCTGTTGACATCACCTGTTTCAAATCACATCATTATTTAACCATTTTACCTCATTACTAGCCCTAAATTGCTCCTGTCCCAACTTCGTGTTGCAGGTCTGAATGACTGGAAAGGATGCATATTTACAAATGACATGAAGTTGACCAGACAAAACATGAAATATTTTGTGTTCATATTGTCTGCAATGAAATTAAAGTCAAAGTAAATTTAGAAATCACTACTTTCTTTTTTTATTTGCGTTTTCCATACTGTCCCAACTTTTTCTGATTTGGGGTTGTACATACATGTGTGTGTGTATTTGTATATATATATATATATATATATATATATTAGCACCTGTAGGTCTAATAATTCCCTTTTAAGAAAGTACTGTATGTAAATGAGTTTTTATGTACTGTGGTATTGAAAACAAATTTCTATTTGCATCTAAATACAACTCCATACTTTCATGGCCCCACTGAGGCACACTGTGTTCATGCATCAGTGTCTAATCATGCCTGAAGACCCCAAAGCACACTCGGTAATGCTTGTGAAATAGGGACAGAAGTGGTGTTTTTTTTTTTTTTTTTAGGTTTTAAGATGAAACGGTGGCTGCAATTTGCTTTTAGGCCCAGCAAACCGAGGTGCAGCGAGATTGTCCCATCCTTGGATCCTGTCCAGCATTTCCATTAAAGTCTCTCAAAAGAGCATGGAGAGAAAACACAGGCCATCAGTTACTGCAGTGTGCCTTAAAGGAAAACCACTGCTGAGTTACGACTCCTGCAAGAGGGTCCCACAGTCACCACACGCAGACTAATACACCAGAACGCATTCTAAGATAACACTGCCCTCTGTTTTAATGGATTACATTTGCCTGCTTGAGTACTGATCCTTAATCGCACTAAAGCCCACCAGAACCAGAAAGCATTTTCACAGCATGGGGAGTTTGTTGTTATGTATTACCTTTGATGAAATTTTACACTACTTGACTTTGAGATATTTGAGATCCTTCCTTTCTTTCTTTCTTTCTTTCTTTCTTTCTTTCTTTCTTTCTTTCTTTCTTTCTTTCTTTCTTTCTTTCTTTCTTTCTTTCTTTCTTTCTTTCTTTCTTTCTTTCTTTCTTTCTTTCTTTCTTTCTTTCTTTCTTTCCCGAGATGAGAGATTTATGTATTTTATGTCTGGAAAAAAGCCTCAGATGACGCAAATTTTGTCATTTTGCGTCATCAGAGTCTTTTCTGGCCAGAGGCTAAAGACTACAGCCAGTAGTAGGAGCTAGTTCCGCATGTTTTCAACCCACCCATAGGGGTGGGATCTCACTCACAGAATGTAAATGCGCACGTTCGTTCGGCTTGGGCATTCATAACGGAGTGGTCGGAGCAAAGCGAGTGTTTCAACTTTTTTATTAATTCCAAAGTTAAGCTAACATAGGCATGATCTGAAAACGCGCCAGACTGAACATGCACCGTGAATGACAGTGAGGCCGTGAATGACTGCTGTGCCGTTCTTGAAATCTAACTCCTGCAGTGTTTGTGCTGCGACTCTCATTCGTCTCACTCGCACTGTATTGAGCAGACACGTTCAGTTTTTAATTGTAGTGCCTGTTCTCTAACTGAAGTAAATGATTTTATTACTATAAAAATCAAAACGACAGTGTGGGGAGGGTGGTGCCATGGTGGAGATGTAAACAGTAGCAGTGGCTATGGAGGGGGATGGGGATGGGCTCTTAGGGCAGCGAAGCAAGTGCATTCTGGGAGTTGTTGTCTTCCATTACATCAAAAATACATTTCCTGGGTTTTCTCAGTCTAGAAGGCACCGACCTCAAAAATAATTTCACATTTCTACTACTAAATGACCCAGTTTAAGTACACATTTATCTTCCCAGCGCTGAAGATGAATGTGTATTTCCCTTTAATTATCTACCATGGTATTCTTTTGTATTTAAGAATGAAAAGTTACACTTTATTTTACCGTGTTACAGTGTAATTATACATTTAAGTACTAAGTAATAATATTAATCTACATGTACTTACTATAGTGTTAGGAATAGAGGTTGGTTTAGGGTTAGTTGCATGTAATTATGGATAATTTATAGTTATTACTACAGTAACTAAATGTGACACGTGTAACAAGGACACTGTAAAATAAAGTTTACCGAACCTCATTAAGTTACCGAATAAAATATATGTAAAAGATAACATTCAGGATAGGATTTTGTGGGAAAACCTCAAGCCCCTAAATAGAAGTTAACACACACACTCTGTCAGTGCCGTGTTTCTCAACAGTGAGTTGTTGTCTCTGCCGTGAAACTGAACAGCGGATGGGCGATTGATCAAGTAACATAAATCGTCAGCTCCATCTGGTGCTGTTTGAGCCCGCCAAACTTGTCTGTTTGGTTTTGCGATGCGTGAAGACCCATTTTGCACGTCTGTTGCCTGGTACTTTGAGAAGCACAGCAGGCTATTGTTTTAAATCAGTGGACTCTTTAGTCACAGTCTGAAGTGAGGGGCACATTACGTGAAACTGTACTGGTGTGGATAAATCAGGATGTGAACCATAGTGACTTAAACATGAACTTGAACTGGTCTAGCACCACTTTTTTACTGGTTAAGAATCTCTCTATTCTTGCCTTGGTAGATTTCAGTCAAACTGAGTGTGGCCCAGGTTAGAGAGCACTTTTCAAATCCGGCTCGGAACTGGCCAGGTAAGGACATCTTTTGAGACTTTGCTGATGGATGTGTCCGTGGCTTATTCTGAGGCTTTAGGCCATCTGCAGGAAGGGTGAGACTTCAGAGACTGAGACTTCACATAAATGAACAAGCAGCCGGCACAGAACTGCTGGATTGTGAAGGCCTTGTGTCGGCAGTCTGAGGCATTTGTCTTCTTGACTGAAATTACAGAGAACATTTCCTTTTTGCCTGGTCTCCTTATCTCTGTCTTTTCAACACACTCTGTTGTAGTCAGAACATTATATATATTTAGAAAAGTTTAATCATATATTGTCACTGTTTTACATTTTTTTAAAAACAACCTTTAAATGTAAAATAAAGATTAATAGTATTAATTAATATAATATTTTTGATCATCGTTATGAATTTGATCCAGACAAAAATGTGATTTTCTCAGCTTTTTGCTTAAAATGTTAATGAAATGTACCCACATTCAAATGTTAAATATAAATTTGAATGCATGAAGCTAGAATAAAACCTTTTGTTTTGATTTGTTTAAAAGCAGAGGATCTTTTCTTTCTTTTGATATATTGAATGTTCAGACAACAAAATATTCTGTGGGCCATGCAAATTTTGTGAAAATGATCAAAAATGCTCCCTGGGAATACTAAAATACACACAGACGTTCAAAAGTTGAGTGTCTTTGAAAGACATTTGTATGCTCAACATGCATTTGTTTTAAAAAAAGACAGTGATATTGTGAAATATTGATGGCATATTGAATGCATATTCAATCTACAGCCATTATTCCAGTCTTCAGTGTCATGTGATCCTTCAGACATTAATTATAGTATGCTGGTTTGCTGCTTAAGAAACATTTCTTATTATTATTATCATAATTGTTTAAAACAATATTTTTGTTGAAACCATGATGCATTTTCCCCACATTCTGTGATAAATAGAAATATTGAAAGGACAGCATGCATTAGATTTTTAAGTATTTACTGTTACTCTCTCCAAACTTTTGAATGGTAGTGTTTATATAATATTTGATCAGACTGAATTTATTGGTTTGATTTTCTTTTAAATTAGTTGATAACCCTCTGACTGTTATTTCACCCCGAAAGCTGAACTGAGATTTAGCTTTAGATATGACATTTGAAACAATAATATACCATGATCACAGACATTCCTGTGTATTACATTGCATTGGAATGGCTTCAATGGCTATCTAAGTCCACCAGCTGCTGAATCAGAGCTTAGAGGCCTTGATGGATGTTTCTAAGCCAATTAACCTCCGATTTTGTTTGTTTGCGCCTTGCAGGATATGTTGGGTGCTGCTTAATGAAATGAAGATGAAAATCCTTCTGTAAATCAGTGGAATTAGTGATTTAAGCTCTTAGTGCTTTAAGCTGATGGCCTCTGGGTGTTTCTAAAGAACTTTGCTTAATTCTTCCCATTACACTAACGTGAGCTGCCTCAATTAGAATGCAGGGTGAGTTGGATCTTATGATGGCAGCTCAAGACTCTAAGCATGTGTGTGTTATTTTCTTTGAGAGAGAGAGAGAGAGAGAGAGAGAGAGAGAGAGAGAGAGAACCTGGATTTATATTTGTTAACATCATTTGGCTTTATTAATAGTTTGTAATAATGGCACACTTCTAGTTTCACATTTTCATATCTTCATATTTTCATATTTCATTTCTGCTCCAATAAGAGAAGGATTAATATCTTTGACTAATTAACAATAATATTAATGCTGTGTCAAATGAGAATATTATCGTGATAAATCTCTCCCTGGCTAGGGTGCAGATGGTGGATTAATTTACCTGACAATAAGCATGTGCTGCAATATGCCACAAAACCAGAACCACAAAATAAACAGTCATGCCTCTTTTACAATAAAAGTGTGATATTTTTATTTTTAATTTTGTTAATTATATTTTGATATATTACATTCCCCATATACATAGGCAGACTGAATTAAATACCCTCACATTCATTCTCTTTCAACTCCTCTACTGCCACCTATGTCTGTTATTGTTACTGCAGGCAGTAATTGTCATCTGGAACAAATCCCAAATGTAGATGTGTGTTGTTTCAAAATACAACACCCAGCTGCTTTGTTTGTAGAATAAAGAATCTTTACAACCAGCTTTCTTTTTATGTAAGCGATCAATCAAATCCCAGATTGAGTTTTACTGCACATCTTGTGTTCTTGTGTATGCAATCATTTGTATATGTATGTTCACTGCTTACACTAACATGTCTTTATTATTCCTCCATAGGGCCTTTTATCTGGATAAATCGAACCTTCCCCCCAGCTCGGCTCCCAAGGCAGCCTTCATAGACAAGGTATGTGCCATCATACTATCTGCAGGGACTCATGGAATAATTATAAGAGTACGGTGAACCTAGTTATTTATTAAATGGATTTGCTGATTCTCATTAATGAAAAAATAACCTGCAGAGTTTAAACATGGCATTTCTGTCATTAAAGGGATAATTCACCAAAAAAAAAAAAATTTTATCATTTACTCACCTTCATGTCGCTCCAAACCCTTAAGACTTACGTTCATCTTCAAAACACAAATTAACATTGACAGGCCATGTAACTACCACTTTGACACTTCATGAACTTTGGTTCATTCTCGTGTTACTCGCATGTTTGAGCATCTGCAAGAACCAATGAGGTTCATTCTCGTGTTACGCCGCACGTTTGAGCTTCTGCAAGAACCAATGAGGTTAATTCTCGTGTTACTCCACATGTTTGATCTTCTGCAAGAACCAATGAGGTTCATTCTCGTGTTACTTCACATGTTTGATCTTCTGCAAGAACCAATGAGGTTAATTCTCGTGTTACTTCACATGTTTGATCTTCTGCAAGAACCAATGAGGTTCATTCTCGTGTTACTCCGCATGTTTGAGCATCTGCAAGAACCAATGAGGTTCATTCTCGTGTTACTCCACATGTTTGATCTTCTGCAAGAACCAATGAGGTTCATTCTCGTGTTACTTCACATGTTTGATCTTCTGCAAGAACCAATGAGGTTCATTCTCGTGTTACTCCACATGTTTGAGCATCTGCAAGAACCAATGAGGTTCATTCGTGTTACTTCACATGTTTGATCTTCTGCAAGAACCAATGAGGTTCATTCTCGTGTTACTTCACATGTTTGATCTTCTGCAATAACCAATGAGGTTCATTCTCGTGTTACTCCACGTTTGAGCTTCTGCAAGAACCAATGAGGTTCATTCTCGTGTTACTCCGCATGTTTGAGCATCTGCAAGAACCAATGAGGTTCATTCTCGTGTTACTCCGCATGTTTGATCTTCTGCAAGAACCAATGAGGTTCATTCTCGTGTTACTCTGCATGTTTGAGCTTCTACAAGAACCAATGAGGTTCATTCTGGTGTTATGCAGCACGTTTGAGCTTCCACAAGAACCAATGAGGTTCATTCTTGTGTGTTACGCAGCACGTTTGAGCTTCTGCAAGAGGTTTGCTCTTATGCATCAAGCACGTATGGTTAAGCTTTTGTTTATGCTGATCAATGTTTATATGTGAATAAAAGCCTAAATTCTCTCTGTTCATCATATAAAGTGATCCCGTTTATTCCAAAATTTTGACTAAACTGCTCAATTCATATGGGTTAATTTTACGATCTCTATATGAAGCGTCAAAGTGGTATTTGCGTAACTGTCAATGGAGGAACAGAAACCTCTCAGATTTCATTTAAAATGTCTTCATTTGTGTTTCAAAGATGAACGAAAGTCTTACGGGTTTGGAATGACATGAGGGTGAGTAATTGATGACAGTTTTTTTTTTTTTTTTGTGAGCTAACCCTTTAATAACTCACCTAATGTCATTCCAAACCCATATTTTTTATCCATGAATCCTCTGAACTGTTTAATCAAGAATGACCCCAGAATCAAATCAGTCCAATTTGTAAACAATTTGTTCTTTTGAGTCCATTCTTTTAAATGAAACAATTGATCCAGTTAACAAATCAGTTTAGATGATTCATTCATGAATTACACTGATTGGTCCTCAAATTCAAGTCACTGATTAAATGGTCCAGTCACAGCAGTTCACAAGTCAACAGCTCACTGGAGAATATTTCAGCCTGTTCTTCATACGGCAATATCGTATTACTTCTGGGCCAAGACCAAGACAGACAAGACTTAAATTAAGCGAGGAGTAGGCTTCAGTTAAACTAGGACATTTAAGTAGCTTTTATAAAATGTGCCTTAGAAAAAAAAACATTACTGGTGTACATCTTGAGACTAAACAATGGCAAGTGCAAATTGAATTTCTCTTTTTGTGTTCCATGGAGAGAAAAATATGTGTTTGGAACAAATGAGTTATCATTTTTGGGTGAACTGTCCCTTTAACATGGAATCTTTCTTTTACTCTCCCTCTCTTTGTAGCTGATGCGTCCTCTGAATGCTCTGGATGAGTTGTACAGATTGATGGAAAGTTTTATCTTGTGTCGGCGGACGGCTGCGTGTCAGTTCACAGCCTGTGGAGCGTCTGGAGTCGGGCTGCTCACCGTGGCCTCAGAGCTTTGCAGCCGCCTGGGAGCGTGTCACATCGTCATGTGTAACAGCGGAGTACACCGGTCAGTTTGGGTTACACACACATACACTCAAACTCCTCCTTTCTCTTCTGTCCGACAGGCATCAGGCATTCGCCAGGGACTCTGTCTAAGTGGAATGCTTCTGTTTTTTCTTCCCCTGTCTTTTTCCTTTCTGTCTGTAGCTCGGAGCAATTTACTTCCTGTCACTTATGTCTTTCATCCTGTTTTCTTCTCTGCAGCCTCAATCTTTCTTCTGTTTTGCTTGGTTTGTCTTTTTTTGGAGTTGGTGGGGTAGTTCTGCTGCAGTTTTCCTCTCTCAATCTCTCTTCCTCATACCATCTAATATTCAATTTCCTATTCTGCATGAATAGGTAATAATCCTCATTACATGCTCATGTATCATTCCATAAATACCTTTCTCTGCACTAATAATTCATCCAATGCAATTATGAATATTCAGCATCTCAGTTCTACATTTAGAAGGTCTCGCTTAATCCATAATTTCAAAGATGATCCAGACAGCTCCATTTCTCTAAAGGTTCATTTGTGAATCTCAACTGAATGAACGCATGTTATTCATCTCCAGGCCTCTTTTAGTATCAGCCAGAGCTGACATTCTTATTTATTTTTAATTTATTGTGCTTATATGTGTCTCTGTGTGTCCCTACAGTACCTATAAGGAGTATTCATCCTTTGTGGACCTTGTTATTATAGTGCTATAAATTCAGCAACATTGATTCCACAAATATACAGATTTTGTTGAAAATATCATTCAAAAGTTTGGGATTGGTACTATTTTTTTTTAATTTTTCGTCTGCATTCATTTGATGAAGCTCAGATGATCCTTCAGAAATCATTCTAATAGGCTGATTTGGTGCTCAATTAACATGTCTTATTATTATCAAATCGAATAGAAATTACAGGGAATTGAATACGACGAAGGATATTGTCAAATATATGATATTGCAAATAGTTATCATTGCACAGTGGGAGTTCTTTTAACTGTTCAAGAGGTAGATTGCCTGGGGGGAAAAAAACTTTTCTTGTGCCTGGCTGTTCTGGTGCTCAGTGGTCTGTACCGCCGGCCGGATGGCAACAGTTCAAAGAGAAGGTGGCTTGGATGTGAGGGATCCCGAGTGATTTTCTGAGCCCTTTTTCTCATTCTGGATGCATTCAGTTCTTGGAGGGTGCTGGGGAGCACCAATAATCCTTTCAGCAGTCGGAACTGTCCTCTGTAGTCTTCTGATGTCTGGTTTTGTAGCTGAGCCAAACCAGACAGTTATTAAAGTGCAGAGGACAGACTCAGTGATGGCTGAGTATAACTATTTCAGCAGCGCCTGTAGCAGGTTGAACTTCCTCAGCTGGCGAAGCAAGTGCAGCTCTTTTGGGCTTTTTTCACAGTGGAGTCAATATGATTGTCCCGGTCCTGAGAGATGGTAGAGCCCAGGAACCTGAATGACTCTACTGCTGCCACAGTGCTGTTTGTGATGATAAATGGGAGGAGTTCTGGGGGGTCTCTCCTGAATTCCACTCTCATCTCCATTGTTTTGAGCATGTTCAGCTCCAGGTTGTTATGACTGCAGCAGACAGCCAGCTGTTCAACCTCTACCTTAATGCAGACTTGGCTTGACATGAACTTTTTTGCTCACCAGCCACTGTGGCTTGTGATTTTCCAAAACTACTAGCCACTCATAATTTTCAGTGGCCACAATTTTGACATCAATACCATAGGATTTTTGTTGTTGTTGTGAATATTATCTCATAATTTAGCAGCAGGTATATTAGGTATGCTGTCATTTTAAAGGGGACATATTATGCCCCTTTTTACAAGGTGTCATATAAATATCTGGTGTCCCCAGAATGTTTCAGCTCAAAATACCCCCCAGATAATTTATTATAGCTTGTCAATAAGCAAAAACACGCCATTTTTGTGTATCCCTTTAAATGCAAATGAGCTGCTGCTTCCCGTCCCCCTTCCAGGAAGAGGGCGGATCCCTTACACAAGCTTCAGAGACTCGGTCAACAACAAAACAGGCAAATCTCACTCATAACCGGTTGTGGAGTGCAGCCTTGATGGAGAGACTCAAGAAGAGGTTGCAATTTTTAGACTTCACCTGGACGTTTAAAGTTCAATTCAAATATAAAAAAAGCATTCTCAATTCAGTTCTTAATAATGCACAACGGTGCATTGAGTGATCTGACAAGAGTGTGCATAAATTTGGTAAATAAATATAAACAACATTTGTTTACATGTCACACAACTATTTACAACACAACAGAGGCTGACTTTGCTTGAGTTGTTTCTCCTGATTTTCTTTTGCCTGTTTAGGATTGTCACCTCTGTTCCTCTTCAACATTTTTACAGCTAAAGTTACTACATGGAGTTCGCATTTTTTTGTTGGAATGGGCTAGCCTATATCAGGGCTCAATGCTAAGAGTTCTTTCCAGTGGTTCATGAAGCAAGAATAAAACTGAGGGTCTATTCTTTCTTTTAATATATTGTATGTTCTGATAGTCATACAAGATATTCTGTGGGCCATGAAACTTGTGAAAATTATCAAAAACGCTCATGGCAAATTTCATGTTTACGTTCACTTAAGACATAATCGACTATGTTTACGATGATACTCAACAATGGGCATCGGGCACAGGCTTTGTGTGAATATTTGTGCACTTAAAGCCCTGGGGGTCTAACCCTAACCACCCCCCTCACCCCCCAAAAAAACAACAAAAAAAACAATGGTAGGGGAAACACGGAGAACCTTTAATCAACTGCATAACACCCTGGCAACCAACTTTTTTTTCTTTTTAGAAATTAACTTTTAGGGTGTGTTCACAGACATGCAATTCGGTTCACTTGGTTCATTTGGTCCGGACCAAAAAAAAGTAGTCCTTGTCCACTTACAGCATTCACATTGTCATTTTTAACACCGAACCTAAAGGCATAGGGATGCGTTCACAACCTGATTGGTCGGCTTTTATGATGTATATTTCAAGACAAACATCCAAAACAATGCTGTGTGATGGGATAAATGTGCTTGTTGTATGTGCGTACTGCATAGCCTACATATGATGGTATTTTGACCAGTTGAGAAAAATGCGTAAAGGAGTCGAAAAAGCAGCAGGAATCTCTCCATCACACACACAAACAAAGATCTGCTGTGAGGCGATGCGGTTCTGATGCCTGTACCGAACTGTGATGGGCAACATTGTGACTATGACAAGAAAAAAACAGGTATGCTTGAGCATTCTGTCCTTTTTAGGGTCACATTTTTTTTACATCAAATCCTTCTTTTGGTTTGTTTGCATGTCCCTGGTCCATGTTGCATTCATGTTTTTTTAAACCACACCAGAGTTTGTTTGGAAGCGAGCCGAGGCCCATCTTTTCAGCGGTCTCGGTCCGCTTGTTTGGTGCGCACCAGGGTTCAGATGGCAGCGTTCACGCTTATTCAAATGAACTGCACTAACAGAGCAATCGCACCAGGGTTCGTTTTAAACTAACCAAAAGCCAAGTGTGAACACACCCTTATTTGTAAAATGTCCATGTGTATTTGTTTTGGTCTCAGGATGTGGAAAAGAACAGGAGGGTGTTTACTTTTTATTGGCACCGTATGTTGCTGAAACGGTCTTTCTCAATTTCAAGGCCTTCCACATGGTAACAGACACACATGCATGCTGCTCTTTGAGTGTCTCTTTACTGCAGTGGATTGGATAAAGCAGCATGAAATGTTTTCAGCATTGTATGTGTTGGTTTGGGTGTGACTAACTCACATTTGTACGCCAGAGCAATTACAGGCCACATCTCAGCTTTAGTGAAACCACAGGTGCTGAGACCTGCCACGGATACGGCGAATTCTGTCCTGTTTACCCCTCTAAACATGCCTCCATCAAACACACTCTCTATTTAACCTGTATTTACTTATAACCAAATGATAGTTTTGGATAATTCTGTGTAAAACATGGTTTGGGGCATGTTTTTCATATTCATAGTTTGTTTCAAGACCATTTTTTCAATAGTAGCCAAATTCAAGTTGCTTTAATATGTAATATTTAACGTATGTGAGAGGTGATGAAATTAGTTCCATGGAGTAGGATGTCAGATGTGGTTATCCTCGCATACTAAAACCAGTATGCATCATATGCAGAGCATCAGCATTTCATTATGCGATACTATTTATACACCCCTTTGTCTGCCAAACGGCCTCAATCAACAACCAAAATGTGCCAGTTCCTGCTTTTAATGAAATTAAATGGAGGCACAAGCTTTGCTTTAAAGTGTTCACCTGCCAAATGTGGCTGAAGTTAAGTGAAAGGTGATGTTTATTTTATGGCTACATTTCTTTCGCCAAGGTGTTGCAGAGATCCAGTTTCAGTATAAAGTTGTTCTAAATTTACTGGTTCCTCCCAAATAGGGAGTAAGAACACAGTTTAAAATGGTCATATAATGAGAAATCACATTTTACTTGACGTCTTGGAAGTACTGTAAATGAGTTCAGTGCTCTATAAAAAACTGTGACTTTCAGAACCACACATTTCCAGTTTGGCTCAGTCTGAACTTCCTTAACTTTTAGGTGTCAGACAGACTCATGTATTTATATGTCAAAGATGCCATGCATTGTTCAGAAACATGAACTCCACCTGGTCACAATGAGGAAATATAGAGTAAATAGGATAGATACTCTTACTGATAAGAGTTAAATGTTTGAAAGTTCCCTAAACTTTGTGCTGTTTCTAGCTGTTTTTAGTACATACTGTTCTGCACATCCCCTAAAGGTGTTTGGAAAGAGAAGCCGAAGGTCCTCAATCATTTTAGTTCAGCTTCAACAGTTTGAGATTTACAGTGCATCAGGAAAGTATTCTCAGTGTTTCACTTTTTCCACATTTTGTTATGTTACAGCCTTATTCCAAAATGGATTAAATTCATTATTTTCCTCAAACTTCTACAAACAATACCTCACAATGACAACATGAAAGACATTTGTTTAACATCTTTGCAAATGTATTAAAAATAAAAAACGAAGAAGAAAAAAAAATCACATGAACATAAGTATTTACAGCCTTTGCTCAATACTTTGTTGAAGCCCCTTTGGCACCAATTACAGCCTCAAGTCTTTATGAGTATGATGCTACAAACTTGGCACACCTATTTTTGGGCAATTTTTCTCATTCTTCTTTGCAGGACCTCTCAAGCTCCAGGTTGGATGAGAAGCATCGGTGCACAGCCATTTTCAGATCTCTCCAGAGATGTTCAATCGGGTTTAAGTCTGGGCTCTGGCTGGGCCACTCAAGGACATTCACTGTAGCCAGTCCTTTGTTATCTTGGCTGTGTGCTTTGGGTCGTTGTCCTGTTGGAAGATGAACCTTCGCCCCAGTCTGCGGTCCAGAGCGCTCTGGAACATGTTTTCATTTAGGATGTCTCTGTATATTTCTGCATTCATCTTTCCCTTGTTCCTAATTAGTCTCCCAGTTCCTGCCACTGAAAAGCATCCCCACAGCATGATGCTGCCACCACCATGCTTCACTGTAGGGATGATATTGGCCAGGTGATGAGCGGTGCCTGGTTTCCTCCAGACATGACACTTGCAAAACATGTGTTCAATCTTTGTTTCATCAGACCAGAGATTTTTGTTTCTCATGGTCTGAGAGTCCTTCAGGTGCCTTTTGGCAAACTCTTGGCCTGTCATGTGCCTTGTACTGAGGAGTGGCTTCCATCTGGCCACTCTACCATACAGGCCTGATTGGTGGAGTGCTGTAGAGATGGTTGATCTTCTGTAAGGTTCTCCTCTCTCCACAGAGAAACGCTGGAGCTCTGTCAGAGTGACCATCGAGTTCTTGGTCACTTCCCTGACTAAGGTCCTTCTCCCCTGATCGCTCAGTTTGGCCGGGTGGCCAGCTCTATGAAGAGTCCTGGTGGTTCCAAACTTCTTCCATTTATGGATGATGGAGGCCACTGTGCTCATTGGGACCTTCAATGCTGCAGATTTTTTTCTGTACCCTTCCCCAGATCTGTGCCTCGATACAGTCCTGTCTCCGAGTTCTACAGACAATTTCTTGGACTTCATGGCTTGGTTTGAGTTCTGACATGCACTGTTAACTGGGGGACCTTTTATATACAGGTGTGCGTCTTTCCAAATAATGTCCAATCAACTGAATTTTCTACAGGTGGACTCCAATCAAGTTGTAGAAACATCTCAAGGATGATCAGTGGAAACACGATGAACCTGAGCTAAATGTTCAGTGTCAGGGCAAAAGCTGTGAATACTCATGTACAATACATTTGTTTGTTTTTTATTTTTAATAAATTTGCAAAGATTTCAAACAAACATCTTTCACACTGTCATTATGAAAATAATGACTTTAATCCATTTTGGAATAAGGCTGTAACATAACAAAATGTGGAAAAGGTGAAGCGCTGTAAATACTTTCCGGATGCTCTGTATGTTTTGAATCTGTCACAGTGTAATGCAGGCTTTGACTTTTATTGAAGATAAAGCTCTGCAAACTTTATTGAACCCAACTGCAAACTCAGAGGGCTCTTCTTTTTTTTTCAATTTGGCATTGACATTTTTGGCACAAAAAGCCTTGACTAACCTCATAATTGGACCCCACAGGGGAAAAAATTGAATGCCTAGAATCAGTAATATTCTTTTTTGTGTATGTAATTTTACCATCTGTCCTACTCTTGAAGCATGACTAGTCCAATAAAACATTCATAGTGGGTCTCTACAGAGCTCAATAAATGTGCTTAAATACTATCATCCCCAACTTCGGATATTGAATCTTTCATTATATATTCATCTATTAAGACCAATTTCTGCTTTTTGTCTCTGTAGTCCATCTGTCCATTCCCAGAGTCACATTTAAGGTTGTAAATCAGACATTCACATCTGCTGGCTGTAAGTTGCTGACCGTGTAGCATATAAACATCCTCCCATAAGAATACCAGACACGTTTGATGAGTCTCTTCCGCATTTTATTCATCAGCAGAAGAGTTCAGAGTGCTTATTTTATAAAGAGCCAATAAATGCCTTCACAAAAGTCTTGCCTCAGGCCAGTTGGCTCCGTATTAAGCCAGCTTTGATTCTCCTAGGGTGCAGCTCCTGCTGTGGCTCCCACCTCTGTAATGGCAAAGCATCTCTGATCTGCACTGAAATTGTGTCTCGCTTTAAAGGGCTTGTACTGATGGATTAAACAATTTAAGGATTCGTTTAACCAAAAATGAAAATTCATAATTGCCATAATTATTTTTATTTTATAAGATATTTTATTAAATGTTTCATTGTTTTTCCCCATACACATTCAATGAAAGTCAATGGGGTCCAATGTTGTTTTGACCCCAGCTACTGATCAATGAACCATGCTGTATATTCTAGCCAAACTATTCAGTAGTCAGCAACTAATAAGTAAGATTAGTGCATACATTTAATATGTATTGAGTAAACTTTATTTTATTATAAACTAGAGGTGTGACGATAAACTTAGCTCACGAGACAAGGCACAAGATTGGGTTCACAAGAATGAGACAAGACGAGATTTTCGCACAGTATTTTTAAGGAATCCTCAATGACAAAATTCATGACTGGAAAAATATGAAAACGGATTTCTTCCATTCGAAATAACGAGGAACTTTATGTTTTTATGGAATGTAGTGCAGTTAAAAGTAAGATAATAGGCATTGGAATGTAGTGAATTAAAAGTAAAAGTTTCATTTAAAAAAATGCTCTGATAAAGTATAGATGCTTAAAAAATTATTTATATGGTAATGAAGTAGAAATAAAAGCTTGTACATTTTTTACCATATAGTGTGCTCTTCCCACATTCTTGCTAACAACCTCATAACCTCATAAAATTATTCTTCTGTGATGCTTTCTTCAATGCTTGTCATGTGGAGGTCAAAGTGACGTATGCCTTGAGTGTGTAAAGGCCTTTACACTTACATTTGAGCATTCCCTCAAGCAATTAAGTAACAGTAGGAATGTTACGGCTGAGAAGAGACAAGACAGCTCAATCAGCCGTAAAACACTGCAAAGGATCAATATTGAGGTGTAGTTAAGAGGTCACGCGGTGCCCTTGACACTCAGTATGCGTGTGTCTATCAGCGTAACGGAAAGACATGAATCAAGCCTGTACACTTTAGTGAGATTTACCTCGCTTTGCTGCGTCATGACGTGTCCTTGAAGTTTAAAATGACTATGAATGTTTAATATCAATGGCCAATGTAAAGGACATGTAAGGTGATTGGTGACTGAAATCTTTGTATTATGTTTTTTTTCCTCTCTATTATAAATCAAGCGGATCGATCTGTGAAATGCAATTGTGGGTAAAATACACTTTAGCATCAGGTGTATTTCAACATAGTCAGCAGTTTGCTAGAAAGTAACCGATTTGTTGCCAAGGGCAAACAATCAAAGAGTGAAACAAGCATTGAATTCAGATGCACTTATTACAAAGGAGCAGAAAACAAATCCATCACCCAGTAAGTTTCAAACATTCTTGTATGATAGCTAGACTTTTCACTATCTGCATACGGAGATCAACTAAGAAAATCCTTTTTTCTTGAGCCAAAGGTCAGCGCTGTTCTCACTTCAGAAGAACTGAATGATTGAATTCACAGATGAGAGCCATATAACACGTTTGACACCCCTGCCGGTAAAAACCTGTGAACGTGTATATATCACCAAAAACGAGATGGAAATGTCAGGCTGATGCATCATGGATTTAGACCGTTTGACAGTGGACAAGCTATTAAATAACTCTTTTTGATAGTCGTAGTGTAGTCGTACATTACATGACAACAGTGTTTTGGGGGCCTGAAGAGTTTTTGAAAACGATACCAATAACGCCTCCGTGTAAACTACAAATACGCAAATTTGTGGAAAAGATGGCATCATGGACATGTGCATAGTGCTTGTTTACAAAGTGACATCGCCAACCATTGGCCTGGCAGCATAATACAGCATTTTTATCCATGTGAACAGGGTTCGTTTTAACAGCTTTGTTGTATGTATGTGAGAAATGTGAAGGAAAAACTTTTCTGTTTTAGTACATTGTTGTTGCATAAACATATCCTTAGATTGACCATTTGGATTGTCTTATTAGGTCAGACGCTGCTAATTGTACAGCACCTTGTATAGCTTTTGAGAAATACAATTTTCCATCATCTTAATAAATAAAAGAGTTCAGTGTGCTATGAAAACACTGTAAATTTTAAAACTCAAAATTTTCTCCAGTCCAAAAGTACTGAGTCCTGCACGACATGCAGAGAACAATAAATACACTATATTGATGAAAGTTTTGGGACGTCTGCCTTTACATGCACATGAACTTAAATGACATCCCATTCTTAATCCGTAGGGTTTAATATGGAGTTGGCCCACCCTTTGCAGCTATAACAGCTTCAACTCTTCTGGGAAGACTTTCCACAAGGTTAGGAGTGTGTTAATGGCAATTTTTGACCATTTTTCTACAAACCTTATTCCAAAAAATTGTGAATACAAAAGAATGCAATAATTTAAAAATCTCATAAACTTATATTTTCTTCACAATAGAATATAGATAACATATCAAATGTTGAAAGTGAGACATTTTGAATTGTCATGCCAATTATTGGCCCATTTTGGATTTCATGAGAGCTACACATTCCAAAAAAGTTGGGACAGGTAAGCAATAAGAGGCTGGAAAAGTTAAATGTACATATAAAGAACAGCTGGAGGACCAATTTGCAACTTATTAGGTCAATTGGCAACATGATTGGGTATAAAAAGAGCCTCTCAGAGTGGCAGTGTCTCTCAGAAGTCAAGATGGGCAGAGGATCACCAATTCCCCCAATGCTGCGGCAAAAAATATAGCAATATCAGAAAGGAGTTTCTCAGAGAAAAATTGCAAAGAGTTTGAAGATATCATCATCTACAGTGCATAAAATCATCCAAAGATTCAGAGAATCTGGAACAATCTCTGTGCAAATGGATCAAGTTTGGAAAACCATACTGGATGCCCGTGATCTTTGGGCCCTTAGACGGCACTGCATCACATACAGGAATGCTACTGTAATGAAAATCACTCAGGAATGGCTCAGGAATTCTTCCAGAAAACGGTGAACACAATCCACCGTGCCATTCGCTGTTGCCGGCTAAAACTCTATAGGTCAAAAAAGAAGCCATATCTAAACATGATCCAGAAGCGCAGGCGTTTTCTCTGGGCCAAAGGCTCATTTAAAATGGACTGGCAAAGTGGAAAACTGTTCTGTGGTCAGACGAATCAAAATTTGAAGTTATATTTGGAAAACTGGGGCGCCATGTCATCCGGACTAAAGAGGACAAGTACAGCCCAAGTTGTTATCAGCACTCAGTTCAGAAGCCTGCATCTCTGATGGGGTTGCATGATTGCGTGTGGCATGCTTAGCTTACACATCTGACACATCAATGCTGAAAGGGATATCCAAGTTCTAGAACAACATATGCTCCCATCCAGACCTTGTCTCTTTCAGGGAAGACCTTGCATTTTCCAACATGACTATGCCAGACCACATACTGCATCAATTACAACATCATGGCTGCGTTGAACAACTAGAAGCCTGTATTAGACAAGAATGGGACAATATTCCTATTCCTAAACTTGAGCAACTTGTCTCTCAGTGCTGAGACATTTGCAGACTTAAAAAGAAGAGGGGATGCCACACAGTTGTAAACATGGCCTTGTCCCAACTTTTTTGAGATGTGTTGATGCCATGAAATTTAAAATCAACTTATTTTCCCCTTAAAATTATACATTTTCTCAGTTTAAACATTTGATATGTCATCTATGTTGTATTCTGGATAAAATATTGACATTTGAAACTTCCACATCATTGCAATCTGTTTTTATTCACAATTTGTACAGTCCCAACTTTTTTGGAATCGGGTTTGTAGAAGCGCATTTGTGAGGTCAGGCACTGATGTTGGACGAGAAGGCCAAGAAGGCTCTAATTCATCCCAAAGCTGTTCTATCGGGTTGAGGTCAGGACTCTTTTCAGGCAAGTCAAGTGCCTCCACACCAAACTCGCTCATCCATGTCTTTATTGACCTTTCTTTGTGCACTGGTCATGTTGGAACAGGAAGGGGCCATCCCCAAACTTTTCCCGCAAAGTTGGGAGCATGAAATTGTCCAAAATGTCTTGGTATGCTGAAGCATTAAGAGTTCTTTCATGGAACAAAAATTAAGAATGTGTCCTCTTGGTATTAGTAAATTGTGCACATGATATAATTTGTTACCTCATTTTATTAAAATGTGCACACAATGTAATAATGTGTTCCCTTGTTTTGATTTAACTAAATTATCGTGCAAACAATTTACTTAAGTTTTTAGTAAGCTATAGTTTTTATTGTATTTTTGTAATTTTTATATAATATTTATTATATTTATTTTGTTCTATGATATTTTAGTTTTTATTTATTTAGCTCTAATTTTAGTTATATAATATATTTTATAGTTTAATATTTTATGAAAAAATGTGTTGAACTAATCTAAACGGGCACAATTTAATAAACTGGTATAATGAGTTAATTTCTATGCACAGCCTAGTGTTTTTGCTATCTAATGGCATTTTCGTGATTGTTGCGAGTGGGTTGTAAAGGTTTTTAATGTTTAGATTAGAGATTATTAGGCTGAGGAGGTGCTTTCCAGATTTGTACATCAGATGGTTATAGAAAGGACGGTGAGGTGCCGTCTTGTCTTATTGACCCAGACACTGTGCATCGACATGTCTAGTTGTAGCTCATAAAGTTATATTGCCCTCTTAAGTGGGATGATTTTGTTTATCAGATCTTTTGTCCTGATTGGCTCCTTTCCCACTCCTATCAAGTAGTCACAGTTTGTGCCTCTTTTAGAGACTACACGCTTATAGCTCACCTTGGGGGTTGTTTATTGGTCTCTTGGGACAGTTCAATTTCAGAACGATGCAGTGGAGTGTATGACTCTCACACCTGTTTGGCCACGCTGCCCTTTGACTGTCTCTTCAAATGTTAATGGGATGTGAGTGGCAGACACATGTTCTCAGAGAATGAAAGTGCATGTCACGCTTCATCACGCTGGAATGACAGCACATCTGACAGGTCTTCATGTTAGCCAGGCGCTGGCACAGACAGATGAGACACCAGCCTGGGCCGCACAAGCTTGTTAAATGCCTCGGCTTTCCTAGTAGAGCCAGAATCTGTTCTCCTCCCCAATGCTGTAATCAGAATTTTGTCCTATCTATTTAGCGTTTCTGGTTTGTAATTCAATTATTAATTAAAAGCATCTCAGCATAATTAATTAAATTAGAACATGGCTAGCGGAAAGTGATCTCTGATAAAGGGAAATTAAAAACAGATCCCCCACCCCTCAATACACTTGAGGGGGAAAAAATCTGTTTATCATTTTTTCTATTGCTCTAATCCGCATCTGAATACTTTATGAAATACTAAATGTATTTGATAAACAGCTCTGATTTTACATTATAATGTGGAGTGTATGGTGCTAAATGCGGACCTTTCCTGTCTTGCAGTTGTACGCTAAGTGTCACGCTGGAACAGGCCATTCTTCTGGCCCGGAATCACGGCTTGCCCCCACGATGCATCATGCAGGCCACTGACGTCATGAGGAAGCAGGTATGTTCTGTTATTGGAGGTGTCTTTAGCCCACTTTTTTCAGAAATTCAGTAAAAACAGTAATATTGTAACATATTATTAAAATTTTAAGGGTAACTCAACCCAAGATCAGAGCCTAACTTCACCCACTGGCAATATTTGAAAAATGCTGGAAAAGTGGGTAGAGCCCAGCGGAGACAGAGGGGACGAACCGAGGGTGGGGCTGAGTGTCAATACTCGCAATTCCAACTCCTGATTCGCTACAGTGGTTTTGACGGAACAAGATGTTTTTAATACCAGGGACTAAGCCTGGTAGTGAGCTGATGACCAGCAACGTCCAATAGGAAAATTCAACTGCAGTAGCCACTGTTCAACCTTAAGAGGGCAGCACTAAGACGTTTTTACCAAGCGGCAACCTCCCGCGGTCTCCCTTGAAGCCAATACGGATATGACTTAAAATGCAGTTCAGGCCACTAGAGACAGGCTCCAGAAGGGAGCAGAATCTCATTGAGCCCCATGTTAAAATGCCCAACTTTACAGCAGAAAAAAAAACTTTTTTATAGCCTGGTACAAATTCTAGTTTTGGTCTAAACGGTTAATTTTGCCCTTCATGAATTTTTTTATAACTCATTCGTTTACATTATATAAAGCTTTAAAGTTCTGCATAATTAAGGGCGTGGCCACTTCGAGTGGCAGGTGGGTAGCCATTTATCTGCTGTCTGTTAGTCATCGCGTCACCTCAGCTCCACCCATGTCCCTCTTTGCCCATTTTCTGTTATCCGGGAGTGACGCACGATGACATGCTGCTAAGATGGCAACGGCCAGCTCGTCCCTACTTTACGCTTCAAAACTGCTCTTCAGAAACCTATGGGTGACGTCACGGACATATTATTTTACAGTCTATGGTTTTTACACCATATATTATAGAATTAAAACACTTTATACCAAAATGTCAAAACATTTACTTGAATCAATGAACAGCACTAATAAAGGCCCAGTCTTGCAGATCATTAACTAAAAAGCGTTTAGTTACCCTTTAACTAATATATTTTATCATTTAAAGGGGTTGTGAATTGCATTGTTTTATTGTTTTATAATGTTTCCTGGGGTACACTTAATGTTACAATGATTTTTTACATCAAAAATTGCCCAATTGTCAGAAATAAAAGGCATTGTTTTAGCCTTTGATTTGAACGCTGTGTTTGAAGGGGCGTGTCTGCTGTGAGACTTAAGGGTAAACTTAAATAGGTGTTAGCCAATCACAGTAGGCGCCCACTACTGTGATTGGCTAATGTCTTTGCATATTAAATAGGCAAGTATTACATGTGGAACTCTCTCGAAAACTTTTAGGACGTTTATACCATTACAGTTATCAAGGTTAACTAATCGTGCAAAGTGTTGATTATATTGTAATATTTAGATCGATTTCTGCACACTATCGAAGGCTTTCATCATAAGTAACAGTGCAAACGCAATGTATTCAAGAGATTCGTTGACTATAATGAGAGTTTGGCGAGAGTCTCGAGTAGTCACTGATAAACTCGCGCTGTTTGATTGACAGCTCCAGGATTATAAAGAGAGAGTTCTTTGATCGCTCTCTATAATTTAATCACATTTTGAATAACAGATTATTTTAATCATACTAAGAGAATGTAATGTCCCCCCCCCCCTTTTAATCAATGTAATGCATCCTTGCTGGGTAGAAGTATTAATTAACAAAAACTTCATACTGGCCCCAAACTTCACATGAGGTGAGAATGATCATTTTTCGAAAAGTCATGAATATTCCCAACATTGTGTCAATTCCACTACATCTTAAATGTGTTTTATAACATTTTGGATGGAAATGACTAATTTCTTGGCAAGTGCAAGGATGAAGAAATGTCCGCGACCGAAGTTGCCCATTCCTAATCTAAATGACTGTAAAAAATCCATTGTTTCTCAATTAAAATAAATTTTGAAGTGCCATTTTTTAGAAAAAAAAGAAAGAAAAAAGGATGGGCTAATATTTAATATTTAGTTTTTCAATTTTACTGACCCAGTTCATTTATTTGGAATTACAGATGCAAAAAAATTCAAACATTAGACCACCGTGTTCATTTTCGAGGAGGATTTATTTTTTATCAAAGGCTTAATTATTTTGGGAAATGTAACACGCTTAACTGCCTTGGTTTGCTTTCTCTCATTTTGGTCTCTCTACATGGCTATTAGCATAAGCTCTTCCTCCCTCGTGTTAGTCTGGAAGAAGGAGGAAATACGCTCATGCAATGAACTCTCCCTACCTTTCATTTAGAAAGTGGTAGATTGTTAGTCTTTTTCTACCCATTTTCAGACTAGCCTTGAAGCGTCCTTCACAAGGTTATGGATGAAACTGACAGGGTCTGCTCTTTTTATATCATTAAGCACTGTGAGACATGTATAATAGAAGGCTAAGACAGTTCCTGTGTCAGCTCAGAAGGAATGAAACTTCAAGGTGGCCCTGAGTCATGACGAGAGGTAAAGACCAGAGAGCCCTTGACTGTAACTCTGTCACTTTGAGGGAGATAACTTTCGGAAGAGTACTTTAGGGCAGGGTTCCTCATCTGTTGGGTCGGTCATTTTTTCATAATAAAAGCAGTAGTAAAAATAATAATATTAGTAAAATAAATTACATTTTATTTATATGTGGATTATTAATAATAAATTGATGCAGAAATATATTATTGATTTGCATATATGTGTATAAATTATTGTTCCATGTGTTTCACTTCTGCTGTGAAGCAATGACTCATTATTTTATGAAAGTAGTACTAAAATCAATAAAATAATAAATGAATTATTATTTAAAGTAATTTAAAATGAATAAAAATGTAATTAATTAAAATAAAATTCATTATTAATATTTATAAATAAATTGATGCATTTATAAATTACTGATTGATATACTATACATGCAAATTATTTATAAATGTAAAGCAATCCTTTATAAATGCATACATTTATTATTAATAAATATCAATAAGTAATTTCATTTTTATTCATTTCAAATGACTATAAACACACACACACACACATAATATATTATATAAACCGATCAGGCTTAACATTATGACCACCTTTCTAATATTGTGTTAGTCTCCCTTTTGCCTGAAAAACAACCCTGACCCGTCGAAGCATGGTCTCCACTAGACCCCTGAAGATGTGCTGTGGTATCTGGAACCAAGATGTTAGCAGCAGATCCTTTAAGTCATGAAAGTTGCGAGGTGGGGTCTCCATGGATCGTACTTGTTTCTTCAGCACATCTTACAGATGCTCGATTGGATTGAGATCTAGGGAATTTGGATGCTAAGATAACACCTCACACTCGTTGTTGTGCACCCTGACTGTTCTGCGGCTAAGCAGCCCCATACACAACAAACTGCGTTTCACTGTGTATTCTGAGACCTTTCTATCAGAACCAGCATTAACTTCTTGAGCAATTTGAGCTACAGTACCTCGTCTGTTTGACCGGACCACACGGGCCAGCCTTCGCTCCCCACGTGCATCAATGAGCCTTGGCAACCCATGACCCTGTTGCAAGTTCACCACTGTTCCTTCCTTGGACAACATGATAGATACTGACCACTGCAGACCGGAAACACTCCACAACAGTGGCCGTTTTGGAGATGCTTTGACCCAATCACAATTTGGCCCTTGTCCAACTCGCTCAAATCCTTACGCGTGACCATTTTTCCTGCTTCTAACACATCAACTTTGAGAACAAAATGTTGCCTAACATATTCCACCCACTAACTGGTGCCGTGGTCATTTTAATACATTTTTATGTTTGTTTCCAAGGACCTTTTTGTTTAATTTGATCATGATTTCGGGTCTCCACTTGATGTTTAATATGAAGCAAGAACCCAATTAAAACCACTGCAAAAGAAATAGTCTTTCATAGGTCAGGTCATTAAAATGTATGTGCAAAATGACTCTATAAGTAACACATTGTATTTAACTTTAATACTTTAGGCTAGCCATACTTTTTTATGATAGCCTATATTTGCATTTCAGCACTACCCCTTATTTTAAATCTGCTGAATTCATAATGCATGTGTATTATGTTATATTCTAGACCGCCTGTGGGTGATGAGTCCTTACCTGTGCCAGTCCGGGCTCCAAAATGACTTTATGAATATCAATATGAATGACTGTCGTCAGAGCTCCTCCTGGCTGGCTATTTATTATTATTCACCGTGATTCGTACCTCACAGCGAGACTTAAAAGAGACTCATCCATCATAATGCCTGGAACTCGTTGAGGGAAGGAAAGGGACACTGACGAATCGCTCCATTATGGAGTTTCTGTGTATAAACACCAAATTGCTGAACTGCTAAAATGAGTTAACCATATTTTTAGAGAAGCGATTGTTGAAAAAAGGGTTATCAAGAGGTTGGATAATGTTCTCCGTGTCTGGAGACAACGGATCTTTGTGTTCTTGTCCTCTCATATCACAGTCCTTCTCCTCAACGTCCAGACGTATCTTTGAAAGTCCCAGGAAAGCAGTAGGCGAACGACGTGACTCTGCTGGTGTAATTGCTGATGTTATCACGACATGATAAGGGACTGACCATGGTGCCGCCCATGCCTGATACACTCACCGGCCAGCAGTCGTCAGAGAGACAGATTACCTGTACACTGAAGTGATGAACTCACAATCACAGACTTCCTCCGGCAGTGTTTATGCGGCACTAACGTCCCCCGTTGGTGTTCCAGACACACTTGCTGAGACGCCTCACGTCAGACCGACCTGCAGAGCTATTTGCGGAAACAGCTAATGTTTGTAAAATGTGCAAGATACACGTTTTCGCTCCTACGTCAGGGCGCAGGTGGCCATTTTTCATTTTGACGTGATTCCACTCTGAATAAAAACGCTGTCTGTTAAACAGGCCTGTGATTCATGTACCGTGGGACAGGATGTTGGGTGCCTCTAACTCACAGGCAACGACTACGCGTGTTGTACAAGTATGACTGTTTTGAATTCTAATTTACGATCACAAACAAGTCCATCTAACACATCTGACAAGGTTAGCGTTGATGAACTGTGACGAAAGATGCGGCTTGTAAGTCACAGGTTCAGCTGGCTGGCAGGACCTTCTACCTAGCTACTGTGTCTACGAAGGAAGAAAGAGCAGGCTGACTTATGCAGCTGAAGAAGAAAAGAACAGGAAATTATTATATCAATTATTTAAATAATAGTAGCGAAAGGTACCAGTGCATTTTTTTTTTTTAGAGAGTCATTTTCCCATGGTCCAGATATTGAAAAGAAATTGGATGATTTCATTTCAAAAGATGTTTGGTCTTGGGTGTATTTTTGACTATACATATTATATAAAATATATTATTAAATGTATAAATTTAAATATATCATGATTATTATTATAGTTCATGTGTATGTTCAGCTTAGTTCATTTTCTCTCTTGTCTGCATCAGGTAATTAGTTCATCTCTGTCCAGCGGTGTCTGTTTAGTGTCCTCATCTGCTTTGTGTATTTGTTCTCTGTGCTCTGTTCAGTCCTTGTCGGTTATTGTTTGTGTGAACGTGGTTATCTTCATCAGAGTGTTATTTGATTAAAGACGTAGTTTTTCACCAGTTCCTCAGTCGTGCGCCTTTATCATCCACCCACCGTGACAAGTTGACTGAAACTAAAACTTTCATTTAGTTTAACTTGATGTAGTAAAATAACTTCAACTGAAATAAAAATTCATAAAAACTTTATAGACATTGAAAACAAAAAACAATTCAAACTATTAATAAAAATAGTATAATTATTTCAATTGTTTTAAAACAACACTGATATACACAGATGAGGCATAACATTACTGACAAGTGAAGTGAATAACACATAACATTATCTTTTCATCACGGCACCTGTTAGTGGGTGGGATATATTAGACAGCAAGTGAACATTTTGTCCTCGAAGTTGGGTCAGCGCATCTCCAAAACTGCAGCTCTTGTGGGGTGTTCCCGGTCCCCAGTGGTCAGTATCTATCAAAAGTCATCCAAGGAAAGAACAGTGGTGAACTGGTGACAGGGTCATGGGTGGCCAAGGCTCATTGATGCACCTGGGGAGCGAAGGCTGGCCCGTGTGGTCCGGTCAAACAGACGAGCTACTGTAGCTCAAATTGCTCAAATTAATGCTGGTTCTGATAGAAAGGTATCAGAACACACAGTGCATCGCACAGTCACAGACCAGTCAGGGCACACATGCTGACCCCGGTCCACCGTCGAAAGCAGTGTGATGCTTTGGACAATGTTCTGCTGGGAAACCTTGGGTCCTTCCAAATCCATATGGATGTTATTTTGACACGTACCACCTACCTAAGCATTATTACAGAATATGTACACCCTTTCATGGAAACGGTATTCCCTGGTGGCTGTGGCTCTTTCAGCAGGATAATGCACCCTGCCACAAAGCACAAATGTTCAGGAATGGTTTGAGGAACCCAACAATGAGTTTGAGGTGTGGACTTGGCCTCCAAATTCTCCAGATCTCAACGCTGACAGTTTAACATATTAATTTATGTTAATTACGTAAGTGTATTCATTTATTACATGAATTTATTTTGTGTCATAATGGGAACATTAATGCAATTAATCAAACCTCCTGACCGGTTCATAAATTAAGTTATGAGGAGTTTTTCTACCATCAAAGCAATTCACGCTTGAAATACCATGTAAATGCAAAACATTTACAAGCTCACCTCATCAAAGATGAATTAATCTTAGGTTAATTAATCTTAGATTAATTATTTAAATCATCATGTAATTAATTTAACTAAAATATCAAATTCCAGTCTTCATAAAGACATTATAGGTGTTTTTTTTTGTTTTGTTTTTTTTTACGCCCCTTTATTTATTTATTTATTTATTTGCCTCATATTACTCCCACAGCAATATACAACACAGCTTCTGTGAATGACGCCACGTCTCACCTTTGACCGACTGGACATAGAATATGTTCATGCTTATTTAAAGAATAACAGTTCTGACAGGCCTACAAGTCATTTATAATTATGGCTCTTTTTAGGGAGCAAGAGTGCAGAACTCAGCCAAGAACCTGGGAGTGAGAGACCGCACTCCGTCGACAGTGCCAAGGTAACCAGAGTGGCCCTCACACCACTTTCCACACACACACACACACACACACACACACACACACACACACACACACACACACACACACACACACACACACACACTTCAGCCCCCTCACATTCACACTGTGGTTTTCACTAACCTTTCCCAAAATGTGCATAAAATAATTTTAGGCCTTAATGCCATGGTTCAAAGATTTACACATTTCAGAAAAATGTTTAGGCATCCAGTATTATTAAAGCACTATATCGATATGCCTCAAACATTCTGATGAGGGGTTTACTGTAAACCTCCAAAACCCAGGACACACCAAACTGACATCAAAGAACTAGTGGCAACGAAAGCAACAACCACCTTGATAAAAACATTGACAACACGGAACAAAGGACTGAACGAGGAGATTAACTAGAAATCAGGCAAACAGGAACTGAGAACAAAGAAAACTACATCAAAACAGAATATAAACTCACTATACCGTCGGCTGCGTCTTGGCCAAAAAGCTACGCTTGAACACACCAAAAGGATGACTAGCATGTGCGTTCTGCACCTGCGTGTAAGTAAATATGTCTATATAAGCAGGTATCAAGTCTATTTTCATCTTTTAAAAAGGGAAACCGAAATTAGGAGTACAAATAAACAAAACCGTTTGTTTACCATTTTGAATATCAGTCATGCTGATCACTTTCTTCAGTCCATTAGGCACGTTATTATGAAAATATTTGCGTATGATCAGGTAAGATGACATAAAATTATAACAGCCTGTTGTCTTTACCGTCTTGACTTTTTTGCTCGCTTTCATCACTTTCGCTTTAATTCGCTAAGCTGAAAAGCCAATCAGAGTTCTCTCTCTCACGACGCTGATTCAACTTGCTGACTGGGACAACAAACAAAAAAAACAGACGGCAACCGACTAGAGTCAACAGTGCGGACCACACCGGAAAACTAAGCCGACCGATGCTCAAAAACGGCCCAACATTGCCCGACAGGCCACCGACAGCTTGGTTCGTCCTGGGCTTTAAGTGTTTGGAATGAATGTTAATGAGGAAATGATGCCAGAATTTTCATTTTTTGGTCAACTATTTTTGGTAACTTCTTTTACAGCTTTAGGTGGGCTGCATTTTTACTTTTAAAATGCTAGTTTAAAGGTTATTCAACATCTTTCCTACATTTCGATAAGTGGGCAAATGCATTTTTGTCTCAGTGCATGCATTGTTTTAGTTTGGCAGGGTCGCCGCTAGCTTAGCTTAGCATAATGAATGGAATCCTATGTTGCCAGATAGCATGTCCCGAGTAAAAGTGATCCAAAAAAACAAATAAACACCTAATTTCTTCTTGTGTCCTGTGTATTCACAACGAGTACAAATAGCGATGCAGATTAAGACTAGGTGATTTCCTAGGCAGATATTAATTTGGGACTATATTAAGGGGAAGCACAGGTGAAGCACTGCTACTTGGGCACAGAGATATCACGCAACACATGAATTCCCCAAACTACCGTCAACATACCGGCATATGATGGCATGTGTTGCGTGATATCTCTCAACATAGGATTCCATTCATTATGCTAAGCTAAGCTAGCGGCGACCCTGCCATACTAAAACAATGCATGCACTGAGACAAAAATGCATTTGCCCACATATCTAAATGTAGGAAAGACGTTGAATAAGCCCTATTTCTATGTCTATTTCTAACAGTGGTGTGTTCCTTTAAGGTTAAATGTAAGGTTTGAAAATCTTCATGACTGAATATTCGTCATTGTAATATTTGCATACTGAATTATGGAAAAGTTGCATTGTGTTTGCATACTGAATTATGGAAAAGTTGCATGTGTTTGCATACTGAATTGTGGAAAAGTCTTAAACCTACACTGGAAATGCATTGTTACCTTAAAGAGCTGTTTTCTGTTTTACTTGATTTAACCCATTAAAAATGTTGGTATACATGAATGCATTTATATGAAAGAGGGCCAAGAAAAAATAAAAACAATATTACCATATCAAGATTAAAGACATTAAAAGGCGCGATTAAACTTAAATTTCGAGGGAAAAAGTAGAAATACAATTTTAGAATAAAATCATTACATTTCGAGAATAAAATCGTTGTGTTTCAAATATAAAGTTGAAATAAAATGTAGAGAATAAACTCATTTTATTTTGAGAATAAAGTCATTGGGTTTCGAGGAAAAGTATGTTTATTCTCAACATTTTATTTGAGTTTAATCTCACATTATAAAGACTCTAATCTCGAGATGGTTTTATTTTTTTATTATTGCTTGGCCCTAATCCTCTTTAGTACATTTAGGCTGATTTAGTATTCAATAATATTAGACTTAATTAAATTTAAGGGCACCTTTTTTCAGTGCATATGCCCTACAGCTAAACTGTATTACACTTTTATTTGCTGCCTTGCGAGGGCTCGTATTTCTTTTGGAAAATGCAAATCTAGAAATAAGAGGCCCACAGTTTTACTTGAGACAGAAACTCTGGAACAGCTGTTCGGCATTTATTCTCCAAATAAAACCCCTGCAGTACAGCCCTATGAAACAAAAGAAACAGCATTCTTGCAAATATGAGCATTATGCTGTTTTCAGCCATATACAATGAAATGAAAACAGAAACCTGCAGGATATTAAATTCACAACACATATTCTTCAACATAAAGTGCATGTCCTCTATTAGAACAGCCATGACTGCAGGTGTGTGTGTGTGTGTGTCCTGGTAATCCCTACGGTATGGGGACAAAATGTCCCCACAAAGATGGCAATATGCGAAATCCTTGTCCTTGTGGGGACATTTTTTGGTCCCCATGAGGAAAACAGGTCATAAATCACACTAAGTGATGTTTTTTGAAAAAGTAAAAATGCAGCATGTCTTCTGTGATGGGTAGGTTTAGGGGCAGGAGCAGTGTAGGGGGATAGAAAATACGGTTTGTACAGTATAAATGCATTACGCCTATGGAATGTCCCCATCAAACATGAAAACCCAACATGTGTGTGTGTGTGTGTGTGTGTGTGTGTGTCCTTGTTTATATTACATTGTGGGGACCCCATAAGGATAGTAAAACCTGAGATCACCTACATTGTGGTGACCAGCCAGCGGTCCCTACTTTTCAAAAGGCTAATAAATCACACAGGATGAGTTTTTTTGAGAAAGTAAAAATGCAGAATGTTTCCTGTGATGGGTAGGTTTAGGGTGCACAGTGTAAAAATCATTATCCCCTGGTTTCACAGACAAGATTTAAGATAGTCCAAGATTAAAAAACATGTTTGAGCTGTTTTACCTAATAGCAACTTGCACAGATATTATTTTAAAATATGTGTCTTTGTTTTGTCTCAGAAGCACACCAGTAATGTTTTTTTTCTAAGGCACATTTATAAAAGCTACCTAAATGTCCTAATTGATGTAAGGTTTAATCCCGGTTTAATCTAAGCCCTATGTGTGAAACCAGGCCTATGTCTATGGAATGTCCCCATAAAATATGAAAATGTGCCACAGTACAGAAAGTCTGTGTCGTGATGGTGATGAAGGAGGACTCAAATAGCGGGTGAAAGAACAGAGGTTTATTCAGGCCAACCAGAGACACCATAAAATAAACAAAACAACAAAACAAAAACTGTAACCCGTCTGAGGAAACGGTTTGGTGGCTCCCGCTGTCAGTGCACACCACAGCTGACACACTGGCTGGAAAGATAACCAAGGATACCAGAGACAGGGTGGCCCAGCAAGTAACGAGACCAAGCCAGCAAAGTAACCAACGCTTGCTGCCACTCCTCATCTAAGGGTCCTGAATACAAAGTCAAAACACAGGTAAGATACAAGACAGAACGTAGCGCAGACATCCAACATCAACGTGACAAGAAGTGATCCACTGACAACAAGAGATAGACACAGCTGGGTATATAAGGGGGTAGATGGAACAAGTAACAGGTGTGGGAGATCAGCCCGTGATCAAGCTAATTACTCCAATCACGAGCTGTAGGAAAATGACAGGACAGGACAAACAACAGGAAGAGCCAGTGTCACACCCTGAACCTGTGACAGAACCCCTCCCCTCAGGGACGCCTCCTGGCGTCCCCAGAGGACTCACCATGATGCTGATGGAATTGGTCAATAAGAGCGCGGTCCAGCACATCCCGAGCCGGAATCCAGCATCTCTCCTCCGGACCATAACCCTCCCAGTCTACCAGATACTGATGACCTCTGCCCCTCCGTCTCACATCCAGGAGTCGCCGTACCGTGTAGGCAGGCAACCCCTCGATGAGTCTGGGGGGCGGTGGGGCAGAGGTCTGGGGCTGAAGTGGAGAGCGAATAACGGGCTTAACCTTGGAAACATGAAACACGGATGAATTCTCTTAAAACGGGGGGGTAGTTTGAGTCGAACCGTCACCGGGTTCAGCACCTTAGTAATAATAAACGGTCCAATAAATTTGGGTCCCAGTTTACGTGCGGAAGTTTGAGGGTATGTCCTGGGCTGACAACCAAACCTTTTGACCACACACGTAAAGTGGGGGCTTAGAACGGTGACGGTCCGCCAACGCCTTGTTCCTTTCACCAGTCCGGGAAAGGGCTTCTCTGGCGAGCCTCCACGTACGAAGGCACCTCTGAATAAACGAGTGCGCGGATGGAACAATGGCGTCGGGTTCTTGGGAGGGAAATAATGGGGCTGGTAGCCTAAACAGCACTGGAAGGGTGATAACCCGTGAGCGAGACCGGAAGTGAGTTATGTGCATACTCGACCATGGTTAACCTGGAACTCCAAGTCGACGGCTCTGCCGATGCCACACAGCGCAAAACTCTCTCTAAGTCTTGGTTGGCTCGCTCAGCCTGACCGTTCGTCTGCGGGTGATAACCAGAGGATAGGCTTGCCGTCGCCCCCAGCTGTCGACAGAATTCTGTCCAAAATCTAGACACAAACTGGGGACCCCTGTCAGAAACCACATCCACCGGGAGGCCATGAATGCGAAAAATGTGGTCTAAGACAATGACCGCTGTCTCCCTCGCTGAAGGTAGTTTGGGGAGGGGGATAAAATGAACCGCCTTTGAGAACCTGTCCACCACAGTAAGCACCACGGTCTTGCCACTAGACGGGGGTAGGCCCGTGACAAAGTCCATGGCTATGTGTGACCAGGGTCTCGAAGGAATTGACAGCGGCCGGAGTAGCCCTGCTGAGGGTCGATTAGAGCCCTTACCCACCGCACACGCCGGACAGGCCGACACGAACTTCCGAGCATCTTGCGCCAGTGAAGGCCACCAGAACCGTTGCCTGATTAATGCACATGTTCGAGCCGCTCCCGGGTGGCAAGCTAGACCGGAAGAGTGACCCCACTGAAGAACGCAAGTCCGGACCGACTCCGGAACGAACAGCAGACTCTCTGGGCACCCTGCGGGAGTTGTGACGTCGCGCAACGCCTCACGGACCCTGGACTCCACTCCCCAAGTAACACGACCACCTGGCTGGGGGCCACGATGGTTGCAGGGGAAGCGGGACTAGCCTCAGCCTCAAAAATCCGTGAGAGCGCATCGGGCTTACCGTTCTTACTACCGGGGCGATAGGAGATTTCAAACCTAAACCGGCGAAAAATAATGCCCAGCGAGCCTGCCGAGAATTTAGTCTCTTAGCGGAGCGGATATATTCTAAATTCTTGTGGTCAGTCCAAACCAAGAATGGAGCCCCCGCGCCCTCTAACCAGTGACGCCACTCCTCCAACGCCAACTTAACAGCCAGTAACTCCTTATTCCCAATGTCGTAGTTCCGTTCGAAGGGTAAGACGATGAGAAAAAAATGCGCATGGGTGTACCCTGTCATCTGAAGGTGACCTTTGAGACAATATCGCTCCCACTCCCACCTCTGACGCATCTACCTCCACAATGAATTGACGAGACGGGTCAGGGTTGATAAGAATGGGGCCAAACAAAGCGGCTCTTTAGATTTTCAAACGCCTCCTGAGCCTCGTTGACCAACAGAACCGAATTCGTGTGGAGGTGAGATTCGTCAGTGGTAGGGCGACCTGGCTAAAGTTCCGAATGAATCGTCGGTAAAAATTGGCGAACCCCAGAAATCGCTGGACCGCCTTACGATTCTCTGGGGTGGGCCAATCAGCAACCGCCTTTACCTTCCCTGGATCCATTCGGATGCCTTCAGGCGACAGAACGAAACCCAGGAACGGAACCGACCGTGCATGAAACTCGCACTTCTCCACCTTAGCAAATAAGCGATTCTCGAGTAGCCGCTGTAACACTCGCCTGACGTGCTGGACATGGTCGCGCTCGTTCTGGGAGAAGATCAGGATGTCGTCGAGATAAACAAATACAAACCGGTCGACCATGTCTCTGGCACGCTCGTTGACGAGTGCCTGGAAAACCGCTGGGGAGTTTGAGAGTCCAAAGGGCATGACCAGATATTCAAAGTGACCTGTCGGGGTATTAAAAGCGGTCTTCCATTCGTCCCCCTGCCTAATCCGTACCAGGTGATAAGCATTGCGCAGGTCCAACCGTAAAGATGGTTGCTCCCTGCAAGAGTTCGAACGCTGAGGACATCAACGGCAAAGGGTGGCTATTCTTTACCGTGATGTCATTCAGCCCCCGATAATCTATGCAGGGACGCAAAGAACCATCCTTCTTCCCCACAAAGAAGAACCCGCCCAGCCGGAGAGGAAGAAGGACGTATTATGCCGGCTAATAGAGAATCGCTGATGTATTTCTCCATGGCCTCCTCTCAGGACCGGAGAGCGAATAAAGCGTCCCTTGGGTGGGGAAGTGCCAGGTAATAATTCTATAGCACAGTCGTACGGACGGTGCGGAGGAAGAGATGAAGCTCGGGATTTACTGAACACCGCTCTCAAATCATGGTAAGCCTCTGGTACATCCGCCAGGCTCACCGGTTCCTCCTGTAACACAGAAACAGACATTAAAGGGAAGAAGCGGACACCAAACACTGAGACAAACAGAATGGGCTCCACGCCAATATGGAACTTTGAGCCCAGTCAATGTGAGGGTTATGCTTAGTTAACCAAGTGTGCCCCAATACCACTGGAGCAGAGGAGAATGAATCAACAGGAATCGAATCTCCTCAGAATGATTCCCAGAGATGGTGAGACTAACCAGTCTTGTGGAGTGAGTGATTCTTGTGAGGGTGTGCCACAAAGTGTTCTGGCTGAAATCGGCTCAGCCAAAGAGAACGAGAAATGCCCAAGTGCTCAGCCAGACCAGTATCCATAAAATCACCCTCTGCCCCAGAATCAATTAACGCTGACACTCGATGAGCTGCCCTCCAAACTGCAGTAAAGCCGGGAGTGTGGACCGACCACCAGGTGGCAGTAGCGTGTTAGAAAGCGCTCACCGTCGTCGTCCTCCGAAAGATCTGCGTCGGCCCTTTAAGGGACAACCGCTGCCATGTGCCCTGCCTCTCCGCAGTAGAGGCACAAGTTGTTGGTAAGACGATGATGCCGCTTCGCGACAGTCAGATGAGTTCTCCCAATCTGCATGGGTTCCTCCTCAGATCGGCCGAACTGCTGTGATGCAGTCATTCCCGTGCTCTGTGCGTTGCTGACGGATCTGTGAGGAGCCCGCCCGCGCCGATGTTGGAGCGAATGGAAATCCGGTTGTCCACCCGAATAGCGAGGTCCACCAGACCGTCCAGGGAAGGGGGTAACTCCAGTGAGTAAATCTCATCCTTAATGTGCTCAGCTAAGCCATGAAGAAAATGGTCCCACTGAGCCTTAGCATTCCACCCACAGGATGCTGCGAGTGTACGGAACTCGATAGAGTATTCTGATACGGACCGAGCACCCTGCTGTAATAGCGACAATGCTCGTGCCGCCTCGGTGCCCAGTGCCGAACGGTCAAATACCTTGCACAGCTCCGCTGAGAAGTCCTTGTATGTACTGCAACAATCATGCTCATTGTTCCACATAGCTGTTCCCCACTCTCGCAAGCCCGACAGGTGCATGATGACGAATGCTACCCTTGACTTCTCCGTCGCAAAGCAGGAGGGCTGTAGTGAAAAGTCAAAGAGCACTGTGATAAGAATGAACGACACGAGTTGGGCTCACCAGAATATGGAGCTGGTGGGTTCAGGCGTGGTTCAGACTGGCGGGAATTCACTCTCTCAGTGTCTGGTTGGCTCGGTGTGGAACCACAGCAGGGTGTGGCTGTAGCTGTTCGAGCCGCTGGGTAATATCTGCAAGCTGGCGTAACATTTCTGTAATGGCATGATGAGAAGCTGACATCTCCTCCTGCTGCCGTCCCAACAGAATGCCCTGTTGAGTAATAGCTCGTCGTAACTCTAGTTCCTCCGCTGAGTCCATCTTGTGGTCAGTGGATTCTGTCGTGATGGTGATGAAGGGAGGACTCAAATAGCGGTGAAAGAACAGAGGTTTATTCAGGCCAACCAGAGACACCATAAAATAAACAAAACAACAAAACAAAAACTGTAACCCGTCTGAGGAAACGGTTTGGTGGCTCCCGCTGTCAGTGCACACCACAGCTGACACACTGGCTGGAAAGATAACCAAGGATACCAGAGACAGGGTGGCCCAGCAACGAGACCAAGCCAGCAAAGTAACCAACGCTTGCTGCCACTCCTCATCTAAGGGTCCTGAATACAAAGTCAAAACACAGGTAAGATACAAGACAGAACGTAGCGCAGACATCCAACATCAACGTGACAAGAAGTGATCCACTGACAACAAGAGATAGACACAGCTGGGTATATAAGGGGGTAGATGGAACAAGTAACAGGTGTGGAGATCAGCCCGTGATCAAGCTAATTACTCCAATCACGAGCTGTAGGAAAATGACAGGACAGGACAAACAACAGGAAGAGCCAGTGTCACACCCTGAACCTGTGACAGTCTGGGGTCAGTAAGATTTTACATTTTTAAAAGAAGTGTCTTATGCTCATCAATGCTGCATTTATCTGACCAAAAATAATTTAGTGAATTATTAATATTATTACAATTAAAATAACTTGTTTTTTTTAATATTCCCTTTCATGCAGTGTCTAATATAGCTGTTTGTGAGTGCAAACTTGTTATAAGGTTTACATAAAGTTGTAAAGTCGAAAGTGCACGATAAATAAAGTTATTGTCTCCCAAAAGAAAGAATCGACTCTGAACTAACTAAACGAGTCATTTGTAATTTGAATCGTACTGCGTTACGGTTCTACGTCACTAGAAAAGACAAATACATAATGCCCACCTATGCTCCACGTTGTCGGTCGCGAACAACTCGACCCGCCCTCAAACACGCCATTGGCCTGACCCATCTTTCAAGGGCAAGCGTTGTGTGAATCCTGCGCTGAACTCCGAGATTTGAAAACCAGTCGGCAGTAAGACTGCTTCCCAAATCTCGGAGTTCAACACAGGATTCGCGCAACGCTTGCGCTTGAAAGATGGGTCAGCACTCAGTTTATTTGGACCAGCTTGCTCCTTAGAATCACAACCTGTAAGTATGAATAATGATTGATGAATACATTTTCTACCGGGTTTTCAAAATACGTCATTTTGTGTTTTATATTGTGTACGTTTCCGGCTAGCTCACATTATTACCGTGTTACTGAAATACCTCTGCTAAGCAGCTGTGTGCCACTATTATCTAAAACTGCGTCTATTAATGCAGATTCACTGTCATTCTTCATACTTTAAGTAAAGAAAGTAAAATGTTACATCAGTCATTCACATTAGTGCTCGGCTAACGTATGCTCCGTTATTGATACAGTTCCTGCATGTGCACCACAATAAATTAGAAATATACACATGGGCTTGTTGACGGACATACATGATGGTGAGAAATTACAGTTGCAACATCTCATAATGTACCTCTAAATAAGTGTTTTTTCCCATAATGGTTTTTATACTGTACAAACTGTATATTCTATCCCCTAGCCCTACCCATCATAGAAAACTTTCTGCATTTTTACATGTTCAAAAAACATAACCTAGTATGATTTATAAGCTGTTTTCCATATGGGACCAAAACATGTCCCCCACAAGGTCAAGGATTTCTGGTATTGCCATCCTTTTGGACACACACACACACTCAAAAAAATGACTTGTTGAATTTACTTAAAAAAGATGCGTCAAGTGCTTGCACACAACTGTATTGAGCAATTTTTACAAATAACAATTTAGTTACATGAATAAAAGAAATGCAAGTAAAGCTGCCAACATTTCTTTGAGTAAATACAAACCATTTGAATTTGTCAATGTTACATAATATTTATATGTGCAGTTTACTTAATAATGTTATCTTATAAAAGTTTATTATGTAAGTTGCACACATTTATTGATTTAATTTACCTTGAAAACTTTTAAATAACAACAAGCATATTTTTAGAAATAAAATGTAAAAAGAACTCAAATTTAATTGAGAGCAAGAATTCATTAGGGACTGCATTAAGGAATTGAAGTGTTATTTTATTTTATCCCTAAATTTACTCTCCTAATGCAGTCCCTTGCACAGCATGCTGGGAACTACTGATCCACTGCCCATTTAGTTATGTCAGCACAAATATTTCATGTGGTTTTAACACAAATGAATTAAGTAAACTTCAGTTTTAAATATATTAGATTGATTGAACACAATTAAATTAAGTTGAGACTAAATTAGATATGTTTAAGTAGAGTGGACAGAATTTAAATGTGTCATATCTATGAAGGGACTGAATAATTTTTGCACACACACACACACACACACACACACACACACACACACATTTAATATGCATATATTTTAATATTTTTTAAATTCTATTAACAGATTGTACAAACTGTGTCAGCCTCCACCTCCTGCTGGCGACCCCTGAACCCATGTCTTCAGCAGATCTGGCCCAGCCCTGGTTCAACACCAGACGACACACACACACACACACACACACACACACACACACACACACACACAGTCCAAGTAAAGAGACTGTGTGGACGTCCAGCCCCTCTCCTGCTCAGAGGCATCTGTGATCGTAATATCTATTGACTTTTGTCATAGCTTTTTTAAAGGCACCATTCTTTTTTTATTTCATGCTTTGCTACGGCACATCTCATTCTAGACCGGAGATCAAACAAACAGGATGCGTGATCTCTCAGCTGCTGTCAAGTCATTCACATCACTAGAGTGTCATTCACAATATCTGTTTCAAACCACTTTTTTTTCTTCATGTAAAAGAATTTGCACAGTGCTTTAGTCTCATATGTTAAGACGTAACTGTTGTTTATAGTTCATTTTTGGGCATAGTATCCAAAAGCCTCATTGCAACTTTTTTATTTCATCTATTCTCATAAACATTTTTGACATGTGTTTAGGTTTAGCTTCCACATTATTAGGTTTCTCAACTCTTAAAGGTTGTTTAGAGTTTATTAACACCATAGTACATTAAGCTACATGTTGCAGTCTCAGCACTGCAGTCTCAGTGAATCTAGAGTGACATACAGTACTGGAAAGTTCATACACAGTCATCAGTGTTATACGTCTATGTATTTGTCACGCATAGGTATATAAATGATTTTGTCTTGCCACATTTAAAATATTCAGTACTCAGGAGTTATTGTGTTACATGTTATATTAGTGTTGCTTAAAATAACAAATTAATCAGTCATTACTATGCAATATTGAGAAACCGCTCTAAACAGGAATTCTTTATTAACTTCCATTTTGAGAAACAGAAGATATTTTTATGTTATACAATGCATCTTTGAATGATACATGCTCCTGATAAACGCAGCCGGAAGGGAACATAAATCCATGTGAAGATATTACTGTAAAAACAGTTATTTATTTTGTCATAAAACTAACCCATTTTGAGATTTTCCAAATACATGTATCTTTTTAACCTGAAAACCAGGTTGATTTCCCCATTACTACAGTAAATTTTAATGTCAAATTGTAATTCATTTTAAATAAAAACGTTTAAGAAAATGCGATCATATTTCTTCACTGTAAATATTTATGCAAAAGACTTTAACAGTGATTTAGAATTAAATTTGGCTGTAAATCTGTCGCATGTCTCTCCAGTGAACGTATTTAATCTGCATCTGACAGTATGTGCTGAGTGCACACAAACTCCCAGCTGTTTTATGTGCTGTGCTATCATCCATCAAATGTGCAGCTGGTATCAGACCAGGTAAAGTCTTCAGGAATCTTACTAATGGCCTCTGCATGTAGGCAACTGTCTTTGACAAACATTGTTTACCTGTCATAATTTCCCTGGGCTCACTTGTCACTTGAAGTTTTTATGGAGTAAATGGTTTCCAGATGTTCTGTAATAATTTAAATAGTGACAGTAATAGACTTCTGAGGTGCCTATGTTTAAATTGCAACCTCTTAAAAAACGTAGTAGTAGTAGTGATGGTAGAAATATAAGGCAATTGTAATTGTAATTTTATTTTACTAAGCAAATCAAAAGCATCCTTGAAGATATCGTGCCTAACATAATGTTACTTACCAAATGTAGCAACGTGGAAAGATATTTTCTGTGATTGTGTGGGCACTTACATATCATTTGCCACTATTGGTAAATAATGGGAAGAATGATAAAAGTGTTTATGATTACGATAATACATTCAAATAATATGATAACAAGTAACAGTTAACAATATCAAGCAGAATACTTAAAGGGATAGTTCACGCAAAAATGAAAATTACTCAATGATTTTTGCACCCTCAAGCCATCCTAGGTGTATTCTTCTTTCGGACTAATACAATCGGAGTTATATTAAAAATGTCCTGGCTAATCCAAGCATTATAAAGGCAGTGAACGGCAGCCCAAAATTTGAAGGTCAAAAAAGTGCATCCATCCATCATTAAAGTAATCCAAACGGCTCCGGGGGTTAATAAAGGCCTTCTGAAGCATATGGTAGCAAAATTCTGCATATTAAACACGTTATAAAGTAAAATATCTAGCTTCCGGTGGACTGCCTTCCGTATTCAACTTCCGGAAAAAGTGTAACTGGCGCGACCATGACGTCGGAGTTTAGAACTGCGAGAGGCGTTACACTTTCTTCCGTCTGAAGCTAGATGTTTTACTTTATAACGTGTTAAATATGGGATCAATTTCATTTTTGGGTGAACTATCCCTTTAAGCCTCAACACAATCAGGTTACAATCATGAACTGGCTTTGAGGTCAACTTATGGCGTTCGTGTGGTTTTTACATTCAAAAACATAATGAATAAGTAATAGGCTATTTTCTACCCTGGTTTTGAACCTAGCTTTTAAAACACTAAATGTTTATGGGGTGTGCTATGATTGGCTATGACTTTTATTCTAATGAGCTTCAGCTCCCTTACACGTGAGGAATTGTTTTGAAAACTCAACGTCTCTTGTTTTCAAATGAATCCGCAGTGAAATTAAGCGAACAAATGCAATGTTTTTACCCATGTGAGCTGGAACTTAAGCATGCATTGCTAATATTGGAATCCAAAGGAAGCTTATGGCATGTTTGAAACCGATTGATCCGTAGCTTCACTTAGGCCTATGTTATTTATCTAACTAGCTTTTCTTTGACAAGTTTTCAACTCTGAAACATACAGGATATTCTTATATTACCATGACCTTTTATATATCATAAGCTTAAGGGAAAATTGATTTCTCAATTCATGAATAAAGTGAATTGTGAATGAATATTTCAACATGTCTGTAATGGATGTCACTATATAAAGAAGAACTACACGCCTATAGAGTGAACACGCAATACGCATGCGCACAACGTCGCCGTTTTCCACAGATTTGCGATTTTGTAGTTTACACAGACAATAACACTATATTTTTTACTTTGAACCCATTTTCTAAAATGTGCCTTTTCAGGCCCTCAAAACACTATTGTCATGTAAATAGACGGCCAAAATGCATAACACCGTTTTCAACTAAAAACTGAAAACGCTTTGTGTAAACGGCCCATTAGACCAATGGGATGCTTTTCACATGAAAAAAAAATTGTACTTGCATTGCCCGTATGTGCGTGTCTCATAATATCCATAAATAGAGAAAAGTTGCTCATCAGGGCTTTTTGCAAAAAGAGAAAGCGACAGAGCTCGTAATAAAACGAGATTCAACATTTTCTTGGCTATTGAGAGATGGCGAGAACTGACATGTTAAATGTTGTAAAAGTAACTCGGAGACAGTGTTTTTATTGCTCAACAGGTGATTAAGGTGTTTTATTAAAACAATAAATTGCCATATGTAAAACACTTCATGTTTTACTACCAAATTATATGTAATATAAAAATAATTTAGTGGAACGTTTTCCTCGACATCTCATGATTTCAAGTTCCTGAAGACAATGCAAGATGGGATACGCTTAGCCTCGAATACCGCTTTGGATAATATGGGTTTACTGTGCATTAAGGTCAATGCACTTTGGCATTTTCAAGACATGGGACAGTCTTCCTGTCGCGTACAGGTGCTCTCAAGTGGCCGAGACCGCAAGTCTGGGTATTTGGACAGCACTAGACAAAGCATTTGTCAGTTGCGTCTTGCTCCTCCATGTTCACAACAAGTTTCAGTCCTTTCAATATAAAAGTCTTCGCTACTGAGTGATTCACTCATAAATACAGTCTTTCCCGCCATCTGATGGCGTAATAATTTAACTTCTGTTGCTGTTCACGGTCAGGGACTATTTTTTCCAGCGGAAGGAATGGTTTTAGTGATTTTACTTCATGAAAGTTGCATTGATACTTTTTTTTTTTGCTTTAATATTTGTATTGTGTGGTGCCCCTTTTATAAAAGCAAAAAGGTACTCAAGGCTAATGCTGTATCGCGAATAAGCCATGGCTGACTCCGCTTCGCGTCGTGCCTTACATTCAAAATACATCACAGCCTCTCGTACCTTTATGCTTACATAGTAACATCTTAAGCTCAGCTTGAGATCCTTTCCAGTTAAACTGGTTACATCTCTTAAGCTAAGTAGTGAATGTTTTATAAGCAGTAGGATAAATATCCATCCGCACAGTCAGGTAGAGCGGAAGCACAGCCAAAACTATGTTCTTCGGTAAAATGCATGCAGTTTTGTTTTTTAACCGTACCTTTAAAAGTATAATGCAATGTAGAATGAAATGTTGTGTTGCTTATGTGGGATATTTTAATGTACTATGCTCCTGAAACTTGAATAGGTAAGCAATAGTGTGGATGACACTTTCTCCGTGTAAACAACGAGGGCGGGTATCTCAGACACTAACAGCCAATGAACATCGATCTGAGGTGTAATCTCTTTCATTGGCTTTTTGAAGAAGCCGTCGCCAGCTACTCTGCCGAGACCGGAGGAGGGATAGTCCCATCAGATAGTGACCAAACCCTGTTACTTTCAGCATGTGCTGCTGGAGCAGCAGACGAGCTCTCTCAGCGCTGGATGTCCGCTCACTTCCCGCTAGAGATCCGTCCGCAACCCCACACGTTTGAAGATGCTTGGCTTTATTTAACGATATCTAAACCATTTGCTGTTTAATGCAACGCATTCTCATGGCGTCTGTACAGCAGTCAAGAATTCAGTCATACCTGGAGAAGAATAAAATCGGACCCTTGTTTGAGGTATGCTACAACTTTTTTTTCCACAATAGGGCACCTCGGGATTTTGCTGCATTGTAAATGAATAAAGCAGGAGCTACTTGTATCTGCTCGAACGCAGATTTAGATGAGAATTAGTCAGAGTTTAATTGTAATTGAATGATGATGGCACAGGACATTTTAAGAACATCTTATTTCATTTTAGGTCGTTTGAATTAAGGAGTGTAAACGGGATGTTTGTGCTTACGATTGCAAAGCCTCCTGCATTCAACTTACCTTCATTCATTAAACTGTTGGAAACTAGAGATGATGGACTTGGTTTGCTGCATTAAACCACGAAGCCCAGTGGAAAATTCGGCTCTCATTATAGCCTACTATAGAAATCATCTGAAGTAACGATAGAAGATGTTTCTGCTGACTGGACGATTTCTAGCAGCAAGCCAAACTGGTGCCATTGTTTCTTCTATCAAGGTTTTTGCATAAGGTTATTTGGGAAAGCTAGGTCCCAGCTTCCTTCTCAAGATATTTCCTTACATTTGTAATGTATAGCTAGTGTATGTCGACACTGTAAATATATGGCCATACTGTACTGGAGACGGATGCCAACTGTTACAAATGGTACATTCCTTTCATACAACACCTGTATGAAGTTGTGTAAAATTGTTTAGGATTTACAGGACCAAAATCAATTTTGAGGTAACATGTAAAAAAAAAAAAAAATATATATATATATATATATATATATATATATATATATATATATATATATATATAACGAAAGAGTTGTATAGTGGACCCACAAAGATTGCACAAAATGGGACAGTTGGCTTATATTAAAACAAAATGTTTATGTCATAATATTGTTACGATAAATTGGAATATAACCATTATTAAATGCACCAATTTTAAAAATACATGTTTTATTAGTGTTAAAACTTATCTGGTATACATATGATATATATGAGGTATGTAACCGCAGCAATCTTTGTATTTGAGTTTATGAATAATTTGTAGATTTTTAAATTACTTGCATTAATAGCAGGGAACATAATATTACATTTCGAGATGCATAGAAATCAACTGAGTTACAGACTTTTAAATAAAATGTTACATTCTCCAGTCTCCTCTACTTTTGCACTGTCAGCAACATTGGATAATCATGTGGTGGACTAAATAAAAACCTATTATTAGTGCAACAGATAGTATTAGACTATACGCATGGTGTCCATTATACTGTAGCTGGCCACTATGTCTGAAACAACAGAAACTGGACACAGTCACCTTGAGGAAAATTAATTTTCTGCTCCACACCGTAATGAACCAAAATAGCGTTGTCATCCAGCACCGCTATTACTTCGAGGAGGCATCTGTAGTAAGAGGAACAGTCTATACGAGTCAAACTGCTGATGTATCAACTGTCTTGTAGCGGGGACTGTGTGCATGGGCTGAATTTTAAACAGCAATAAAGCTAAAAGCAGCGCGTGTGTGACCTAGTACCATGGACAGCGGCGCCGCGCAGAGATCTGCCACATGAACGCGTTTCCCCCGGGGGCGAGCGCTGTGAGTGGGTTGTTGCGCGAGTGTCTGTCGCCTTCTTCCTCTTCGACGCTTTTGAATTGTGTGAGTTAGTTTTGGAGTATTTCATATCTGAGAATTGTTTAGGCGAAGGAGCAGTCTCTTGACATTGCCTCAGATTAGTCTGACAAGTCCTGCTAAATATGGCAACACTTTACAGTGTACACTTAGACATGTTTGTGATGAATATAGTTGAAAGTAGATTGGAACGGGGAAAGTCGTCACAAGAGCTGTATCCCAGTTACTAGGAGGTTTTGAGTTAAAAGTCCCATTAGTACAAAGGTGTATTTTCTCCAGCAGTGTTCAGCTCAGTTCGTTTCAGAGTGTTATTTTCAATGTAGCCTTAAATTTTATTTTTTTTTTTTTGTGAAACTAAACGTTCAATATCATATTTTTGAAGGTAGTTTTTAAGTTTTAAGGTTCTCAGGACACGTATTTTGAAGTATTTTTTTCATAAATGTCAACCTGGAGAACATTGTCACGTGTTTTTAAAGCTATACATATATACAGTATATATATATATATATATATATATATATATATATATATATATATATATATATATATATATTTTTTATTTTTTTATTTAATTTAATTATTTTACTACTGTTTAAATTTTAACAACTTAACCCCTATAGTGCAACAAGATGCCCCCAACATGAACTTTTATTTTCTTGGGCATACACAGAGAAAAAGGGTGTCAAAATTGTACCTTTATGGGTACAACAGCCTGTCACTGGGGCAGGACCCTTAAAAGGACATATTTTTACCTTTTTTACTCCTAAATGGTGCATATTAGTACCTTACTGTGAATATTTATGTTAGATGTAAAAAAGGTACAAATATGTCCTTTTAAAGGTACTGCCCCGGCGAGAAGTTGTTGTACCCCTAAAGGTACAATTTTGACACCCTTTTTCTGTGTTGACTGAGTAAAAATTGTGACAACTTGCCCCAGTCCTGCTTGTATGTTCATAGTATTATACACAAATGCTGTTATGTAAATTTTAATTTGCACAGCACTTTATCCATTCACAAATATTATCCTATTAAACAGGGATGCCTGTTTTCTCTTTCAGGGTATGCCTCTGTTATTTTATCACTGCAAACAACTGATATAGACTCTCGTTTTGTTTGCACATCATAACTATTATCAGTATCTTTTTCCAGGTGTGTTTGCCCGGTGTGTTTCCACTGTAAGCTGTAATTGTGCTCACAGCGAACCCGTCAGCAGAACAAAACAGACATACTGTAAGAAAAAAAAAAGATAAATGTTAGCTACTTTACTAGTTCTTGAAAAAAACAAACAAGTAAACCTAAATTGAGGTCACTATGAATGCAATATGCATGGAACTTGGGAATAAGACGGCAGCTGTAGCTGCTGCTCTCCAAGGCACGGCAACACAGAACTGTAACATTTTATAGGTCAGTTTTTTTTAATACATGAAATATACATTTGTTCGCCACAGAATTTGACCACTCATATGAATATTTATGCTATTTCCTCTTTTTAAACTGACTTACCACACTAACACATTCCGTGTCAGCCACAGCAGAGACAGAAGAGCAATTTGTTAAGGTTTTTACGACCTTATAGTTTAGTAAGTCCATGTAGTTAAGTCCAGATAGAATGGGAGTCGACAGTTAACTGGCGATCGGCCCTCTGGCTGCCCAGAATTAATAAGGACGTTCTCCTGCAAAGAAAAAAAAACAAAACATGGAATAAATGTAACTTGCAGCATGCTTATATGACTTTGAATGAATCTAATTAAATCCACCTGCACTATAGGGTTTTGCTTATTTTAATTTTCCAGTAGAGTGATATATTGTGTGGGGGCTGAAGATCGAGATAGCTGTGTTGATTAGCGTTAACTGTTATGCCTGAGTGCATTTTTTTGCATTCATTAGTAAAGAGATCTAATTTACATCTTCTTGAGACTTTCCTTGAAGAACTGTCTTCTAATGATGCCCAAGATTCATACTGGGAAATTCTTTTTTTGATTCTCTTTTCTGTATATATGCCATTTGGTAAGAAACTATAAAAATTGAGGAGTATTTTTAGGTAATAAAAAATCTTAGACTAAACTTAAGGACACAAAGAGAGATGCGGACAGCAGAATTTAGGTGACTGTAGCGATTATCTGCTCCACTCAGCTGTGACGAGAACAAGTTTGGGGCAGGAACAGGGAAACAGGCTATCAATAGCCAATCAAAGTGGCCGTCTCGCGGTGTAATGGTTGGAGGCAGTGCAATAAAATGAGTAAAATGTTTGTAAAGCAGCAGCTTAATTGATCTCTGTTGTGAGAATTGTGCGTTCACCCATGAAATACACTGTAGATTGAGCAAATGGAGGTTTGATTAGCATACAGTTACACACCAATGCATTCAGGCAATAAAATCACAGGCATCAACAGAATTCATTTCTGTATTCGGAGTATATACAGTTCATATATTTTTCATTCGGCCAGTATGGGTGTACTGAAGTATTATTGTTATGGCTGGAGGTTTGATTTGTGGCTGTCACAGGCAGTACTTGCACTTACTGAGCCACATCGTTTTATTTTTAGAAGATTCCTTTCTCTCATATAGGGGAAGACATTTATTGACGGAGATCATGGCATGGATAGTTCTTGATAGGGTCTGACCATTCTGGTACATCACTTGGGATGAAAATGCAAGATTTATGAGAACATTTTTGCTTTTGCCATTAGACTATCCCAACACATTTCATCCAGTGCATTGCTCTGTTCTAGAAAAGTCATTCAATGTATAGAGCAAATTGTGTGGCTCATTTTATCCAGGGCCTCTCTGAAATAGTGTCAGCCTATGTTCACTGAACTCTAGGTGTGAAGGGACCAGGGTTTAAAGGTTGTTTGGTCATTTCTGCTTGTCCAGTTTCTCTATAGGTTGCTGTACGTGTGTTTTAAAGCTGCAGTGTGTAACTTCTGCACCACTTGCATCACCAAACGTGTATAGTATATCCTGATTCTTGCTTACTTATGATACACACTCAAATGTATCTACTTGTTCTTCTAAGAGAGAACATACTTTTAGGGCTCAAATAATGTTGATGTATAGTATAAGTAGGTGAACTGGGACGTATCATGTTTTTATGAGTGATGAAGTCATTGAATGATTCACTCAACTGATTTGCACTAACACTAATTCATTCGGGAACAATATTCCACGACTGTGTAAGATACATATTTACTAAATTGTTGTATAAAAGCCACATCACACAATGATGCTGTTGCTCTGAATATCAGCACTTGGCGATATTGCTGAATTATGAGAAAAAATGCATCAAAAAAGTGAATAACAAATAAGTTTGCATTTTAAGTGATGACCATGGCAAATTCTCTGTGCTAGATTTCTACTTGTTCTTCTAAGAGAGAACATACTTTTAGGGCTCAAATAATGTTGAGTTATAGTATAAGCAGGCGAAACATATGGGACATATCATGTTTTTATTGCATGAGTTTATATACATGAGTCATTGAATGATTAACTCAACCTATTTTGTTCAATAACACCAATTCATTCGGGAACGAAATGCCTCGACTTTGTAAGATGCAATTGTATGTCTAAGTTATTTAATGTTAACTTCTTATTTACTAAATTGTTGTATAAAAGCCACATCACACAATTGTGCTGCTGGTCTAAATATCAGCACTTGGTGATATTGCTAAATTATAGCCCAAATGTAAAATAAAAATGCATTAAAAAGTGAATAACAAATAAGTTTGCATTTTACGTGTTGACCATGGCAGTTCTCTGTGCTAGATTTCTACTTGTTCTTCGAATAGAGAACATACATTTAGGGCTCAAATAATGTTGAGTTATAGTATAAGCAGGCGAACTGGGACATATCATGTTTTTATGAGTGAGTCATTGAATGATTCACTCAACTGATTTGTTCAATTTCATTCGGGAACGAAACCCCACGACTATGTAAGATGCAAATGTAGGTCTAATGTAGTTATTTAATATTAACTTCTTATTTACTAAATTGTTGTGTAAAAGCAACATCACACAATCTGAACAAAGTTGGTCTGAATATCAGCACTTGGTGATATAAAATGCAATGAAAAAGTGAATAACAAACAAGTTTGTATTTTACGTGTTGACCATGGCAATTCTCTGTGCTAGATTTCTTGAGTTACAACTGTCATTATGAAGCTCCTCACTGTCCCACAAGTAACAAATTGAATGCTACATCAGCACACAGAAAATCGATAAAATCAATTGGGTGGAGAATCATCGCATTTCCTGCTTGCAATTGAAAATGACACCCACCACAGGCAATTGAAACCTCAAGAACTGTTCAGTCAGGGTTGGTAAAATTGCCTTGTGTATATCACCATGAATAATAGAGTTGTATTAGAAGTTTCAGCTAAAACATTGACGTGTCTGAGAGCCCAACTTAACGGGACGTTGTTGGCGCACGTGTGACAGCGAACTATTTTCTGTCATTCAAAAGTCAACCTTTACATGCAGCAAAATGTGTAGGAGGTGTAGGTCTTGTTAAGACTGTGCTAATTACAGCAGAGGGGCTGCGCACACATACACACAGATCTGTACCCTGAGGAGTCACACACACACTCACAGCAGGGTTAGGAAATGGAGAAGAGATAGAGAATTCCCTCACTTGCCTTTATTTATAGAGGCTTCTTGGCGGTCTAGGCACTAATTAATGTTGTAGTGACCTGCAGACATCTGAGGTGTCTGCACATCGTGAGCTCCCCTCAAACATCCTGAGTACGAGACAAGCTCACCTCACAGTCTGAAATGGAATAAATACAATATTAAATGAATTTCGTGATTAAATGATGCTGAATGGAACAAATCGGATGCCATCTGGATAGGAATGTAATGTATGTGAGTATTGTGCTTTTTTTTCACAATGCTTCTCATAAATATTGACCTTTTTGGCGAAAATCAAGTCCAATCTCTTGTTATGCGGTCTTGTGCTTTATGAATTTTGATTTTTATTCAGCAACTTTCTGGGTAAAATTACAGTTAGGTTTTTTATGGTATATTACAGAGCTATTAACAATCCAGTCAATTCCTAATGGACAAAATAAAGGCCTGCCTTATAATTGTTCTTGTTCAAGAAGTCGTTTCACTCGGATATACACCAATCAGGCATAACATTATGACCCGTGAAGTGAATAACACAAATTATCTCTTCATCACTGCACCTGTTAGTGGGTGGGATATATTAGGCAGCAAGTTAACATCTTGTCCTCAAAGTTGATGTGTTAGAAGCAGGAAAAATGGGCAAGAAAAAGGATTTGAGCGAGTTTGACAAGGGCCAAATTGTGATGGCTAGATAACTGGGTCGGCGCATCTCTAAAACTGCAGCTCTTCTGCAGTTGTCAGTATCTATCAAAAGTGGTCCAAGGAAGGAACAGTGGTGCACGTGTGGAGCGAAGGCTGGCTCGTGAGGTCCGATCAATCAGACGAGCTACTGTAGCTAAAATTGCTCAAGAAGTTAATGCTGGTTCTGAAAGAAAGGTGTCAGAATACACAGTGCATTGCAGTTTGTTGCGTATATAGGGTTGCTTAGCCGCAGACCAGCAGTAAGGGTGTCCATGCTGACCGGACTGGACCACGAAGCAATGGAAGAAGGTGGCCTGGTCTGATGAATCATATTTTCTTTTACATCACATGGATGGCCGGGTGTGTGTGCGTCGCTTATCTGGGGAACACTTTGCACCAGGATCCACTATGGGAAGAAGGCAAGCCGGGGGAGACAGTGTGATGCTTTGGGAAATGTTCTGCTGGGAAACCTTGGGTCCTGCCATCCATGTGGATGTTACTTTTCCCAGATCTCAATCCAATCGAGCATCTGTGGGATGTGCTGAACAAAAAAGTCAGATCCACGGAGACCATACAGGGCTTGCAACTTACAGGACTTATTACAACAGGGAAGAAAGACTATCGTAACTTCTGCTTCATGTTATCTTTAATTCTTAATTATGCACATTTAATATATATATATATATTGTCAATGTGTAGCTCTCTGAGTCTGTACCACTTCTTTCCTTTCCTCCTCCTCTTGTCTCAAGGGCTGGAACCCATCCAGAACTCTGTCCCAGTCTTCAGTCAGTGTCACCCTGCTGTGACGTAAGGCATAAATGATGGAATCAGAGGAATAATGAGAGTGCAGCCTCTGGCAATGCTGAGCTCTGGTTAAAACTCAACATATAAAGTATATTGTCATGTGTCTCAAAGACTTTTATTGACAAAGGAGTGGAGAATCAGGGAAACATTTATTTAAATTCAAAACCAAGAAACTCATCAAAACATCATCAGAACATCATCAAACAGACAATACAGCATTTAATTAAGACTTTGTAGCATTTTACCACAACTAATACCAGAACAAGGATCTAACTAAAACTGAGGGCTCAAATACACAGCAAACAAAGGAACTTACGAGTTAATTACAGAGACACGCCAGAACAGAATAAACAAGTCAATCAGTAAATATGGAAACCAACAGGCAGGGCAACAGGCAACTAAATAACATGAAGGCTAACCTAGAAACTCAGACAATAGCAGAACAGAAAAAGAGATCAAAAACAAACTCTAAACATGACATATATACAGCATGACCAGCAGTGGAAAAATATTTAACTTATGTCATTTATATTGTGCCTAGACCAGCCGTGGCTCGTCTCTAAGTGCAGGTGGAGCGCCACCAAAATATTCGTCCATAGACCTCTATACACCGAATTAATAATAAATTGTAAATGTGTTCAGCATTCTGCAATAAATATTTGTAGGATTTTCTAGACTATTTTAAGTCGTAAAGTGAGCAGGATATATTAAAATGTAGCATATGGATTCGGCAGGCATGTATTTACGATATTACGCGGGGCAGCCAATCCCATGAGCCCTCCCCAGTCTCATGTGTTCAGTGATTAGGATATAAAGCTTACAAAATGTTTATCATACTCTAACACCAAAAGACCCAGAATCTGCCCTACCTAAACTTACAAGGAGCCACTACTGGTCTAGACAATGAGTCAGGAGACTATAGTGTAGATAATTAATTTTAAGGAGTTGTTGCTTTTTTTCCGAAGAGTTTATGGCAGTGACTCAGACAGCTGGTATTAAACAGACAGTATCAGCTTTCATCATGACTCATGATAGTTCAGCTTAAAACACTAATGAACTCAAATGAAGGAAGACACTTCAAGGATGATAACAGAAATGTAACAAATGATATCTAGAGAATTTGTGTCAGCAAGAGCAGGGATAAAATGTTTATAAAAAAAACATCTGCATGTTATTTTAACATTTAGCTGCAGTTTTACATTGCAAACAAATAACCCTTACTATTTAATTACAGCCTAAAACTGTCCAGCTGAATGTTTCTGTTAACACAATTTATATTATTACTATTATTATTATTATCTTTTTTTTTTTTTATGGTAATGGCAAGGAAATCATAATCGCATCCTGCAATGAAGATTGTTGCAATATTCAAGAAATGTGATGTTACTACTGTAACAGTTTACGGGCCCTATCTTGCACCCAGCGCAATTGACTTTGTACACCGACGCATGTGTCATTCCTATTTTGCACCCGCGCAAAGCCCGCTTTTCCCTCCACAGAAGCACGTCGCTAAACTAGTGAATGAACTTGCGCTCCCTGGACGGTTCAGCGCAAAAAAGGAGGCGTGTTCCGGCGCAAACAATCCCTGGTGCTATTTTGCTGTTCCATTAAACAATTGCGCCACTGACCAGAAAAAACCTAGTCTAAAGTCAGTGGCGCATTGCGCGTTGTTCATTATGCTATTTTAAGGGCGCATGCTTGACCATAATGTATAGCGTGCACAACGCGCATACACTTTGCTCATGTAATCTACACAGATGCAACAGTTATTTTTGCAAATCATAAATTGTTACACTAAAAAATATTAACACATGAGATGACGGAAATCATTGTGGTGTGCCACGAAGATGTAAAAAAATAGGCATAAATCTAGCTTACAAATTATTCAGGCTTACAAGAACATCAGTCTCCTCGGCTGTGAACCGCTCCTGGCGTGCGCCTGGTAAATACGCCATAATAATAGCAATCCATAATGGAACTTGCGCACCTGCTTTTGAAGGGAATGTTGGATGATGTTCTGATTGGTTTATTCACGTTACGCCCAAACCACACCTATGAATAATGAAGCTACTTCAGACCAACCCATTTTAGATTTGCATTAAGGATGCAAGGATGCATTAAATTAATCAAAAATATGTATACACAGATCAGGCATAACATTATGACCACCTTCCTAATTTTGTGTTAATTCCCCTTTTTGCTGCCAAATAGCCCTGACCCGTCGACGCATGGACTCAACTAGACCCCTGAAGGTGTGCTGTGTTATCTGGCACCAAGATGTTAGCAGCAGATCCTTTAAGTCCTGTAAGTTGCTAGGTGGGGCCTCCATGGATCGGACTTGTTTGTTCAGCACATCCCACAGATGTTTGATTGGATTGAGATCTGAGGGATTTAGAGGCCAAGTCCACACCTCAAACTCGTTGTTGTGGTCCTCAACCAGGTAAAACTGTTTCCATTAAAGGGTCACATGTCAAAGTAACATCCATATGGATTGGCAGGACCCAAGGTTTCTCAGCAGAACATTTGCCAAAGCATCACACTACCTCCCCCTGGCTTGCCTTCTTCCCATAGTGCATCCTGGTGCCATGTGTTCCCCAGGTAAGCGATGCACACACACCCAGCCATCCACCTTCTTCCATTGCTCCGCGGTCCAGTTCTGATGCTCACGTGCCCACTGTTTGCATTTTCAGCGGTGGACAGGGGTCAGCATGGGCACCCTGACTGGTCTGTGGCTATGCAGCCCCATACACAACAAACTGTGTTTCACTGTGTATTCTGACACCTTTCTATCAGAACCAGCATTAACTTATTGAGCAATTTGAGCTACAGTACCTCGTATGTTTGATCGAACCACATGGGCCAGCCTTCGCTCCCCACGTGCATCAATGAGCCTTGGCCGCCCATGACCCTGTCACCAGTTCACCACTGTTCCTTCCTTGGATCACTTTTGATAGATACTGACCACTGGGGACCGGGAACACCCCACAAGAGCTGCAGTTTTGGAGATGCGCTGACCCAGTCATCTAGCCATCACAATTTGGCCCTTGTCAAACTCTCTCAAATCCTTATGCTTGCCCATTTTTCCTACTTCTAACACACCAACTTTGAGGACAAAATGTTCACTTGCTGCCTAATATAATCCCACCCACTAACAAATGCACTGATGAAGAGATAATCAGTGTTATTCACTTCACCTGTCATAATGTTATGCCTGATCTGTGTATATATATCACTTTTGATCAATTGAATGCATCCTTGATGAATAGAAATTGAACAATTTAGTTTATGATTAATTAAAACAGTAAAGTATTTGGTTTATAATTAAAACAGTAACGTAATAGTTTAGTTTAGTAAAATCATAACTGATATTACTTTCAGTTTATTCATCACACTGGAAATGGAAGGTGCACCTTGCATTATGGGATGCAGTATTCTACACAGTTGTCTTTGCTGTGTGTATTCTGCACATTTTGGCAGATGTAATAGATTACCTGGATGTTTTATGCATGAAAATGTACTTACACCATAATATTGCCGTAGCATGCTGGCACTGGATGTTATTCCATACATTCTTTGACATAGACTAACAATGGTTGAAAGAAGTGGTTTGGAATGTGGTCCACAACAGTGCTTGTACTTTGAATCTGGCACTGAACTTTCAGTCAGTTTGTCTAATAGAGAGGGTGAGATTGCCTTCCCCTGCCAATTTCCCCAGTCTGTCAGTATGATCGAGAGATCCTGCGTTTCCCCATCCTGATGTTCCAAGAAAATCCATTGAGACGCTTATTTCTGTGTAGGGATTTTGACCTAAATTTCAGTATGTCTATGAAGGCTCTCCATCATACAGTATCTTATTTACTGTAAGTGAGTCATTTTCTTACTGGCTGTGACTTCCAAACATATCATCACCATGTTGATGTTAATATTAAAGAGGTCAGTAAAGTAAGCAGGGAAAACTTCTCTCAGATAGCATCAAATGGTTCATATTCTTGAAATGAGCATGTGCTAATCCACACCGTGCTTTCCTGTTTACCACAAGGGCAATTACTCACCGGGGAGCCAGGGGTAGTTAACACAGCCCTGCTCAATTTACTTTCTGCTAAACCCACAAATTACAGCTCTCTTTTATGCACCCCCTGTTGCTAAGTTAGTTTAATTACCCAACAAGGCTTATGTGTCGTAATTACTGCATTTACATCTACAGTCTTGTTGATTTGTGATTGTCTGACGTGTAACACAGAACTGACGCTTTGTTTTGTGGGCCTACACTTAAAGCTGACTGGTAAAAGTTGTTTTTACATGCACAATTTTATATAGACTTATTTATGAAATGCTTCCATTTCTTTTTATAGCTGAACTTCATAATTGGACAAAACTAGATTTTCCAGAGGAGGGTAAATGCGGGTGTGTTTGTGGTTTTAATCTCGTCTGAATCAAACACATTGTTTGTGTGTGGGATTGTGGTATTATTTGTAAAAAAAAAAAAATAAAAAAAAAGTAGTGTTCTTGTTCTTGTTCTTCTTCGAAACCCCCTACAAGGGACGCCCTTTATGAAATATAAATAGCAGACCCTTTTAACCTGTGTGCGAATAGTGTTAAGTGTGATATTATAAACATGTTTTTGTTTCAATTAAAAATTAATAAATATTAAAGTATATTAAAGTATGGAATTATTAAAGGTAAAGTATTTAAATATTAAAATATATTAAAGTAGTTTAATATACTTTAATGTAAAACAAAAGTATTGTTATATTATTTTCTATTTTTATTTAATTAATTTGTATAATACATTTTTATTTGATTGTCTATAGAAAATTTGTACCTTCTTTTAATTTAACAGTGTATTTTCTGTACCCAATTAGGTCTTTTTTTGTTGACCTTTTATACAGTTATATAATAGGCATTTTTAATGGTCGGAAAATAAGTTAAAATTCAAATGTAGTACCTAGTCAGACAGCATATGATTTCAGTCTCATGTCCGAATATTTGATGCATTTTAAATTTAATTTTGATGATGCCTACCAGCAAAATTTTTCCCACATAAATCAAATTTTTAGTGTTGCACAATGAAGTGATCTTCCATATTGCCAGTTAGCCTTCAGCAATGTCCTCCTGCATGTAATAGCTCATTTAATGCTCAATATCAGTGTGCAAATATTTCCCTGACCAATTACCTAATTAGCTTTCCTGATGTTGAAAGCTGGCCAGCGCTGCTGATTCAGTTTGGGCACAACGCAAGCTGGCTTGACAAGGTGCTACTTTAGCACAAGTTCTCTGGCATTTGCTCACACCCTGTATGTCTGTACTCTAATCGCTCTCTGTTTGGCTCTGATAGGAGATGATGACCAAGCTGATAACTGAGACACCCGATCACCCCATTCCTTTCCTCATTGGCCATCTGCAAACCAAGCAGGAGAGCCCCGGCAGGATTCAGAGGACCCTGTCGGGATCTGCTGCATTGTGGGCTGAGAGCTCCTCAGGTGGGTATCCTTCAGCATCCTTCAAGCTGTTTTGCACATAGAGGAAATGTAGATCACTACCAGTTTTCTCCATCTCTCTCCGTAGAATACAAAGGCACACGGCGGGACTCCAGGGGTAATGAAAAACCCTGGCAGATTCATCCTAAGAAGCCCAAGAAATCAAAGAGTGACCTGGCTGTTTCCAACATTTCCCCACCCTCTCCGGAGTCTAAATCACGTGAGTCCCGCAGCAATCGAGATGCTATAGCATCATTACATCAGTTTTATGTGATTTGGTTGGCTGTTAATCTGAGATAAGCCGTGCATTTCCAGAGATCAGAAATAGAGGAGACTGCCTGTATTAGTGAACAATGACGACTTCTATCTTTAGATACTGCCATTATGGAGGCCATCAGCATAGCTCTGAGTGATACGTATTGCTGAGGGAGCAACTCGTATATCAGAGTCTTTAATAATTTAATATGATGCTCTGTTACTGACAGCGGTTCTATTTCTGCCTGAGTGGAGGCTGTCGGCCAGTTTTGGGAAAGTGGCACGAAGGAAGATAAAGTAGTAAATGTGGATAACCCCATTTTAAAATGTGGATGAATGCCTTTGCCCATTTCCAGCTGACTTACTTAGAAGGTTTTCACATCAGAGAGTCTATAAAACCTGTAATTGTGTTTCTACATTTTGTTTTTGTATTTTAAAGGTGCACTGTGTAATATTTAGGAGGATCTATTGACAGAAATGCAATATAATATACAGTATGTAACTATGTTTTCAGTGGTGTATAAAGACCTTACATAATGAACCGTTATGTTTTTATTACCTTAGAATGAGCCATTTATATTTATATAAACCACAGTTCCCCTTACAGTGAAATCATCATTTTGCATCACCATGTTTCTACAGTAGCCCTAAACGGACAAACTACTCTACAGAGTGCTAACTACTCTCTGCTGTCTCAGATGACAATATCTTTGTCCTGTGTTGGCCACCGTAGCTTCTCTAATTCTAAAAGGAGGGGTGAGCGGTTGACGGTTGCAATTCGCAACCTCACCTCTAGATGCCGTTACAATTTAAACACTGTACCTTTAAAGGAGTTCAACTAAAATTTGAATTATTTACTCTTTTGTTCACCCTCATTTCATTCCAAATTGTTCTGCTCTTTTACTTAAAATAAATGTAATGTAGATACCGTCAAGACCTAAAAAGGACAAAAAAGAGCTTTATTTGAGGGTAAGGCCCACAATTAGATCATTATTTATCAATGCACTTTTGTGACACGAAAGTCATTGAGTGCAGTTTTATGCAGATAATGCTTAAATAAAGCCTGTATCATACTTGATACACACAAGACCTCTAAATTATCAATGGGATCAAAACATTTCTGAAAAACCTGTTGTACAAAATGTATTCCACACCTTCTGTCGTCTGATTGATAGTTTGTATTTGTATTACTTATTTGTTATTACTTTATTTAGCAAGTAAAATACCTTTTAGTATCATTCTCATTCAGGTCTTTTTGCTGTGAAATCTTTACTGATTTTTATAAAGTAAACATAAAAATAACTTTTATATTGTTTGCAATATTTCAAAATGAACACCTAGGTTTACTTGATTATCCGTACATCTTTTTTATTTTTTTTTATTTATTATTATGACAAAGTGTGAGTATACGTCAGGCTTTTGAAGAACCATGTTCTTTAATTTCATATTTTATGCATTGTTGTGTTTATTTAGTGAGAATTTGGTTGTACATGCAAATGCATTTCTTGGTGTCAAGTTTTGATGTTCGCAAATGCATATAAGATTTGAGAGCCGTGGTACATTTTGCTTATTTTTTGTGTGAATTATTCATTTTACATCTTTCAAATGCCAGCTACGTTTGAAAAATGCAAGCTTTTGGTTTCCAGGCATTGATATTTTACATAATGAGTCCAGAGGTTGCTCTGCAGCACCTGCAAAATAAACAAAGTGCAATTTCCTCCTGGAAACACACTGCAGTATGTATAGTAGCTCTCATTTTCATGCTCAAGCGTTACATGGAAAAGAAATCCGTTCTCCCTAAGCAACAAATCGCACAGGTCACTTCTGACTCTGACATGCTATAGATCTTCCTGATTTATTGTTATGCTATGCTATTTTATGCTAATCAAGGGACAGTCCTTAAGAAGCCACCAGAATACTCATTTCAAATCAATCCAAATGATCTCCCAGATCATCATAACATTCACTAATTGGTCGTTCTGGGTATCCAGCGTCCAGCTTTAATGCTGTACCGCTTGATCGCAGAAGCTAATGAGCTGTTTTTTTTCTGTAACCTGAGATAACCTGTACTGTCATTTTGTCATGGAGATATACTATTCATCTAAAAATGTTTTGTGTGTGTGTGTATGACATGGAAATGCAACTCTTACTGCATGCCATCTTATTGCTTGCTCACAGTGCTTTCTGTCCACATAGGCCATGTTTAAAGCAATTAGAGATTCTTGGGGAATGTGTTTTGGAGGTGGATGGGAAAACACCCTGCACAGAAATCATTTGCAAAACATACACTGCACTGAAAGCAAGTGTCACAGCAATAGCAAACACATTTAGCTTGATTTTGTGAGCATTCTAAATTATTCAGTGTTACACTTTTTGCTGCAAGTGCTTTTAGTCAGACTCCCGGAGATACTGCATATGTCTGAAAATATATTTTTTTGTATTGTTTTTTGCAATGGCTATGCACAGCGCAAAAATAGTATAATTTGCAGTAGTAGTTTATTTTTTTTGTAAATGGTTTCTAAGAGTCCTTGGAGGATGGGCAAGTAAAATTGTCTTTAAAACACTCAGCAGCTGCTCAAGTCTTGATAGTGATTACTGTTGATAGACTGCAGTTGATTTGTGATGTTATCTTTCCGACCTGAGAAGTTTAACCCACATAAATTGTGTAAATCCAAGAAAAGATATGCTGCATTTTCAAATATATTCAAAAACCATTTATTTCACACATGGATAGCTTCCTACAACATCTGATCGCATGCCTGATAAAACACAGTGCACAAATGACACAGCTGTTATAAACAACAAACATACAACTGTTGTGAACACTACAGGAGAGATGTTTGGCTTTTACATTTTTAAAGTATTTTATTTGTCTTATGTTGCAGTGCCTCGTTCAATACTTCGTCCTACCTGGGACTGGAGGACTAAACCTGAGAGTCGAGACTTTAATGAGCTCAATCACATACTGCTGGAGAGCAAGAAGCTTGGCAAAGCCTTGGAGAATCTGTCCCGCAGTGAGTCAACCGACAGCTATCCAGTGCAATACAGCAATGGAAGGCCAGTTCACACTGCATGGACAGACGCCGACAGACGGCAACAGACAATTTCGAGCCCTATTTTAACGATCTGAGCGCATGGTCTGAAGCGCATGGAACAGGTGTACTTAGGGCGCATCCGAAAACACTTTTATTACTAAAGCGCCCTTTAAATAACAAAAAATACTATTGACTTTAGACCAGGTTTTTGTTGGTCAATGGCGCTGACGTTTTCACTTGCCTCAAAATAGCAACGCACCAACAATGCACCTGAACACACCTTGTTTTTAGACCATATACATGTTGAACATGGTCTTGAAATGTCTGAGAAGTGACATACTGTAATCTGGTGACTGTCGCCATTGGTCAGCATCTGTCAACGCAGTGTGAATTGGCCTTTAAAGCAAGGAACACACCAAACCGATGCCGACCATCTAGTGGCAACGAAAGCAGACTGCGGAGTTGGCTCACGTTGGCTCACGTCGGCAATGTCTGGGTCCAAAGTTGCCCTGACACACCAAGCCGTTCGACATCCGACGGCCAAGTAGCACATCCGTTCTGCGCCTGCGTAAGAGTAAATAGCTTTCCGTACCATCTGGTGGTAGAAGTCTGTTTTCATTACTCAAAGCGGGAAACCGGAAGAGCTACATGGATATAAACAAAGCACCTCAGAATCTCGCTCACCACAGACGGTTACTTCTGTTTTTTTTTCTCGTGCACTGGTTCGCTAGCTGAACAGTCAATCAGAATGATCAGATGGCCCGGCTGACCGACAAGTGCCGACGGCCATTCAACATGTCGAATCGGCTGAAAAATAGCCGACGAGGACCAACGTCAGCCGGTGGCATGGAACACACTAAGAAAACTTAGTTGGCCGACGCAGGAAAACTGCGACCGATGGCTTGGTGTGTTCCAGGCTTAAGGAATAAACTGAATATTGTTATTTGTCTGCTGTTGAAGCTTTATTTATACTTAGCTTTTGGAATTTATACATATTTATACATTATAAATATGTTTTAATAAACTCAACTAAAGGTTCTCAACTGGTGGGTTACAACCACAAATTAGGTCTCAAGTTCTGACAGCAGGACGAAAACTACGGAAGCCCTGAACCGCAAAGTAAAAAAAAAAATCTGAAAAAAAAAAATCTAGAATTTCAAGATTAAAGTCGAAATATTTTGAGATTAAAGTCGAAATATTTTGAGAATAAAGTCGAAATGTTTGAGATTAAAGTCAAATGTTTGAGATTAAAGTCGAAATGTTTCGAGATTAAAGTCGAAATGTTTCGAGATTAAAGTCGAAATGTTTCGAGAATAAAGTCGAAACGTTTCGAGATTAAAGCCGAAACGTTTCGAGAATAAAGTCGTTATATATTTTTAGTAGGCCTAGCTAAAGAACTGTACGGAAGCCCTGAACCGCAAAGTAAAAAAAAAAAAATCTGTACTCATGTCATGAAACTCTAGAATTTCGAGATTAAAGTCGAAATATTTCGAGATTAAAGTCGAAATATTTTGAGATTAAAGTCGAAATATTTCGAGATTAAAGTCGAAATATTTCGAGAATAAAATCGAAATGTTTAGAGAATAAAATCGAAATGTTTCGAGAATAAAATCGAAATGTTTCGAGAATAAAGTCGAAATGTTTCGAGAAAAAGTCGAAATGTTTCGAGAATAAAGTCTAAATGTTTGAGATTAAAGTCAAACGCGTTTGAGAATAAAGTCGTTATATATTTTAGTAGCTAAAGAACTGCGCTGGTGAAGAACTGGTCCAAACTTTATGTGGCACGTTGACTCGTACGATAAGATTAAACGTACGGTCTCTGCTCGGATTCTCACGAAATGTGATGTGGTTGAAATGTATTTCACCAATAAAGTCATGCAACATATTTTATTGAGACAGTAAAGAATAGAGATGGTTGTCCTAGAAGGATCCGTTTCGATAGTGGGACTGAAAACGAATTGCTATGGAGCAGATGCTGATCTTTCTTCGACGAGATGCTATGGCAATAACTGCATTATTCATATAAATATGGAAATACCCCAAGATGGCTTGAAAAATACACATAAACCATATATGATCACATCGTGTGTTTACTGTTCCCTTCGCTCAGTCACTACGACGTAACGCGTTAGTGACTAACGAATGGGGTTTCGCTAGAAGCCTATCATCTTCGAGCTTAGAGAAACGCCCAATGGCGTGCCAATGCCATGGGCATGCGGAATTTGCATACGTAACTCACCGTGTGAGTATATAAGGAGGTACGTAGCAACATCGCATTATGTTTCTGCTTCGGAGCCAAGAGGACCTACCTCTTCACTCCTACAGCCTTCTGAGACTCTGTCAGCTTCTTCGAGACGAGCAGCTTTCCGGTCGGTGTTGGTGTAACGCGCGCTCCAGTGATCGCATACTTCCTGCCTGCTGATCTCTGCAGTGGTCTGTTGACAGCTGGTGTGTGTTTCCCTGGGCGCCGCATCGACTCGAGGCTTCCTCTCACAAAAAGAGCTTGCGCGTGCACGCCTTTTCAAGACGGTTCGCCCGTGCACTTCCGGGGCGATCGATATCCATTGCTGTCTATGGGCACTTTCACTGCTCGATGTGTTTGGGCTTCAGCACGCTTCGGGCAGTGTTTGTGGATGTCATGTTCCCACTGCGGGAATGTGACCATCGCGATGTTGTGGTCGAGACTCAGTGATCTCCGAGAGGAGAGAGAGTCCCCTCTGCCACACCCCAATCTACCGTCTCCGAGAGAGGTGGTACTTTGGCTGGTGGCCAGGGTGACCTGAGGGCTGTGCTGTGGTTTAAGACCCCCGACGTTCATTCCTCGGGCCACACCCTCTCGCACATCGCTTCGCGAGTGCTGGACTGAAACAGCGGCCCGCCTCTGACGCCTGCTCGCTCAGTTCACACTCCAGATAGCAGTGAGATTTAGATCGCCGCATCCCAAGGTGGGCTGGAGTCCTTTGGGGATGACGATTAGGCAGTGCTCCGCCTCCGGGTGTGTCAGCGCAGCCTGATCTGACCCAGAGTTGACAGCCATGTTATCTCGGGCAGCCGCGAGCCTCGGGCTGGTGTGGAACTCCGCCCTGTCACGAGTGCTCGTGGTTGCGCGATTGGTTTTTGGGGACGGCACCCGACAGCTGTTGGGCCCCGCCCCCAATGCCTTTCGTCCCGAGGTGCATGAGGAGGTCATGCGGTCCGGGGAGTCCCCGTGCTTCCCGTGGCCGCTCGGCCTCCTCCGCCTTCTCTGCCCTCGATGGGGCCGTGGCCTAGGGTACACTGGGGTCCCCCCCACTGTTGAGCACTCTGTTGCGCACTACGGTGTCCACGGAGTGCTTCGACGTGGCGTGGCTATCCTAAGCACCTCCCAAGCCTCAGGGCCCGCCTACGGTGGCGTGGTCCTGCAGAGCTACGGGCAGGCCGCCGCCTTTGCACATGCACGAGGGTGGAGCCGACCCAGGGCTCTTCAATGAGCTGCGTGCCGCCACTGATCCCGCCCTCTGGGCGGTGAAGGTGGCCACACGCTCCCTGGGCCGGGCGATGTCCACAGTTGTGGTCCGGGAGAAACACCTGGCCTTACCTGGTGATGTGGAGGTAGTTGAGTGAGCCACCTCCTCAACTCGCCCATATCCCAGGCTGGCCTCTTCGGCGGCGCGGCTGAGAACTGCGCCCAACGGTTCTCGGCCCGAGAACAGACTGAGGCTGTAACACGTACTGCCCCGGCGGCCAGCTGCTGCACCAGCCGCCGGCTCAGTCGCCTCAGTCCGCTCGCCGCCGAGGGCGCCCTCCCCCCTCCTACCCGGCCCCAGCAGCAGCCTTCACCGGGGCTGTGTCATGGAGGAGGTTGCAGGATGACGCCCAGTCCGCTGCACAGCCTGACTAAACGCCAGGCTGGAGGTGGACAACTCAGAGATGGGTTCCAGTTCTTTCCAGGAGATGGTAGCAGGGCCTCTCCTTTCCCCGGTGGAGGGCCGGGGGAAAATCCTTTCGCTGCTGGCCTCCGGGCTGGCGGCGCTTGGAGAGAACTGGTGTCCCCATCCCTGAGGACACAGAGACTGGTGATGGCAGTGTGCACCGCCCTCGGGCCGCGCCGCTCTCGTCCCTCTCTCTCGCCAGCCTCTCAGAGCAGACCCCAGTGGAACGCGTCCTTCCCTGGTCTCCTCTGTCAGGACGCAGCTGCTGGCTGTGCCCCACACCGGGACGCCACGCCTCCACGCCTGGGCCAGTCACGCTGCCTCGCTGCCCCACCCGGGGTACGTCTGTGGTTCGAGTGACCCCCGTGGTCAGTTCCTGGGAGTCTGACTTCAGCTTCCAGGACTGTCCGCCGGGCCGCGAAGACCATCAGGCTCGGCTAAGCGATTCAATTTGCGCAGGCTCCTCCCCGCTCGGGAGTCCGCCACCATGGTGGGGCCCAATGTCCCAGTCATGCATGCGGAGGTGGCCACCCTACTGGCGAAGGGTGCGATCGAGCCTGTCCCTCCAGCCGAAATGAAGTCCGGGCCTCGGCCTTTACTTCATTGTACCCTAGAAAACCGGTGGGTTATGGCCAATCCTGGATCTGCCCATCCTGAACCGATCCTTACTGGCTTCCGTTCAGGATGTTGGCAGTAACGCCTTCTCACGCGTTCGTCCCAGTTGATTGGTTGCAGCGATTGACCTGAAGAACGCCTACTTCTTTGTCTCCTACCGACGGACCGTTCCTACAGGTCTGCTTCGAGGGGCGGACATTCAGCACGCTGTTCCTCCCATTTGGGCTAGCTCTGTCCCCTCGTGACTTCACGAAGTCTGTCGAGGCAGCCCTTGCGCCACTCAGGCAGCACGGGTTCGCATCCTGAACTGCCTCGGCGACTGGCTCAGACTGAGTCACTCGAGAACAGGGTACGAACACAGAGTTCTAGTGCTCCAGCACGTAGCCTGTCTGGGCCTTCAGGTCAACTGGGAGAAGAGCAACTCTGCTCCGTGCAGGGGATCTCTTTTCCGGTATGGTTTTCAACTCGGTCGCCATGTGCGTGCAGCTTACCAGCGAGCACGCGCTGTCAATGCTGACTTGCCTCCGTTAATTCGAAGCAAGAGTGCGGTTCCACTGAAGTGTTTCAGAGGCTCCTGGGGCATATGGGCATCTGCAGCCGCGGTGACGCCGCTCGGATTGCTTCATATGAGACCGCTTCAGCATTGGCTTCGCGATCGGGTCCCGAGATGGGCATGGCAGTCTGGCGCTCCGGGTCCAAGTGACTCGGGCCTGCTTACAGACGCTCACCCCGTGGTCGAACCTCAGTTTCTACGGGCCGCGGTGCCCTTAGAACGAGTTTCCAGGGATGTTGTCGTATCGACGGATGCCTCTCCCACGGGTTGGGGTGCCATGTGCAATGGACAAGCAGCCGCGGGCTCCTGGACAGGACCCCAGCGCCTCCTGCATGTCAATTGCCTCGAGTTGCTGGCAGTACGGTTCGCCCTGCACCGCTTCCGAGCGTTGCTGAAGGGTCAACATGTGCTTGTCCGGACAGACAACACGGCCGTAGTAGCGTACATCAACCATCAGGGCAGTCTACGCTCCCGCCGTATGTCTCAACTCGCCCGCCGTCTCGTTCTATGGAGTCAGAAGCGCCTGAGGTCCCTTCGTGCTGTCCATATTCCGGGAGTCCTGAACCTCGCAGCATACGAGCTCTCGCGGTTTCAGCCTCTCCCGGGAGAATGGAGACTCCATCCCCAGTCGGTCCAGCTGATTTGGGAACAGTTCGGGGACACGCAGGTAGATCTGTTGCCTCCCACGACTCTTCCCACTGCAGCCTGTTCTATTCCCTGTCCGAGGGCACGCTGCACGGATGCACTGGCGCACAGCTGGCCGTGGGGCCTCACGCAAGTATCGTTCCCCAGTGAGCCTACTCGCACAACTCTTGTGCAAGATCAGGAGGACAAGGAGTGGGTCCTTGGTCGCCTGCACTGGCACGGCCGGGCCTGGTTCTCCGAACTCTTACTCCTTGCGACAGCCCCTCCCTGGCCTATTCCTCTGAGACCTCCTCACTCAGAGACGGGCACTTGGCACCCGTCCCGATCTGTGAAGCCTCACGTGAGGCTCCTGGATGGGACACGGCAGGTTTGAGTGGCCTGCCACCTTCGGTGGTCGCCACCATCACTTCTGCTAGGGCAGAGTCCACTCGGCATGCCTATGCGTTGAAGTGGAACCTCTTCGTCACCTGGTGCTCTTCCCGCCTAGAAGACCCCTGAAATGCCCGATCGGGTCCGTGCTCTCGTCCTCCAAGAAGGGTTGGAGCGAAGGCTGTCTCCCTCCACCCTCAAAGTTTATGTGGCCGCAATATCTGCCCACCACGATCTCTTGGAGAACAGAAAGGTAAGTCAGCACGACCTGATCATCAGGTTCCTGAGGGGGGCGAGGAGACTGAATCCTCCTCGCTCTCTCTCGTACCCTCTGGGGACCTCTCAGTAGTTTTAAGTGCTCTGCGGAGGCCTCCCTTTGAGCCTTTGCGGTCGGTTGATATTAAGTTCCTGTCGATGAAGACGGCTCTGCTGACCGCATTGGCCTCCGTTAAGAGGGTCGGGACCTGCAGGCATTTTCGGTTGACGGCGTGCCTGGAGTTCGGGCCGGCTAATTCTCACGTGATCCTGAGACCCGGCCTGGATATGTGCCCAAGGTTCCCACCACTCCATTCTGAGAGCCAGGTGGTGAACCTGCAAGCCCTGCCCGTGGAGGGGGCAGACCCAGCCTTGCTCTGTCCAGTACGCGCTGCGCCTACGTAGACATGACGCAGTGTTCAGGACCTCAGACCAGCTCTTTGTCTGTTATGGTAGAGAGCGGAAGGGAAGTGCTCTCTCAAAGCAAAGGCTGTCTCACTGGGTAGTGGACACCATTGTTTTGGCTTACCAGCAGCAAGGCCGACCATGTCCCCTCGGGTGCAGGCTCACTCCACTCGGAGTGTCGCCTCCTCTTGGGCTTAGCGCATGGCGCCTCGCTAACAGACATCTGCAGAGCTGCAGGCTGGGCGACACCTAACACATTCGCCAGATTCTACAATCTCCGAGTGGAGCCAGTGTCCGACTATGTACTCGCCCCGAGGCCGGTAATGAGCAGGCTCAGGTGTCTTCGCTTGCTCGCCATTCCACTCCTCGGACTGGATACGTGCGATATTCCTCAGGTGAGCTCCCAGAGAGCCCTGAGTTCCTCCAGCACTGCTTACGCCGATGCCTGTGTGTCTGCCCTCTAGCGAGCCCAGACCTCGTGTCCGGCCAGGTGCCCCGTGTGCAGGGTTCCCCTCCGGCGACCCCCACACGTGTATTTCACCGTAAGCCTCCGCAGTGAGCGGGTTTCTTCCTTGGCATGTCCCTGCCACCCCTAGGGTTAAAAGTCCACCTTCGGCTGGTACCCTAGAGTTTCCCTATATGCAGCCCCTGCGGTCATATGTGTACTCTTAAGTCCTCCCTACGGGTAGGCATCTTGGCATTTCCTCACTGAAATATGCTTCCCAGTGTACCTTGGTATTCCTGTGATAAGGGGGAGTCCTTCGTCTGCATAGTCTTACGACAGGGTACTCACACTTACGCAGGGCACTGGAAGACAGCTGAGTGGCGGGATTATATTGGACCCCCATTCGTTAGTCACTAACGTTACGTCGTAGTGACTGAACGAAAGGGAACGTCTCGGTTACGGATGTAACCCTCGTTCCCTGAGGAGGGAACGGAGACGTAACGCCGTTGCCACATCAGCTGTGCTACCTGGAACGCAGGAGTTCAGTCTTGGCTCCTCAAGCAGGTAACATAATCGCGATGTTGCTACGACCTCCTTATATACTCACGGTGAGGCGGAGTTACGTATGCAAATTCCGCATGCCCATGGCATTGGCACGCCATTGGGCGTTTTCTCTAAGCTTCGAAGATGATAGGCTTCTAAGCGAAACCCCATTCGTTAGTCACTAACGTTACGCCTCCGTTCCTCCTCAGGGAACGAGGGTTATCCGTAACGAGGCGTCTTCATGTTTCAGTCAAAATGTTCTGCTTTTTATTCAATATAGCAGGATGATCCCCCCGGCCCCCTGCTCTCAGGACATATAGCCTATTAATGTAGGCTATAAAATAATATTGATAAAAGGGTTTATTTAATCATATTCACAATCACAGCAGTTTAGGCCTATAATCATTCATTTTGAGCCTCGCTTTAGGCGCTCGCAGTTAGAAAACATTTCTACTTTAATCTTGAAACATTTCAACTTTAATCTAAATATTTCGACTTTATTCTCGATATATTTACTTTAATCTCGAAATATTTTGAGTTTAATCTCGAAATTTTTCGACTTTAATCTCGAAATTTTTCGACTTTAATCTCAAAATATTTCGACTTTATTCTCGAAATATTTCGACTTTATTCTCAAATATTTAGACTTTATTCTCGAAATATTTTGACTTTAATCTGAAATTCTAGATTTTTTACATATATATATATATATAATATATATATATATATATATATATATATATATATATATATATATATATATATATATATATATATATATATATATATATATATATATATATATATATATATATATATATATATATATATTTTACTTTATGTTCAGGGCTTCCGTAGAAAACAATCCCAAAATCAAAAAATAAAATACTGTATACTGTAATTAACTATAAATATACTAACTATATAGGCTTATCAACTGCATAATAAAGATAATACAAGAAAATGCTTGGTCTGAAAACCAATTGAGAACCTTTAATTTAGAGTGTCCAAAAACTAATTTGTAATGGCATTGATCTGTGATTTATTTCCTTTGCCAGGCATTGCTGTTTCTGATGACTTTGACCTGGTATGATGCTTATTATTTATTTTTATCTGGTATGCTGTCTTGCAGTAATAGAAATGAAACATTGTAATGGATTCATATAGGAGACTTAAAAAAAAGCCTAGTTTGATTATTGTTTGTGTGAAGAAGACATAAATGGAAGAGAGAACCCAGCTAAAACATCTGCCTAGTCATATTTCTCTGAATACAGTACAGTTTTTAAGCTTTAATAACCTGTGTTCTTGGCCATTTGCCCAGGCTTCCCTCTGTTCCCAATTTGGCACTTCAAATGAATATTAAAACATTTAGCTATTAATGCAAATTAATTCCTTCCTGTACTACCGTTATAGAGGACGTTTTCCCATAATTGCCTGTTGCTGATAAACTACGGCAAAAGTGTAATGTCAAAGCTGAATTTGTATTACTGCTCATCATGCGTGTCCTCCATTATTAAAAATCTATTCACTGTAAAAATGACTGGCCACAAAAATAGCATAGATAATGAATCATATTTTAACATCAGCCCTGTAATTGATTACTAATTTGCATAACCACTTATTGTTTTATGTTTACATCTCTGCCCGTTCCTCTCTCGTTTTCTGCTCTTCACACCTTGGCCTCCCTTTGAAAGGACCCTCTGGCGTATAACTCTGTACTGAGGCCTCGTGTGGTGGGGGAGTGGGTGGGTCGTGAGGAGGAAGATTCTGACCCCCTTGCGGCTGAGATGCTTCAGCCACCCGTCCCAAGAGCCAAAACTGAGGGTTGGGCGAGCAAAGACAACAGTCCTGTTGGAAGGTGAGCGAAACCTAAAAATGTATGAATTTCACTCGATCTGATAACAAAATGACATCTGCAAACAAATTATACAAGACTCTTATGTTTTTTGTAACTTACTTTTCTTCATTGGACACTAAACGTGATATTTAGAAAGCTGTCCAAGCTGCTCTATTCCATACAATGGAAATTAATGGTGACCATCCTAATTAGAAAGGATCTGGTTTTAAACGCAAGATTTGCAGTGAATAACAACTAAAAGTTTATGTTTAAGCTATTATATTGGATTATTTTTATATATTTATATATATACTTAATCGCGTTATGTGATTAACAGATTTAATTTAGTCTTTTATTAACATATAAACATTGATCACTGCACACATCAGTTATGGTAGTAACAGAAACTATCAGTAACAGAAGATCAAGCATGTTTGCTTGACGTACGAGAACCAGTGAGGTTCATTCTCGTGTTACGCATCATGGTTGCTGCAAGAACCATTGAGATTCATTCTCATGTGTTACACACATTTGAGCTTCTGCAAGAACCAATGAGGTTCATTCTTGTGTGTTAAGCATGTTTGAGCTTCCACAAGAACTAATGAGGGTTCATTCTTGTATTACGCACCACGTTTGAGCTTCTGCAAGAACCAATGAGGTTCATTCTTGTGTGTTTAGCATGTTGGAGCTTCCACAAGAACTAATGAGGGTTCATTCTTGTATTACGCACCACGTTTGAGCTTCTGCAAGAACCAATGAGGTTCCTTCTTGTGTGTTAAGCATGTTGGAGCTTCTGCATGTATTAATGAGGTTCATTTTGTGTATTACGCAGCACGTTTGAGCTTCTGCAAGAACCAATGAGGTTCATTCTTGTGTGTTTAGCATGTTGGAGCTTCCACAAGAACCAATGAGGTTCCTTCTTGTGTGTTACGCAGCACGTTTGAGCTTCTGCAAGAACCAATGAGGTTCATTCTTGTGTGTTTAGCATGTTGGAGCTTCCGCATGTATTAATGAGGTTCCTTCTTGTGTGTTACGCAGCACGTTTGAGCTTCTGCAAGAACCAATGAGGTTCATTCTTGTGTGTTTAGCATGTTGGAGCTTCCGCATGTATTAATGAGGTTCCTTCTTGTGTGTTACGCAGCACATTTGAGCTTCCACAAGAACCAATGAGGTTCATTCTTGTGTGTTACGCATGTTTGAGCTTCTGCAAGAACCAATGAGGTTCATTCTTGTGTGTTTAGCATGTTGGAGCTTCCGCATGTATTAATGAGGTTCATTCTTGTGTGTTACGCAGCACGTTTGAGCTTCCACAAGAACCAATGAGGTTCATTCTTGTGTGTTTAGCATGTTGGAGTTTCCACAAGAACCAATGAGGTTCCTTCTTTTGTGTTACGCAGCACGTTTGAGCTTCTGCAAGAACCAATGAGGTTCATTCTTGTGTGTTTAGCATGTTGGAGCTTCCACAAGAACCAATGAGGTTCCTTCTTTTGTGTTACGCAGCACGCTTTGAGCTTCTGCAAGAACCAATGAGGTTCATTCTTGTGTGTTTAGCATGTTGGAGCTTCCGCATTAATTAATGAGGTTGTTTCTCGTGTTTTACGCAGCACGTTTGAGCTTCTGCAAGAACCAATGAGGTTCATTCTTGTGTGTTTAGCATGTTGGAGCTTCCGCATGTATTAATGAGGTTCCTTCTTGTGTGTTACGCAGCACATTTGAGCTTCCACAAGAACCAATGAGGTTCATTCTTGTGTGTTACGCATGTTTGAGCTTCCGCAAGAACCAATGAGGTTCATTCTTGTGTGTTTAGCCTGTTGGAGCTTCCGCATGTATTAATGAGGTTCATTCTTGTGTGTTACGCAGCACGTTTGAGCTTCCACAAGAACCAATGAGGTTCATTCTTGTGTGTTACGCATGTTTAAGCTTCCGCAAGAACCAATGAGGTTTGTTCTTCTGCGTCAAGCAAGTACGGCAAGCTTCTGTTTGTTCGCTAAACAATGTTTATATGTGAATAAAAGCCTAAATTAAATCTGTCAAAGGCAATCATGTCTCTTAAGGAACCACTCAATTCATACTCAATTCATTCATCAATTCAACTAACCCTAACCCTAACCCTCTAAGAGTATTTGGATGAGTGTGTCTCTCTACATTGTACTTTCTTTTTGTACTTTCAATTAATTTATTGTAAGGACTCCCTATCACATTCTTATTTGTTCTAGAATATAAGGAAGTTTATTTACATAAAAAGTGCCATAATAATGTGAGCCAGATAAAGCAGATGTCATACTCCATAATGTACTTTCTCTCGATATCTCCATAAAGCTTTTGTCATGTTTTCTAATCAAAGGACGCTGTTGCCTCCGGAATCCCCACATAAATCCCTCGAGGGGAGATGTTCTATCAATGTGTACGCACAGCGCAGCTATGTCTTTAAAACAGCAATTGCAGCTCCTCGACCCTTTAAAGACGTTACCAGGGTGATTTTAATTGGCTAGTGTTTGAGTGGAGGGCAGAGGCTGGCCGCAGAGAATGCAGCTAATTAGAAAGGATCAGATATTAAATAATAAATCATCTTCAGAAGCCGGCTGACAGAAAAGACTTCATTCCATTAAAATATTCTCTCACTTGATTACAGTAAATTATGGAGCCTCTGGTCGATATCGCAGTCGTCCCCAGTGCATATAGCTGTACAAGCGCTGCCAGGGACTTTCATTACGGAAAACGAAGGCAATGGGCTGCTGTGATCTCTAGCCTTAGTCCTCATCAATGTGAATGAATCATTACAAGAGTAAACACATTCTCCTCTAACATTGTTCTCCTACTGTTTATAACAGATGTTTGGACATTTGATCAACATTACAGTTGATGCTAGATAATGTTGTTTTTTATAGCAAAAGATTGAGTAGTGAATTACGGAGCCCCTAAAGGGACATAGTGGTGGAAAAAATATTTTTCCTTTGCATTATCTTGCAAATGTCTGCGTTCTCTCACAAAGATATTTGCATTCTCTGTTAAAGAATTGTCATTCTCTCGCAAAATTTGTTGTGAGTTTGGACAAACACTTCCTGTTATGTCCTGCTGGCAGTGTGTTTCAGACAGCTCAGTACATCAACAATAGAGCAGTTCATAGAGTTGTATTTTGAACTTGAACTTAAGTATAAAGAAATATGGTAAGTACTTAGTTCAAGGAGTTCAGTAAAGCTGACAATATGTTCACAGATTCTAACTTCCCGGATCAATAACTCGTGAGCTAAACGTTGTTAAAACACAAACAACACCTCTTCCAGTCATAGTAACATAGACAACGAACTAATAATATAAATTGATCTCTATTAGCAGATAGCTCAGAGATAAGTCTGAAGGGAAGCCCAAAAAAAGTGCATCCATCCATTATAAAAGTAATCCACACGGCTCCAGGGGGTTAAAGGGGTCATGAATTGAGAAATCAACTTTTCATTCAGGCTTTGATATATAAAAGTTCATTGTGATATACGAATATGCTGTACGTTTCGAAGCTGAAAACTTCCTTGTTAGTCAAAGAAATGCTTTTATTGACACTAGGCCCAACAAACACTCAATCTCAGAATGTGCCAAGCCGTGACGTGAGTGTGGTGAAACACCGCCTTAACCGAAGAAGAAAAACGCCTGATTCTGTAGCCCCGCCCAACCACGTGCAAGAAATGTAACATGAATAACATGGGTCTACGTGGAGCTAAACGGATCGCTCTACCGAGCAATAGCAAGATATTGCGCTCTGCCATAGTTGAGAAAGAACACATTCGCTGCAAAAGCATCCTTCGGATTCTAATATTATGAATGCATGATTTTTAATGAAGATCCAGCTCACGAGTGGAAGGCATTACGCGTTTGTTCCTTCATTTCACCACGGATTCGTTTGTAAACAAGAGACTGGATTTGCAGACAGGATGAGATGACATGAATGAATGAAGCAACACATTAATGTGAGAAAAAACATAAAAATGTTTTGTGAAAAAAATTCACATACATGCGTGTGTGTGTGTGTTAGTGATGCACGGTTCGGGGTTATATCCACCGATCGGCCGGGCCAAGTATTAAAAAATAACATTCCAATTAATTGCGGGTGGATGAGAGATAAATCCTTGTATTTGTATGATAAAGACATTTTGCGAGCACTGTGGGCGAATTATTATTCTGGTTGCTGTTTTCCTATGCTCTTTCAAAACAATTGTGTATTCAAGTGTACTCAAGGGGGAGACGGAGCTTATTACGATATGCAAAGCTTATTCAATCATAGCAGTGGGCGGTTACTTCCAATTCTTCAGTGCGGCAAAACCAGGATAGAAAATCCTATTACTTAATCATTATGATGTTTTTGAATGTAAAAACCACGCAAACAACATTAGTTGACCTCAGACAACAGTACAATTTTTTTTTAAAAGCCAGTTCATGACCCCTTTAAAAACGTTGTAAAGTAAAATATCAAGCTTCCTTTGGACTACCTTTCGTATTCAACTTACGGAAAAAGAGTAACTGGTGCGAAAATTAAGCCGGAGGTAAGCGTTTAGAACTGAATGAAGCATTACAATTTCTTCGTAAATTGAATACGTAAGTTGCAACCTGTCCTCCAAAAAAAACAGACTCTAAATGTCGTTTTTCAAGCATCTTTTTACGACCTATATTAACGTTTTAAAGTCTAGCTGGCATAAAAATAATGACAGTGACACGTCATGAATTGACGTATGACTGTCATTACCAATCAAAATGCGCGTTTATTATTTATAATTACACCCATCCCATCCCTAAACCTTCCCTGTGATTTATAGTGCATTCACACTTCATGAGCACACATGTTCCCTGGGCTCGAACTCACGACTGCATGAGCACATGTTGTACTATATTGCAATGCTTTACCAATTGAGCTATGCAAAACCTGAAATATTATGCAGATAAAAGGGAAAAATGCTTTAAAATGAAAGAGTCCTGTTGTCAATAGGAGAACAACTTCAGGAAACGCTCTATGTGTCGTATTTCATGAATTAAAATATCGTCGATAGGGGCGCGACTTTACTGAACGCTCCTGTGGGTCGTATTTCAAGGAAGTGACAAATGACCTATATAGGCGTACTGGTTGGAGGACATGTTGGTAAGTTGGCAGCTGGAAGCTAGATATTTCACTTTATAAAGTTTAAAATATGGATGTTTTTCTTACACAAACCCTTCAATTCACATCAGAAGGCCTTTATTAACCCCCGGAGCCATGTGGATTACTTTTATAATGGATGGATGCACTTTTTTGGGGCTTCAAATTTTGGGCTGCCATTCACTGCCATTATAAAGCTTGAATTAGCCAGGACATTTTTAAATTGTATTCGTCTGAAAGAAGAATGTCATATACACCTAGGATGACTTAAGGGTGAGTAAATTATGGGATCATTTAAATTTTTGGGTGAACTATCCCTTTTAGTCAATGTAGTTGAATACTGACTTCTTGTTTATACTATGTCATTGCAGTTTGGGATTTAATTAATGAAATATAAACACATTATATTGACAGCCCTAATTCAAACCTTGCTATGTCATTCCTGACGTGAATCTGCATGAGTAGGGGATACAAATCTTCCCAATAGCCGTGCACACACAGCATGGCTGTTTTCAACACCTGTTCTGTAATTTGACATAGAGGAAGAAAACGGCAGCTGCTCTGTATAATGACCACCGCCTTCCCTCTTCTGGAACAAAATGCTGTTTTTCCCTCATAACCTCACCCTAGAACAGCGAAGCTCTCCTTAGCTGTCAGTCTTCAGCCGCTGCAGACAGACAGTGGAGGACGTCTGGGAGAGTGTCAAGGCTGCTGGGAAATTAGGTGGAGGCTAAGGTGGATGCTGGAAAGGGTTATTGTGAATGATTTTGGAGATCATAAAGCCCCAGTGTGGGACTCCACTCCCATTCCCTTTACACACAGGCAACATATTATAAAGCGTAACCCCCTCGTTCTCTCTCTTTTCTCCCCTCCTCCCTTTCTGTTTCCATCGAACTCCTACGCTCCACGTCTCTCTTCTTTCCTTACATTCATAAACATCCCCATCAGCCCACTCTCACTGCAGGGTTCCAGCTGAAAGCATGCTCAGATGTACAGTATACTCAGCTGAGAGCGTTTGACACTTGCACGACCCTAATGTGCCTGCTTTGGTTTTGATTAAGGGCTGGTCGATCTCGGGGATGTTCTTGTGGTGGCGTCAGAAATTTTGTATTATCATGACCTTACTTGCAGCAGCTCCAGAATGATTAGTCACACGGCATTTTCAGCTCAGGTGACTGGCCAAAAAAAAAAAAAACTTGGCTGCAGAATGATGATATTATTTAGGGGTTGATTCATCTTCAGTGTCTTGAATGGACCCACTTTATATTAGGTGTCCTTAACTACTATGTACTAACATTTTAATTAATAATTTGATACATTGCACTTATTGTGTACATACATGTTTTTACATTGTACTTACATTTAAAAACATACCTGCATGTAATTACATCTGTAATTAATTTCTGTAGTTACATTTGTAATTACACTATTGACACTTCCCTTGTACCTAACCCTACCCTTAAACTGACCCATCCCACCACACCTGTCCCTAACCCTACCAGTATCCCACCTCAATATCAGCAAAGGTGTTTTGCAACACAATATGAACACAGTAAGTACATTGTACTTATTTTTTTATGTAAGTACATAGTAGTTAAGGCCACCTAATATAAAGTGGGGCCTCTTGAATTGTTTGATTCTATTGACCAAGAAAACAAGATGTTATTTTCAGATTCATTCAGTGATTTTCTTTTCTGTAGCTTACTGTACATACACCAGTAGGTGGCAAGTGACAACCAGTGTCTTTTTGGGTGTTAAGGCTGATTTATACTTCTGCATCAAACCTTTGCCGTAGCTAATTCATAGGCTGTGTGTAGCACACTTAGCCTATGGTGTAGCGTGACATCTACGTACACAACATGTCAATTCTACGCAGTATGGAAGCTCGTTTCCGCCACAGAATAAGACATTTCAAAAGATAATTGCGACTTTTTCTTACAATTGTGGGTTTATTTCTCACAAATCTGAAATAAGTCAGAATTGTGAGGGGAAAAAAGTCAGAATTGTGAGATAAAAAGTCGTAATTACCTTTTTTTTTATGGCGGACCGCAAGCGCTGTGATTGGTCTGCTAGAACCCCTCCCTCAGGGGTTACAAATGCTTCCTCTGCATGTGTAATTACACGTCGACACGAACAGCGATGCAGAAATATAAATAGAAAAACAACATGGTGTAGATGCTTCTGCTTAGGTCCAACACAGAAATATAAATCAGCCTTTATGAGCGAGACATTAAATACTTTTCTTAAGAAAATCATAAAAAATGGTTCAAAACTAAAACACCATAAGTAAGAACACTATTCTCTTTTATTAACCTGATTGGAATCTATCACAATTATCCGAGCCAATCCCAAAAATTATATTTTATGTAATTAGACGGATGTGGTGAGCGCAGATTCACTGATCACAGGTCATCTGGTTTAGTAGATGCAGCTTTTACAGATGGCAGTGACACACAATACTCATTAGCAGTGAACTCTCTGCCTCCTCTCTTGCTTTTGCATATATAATGGGTACCAGCATCATTTATGTAAAATAAGATTACAAAGACTGCAAAATCTCAGTTTCCTAAACTTATTTTATGTAGCAAGATTTTAATACCTTTCCGCCAACAAGGCTTAGAGCAGGATACTGTTACGGGTGTGTGATGTAGCAGGGATGAGGCAATCCAGGACTTCCAAACAAGACAGGCTTTATTGAAATCAGAACTCGAACAGAACATCAAACACCTAGTACAACATGAGACCAGACAAAGAATGACTGAACGAGGAGGAACTTAAATGCAAACACTGATGACAGACATAACGAGTGGAACAGGTGACACAGATGACTAATCACAGCTGACAGAACTGAACTAACGAGGGTGACTATAGGAACAGACAACAAGACAAAGGAACGTGACAAAAATGAAAACAGGAAGTACACGGAGAACAACACAACAGAAAGACAGATATGTAACAGATACCCTACACAAAAACAGACATTTCTTTTAATTAATTAATTTATTTTTATCATGCCAGATAGATTTGATATTACTTAAATACTTTCTTCTATTTTAGGATTTATTTTATATAATTAATTTCCATGGCAGTCATCTCATTTCATCTGCTGCTTGTTAGTAATATAGGTGTTAAATTAGCAGGTTGCTCTGTCAAAAACTTCTCATATTATTGCATATACATACATATACCTGTAGGTCTCATAGTATATATCTCATAGTTATGGTCTTAGTTACAGGTCAGAGTGTGGTATTATAATAATAAGCATTAATAGCATAATAATTACATAATATTTGCTGTGAGAGTGTTTGTCTCAGTGTGATAGTGTTCACGTTATTTAAAGGTATTACAATAGGGTCCAAAAGTCTGATATTAAAATCTATGATTTATCTAATCTAATATAAACATGGAAATAAAAAGGGATCATGGTGATGGAATGAATAATGTGAGATGGGAGGAAAAAAATATTTGTGTTTGCTTGCAGAAGTCTTTGCGTCCACTCACAAAAGCATTGAAATATAGTTTTTTGGCAGAACACAATACTTCTGTGAGAGTGAGTCACAATTATCAGTGCCAATCCCAAAAAATATATTTTAAATTATTATTTATTTATATTATTATTATTATTATAAATACTACCCTCTCACCTTAGACCAGTAATTCCTATATTACTGTGAGAAATATACTATGAGACAATAATATGATAACTTTTTGACAGAGCAGCCTGCTGATTAAAGGGTCAGTTCACCCAAAGATGAAAATTCTGTCATTATTTACTCACCTCATGTCGTTCGACACCGGTAAGACCTTTGTTTATCTTTAGAACACAAATGTAGATATTTTTGATGAAATCCGAGAGCTCTCTGACCCCTCCATAGACAGAAATTTAATGAACACTTTCAAGGCCCAGAAAGGTGAGAAAAAACATCTCCTATGCAGTTTACTTTGTAAATACAGTGCAGCACTTTCAAGCTCTACGGCAGAATGGCGGCTCACCATTGGCCACAGTCCTGCATTTGAGTAAAGTTGTTATTTTTGTTTGTTTTTTATGCTTCCTAAAATTAAGGTTGAACCCCTGGAGTCACATTAACTATTTTATCGATGTCTTTACTACCTTACTAGACGTTGAAAGTGTTCATTAAATTGCTGTCTATGGAGGGGTCAGAGAGCTCTCGGAATTCATCAAAATATCTTAATTTGTGTTGCGAAGATGCATGAAGGTCTTACGGGTTTGGATGGTGAGTGATTTAATGACAGTATTTTAATTTTTGAGTTAACTAACCCTCTAACTCCTATATTACTAAAAAGCAGCAGATGAAATGGGATGACTGCCATGGAAATTAATTATATAAAATAAATTCTAGCATAGTATTTAAGTAATTTCAAATCTAGGCATGATTAAAATAGAAAATAAATACACTTAAATAAATCTAATTATTTACTCTGTTTTACTGTTGGAGGAAAGGTATTAAAACTTGGTTACATAAAAAAACTAAGATTTTTGCAATCTTTGTATAATATTATATTATGTAAATAACGCGGGTAGCCATTATAGATGCAAATACAAGAGAGGAGGCAGAGAGTTCACTGCTAATGAGTATTGTGTGTCACTGCCATCTGTAAAAGCTGCATCTACTAAACCTCCAGCTGACCTGCGATCAGCGAATCTGTGTTCACCACACATCTGACAAATTACATAACACTTCTAAAATCATTTGTACTTAAAACACATATTTGCTGTGTGTATTTTGAGGCCAGAGGTTTCTGTCAGCAGCCCAGAATGACATGCATCACCCTCTTTATACTGACCTATATGCAGTGCTTTGTTTGGTTAACCTTTCCAGATCACCATCCATCTTTCCTACCCATTCCTATTGGATGGCCTTCACATTTACAGCAAGTTGACTTCTCGTGGACCTTGTGGTCTGTGTAATTGTAAGCTATTTACATCACGGTTATTCCATATTACTTCATTCTTAGTTTTGGTTTTGTGGTCTTGTTTTTCTTTTTTGGAGCAGTGAATGCTTCTGTGGATACAGTCTGTTCTGCCAGGTGGACGCTGTGGAGAGTTTCTCATCCCACAGGAACGGCAGCAGTACAACTTTAGTTCTGTCTAACAAGGCTTCGCAGGGCCATACCAACCCACGCAAGGCTATATATGGGCCATAGTTTCAATGAATTGCGTTCATCTGAAGCAATATGTTCTCACTTTCATTTTATTTTAGTAGCCCAGCCTCAGATTCATTGTTTGAAACACTGTAATGATTTGAACCCTACCTGAGAGACAAGCTCTTCTGCGTGACAGGAGCAGAAATTAGTAAATTGAATGTTTAAATTTATGCAGCTTGTTCCTAAATCATTATTTGAATTTGCTGTGCGTCACTGCACTCTGTTCACCACATCCCCCTTCACTAGAACAAGACCCTTATTAAGTGAAATGACAGGATTAATTAGGTCACTAATACCACATCTGTGTAATTAAGGCAGGCTGAGTTAGAGTTGTCACTACGCTAACAGTAACATTTGAAACACTAGTAGATGTTATGTTCTAAATGCTATTATTAATATTTTTCTCTCTTCCATGCGTGAAACAATTAATGTAGTGCCATAGATGTTTTAATGGAGTGATTGATTCATACAGCTCTCTACCCACGGAATGAATAGCATTTTTGTTTTTCAGAGTGTTCGTCTACCTCTTACTCTGATAGTCTGTTCACTTTATTTGAACAGACTTTATTACAATGGAGTCCAAAAATCTGAGATTAAAATATATGATTTCTAATCGAATATAAATGTGGAAATAAAAAGGCGTCATTGTGATGAAAAACTAGGAGATGGGAGGAACAATTATATTTCAATGCTTTTGTGTTTGCTTGCAGAAGTATTGTATTCCCTGAGAGTCTTTTGCGTCCACTTGCAAAAGCATTGAAATTTGACAAAACTTTTGAGAGAGAAGGCAAAAGTTTTGTGAGTGAATGTACATTTCTCGGGGGAATGCAAAAGTTTTACGAGAGAACACAAAAGCATTGAAAAAAATATCTTTCTGCTCATCTCAATCCCCAATCAAATGTCTTTTAAGCGGCTGCTTAGGTTTTCAGTTTATACAAACTGAAACTTTGACATAAAATAAGTATGAAATTAAGTCGCTAATCATCAGTGATGGGGAAAGTTACTTTGTATTACAATTTTGCATTACTCCCTAAATAAGTAACTAATTGTGTTACTTGTGTATTACTTTATCCCACCTGGGCTTGCTTGTTAAATTTTAAAAAACAAACAACAACAAAAAATGATATTTTTGGCTAATCACACCAAGGGCCCTATCATACACCCGGCGCAATGCGACGTCAGACGCGGCTCAAGTGTTTTTTGCTAGTTTTAGCCCGACGCAGTTATCATTTTCACGTCCAGCGCCACATTGTTTAAATAGCAAATGCACTAGAGCACATTTGTTCGCCCATGGACGTGCTGGTCTGAAAACGAGGTGTGTTCAGGCGCATTGTTGGTGCATTGCTATTTTGAGGCAACTGAAAACGACTGTGCCATTAACCAACAAAAACCTGGTCTAATGTCAGTAGCTCAGTATTTTTTTTGTGTAATATAAAGGAGGTGTTAGTAATATGCGCCTATAGGCGGGTGCACAACACGCGTACACTCTGCTTATTACACACACAGGGATGCGCAGCAGCACACAAACATTTTTAAATATTAAAAATAAAAGGATTCCTCTCTGGAGAAGCGTTCAGTCTTTCCACTCGCAAATTCCGCCATGTAAATAGCGAATCCGCCATGGTGCAAACACAACTGGCTTTTAAAGGGAATGGGAGATGAGACTCTGATTGGTTTATTGCAGGTTACGATCAAAACACACCCATGACTCATTAGGACTGGATACAACCATGTGCTCAGATCGTTAAAATAAGGCCCTCTATGTCAAAAACAGCAAAAAGCTTAAAAATATTATCATGAAACTGTAGAATACAGTGATAATGAAAACAGTATCTGTTCTGGATACTGGTTTCTTGCTATGCTTCGTACAGTGAAGTTGATATTCATATGAATGTTTATGAGCACTGGGACATGTTTCTCAGCATTGCTGATGCTGTAGTACACTACAGGACAGCTGAGAATTGGCTGAGTGTCGCCCAGTTAAGGGAAAAAATTGTGAAAAGGGCTAAATGGTCCATAGTAGAGTGATGTACAGTATTAGCATAGCCATTAGCATAGTAATGTTCAGCTCAGGATATTAAAACAGCGCCTTAACCTTTCGATTATCTGTGAATAATGTCATTCCAATAAGATAACAATCAAATTAAACCCCTGAAGGCTATTTTTGTCACTATTTATCAGTGAGGCATGGGAATAATTTAGCCAGTATCGACATGTGACAGCCAGCATATGTTCATTTTTCATTCAATTTATTTCTCCATCAGTTCGCTCAAATTGGAATAATTGATCTGGTATTTTTGGCCCAGGAATGAACCCTATTTCTTGCCTATTTTTAACGTGTTAAAGATTTGTAATATAGATAAAACTAACATATCAGACATTTTAGTAATCTAAAGAACCTAAAGAGACAATAGAACTAATTTTGTGCATCAAAACTACTCCTTTCCTAGAATTTTTTTTTAAAAATCAATGAATTTGCAACAGCTGAATGTAAAATTTTTGACACGCCGAACATGTCTCTCTGAGTAACAAATAATTTAAGCCACATAGTAAACTTCTGTAAAATAAGTATAGTAAACTATGCGAAAATCATTAAGAATGTCTTCATTTTATAACTACCCAAAAATGTAACACCCTTACGCAATTAATCACGTCTGTCGAAAACGTAGGCTGTCTGTCGGTTGAAATATTAGAACTAAAAACATTGACGTAACACACTCATATGCATCAATCACTTCACTGAATACTTGCCGGCTACAGTACAGTACATTACATAGGAAAGATTGTGCGTGACTGGAAGATAATGACTGTGAAGTCTGTCGCTGATATGGCTAAGAAATGTTTGACAGGGTCAGTTAAGTCAGTTTCCTCTTCTCTCTTTATCTCTTTATGTTTGTTGAGAAGGATGGTGTTGCTCTTGAAAGAATGTTTCTCTCATTTAGCTGAAGTCTTAATAGAACGTCAACATGGCATAAGTGGAGTATTTCTTTACTAGCATTTTTTGACAATTTGATGTATTTCTTAAAATATTATTAATAAGCAATAAAATATGCATCTACAGGTCGGAACTGTGGCATAGCTATAGTGCTTGGTTGGAAAATCGAAAATGGCTCACTATCTACACTATAGTCTCTGTTAATTCAAATGAGCAAAAAGCCTTAGAATTATTACCATATACACAAAACCTTGACAACTACAATGTGTTCTAGATCAGTGAGTCTCAAACTTTTTGAATCCATTGTCCTCAACAATATTTCTGTTTCGTTCCTCTTGACTGCCAGAGGTGGTTCTCACTAGTGTATTATCGCAGTGGCAGATAGATAAGTCGAGGTAATCTATCAACATATACCAAATATATACCAATATAACATAGCAAAGCCTTGGAGTGATGTAGACTGAGCCTCAAGGATAATACCCACATTAGGTCAGCCTTCAAACTCTTTCGCTTTCTCGCATGAGAGATAATATAATCGGATTTGATTATTATGGTGACATTTGGTGAGTTTTTAGTGTATTTGTCAAATTCTACGTTCTTCTTGTGCTTCTCTGTGCAAAAGTTGCTAGTGTTTACCACACTGATACCTCACTTTATTATTTCTTTGTTGATTTTGTGATTCACTGTGCTCCTCTGTGCAATCTGGCGGCCAGTTGTCAAGTTTGGATATATTTTTGTATTGTGTTCTTGCTGACAATAACCTTTTGGTTCTATCCTTTTGGTTTCTGTTATTAAGTGATCATGCATGGTTCTATTGCTACTGGATCCCCAAATCCATTCTAAAGCTTGGGGAAGTGGAGTTTCACCCCAACATATTGACATGGTGTGCTTTGAAACGCGGTGCCCCCTCCCTTGGAAGTTTGCTGAGCCCCACTAGTGAGCCCTGGCCGCCTGGTTGAAAACCACTGTTCTTGATGCTAAAAACTATATTCAGAGGAGTTTATTTTCTTTCTCTTTATCTGCAGCTTGAAAATGGAGACTAAGGGCAAAGGACTAAAACAGCAGCAACAGAATCACAAGAAACTTCTGGCAGCCATGTTGTCTCAGGACTCGTTTGACTCCATGCCTGACTCGGCCCCCTCAGTCACTGAAGACGAGATGGAAGATGAGGATGATGCCATGGAGCTGCTAGGTAATGAGAAAGTACATAATCTACAGCAATCATATTCTCACGCATACCCAAACAGAGTATTGTGTTTGGGGCTTATAGCACCACTGATTTTGAAGCATCATTTGCAGTGTAAATTGTGTCCTGAATGCCTTTTGATTGCGGAAGCACATCCAGGATCATCTTAAGAGTATCTCCTCATATCTGTTCTGTTACTAACAAGATTTCATATTTTCATAAAGAGAGAGCTCACATGTAGTTCAATGTAATATTTTAGTTGTAAAATTCATGTTTTTAAGTGACATCTGTATTGAATTAGTAGTATGGCAAAGATAACACATAAAGACAGGGTTTTATTTACTAAAAGTTTCTAAAATCTTCAAAAAAGATTCAGCTGTGTACACATAAATTGATGTTCTTGATAAAAATACAATCGCGCCATCCTCACACCGTTACAATAACAGTCCAACAGAGGAAGGAGGGTGGTGGCTCTGGAGGAGGACGCAGAACGGGACAACTCAGGATGAAGGAGGAGCCAGGGAGGAGATGGTGAGGTGGTGGTGATGGTGGTGATGGTGGTAGGAGCCAAGTTGGGTCCCAGAGTACAGCCAGGATGAAGGCTCCGTCTCAGTCTGTCGTCCCCCTGGTCTGTCGCCCCCCCTGGTTCTGCCTGCCAAGGCTCCACAGCTTTGACTCTGCCATGTGCGTTCAGGGTTGTCTTGTTCTGCATCCTCCTCCAGAGCCACCACGCTCCCTCCTCTGTTGGACTGTTATGGAGGGCAGGGTGCTTGAATTTATATACAATATATAACACAGTACCTTAAATGTGTGTCTATATACCACTATTTACAGAATGGAAACAGACAGCAGCACATTCATGAAATTATACTTAGAAAAACAAAAGGACAAAGGTATGGTTTGTATTATACTATTGTCAACAGATTGTTACATTTTGTATCCCTATGAATCACCATGATTTATCCTTGCTGCTTCAATGATTACATGAGCGTGACATCCTAAGTCCTTGTTTCTGTGTTAGTGCCAGACCACCCCTCAGGTACCAGAGCTTTGTAGCAGTTTAGCTCTGTGGTATTAGCAGGTTGGTCCCTGCATGGGTGTAAGACGTAACCCAGCACCTCCCACACAAAATGCGACCTAGGCTTGCATGTGGCAAGTCTGTCATTTTGAAAATTAGTTAGAATTAAAGCTTGAATAAATGAAATGTTTCAGTTTTTAGAAAGTAGAACTTACATTTCTGGTTGCTTTTAGACACTGGAAAAAAAGAAGTGTGCATAATTGTATTAAATGTGCTCTTTTAGTGTTTGCCAAATCTTAAAAGTATTTCAAAAAGCTGTACTTTGGATAATGCAATATTAATTAAATAAAAGGCCACTTAAGTATACACTTTCACGATTATGGTTGCATTTTATTTTGCATAGTATGTACATGGGGAACACGACTGTAAAATAAAAGGCTACCTGTTTCCTAATACCCAAATACACTTTTAAAAACTTTGTAATAATGTTAAACATTTTACTTTAAAGTACCTTTAAATAATGTTTTAATAATCTTTCGTCATGCTACAAATATATTGAAATACATGACACCCAAGTTTTAATAGAAATGTCATTAAAGTATTTTTTAGTCTACAATAAATGCTTGTCAGTATTCGACAGTAGACCTTGGCATATTTCAAGTGATTATGATGTTACATATTAAGTCCATTAATCTACTTAAGTGGCCCAAAAAGCACTCAAAAAAGTTTAAGTTAATCCAAATTGCTTATAATATATAATAACTTATTTTAACTTGAGCACTGTGTTTTTAGAACACGGTTTCCTGCGCTGTAAAGTGCTGTAAAGTTGCAAGATGTGATCGCAGCGGTCAAACACATCCGTCTAGCACGTTTACATAGAAAAGCAATGGAAAAATAGGGCAGTGGAATGGAAAAGCGCATTCTGTGTTCACAGCAACAGCAGACTTTTGATGTATATTGCGTAGAAAACGCAAACGACTCATTTTGAGACACAGTTTATGATTTATGGGGAATATAAAAAGAAGTGGATTTTTACCATTATAAGGTGGTTGTGTGCACACATTTCCCACACACATTTATGTTCAAACACCATGTAAAGTGAATTTTCCATATAATAGACCCCCTTTAATTTTGGTGTCTTTGTCACACAAATCTATTGTATGGTTTCAGAAGACGAATCACTATGTTTTGTAGCTTAACAGCCCCTGGTCACTATCCACTCTCTTGGTATGTGACTAGACACGCTGTATCATCTAATATTGTGAGTCCACAGAAGAAGTGAACTATCCCTTTAAATAAACTTTTCAAGCATCAGCGTTTATTCCCAAAAGTGGTACTGAAGAAGCTTTTCATCAAGTGCCGGGCGTGTTCTTTTTGTACAGTATTTGAGGGTAAAAGAGTTTGCCTTCTGACACTGCACACAGAGACCTTTCTGTGGAGCTGATTTCATTTTGTGCTTTTTTGTGGGACGCCGTGTGCCCTTGGTTGTGTGTGTCTGTAAGCAGCGACCTGGTGAGCTGATCTGCTGCACTGAGGCTTTCTCCTGCAGAGGATGCTGGGAGATAATGAGATTTTGTGTGCTCTGAGGCAACAGCCTCAGAGCACACCGGGATGTTGGGATGGGAATACTTTAGTGATATTTCAACAACCTTTTTCTGTTCTCTGCCATTCCATGAGTAATTTCTCTTGATTATTAGTGAATACTCATTAAAAACTCCCACTAATGAAGTTTAGTTTAACTGCTTTGAACAAGAGAGCATGTTGTAGTGCTCTCTGAAACTTTCCATTTGCACTTGCCATCATTAAAAATGCTCTCTTGAGTACCTAAAAGAAAGCCCCTTTACCCATTAGCAGAAACAGACTCCCAATAACTGCAGGAGAAGATAGTATCCTATATACTATACTCTTTCTGAAGTATATTAGTGATGGGAAGTCTAATTCTTTGCCGCAAACTGGTTATTAATAAATATAAGACAAAAAAGCACCCAATAATGATATGTGAATAAAGTGAATAAACTAGCCTTTTCCCCTATTAGTATCAGCTGCTCAGGTTCTCCACTGACATGTCCTAGTTTTAGTGTTCTGGTGACTTGAGAAGTACTGCCATTTGGTCATATTTCTAATACGTTTTTGTTACACATTATGCTCTTCAGCAAAAGTCATCAGAAACATACATTTCGCCCCATTTATGAGACCATCGCCAGACAGCTTGCATGTCGAATATGTTTTTTTTGCACAAACAAAGCACTCGTGTCTCTTTATAAAATTGAGGTTAAACCACTGGAGTCACATGGATGACTTTAATGATATCCTTCTGGGGCTTGAAAGCGGTAGTTGCGTAGTCTGTCAATGGAAGGACAGAAAGCTCTCAGATTTCATCAAAAAGATCTTCGAAAAGATGAACGAAAGTCTTATGGGTTTGGAACGACACGAGGATGAGTAATTAATGACTAATCCAAATACATGTTCATTTTGAAATCTCTAAAAACATTTAGTTACATTTATTTACTTATTATTTGACTGCCAAAAGTGGAGATTTTTTTCTCATTTTGCTCATAATTTTACTAATTCCCACAGATTTTGTGCTCACAACCAAAGTGCGCGCACATAAAGCCGCCTCTCATTACTAAATTAAGTTCTTTTTCACTGCTTATTGTACTTAAACAGTCAAATGCACATAAAATAATATCAAAATGTCTGTCTTGGAGAGTATTCACATAAATACAGTCAACAGTTGAGAAAGTAAACGCATGTGTAACAGTATAATGGATCCGTGAGTCAGGTCTTAAAGTGACTGCAGCCTAATATACCTGCTGCCAAATTATGAGATATTAAAAATATCTATATGGCATCTTTTCCCAATGGTATTGATGTCAAAATTGTGGCCAGTGAAAATACTGAGTGGCTAGTAACTAAACCACTAGCCACCGTGGCTGGTGAGCAAAAAAGTTAATGTCAAGCCCTGGTAATAGCATAGTATAATCCATATAATGTAAGATAGTATTCCATTCTGAATATATATGACTCAACATTGAACAACATTGGTAACCAGTTGACTGTAGCCATGGGCTTCCATAGTATTTTTTTCCTACTATGGAAGTCAATGGCTACCATCAACTGTCTGGGTGGTTCATTTTTGGGTGAACTATCCCTTTAAATAGATATTGGATACTGTTTGCAGAGATGTTTTGTAACAGAGTGTGTAGACAATAGGTCACATAAATGATATTTTACTCCAAATAATTTGCAACGTATTGATTTATTGGTAGAAAGTGAAATAAGGATATGTGGTTCTTAGATGAACTGCTCTCAGTAGTTGCAGGCTGATGGAGCTCCTGGTGTCTGGTGCTGGTATGGGCTCATCACTCATATCGAACACACTGTCAGACAAAGTCAGACTAACAGTGAACAGATGGGAGAGAGTCATCGAGGCAGGAGTGAGACACTGTGTCTTAGGATCTCATTTCTTGTGTCAGTCCTGCGGTCCCTCTTGACCTGAAGCAGACAACAGTGTGACCCTCGGTATCATTAGAGCATCATCACAGAGAGCTATAAATGTCACAACAGCTATCATGGTTAATTCATCCCTTTTGATTGTGCTGGGAATAATATTACCTCAGAATATAAATGTACTCATATTATCCGAACATAAGATACATTGTAGCATTTATTCAAGTTCATATTCATTTATATATAGTAAATTGGTCCCACTTTATATTAGGTGGCTTTAACTACTATGTACTTACATTAAAAAAAATAAGTACAATGTACTTATTGTGTTCATATTGTATTGCAAAACACTTTCTGATATTGAGTTGGGAAACAGGTAAAGTTAGGGGCAAGTTTGGTGGTATACGTAAGTTTAAGTGTAAGGGAAGTGTCATTTGTAATTATAAATGCAACTAGAAATTAATTACAGATGTATTTAGAAATGTAATTTTTAAAATGTAAGTACAATAAAAACATGTATGTACACAATAAGTGCATTGTATCAAATTATTAATTTAAATGTTAGTATATAGTAGACACCTAATATAAAGTGAGTTCAAATAAATAGTAAATTGTATATAATAATTGCAATAATTCTGTATAATAATTATAACACTACATAAATTGTAATTATTCCAAAGTTTTGACTGGTATAGTGTAGTCACAGTATAAGCTGATAATTTTGGGATCTCATTTAGCATTACCATTAATATTAATACAGACAATTCGACAACACTACACATATACCAGTCATAATTTAATAAGTAAAGTGCAATCTAGTTTATTAATGACTTGTAAGGTGGGATTCAGAGTGCAATAACTCAAGAGTGTAATAAATGTCAAACAAAGATATCTGAAGGTTGCATGTGCTTATACCGTCCTCTAGTGGCAGAGATCAGAGCAACATTTTCTCCTAATGTATAATTGTCGATTTTTCTGTTCTAAACCTCCTCATCTATTCTCTTCTCTCCTCCAGTTGGAAGTAAACAGCATTCTCATATGTACAGTATTGCCGTGAGATTTATTTGTAAGCCCATCAGACACTGATGTCCATCTCTCAGGAGAAAATGACAGTGTAATTGCGTTTAAACCCTCTCCCCACCGTGCTAAATGCTCTGTAGAGAAAATAACTTGATATAAAGAGTGTAACTATGCTAATGAAGAAACTGTGTACCTGATGTTTTCAGCCCACACTTTTTTCTCAGTTTATCATGCATTCAGTGGAGGTGCTGCTCAGGCTGTTTACTGAACATATTGACTGGGCACTGGAGGGAATCAGCGGCTGTGCTGCTCTAATTGTCTTGCTCCTCTGGCAGTTCAGTGAAACAACAATGATTTTCATTTTTATTATAACTCAGCTTCAGGGAAAATTGAGGAAAGCTTCTAAGTTCTGTTCTTCTCTATATTTTATTATTCTCATGTATTTTTATATGTGTATGGTGTGTGTGTTGACTATTATGGGTGATGATTGTGCTATATATATGTGGTTATTATGTCAGTAGATTTATTTATTTATTCAAATTAATTAGAAATATTACATTTTTACTAATAGTGTAGAACACGCTTTTATATCACTCATAAATGGACACAATGTTTCATTTAGCAGATTTTGAATCCCTACACAGGGTTGGGTTTCAGAGTTGCAGTATAGATACAATCCCCCTATATAAGTAAGCATTGAGTTTGTCCCAAAACCACATGCCTTGCATCACATGACTTCAGTAATTAAGTAAGTACCTGAGTATGCGATTTCGGTTGTAGCCAATATGGGCTCTGTCATAGACCTCATAAACACTATTAAATAGCTCTTAAAAAATGAAATTTATTTAAACTGAAGAATGGACTTGTGGTGCCATCAGCCAATGTTGTCCTGATGGAATTTTCCTGTGGCTCCCAGAGTAATTAGTCACATGGCATTTACAAATAAGGTGACTGGCTCAAAAATAATTTGTTCAGAACAAGCGCCCATAAACAAAGATGGAAAATGTTAAATTACATACTTGCAGGGCACACTGAGCCAGCCAGATAACTGTCATTGAGATGATCTCATAAATCCGACCGATAAATCTCTCCAAGTATTTTAGACATCCCTGACCTTCAGTGGCGGGCATTTTAAAGACAAACTGATGATATATATATATCTATATATGTATGTATATGTTTATGTATTTGTATATATATAGTTTGTTACATTTATATCACATGTTTCTGGGTACGTTCTACATATAGAAGGGGGGAATCTTCTCAACCATATATATATATTATATATATACACTGGTCGATAAAATTATTAGACACATTGATTTTTTGATCATCATCCAAACCACATTAATCTTAATAACTACTATTAATTTTGTATTTAAGTATTTAATCTTTTATAAGTGATATAGCCTATAATTGTTCGTGAAGGCTGGAAATGAAAAACAGAATGCAGAATTATTAGGCACGTTTTCTTTAACAGATAAAATGAGCCAAAAAGAGATTTAAGAGATGTATTTTACAACATGTTTGCTTGTAATTCTCATTAAGTGGGGGTCATTTTTTAGGATTCTTTACCTAATCCTTTTTTATTTGGGTATGTAGTTTTCAGAAAATTCATAAAAATAGGGGCGCAGGTTAATAGGTTAAGTCTCTGAGATCCTGACACCTTGTATTTCTGGAGACTGGAGAAAATGGTGGCGCTGGAGATTAAAGGGTTCCTGATGGTTTTCTTCACCTTAATTCTTAATTCTTTTGCAGTTAATGTGTCTTTTCTTCGCCACCTGTATTTGTCTGACCCTGCTGACCCAATGAGCATTTTACTGTCCAATGGTTATGCCTTAACTGTAATGTCTAGTATTGCATTAGTATTGTATCCTTCTCATGGGCATTTAAAGTCCCAGTGAACCGGAAATAGCAAGTTTTCATCAGTGCTGTGAGCAGGGCGCTGCTAGCAATTTTGGGCCCTATGAAAGAATATGAAGTTGGGCCCCCCTATCGTACCATTTAGGGGGGTAATTTTGCCAGAAATGCAGCAATAAGACGTAATTTTCTTTTATTTGTTACTCTGGTAGATTATACATTTATAATTTATATTACATTACTGCTAGTACTGTTACTACTAATAAAACCAATCTCTTGGGGGCCCCCAAAAGTGCATGGGCCCTTAGAATCGTCCTAACTTTCCCCCCCTTAGCGGCACCCCTGGCTGTGAGTGACCAAGGGGCAACCTCCCGCAGTTTCTTTTGAAGCCAAAATGGAAGTGACTTAAACTGCAATTCATCGATTGGCCACTAGAGACAGGCTCCAGAAGGGAGCAGAATCTCATTGAGCCCCATGTTAAAATGCCCAACTTTACAGAAGAAAAAAACAAAAAAACATGTTTACAGCCTGGTACAAATTGTGGTTTTGATCTATATAGCTAATTTTGCCCATCATGACAACTGTGAGGAGGGTGGATTTTTCAGTCGTTACATTATAAAAAGTTTTAAAGTTCTGCATAATTAAGTGACGGTGGATTGCCAGTTATCTGCTGTCTGTTATTCATTACGTCATCTCAGCCTTTTCTGTTATCCGGGAGTGACCCACGATGATGCGTTGCCAAGATGGCAATGGCCATCTCGACCCTACTTTACACTTCAGAATCGTAATGTCACGGACACTACGTCCATATTTTTATACAGTCTATGGCTGTGTATTTCCAAGTGAAATGGAATATTGAATAGAGGGCAGGGTTTTACTTCAGCGCTCCTCCTCTCCATCTCTTGCTCATAGCAGACTAACGGTTGGAGGGGAGTGGTTAAGGATATTCGAACCCAAGCCATCAAGCTGACGTCCTCTGAGAAGGAGCACCATTCCAGACCAGAAGATCTGATTACCCTGACAAACAATTGTTTAATCGTTCACCGTAAGACCTGTAATGTGTGCTAACAAAGTAAATAGGGTAAATTTTGATATCATGAGAACTTTTATCATTTTTGACTTTTCAGTCTAAGATAAATCTCTTTTTTGGCTCATTTTATCTGTTAAAGAAAACGTGCCCAATAATTCTGCACACCTGAATATAAGGTGTTTTTCCTTTCCAGCTTTCATGAACAATTATTATATCACTTATAAATTATTAAATACAAAATTAATAATAGTTATTAGGATTAATGTGGTTTGGAATTGGTAAAATGTGCCTGGAAAAACATTATGATCAGAAAATCAACATGCCTAATAATTCTGCACAAAGTGTATATTCAAGTATACTTAATACTTAAATATAATATTAATGATATTATATTATATTATTGTTTTGTTTTGTTTTGTATTTAACTACTAGATTTAGACACAAAATGAACTTTGTCAATGCCAGCTTTTTACCACTAGAGGGAAATACTAGTTAGATTTTTTTTTTTCCTCTTTGTTTGAACTGCATGAACTGTTGAAGTAAAATGAACCAAAGTGCATTTGCTGACATTGAAGAAGTAACATTGTTTATAAAGGGTTACAAAAAACGAAATTAGTTATCTGGAAAATTATATATAACCGTCTTAAATCTGTTGCCGACCTGCCGTCTCCTTTTATTCTGGGCTTGACCCTAAAAATTAACTTCTTTGTATAAACAAATCAACAAAAGCAGTCTCTGTGGAAAATGACTCACGACTTTTGTATATGAGATAAATATATGTGGGGCCACTCATCATATATAGTCTCTGTGCACAGTTAACCACATTTTGAATCTCTTCTCCTTTTTTTGAAGAAAATCCTGTTGTTGGCAGCATGTTGTTGTCTTTTGGTTAGTTAATAAACCAACATGGTAGAAAACCCTTTTCCCAAGACATGAGTGCTTTCCCATGACAGAGCAATACTGAAGATTGCCTTTATGATTTTCATGGCTTCGTGAAGTAGATGAAGACACAGATGAAGCCGCACATTTACAGTAAATTATGTCTGTAAAGAGAGCTCAAGGGACGCTGGTTGCTTTTTTGCTGTGCTAGTCAATCCTAGCGATGACAGATGTGTGTAAGTGAGACTAAAAGAAATAGTGTAGAACTATTCTCAGGTTGTTTTACATGTCTGAGCTGTGGCCACTCGGCGGGATGAAAAAGCTATTTCTGCCAGGGTTTAGGGTTTCAGATTTTGTGGTGGTGGCCTTTTATCTGTTACAGACTCTGAAAATGAGTCTAGTCACATCTGACACCTTTCAGACATGAGAAATAGATTCATGAAGGAGTATACACGTGGGATGATGGGACAGAGTTGATAAATGGTGCCCTTGTCTCACCCAGAACTTGAGTTGTAATTGTCTGAAGAATGGTGCACATATATGGAGAGGTTCTGTGGGGAATGGAGCTCTCTCGTGCTGGATGCCCACCCTTATGGCACATCTGAGACACCCACTCCGTCTCGCTCAGAGAATCCCAGATGACATAGCAACTGTGAATCTCTTCAGTGTGGTTTGTTGGTTTGGCTGACAATAAAAACATGTGAAAATGTGGGAATTTTGGGGAATCTCTAAGTGCTGAAGGAAATATTGCACTCTGGTTTATTGGTTTTTGACTGACTTGTATCATGCGTGGCAATTATCATGGCTCACTTTTTTTTTGCTGCAGATTAATTTCACATACTCGGATTTAAGTATGTTCCGTTCGTAAAACAAGCCTACTGTTAACTGTTAAAGATTGCATTCGGAGCCATTCGGTACACGCGTGCACCATACCGAAAGTCCTGTACTGAAATGGTTCGGTACGAATACGTGTACCATTACACCCCTAATATATATATATATATATACACATTATTTTTATACATTATATTATATACATTATTTTTCTAATAATTCAACGGCCTTTAGTCATATATTCTGCTTACGGTTACCACACTTCAAATCATTGTTCAGATGATTTATTTCAAGACATTTGTTAGGTTTTTGTCCTTAAAACACTCTAAACCCAAGCCTCTGTTGCAATTCCAAAACGGCATACGATGCGTTTCATTCAGTGGATTTTTCTGAATGATTAAATGACGTTTGTGAGTTTTTTTCAGGCTCACAACCAATCATTTGTTTTTGAATGGGACTGCACTGATTGTGCTTTGTTTTTGATTCCCTAACAAGAAAAAAGTTCATAAGAGTAATTTCTTCATGATTCGGACTACACTGGTCACGCAGTATGTTGTTGCATGAGCCCATGAGAACAAATGTGGAAAGTGTGTAATTTTTGGCAGATAAATGGCTTTATTTTTTTTTATAGTCCCTTCTAGGGGTGGGCGATGACCAAATCTTATAGCATGATATGAGTAATTTTACTTCCAAATTTTACTTAAAAATATTTGCTTTAAATAAGGTTTTTATGATATCAAAAATGTTGACACTATTGAAATTTCATAATGCTTATCACCATTTTCAATATCATTAAAAAGCTAATACTAGCCTAAGTTGAAGTAAACAGTGATAGACAGTGAACAAGCAAACTGATAAAGAAAGAGCAAAGAAAACGGACTACAACAGAACAAAGACACAGATTAAATAGACCTACCTGAAAAACTTCAATCACTAGAAATATAACAAGTATAAAGTAAACAAATGTATAAAAAACAAATCAATGCATTGTCTTTACTGTGTGAATTAAATATACATTTATTCTTATTAAAGTTACTTATTGAACTTATTAAAAGGTATTCAGTCAAGAGCAGTGAGGAATGTTCTCTTTTTTGTTATTTGATTAGCATAAGTAATGACAGCAGGTACATTTGGATGCTGTCACTTTAAGACTGACTGCACAGATCCATTATACTTGTTTTCTCTCTCAACTGTTTATGATCACTTAAGACATAAATGACTGTTTACTTGCATATACATGGTCACTTTGATACATAGTTATGTGTGTTTAACCATTCAAGCCCAATTAGGCAGCACAAAGCGCTCAGTTCAGTTCTCATGCGGTCTATAAGCAGTGGCTTCAGAAATAGTCTCTCAGAGAGCGAGTGCATATACTGAAATGAGTTCTCTTTCGCTGCTAATTGTGCTTCAATGGTTTCAAATCACATGTTTTTGAACCGCAATGCTTAAGAATGCGTGCAAACGAAAAGTTTTCGTGACTGCGCAGCACAGCAACGTCACATGAGCATAACAGAGGCGGTAGTCTAAAATCTCTACTGGTTGACAAATTTATTTCGGTTAATCGTGTCTAACGGTATATCGCCCACCCATAGTCCCTACACTTAACCTAATGTTGGAGAAAGTATTTTAACTCTAAATAAATTACATACTTTGCCTTTAAGAAACACTTGTTTATTATGCTTGTATTAATCTTATTTAAATCCTATTTTAATGGCAAGCAGCATCATTTTTTGTGGTATTGAGTTGCGGGTTATGTTGATCTGTTTCACTTAAACCCCCAGATGACGTTAACTCTTGGTATTTTATAGATGTGGTTTGATCGAAGTGGATTAAGCGATCAGGGCGATGCTTTTGTTTGTGATGTCATGGCTGCCTGTCTTGACAGCTGCCGCCACCCTCTGCTCTTCCCTGACGCCAAGCACTCTCTCCAGGATGCGGAGACACAACAGTTGCCCTGGCAACGGCCTAAACAAATAACAGAGATGCACCACTGTGCCCGGGATGTACAGTTGTTTTTCAGGGATGCCGGTGATGATGGAACATGCTGGTGTAAATTACAGTGATCTTCATTCTTTCACATCAAGGAGGCTTGGCTGTATCAACTATTTGGTATCTTTGATACACTGATAAGAGGGAAAGAAAGTCCCTCATGAGAAATTATTGCTCTTATATGGCTTTTACCACACACTTGCAGATGGATTACCTAATCGCGGGAAGTGTGCATGTTGTGCCAAGATGCTGCAAGACGCAGCTCAAAGATTGATTGTGTAGGCCAAATTGAGCCATTTATTAAAACTGAAAAACAGTTGAAAAGATCCAGTGAGAGTATGAAGTAACCCACAGACCCCTAGGGATTTACAGTAGAGCAAAACCTCAAAATATGATGTATTTGTAAGAATGAACCCATAGACCTAACAACAAACATATCTAGAAATCATACTTGTAACAAACACAGTGATTCATGTTTGAGTCCTGAAGAAGTCGTGGATTTGAATGATCTGTTTCGTAATTTTATGATAATGTTATGGTGCACACAATGCCCTTGTACCTCTTATCAGAGAGTTTTGTGTGTGTCTGGGTTCCTCAGATTTTTTTTTTTGGTCCTGATGCTTTGATAACAGGAACATCGCCCCTGCTATCAACAGTCAAGCATCTTTGCAGTCATGCGTGTGTGCATATACCGGATATGCAACATAAATGTAGGGGTTGTTGAATGAGTTATGAGGTCTTTACTTTCTTTCACCTTTACCATCAGGAAATGCTGAATACGGCTGGCAGTTGCATTAATGCTTGGGATTTTTTCATATAATATATAGATATTCTCTACTATTCAAAAGTTTTGGGTCAGTAATAAGTCTATTTGGAGCACATAAATGCAGCCTTGGCGAGCATACGTAACTGTTTGCTTCCATTTTAATATATTTTAAAATTTATTCCTGTGACATCAAAGCTGGATTTTTTTTAACTTTAGCACAATTAAAAAAAAGTGCAGATGGGAGTAGAAAGTTCTGCGTGTGATCTACTGACGACACACTAATTGATAATTTCCATAATGACCAATGCAATCTACCAGTTAGCGCAAATGCAATAAGGTCAGCTGCAAGAATAACTGTGCCTATGGCTTTTCAGTGCATATTTTTTATTATGTGTCTTTATAAAAGATCCTTTTTTTATGTGTTTTTGAAGCTTTGATTGTGTTTACAGTGTGCAATATAACATGTGTTCATGTTTCGCGTGTAAAAAAACAGTTATTTTCACACAATTTACTTATCTGTATACCACTGTTTTCACTGTCCTAAAAACGGCCTGATGATTTCCTTGATCTATGAAGTCCCTCCTTCAGAAATACGTAACGAGTTCTGATTGTGCCAGCGGTTCCCGTGTCGTGATTTGACAGCAGATTAGCGCACGTTGGCCGGAATTGTCACGCCTCTTACCATAACGGGGAGATGCATGCGCTCAATGATATTGTAGACATGGCGAAAAACACACTCTACAAATGCAACACTTCCACACTTCTCCACATGGGAGGGCAACAAGACCACGCCCCTTTTTTTGCGTATTCTTCGGAGGTTAGTCAACAAACTGTTCTATTGACGTAATTAAAGCAGGAAGTACAGGGATGTAGTACAAACCAGCCATTCGCTGTAGGCTTTGAAAGGGAACTTCTGTTAAATAAAATATCTCGCTTGGCATTAACCTTTGAGCATTATAATTTTACAGGTACTATTTATGCTCTAACAGTAACATTACACACTAACTAAAAAATGGGATCACGAAGAACAGGACTTTTGAAACCTGACAGTGGTTGTTTAACACCAAAAGAGCGTTTGCGCTGGCCCTGGGGCATTTCACACTGTGCTTAACCCTGGATTTAGCCTAGAAATCTAGACGCACCCTAGTGGCAGCAAATATAATTTGCAGCCAGAGCGTCTAGCAACTCTCTGTTGGCTTGCGAGCCGGAAAAACCAAACTCTAGTGAGGCCAATCACATCATGTATAAAGTCAATGGGCGGGCTTAACATAATGACGGAAGAGATGCGACGGTTCCGCATGCTACTTAAAAACAAAGAAGCTGGCGAACGACGTTCTTTCGATCGGCTTTGGCCATGACTCCGAAGACCTGGAGTTAAGCTTTTCTTTGAGAAAAGAACAGTACTGAAGCCATTCTTAAAAAAGGAAGATGTGTTCAGCGTTTTGCTATTGGGTGCAGAGGGAATTTTGAAAGACAACCGTTTATTCTGCCACTTGGACTGAGCCCTGCCAATGGTGGTTTCCCAGACCCAACATCTTGATGTGGGTCTGGCTTGTCAGGCTACCCCAGGTTATCATCGTTCTAAAAAATGCTTTTAAACCCGGGTAAAGGAGCATTTTACATTTGTAATTTAAAAGCTGGGTTATCACCGCTTTTTACCCGGGGTTATGAAACCCTGCTCTGGAACGGTTAGCACTGCTTTTGCTGTGTTAACTCCGCATTGCGGTGCCAAACTTGTACAGTGTGAAACGATGCAGTGTTAGAATGTTACAGCTAGATGCAATCGGCAACCAATCGCGTGCCTTATATTCACACGCTTTTGGCAGTCACGAAACACCGCCCAATGTATTTAAACAGTTGTTTCTGACGGCATTGGAAAATACGACAATTGGAGTGAAGAAGAGATCACTTCATTCTTACCTTTTATAGTTCGGAAAGTTCACTCAGAAAAAACTTGATATTACAGTCAGCAATGTGTAATATGAGGACGAGGACGTGCAATGCTAGAGCCTCCATGTAAACAGGTCACATGCTCACGTGAAAAGCCTGAATAAGTCTTTACTGTTAGATACAGATAATGTTTTGATTCTTTTGGCTTTAGCAGTGGCAATGTAAATGATGTATTTACAGTATTTATGGTACATGTAAACAACAGTCTTTATAATGTCACAATTTTAACTTAAAATAAAGCTGCATTTATATTTTAGGAAATGGGTGATTTACAGATGAATCATCATATTTGGGGGTCCTTGACATCTGAATGTTTTTAAAACTTTATATTTTTGGAGTGACTTTTCTTTCTTCTTTTCAACGTAGCACCAGAGGCCGTATCTATGGCAGCATTTACATTACTTGGTTCAAGTGACCCAATTAAGATTATTTCCTCCCATGTGGCACAGATCGGATTTGACCGATTTTTTTTTCTGTGTGTAAGCAGGGAAAAAGCACATGGATTGCGATATTCTCAGATAGGTTTCAGGCCTCGTTCATTTGTGGAAATAAATCTGATATGAATTGGATACGTGCATTTGCATCTGCCATGTAAGCGGATAGATCGGATAGCAAATCAAGTCAACAAATCAGAAGAGACCTGCAGTGTAAATACGACCTATATGTATCACTTGTAATGGACCAGCAGGTGGCAATGTTATACGTATCTGCTATGGATTTTCATTCATTCAAAATATAGTAAACAGTTTTTGCCATTGTACATAAACTTACTAAGTCATTGATTCTTAAACAAGATTGTGTACTGTCTCTGGAGTGTCAGCGCCTCAGAGTCTTCAAGTCCACAGCTACCACATCAACCTCGGCGTCATGTGTAACTCCACTTAATCCCATCTTTCATTAACTCTAGATATAAACTTTCAAAGATCACTCATCATCGCCTGCCATGACAGACATGAATATTTTGCAGCACGGGAGGCATATGCATTTTAAGAGAACGAAAGGGGCAACCCAGGGCCGTAATTATGAAAGTAGTTAAAATATTGTTTTCATTACAAAGCATAACAAAACTGCTTTTCCCACTCACTTCAAAGTGGTGTATGTATGTGAGGACTAAACCACAGTGCTGGAAAGTAGCATTTTAGTCTTAATGAAACACAAATGCGGAAAGTGTGCAAAGTCTGAGACGTCTAGAGCTTCTTACAGTGAATTCTGTCAATTACCCGGCTCTGATAATTATGAGCTAGAGATGTTATATAAACCATGGACTTTGAACTAAATTGGGAAACGTCATGTCTGCCTGCATAGTCTGCGTTTATTATAGTTTACTGTGCTTAGCTATGTGATTATGGAATTATATCTTTAACATCTTCTGAAATGTATTCAAATAAATATATGTAACTTTTGGTGGGATTCAACAGTCTGAAAAACTTAATGCACTTTGTGCTTTATTCAATTATGAGTTACAAATAGTGACTAACAAACTTAACATATACCAAAAACACACTGTAAAAAAATGTCATGTTTAATTCAATTTGGTACTTGCTATTTCTTTGTAATTATTTGTGAAATTTACTAGCAATTTCTGAGTGAAAATTGTTTTGAATTTACATTTGAGTTGCTGTGTTATTGTTATTTAATATTAATAAATGATTATAGTTTTATTAGTTAATATAATTTATATTATGAATTAGTGTTTATTTTTCATTTTAATTAGTTGTATTAATTTAGTTGTGTTTAGTGTTTTTATGTATTACTTTTTATTTCAAATTTAGATATTTTGGTACTTTAAGTTGAATGAGAAAATGTTGCCTTTGGCAGCTGAAAGTTTAGGTTTTTTAGATTTTATTTTACTTAAAGTTTGTTTTATTTTAAGTTACAAAATTGTTTTATTTATGGTTTTAGTTTTGGTTAACTATAATAACCCTGTTGTATAGACTGTCTTTGGGGCATTAAACAACATGGAAACTTTGTCTAGAGCAGGCACACACATTTTGGCAGTGCTTCGGTTGGTGTGAACAATTACAGGCAGAAATTCCTTGTCATCACTCCCGTCTTTGTTTGGATAATACTTTCCACCTCACTCCAGGGGCTCAGCATCCCCAGCAGTTGATTTATTCCACACTGAAGGTATGCAGTGACACTACAGTAACGCATGACTGCTGCAAACGCACACTCACACAGACATCACGCTCTTGTTTTGTCTGGATGTGTGCAGCTGCTGGTATTTTGCTTTTCAATGTTATCAAAATGTTTTGTGCAATATAAAGGTATCATTTGTTTGGTGCATGTGAGGTAGATGAGGTATTCTCTGAACTGTAAGAGATTAAACAATAGTCTTATACATCTAAAACACCATGGGCCTTATCATACTCCCGGCGCAATGCAATGCAATGCAAGTGTTTTTTGCTAGTTTCAGCCAGACGCAGTTATCATTTTCATGTCTAGCACCACATTGTTTAAATAGCAAATGCACTCGCACCCATTTGTTCGCCCATGGGCGTGCTGGTCTGAAAACAAGGTGTGTTCAGGCACATTGGTATGGTGCGTTGCTATTTTGAGGCAATTGAAAACAACACAGTATTTTTTGTGTTATATAAAGTTAGTTGCTGTCACTTCAGTGGCCAATGCGCTGCAGCTCAACATTCAAAGAAATACCGGTAGTGTTGTTGTTAGAAGTCCGAAGCGTGCTTTCATAAACCCTCCACCTTCCCCAGCTCCACCTTTATAGATCTGCAAGTTTGTCATCTGCTGCTTTACATGCTAAAGCTCTTTAAAGTGGAATGTATTCTGATTGGCTGTCAATGTTTTTGTCATTCATCAGCTGGAAAAAACTTCTGAAAGTGATTCCAACAATATCGTTTCTCTGTGCCTTTATCGTTATAGTTGTGGAGTGATCTCTGCTATTATTTTATATTTAGAATGATTTTTAGAACTGTATCTTTATCATTAGTTATCGTCCTTGGTGTGAACAAGCTTTTTTTTAAAAAATGTATTTAAAAGCATCAGTCAATATAGGCTATTTTGTGCGTGATAAAATTGTGCATGTGCTTTTTTGCAGCATAGATGCATTAAATTGATCAAAAGTGACAGTAAAGACTTTGTTGCATCGTTAAGAAATATTTTTTGAGCAGCACATCAGTATATTAGAATGATTGGCTCATGTGACACTGAAGACTGAAGTAATGATGCTGAAAAATCAGCTTTGCCAACAGGAATAAATTACTTTTTAAAATATGTTTAAATAAAAAACAGTTATTTTGCATTCTAATAATATTGTATTTTTTTTTAAATGTCTTAGTATTGTCTGCCAATTTTCTACTGCAGTGCTTTCTAGGATTGTCTTCTCTGTGAATAGTATATGAGATTCTGCTTTAGAATTTATGAAAAATATGTTATCTTAGGAAGCATCAATATTAAGTTCAGTTTGAACAGTGTCAGGAGCTTCCCTGTGATGCCTCAAAATGCTGCCTATTGAGGAAGCTGATGGGTAGGACTTTTCCTACAAGGGAACTTTTTTTCCTACTTTTTTGTTCAATAAAGGTTTTTAAGTCTTATATTGCAAGAGCACATCCCCGCCAGCGTTTAAAAAAAAAGTTGGCAGCCACCGCCAGGGCTTTTGACCATTTTCACCTAAATTTAATAGCCCGTAGAATATTTTGTTTTATGAATATCCGAACATGCAATATGTCAAAATAAAGAGCTGACCCTCTTCTTTTAAACAAAAAACTAAAAAAAACGTTTTATTCTAGCTTCATGCATTCCTTTTTTATCAACACTTGAATATGGGTAAGTTTCATAAAAAAGCAACATTTTGAAAAACAAGTTTTTCTGAAAGACTACATCCAGATCAGATTCAGAGCGATGATCAAACACAGATGGTGAAGATCGAGTCCATTAACACCTCTAATGCTTGCACAGTCCTGTAGCTCGTCCTGGGTCTACATTTCATTCAGTAAGATAGTTTTGATTTATATGATGTTTAATGTTGATGATCACGTTATTTTGCATATGCATCTGCTTACATACGATCGCTTGTTTTACTGCGTCTTCCTCACGTGTGTTTTGATCTGGAGATTCTGTACTCATTCGGAAGATGTGTGATAGCGCCCCCTAGCGTCTAACATTCCGTGTTTGGCCGGGAAACGTTTTCTCACAAATAACGGAAAATTCTGTGTTTGGCGGGGAAGGAGTTAAAGGATTCAAAATACATCAGACTAAATTGAGTGCACCGTTAACAAGATTATTTCCAAAGCCTCGCCACCCTCTTTGTCTAACGTTGTTGGCAGGCTCTAAATTCTCAGATAAGACTTTAACAAATCACAATGAAATTTGTGTCTTCATGTCATGTCTTATTTTTCAGCTTTGCTGGATCGGCAGTCCTGGCAAATTTATTAAGAAATGGCAGTGTACCGTTTAAAGAGCCTGCAGACACCTTTGTTTCCCCCTGTGTCAGTTCTTTCCAAATGGAATAGAAGAAAAGCCCACTCTGCAGTCTCCCGCTTTACTATGGCAAGAGTTCAGATCCCTGTCAGGCTGATGAAGGACTATTCCAAGTCTTAAAGTCCACTTCTGGCTCGGGCACTGGTGCATTTGTGAAACAAGCAGCTTTAAGCCCACATAAAAGAAGAAATTAGCCAAAGCTCTGTGGGAAAACACTTACAGAAGGACGTCCAAAGGAAGCCCAATTAATTAGGATGGGTTTTTATGGGCACAGTTGGTTTCTTGCACATTGTCGTCCTTATGGAAAAGCACTCAGAACTTGCCTTGATAATATCAGATTTTTCGTAGTCTTTCCCCTCCATTGATAGAGTTTCAAGGGTGGAAACAGTGACTATTATACATTATACACTATACACTATACATTGTACAATATTTAGGCCTACATCTAAGATTTATTTATTTAAACTGCATGTAAAAAATTCTATAATAATAATTTGTTACATTTATACACCCTGCGGCTGGCAACCTGGAACGTCAGAACAATGTGTCCTGGCCTTTCTGACGACCTCCAGCAAGTAGACGACGCCAGGAAAACCGCCATCATCGACCGCGAGCTAGCAAAGCGGAACATCGACATCGCCACCCTCCAGGAGACACGCCTCGCTTCCAGTGGCAGTCTCAAGGAGAAGGACTATACGTTCTTCTGGCAAGGTCTGGAGTCAGACGAGCGCAGACTCTATGGGGTTGGCTTCGCAGTTCGCAACTCCCTCCTGTTATCAGTCGAACCTCCTTCACAGGGAACTGAGCGCATCCTCTCACTCCGCCTCACTACCTCCTCAGGACCAACACACATCTTTAGCGTCTACGCTCCCACACTCTGCTCTACAGCCGAGGCCAAAGATACATTCTACGAGGAGCTTGAGACAAGGATTAGAGAGATCCCAGCGAAGGAAAACCTGTTCCTGCTCGGAGATTTTAATGCCCGGGTAGGTGCAGCCTACACCTCCTGGCCACGTTGCATCGGACACTTTGGCGTTGGCAAGCTCAACGAGAACGGACAGCGGCTACTTGAGCTCTGCTCCTTTCATGATCTTGCCATCACCAACACCTTCTATTCTACCAAGCCCCACCACAGAGTGTCTTGGCGACATCCCAGGTCGAAGCACTGGCACCAGCTGGACCTTGTCATCACTAGAAGACCCATGCTGTTCCACGTGCTCCTCACGCGCAGTTACCATAGTGCCGACTGTGACACCGATCACTCCCTGGTCGGCAGCATGGTGCGTCTCCGACCCAGACGGACCCACCGCTCTAGGCAAAAGGGCCTGTCTCGCATCGACACGGCCAAAACCTCAAAGCCTGAGCTGCGTGAACGCTTCGCCGAGATCATTGACAAGACCCTGGAAGACTGCTCCACAGACAGTGCCACAGCACGCTGGGACTTTATCCGTGATGCCGTATATCAGGCCGCTTTAGACACCTTCGGAATGAGAGCCAGGAAGAACGAGGACTGGTTCGAGGCTGGGATAGAAGAGATGGAGCCTGCCTTAGCCGCCAAGGGTGCTGCGCTTCAAGTACAAGAGGAAGCCCTGCGAGAAAACACTGGCCGCCTACAGAGAAGCCCGTAATAACACCAAGAGGGTTGCTCGAGGTGCGCCAACGACTACTGGCTGAAGCTTTGCAGTGACATACAGACCTCTGCAGACTGTGGAAACACCCGTGCCATGTACGAGGGAATGAAGAAAGCACTTGGACCAAGTGTTATCAAGATCGCACCCCTCAAGTCCACCTCCGGCGATATCATCAAGGACCGCGAGCAGATGGAGAGATGGGTTGAGCACTACGGGGAACTGTACTCTAGAGAGAATGTCGTCACTGACACAGCCATGGAGAACACCACCCCACTGCCCACCATGGAAGAACTCGACTCGCCACCCACCATCGAAGAGCTCAGTAAGGCCATTGACTCGCAGTCCTGCGGGAAAGCACCAGGCAGTGACGGAATCCCACCAGAGGTTGTGAAGGCCCCAAAAGAGAGCTCTCTCATTGGACATCTCCATGAGCTTTTGCTACAGTGCTGGGAAGAGGAAATGATACCCCAAGACATGCGGGATGCGAGGATCGTCACGCTCTACAAGAACAAGGGCGACCGCAGTGACTGCAACAACTATCGTGGGATCTCTCTCCTCAGCATCGTGGGAAAGGCCTTCGCCAGGGTTGTCCTCAATCGCCTACAGGTACTTGCTGACCGCGTGTATCCCGAGTCACAGTGTGGGTTCCGGGCAAAGCGTTCAAACATCGACATGGTGTTCTCCCTCAGGCAGCTGCAGGAAAGTGCCGCGAACAGCAACGTCCCCTGTACCTCGCCTTTATCGACCTGACCAAGGCATTTGACTTGGTCAGCCGGTCTGGCCTCTTTGCCCTCCTTCATAAGATTGGATGCCCTCCCAAGCTACTGAAGATTGTAGAGTCATTCCACGACAACATGTCTGGCACTGTTCAGTACGACGGAGCATTATCAGACCCCTTCCCAATCAAGAGCGGCGTGAAACAGGGGTGTGTCCTGGCCCCGACACTTTCGGCATATTCTTCTCTCTGCTCCTGCGCTTACGCATTCAGCGAGTCCGAAATGGCATCTTCCTTCACACACGGCGACGGAACCTATTCAACCTTGCCCGCCTCAGAGCGAAGACCAAGGTGCGCAAGGTCCTCATTCGAGATGCTCTTTGCGGATGACGCCGCCTCACTGCTCACACGGAAGCCGCCCTTCAGCGACTCATCACCCTCTTCGCGGAGGCATGCACAGAGTTTGGCCTCACCATCAGCCTTAAGAAGACCAACATCATGGGTCAGGATGTCAGCACTACTCCCATAATTACCATCGGCGATCACACCCTGGAGGTGGTGGACAAGTTCACATACCTCGGTTCTACAATCTCCAGCAACTTATCGCTGGATGTCGAACTTAACGTGAGGATAGGCAAAGCAGCAACCACCATGGCCCGCCTAGGGAAGCGTGTGTGGGACAACCCCATGCTGACCCTCAACACAAAGATGAAGGTGTACCAAGCGTGCGTGCTGAGCACCCTTCTGTACGGCAGTGAGGCTTGGAGCCTACACGCACCAAGAACGAAGACTAAACGCTTTCCACATGCGCAACCTCAGGCGACTCGGCATCACCTGGCAGGATCGCGTCCAACGCAGATGCTTTGGCCCAGGCAGGCATGTTAAGTATGTTTGCCATCCTTTCCCAGAGGCGCCTGCGCTGGCTCGGACACGTATGCAGAATGGACGATGGCCGCATTCCAAAGGACATCCTCTATGGCGAGCTCGCCACCGGTACACGGCCAACCGGTCGACCCGCCTTGCGCTACAAGGATGTCTGTAAGAGGGATCTGAAGTCATGCAACATCAACCCAGCAGATCTCGAAACAGCAACTTCCGACCGCTCTAGCTGGCGTGCAAATGTCACAACTGGCGTCAAGCAGGCTGAGGAGAAGAGAGAGATCCAGCGCGAGGAAAGGAAGAGCCGCAAACAGCAAAGAACCCAGCCTATTACTGCTCCCCCCATAGTACCCACCACGGACTACACTTGCAGCAAGTGCGGCAGGAGCTGCAGCTCCCGCATCGGCTTATTCAGCCACAGCCGGCGCTGCTGCTCCACAACTAAGTAATTCTCAGGTGCAGACTCCATTGTCTCTAGAGACAGAAGGATGCCAACAAACAACAACATTTATATAGCGCTTTTCTATGCACTGAAAGCGCTTTACATATAGGGGGGAATCTCCCTCAACCACCACCAATGTGCATCATCGACCTGGATGATGCAACGGCAGCCATATTGCGCCAGAACGCCCATCACACAGCTGATTGGTGGAGAGGAGACAGAGTGATGAAGCCAATTGTATGTATGTATATACAAACAATTTGCATATTGTGATAAAAGTTCATTATTTTCCATAATGTAATGATAAAATCAAACTTTCATATATTTTAGATTCATTGCACATCAACTGAAATATTTCAGGTCTTTTATTGTTTTAATACTGATGATTTTGGCATACAGCTCATGAAAACCCAAAATTCCTATCTAAAAAAATGAGCATATTTCATCTGACCAATAAAAGAAAAGTGTTTTTAATACAAAAAAAGTCAACCTTCAAATAATTATGTTCAGTTATGCACTCAATACTTGGTCGGGTCGTGCTGAAAAACGAAATCTTCATCTCCATAAAGCTTTTCAGCAGATGGAAGCATGAAGTGCTCCAAAATCTCCTGATAGCTAGCTGCATTGACCCTGCCCTTGATAAAACACAGTGGACCAACACCAGCAGCTGACATGGCACCCCAGACCATCACTGACTGTGGGTACTTGACACTGGACTTCAGGCATTTTGGCATTTCCTTCTCCCCAGTCTTCCTCCAGACTCTGGCACCTTGATTTCCAAATGAAATGCAAAATTTGAGCGACAGTCCAGTGCTGCTTCTCTGTAGCCCAGGTCAGGTGCTTCTTTCGCTGTTTCTGGTTCAAAAGTGGCTTGACCTGGGAATGCGGCACCTGTAGCCCATTTCCTGCACACGCCTGTGCACGGTGGCTCTGGATGTTTCTACTCCAGACTCAGTCCACTGCTTCCGCAGGTCCCCCAAGGTCTGGAATCGGTCCTTCTCCACAATCTTCCTCAGGGTCCGGTCACCTCTTCTCGTTGTGCAGCGTTTTTTGCCACACTTTTTCCTTGCCACAGACTTCCCACTGAGGTGCCTTGATACAGCACTCTGGGAACAGCCTATTCGTTCAGAAATGTCTTTCTGTGTCTTACCCGCTTGAGGGTGTCAATGATGGCCTTCTGGACAGCAGTCAGGTCAGCAGTCTTACCCATGATTGCGGTTTTGAGTAATGAACCAGGCTGGGAGTTTTTAAAAGCCTCAGGAATCTTTTGCAGGTGTTTAGAGTTAATTAGTTGATTCAGATGATTAGGTTAATAGCCTGCTTTAGAGAACCTTTCGTGATATGCTAGTTTTTTGACATAGGAATTTTGGGTTTTCATGAGCTGTTTGCCAAAATCATCAGTATTAAAACAATAAAAGACCTGAAATATTTCATTTGGTGTGCAATGAATCTAAAATATATGAAAGTTAAATTTTTATCATTACATTATGGAAAATATTGAACTTTTATCACAATATTGAACTAATATATATATATATATATATATATATATATATATATATATATATATATATATATATATATATATATATATATATATATATATATATATATATATATATATATATGGGGATGATTAGGAGGCCATGATGGACAGGGTCCAATGGGCAAATTTGGTCAGGATGCCGAAGTTACACCCCTACTCTTTATCGAAGGACATGGGATTTTTAATGACCACAGAGTGTCAGGACCTCGGTTTAACGTCTCATCCGAAGGATGGTGCTTGTTTAAGTAGAGTGTCGCCATCACTATACTGGGGTGTTAGGACCCACACAGACCACAGGGTGAACACCCCCTGCTGGTCTCACTAACACCTCTAACAGCAGCTACCTAGTTTTCCCAGTTGGTCTCACATCCAGGTACTGACCAGGCTCAGCCCTGCTTAGCTTTAGTGGGAAACCAGTCTTGGGCTACAGGGTGCTATGGCTTCTGGCCAGCTGGATTACACAGCTTTAACATAATCAAACTGTTTAACTTAATATTTGTCAGTCATACATAAACAGAAAGGTAAGAAATAGGGGCGCTAATGAGTCAATAATTCAGATTTTTTTAAATGTTTTTGAAAAAGTCTCTTCTTCTCACCAAGGCTGCATTTATCTGATCAAAATACAGGAAAATATAGCAATATTGTGAAATATTATTGCACTTTAAAATAACTAGATTTTATTTGAATATATATTTATAATGTCATTTATTCCTGCTGTGGCAAAGCTGAATTTTTAGCAGCCATTACTCCAGAATGATATCATTCCGATCCGGTTGATCAAGCCGAACATAGTGTTTACATGAACGCAAAATAAAGTGATCAGGTTAATATGTGCGTTTATGTCACAAGCTTCAAATTAGAATTGATCTTTTGACATGAGCTTACTGCACAAATGTACAGTATGTGCCATGCTGCTATGTTCTAAAAGTGTGCAACTCTCATTGCATGGATTCACATATACATTTTGCAGATGGGCAAAATTTTTCTGTGACTTCACATTTTTGATACGGGTGTGTGAATAAGTTTTGCATCATATTCACTGCAGCAACTTTAGCAAAAATGTGAGCGTATTCATTTCTTCATTTGAGATTAGTAGAATAGGATTTGTGCACCTTCAGTGAAGAACTTGTGAAGGTGTAACTGTTGTGTTATAGGAGGAAAAAAAAAATCTACAAGTTTACAACTCCTAAAAGATTTTTATCTCAGACTTCAATTTTTTTTATGCACATGTGAGGATATGCTCTACAGCCTCAAAATAGTGTTCAGTAGTTTTGCACCAAAAATACGTTCACAAAAATGCCCCTTCCCACGCCCAAAACAAGGCGTCTGTAATGAGACTTTGAAGCAAAGACTGATGGGACCAAATTTATGACACTATATTCATCAACAACAGCTTGTTTTGTGCATCCATACATCATTGCCCCATTTGTGAATCATTGCAGAACATTCCAGTTTCAGTTTTAACATGTCCCAACGAACACATTCGAAATGTGTTTAAACCACCCCTTTCATTCCGAATGAAATTTGAATAGAATTTGGCCTATTCATTCCAATTGATGTGGTTACATGAGACTTTTTTATGCTACAGTCTGATTACAAACAGATTTTTACGGCCCATGTAAACACAGTTAGTGTCACACGATCCTTCAGAAATCAATCTAATCTGCTGATTTGGCGCTCAATAAAAATTTCTTCTTATAATCAACGCTTAAAGCTGTTTTTGCTGCTTAATATTTTTGTATAAAAAATGCTGAAAATTAGCTAATACATTGAATGTGTATTAAATTGATAATAACCAGGTTTACATATGTATCTACATATTTATCTACTATCATACATATTTTACTAATTGATTATTCCTTGTTTAAACATATTCATACTTTTTAACTGAATCAATTTGAACAAAACAGATTTATTCTGATTCTAATTTTAAAGAAATGCATGTTGCGAATACGATTATTAAGATACAATATGCCTTATCATGCTTCATATGTGTATGACTGACAAATATGCATCTCAGTTTAATTTTATTGGTTTATTTATCTTAAAACAAAATCTTATTTATCTTGTAATCAAAATGGATGGACAATTTATATCCAATTCAAATACTGGCCTGCAAATATATATTTTTTTGTGTTTATCTTTATATATCTTTCTCTCGAATGACACGTCTCAGCCAACTCATAGCATTTACATTAAACGCTGTCATATTGCCAGGAGTTGCCCCCTCAGCGCTGAACCACACACCCTGCAGCCCAATCCGAAAAGAAAGACTTTCCCACGGTGGACAGCTGTGTTCTCATGTACAATGCTGCATGTGTGTATGAGGTGGCCTTTGGCTCTCTCTCTCAGCTGGACCAGACCTGTTATGATGAATGAGGCATGTAATATCACCACACTCTCTGGTATTTCATGAACAAGGCAGTGTCCACATTCCTGTGCCAAGTGGACCTCCCTTTTGCACAAACACATGCTCTCCATGCTTGCACGAAGCCTTATGGGAGAAATCTCGCATTGACACCATGGAGCGTTCAAACACAAAAAGGTGTGTTTCAGGGCCTTTTAATTGACTGATAAGTTGTTTCCCACCGGGCCTCTTCCCAGATTAGCAGCTCAAACAAAAAGACGAGCCAATTGAGAGATGTAAAGTGAGTCGAGTAAGAGTTTCATGGATGAATAGGCCAAGTCTAATTCCTGCCATTAGCTACACTTACTTGTCTTACAAGGTACTTTTTTTCTATGTGTGTCCTTCCACACGCAGTCAGCTGGCTGTGCGGTCTCAGCATAAGTGGTACATTTGGTATATAACACCTACAGCCACAGGCACGGGTGGGAAGAGCTGACCTCACAAAACGCAGCTCACTTTACCCCGCTGCTCCTCGTTCTTGCTGGATCATGATGTTTGTGACATGAGAACGAAACTCCCTTTGAGAAACATGCTTTGTCAAATTGCCATTATGAAACAGACAGTTGAAATATGAGTAAATTCAGAATTGATGAGCCATGTTAAAAGCTATTATATACGCACAACTGTCCATACGTGTATTGAATTATATAATAAATACACCAAATTGGTACAAAACATTAAATTGGTTACAGTAAACATTTCTCAATGTTTAGTGGTCTCTTAATTTTTTCCAGAGCTGGAAAAAAAATATATATATATATATATATATATATATATATATATATATATTGATTTAGTTTGGAGTCCTAAAAATTCTGATGTACGTCTAAAACAATGATAATCATCATTTTGAAATTAACCTATTGTTTTTAATAATAATATTAGTAATACTTTTATATTAATTATATTATTACTTTTTAAATAATATAAAAGGATTATATATAATAAATGCTTTAAGTAGAAGCAACAAATCACAAAAGATCTCTATATAGCTTTAAAAAGAAAAACACTACACTTTGCTTACTTGTATAATTGAGCTGAACTTTGGGAAACAACCCAGCTTTAACCCAGTGGTTCAGTTGCGTGTTGTAGAGGAACAGCTGTAGTGTAAAGAGAAGCACATCTCTCAGATCCAGCCATCTGCACCTGTTAGCTGGCTGCAGGCGACCATGCTGTGAGCATATGCTGTGAGGGGGTCACAGCGACCTCAGAGAGTATAGAGTTGCCCAACTAAGTGCTGTTAGCTTTATTTATCTCTCTTCATGTGTTTTCTCTCCTCTGCTTTCCTTCTCTCAGTCTGTTTGTAATGCTAGAGTTGTAACGGAGGCCAGATAGCAAGAGCTGTGCGTGTAAACCTCACTCCCCTGGCCTCAAGAGGCTCACTGACTGACACTAGAGACTGCGGTCTTTGGCTTCCTTGCTAGCATGCCCTCCTCCCATGCCGGTTTGAGTCCCGCTCAGAGCAGGTCAAGTAGGACTGGTTACATTTGTTGCCGTGACCCGGATGGGAGTGGGGTATTTCAGAAAGATTTTCCAGAAAGATAGATACAGTTAAGGCCTCTTGAGTTAACCCTGTTAATTCTGGTTATAGTCAGTGTAATCCCTTTTAATATTTAAACCAAAAATATATATAAATATTCAATATTGAAATGTAAGGTTGATGCAGTTCTGACACAAATTAAGTTTTATTAGGGCAATCCAGAAAAAAACAGGCAATATGACAAAACACAGGGCAGATAATCCAAAAAGGCAGCAGGGCAGAAAAACACAGGCAAACAGGGAAACCTAGGAAACCAGCGAGAGCACTCAGAAATGCAGCGTGACACTTACAAGACTGACCCAGAAGCTATCCAATGGTAAGCTGCCATTCTGCTGTAGAACTTGGAAGTGCTGCACTGTATTTACTACGTCAACAGCGTAGGAGACTGACACAGACAAGAAGAAATGGCCCCACTTTATATTAGGTGGCCTTAACTACTATGTACTAACATCAAAAAATAAGTGCAATGTACTTATTGTGTTCATATTGTGTTGCAAAACACTTTTGCTGATATTAAGGTGGGATACGGGTGAAGTTATGGGCAGTATTACGCCCCGCGGTCTAGGGGAAGGAAACAATCACGTTAACCGGGCATAATAAGAAAAATGGGTTGTGGTTTGGAATCCCAGCACCGAATCACTCCGGTCGATAATCAAACATATACAACCAACTATAAGTAAATATAAATTTATTAAGTAATTGTACATAAAAGGGCGAGCATCTCGTCAGGGTGTCCAAAGGCCAAAATAACAAACAGAACAAACCTAAGAAGAAACAAATACACTAAATAACCTAATAGAAGCAAAAGAAAATACATTTAACTAACCTAACTACCTAACATAAACAGAACCCAAACAAGTTGCAAAAATAAATAGCAGGACACCACTACGCTCTGGTGATGGTTTCATTTACATGCCCAAACATCAAACAGAACAGTTAACATTGATCATCGGCCGCAGGAGGGATCCAGGAGCTCTCAACCCGTTCGCGGTCGAACCAACAATGAGCTCCCCTGGGCGCATGCGGACGGTGTCCTTTTATCATCCACGCCTCAACTGGATGGCCAATAGTGATCCTCCAGCCAATCACTGGTAAACCTATCAGAGCAAGGATAGAGAAGCGGAAAGGAGAGAAAGAAAACACGGCACGGCAATACAAAGTGCAAGATGGGTCGTAACAGGCAGGTGTGGTAGTGTGGTGGTATGGGTACGTGGGTTACATGTGTAAATGGGTAGAGTTAGGTGTAAGGGAAGTGTCAACAGTGTAATTATACAGACATTAATTACAGATGTAATTAATTACATGCAGATAATTTTTTTAAATGTAAGTACAATGTGAAAACAAGTATGTACACAATAAGTGCATTGAATCAAATTATTAATTTAAATGTTATAACGTAGTAGTTAAGGCCACCTAATGTAAAGTGGGTCTGAAGAAATTGTTGAATAAAGTTGTTATTTTGTCACTTCATAAAATTAAGGTTAAACCACAGTCACATGGACAATTTTAACAAACGTACAGGTTTGGAACAATATGAGGGTGATTAATTAATGACAGAATTTTCATTCTTGGGTGAACTAACCCTTTAAAATAATAACATTAAACATTTCAAAATGCTTGTTTTTTTTTTACACAGACATCAGGATCTTTGGGACTCTAAACAAAAGCAATAGTCAGTCTTATCATAACATGTTGAGGTTAAACCCATCCTTTATTTCTCTCTCTCTCTCAGAGGATCTGGATGACCTGCGAATGGAGGGGGTCACTGGCCTGTTGCCGTCTGGCAGTAAGTTCAGCCAGGGCCGCGGCTCCTACTGTTCAGAACCCCAGGCCAAAGTCACTCTCAACATCTGCTCAAGGTGTGCAAGGTAAATATTTACACAGCTCAATATTTACCAACAGCTCTACTCTACTCAATGACTTCACTAGACCACTAGAGCTGCTCCTCAGCGTGTAAGGGGTTGCTATTTCTGCTAACCTCCATTTAACAAGTCAAGCGGTACACACAATGTGAACAATGTCATCATCAGGTTCACACTAGAATGCACTGTCATATATCTTAGTCAAGTCACGAGTCACGTATCCTGACCTCTGTTTGCTGAGAGGCCACAACCGAACCCCTTTAAGCCGGATATGAGGGCCACACACAGCATTCCAGCAATCTAGAGTTAAAGCACTGAGAGCTAAAGGTGAATGACTACACGCTGAGGTAATGCACAACATTCACCTTACTGAGGTGACTATGACATGTGCCGTTATCTGAACACATCAAGCTGTTTCTTCAACTATGGGCACTTTTTGACCTTTGGTTTTAGAGAATTAACTTTTCAACTTTTCATACTATCACTATTAATGAATTTGGCCATGAACAATGTCTAACTGTGACAAAAGTATTCAATTATAATTTTTTTCTGAACGTCACGAACATTTCCACCAGTGTCATTTCCAAAATATTTCAAACTAGGATTCTGTTTCAGAATGGTGATTGTTGTAATGACATTCTTGTTTTTTGAATAAAATGGCAGACTACTTTTGTCTAACTAAAGATAATTTCGCTGTTACAATTTTAAGTACAATGAAATATTTTTTCCCTTTTTTTTCTTTTTTTCTTCCATATCTGGAAATGACGCATTGTAAAACATATTTTGTTTAATAATTTTTGAACAAAAGTGTATATAAATCATTTTCACACAAATAGTATTATCATATTTTAAACCAATGATTTTACATAAAAGGCAGTTAAAAAGTAGCAGAAATAAATGAAGGAAATTTCTTCCAAATTTCAAATCTGTTAAATACAATCACCCTAGGACATGAAAGTGTCCAAAGTTGAAGAAACACCCATCTGTGGATGAGAGAAAGCACACATATGGTATCTTAAAAGCAATAGAAATCTGATTGTATTCATAAGACTCACAAAACAGAGATAATCTTCATTATCACTTGTTTTTGTTTTTATTTCCTGTTTTGTAGTTTGTGGCTGGGCAAAATGATCACATTTCACACTGTTGGCTGTGATAGGGTGACTCAGTGCTCATGTCCGATGCCAGGCTCTGATAAAAAGAATCTGCTGGTTTAGATGGCTGCCACGCTCCTACATTGCCCCACATTTGTTTTGTTTGGCTTTTTCTTTTTTTCTTTTCATTTATGCTCCATATCAGATTCACCACGGATACTTTAGACATTCTTCACAGTCTAGGAGATGAAAACTTCTTCTCACTGTAGGTTTGCAGAGCGCTTATCACAAGATCACTGTTTGTTTGTTTGCTGACTGTTTATCACAATGATGTGGAAGTTCATTTGTTTATATCACAGGTTAAATGTGCAGGATTGTGGATACAGCCACCCTGCTTACATATTTTGCTGATCTTTTACTTAACATTAGTGATATCCGATTCATGAATGAATCAATCTTTTGATTCTGATCTTCACAAAACCTGAACAATTCATCTGAATGATTTATCCGTAAATCAGACTGAATCAGTGATCCACTAAATGTCTGTTTGAGCACCTGGAAGCTCTTCAGTACCATATAGACTTGCCAAACAGCAGCAAGCTATATAACGTGAGGAAACTGATGCCCATCTCTCTCTATGTTTTTCCTTCTCCATTTCTTTGCCTGGGCATGCGGCTACTTGGAGGACGCAGGCAGCATTCTTCACATTTTCTTAGGCTCAGGTTTAGGAATCCTTTTATCTGGACATTTATCTCAAGTGGTCAATGAGTGAAGAACATCATACTTAAGAGCAGTCAAAAATTTTAGACAGTCAAAAACTGTAACTTTATACATAAGCAATTCAAGGTTATTTAGTGGATTCACTGATTTATTGGTGATGTATGGGCAATAATCTGAATGCCATTTTTATTCTAAATGAACAAAATACAAAATATGTTTTATGTTTTTGAAAGAAGTCTCATAATCTGGCTGCATTTATTTAATCAAAATATAGTAAAACAGTAGGACATTATTATTACATTTTAAAAACAACCATTGAAATAACCAACTTGTAATTTATTACTGTGTAGAAAAACTGAATTTTCAGCAGCCATTACTTAATCCTTCAGAAATCATTATAATATGTTTATTTGGTGCTCCGGAAGCATTTCTTATCATTGATTTTCAATGTTGAGAATGGTTGTGCTGCTTAAAGGGTTAGTTCACCCAAAAATGAAAATTCTGTCATTAATTATTTAATTACTCATGCCGTTCCAGACCCGTATTTTCTTACGCATCTAAACCCAAGCCTCTGTTGCGATTCTTGCCAATTCCGAAACGTCATTTTAGAGCTAGTAATAGAGGCTTGAGCCATTGATAGCAGACCAATGCAGTTATTAATGCAGTGAGTTATTAGAGAGAGAGAGCGTATGTGAACATATATGCGTCTCTTTCAACAGTGTTCGGCAGCAGCGTCTACTAATATGAAACTGTAAGAACAGCGCCTTTATTTCCTCGTTAGTGAAAAATCCATGTAGCTTTTAAGTTGCTAAACTAACTGATAAAATAGCCTGCATGTCATTTTTATCCTATTGTTTACTATCTTTATTTTCTTGTTCAGTGTTGTTGTGGGTTTTGGTTCAGCTGTAAAGACATTTGAAATCATTTGGCGAAGTGATATGGAACTGTAATGGAAGACCTGCCTGGAACTACTAGCCATGAATAACCCTGAAAATAATTGCACACCTTAGAGCATTCGTCAACAATCAGATTCAAGCATTCAACACACCCTGTAGTATAATGTAAATTAATGTATCCTAGCTGAATAAAAGTATAAATTTTAAAGAAAAAATTTAATAAAAAAAGAATATATATATATATATATATATATATATATATATATATATATATATATATATATATATATATATATATATATATTGCTAACCCCAATCTTTTGAATGACATCTTAAAAAAAAGAAGAAAATGTAGGTAACAAAAAATAATTAAAAACAGTTCATTATGTTTTATTAATGCAAAGCATTGCAAAGAAAAATTATATAATTAATGCTATATAATATTGAATGCAACCTATTTTCCTATTTCTAATTATTCATATTTTATTTATATATTCTCAAACATTTTCTCACAAAATGCAACATGCCTGCAGACCTCAGTCAAACGAAGCTTAATTGTTTATGAAATGTGAAAAACTTGTGTGTTCTTAGCCTTACTAAATCCTCTGCAGGGATCCGCTGACCTTTAGTGCACCACTGTCTGGAAGGTCATGGGATTTATTCCTTATCTGCCTGTGTCTGTCCTCTTAACGTGATGGATGAGGTGGTAGTCTACAGCCACACATGCTTAAGGAAACAGCTCATCTTGAAGTAGTACTATCACTCTCCAATTTCATCTGCTCCTTAAATTGGCTACAGAAATTACACTTCTGCAATACATATAGGGGTACATGAATAAAAAAGTGTGTCTCTCTCATATTATGAGGGGACTGACACGATCAAGCACAGTTGTGTGAGTCATTCACCATAATTATTTTAATCACTCATTCAAAATGATTCTGTATGAAAAGGAACTGCTCAGATGGTGGGCTAAACCAGATCTGTTTTTTCTCAGTGGTTGATCTACATATGAGAAAGAATGAAGGGGAAAAATTAGAAGGAGAAAGTTGTTACAGAAAAATGAAGTTACAGAAACTTGGAATGGCAGGTAAAGCAGTAAAAAGAGAAGGGGTTGTTTTCTTTTGTCATCATGCTTATTGGCTGGCCTGATTTCTTACAGGAAGAGGCACGCAATGGCAATGCCGAGAAATGTGAAATGAATCAAGCCTATCATTTGGTAACTGCAGCATTGGGTGATTTACAGTTCTGAAGTGAAACTGCTCCAAAATAACAGTCTGAGAATACGGCATTGTTGAAGAATAAGGTATGACAATTATCGTGCTGTAGGTCTTCATTTTCCAGAATGCCAATTTTCTAGGAAATTTGTGAGACTTAAAGGTTTTAATTGGATGCTCCTACTCAAATCTCATGGTATGATCCTGCTCACACAATGCTGAAGTGCACTTTTAGAAAAGTCCATAAAAATAAGGCCCAATTTACTATGGTAATATGACAGAATTTTCCTTTTTTTTCCCTCGTATTTTGAATTACGCATTGCATTGTTTTGTGTTTTAGGGATAAAAAGAAAATGATTAGTAGCTTTTAATCTTTTATACGAATGTCCTTCTTACAGTGTGGGTTCTTTTTTAAAGCACATTTTATTGGATCTCTCTGCCTAAAAGGATCATGGTAGTACATTAAATGTTCATACCCAAAAATGGTTAGACCACAAAAGGGCATGTTAAACATCACGGTACTCTTGTAGACTGCGTCGCATGATAAAATGAGGGTAAAATCATATTTTATTTCTCTCTCATGAATACATCATGTACAGTGAAAGTGATGGTGTCATGGTCTGCTTTGCTTTTGATTTCACTGTTCCATCATTGTTTGTTACTATGGTTTCTAATTAGGTTCACACCTGTTCCTTGTTTTGTTAATTATCATACATTGCGTATATAAGCCCTTAAGCCTCTTGTTTCCCCCTGTAAACTGCATGAACACCTCGCGACAAACGACGCACGATAAAGCTGAAAATCGGCCTGACCCAAAACAGATTAGCACGAGTCAGAATTCTGCTCAAAATCGGACGAAAATCGCACGAAAATCGCACAGTGTATGCCCAGCTTTAGTTTTCCCAGTTCTGTGTTCGTCGTCCATGTTTAATGTGTAGTTGTTTTGTTGATTCGACGTGTTCATTAAAGTCTAGTATCCCGTTCTTTCTGTGCCTCGCTTCATTAGATTAAGTTGCACAGCATAATTGTAGCCTGACTGGGACAAATAGCTTTTAAAAATGACAACTAAACACAAAATCAAAACAGTAGTATAATTTATTCACTATATTGTGAGTCTTCTAAAGTCATAAGATGATTTAGTATAAGGAACAGACTGAAATTGAAGCCCTCTTCCCATTCGCCACAACTCTAAAATCTTAAGATGCATCTTGAGCAAATTTAAGGGTTCATCCAAAAATGAAAATTCTCTCATCAATTATTTATCCTCATCCTGTTCCAAAACCATAAGACATTTATTCATCTTCGAAATCCAATATTTGTCCCTCCATTGAAATTCTATTCACCCAAAACTCTGATGCTTCAGAGTTCCCAGAATATCCCAGTAGAAGATTTATTTTACAATCTCTTTACGAAATGGCAACATTTTGGTTGAGAAGACTTTCAATTGAGGGTACAGAAATCTCTCAGATTCATTAAAAGTATCTTCATTGAAGGTTTGAAGATGATCGAATGTCTTATGGGTTTGGAATGACATGAGAGTGAGTTACTGATAACAGAATTTTCAACTTTAGATAAGAAAAAGTGTAAAGAGCAGCATCTAATTGTGTTTTTTTTTAACTGCATCCTCTGAGATAGGGCATCATAAATATATGGGTGTTTGAGACAGCTGCACTGTTTGGCGATTAGTAGATTGTTGTCAGGTCTTAAGCGTTCCCCTATGTTACACTCTGTCTACATTCCAGCCTGCCCATATCCTCATCCTCCCCTGATAGTGATAAGACAAATAGACTGCTTTGGCATGGTCTCATCACCTTTTATGAATAGAGACTCACTGTCTCCACTTGTTCTCATCTAGCAAAGACACTGGGTAAAAATAGAGATTTTATTTGATACTGATCCATTACACAGAGTTCTTTCATAGCCTCAGCAGAGAGTTTGCTCTGAATAGAGAACATGATAGTATTTTCACTGTTATCTTTCACAGCTATCATAACTGTGGGGAGAAATGCAAGCCATTTATTTGAAATTAAAGCCTTTAATGCTCAATTTTTGTATTTTTTAGGCTTCAAGGGGACAGTCTAACTGCAAGGCCTGAAGAGGAACCAGCACCCCATATCCCAGAGCAAGCCGTGCCAGAAATACCTTGTAAGTACCCACAGTCATCACTTAAATTCATGGGGCCTGTGGACAACACTTTTTTTTTTTATGGGAAATTAAGCCACACAAAAGGCCAACCCTATCCAAAAAGAAAATATATTGGGCTTTTGCAAGTTTGGATAAAATACAACTGAATTTCTTGGATACAATACAGTAAAAACATTAATATTTGAAATAATCTTACAATTTTTCTTTTTAAAGATTCTATTTTAATATTTTCACGTTTAGTTAGTACTAGTTTCATTTTCATAAACTTTTAGTTTGTTTCTCTTCAGTTACCTTGTTCTAGTTTCCCGCCACTAATTAGTTGTCATGGACATTCATTTAAGAGCACACCTGTCTATATTTAGACAAGGGTATGTTTGCACGTCAACATTTTCAACTCAAAACTGAAACTTTTTATGCGTTTTGGACATTCATTTACATACCAATGACATTTTGGGGGCCTGAAAACACATGTTTTTGAAGCTTTTGAAGTTTTTAAAAATGATACCTTTGCCGTCTCCATATAAACAACAAAAACGCAAATCTGTGAAAACAGTGATGTCATGCTCGTCTTACGTTCACGCATGCGCATTGCGTGTTTGCAGGGTGTTTCTTGACAAAGCTCATCCCAAGCTAGTGGCCTGGCATGCTTAATACAGCCTTTTTAGTCATTTTTGCAGATTCATGTGAACAGTGATCAACATTGGCGTCTGTTTTTAGTACACAGCTCATGTTTTCTGGAGTTTTTTGCCAACTGAAATTTCTTGGAAATATATTTTTGCAGTGTTTCATCAGAAGAACAATCCGAAAACACATTAAATAACAGTACAACCCACTGGCAAGATGTATGCTTATCCCATTACAGCCTCACTTTCATTCCTGTTGTGAATTGATTTTGCAGGTAAACTCGTCTACGTAGCCTGTAAGAATCTTTCTATCTTGGAGTTCTCTCCCCGCTTTAGTCAATTGGCTGCAAGATCTAACTTTGATGATGATATAATAAAGTCTCTTTGTTGGTTGTGGGCGAACTACAACAGTCCCTTACACTTACCAGACCTAAGAAAAGGAACCTGGAGAGAGCTGATAGATGCATTCTTGACCACTGCAGAGCCGGAGCACTCGCCCATGGAAGGAAAGGAGCCGTAGCCCATCGTAGAACTGGAGAACGCGCTGATGTCCGCCACAGACCCTGAGCCAATGCCAATGCAAGCAACGGAGCCAGAGCTTGAAGCTATGTCCATCCCGGAGTACCAGGTGTGTGCTATATATAAGCCAGAGGGAAATAAAGGGGAGTCTGACACAATGACAGCCTTCCTCTGTTGGTCCTGCCTCCCTTTTCCCACCTCTTCTGCCCATATCATTCGCTCCTTCGGTCCTCCCTCACGCTCTTCAGTCCCTTGGCTTCACTATTGGAACTAGACTGTAAGTTGGTTCCACCTCGGATCTGCTGGGCCCCAGCTCTGCCTTGGAGTGTGGATCTGCTGGCTTCGTGCCGCCATTCCCTTAACTCCACCTCGGCCTATTGGCCAGTCGGCTCCACCTTGGCTCCTCGCCCACCTGGGATTGTCAACTTCACGGCTTCACTGGCCTCCCTCATCCCTATGGCTCCATCTTGGTCAGACGTCGCTCTTTCTGCACGGGGCCTTCTGGGCTTTTTTGCCATGCTTCATCCCTCTACTGGTCCTCAGTTGCTCCGGAGTCCTCCGGTGTCATGATTCCTTCTTAGAGGCTCGTCGCTGCGGCTCTGTCTAGCTCTCTGGATACTACTGTCACAAACCCAGGGATAAGACTACTATGAATACTTGAAAACAGTCAAAAGAGGTGAACCCAAATGTAGAAAACCAGACGACAGTTCTGGGGGATTGTTATCAAATCTTTAATCTGACGAAAAGGCAAGTCCAAAAAATCTCAAAATCAAACCCAAAAATCGACTCCAAGAAGTTCCAATAACGTGGAAAAAAGGTTTTACAACAGTTCAAAAAAGTGAAAAGTAAATTCCAAAGACCTCAAAGTAAGGCATACAATAATGTTCTTAGGAGTAAAAATAAAAAACAGAGGAATGTCAGTAGTTCCAAAAAGTAAATCCCAAAAGTTCACAATGCAAATCCAGAAGGCATTCCAAAAAAGTTTCAGAAAGAAGATCTGTCAGTCGCTCCAAAAGTTCCAAAGAACAAATGTCAATACAATAAAACAAAGGAACCATACTAGGTACGCAAAGTGTTTTTTTTTTTTTTGTCCAGATAAATCCAAAAAGCACAGCATGAGCATGACCTAGACTTGATCATGACACAGGAAACACTGAGCAAAGTCTTTAGGGAAAGAGTGACTTAAATACACAAACAGAAAACAAGGCACAGGTGAAAACAATATGACATAATGACAGAAACTGAAAACCAACACGAGATGCAATGGGGACCTCCAAAAATTAGTCTATAACCCTGACACCTACGGTGACGTCCAAACCTGTCATCGCCTCAGCTTCGATCAGGTCTCCAGATTTCTCAGGTTCATTTCTGCGGTCGGGCCGCTTTGTATTAATTTATGTTTATTTAATTTTTTTAATAAACTCTGTAAAGGACTTTAGTGGACCCCTCTCAACACAGGGCCATGTAAGTATTTCCCAAGCAGGACCGTAGAAAACCCCACCCTGCTTTTCTCCTCTCAGATGATCCCCTTAAATCACAGATTATATCCAGAAAGAGCAGATTCATGTGAGTACTGTATCATGTTATGGAGTCTGCTGAAAGGAGAAGGCTGTTAAAAATTAGCTTTTTGTCTGGGATTCACTCACTCTTACTGAAGAGAAATTTAATCTATCCATTGTCTCTTGGGGGGCCCTTTTGGTGCCGTTACCAGAGTGTGAGAGCGTATTGTGAGTGTGTGTGTGTGTGGTAAAGGCCTTATTGTGTTTTTGTTCTTCTGGATTAGGTCCATTACCTGCGGTGACAGAAACCCTGACAGCAGCAGAAGATCTGCAGAAGGCCTCTCAGGTGACAGGGCCGGTAGGTGATCCTCACCCAGCAAAACTGTTCATTATATCACTTTACCCAAGTCATTAATATCTACAGCATCATCTCCATTGTAAACGCTGTCAGAGGGACAGTTAAAACCACTTACTTCGTTCTCCAGGAGGAGTGGCCCCAGTGTGACTTGACTATTTGTCTCCATGCTTGTCAAGCTAGAGGGGACGCTTACCTAGCCAAACAATGAATAAGAGCTTATCATGTGTAAAAGGTACATTGTGTTTGATTAAGGAGCTATTAAAAAGGAGCAGGCTTTGGATAAACACAATCTTGGCTGTTTACCTGGTGAGAAAGCACGCAAGACTTGCGTTCTTCTCGCAGAGTATCGTGTTGTTGATGGAAAGGTGTTCGTTTACATTCGAGAGAGAGGTCAATGAGGACACCTGTGTTGTAGAAATCCCCCATTCCATCAAATCTGTCAGCAACAGCCACCAGAGACCAGAACAGACTTCCAACATGGAACACAATAACAGGAGTCTGGAACCGTTCACAGCTGAGGAGAATGCAAGGGTCTCAAGTCTGTCTGTTCATCTATCCATCTATCTGTCTGTCTGTCTGTCTGTTTGTTTGTCTGTCTGTCTGTCTGTCTGTCTGTCTGTCTGTCTGTCTGTGCTGTCTGTCTATCTATCTATCTATCTGTCTGTCTGTCTGTCTGTCTGTTTGTCTGTCTGTCTGTCTGTCTGTCTGTCTGTCTGTCTATCTATATCTATCTCTCTATCTATGTGTCTGTTGTTCTATCTATCTATACATCTATGTATCTGTCTGTCTGTCTGTCTGTCTGTCGTTCTATCTATCTATCGGTCTATGTTTCTGTCTGTTGATCTATCTATCTATCTTTCTATCTATCTATCTATTGGTCTATCTAATTGTCTGTGTCTGTCTGTCTGTCGTTCCATCTGTCTAATTGTCTATGTGTCTGTCTTTCTGTCTTTCCATCTATCTAATTGTCTATGTGTCTGTCTTTCTGTCGTTCCATCTATCTAATTGTCTATGTGTCTGTCTGTTTGTCGTTCCATCTATCTAATTGTCTATGTGTCTGTCTGTTTGTCGTTCCATCTATCTAATTGTCTATGTGTCTGTCTGTCTGTCATTCCATCTATCTATTGGTCTGTCTGTGGTTCTTCTATCCATCATATTTATCTATCTGTCTGTGTCTTTCTGTCTATGTCATTCCATCTGTCGTTCTTTAGTGCTGTCTATTGTTCTTTCTGTCAATCAATTCTGCATCCTGTATGCTACTTCAGTTTGAATTCAATTTAGGAGTTTAATTGGATTTTAAAGCATTCTCAATTCAGTTCAGGCTGGCGCACAACCCTGGTATCCGTGGACCGTGTCCTGTAAGAACGTAGCCATAGAAAAACAATAAATAGACAGCTCAGACCTTTGTGAACAACCTATCCTCTTGTATTCTGTGTCTGATGCTGCGTTCCAATCCACATGCTATCCGTCCTAAATAGTATTCAAAAATAGAATTAGTATGTCCCAAATAGTAGTATGTTGAAAAGAGTATTCCAAAGATACCCGGATGGTTTACTATTTCCAGTCAGAATCCGAAATGCGGATCGATGCACACTCTAACAGCTGATGTTGCCCACAATCCATTGCGAGTTGTACGAGGATTCGATTAGAACTACAAACGCGGATGAAAAGTGTTACAAAACCACAAACATGATGGATGTGCGAGTCCTACGGTTAAACAGAGAGGTTTGGATAAAGGGGTTTGAGTGATCAATTATTAGTATTTAACCTGACTAAAATATATTTATTTAATGATATCCATATTATATTTCACCTGCAGCAGCCTTGTGAACTTTTCTAATGATACGTTTGGCCATTAACTTTTAAATGCAACATTATATTTAAACTGCAAACATGAGGAGAATCTCTGCTTTAAAGAACCACAATAGGCAGATCAACGTGCTACTACAGAACATTTCTCTCCGATACAGAGGATCTTAACTGTGACGTTTGAACAGGGCAGTTTAAACGGTGACGGGATGCATGTAACTAAGTGACAGAGTCCATTATAGATGATGAAGTAGTATGTCCCAAAGCTTGCATACTCTTCTGCTACACACTCAATGTACTTTTTCTTTACAAAAACAGTACATACTAGGTCGTAGTATAAGTAGGCGAACTGGGACGCAGCATGACTCTCAGAATCTCACAAGGAATTAAAATGTATAGAGATTTCTGTCACTACAGCAACCCCAAACTCCCTATAACCCATCATGAAGTGGTTATTTTTCTATCAGCAGCAGAACAGAGAGTGCAGCTATAATTACAGAGGAAAAGTGTTGGAAAAATCCTCTTTAGGAATCGCTGGCTGAGTCGTGTGTGGAGCTTATGGGCTGAGCGCTCCAGACAGAGTGGCAACACCAGGCGTGTGAGGCTTCTTCTTCGTCGCCCTGTGGGGACACCCAAGGAGCAGTGACTGCCCTGAGAAACCATACCACAGAGTAAACAATGCCGCCCGGACACCGTATAGGGCCTCACATGCACTTAGGTCTGCTTTTTCATTCACACAGAAACACGCTCTTTACTTTGGCGTGCATTTTTAAGACCTGTCTGTCTTTCTGAAAGGGAAAAAAAAGAAAGAGAGAGACAGAGAAAGTGTGAAAGGAGGCCCCATCGTCTATAGATTAAACTGTGCCAATGAGCTAAGAGCGAGACGGCTAATGTTTCCCACATGGAGCGGCGAGTGTGAAAGGATCAGATCACCTACTGCTGCTTTTTAAAGCTTAATGTGGTTGTTTTCTGGTTAATTGCTTATTTTGGGCTCTATTTGAAAGGCAAATGTGATTTGTCTTCCTAATAGCTTATTACTTTAACTGGTCCTCAGGGGTTCTCTCGTCTTGCCGCCCAGAATGGCACGGAAAACAAAACGTAATACTTTTATGAGCTGAGTCACTTCTTGGGACAACAATAGTCATGGGCACTGTATCTGCATGCTCTCCTCCTGGCTGTAACACGTGTTCTTAGTCCCATAAATGATGATCATGATGGGCAGAGCTGCTTATTGTTTCCAGTTTGCATAGATCCTCTTGGGGGACTTTAGTTTGGTTGTTGGCCTTTGGACAACATGCATTTTTTTTAATGATTTTTATCATCTGTTAATTTTATGCTACTACTGAACTTATGTATTACGTATATAATGTTATATTATTTTGTTGTATTTTTTTTAATTTAGTCGTATAAGAAGCATTGAATATACTATAGCATTGAATGTTTCTTTGCTGTTGAACAGAATAAGAACATTCATATATATATATATATATATATATATATATATATATATATATATATATATATATATATATATATATATATATATATATATATATATATATATATATATATAATTTTATAATAATATTAATAATATAAAATAATAATACAAATAACAAAATATATATTTTGATTGGGCTTTTATTTTTTATTTTCAGTAGGCTAAAAAAAAATCGAATTAATTATTATATGCTTTTCAACTAATTACTAATTATCCCAAATAATGTTTTTTTGTTTTTTTTCAAGAAGTTACATTATTATATTTTTGTGGTTAATTCTGTTAAAGTCTGGCATGATTCATTTATTTTTTCTAATTGTGTCATTTTTTTCATAATTAATCACAGTGAATGTGTGTTCATTTGATATTGCACTAAGTAGCTCTACTGTAGGAAGTCAAATAATGTTTTAGAAAAACATTTTCATGCTTTGTTTTCATAAAATGAGAATCAGATGGTAGAATTTAATGAAACTGCTTGAGCCTGACCTGGATGTTTCATTATTAAAGTGATTAAGAAGGAAGATTTCATGGTTTTCTGAATACGCTAATTACGTCCATGTAACACAATGTCTGTATTACAGAAAGATTTGTTTATCTACGTCTAGAAAATCAGGATGTGTTTTCTTTTTTCCAATGCTTCACTTTTGTTGTGACAGCCTCCCACCTTGGCAGATCTGAAATATTTCAGCTTCAACCTTTTCTTTTAAGATTGGCCTTTTTGTAATGTATGCCATCGCACATTAATGTGTCTCTCTCATGTGGTTTCCGGTCTTGATTGTCTCAGTACTGGGGTGATATAAAAAAACAGCCTTGAGGAGAGTTTGCTTTGACTGTGTGAGCTAAAATGGTCAAGTTTGGAATGGCTGTGCATTGGCCTTCCTGATCTTTCTGATTAGACCTGCTTATTTATAACATGGAGGAATAGTTATTCTTGACACAGATGATGTCTGTGTCATTACACATTTTGCCATGAAGAAAAATCCCTTTTTTCCAAAATGTCTGGTTCTGGATTTGTTGTTTCAGTCCTCTAAACTGCAGTGTGAATTTACCTCCCCTTATGTCTGATTATACAGTGGGGTCCAAAAGTCTGAATCCACAGTGGAAATCTGGTGTTCAAAGACTAATTTAAACCTGAAAATAAACACATTTTAAGATTTTGACAAATTGAGGATGCCAGCATTTCAGAAGCATGTTGTGCGCTCTGGTGTTTTCGGCCCCTGTCTCATCCATTACAACTGAGAGCTAGTGATTCATTCTTAAGCAAAAAAGTCTGTTTGCCGGTTATTGATTGCCCACAAAAGGACATTTTCTTTAGCTGAAAGCAGGAAATGGATGAGGTTTCAATAATTATGTCAGTATGAAGATGCTCAGGATGCTCACTTACTCAGGACTTTGTTATGCAGTCAATTTTGATTCACTTGAAGGGATAGTTCATATTCTAAGGGATAGAAATAAAAATTCTGTCATTTTCTCACCCTGACTTCCATAGTATTTTTCCTCCCAATACTATGGAAGTCAGTAGGGCCCATCAACTGTTTGGTTACACAAATTCTTCAAAATATCTTATTTTGTGTTCAGCAGAAGAAAGGCTTGGAACAACTTGAGGGTGAGTAAATCTTGACAGAATTTACATTTTTGGGTAAACTATCCCTTTAAGTCAATTTGGACAATTTGAAGAAAACAGTGTTGTGTTATTCTTTTGTTGAGTGAAACGGCAGGGGTGGCCCCAATTTCTTCTTCTGTATGGGGTCCCTGAGCTCGTATGGGGGTCTGGGACCCTGCAGCGCCCCTTCAATTCAAACACTGAATGTAATTCAGGCAATTTATAAGATATATGCCAGAGAAGCTGACAGACTCCCCCACATATATTCCACCAAGCCATCTGGTTCATGTTTTTCACTCATGACAAATTTCTGAAATGTTGTCCAGCTAACATAATATAGTGATAGCATTAACAAATGATTCAGCAGACCTTTAGACAAAGATATTTGGTAGGCAAGATGCAGAAAAACATACCCCTAAATGTCACACACATGAATAAAGCCTGTTATAGAAAATATACAATATTCACTGCCTAGATGGTTGTTTTTCAGCATGATTCCCATGTTTGACTTTGTTATAAACAAATTATTCAGAAGTGAACTGGTTGAATGAAGTCATTTCAACCGGTTATGTATGGTTTGTGTGAGCTCTGCGGGCTCATGTTGTTTTCACATATAATCCAGGTGCACACAGTATGTCATGCTGTAGGGCCCTTCTCCTGTGGTTTAGGGGTTTAGAGTTTAATCAGATAGTAAATTTGTTATTGTCCATTTCCCTTTTGATTTTGGCACGGCGCCTGTGAACATACATAAAGTGGGTTTGCATGCTGCCATCTCAAGTAGATTTAATAAACCTTTGTGTTAGACTTAATTTCCGTCTGCTGTGCACTCCATCATAACACTATAGCGGAGGTTCTCTTGTGTATTTGTGTACAAATTAAATCTGTTAGTGCTGAAATTATATTTGATTTTGTCAATGGAAGTTGGATAAAATGGACACAGATGTTTCATGTGGCTTTTAAGAGATGCAGCTCTTTTCCCCCATTATCAAACATGATTCATGGTTATTATCGTTAACTAAAGCTAAAACTAAAAACATTTTTGCTAACTGAAATAAAGCTGAACAAAATGTAAATATTACATGGAAAAACTTTAAATGAAAATCAGAAATGTTGCTTTAACAACTAAATTTAAAAAAAGTTAAGTTAGTAATAAGTAATATGTTAAGTTAGTAAATTAAAGAGGCTATGTACTGTACCTGTAGACTGGTTTTTATGTGAATGACGTTTTTGCTGAATAATGTGTCGATGTGACGTTTACGCTCCCAAAAGAGCCTCTCCTCCATTCAGTGACACATATGGAATGCTTATATGCTTATGTTCAGGATAATGGAGAAAGAGCTATTCTGTACTGTAATGTCAATGTGCCATGCAAAGAAAAGGGATTAATTCAAACTCTAGTCACACATAGCCAGATCTACTCTCTATAGACTAAAATATACTTTATAATCAAATTAGACAAACAAGTCCACATAGAAATTATACTAATTATAAGTAACTTATAAGTAACAACCAACTCTCTCTGGAGTATTAGTAGACTATCTGCTTAATATCTGCTAATACTTTATATTGATGGTCCCAAAACATACATTGTACTGACTATGGGCCTTATTTTATCTGACCACATGGTCTGAAGCGCATAGTGCGGGTCCACTCAAGGTGTTCGAATACACTTTTGCTAGTTTAATAACGGAAAAAACGTTCGGCACGGCAGGCATGGTCCAAAAGGGTTATACCAATTTGCGAGTGGAAAGACTGAACGCTTTCCCAGAGAGGAATACTTATATTTTTAATGTTTAAAAATGTTTGTGTGCTGCTGCGTATCCCTGTGTGTGTAATGAGCAGAGTGTATGCGTGCTGAGTACCCGACTAAAAGCGTATATTACTAACGCGCACTTAAAATAAATAAAAAATACTACGCTATTGACTTTAGACCAGATTTTTGTTGCTCAAGTGCATTTGCTATTTAAACAACATGGCGCTGGACATGTAATTGATAACTGCGTCAGGCTGAAACGAGCAATAAACACTAGCGTCGCACCTGGTGTCGCATTGCACCGGGTGTATGATAGTGCCCTATAAGTTACTTTGGAACTACTGTACATGTCAACTTATTCTACTAACCCGAACCCTAACAGTCCAATACTCTACTAATGAGAGCTAACATGTTAGTTGCAAAGTTACCTATAGTTAGTAGAATGTCTAAAGTAGACCATCAAAATAAAGTATAACCCATTGTAATTTTAATTACCTCAACATGATGCCGGTGAATTGCAGAGCTGATGCAAACATATACACTTTAGTATGATCAACGAAATTAAATATTTAAACTTAATTGCAATAAAAAAAACTTACAAATGTGCTAAAAATGAAAACGAAAAAGTAAAATATAAAAAAGAAAGCTCATTCAAAATAGTAAAAAAAAATGTTGTGGCGATGTGGACGAACGAGAGGCGTGGGAGGAGCGAGTCTCGAGTCCTCTCATGAGGTAGCTCGGAGGCATATAAGGACAAGCGACCTCCCACGTCTCTCGTTCATCCACCTTGCCACAAATGTATAATAGCAAAAAAAATGCTACAATAACAAATCTGACCATCATAATGGACAGTATTGCTTTAGAATTAACTTGAGACAAATCAAGACATGTCTTGAAAGTTTCTATTAAGCAATAAATCAGTGACTTCCTTTCACAGACTTTGAACTCAAAGAAAAAGCAAAAAAAGAAAGAGAAAAAATATATTGTTTTTATGATCATTTTTCATTTATTACATCCAGCAAACAAACAGTGGAATAGGCTTTCAACTGTTTTTAGCAGCCCAGACCAGAAGGATTGATGCAATGCTGTCGGTGGTGTTTGCTTCCTTGTGCTGGGGTGGGCCGCCGCTCTTTATTGTGACTCTCTTTCCTTGTGGCAGGTCGGTGTGGGCAGAGCACAAGCCTCAGCGCTCTGTGTACATGCTAAACATCACTGTGGCTTGAGCCTGCGGCCTCCATCATGGCTGTAAAGAGCCAGCGCACGCAGATGTGACAGCGGGCAATGAGCCAAGGCAATGTTGTCCCTTTGCGGTAAATAGACACTGGCCAATCGCAATGGCAAATGTAAATCCTCGCCTTTCCCTTGTGGTTTTTGAACCTGCTTCCAATGAACGGGACTATTCTGAACAATTATAGTGCTGTTTGATGTTTATAAGAGAAACTCTGCAGGTTTAATAGCCTGTTTAATGGCATTTGAGAGAGAAGTGTTGTGCTTTTCCTGTGAGGATTGAGGTAAATGGTGGATCGGTCGGTAGTGGTTCAGCCTGGGATTCTGAGCACTGGCACTCACACACATACATAGTGCGAGTACTTAAAACCCGAACGGTTGTTGAGTGGTCTCATATTTATTCTCAATCTGCATTTCATTTCTGAAGCAATTGGATCCATGTTTGTGAATGGACGGAATCCCCATTAAAAGTGGTTGCAAGCTTTGTTGGACCAGTCGGATTGCTTTTAATCCACAATTGCTCATTGCAAATGTAAAACAGCTTTTTTTGTTTAGCCAGTATACGGCTTGTCTCTGATCGGCTCACAGGAAATGTATTTGTTGAAACTAGTTTGACTCATTCTGTTCCGAGTCTCACGCACACATCAGGTTCAATAAAGACAAATGTCGTTGTAAACCACAGTCGTGCTGAAGGAAACAGCATTGCACTTCCCAAGTATTGCTTCAGTTAGTAAGTATCTAAGATCTACTTTGGGTTTGTATAGACAATGACGGTCCTAAGTGGAATCAATAAACCACAAGAGAAAGGATTGGGCCAATAAGGCAGGATCAGAAATGAATCATCCGTGAATATTAATGCTGACATGCATCTCTTAACAGCAGCCTCATAGTTTATGAAATTGTTTCTGTTAACTGTCATTCATATTTATTTGTTGTTACTGTAAATGTAGATGCTCGTCCATAGAGAAATGTCAAAACATTTGTGAGGGAAGAGTTTTCTTCCCGGCATGTTTGGATGAATGTCGCTTTGGGGGCTTGTGTGTTGAAAGTTTGTTTTGTTGGGTTTGGAGATCCTCTGCAGAGTTAAAATGAGTGTGTGTTTGTATGCTTGTCCTCTATCTGTATGTTGGACATGACCTGACTTTGCTCTGTTTAAAGTAATAGTGCATTATGGGCCAGGAAACCGGAATCACAGATTTTGTTTATACGTATGCATCTTAGGTTATTTGGGTAATATAGTCTTTCATGTTTGTTTTCTTTGTTAATGTGTATAAAATGTGAGTAGTGGACATCCGTCAGTCCATCCATCCATCCATCCATCCATCCATCCATCCATCCATCCATCCATCCATCCATCCATCCATCCATTCATCCATCCATCCCAGAGATGGGCAACTTCGTTCCTGGTCCTCCACACTGTCCTGAAGAATTTGCGAACCTTAATCAAACACACCTGAACAAGCTAATCAAAGGCCCTGTCCTAAATTCCACACTTTAAATACACTTACAGCTTTTGTGGATGTACAATTGTTGCTGTGTGCGCTTGATCATGAAGTCAACGAGTCCACCTTAGGGTGTTCCATTTGCCATTTTAGGTTTTATAAGGGTGCTTGCGAGCACCCCCTTTGCAGGCAGTATGCGCCCTTGTCGCACACTTTGCCAAGCCTGCACTGAAGCAAGCTCCACAGCAGACTACTTCCTGACAGTCAAAGTGGCATTATGTCTTGAAAGTACGGACTCGTAGGAAGACTGCAAGTGTTTAGGGTGCCATTTGGGACAGGGTCAACAAAGGTCAACATCTTGAGACCTTAAAATGATAAACCGCAAGAAAAGAAAAGAAACGGTATAGAAGCGAGACACACAGCCAGTCTAGATACTGCTGTCATGTGGGGGAAAAAAGTGTACCTCTCACTGCTGTTTCTTCCTGATTTTGATGTTATTCTCATGTAATTTCTGAGAATACTTCAATGGATAGTGGAAACAGTATAAACGCCTCTTAAGTATGAAGTATGAATGCGTCGACAAGCATAAACAAGGCATTGTGCAGAGCTATGTTCTGGACGGTGTTCCTAATTTAATTTATTAAGGCCATACTTTTATTTTTACAAATAAATACATAATGCACAATATTTATTTAATTCAATACTTGCATGCATTGCATAAATTACTTTCAGTCACATCTGCAAAGGCTAGATATATTGATAGGTATTATTTAGTAGTCTCTTATCCAAATCTACACCCATGATGTGTACAATATGTATGTGTAGGATTAAGAGCTCCAGATGGCGGTTTAAAATGTTACTGAAACAAAAACCGATCCAACATGTTGCATTCTTACCCTCCCTCTCTTTTAATTGCACTGACTTCTCCAGTCCATCTGTTCTCCTTGGGGCATAGAGGATGTGTATGACAAATATCTTCTGTAGATCTGCCTAGATTTGTTAAGATGCTGCAACCAAGACCAAACCAGAACCAGCACAGAGTTTGGAAGCAAAGGACTGCAGGCATCTTCAGTATGATGTAGGAGGTGGTCAGGCCTGAGCAGCATCATGACTTGCCCTCATTAATGTTCTGCACAACAAATATTTCCTGACACGGATGGGTGTATATGTTTACTGGGATGCACAATGCAGCTTATGGTCTGGCGATAAGTGTGATATGATCTAACAAGGTTATGACTCATAACGTAATGCTATCCCTTGGTAGCAAACAAAATGATTGATCTAATGCTAATGTCCTTCACACTTGCAAGCCTAATGTAGCTATTTATTTATTTATTGTGTTGCATCTGAAAGTTTTCTTTTTCCCTAAAATAGTTTTTTGCTCTTTCTCTATTCATTCTACTTGTTGTGGCTTTGAAGGCCTATCATCCAGTTCTACATTCCTTATTTGTGCTAAGATATACATACAGTGCATCCGGAAAGTATTCACACCGCTTCACTTTTTCCACATTTTGTTAGGTTACAGCCTTATTCCAAAATGGATTAATCTCATATTTTTCTCCCCTCAATTCTACAAACAATACCCCATAATGACAACGTAAAATAATTTTGTTTGAAATCTTTGCAAATGTACTAAAAATAAAAACGGGGAAAAAATCACATGTACATAAGTATTCATAACCTTTGATCAATACTTTGTTGAAACACCTTTGGCACCAATTACAGCCTCAAGTCTTTTTCGATATGATTCTACAAATTTGGCACACCGTTTCTCCCATTCTTCTTTATCCATTCAGTACCTCTCAAGCTCCAGGTTGGATGGGGCGCGTCGATGCACAGCCATTTTCAGATCTCTCCAGAGATGTTCAATCAGGTTTAACTCTGGGCTCTGACTGGGCCACTCAAGGACATTCACAGAGTTGTCCCGAAGCCACTCCATTGTTATCTTGGCTGTGTGCTTTGGGTCGTTGTCCTGTTGGAAGATGATCCTTCGCCCATGTCTGTGGTCCAGAGCGCTCTGGAGCAGGTTTTCATCATGGATGTCTCTGTACATTTCTGCATTCATCATTCCCTCGATCCTGACTAGTCTCCTAGTTCCTGCTGCTAAAAACATCCCCACAGCATGATGCTGCCACCACCATGCTTCACTGTAGGGATGGTATTGGCCAGGTGATGAGCGGTGCCTGGTTTCCTCCAGACATGACGCTTACCATTCAGGCCAAAGAGTTCAATCTTTGTTTCATCAGACCAGAGAATTTTGTTTGTTCATGGTCTGACAGTCCTTCAGGTGCCTTTTGGCAAGCTCCAAGCGGCTGTTTTGTGCCATCTAGCCACTCTACCATACAGGCCTGATTGGTGGAGGGCTGCAGGGATGGTTGTTTTCCTGGAAGGTTCTCCTCTCTCCTAAGAGAAACGCTGGAGCTCTGTCAAAGTGACAAGACTCAATTGCATTGCTTGATCACCTCGCTGACTAAGGCCCATTTCCCCTGATCGCTCAGTTTGGCCGGGCAGCCAGCTCTAGGAAGAATCCTGGTGGTTCCAAACTTCTTCCATTTACGGATGATGGAGGCCACTGTGCACATTGGGACCTTCAAAGCTGCAGAAATTTTTCTGTACCCTTCCCCAGATCTGTGCCTCAATACAATCCTGTCTCGGAGGTCTACAGACAATTTCTTGGACTTCATGGCTTGGTTTGTGCTCAGGCATGCACTGTTAACTGGGGGACCTTATATAGGCAGGTGTGTGCCTTTCCAACTCATGTCCAATCAACTGAATTTACCACAGGTGGACTCCAATCAAGTTGTAGAGACATCTCAAGGATGATCAGTGGAAACAGGATGCACCTGAGCTCAATTTTTTTTTTATACATTTGCAAAGATTTCAGACAAACTGCTTTCACATTGTCATTATGGGGTATTGTGTGTAGAATTGAGGGGAAAAAATAATTATTTGAATCCAATTTGGAATGAGGCTGTAACATACGATTTTGGAAAAAGTGAAACATTGTAAATACTTTCTGGATGCCCTGGCCTGGATGCTAATTTATGAAATAATTGGGCAAATTTAATGATGCTAGTAAGAGCATAGTATTTTAGTTTTGTTTAGCATGTTTTACCTCAGTTTAATTTTATCATGTTTAATTTTTTTTCTCAGATTTTTCCAGAGAACAACACAAAAATGTTTCATAGTCCATGACACGCAGTGGTCAGTAGTTAGGCTAACTGGTTAGCCTGTTAGCTAGGCTAAATGTTGTCCCTACGGTAATCCCTACGGTATGGGGACAAAATGTCCCCACAAAGATGGCAATATCCAAAATCCTTGTCCTTGTGGGGACATTTTTTGGTCCCCATGAGGAAAGCAGGTCATAAATCACACTAAGTGATATTTTTTGAAAATGTAAAAATGTAGCATGTCTTCTGTGATGGGTAGGTTTAGGGGCAGGGGCAGTGTAGGGGGATAGAAAATACAGTTTGTACAGTATAAAATGCATTACGCCTATGGAATGTCCCCATAAAACATGGAAACACAACATGTGTGTGTGTGTGTGTGTGTGTGTGTGTGTGTGTGTGTGTGTGTGTGTGTGTGTGTGTGTGTGTGTGTGTGTGTGTGTGTGTGTGTGTGTGTGTGTGTGTGTGTGTGTGTGTGTGTGTGTGTGTGTGTGTGTGTGTGTGTGTGTGTGTGTGTGTGTGTGTGATGACATAAGTGATTAAGTGTCCGGCTGTTATAACATTTAACATTTGTATCCTGTAAACCAGACTTATGTTTGGAATAAAATCTGTGTTTGTTACGTTGCTGGGCAAGCATGTTCGCAATAAGTTAAATCATTACAAACCAATGTGAATTTGATTAATCTACTGTTTGTATATCATTGGTTTATTCTTCATAGTCTTGAATTGAAAGGCTGTATTCTTAATTCCCCCAAACCGCAAGTTTATTATCACGAAACACAGTAATAGTAGGATCTCGATGCTGCCCGTCGTCATCCGTTCTCGGATCCCTTGAGTTTATTGATTATTACTTCAAAATCCTTTAACCACTACTGAGCGCATAGCACAGTGTTCACAAATAAAAGTTCAGTCCTTGCCGCCATTCAGACTTTCATCCCAAAGAACTGTGGTTTTCAGTGTTTTTCTAATTCCTCTTAAAAAAATAATTGGCCCTCATTATAACAGATATGGCACAGTGTTGTAACCATAAGTAGTATGTAAAAAAGGAGTGAAATTCAAAGCTAATGTGACTCTCTGTACTGTTTCTTGTGTGTGTGCTGCAGCGTCACCCTGTCTGGGCATCGGATGTGAAGCCGATCAGAGGCACGAGCCCCCAGACGCCCAGACGTGCTCTGCAACTCCAGGACTCGCTTTTCTCCAAAGAACTGGAGAACATGGGCAAACATCTTGCCGGTAGGTTTTTAAGACACAGACACCCAGTCACCCACACGCATATAAAACAGGCCACCTTTCCATTACAGCCTGACACTGTCAAAGGCCACACATGTAAAAGTCTGCCTGCGAACACAAGGATGGAGGCGTCTGATTGGCTAATTGAAAGCTGATCTACCTATTAAAATATGTTGTGAAAAATGGTGACCATCTTTGATTCATTTAACAATGCCACCGCTGCACTAGCTTGTTAGTATCGCTGTGAAGTGACAAATCTCTGTCTGTAGATGATCAAACTCAGACGGTGGTTTGATCTCACAGACCTTTGATAGACGTTGTTGGTGTGTGCGCGACACCCGTTCGTTTGGTAACCGCTTGAAAGCATTGGGCAAAACCAAAGGCACAAACAGCACCAAGAACTCCAACATGTGTCGCACAGTTGTTTGTTTACGTATGTACTGCTTTATTTCGATTCTCTGTCGTACACCGAATACATTTGAAACATATTAAGTATTTAAGAAGGGCACTTTCACTAAGTCATCAGGGTAACAGCTGTGTGTATGTGTGTGTGTGGATGTGGGAGGTTGACATTTAAACACAAAAAGTTAACAACTAAACTAGACACGGACATTTAGCTTTTGCACGCATATTAGCTAATCGGAAAATAAGGTAATTGTAACCTTAAATTTTATTTTAAAAGAAAGATTCAAAATAAGAAAACAGAGATTAAAACATTAATAATCTATTTAGAAATATTTGTATATATTTTCATTTGTCTTATGCAAAGTTTTATATAGATAAGTGAGAAGGATATTTTGTGCCCCTGCCCCTTTAAGACAGGACACGTTTTGGGAGGTAAAGAAAAAGAGAAGATGAGAAGCGAGTTGTATCTCCCGATTAAAGAAAAAATCCTAAATTGGTGCTTGTTTCCACCACAGGAAAAAAAAGACACTTTATCTCGCAATTCTGACTTTATAACTAAAAAATGCGACTTTATATCATGCAATTCTGAGAAAAAAAGTAATAACTGAGATTATTAGTCACAATTAACTTTAATATTTTTTATTCTGTGGTGGAAACAAGCTCCCATACCATTTGTAACCCACGGTGGAAAGACTGTAGTGTTCACAGATACGGCATCAGAAAATAATAGGCATAAAAGCCATAAATAAAATATTTTTAAAAAGAAGAAAGAAAATAATGGGTATAGAAGCTTTAAATAATATATTTAAAAAAGAAAAAGAAAATAATGGGTACATAACTGTTTTTTTATTTTTCACCTCGAACTGTTAATTCAACAAGATAAATTATATAAAACTAAACAATGTTTTAAAAATTTTACTGAATGAATCATGAGCCCTGTTCCATTTGTAAATTTCTCAACAGGAAATGTCCATTCCTTGGACTGATTTCTATTGACTACTTAATATATTTTTGTAACATCTGTTCACAATGATGACATGTATTTAAATATACTTTGTTTATGGTATTTTCTAATTAATATTTATGCAGTTAATTACAACCCCAAATCAGAAAAAGTTGGGACAGTATGGAAAAAGCAAAAAAAAAAAAAGGAAGTGATTTCTAAATTTACTTTGACTTGTATTTCATTGCAGACAATATGAACAAAAAATATTTCATGTTTTGTCTGGTCAACTTCATGTAATTTTTAAATATGCATCCTTTCCTTTCATTCAGACCTGCAACACATTTAAAAAAAAAGTTAGGACAGTAAAGCATTTACCACTTTGTACTGTTGCCATTCCTTTTCACAACACTCAAAAGACGTTTAGGGACTGAAGACACCAAGTGATGAAGTGTTTCAGGTGTAATTTTGTCCCATTCTTCCTGCAAACAAGTCTTAAGATGGGCAACAGTACGGGCTTTTGCGCTTCAAAATGCGCCACACATTCCCAATTGGAGACAGGTCGAGACTGCAGGCATGGCCAGTCAAGTACCCGTACCCTCTACCTCCGTAGCCAGGACTTTGTAATGTGTGCAGAATGTGGTTTTGCATTGTCTTGTTGAAATATGCATGGATGTCCCTGGAAAAGATGTCTTCTTGAAGGCAGCATATTATGCTCCAAAATCTCTATGTACTTTTTAGCATTAATGGTGCCTTCACAGAAGTGTAAGTTACCTTTGCCAAGGGGACTGACACAGCGCTTCTGGACACTGTAAACATAGGGCTTCCTTTTGGTACAGTACAGTTTTAACTGGCATTTGTGGATGTAACTACGTATTGTGGTACTTGACAAAGGTTTGCCAAAGTAGTCCTGAGCCCATGTGATGATATCGCTTATAGATGAATGACGATTCTTGATGCAGTGCCGCCTGAGGGATCGGAGATCTCGGTTGTTCAGCTTAGGCTTGCGCCCTTGTCCTTTACGCACTGAAATTCATCCAGATTCCTTGAATCTTTTAATTATTTTATGCACTGTTGAATGTGAAATATCCAAATCTCTTCCTATCTTTCTTTGAGGAACATTGTTTTTAAACATTTCAATAATTTTCTCACGTATTTGTTGGCAAACTGGCGATCCTCAGCCCATCTTTGCTCCTAAAGGATTAGACCTTTCTTGGATGCTGCTTTTGTACCAAATCATAATTACAATCACCTGTTGACATCACCTGTTTCAAATCACATCATTATTTAACCATTTTACCTCATTACTAGCCCTAAATTGCTCCTGTCCCAACTTTTTTTTAAATGTGTTGCAGGTCTTAATGAGAGGAAAGGATGCATATTTACAAATTACATGAAGTTGACCAGACAAAACATGAAATATTTTGTGTTCATATTGTCTGCAATGAAATTCAAGTCAAAGTAAATTTAGAAATCACTACTTTCTTTTTTTATTTGCGTTTTCCATACTGTCCCAACTTTTTCTGATTTGGGGTTGTAGATGAATTAAAGATTAAAGAAACATTTTAAAATTGAACAGCCATACATTTAATTATATGTGACAGAGCATATATTCTATAAAATCAGGGCCTTTATTAAGTATATAAACATTTAGCAATATAGTTGTGATGAGTAAGGCGAGTGAGAGCCGTGAGAGAGCAACGCGACGGTGAGTAATTGGATGATGAGTGCCAGCTGCGCCTCACACCGGTCTCAGATCTCTCACGGAGGAGTGACGGAGCATAAAAGCAAGAGCGACGACAGTAAAGGACGAGAGAGGACCAATGGAGTTTAATATGTTTAATATGGAGTTGGCCCATCCTTTGCAGCTAACAGTTTCAACTGTTCTGGGAAGGCTTTCCACAACGTTTAGGAGTGTGTTTATGGGAATTCTTCTAGAAGTGCATTTGTGAGGTCAGGCACTGATGTTGGACGAGAAGGCCTGGCTTGTAGTCTCCGCTCAAATTCATCCCAAATCGGGTTAAGGTCAGGATTCTGTGCAGGCCAGTCAAGTTCCTCCACACCAGATTCGCTCCTCCATGTCTTTATGGATAACAAATAAAAGTATTATTCTCACATTTCTCACTGTAAACTAATAGGGCATCATGTGTGTGTGTGTGTGTGTGTGTGTGTGTGTGTGTGTGTGGGCATGTTTTTGTGAAATATCAGGACACAAATGTGTATAATGACATGGGTATGACATAGGTATTACAAAAAGAGGGTGAAATATGAGGACGTTCCCCATGTCCTCACTTTTCAAAATGCTTATAAATCACACAGGATGAGGTTTTTTTCACAGAAAGTAAACTGCACAGTCTCCTGTGATGGGTAGGTTTAGGGGCAGGGGCAGTGTAGGGGGATAGAAAATACGGTTTGTACGGTATAAAATGCATTACGCCTATGGAATGTCCCCACATTTCACAAAAACAAACATGTGTGTGTGTGTGTGTGTGTGTGTGTGTGTGTGTGTGTGTGTGTGTGTGTGTGTGTGTGTGTGTGTGTGTGTGTGTGTGTGTGTGTGTGTGTGTGTGTGTGTGTGTGTGTGTGGGAAGTGTTTATCTATTAATTTCAAGTGTGCTTGTTATTCCGTGACTGAGTCAGAGGAAACTTATTCTGACATTACTTTGTGGGAAAAGTCGCCCCTGCTCTCAGATGGAATTGATTTGAAGCCATTTGTCTGTTGAGTTATATCTGAACAGAGCCATCCCCATAAGGCCAGGCATTAGGCTCATTCAACAGCCTAATTGACCCCTTTCATGCTTTTATTAGCTGTTAATGTTCTCTATGTTGAAAGCCAGGATTCTTCGTTTATCTCATTACCTCAATTATGTGGTCAACTTAATCCTCAGACTTCTTTTTAATTGACGATCAGGCTGTGTTGTTTTGTTTTAGGAATTTAAAGCTTGATATTTGACTTGTGCTCAAAGGACAACATTGTTGGCTGTTTTTTAATGGCAGAGAAAAGCTTTCCGCCACTTTTGGATAAATAAAGCATCCCTTTCAGCTAGCTGGAATTCCTCAGATCTCTCTCTCTCTCTCTCTCTCTCTCTCTCTCTCTCTCTCTCTCTCTCTCTCTCTCTCTCTCTCTCTCTCTCTCTCTCTCTCTCTATCCCTCTGTGAGATGTGAACACTTTAGATATATAGGGTGAAAGTCAGGAATCAAAAAGGTTGCATATGTTCTAAATGATGGGTTTGCGTGCTTGCGGATTGTAGTCTTGTGGGAAGCGCATTTGCTTTTTTGATCAAGAGCTGTTTATAATAGATTAGATGTGCTGCTTCTTGTTAACTCTATATCTTGTTAAAGCCATATCTTCTCCTCCTCTGCTCTTTTTTTAGTCTAACGGGTCATATATGCTATATTTTCCGTCATCACTACACTAACTTCATATTGTAGGACATAGACAAGACTAAATAAAATAAGAACTAGATAATGATTATAATGAATAGTGCTAAATATTGAAAAATGGTGTCAGTAAATGTGACCCTGGACCACAACACCAGTAATTTTTAGATTTATAAATCAGCTTTCCATTGATATATGGTTTGTTAGGATAGGACATTATTAGGTGGAGATACAACTACAAATCTGGAATCTGAGAGTGCCTCTCTACTTAATACATAATATTACTACTAATAATACATTTTTCTTTAGATATTTACAGTAGGACAAAATATCTTCATGAAACATAATCTTTACTTAATTTACTTAAAATTTATAATTTTAAACCATACAATGTATTGTTGGCCATTGCCACAAGTATACCCGTGCGACTTATGACTGTCTTTTTGGTCCAGGGTCACAAATGTCAGATACAGTCAATAATAAAATAATCAATAATATAAATAATTAATAATAATTAATAAAACAAATAAAAGTAAAATGCAATCAAGGAGCATTATAATTAGATTACTCGGTTCTGACGTGCCTCGGACAACAGTGCGGAATGATCATAAGATACAGTAAAAACTGCAATATTGTGAACTATTATTACAGTAAAAAAGCGATCATTTTTCAGCAATCATTCTAATATGCTGTTTTACAAGAAACATTTCTTAATATCACACTCTCAAAAAAAAAAAAAAATTGTACAAAATTGTATCTTTTAAGGTACAAGTGGCCGTTACTGGGGTGGTACGCTTAAGGGTACATTTTTGTACCTCTAAATCAGGGGTAGGCAAGTTCGGTCCTGGAGAGCTGAAGTCCTGCAGAGTTTAGCTTATGGCTCCCAGCATGCATTGCAGCATTAAGTATGTCACCGTTATTGAGATTCGTATGCTGATTCTTGATATCTGATATCTTGATATCCCCCCTTCCCCCCAACTAAAGGAAACACTGATCACCATAATGGTGACCAAACATTTTCAATAAAACATAAACATCGAAACCTCTGTTAATACTCAGAGCTTCTATAGATGTCTTTCAGGTTTGGAGCCAAACTCTCCAGGACATTAAACTTGTCTACCCCTGCTCTAAGTAGAGAAAACTATGGTATAATTGAGCCCTAATGACCAATTGTGTGCCTTTAAAGATACAGTTATACGTTTTGTTCCCCCAAAGAACAAAACTGTACCTCCACTGTACCTTTTTTTTCAGAGAGTGCATGTTGAAAACAGTTGTTTTGCTTAATATTTTTTTGTGAAAAACCATGATACTTTTTTAAAGATTATTTGCTGAATAAAAAGTTCAAAAGAACAGCATTCATTTGAAATAGATTTTTTTGTAACATCATATAATTTTTAAGACGTGTTCAGACTCATTTGAGACATAATGCCACTTTAATGTGTCTCATCTGACCACAATTTTATTAGAAGTACTCCTGTCTATGTTGGACCAGGAATTTCGATATTTGTTATTCATAATAAAGTTAAAATGTTCCATTCATGATGAACAATTGTTCATGTGTGTATCATGTTTGCAGTGAACATAACTGTGGCTCCTGGGTTCTCAGGCTCCAGCATTGACTCATTAGGATCCATGAGCTCAACTACATACTCTTATAAATACCATGTGGGAAACTTTAAACACTAGCACACAAAGACATTTTTCATTAATTTTGATTTTGTTGTCTTTATTTGGAATGGTTTGCCATTATCACATATGATTTATGTCTGTGTAAAAATCCTTTCCGTCACTTGTGTTTAGGTGAGAAATTGCTAGAACAAGTTCCTGTTTCCTGTTTAAATGGGACAACGGGGGGTTGTAATTACTTATGACTGACTACAGACAAAACAATCTAATTATACATTCACACAATTAGTTGTATCATATATCACAACAATCTGGAAGAGTTTCCGTAATGGGAATTAATTACAAGAGCTGTTTTAGCCAAAATGACATTTAGATACATTGTACATTAGTTATCTGGACAACAGACATGTGTTTCATATTTTAGAGTGGAAAACTATCATGTTATTTCTTTGGAAGAAAAAAAGAACTGTTTGCTTACAATTTAGGTAGTCAAGGTTTCTGAAACACATATCAAAACTTGTTCATACTATTTATAATATGTCACGTGTTGTTTCCTCAGAATCCTCAATTCCTCACAGACTGAACACTGGTTGATGGGTCCAGATGTTCCATATGAAAATGTGCGACAGACTTTCATAAACAAAAATATTTGACTTGCTACCAAGCAAACAAATATATTGACATGAAGCAGACCATATTAAATCGCTCTTGTACTCGTACAAAGTAAACATGCCATTCAATTTACACTTTACAGCTGACAGTAAATACTGCTGCCATGACTGTTAAAAGACCTCGGCAAAACTTCAGGAAATAGTTTTGGTGGTTTGTTAATAGAGAATCTATGAGTGGTTAGTCAATACTCCTATGTCAATACGCGGATGTTTTTTTAAGCCTGTTAATGTGTATTTGAATGTACAACATTTGAATGTAACTATTGAAAACTACTAATTATTTTACATGTAAGTTTTACAGTGTATCAAAAGTAAAAGCAAAACATGCTTGGCTCGTTCAATAATTCTTATTATTATCATGTGTGTGATGTTTGCATTCATGCATTTAGTCATGTCCCATATAACCTGTTACCAAAATGTTTTCAAGCCATGACTATTATTGTCCCCTAGTTGGTGATTGTTTGCTTTTATTGTCTCGATTTCTTCAGAGGTTGAGAAGGACTTGGCCAAGCTGGCAGAGCAAGGGAAGCTGAACAGAAGTCCAAACAGCCCTCATAGGAGTTTGCTTTTAACCCCCCTCTTCCACACCACCAACACTCTGCCTGTGCTCGGACAGACGTCCAGACCACAGTCTCCCAGCAGCCTTTCCACAAAGACCACAGGCCTGCCCCTTCACAACACTAAGCCCACAAGCCTAGTCATGGGCCGGACATCTCCCAGCAACCCCAGCAGCCGTGCCCAGACCCCTAGTGGAGCACGGACGCCCAGCAGACCTTTGACCCCTAATAGTCTCATGATGCGCTCGTTTACTGCCGGAAGTCATGGAAACACAGAACGCTTGTACGGGCGCTCTAGAAGCAGACCTGTCACGCCAACAGGACAGATAACCAGACCAATCCTCACACCGCCAGGCCTGAGCACTACAGATTTATACGGGGGTCTATGGAGCACACTGACAGAGGTACACACACACACGCATACACACACACACACACATGTTGGGTTTTCATGTTTTATGGGGACATTCCATAGGCGTAATGCATTTTATACTGTACAAACCGTATTTTCTATCCCCCTACACTGCCCCTGCCCCTAAACCTACCCATCACAGAAGACATGCTACATTTTTACTTTTTCAAAAAACATCATTTAGTGTGATTTATGACCTGTTTTCCTCATGGGGACCAAAAAATGTCCCCACAAGGACAAGGATTTCGGATATTGCCATCTTTGTGGGGACATTTTGTCCCCATACCGTAGGGATTACCAGTCCACACACACACACACACACACACAAACACACACGTATTGGGTTTTCATGTTTTCTGGAGACATTACTTAGATATAAGTTTTTATACTGTACAAACTATATATTCTGTCCCCCTACACTAGCCCTACCCCTAAACCTACAGCTTTTATTTGAAATAGAAATCTTTAGCAGCAAAATGAATATCTTGTCTTATCTATCTTTCTATCTATCTATCCGTCCGTCCATCCATCCATCCATCCATCCATCCATCCATCCATCCGTCCATCCATCCATCCATCCATACATACATCCATACATACATACATACAGTCCCAAACCTTTGAATAATAGTGTAATTTACTATATTATATATTTTATGTATACATTATATTATATATTACATATATTTTATATATTGCATAATGTAAATTGCTTTATATATACACTGTGTATATATATATTTAGGATTATTAGGAACACTTGTTCAATTTTTCATTAATGCAATTATCTAATCAACCAATCACATGGCAGTTGCTTCAATGCATTTAGGGGTGTGATCCTGGTCAAGACAATCTCCTGAACTCCAAACTGAATGTGAGAATGGGAAAGAAAGGTGATTTAAGCAATTTTGAGCGTGGCATGGTTGTTGGTGCCAGACGGGCCGGTCTGAGTATTTCACAATCTGCTCAGTTACTGGGATTTTCACGCACAACCATTTCTAGGGTTTACAAAGAATGGTGTGAAAAGGGAAAAACATCCAGTATGCGGCAGTCCTGTGGGCGAAAACGCCTTGTTGATGCTAGAGGTCAGAGGAGAATGGGCTGACTGATTTAAGCTGATAGAAGAGCAACTTTGACTGAAATAACCACTCGTTACAACCGAGGTATGCTGCAAAGCATTTGTGAAGCCACAACACGCACAACCTTGAGGCGGATGGGCTACAACAGCAGAAGACCCCAACGGGTACCACTCATCTCCACTACAAATAGGAAAAAGAGGCTACAATTTGCACAAGCTCACCAAAATTGGACCGTTGAAGACTGGAAAAATGTTGCCTGGTCTGATGAGTCTCGATTTCTCTTGAGACATTCAGATGGTAGAGTCAGAATTTGGCGTAAACAGAATGAGAACATGGATCCGTTCATGGTGTGGGGGATGTTTTCTTGGCACACTTTAGGCCCCTTAGTGCCATTTGGGCATCGTTTAAATGCCACGGCCTACCTGAGCATTGTTTCTGACCATGTCCATCCCTTTATGACCACCATGTACCCATCCTCTGATGGCTACTTCCAGCAGGATAATGCAACATGTCACAAAGCTCAAATCATTTCAAATTGGTTTCTTGAACATGACAATGAGTTCACTGTACTAAAATGGCCCCCACAGTCACCAGATCTCAACCCAATAGAGCATCTTTGGGATGTGGTGGAACAAGAGCTTCGTGCCCTGGATGCGCATCCCACAAATCTCCATCAACTGCAAGATGCTATCCTATCAATATGGGCCAACATTTCTAAAGAATGCTTTCAGCACCTTGTTGAATCAATGCCATGTAGAATTAAGGCAGTTCTGAAGGCGAATGGGGGTCAAACACAGTATTAGTATGGTGTTCCTAATAATCCTTTAGGTGAGTGTATGTATATATATATATATATATATATATATATATATATATATATATATATATATATATATATATATATATATATATATACTGTATATAATGCACACATTATGCATATACATATATTTAAAAAAACATATTTTAAAAAGAAATTCTCATGTCAAATGTATTAATGCAAAGTGTAAAGGTATTTTGTTTTAATTCTCAGAAATACTGTACGTTTTGGTATCTGAACAATTTGGTCGACATTCAAACAATTACAACTACTAACCAACTAAACAAATATGCAGTACAATATTTTTTCAGTCTTGTGGTGCATGTTTTTATGTGCCAAATATTCTGATTTGGTATGAAAATGCCTTTATTCTAACAAGCCTCTTACTGCTTGGAAAATAAAGTCTTATTTTATGTGGACTTTATGTAGACTAGAAAAGTTAAAGCTCTACATTTGGTAACCCTGTAAACCTCAGGTCAGTGGGTTCAGAATCACACACACTCACTGGTATTGTACTGGTTAGTTTGCAAAAGCTGCAGACTGTCTAATATTCTATTGTCCATGTCTGACTATGGCCTATTCATTTTATGCTCAATTGAGATTAAGCAATATAATATAAGAGGATCCACTGGAAACTGAAGGACAGATTTACAGATGACTACTCTTGCTAGAGTAGTCTGGCATTTCAGGGTTTCTGCTCTCTTTCTCTTTCATTTTTTGGTATTAGATTTTGTTAATAATTCCAATGCTCCTTTTAAAGTCTTTAATAGCCACAAACAGGAATCGTATTGTTAGCTCATATTCCTATGACTGATGAGATTCTGAGAACATAAATGCACTGATCATGCTCTGATTCACCCACCTGATCCCACGGCTGTTATTGTAGTTCGGCTCCTGAATAAGAAAAAGAAATTTGCACCTGTACATCTCATTCAGTTCAGAATGGGATCCACGGGAAAGATGTCAGATGATTTGTCCTTTTTTCTGTTTTCCTATAAGCGATTTAGCACTTAAATGTGGCGTAGATGTATGAGCGCTTCCTGTCTGGCCTGTACCAGCGATACCTTTAATGCTGAAAAATAAGAACACATAAAAGACTTTAGAAGGGAACAGGGGCAATTTATTTATTAGAGGCTGGCTCAGAGGATTCGACCCAGAGGTGTACTTATTTCAAAAGAAAATAAAACATCTGTAGAACGAATGGGCCTGACATGCACATTCACCAGCTCTCTACGTATAAGGTTTCCAGTTCACAGGGCTTTTCATTGCTTTTCAATTGCCACCTTTCTGCACAGGCAAAAGCAGTGTTCAATGATACATTATAACACTTCCTAAATATTGGAGCAAATGATGTCCTTTAAGACCCTATGAATTCAAAATTGGAGTTTAGTGGTATTTAGTTGATCTGTGTTAGCTGTAAGGTTATATATATACCCAAAACCCCCTAAAGACCCACTTCACAAAGTAGAGAGACCAGCAAACCAGCCTAAGCTAATATTCTTTTTTTAGTTCTGCAAAGCTTTAAGAGCATATTTGAGCAATTCAGACTTAAAGGGATAGTTCACCCAAAAATGAAAATTATGTCATACATCACTCACCCTCATGTCGTTCCAAACCCGTAAGACCTTTGTTTATCTTTAGAACACAAATTAAGATATTTTTGATGAAATCCAAGAGCTCTCAAACCCCTCCATAGACAGCAATTTACTCAACAATTCCATGGCCCAGAAAGGTTGTAAAGACATCGTTAAAATAGTCCATGTGACTCCAGTGGTTCAACCTTAATTTTATGAAGCGACAAGAATAGTTTGTGTGCGCAAAAAAACCCTCAAATAACGACTTTGTTCAACAATCTCTTCTCGTCTGTGTCAATCTCCTACGCTTTTGACGTTGTGAATACAGTGCAGTGCTTTCAAAGCACTACGTCAGAATGCTGGCTTACCATTGGCCGATGTTGTTCATGTGAGCACCACGACGCATACGTGTGATGCTGATGCAGGAGCTAGCCAATGAGTATTCAGGAGATAGCCAATGAGTATACCAAAAAGTGTTTTTGTCGCTTCATAAAATTAAGGTTGAACCATTGTAGTCATGGATGATTTTAACCATGTCTTTACTACCTTATGTACTACCTTATGCTCTCGGATTTCATAAAATGTATATGAATTTGTGTTCTGAAGATTAATGAAGGAATGACATGAGGGTGAGTAATTAATGACAGAATTTTCATTTTGGAGTGAACTAACCCCTTAATTTATTTGCATTAAATAACAAAACATCAATTTGTCATTATGATTTATATCTCTGGTTCTATCATATTTGTTACTAGGATGAGTTTTACCAGCAGTTGCAGGCGGTCAGGAAACCTTGGCGCATCCCTAGTGACACTGAGAGTGACTGTCTGGAGCCACCTGAGCAGGACAAGTGTGAGTATTCCAAATGTGACCCCATACCATTCAATGACATGGCATAGAGATTTAAAGGGCAAATTTACTAAACCACTTTTATGTATTTCAGCTCAAAAACCTGTGTCCTATTCACAAACCTCCCATTATCCAGTATAACCCATCCCTAAATGCAGCACATATACGCTTTTTTTTTTTATAAACCAGGCTCATTATAGATTTTGTGGATGTGTTTATGCTGTTTCCTGATTTGCATAAAGCCCCATTCCCACCAAGAACGATAATTATAAGCTATTTATTATAAGCTTTAAACGTGCAAACTTTTGTGGATCCTAAATTGTCTGTCTTATCATTCATCTGCTAGAAAAATCGTTATGAAAGTGATTCCAGCGTTATTGTTTTTCTTTGTTATTATTCTCATAGAATTAGAAAGAATATTACAACTTTATTGTTATAATTATCATTATTTTCATTTTTGGTATAGATGGTCTTAACTCATTTAGTAATTATGGCGCTAAAACAACACAAATAAACAGTGCCATCACGAAGGTGCAGTTCATTCTTACTGAATAAGTGTCCTGTTTTAGCATGACAAGCCAAACCCACATCAAGATGTTGTGTCCGGGAACTCACCATTGGCAGGGCTCAATCCGAGGGGCTGGATAAACGGTTGTCTTTCAAATTCCCTCTGCACGCAGTTGGATAGCGCTACAACCAACCAGCGTAATGTGAAGCTGAGCTAGTTGATAGATAAAACTTTCGCCGCATCTGGTCGGCAAAACTCCGAACACATCTTCCCTTCGTAAGAATGACTTCAGTGCCGTTCTTTGTTCTTTTCTCAAAGAAAAGCTTAACTCCAAGTCTTCCAGAGTCGTGGCCAAAGCCAATTCAAAAGACCGCTGTTTGCCAGCTTCTTTGTTTACACGTATCACGGGGAACCGTTGCATCTTTGCCGCCATTATGTTAAGCCCGCCCACCGACTCTATACACAATGTGATTGGCCTGACCAGAGTTTGGTTTTTCCAGCTCGCAGGTCTACCGAGAATTGCTAGACTACACTCGTAGCAAATAAGATTTGCTGCCGCTAGGGTGCGTCTAGATTTCAAGGCTAGTGTCATAATATTTTGATTTGTTTTAAAAGATCATTTTGAGCTTCAAATGATACACAGTTTGAATTATATAGTAATTCTAATAAACAGTGTTAGGGAAAGTTGCTTTTAAAAGTAATGCATTAAAAAAATTATTACTATCTAAAAAGTAACTAATTACGTTACTTGGTAAATTTTTTTATGGAAAGTAATGCGTTGCTTATCTCGGCTGGGCTTGTTTCATTGCTTTTTCTCATCTGGGCGGGGCTTGCTTGTTTGTTTTTAATAAACCTTTCACACCAAAAGTGAAATGAATAAGCCTCAGGCTGAAGGAAATGCAAATTCAGAGCCAGCCTGATCTCACAGCAATTCGTACGTATTTTACAAGTTGCCCAATTCATATGAATTCATATGCATGACCAACCCCTAACCCCACCCCCAAACATACCGTCACTGGAGTTTAGACAAATCGTACTCAATCGCACGAGTGAGGTCGTACAAATTCGAATGAATTAGCCATCTCGTAAAATATGTACAAATTGGTCATGAGATAGCATTGTCAGAGGTGCCATTATGGATGCAGAAGAATAGGATGCAGGGGAAGCAATTTCAACATTCTTACTTCAGCAATAAAAAAAAAAGAAACACAAATGTGATGTTTATCTAAAGTTATTTGTGCTTATTTGTATGGCTGAATTGGATCATCGAAGGTCAGCAGCAAAGACATTGGTTAATAAAGTAAGATTGAAAACATAAAGTATATTTGTGTAATTTAAGTTTGCATTTCATTGTTTTTATTCGTTTCGAGGAATACTGAATGTTTTTGCGCAAGTGAGATGAGTAAATGCCTGCTTACATTTAGTCTAGAACTACAATACCTATCATGTTTACACACAACGCCTCTGCACTCTCACAATTTCTCTCAACATGGGGAAAAGAGGGGTTTCAGTCAGTACATGGCAAAACAAAGTAACTTACGTTACTTATTTGAAAAAGTAACTCAGATATTTTCTTGTAAATTTAAAAGGAATTTGTTACTAGTTACTTGAAGAAAGTAATCTGATTATTTAACTCGTGTTACTTGTAATGTGTTGCCCCTAACACTGCTTATGAATATAGTGAAAATCTCTCTACAGTGCCGTTTATGGATTGGCAAGTCTAAGACTCTGGCCTATTAATGACGATATCTGAGCTCTCGTCCCTTGGAAATAAATGAGTCAGGTCGAGGGAGCTACTTCCAAACAGCACTTTTATGGTTTCCCTGTCTCAAATGTCTCCACATACGCAAGACTGCAACATGTGTGGCTCAGAGTTTGAAAAACCTCGGACACTTTAATTATGTTGATATGGTTTCATGAACGTATCTTAGATCTCCATTCCAGTTGATGTCTGAAAGATTTAAGCATGGTTGGAATCATTAGAGGATTATTATTTGTCCAAATCACGGTCCGTCATCGCTAATAAATACCGCTGGCCTCATTTTTCACTCTTTGAACGTGACATGGCCAGAATCTCTGTGTCCCTCATGAGCCATTAGTCTGTTAATGACCTCAATATTGTAGCATATCAAAGCTCCAGCCCTGAGAGAGCGTCTTTGAGTTCATGGATTATGCAAGAATAATTGTGATTTTTATCAGGATGAGGACAATTGTCTGTTACTTAATGTGATGAAGAGCTTTTTCATAATAACAGAATGCCAAGTGCAAAACAAAATGCTAAGGATGAATGCAGTTTCTGAGAAAAAGGATTCTGTATCTCACTTTTAGACAAATATTTGTTATAGGTCTGGTTTAATATTTCTTTGGTAAACAAATGCTTTCCACATATGTTTGGAACACAAAATCGCACTGCCAGAGAAACGTCCAGCGATTTCTAGACAAGTAAAACATTGTACAAACAATCCAAGTCCTGCTATCAAATGAAATGTAACTACACGTGACAGGCAGCTCCATTTTGCCAAAAACATATCTTGCATAAAATAAGTATATTGTGCTCTACAGACATGCTTGCTGGAACTGTCATGCCCGCCCAGTTATTTAAAGGAACATGAGGCACAGTCTGTTAGTGAGAACGCCTGGCATTGCCAACCACAGGACGTGACAAAATACCACTTGGCATTCAGAACATTTGCTGATTGGCTGCCACACTGACTGTTGACGCTGTCTGTTGGAGTTTGGCCTGTGCCAACATAGGTTTCTGAACAGACATCAAGTGCATGGCAAAGAACAAGATCATAACAATTTCCTGTTATTGCAGAAACACCCACAATGGGGTAACCACTAACCCTTAAAACATTTGAGCCAATGCTCTATTCCTTTTGAATGTCATGCCTTCAACATAACGGCTCCATTTCCTAATTGGAACTGATAACTCTGGCTCATGATGATTAGATAAGTCTGATTTCTCAAATGTAATATTTTAGTTGTAACATGTTTACATGTTTTGCTGTGACTGATCGACAGGCCTGCGCAAAATCTATGTGTAGAAAATTGTTATCCATATCCGCCTCCTTTTGTGTATTCACTATTATATATTTTGGTTTATTTTGGTAATGTTTTCAGTTGCCTAAACAAGTATAGTATGCCAAAGTCCCTTTAAGGCAAGTCATTTTACTCAGAGGCCATGTATGAAGCTCCTTCCGGACAGCTATTACAGTCATGCAAGTACAGCTCATTCAACATCTAATTCTCCAAAGCTGTTCACCAAGCTCACACTTAAATTTCATATTTTTTTCAGGTTGGACAATGCGCATGTGCAGTCATAAGTGTTTCTATTACAACTGGAGCTTCTGAAGGCAGCTGCAATGACTTTACCAATTGGCTCTTTTATTTAGAAGATGGGACTCATTCCGCCATTTTGCGCATTGTACTTTTTTACCCATTTATAGTATGAGTGCACCGTCTTTGTATATCTAAATTCTTAGGGTATGCCTAGATCAATTTAGCACATTTTACCATGTATAAATGCGTTGCGCAGAATCCTGCTGTTTTCCCGCCAAAATCAATACACAATATGTGGAAAACATTTACAAATTCCATTTGAAAATTCTGGTTTCTTACAAAAAACAACTGTTTTCAACATTGATAATAAAAAGTTATGTTTCTTTAGCACTAAATCTGCATATTCTAATAATTTCTGAAGGATCATGTGACACTTAACATTGATTTGGAAAATTCAGCTTTGCCAACACAGGACTAAATTGTATTTTAAAATATATTCATATTGAAAGCAGTTATTTTAAATTGTAATAATATTTCACAATATTACTGTTTTTACTATATTTTTGATCAAATAAATGCAGCTTTGGTGAGCATAAGAGACTTTCTTCAAAGACTTACTGACCCCAAACTTTTGAATGTTAATGCACTATTGGAAAACCACTGTGTTATCGTCATTGTTTATTAGCGAATAATTGTGAGTAAAACAATATGCAATCTATGATAACTGCTGTTTGTAAAATGACAGTAAACATCTTCAAAAACAACAAAACTCACTTTTGTGACTCTTTTTGCTGCTTTAGGGTTTCAGGATTCAGATGTTGATGTCTCATTGTATTATATTGGATTATATGTTTGCAAATGCTCTGCATTTACCAGCTTTCTTCTGTATTTTGACTCTTTTTAGGTAATCCAAGGACAGTGAGGGATGCCAGCAAGAGATCGGTGTTCTCAGGTATGCATTCCAACACATCAGTCCATCATCCTCACAGACAGCCAACTAATTGCCTTTGAATGAATCTTATGAATCTTAGCCTCTGGCAAACATCTAAATTTAGATGCCATATGCATGCTCCAAAGACAAGAGAGAGTTAGAAACATTTATATGGAGACCGTCTTACGGTATATTTAGCATTCCTTCACATTATGTTTGTCAAAATGAAAAAGACCAAAAAGTGGCTCCGCCCTCATTTGCTAGATATAAAGCACCCAGAATGCACCTTTTTATAACAGGTCTTTAGAGTCTGAGACTCCATGAGGTCCTAGTGTTTTGGAAAGAGACCGTCTGATGGTCGTTTTTATTGACTTAGCTGGGTGCCACTCGGGCATGTGGCAGTAGAGAGTCACGGTAATGACGAAAGTGTCTCCTCTGTGGTTTGACTTCTCGTGCCCAGCCGAGGTTTTACAGTTGGAGAGGGCAGACAAGCCTGTACAGTCACATGTCAGCTTTGTGGTCGAATGGGGCTAACCGACCCAAAGCTGGGTGCCGATTCCTCTGACCTCATCCATACACACACCCGTGAATGTGCAGCATGACATGGATCAGCTCATTTTTCCATTCTCACATTTATCTTTGACATGTTCAAATATTAAAGGCTGTTTTTATGGTAATTACCCAGGTTGTTATGCTTATTAGTGGTCATGTGGAACTGACGTCAGTCTCCAAGCAACTGATGTTTTTGTCTTTGCTTTCTACAGGCTTGTAACGGTGTGTGTGGAGGACACATAGCCAATCAAACATTTATGCAATTTAAAGGGGCATTCGAATATTGTGAGTCAGCAAGAGACACTTATTTTTTTAGTTTTGACCAGAGGAAAGATTGTGTACTTTTTCCACAGAGGCCAATATTTCTTAGAAATAAAAAATGTTACATTTGAAATTCTAGAATGTAATGTGTTTATCAGAAAAAGATAAGCCTGCACTTGAACTTTTTGTGTGTGTTAGCATGCTTCTTGTCTGTTCATTAAAGTATTTATTGCTGCCTTGCATAAATAAACACAATTTATCACATGATGTGCCAAATCAATGGTTGATAAAGGGATTTTTGAATCAAGCCTGGACGTTTTATGGCATTAGCAGAGAATTTGAATGTTACAAATGTTTCTGTATGTATAATGTTGGACATGCACAGCACTGCCCCTGCTGACCTCAGCATGACACTCTCTCATTCCCAACAGTGTGTCTACAACTGGAGAGGACACATTTCTAATGAACTTACTTTGACTTTTATACCCACAGAAATATATGTAGCCTGCTACACCTGTTATATCCTTGTATAATGCAAAATAAAAAGATTTGTATAAAGTTTGTGTGTATTTGTAAAGGTTTTCACATTTGTCCCTAATTGGCCAATCAGAATCAAGTTGTCCAGAGAGTGGTCCAGCGGTCATCTTCGTTCATGGCAAGGCAGTATATCAGAACTAAACTCAACTGGTGCCATCTTGTGTCTTAAGGCCTGTTCACACCAAGAATGTTAAAGGCTTCCTATATAATGCCCTTTTACGAAGTCTTGACTTTGTTTTTGGGGAGTTCTAGAATGTTTTCATGCTTGATTGTTAAAAAAATATATATATATATATATGTATATATTTTACACTTTTACAGCTTCTCTCTCCTCAGTCTGGCTGAGGCACGGTATTTAGTTTTAATTTCGATGAAGCCCCTTCTTCTGAAATATGAAATGTGCTGTGATTGGTTAGCTGGCCCAGTGTGTTGTGATTGGCATGTTAGCGCATGTTCAGGAAATGTCACGCCCCTTCATAACAGCGAGTTCTGCCTTGGTGTAGGGATGGCCAATACCACTTATTTTGTTTTCAATACGATACCGATACTTTCAAGGCCAGTATCACCGATACTGATGCGATACCGCTAAACCAAACTTTTAAATTATTGCATTTATTAAATTATTAAAATTACTAAGAGTAAAATGGGTAATGATACCCACTTAACATTATATTTGAAAGGCATTTTAACCTACAATAGGCCTTAATTGAACCATGGAAATCTAGAAATACTATAGGTGAACTACGGTCATTGTAATAAAACCATGATTAATTTTCATAAGTGACAGACCGTTGCACCCATAAAATGCAATTATTTTTTTTATTTTATTCAACACAATTATTCGCTTACATAGGTTATTCGTATTGTACACAAAAAATTACTAGTGATCAATACCTATCGATATTTTTATTTGAGTATCGATACTTTTTGATACTGCACATCAGTATCGATACATCGATACTTCATATTGATATGCCCATCCCTACTTTAGTGTAAATATTATGGAGGGTGTCAATTTCGAAGCAATTCAAACCTGATTCAGACTTAAGAATGTTAACAAACAAGATCATCGTGCATAACGGATTTCAAGCTTGGACTTTGCAAGCACGGATTTCACAGGACATTTCAGGGTGGCATATTTTTAAAAATTAAGATACTCTTTAAATCAATATTTCAAATGCACACGTGTATTTTATGTCGTGAGTTGTGGTGTAACAATCAAGATAATGTACTGTCAAGCAAAACTAACCCTGATTGATCAGGACTCATGGATCACAGCTTCTTCAGTCTTTGTATCTGTAGTCTTTCATCTTCAAGTCTTTGTATCTGAACATATTTGTTTATACTATATGTAAAGACCCTTGGTTCTTCATCCTAGGCCTGGTACGCAATAACTTGGGGGACATAACTCTTGCTCAGAAGTTGCTTTTCATTGCACGAAGATGTATTCTTCAGAACTTCTTCAGTCTTTGTATCTGATGAATCCTGAAATAGTCCGGGGCAAATTCACTCAGCAGTCACTATACTATACACAGTGAGATATAGCAGACGCCATCTGTTTTGTTTTTGGCTATACATTTCAGTGGAAAAGACCCAGATCTCCTTCAAATCTCATTGGATTTTAACCCAGACCCAACTGTGTTTGAGATGTGACTCAATGGTGACATATTTCAAAACAACGGCACTTGTTTGACACTTACTGTAATATCTGGAAATCTCTTCCCGCTTACGGTTGATTACACTTCACATTTTCCCCATCAACATGACAAATGTTGTTTTCAAAGCTGAAGCTACTGAGAAATCGCCAGCCCTCATTTTGTGGTTCATGCTTCAAGTGTTTCAAGTTGGTGTTAGTGATGGCATGCTTTCGACATGGTAGACATCTCTACACTTGCCATTACAAATGAGTGAAAAGAATTAAGGTCTACACTTGTACAATTTAAAATAAAAGCAACAGTTTGCATGGCTTTTTGAGTTGAATTCTTTAAATGTTTAACTTAAAACATCTTGAACTTAAAAGCTGCAATATTTGAAACAATTACGTAAGATTTAAGTTGCATGAACAAGTCTTGCTCAGAAGTTGCTTTTCATTGCCCGAAGATGTATTTTACTTAGTTAGATTAAAGACAAACCACCATCAATTCACCAGTGGTTTCAATAGATTTACAGTATACTTCCATTTGAAAGAAATCGTGCATCACTTAAAGGGAATGTGGATTCTTAAGATGTATCTTTCAGATTTAATGTCAGATTTCTGTCTTGTATGCACACTGTCCTGGGGGTTGGGATGAGGGTTGGTGGGTTTGTAGGTATGCAGCTTAACATGTACTGAGTAAGTTCTTTTTATGTAATTTTGAAATGTAATTTTTATGTTATTCCTGTTAAAAACAATAAATATTCTAAAAAAGCTGCATACAAATGCGTTATGTGTGCTCTTGAAACGTTCAAAATAATTTCATTTGAATTAATATGTAAATTAAATAAATAAGCCTTTTTTTTACATTGCATCATGGAGACTTGCAAACATAATTGTCTCAGCTTTAAGTATGATTCAGGCTATCCACCATACATTCAAATGTTGCGTGCGGATTCTATATTTTTGGTGACACTTGGGGTCAGGAAATTATATGCTGGTGGCTCAAAGGATTAGTATAAATGTCAACATCGGATTTGAATTTTTTTGTGGACTATACGATGTACTCAAAGCAGCCACACCCAGATCAAACATCTGATTCCTGGGGTCTTTAGACCCTGCCAAACCTCAAAACCCTTTTCACACTCCACTCTCAAACAGGATGTGGTAAGTCAAAGGGGTTTGTCTCGGTCTAGTGCTAAAGTGAGCAATTCCAGTAAAAGCACTATGAACGAATGTTCATCAGTTTCCTGTGTAAAATTAGAGATTTCATTAACTTTAGTATGTGCGCCATCTCATTCCGATATATCCCCGCAATGGGAGTCAGGAAGACGGGAAGTGGTTGAATGGAAACATGACTCAAACTTACCATTACAAAAGAGTGAAAAGAATTAAGGTTATTAAAGAACACACTATCTATCTATCTATCTATCTATCTATCTATCTATCTATCTATCTATCTATCTATCTATCTATCTATCTATCTATCTATCTATCTATCTATCTATCTATCTATCTATCTATCTATCTATCTATCTATCTATCTATCTTTCTATCTATCTATCTATCTATCTGTCTGTCTGTCTGTCTGTCTGTCTGTCTGTCTGTCTGTCCATCTGTCTTGGTTTATTAAAATATTAGTTTTTGTTTTTAAACAATATTTATTGTTATACTCCTTTTTGATAAACTTTTTTATCGAAGTTGCATAATTTTACTATTGGACACTGTATCTCTGCAATATATTTATGAATTAATTTTATTATTATTTTATTATTATTTATTCTATAACATTATTTTATTATGAAATAAATAAAAACAAATGCATTATTATACTGTACTTTTTGATATATTGGAAAATATTAATTATTATTTTATACATTCTTATATTTTATATTTATAATTTCTTTGTTTTTATTATTTTGTTAGTTCTCTATATTATTGCATTTAATTCAAAGTCTATAATTTCTACTAAGATATGTCCAGGTCTTTACTCTTGTTATCAATAATATAATATTATATAATAAATCTAGTGCAGTCAAATTTATGTTTGTGTACTGTGATTATATATACGTAGATATACACACATGCATGTATTTACAGTTTTTCTCAATTGGTTTGGCTCATTTCTTGAAACAGAAATTACATTCTCAAAATTGTAAGATAATTTGGCAAAACAGTCTAACAGTTCAGCACAACACTATAACTCACTTGCAAAAGCTAATATCTCTCCCAAAACTGTTCACTCATGCTTCAGAGATAAATTTCTTTCCCATATAAATAGTCAGTGCCACCAAAATGGCAAAGCTCCTTCTCATTTGCATTGGCTCATTTCTTGAAACAGACCGAACGTTCTCAACACTTTTGGTGCTTTTGCCAAAATAACGTGGATGGTTCGGCACAACACCATGGTTCACCTGCAAAAGCTCAGAGCTCTCCCAAAACAGTTCACTCATGTTTCAAAACTAAATTTCTTTCTCATTTAAACAGTCAGTGCCGCAAAATGCTTCATCCCTTTGGCATTGTGTAAGCATTGCAAGTCAAAATGTTTAGATGTTTTGTCACTATGGCACAGGACCATTGAAATATCCCTCATGTCCACCTTTCAGCCCAGTCATCCATGGACAGTGGTTACTGTACTCTTTTTTTGTCTAGCTAACAGAAAACAATTGTGTATAAAACTAAAAAAAAAAGAAATAGGAGTTTAGGGTAAGAGTAGCCTCCAAGGTTTGACATCACACGTTGCAGTCACACTGCCAAGGAAATTGTTACCATTCACGAGTTTGTATGCCCATATAATCTTAGTAAAAGTGGTAAACAGATTTGGCTTGCTGTCTGCTATAGAGGGCTCGGAGAGGATATTCTACCCGAGCTCCGATTGCCCCCCTATAACAGGCAAAACATTTTTCAAAAAGGGGAGGAGCCGGGGAGGAGGAGGGATGCTGCAAGAACTAACAATGGGAAGAGGTAGGCTGCTGGTTTTATACCTTGGTATTAATTGGAAGATTAGATGGCCTCCCGAAATTACGTTTATTAACTTCACTTCACGAGTTTGTATGCCCATATAATCTTAGTAAAAGTGGTAAACAGATTTGGCTTGCTGTCTGCTATAGAGGGGCTCGGAGAGGATATTCTACCCGAGCTCCGATTGCCCCCCAAAACATGAATGCAGAATCAGACAGCAAGCGAGAATTCTGTAATTTAAACTTAGAGGGCTCGGAGAGGTATTCTACCCGAGCTCCGATTGCCCACCCAAAAAACATGAATGCAGAATCAGACAGCAGCAAGAATTCTGTAATTTAACGGATTACTTCAGGAATTGCATGATTGTTGCAATAGTCTATAAGACCCCCCAAAATTGGAGAACAGAAGGAATGGAAACTGCACTGCAGCAGCAGCAGTATTGGGGTAGGCAGGTCACTGCTGTGGCGGTTTTAAACAGATGAGGTGCTGCGGTGGCAGCATGGTCTGAGTGGGCCACTGCAGCGGCAGATCAAGCGAAGTACTACAGTGGCAGCATCAGCGGAGCACTGCGGCAGTAGTATCGAACTGGTGGAGCACTGTAGCGGCAGAATCGGGTAGAGCAGTGCGGCAGCAGCATCAAACTGGAGGAGCACTGCAGCAGCATGATATCGGAGCACTGCAGCAGCAGCATCAAATTGGAGGAGCAGTGCAGCAGCATCAAATTGGCGGAGTACTGCAGCATCAATTTGGGGGAGCACTGCAGCATCAAATTGCAGAGCAATGTATCATCAAATTGCAGAGCACTGCAGCAGCAGAATGAAATTGAAGGAGCACTGCAGTGGCAGCATCAAATTGGCGGGGCACTGCGGCAGCAGCTGGAGCACTGTACCGGCAGCATCAAATTAGCGGGGCACTGCAGCATCAAATTGTGGAGCACTGCAGTGACAGTATGAAATTGCGGAGCACTGCAGCATCAAATTGTGGAGCACTGCAGTGGCAGTATGAAATTGCGGAGCACTGCAGCGGCAGATTCAAATTGGAGGAGCAATGCAGCAGCAGTCTCAAATTTGCAGGGCACTGCAGCGGCAGTATCAAACTGTCCGGCACTGCAGAGGCAGTCTCAAGTTGTCAGGGCACTGCACCGACATTCTCAAATTGGGCGGGGCACTGCAGCGGCAGTATCAAATGGTCCGATACTGCAGCGGCAGTCTCAAATTGTCAGGGCACTGCAGCGGCAGTCTCAAATTGTCCGGCACTGCAGCGGCAGTCTCAAGTTGTCCGGCACTGTAGCGGCAGTCTCAATTGGCGGGCACTGCAGCGGCTGTCTCAAATTGTCCAGCACTGCAGCGGCAGTCTCAAATTGTCCGACACTGCAGGGGCAGTCTCAAATTGTCCGGCACTGCAGCGGCAGTCTCAAATTGGCGGGCACTGCAGCGGCAGTCTCAAATTGGCGGGGCACTGCAGCGGCAGTCTCAAATTGGCGGGCACTGCAGCGGCAGTCTCAAATTGGCGGGCACTGCAGCGGCAGTCTCAAATTGGCGGGCACTGCAGCGGCAGTCTCAAATTGTCGGCACTGCAGCAGCAGTCTCAAATTGACGGGCACTGCAGCGGCAGTCTCAAATTGTCAGGGCACTGCAGCGGTCTCAAATTGGCAGGCTCTGCAGCGGCAGTCTCAAATTGGCGGGGGCACTGCAGCAGCAGTATCAAATGGTCGATACTGCAGCGGCAGTCTCAAATTGTCAGGGCACTGCAGCGGCAGTCTCAAATTGTCCGGCACTGCAGCGGCAGTCTCAAGTTGTCCGGCACTGTAGCGGCAGTCTCAATTGGCGGGCACTGCAGCGGCTGTCTCAAATTGTCCAGCACTGCAGCGGCAGTCTCAAATTGTCCGACACTGCAGGGGCAGTCTCAAATTGTCCGGCACTGCAGCGGCAGTCTCAAATTGGCGGGCACTGCAGCGGCAGTCTCAAATTGGCGGGCACTGCAGCGGCAGTCTCAAATTGGCGGGCACTGCAGCGGCAATCTCAAATTGGCGGGCACTGCAGCGGCAGTCTCAAATTGGCGGGCACTGCAGCGGCAGTCTCAAATTGTCCGGCACTGCAGCAGCAGTCTCAAATTGACGGGGCACTGCAGCGGCAGTCTCAAATTGTCAGGGCACTGCAGCGGCAGTCTCAAATTGGCAGGCTCTGCAGCGGCAGTCTCAAATTGGCGGGGCACTGCAGCAGCAGTCTCAAATTGTCCGGCACTGCAGCAGCAGTCTCAAATTGGCAGGCACTGCAGCGACAGTCTCAAATTGACGGGGCACTGCAGCGGCAGTCTCAAATTGTCAGAGCACTGCAACGGCAGTCTCAAATTGTCAGGGCACTGCAGCGGCAGTCTCTAATTGACGGGGCACTGCAGCAGCAGTCTCTAATTGGCTGGGCACTGCAGCGGCAGTCTCAAATTGACGGGGCACTGCAGCAGCAGTCTCAAATTGGCGAGGCACTGCAGCGGCAGTCTCAAATTGGCGAGGCACTGCAGCGGCAGTCTCAAATTGGCGGGGCACTGCAGCGGCAGTCTCAAATTGGCTGGGCACTGCAGCAGCAGTCTTAAGCCAGCAATAGTATCAAGGAAAGTGATGCACAACACAGCAGCAGCATCGATTCAACAAGTTTGCAGGCACAATTTGGATTGAGTTTCAATGGGCAGCTATCTTAAAGAGAAGTGAGATTTAGATGGCTTGTTTGATGAGGCTGAGGTTAGATCGAATGGAAGACTGAAAAGCTTCTGAGGACCACCATCCTAGTAGTTTGATTTGATGGTCCATGGACCTTTTGGCTGTGGTTGTGGCTTCTCCAATACTAAAGGAGTGAGATGAATACAAGTGAGCTTGGATGCCAGAGTGGTTGAGGATATGTTTAAGATTTTTATGGAACCAATGCTTGGTGACAGGAAGGTTGGTCTCATCAATGAAAGGTGGGTCGAGCTTAGAGGAGATCTGAGCCTCCCTTTGTGCAAGGAAGAAGGAAAGAGATTGATATGGCTGGATGGGTGACGGGAGATTGAAGATATGGATGAAATGGTCATTTTATAATTGATCAGTTTTGCTACGTTTGATCAGGAAACGGAAGGTGTCCTTGTATAAAACTTGGAATGGATGGCTGGGTTGAATATAGAATTGGTTGTGAAGTCAGGAACTCTGAGGAATCCAAAAGGCCAGGGTAAACATGGCATCTAGAGTTCTTGCTGTATCTGGGGGCATGTGACCAGAGTGGAGGAAGGTCAGACATTTAGCTAAAAGATCAATGGTTAGAGGCTGCCTGGAATCAGAATGAGTAGGGCTGGTTTTGAATTCCTTTGATTAGGAGTGTGATCTGGGGTTTGTTGTGGCAGGACCTGGATGGCCGTAGATTAGTTGCAAAAATTGAATGCCACTGAGATAGACTTTGATGGTACTGGGTTGGATTGACTTGATCTGGTGGAGATATGAGATGAAGACATTGATAGGAGGAAAGTTGAGGAAAACTTTTTCTAGGAGGAATGGAATTTGTAGATGGGTGGAGGCGGGTGGTGGATCCATAGCAAGGGCGTTGGAAAGAACTGGAAGAGCAGATGCAGTTGAGAGTGTATATGTTGGGAGCCGAGGAACTGTTGAGGAAGCAGTGGCTGGATGGAATAAGCTTGGAGAATAGATCGCAGAGTCAACCCCATGCTTGGATCAGCTCCATCGGCGGCAGAAAGTGAAAGAGAGGGGGTGGCAGAACCGTTTGCGGAGGCAGCCTCACACTTGGGTCTGTGCCGATAGCAGAGGAGAAATTAGTAAAAAGGGAAAAGGAGGGGGTGGCAGGACCGTTTGCGGAGGCAGCCTCACACTTGGGTCTGTGCCGATAGCAGAGGAGAAATTAGTAAAAAGGGAAAAGGAAGGGGTGGCATGACCGTTTGCGGAGGCAGCCTCACACTTGGGTCTGTGCCGATAGCAGAGGAGAAATTAGTAAAAAGGGAAAAGGAGTGGCATGACCGTTTGCGGAGGCAGCCTCACACTTGGGTCTGTGCCGATAGCAGAGGAGAAATTAGTAAAAAGGGAAAAGGAGTGGCATGACCGTTTGCGGAGGCAGCCTCACACTTGGGTCTGTGCCGATAGCAGAGGAGAAATTAGTAAAAGGGAAAAGGAGGGTGGCATGACCGTTTGCAGAGGCAGCCTCACACTTGGGTCTGTGCCGATAGCAGAGGAGAAATTAGTAAAAAGGGAAAAGGAAGGGGTGGCATGACCGTTTGCGGAGGCAGCCTCACACTTGGGTCTGTGCCGATAGCAGAGGAGAAATTAGTTAGAGGGGGAAGAGGGGGCATGACCGTTTGCGGAGGCAGCCTCACACTTGGGTCTTTGCCGATAGCAGAGGAGAAATTAGTTAGAGGGGGAAAGAGGGGAAAGAGGGGGTAATAGTGGCATTTGCACGTAGCCTCAAATTTGTATTTAACGTTATTCCATGGCTAGATGGACTTAACTGGGGTTTAAAGACAGGAGGAACTGACATATACTCATATACATATACTGATATACTCACCTGTGGCAGGAGGAAAGGTAACAGTCACAGTCAGAGGCCGCAAAATGATCGCGGGCGACCAGCGGAACTAATGTTTGCGGCGCGATGAGCGGCGGCCGCATGATCGGCGGGCGAGGAAGCTGTGGCGGCTGCGGCTGCGGCTGGAACTGTAGCGGGATGGAGAAAACAGTGCGGATCGTAAAAATGCATGCGCTGAGGCTTGCGTGGTGCTTGGAGGACACTGGGTGTTTTGGTGAGAGCGCACGAGCAGATTGTGAAGTTGCGCTTTTGAGTTCCTCCGGGAAATTGATACCGCGTTGGATAACGCTTGCCTGGCGCGTTGGACGGTCCATTTCGGCGGGAGGGACTGAAGGGCTCGCTGCAGATGATGCTGATGATGATGAAGGGAGATGAATCACGAGGATCTATCCAAATTTTGGTTCGTGGGCGAGGAGACCGGCGACCTGGGCGATCAACCGGTGAAATGTGCAGTGAAGGAGAATCCAAACTGTTGGGAGAAGAGCGTGCAGGTGTTTCTGCACGTTAACAAGTTCGTCGTCTGAGGGAAACAATTCGATTTCCTGGAAGTTAGTCATGATGCGGTTTGGGCGGGTCAAATGCTGCAAGAACTAACAATGGGAAGAGGTAGGCTGCTGGTTTTATACCTTGGTATTAATTGGAAGATTAGATGGGCGTACTTCCTCCGAAATTACGTTTATTAACTTCACTTATCATTCACACACGTGAAGTAACTTCCATACTTCAGGGTAAAAAGAAAATGTATACAGCATAATATGCTGTTATATAAACACAAAACAATGAAAAGTATATGCAGCCTACAGTGCTGTAAATAAAGCTTTCACAACTAGCAGTTCTTCACTGGTCACTGTCCTCTCCTGGCCACCGTCCTCACTCTCCTGGCCATCCACACGCCGCTGTTCTCAATCTTAAACACTTGTAAATTTTCCACTTTTCAAATGATATAATCTGGGTTAGATTTTTTTTCAGAGATATTGTTAGAGTAAAGTACATGAATATATTGACCAAACAGTACACACAAGACCAGTACTGCATATTGATGAAAATATTTATTTAGTATTTTAGTCATTCATGCAATTTTACAGGTTTGTTTTTTATATCTGCTGAGGTTGGGCTGAACTCTCTCTCAATATCAACCCATGGGTACCAAGGTTTCCTGAATCGCATCTGATAAATTTGGTCCCCGTCATTCGGCCACATCCTACTCCAGGTCCACCTCTTCCTATCCCTCTCATCCCCTCTTCCCCTCTCATTCCCTCATCCCCTCTCTACCCCTCTCATTCCCTCTTCCCCTATCTACCCCTCTCATCCCCTCTCATTCCCTCTCATCCCCTCTCTACCCCTCTCTTCCCCTATCTACCCCTCTCATCCCCTCTCTACCCCTCTCATTCCCTATCTACCCCTCTCATCCCCTCTCTACCCCTCTCATTCCCTCTTCCCCTATCTACCCCTCTCATCCCCTCTCATTCCCTCTCATCCCCTCTCTACCCCTCTCTTCCCCTATCTACCCCTCTCATCCCCTCTCTACCCCTCTCTTCCCCTATCTACCCCTCTCATCCCCTCTCTACCCCTCTCATTCCCTCTTCCCCTATCTACCCCTCTCATTCCCTCTCATCCCCTCTCTACCCCTCTCATCCCCTCTCATTCCCTCATCCCCTCTCTACCCTTCTCATTCCCTCTTCCCCTATCTACCCCTCTCATCCCCTCTCATTCCCTCTCATCCCCTCTCTACCTCTCATCCCCTCTCTACCCCTCTCATTCCCTCTTCCCTATCTACCCCTCGCATCCCCTCTCATCCCCTCTCATTCCCTCTCATCCCCTCTCTACCCCTCTCATCCCCTCTCATTCCCTCATCCCCTCTCTACCTCTCATTCCCTCTTCCCCTATCTACCCCTCTCATCCCCTCTCATTCCCTCTCATCCCCTCTCTACCCCTCTCATCCCCTCTCTACCCTCTCATTCCCTCTTCCCCTATCTACCCCTCGCATCCCCTCTCATCCCCTCTCTTCCCCTCTCTACCCCTCTTCCCCTATCTACCCCTCTCATCCCCTCTCTACCCCTATCTACCCCTCTCTTCCCCTCTCTACCCCTCTTCCCCTCTCATTCCCTCTTCCCCTCTCATTCCCTCTTCTCTTCTCTACCCCTCTCATTCCCTCTTCTCCTCTCTAGCCCTCTCATCCCCTCTCTACCCCTCTTCCCCTCTCATTCCCTCTTCCCCTCTCATTCCCTCTTCTCCTCTCTACCCCTCTCATCCTCCTTCCCCTCTCTAGCCCTCTCATCCCCTCTCATTCCCTCTTCCCCTCTCATTCCCTCTTCTCCTCTCTACCCATTCTCATCCCCCCTTCCCCTCTCTAGCCCTCTTCCTCCACAGGCTCCCCCTCTCATCCTCACTCTTCCTCTTCCTCGAGCAGGCAGTTGCCCTTGTTCATTTACTTGGCCAGGTGCCTCCATGTTCAGAAATTGTACTGGTCCTGCATGTTCAAGCTCTTTACATACATGCTTGTCAGCATTCACAGTCATGGACAGCGCCTGTCAGGTAACTAAACATACCGTTTGATTGGTCATCTGAGATGTGTGAAACTCCTCCTTTGTTAGTCAAGTTCTAGTTTCAGCTGACTGTCAATTGCTGTAATAAATGTATCAAATGTTCCAAGGGATTCATATATGGTATGGTATTATGTTCTTGACTATTGTGCATGTGATGACTTATACAATGAAATGACGCTGATACGTTTTGGAGCGAACGACCATTTGACTGAGAATCAAACAATCAGTTTAGATCAACAAGATCTATTCACTTGGAAATTGTGCTAAATGTAGGCTACCTGTACTTAATCATTTGCAAAGAGTTACTGAGACATTGAGACATGTACTTAGACATTTGCAATTTGATGAAATGAATGAGAAATGCTATTCTGTTGTGAACAATTGCCAACTGGTTTGAAGACTTGTCCATGTAGTTTTGAGAATGTCATTTCTGTTTTAAGCAATGAGCCAAACCAATGGAGAAAATGGTAAGATTGTTACAACACACGCCTCTTGAGCAGCGGGACTCTTATTATGACAGGACACACAGTCGCTGTCATGAGTATGAGGTAACGCAGCTCTGTTCATCATATTAGATACATTTAAGTGTGTTTTAAATAATGCTGACGTTCGCTCAGCGGCTGCTGTGACACTTGTTGCACACTGCAGTGAGAGTAAAGCGTTCCTGCCAAATAAAACCGGAAACCGAGGGTAACGCAGATATGACGCAATTGATATGCGACTCCCTCACACGTCCTGGTTGCTTGGTTAAAATAGCAATTTTCTCATAATTTACAAATATTTGGAAACATTTGGGATATTGTAAGAACTCAACTGAACAAAATAAATAACACTGGCCTGGTGGTTTTTGGATATTTTACTGCAAAAATCCTGATTAGTGCACCTTTAATCGATTTGACAGCACTAAATAATTCAATTTACTATTTAATTTTATTGTTTTATTTCAAACATCTTCATTTTATCCCAGGCCAGGATACTGTTAAAGTCCCCAGGCCACCCATGAGCATGTAGTTACACTCTTTTTCTCATCTCTCTCATCCTGAAGGTTTTGGACCACCACCAGTGGTCAGCTGACTGGCCTCCGCTCCATTTATTTATGACTGAACTAAGTCATATTAATCCTGACATAAAGCACAAATAAATCTATGGTATTGGTTTACGCTTTGAGGCTGTATGCGGTACAGCTTCTTTTCCTGCTATTTCCATAGTGTTTGTGAATGCAGTTGAACAGTTTCCAAAACCAGGCTGAGGAGCTCTCATAACTATGGAACTTCTGTTCATTAGGAAGCCATCCAGGGTTTGAACTGCATCTTTTTAGAGAGCCAGCTGCAACCTCGGAAGACTCGCTTGAAGTCTTTGCTGTGATTCTTCCCCATACAAAACAGTTTGTTCAGCTGCACAGTCAAAAGAGGATATCCGTCTGTTTCTTTTAATGATCTCTTTTTATTTTTATTTTTATAATGACTGTTCAATGCTTTATTTGTATCCATGTGATCTAAAGGTCTAAGAGAACAGGTTTCATCTGACCTTTCAATAAATGAAACAAACATTGCTTGATTCTTCATTCCAAGTATGTCAGACCAAAGAGAAGCATGAGTGAAGCATTATGTGGCAGGATCTGCTCTGATGGTATTTCCTTGGGACAAACCCAGCAGAACAGGTAGGAACACAGGCTTTAGCTACACATGTGCTGTCAATTTAGGGCTCTGACCTAAAGTCAACAAAATCGCTGAGGTAGGAGAGACCAGGGGAACATTTTTCACATTTACCTTCATAACTCACAGCCGGCAACAAATCTACCTGCCATCTTTTGGTATAGCAACATACAAGTGTGCCAACAATAACAATACAATTCAAATATTTACATTAAGAAAGATTCATAATGTTAAAAATGTATTTAAAGAAAAAAGCCTTTATTCCACGAGGTTTCCTTTTAAGCAAAAAAAAAAAAAGAAAGAAAATTAGACATCAGAGGAAAATATAATACATTTATACAAATTTTGATTATTTATTATTTTATAGTGTTAGTTTAGAAGTAGATAAATACAAGTCTATTTAAATATTATATGGTATTTTATTTATTAATTAATTAACCAATATTAGATCTTTAATATGTAAATGGTTTAAAATAATAATGAATTAATTTGTTACCCATAACCCCACAAAAAGTATTTAAATAATAATAATTATTATTATAATCAGCATTTAAAGGCAACACATTTAAGACAACAGAAAGAAAATAATTAAGTTTATACTTTAAAATGTTTAATTAAAAAAAAAATTAGTTTACTTAGTACTTGCAGTATAAGCGTCAGAAGATTATCTTAAAAAATATACCATTTAGCAACTCTTCCTGTAAAGTAGCAAATAAACTAGGTTTGATATCAGAGCTTTCAAAATGGCTGCCATTCATTTAATTAGCTTCAAGCTAAAAATGCACTGAGAGGAGCAGCATAATAGAGGTGGAGCCTGCATTCCACCTGCCTTGAGGCAGATAGAAAGGATAATTCTGAAGTTTTTCCACTACAAGTGGGCCATTATTGGGAAAAGTGGAGGAAGTTTATCAGGCTTTTTAAATGAAGGTCTTTTGGCTGAAGTAGCATATGAGAACTAGCCCTCTAGCTAATTGTTTTACTGGAAGTATTGAGACCAAACACGGCTGCCAGACGATTCTTTGAGGATCTGCTCTAAATGCCCTAAGGTGAGTCAGAATTACTAAACACAGAGACCTCTCATAAACCCATAATATATTTCAAGGTATTTAGTTCATTTTATCTCCCAAAGTGACTACTAGTTTGAGCACTAGAAATACTTCCTGCTTTAAATCACTGCAGCTATGAAAAAGGCTTCATGATGAATTTTTCTTTCCAATGTCAGTAGCCTATATCTTAGATTGTTAATGTTGTGTAGGCCTAGGTGAATGAATTGTTTCAACCTTATTCAACATGGATCTTTTTTTTCTTCCTTTCATTTCCAGTAAGTCTCAATGACCATTTCCAGTATGGTAGGACTTGGTTTACCAGAATATATTACTCATTAGATGTCATCTTTCTGCCAAGTTATTGAAAGGCACTGCTGTTCCTGATAGCTTTGTTGAATCTAGTGTAGGAAAGATCTGTTTGGTGCTTGCAGTATCATGTTGTTTACCAGCAAAATAAAATGTTTTTCTAAAGCTGTTTTCCTTTGTCTGTTTTTCTAAAGCTGGTTGACCAAGGGAGGCTCGTTTGTTAAGCAACATCCAAAACTAGCACTCTCATAACCAGTGTTAATTTTGACAGCAAATTTTGATTTAGTTTTAGGCATAGCATTTTGACTAAAAATGTCATTTAGTTTGTCATATTTTACTCATATGAATTGTTTTTAGTTTTAGACTAGTTTTAGTCAACTAAATCTACAATAGATTTAGAAAACTAAAATATGAGTTTAGTTAAATTGCACTACATAACCGACTGTTACATGAATACATTTCAAAACTGACATTTTGACATAGTGTTTTTGACCATTCAAGTGCAAAAATGCACGAAAGAGAGCTTAATTTACCTTTTTTGATTGTTTATATAGTTTTTATTATTGTGTATTTCTGTTTTAGTTAGTATCAGGTTAAGTTTATTAATTTTTTAATGGTTACATTATTTTAATAAATGCAGTTTATTGTGTAACCAAAAAACGTATAATGCATAATCAGTTTTATACAGTCTATGTGCATAATGCGTGACTTTTAATTTATAAACAAGCTCAAAATACACTGACTCTTATTTTGAAATGCCTGTACATTACTATTGCAGTTGCAGCTGCTCATTCAAATTCAGGTGAGGAAGATAAAATATACACTGTTACAAGTAACCGTCTTAAACATAATACTATATAAACATCGTAAAGTCATTGTCATTATTCATCAGCATTAGTTCATAAACAATTGCCTGGCTTAAATGTGCGCTATTCATTGATTGCAAACCGATCTGAAGTGCTGTTGCGTGAGCCTGTAGAATGCGCAACAGCGCCGCATTTTCCCTCGGTTAGATCAGCACGTTACAAATGTGCGCATGCAGGACATCAGTGGGCTACTGACTGGTTCTCTTCCCTAATCGTCTCTCCCTATAGCCTAGAAATCTAGACGCAGCCTAGCGGCAGAATTTATTTTGCCGCGAGTGTAGTCTAGCAACTCTCGGTAAACCGAGTATGAGGTCTCTGCGGAACAAGCGTGGGTGTTTCTAAATTAGTGGGTGTTTTCAAACTGATAGGTGTTTATACATCAAGCAATGAAAATGAGCCCCTTCACCCGACCCCACCCCTAAACCCTACCCACACTGTGACGTGGGCAAATCAGGAACCATCCCTCTGTTTATAGCCACACCCACTGATGAGGTACCTCCTATTACTAACCTGCAGAGACATATACTTGGGTAAACCTGAGAGCTGGAAAAACCAAACTCTGGTCAGGCCAATCACAGCATGTGGTTGGTTGTGGCGCTCATGGCGCTATCCAATTGTCTGCAGAGGGAATTTGAAAGACAACCGTTTATCCCGACCCTCAGATTGAGCCCTGTCAATGGTGAGTTTCCAGTCCCAACATCTTGATGTGGGTCTGGCTTGTCAGACTACACTCCTAACATTTTCCTCTCGTTTTTATCAATTGACAAAAATCACAGTAGATTTTCGTCATGTTTTTTTGTCATTCTGTTTTTTATTTAGTTATTGTCTCTTTTTCGTCAGTTGATGAAAATTGACATTATTCGTCAACGAACACTGCTCATAACTCATCGCTGGTGAATTTGTGAACTCTCATTCGTAGTTTTCCGTACAATCTGCAACTGTGCCACTGAGGTTTGAGTCTGGGGTTGGGGTTAAGTGTGAAGTCTCATGCTTATTTCTAACAGATTGTTGGTTTTCATACAAATGCATTCAATATCACCAGTTTTATTACTTTATTATATGAACTTTTGAGCTCCTTTTTTGATCAACTTTTTATTGGAAGAATGCTGCATTATTTTAGTGCTGGACTAGCTCTTAACACAATTACTCTCGGCCAGATGAGCAGCTGTTCATTCATTGGCCTTTTCAGTTAGAAATATGTAGTATTTAAGAGAGCCACTGAATTTGTTCATCTTTGAAAGTGTTGAATATGCTCGTCCCAAATGATGTGTTTTTGGTGTGATGTGGTGGTAATCTTTACATTAGGTTTCTGAATGAGCTTTTACTTATTTGAAAAATGCATGATTAAGTACAAATAATTTGAGGCTAAGAAAAGGTCAAAATAAGTACAACGACATCCCAACCTATTCTCACTGAGTTGTTAGGCCAGGAGAAATGCTTAAGGTGTGAGTGTTTGCGGTCTGTTGACCAAACTGAACTGTTTGGTACGAGAGACACGGTTCCAGCACCGGTGGACAGTTGTGTAGCGGGAGCGTGTGACTTTACGTAGGGGGTTGTGTGTGTGTGTGTGTGTGTGTGTGTGTGTGTGTGTGTGTGTATTGGCAGGCTGCTATTATCTTTTTTTTTCTTTTTTTTTTCGAACCTTGTCTGGTCAAAACAGCACTTCATCCGGCAGGCAGGGGAACAATTGTGCTTTTCGTTCAAGTAGAAATATTAAGGGTTATTTGTGCAGCCCTCCTATCTTTGAGCTGTTTTGTTATTTCTTCTTACCTCATTTGTATGGTCTTTAAATGATACATTATGCCAAAACACAGCGCACTTGGTCAATGTGGTGATGTTTCTATTGACTGTAAAATATCGAGGACTGATGAGGGAATCATCGTTTCTCAGGCACACACACATTAAAAGCCCTCTAGGCAGTAGCGTTTCATGCTTAACCTGAAACGCATACTGAAGGTTGTATTCCCTTTACCACAGTTTGGCGTTATATTGCAAGTCTTGACAGAACTGGTTGAAAATCTGGCTTTGAGTTCTATATCATGGTCATTTTATAAAGAAATTCTTGAACATAACTTGCACATCTGGATTTTTTATTAAACCGCTATTTTGAAATTGGCTCAAATGTTTTATTCGGCTTCTAGGGATTGAGATCCCTACGTCTTACTCAACTCTTTTAACCTCATGTTGCAGTTTTCCATGGCGTCCGTTAACTCGCTCGCAGTCAATCTGTCCGCAGGCAAACAGGCAGTTTATTAAGGCCGATGATACTTAGGGGCTAGAGTTGTTTTCTTTGGCTGTGTACTTTCTGAAGACAAACTCTGGCCAGTACACGTTTTTGAATTGGCTTCGTTCAGATGTTATTGCAGTGAGTTTGCATCTTTCTGTCATGCTAACTGGAATAAACAAAGACTTATTAGTCACGCTTGCTTGTGGGTTCTCTTATATCGCTAAGGCTGGAGCCTGATTAGGACATATTTGAGAGAGAGGAGAAGTGACTATTAAAGGGATAGTTCAACCAAAAATGTTATTTGTCATTTACAGACCTTCCTGTTGTTCCAAACCCAAATGACTGACTTCAGCAAAACGCAAAAGGGGGAAGTTTGATGGGATTCCAAGCAGCTCTTTCTTTTCAACCCATTCTCACTCCCAAGGCGCCAAACTAAAGCATGCTCAAGTGCCTTCCGCGTCACGCTAAAAATACCCCTAGGTGTTACGGCATCGACAAACAGGGTACTCCATTGCTTTCAATGAGAAACATTTGGTGTCATACACAGACGCGATGAACATGGAAATGTTATCGTCATGATGAAATTATACATTGGGTTTTAATTTTGCCATTATGAAATGTTGGGCTGTGATTCTCAATTTAATCAGCCAGCATAATTGTAGTTACACGTATTTATTTTATTTACACTATTTAAATATAACGGGCAGATACTTCTTCTTAACTTCTTAGCCTTTATTTATACAACAATACAACTACACAACTAGAAACAACTGCAGTCACTATTTAAAAATAGTCCAAGTCCAAGCGATTGATTTGTGTGAAGAACAGACTAAAAAAAGTGATTACCATCTCCGCCGTACAGCATGTACACATTCAGAAAATGCCGCCTGAAGAAGCGTTATGTCACCTTTGATTGTGATTGGCTGAATCTGAAATTGCCCCAACTCTCAATCACTATTCCTTACATTAGTCCACTAATACAGTTCACTTGAATAGGTGAATGAAAACGAGCGAGCGAATTTGGACAGCCATTGAGTGTACGTCAATGAACTCATTATTGCTGTGCAATGTGGGATAGAATGAGTGCATTCGATAATGTCCGCTATGGTTTTGGACACCACTACAAATGGCTGTCCCCTTAAATAATGCCCATCTTGAGGGTATAGAGGGTGATTTCAGATTCAGCCATTGTCTCTTATGTCTCCAGGCAGATTGCCTGGTCGGTGTATCCTTTGAATGAGATGCGACTGGCAGCAGGACTATTTTCAGCAATTAAAACATTAAGATCCACTCTGTTCTACCTACACATAAAGATATTGTATGACTTCAGAAGACTTGGAATGCAACATGAGTTAATTGTTATACTTTTATACTGTTTATACTGTTGACACTGCTTTTATTTGCCTATGACGTGTTTTATATTGTTGCGAGGTGTGTAGGTTTAGCGCAGATTTGGGGTTAGTTGCTCCAAAATATAAAAGCTTAACTATTTATAATATGGAAATGCAAATAATTAAATGCATATTGATCAGATGCATAAGGCAGACAAGTGAAATCAATGATCTTTAATATAACGCAGGGGGGTTTACGGTGAATCGTATATTTTCCTACGAACCACATTGTATGAAATTGCAACTGCATAAAATACTTGATTTATCTGAGTATCTTTTTCCAGCAGTTTGATAGTTGAGAGTGTAACTCCATTTGTGATCACAGAATATGCTTGGTGTCTTGACGCCTGTGAGGTGGCTGAACACAAACTCCATGAATAGGCTTGTTTACTAACCACAAGTGGTTCCACTCACCAAAACCATAACAGCACAGTACACAACAGGGGTGTAGTTGACTTTTACAGCTTCCTGGTGGAAAAGAGCTTTCAGCTGGCCAGCACCTGCAGAGTTTTGAGGCTGTAATGTGCATGTTAGTGGATGTTGGCTAGAGCGACATGACCTCGGTTTCTCAGGAGCGATGTGGAAACCTTTTTTTAAAGGCTGTCTTCAGGCTTATTCAATATCAGATGGATGAAATTGGCTAAGACTTCACTGACAGACTTGCAAACGATTCTGTCAGACTGACTCATTTATTGTTCCTTTTGCTTCCGAGACGTTGTGACAATAGGGTTTAGGCGTGTTGCTCGCTGTTCTTATGAAGCCAACTGTCCAAGTGAAAAATAAAAATGGTTGTTCTTTGGGTGTGCTGAGGTTTTCCTGTCTCTTTATTTCCCCTAAATGAAATCAGACTGAATGTCAAAAACATCTGTCCTAACTGATTCCCTCCCCTTGAGGCCACCCAGAGGCGTGTTCGACCTTTTTTTCTCTTTGATTTATTCAAGTGTGAAGTGTAGTAACCGTAATGGGTTTTCCCATCAACTTCCTCTGTTCAGGAGGTCAACTGAGACTCGAGGGCCACCTAGTTCCAAGGCTGCGGGACGAAACCAAGTGAATTTGATTGGATGAGGTCTTTTTGAACTAAATGTCCTGAGAGACGCTTGACCGAGTCAAAGTACACATGGATCAAATGTTTCATGTGATTCATGTATTCACAAGGTGCAGCAGGATCCCTAAATGCTGAGCTCATGATTAGCCACCGGAAAGGAATCCAAGGACTGAATTTAAGCCCAACTGGTAGATATCCAGATGTTGTAAGGGAGCCGGACTGCTTGGATGAGGAAAGAAGGTGGGAATGTGCCAAACTAGCAGTGTAACACTTAACATGGACACAAATCTTCATGATTGATTCAAGCAGAAACATGACTGGGCTGTAATTTATGTCTTTTATAGCGTAGTCTTCTCTTGGCCGTCCTGTTCCATTGTTTTATGCATGGGTGCGGCCAAGCTTCTGTAATTTTTCTAATTATTTGCTTTTCATTTTTCATTATTTTTGCTCTGGGAACACAATCTGAATCCTGCTTTCTTAACTGCCATGACGCCTTTTACCTTCATATCTTTCGGTTTTTGATGACTGAGACTTGGCACCCCTGGGCTTTGGGTGTTTGTTTTCCATGGATGCTCTGAATAACGTAATCTTGAGTTTGAAATTACATATAGATTGCTTACAGCTTACCAGCTTGGCTTGACTTTATTTTGAGTATCCTTTCCCATTTGTTTACTATGATATTTTAACTGGTTTATGTTGCCAAATTAGGCTTGTCAAATAATAATTTACACAAAAAACATTGGGGACCCCGAACACAAAGCCAGTATGGAGTGTCTTTAGCTGCGTTTCCACCAAAATTACTTGGAACAATTTGTCTCCCAGACCTGTTGCTGTCTGATTTTCTAGCACTGTCTAAAGTGCCACAAAGATTAGGCGAATTAGTCGATGAGGTACAGTAGGACTTCGCATGACTTTTCAGATCCCGTTGGTTTTTGTCCGCTGCATATAAGCTTAATAAAGCCTGAACCTCGTAATTGGTCCATCGGTTGTATTTAATATAATAACTTCATTGTTGATTTAATTAGAAAACAACTCTTACTGAATGCACCGCAACAGACTTTTAAAAAATGGTGAAATTCTCCATGCAGAATAAAATTCTGCATGGAGTCAACCAATCAAAATGCTGCGGGAACTCAACCAATCAGCATGTTCAGCACCCAAGTCCCAATTTGTTCCTGAACTTTGAAAAACCACCTCACGAGCAGGGACTTTATAAGGGGAATTTTTTATTTGGAACATTTAGACCCTGGTCCATGTGGTCGAAACACACTGCTACCCACCCCAAAGTCCAGAGTTCCTGTGGTGGAAATTTTTATACAGTTTTATAGATGTACTACAGCAATAAGAGGCCTTATAAGGCTGATATGTTTTTCATACTATAAAACCACAAAATACAAGATAATTACTAAATTAATTCTTAAACTCTCTTGCTTTTCCAATTAAAATGTTTTGTACTCTTTAAATCAAGTGTTCCTTTTGGAGCAAATAACAGTATTTGCCATTTAATTGAGGTGCATGTGCAATTACAGGAACACAAATGTCATTTCAGTTAAGCCAAAGCCAGATGAAAACCTGTATGATGAATGAAGAGTTCACACACTCTTGATGGTTAAAACAAATGGAACAAGTTTAACAACCACTTAAAATGCCTTCATATCCTCAAAAAATTCCTTAAACCCCATAAAGGCTTTCGGCTGCTCGTCGTGTGATGGTGAAAACCATTTGTTTTAAAGAGATCGTCTTCAGTTCTCACATTTGGCATGCTAAGGGTTTCATTTGAGTAGTGTCGATTTGCACTCTCTCCATTGCCAGGCTAATTGATACCCAGGCCATGAGGAGCAGGGTAAACAGAAGACCGCTGCATTACCACTTCTGCAGGGACCAGCCTTCCCATAATGCTCTTCCTGTCAGGCCACATCAGAGGCCAGGAGATGGGCGCACAAAGGCGATGTTTGCTCAATCTATCCAAGCAAGGCTACTCAATTGGGGGAAACTGAACTTTCCCATCGATGGCATTCTTTTCTTTCTTTATGTTGGTGGTATTCAATAGAGGCAAAAAGGAGCAAAATTGAAGAGTAGCCATATCATTTGGGGAATTTGTACCTTTTTAACTTAAGAATCAACATTAATAATGTTTCGGTAACCCTTTATTTCAACAGTTCACTTTAGACCTTCTACTAATTATAAGTAACTTTGCAACGCATATCAACTTTAACTTATTCTACTATTCCAAACCCTAACCCAACAGTCTACTAACAGTTTACTAACTCTCTAATGAGAGTTAGTTAACATGTAGTTGCAAAGTCACTTATGGTTAGTAGAATGTCTAAAAAATGGGTTACACTTTCGATAGTCTAGTTGTTACATAAAATACTTTTTTTCTTTTCTTTTTCTGTAGTTTGAGTTTATCAATGATCATGTTTTAACAGCTAAATGAAACCGTAGTATTTTCAAATGTGCAAAATTTTTGTGCGAGAGTATCTTCAGGATGGTTACGCTGGTAAGGTAGAGAAAGGTTTTTCCCTTCCTAGTCAGGCACATCTAGTATAAATGTAGGGACCCACAATGGGTCATGTTCTGAATTTGAGGATGTCATGCATTCAAGAGTGACTTCAGTGTGTGGCAGTCCAAATAGTTGCTAAGCTGTAAGAGTGGATTGTTTGCTTATGTCGAGCTCGGCAGAATAAATGAGGGCAATTGTGGGCGAATGTATTGACCTGACTCTTCTTTGTCTTATTCTTTCCATATTTGAAGAGTCGTAGCAACCTCACAGATGGATAAAGGCCACATTTTTTGGGGGGTAAAGCTTAGAAAACAAAAGATTGCGGTCTATTGGTAGAAGTGAGGTCAGTGTTGCCCTCCTAGAATGTAGAAGTTGTTTTTGTAAGAGCTGGTAGTGCAGGCATAGCTTGACTCTGTACACTTCTAAACTGACCTAAGGACTTTAGGGCTTTGGGAACTTCCCTGGGTCTTGTTTAGCTGTCCGTCTTTTCTCTTTTCTGTTTTCACATGTCTCATTTTATTAGTGTTATTGTCTTTTTAGTATTTTGACCTTGTTAACATCACAATCTTTAGAAATTCCAATATTTGCAATGATTGGCTTTGTCAATGTTTATATTTAATAATACTAATAAACTTAATTTTTATAGAGCCTTTATAAAAGTTGCACCTTAAAGCGCTTTACAGAAATAAAGTAAAAGTACATAAAAATAGGAAAAAACTAAATGAAAACATACAGTTGTGGCCAAAATTATTAGAACACCTGACAGATCTTTTGCCTCCAAAACATGATTCATGAAACCTGCAGATGGTTGCTATGACCATCAAATATCAGATGAAGTAAGTTGTCTTTCTTTATCCACTTTAATTTTTGAATTTTTGGTATATCCACCTTTTGCAGCCATTACAGCAGCACATCTCTCTGGCAATAAATTTCCTCTGAGAACTTCAACATTAATGTCATCCCATACCTTCTGCAACTGAAGCCAAAGGCTTTCCTTTGAATGTACAATAGATCTGTCCAGTTTATTTTTCAACTCGCCCCAAATGTGCTCGATGGGGTTGAGGTCCGGACTTTGAGGGGGCCAGTCCAATCTTTTTCAATGTTCCAGTAGATTCCTTCTGTCGCAGGTAGTTCCAGCAATAGTTAGAAGAATATTTTTGGGTTATTGTCCTCTTGGAAAATAAATCCAGACCAAATAAGAGAACTCCCATATATATATATAATGCTGGAACTATATATTTAAAAATGTTAGAACATTCAGCATGTCTAATCTTAGAGGGAGTTTGAGCAAAAGAAAAGCCCGATCACCCTTAGATGTTCAAGTTGGAGGAACAGTTCTGTCAGAATCGGAGGAACGGAGATCATAACTTTGGGTATAGACATTCAAAACTTCAGACAAATATTGTGGTACCAAACCATTCAAAGCCTTGTAGATAAGCATGAGAATTGTAAAATTTACATGAAACCTGACAGGGAGCCAGTGCAAGTACTCCAATATATAGGAGTGATGTGCTCACCTCTCCTGGCCTTGCAGGATTCTGGCAGCTGAGTTCACATAATGCAGTTTATTTAGTTTATTTTAGTATTTACAGCGCTTAACTTTTTCCACATTTTGTTGTTATAGCCTTATTCCAAAATGGATTCAATTCATATTTATTTTTCCTAAATTCTACAGACAATACCCCATAATGACATTGTGAATGAAGTTTGTTTGAAATATTTGCAAATGTATTAAAAATAAAAAAAAAAAATAAAAAATCACATGTATTCACAGCCTTTGCCATGACACTCAAAATGGAGCTCAGATGCATCCTGTTTCCACTGATCATCCTTGAGATGTTTCTATAACTTGATTGGAGTCCCCCTGTGGTATATTCAGTTTATTAGACATGATTTGGAAAGGCACACACTTGTTTACATAAAGTCCCAAAGTTAACAGTGCATGTCAGAACACAAACCAAGCCATGAAGTCCAAGAAATTGTCTGTAGACATCCAAGACAGGATTGTATCGAGGCACAGATCTGGTGAAGGGTACAGAACATTTTCTGCAGCATTGATGGTCCCAATGAGCACAGTGGCCTCCATCATCCGTAAATGGAAAAATTTTGGAACAACCAGGACTCTTTTAAACTGAGCGATCGGGGGTGAAGGGCCTTAGTCCGGGAGGTGACCAAGAACCCAATGCTTATGTACATGTTATTTTTATTTTAAATGAACATTTCAAAGATCGAAAAAAAATGTTTTTCACATTACGGGGTATTGTTTGTAAATATGAGAGGATATTTTTTTTGTATTTAATCCATTTTGGAATAAGGCTCTAACATAACAAAATGTGGAAAAAGTGAAGTGCTGTGAATATGCACAATGTTAAAGAAAGGCGACAGTGTGGCAACATACACTTAAAGATGTGTGTCTGCATGACTTGTGCTCATTATCTCATTCAACTAGCTTACTGTTTGAATGCCATTATACAGTAAGATTGAATTAATTTGGCAAGCCATGGCTGATAAATCTAACTTGCCTTGCTGTGTCTTGAATAGCTGCATTTATAATGCTCGTGTTGATTCCCGACATGAAATCCTTTACAGTCTGACCGCCTTTAAATCAAAGCTGGTGGATGGGAGCTCAAGCTCAGACTGAGCTGGAGAAGCAGTCTGGAGCAAGAGCATTTATTTTTAAAGGCCTGCTTTAGGGTTTTATTAATACGAGGTTAAACAAACAGTGACATGCCGGCTCATACTCCGCTCATTCATTCTGGAATGTTGTCAGAATCCACATATATGCCAACTGTAAATAAATTACTTCTGTTCAGAGCTATGAGGGACAATTCATTTAATTTATTCTTCAGTTCGTATGGACATACATTTATCCAATTATTTCTTTAAGGAAGCGATGGTATTTGTGTTGTATTGAAAATGTTGTGTGAAACATCTTTGTAGATGGTGAAACAAGCAAAAGTTTCGCAACACCTGCACCTCCACAGTCATAATGTTAGGTAATATCACTGTATATACGCATTTAGTTCATGTTTATGGTACTCAAATGCTAAAATTAAGGATTTATTGATTTATGAAAGGATAAGTATTTCAAACTCTGGGCATGACTCTTGTTGATGAAACAGGAAAGACACCTCTGCAAAAACCATGAGCTCATCTGTGGGCGAAGTCTATGGGAGCCTAACATTTTAACCAAATATTTAGGACTATTAACCAAATATTGAAGATTTATTTATTTACGCTTTTATTAAAGAGTCTCTGACATGCTATCTTATTATGGAGTTGAATACTTCTACAAATTACTATTTCGATTTTATTTATTAAGCATTTGCAATTTACAGCGTTTTATCATTGAACAGTTTGAACACTGATCATTTGAATTAAGACTTTAGAAATAAAGGCAATAGTAGCAAATATCACTAAAAACTAACCAATGGTGACCAGGTTAATATACTGTATGTATTTAATGTTTAACGTTGAGAATAGATTAAATGGAGACAGAACTGTTGTGATTTTAAATATGTTTGACTATTGTCTCACATAATTAGTTAAAATTTTATAGTAAATGGTCTTCACCAGACCCATGGCCATCTTAAGCGCTTTACATATTGCCTCACATTCACCCATTCCTTCACTTATTCATACACCGACGGCGGTGTTAGCCATGCGAGGCGCCACCCAGCTCGTCGGGAGCAGCTGGGGTTAGGTGTCTTGTTCATGGACACCTCGACACTTGGTCAGGTAGACTTTCCAGTTTATAGACAACCTACATGAGCTACTGTCACCCTATAATTGGAACTCCCTATTTATGGAAGTTTAAAGTCTATACATCAGTCTCATCAGTGTTCTATCAGCTTTGACATATTTATATCTGCATGTTTGTAGTAGGCTATTTACAATGAGGGCTTTTTTAAAAATAGATTTTTTTAAAGGGCACCGCTCCCCCCATTCTTGTTAAATGTGTGCTTTTATCTTTAATTTTAAATTCTTAGATTTGATCAAGAAATTTAATTAGAATAAGACATTTTATATGGTTGTTACTATTAAATAGGCCTATAATTTAGATTAACTGTAAATTAAATAATTTACACTGGAAAATTGCAACTGCATTTAATAATGCTACGAGATTAATTTTAAATATTTTTTGAATATACAAATAAGAAATGTTGGAAATTATAATTTTAAACATGAAACTAAACCGCCAAAAGGTGGCTGCAGGTGACTGTTTTAGTGAGTGAGCCACTGAGTCATTCAATTAAATGATTCGTTCAAACAGCTGATTCATTCAAAACGCTGAATCATTCAGTAATGACACACGTCTGCGTGTTGCTGTGAATCGCTCTATTTGGTTCTGCTGTGATCTTTGTTTGGAGCTATTTTCGCTGCTGAAACAGAACAAAAACAGCCAATATTGCATATAAAATGTAAGTGACATAATATTAACCTCGTTTACTGAACTCTTGTATGAAATCAGTGTCACGTTTTAAATTGTGATGGTATTCAGGAAAACCTCACTCTTGGTTTTGTTGTTGTTGTTTTTGCTTTGCTTAGCTTAGCTGTATCATATACAAACTCCATAAATAAATATATATTTATGTGTCCTCGAGAGGCTGCGCGAGACTCAGCAGTGCCACCTTACATTATGATTATAGTAACGTTAAACATTATATATTATTATTCACTATCAATTGCCAATTACACTAAATAAAATACAATAAAACCATAATTATTCTCACGGTTTGGTAATTCTCTAGTTATTATATTTGAATCAGGTTATTATTAGCTTTACCCTTCAAAAAATCCACTCCCGGAGACCCGGACAAGCATTAATGTCGAGCCCATATTTGTAATGTTCCTAATTCCTAAGTCCTAATTCGTGTTGTTGTAGCTTGTAGTATGATTTAAAATAAATTGTCAGTCAAAAAGTCAGTACAAATCCATAAATGGCCTGTGGCCAATGGGTCTTAATTGAATAGTGAAGGTCTCTATGGAATTGTGAACTGAGAAACACCTTGAGCTCTATTTAACACTATATCAACTTTTTTTCTTTTTTTCTTTTCTCAAACAGATCCCTCAGGTGGTCAGCACTAAATTATTACTTTCTTTAAAATCTGGTTTAAAGTCTTCTTGATGTTGGCAAAAGTTACTTTCTTTTATTTCTTGCACATTAGCATAGCTTTTAACATGGCCCAAACAATAATGACCCCCATTAAGGATATTAGCATCATTATCATCTGCTCACTTCCTCTCCTCCTCCCCAACCTGTGTTCTATTACCTGTTGTATTACCTGACCCTCCTCTTGGCCACTGCCAGTAAAATGCTAATGTAGCTGAATTGTGGGAATTTCTCTGAAAGAGGATGAAAGAGGAACAGGCCTGTTCAGATGTTTTCTTTTTCTACTCTTTAAAAAAATAATGTTAGGAATAGAAGAGAAACGCATAAAATTAGAAATGTTGTAATATAAGTAGCTGTGCAATTTTTTTCTTAACATTTTTAGTATTTTTGATATGTGCTTTTGTCCCTTTTTTGTTATCATGTTTACTTTTAGTTCAGTCAGTTCCCAAGGCAACATTTCTAATTTGCATAATTGTTTTAATCAATATTTTTATTTTTCTGATTTATTTCAAAATCTTAATTCATTCCTTCATTCCTTCCTTGGTAGCTAATAATGAAACGTTAGCCACTAATTATTTCACAAAAATAAACATTTCGCTGTATAATAATAATAATAATAATAAAAACCACAAACAATTAAATATTAAATAAAAGCAATAGATCCCTGTATTGTGACATTTAAATTGGGTGTGGATGATAATTCATGCATGTGGATGCATTTTAAAATGCTGTGTAAATGTAAATGGAATGTCTTTGCAGAACTGTTCACTGATCTAGCCTGGAATTTCCTGACGCATTTGAATGCCACAGAGTTACAGTATCTACGTGGTTAACAGCTGTCATTAATAAAACTTTGCTTGTGTACTTAACCACTTCACCGCAGACAATAATGCTCTATTGATGTCTAGAGGGTTAATTAGCAGTGTTTCAGGAGTGGCGTAAACAAATGAAGCCTTATGACTTGCCATGAAGGTGATTTACCTGTCTGCTTATCCTGTGCTCACACCCACTCTTAAATCGACTGCCGCAGATTTTTTAAGTGGCCGTAAAGATGTGTTGCTGCAAGCATTTGGTTAGGGTTTATCCCTTGGGAATATCCAAAAATAAACTGCTTTTATATGGATTACCAAGGGAGAACACGTGTAAAGTCCATATTGAATTTCCATTGTGTGCCCTACCACCACTTCCCTTGCTTTTATAGTGGATATGAGTTGGCATTTTAAAAGGGAAACTGACCAACATTTGTTTGAATATAGTCTGAGTTTATTTAACTGCAGCGTGATTTAATGTTGTCCGAGCATTTGGTCATATTTCCTACGTGGTCACAATTTATCCAAACATTTAGACATCTGTCGGCTAATTCTTAATGGCTGTATGAAACCTTCGCTAGAATAGCTGCCATGGGATAAATTAGCAGCGGGATACATTTAAAAGGGTTATTTGGCATAATGTCAAAACTGAGTTCTTCTTAAATGAATGTTCCTGGTCTTATTGTGAGCATTTCATTGGTGCCTGTTATTCTAAAGAGGAAAATTGTCTTTGTCTTCTAGGAAAGCTTCAACTTGGTGTCACTTTGGCCTACAGGCTATTGTATAAAATATTTTCCAATAGCTAAAAAGCTTTTTTGGCATTGCATCATTCGTTTTGGCTCCATTCTGGTATGTGACTCACTTTTTTCAATTCCATGATGGATTTCAAATCAAGTACCACTGTTTATTGTTTTTGTTTTTCTTACTGAATATCCGTTTTTTTATATGAAAAATCACATTGAAGTAAAATGAGTTGCTAATGTCATTTCACGTTGCTTTTAGAAGTAGTTGATATCGTTTGAAACCAAAGATTTGTATCTGAAAAGATTGAGCTTTCAAAATGATCATATTTTCACAGTTTCCGATATTAAAAAGTAAGCATTTTGGTGTTTCCATCCACCATAATGTTATGCACATTTTGGTATATTGCATAAAATGCTTAATTAGAGAAACAAGATGCAAATAAAATGTTCAAAAGATCCTTCCTTCCAAACTTCCTTCTTTCCTTTCAAACTTCCTTATACTTCCAAACTTCCTTCCAGAGAAGCTGGTTTTAAATACCTTTTTTCCACCAGAATGCAGCCAAGGCCCGTTCTTGGTCAGTTCTTACACAGGCAAACTGGATCCTGTCGTGACCCGTCTGCATGCTTCCACACACTTTAGAAACAGAGCAATGTATTACACTATTACATTTCTCAATGGGAAAGCTAGGGGTGCTCCGATTGATCGGCTACCGGTCTCTATCGGACGATAATCACTTTGGTAAGATTGTTTGGCAGTCTCTAAAAAGGCTGATCTCATGCTGACGACACAGACCAGTGCCTGCCATGAGAGCTATAGGGCATGACATGCAGCAGCATCGTCTCATTCTCTTTCCTGTGCGGGTAAAATAATTATAATGCTGAAGGTGAAGTACAATTCATATTTCTTGATTAAATAACTTACCAAGTAATTTGAAAACTTTCTGTGAGATGTAAGTTCACAAATAGCGTGAGTGAATCACAGTACACTAAAATCGACAGTATTTTCCAGTATCGAATCATCACTAACGTTTATAATTTGCATTTCTTTATTAGTCTTGCCAGTGTTCAAACCACTCCGCACTTGTGCACTCTCCAAGAGGCCGTGAGTTCGCGCGTGCACAATATATATATATTTACCTTCGATTCCTTATCAAATTTCTGTATTTCTTACCTCAATACTACTTAACATTTTTTTAATTTTTATTTGTGCTACTGCTTGTAAATTGTATATTTGTTCTTATTTTATTACTGGGTGTTTAACCATCTTTTTGTTTGAAAGTCAATTTGAAATCAGACTTGTGCTGTGTCTAAGGTTTTGTGCAACAGTTGCCCCATTGAAAAAACAAAAATACACTGCATGATCAAACATTATCATGAAATAAAAATAAAAAAGTTTTTATAAAAAATGGCCCCGTCACAAGAGTCTCCTAAGGAAGGATTCCCCCATTTTCAAAAATAAGATTCAAGCCCTGAATGAATGTCTGTAAATCCTGATTGGAGCGTCCTTATAAATAATTCTACATCATAAAAAGATTGCTTCAAATAGATCAGTATCAGTGATCGTATCGGCAGATACTGCTTCCTGTGATCGACGATCAGTGATCAGCTTCAAAAATCCTGATCGGAGCACCCTTAGAGACTGCCATAGACAGTGTCAGCATTTCTCCACATCCTTCTCAATGGCTCAGTTTGTGACCATGTTTTTATAAATCTTGAACTGATCTTTTTGGCTCTGAACGCCCTTTCAAGTGGTGGAAATGCACAGAACAGTTCAAGATTTTGTGTCCGTCCTGGAACCATGTCAGTGTAGAAAAGCTATGAGTCATCTAGATGATCCAGGTTTCCAAGAACTTTCACCCTGGTGCCAAGAGCACTGGATTAGCTCATTACCCATTTGGAGGCTCTTCTCACAGACTGTCATTTCCTCCCTTACACGTCTCCTTTTAAACATACACTAACGTAGGGTTTACTAGCCTGTTAGCACTCCCTGCCCCAATTACTAGTGCCCTAATGGAGTTTCTCTGACAGGTGTGTTGAGTAGTTTACAGTCGGAAAAATCTCTTTAAAACCTGGTTTAAGAGTGGGCAATAAATAAAAGCTTCTCAATGGGAGGATTGCTGGGAAATGGCTGTTATGTTAAGAGTTCAACAGCTCCAGTGTTGAAGTCGCTGAGTAGATTACACACTGCAAATCTTACAATCAACAGCCACTCTATGTTTATGTCTCCCAGACTCTCACGGTTTGATGGCCCAACCTCTGCAGCGTTTGGAAGGCCGAACAAATCTGGGTGTAGTATTTGACTAGCACAATGTGTGTTAAATATCAGCAAAATAAACTCCAAACAAATAGAGGGTTGCTAACGCCAGGGTGGAGGGCTGCTGGGAGCCGTCAAATGTCTGGCCTTCTCGGAAAGACCTGGAGGCAGCGGGCAGACATTACAGCCTGGAGACAACTCCTGGGGATTTTGTTTATTTCAACACCCATTTGAGCATAGTGTCATGGACCCAAAAGAATGGGAAGAGACTACTTTTGTATTTGCTTGGGTAATCATTCACCATGCAATAGTCCTGTTTTATAATCCAGAACCTCTAATACAAAACCAGAGTTGGTTACACGGAGTGTTACCTTCCAGTTTCACAACACCGCCTCCAGCTTCAGACCGCTAGATATAACACGCCTCTGCAATCAGATCTCGAACTGACGCAGACGTCGCACAGAGGATGCTTTTCAGCACGCACCCATGCACCTTTACAAAATAAACCCTCATGTTTATAGACCGAAGGGACTGAGGAATGTAGGAAATGTATCCAATCTCTATACTCACCGTCCTCTTACCGTTTTGTTTATAAATCTCCCTCAGGGGCCATTTACTGGAAGGGTAAATTCTTAGATAAAGAACTGTCTTTCTTTTTTATACCAACACATTTGAGCAGGCCTTTTGCAAATGCACAGTGGCATGTTACTTGTGTTTTGAATACAACAGACACTACAGTACAGCAAAGTGGCTCTAAATAGTAGTTTATATTACGATTTAGAGGTGCTAGATAGATTTTAATTGTATTTGTTAAGACAAGCATAACTATAACTATTGCTCATGTTTGTTAGGGTTAAGGTTTTAATACTTTACATGAATGAAACTTTAACCTGTAACTCAACCTGCACTTTGACTTAAGCCATATCTAGACATGAACATGATTAGCTGGGTTTCCATCCACATAATGCACATTTTGGTATATTGCATAAATAAAATGCTTGATTAGAGAAATAAGATTCTTCCTTCCAGACTTCTTTCTTACTTTCCTTCCTTCCAAACTTCCTTCCTTTCCATATGTCCAAACTTCCTTCTGTCCAAACTTCCTTCCTTCCAAACTTCCTTCTAAACTTGCTTCCTTCCAGACGTCCAAACTTCCATAAGTCCAAACTTCCTTCCAAACTTCAAAACTTTCTTCCTTCCTTCCAAACGTCCTTCCTTCCTTCCAAACTTCCTTCCAAACATTCTTCCTTACTTTCAAACATCAAAACTTACTTCCAAACACCCAAACTAACTTCCTAACTTCCTTCCTTACAAACATCCTTACAAACTTACTTCCTTCCTTACAAACGTCCTTACAAACTTACTTCCTTCTTTACAAACGTCCTTACAAACTTCCTTCCTTCCTTACAAACTCAAACTTACTTCCTTCCTTACAAACGTCCTTACAAACTTACTTCCTTCTTTACAAACGTCCTTACAAACTTACTTCATTCCTTACAAACGTCCTTACAAACTTACTTCCTTCCTTACAAACGTCCTTACAAACTTACTTCCTTCCTTACAAACGTCTTTTACAAACCTACTTCCTTCCTTACAAACGTCCTTCCTTCATATAGATTATAGGTCTTTGGCTTTTTGGTAGATGTTAAAATTAGCATTTGAAATATATTTTATACATTTTGTATTATGTAATTTCTTGTTTTTTTCAGTGTTTATGTACTTATTTAAATGTTTTGACTAGTCATTCACCTTAGGGTAGACTTCACGTATCTGTCATATGTTACACAATATCACATCCATTTACATTGGCCAGCACAGTCTCCATTTTTGCACGTGCATTACACAGAACATAAAATGTAATTCATTTTGGCAGAGGCACAATATGTCAGCGTTTCCTCAGTCATGAAAATTCCTCAGAAGCATGGCTGTGCTTTCAGGGGTGTTGCGGAGGTCTGAATCCCTCAGGAATGATCGGGATGTCTTTCCCCTGCCGGCAACAGTCACAGACCCCTCTCTGTCCACTCTCCTCCCCAGACCTTGGCTGGGAGCTCCCCTAATTTATGACTCATTTCCTAAGCAAAATATAGAGTTTCAGGCGTAAGTGTTCATATCAGTAGACTTAGGGGAGTGGGGAGCTTTAAAATGCTTTGGTTAGTAGCTGATGGAGGCAGAAACAAGGCTGACAGACCGGGCGTAGATTAATAGAGCCCTTGTGACAGAAGCTCACATCTGGAGGGTGACGCAGAGTGCAGACACCTGAACCCGGCAGCCGCGATCTTGCTCAGCACGTACTTAAGCAGCAGTCGGTGAGGTCATGGGGGTGAGAGACGGGAACTTTGCTTATTTTCACAGACAGAATAGCGTCCATGAGAAAGGGAGCGAGAAATGGGTGGGGAACAAAGTATTTACGGATGGAGGAGACAAAGGGAAAAAGTGTGTTTGTCAGCAAAATCCTTTGCTTAAATTTCATCCAATGTGGTTCTTGGTACAGCAGCCTCGGCATCGAAATGGCACACGCCTAGATAAATTTATGATCTGTGGAAAATCTGCAGCTGCTCTCAAATTTAACAAGTTCTACCAAAGTCAAATGCTGTATACACAGGTGAAAATTTCTGTTGGCAGCTTTTAAATATTTTTTTTTCTTTTTATTTTTCTAACCAATTTGACTGACCGCTTCGGTTTGTAAAAAGTGACTTGTAAATGGGCATATTTTTGTGCCTTTTGCAAATGAAAATGTTTGACATGAGAGTCCGGCACTGACTAACACACTTGTTTGTGTTTATGAGATTCCAACAGTACTTCTGCTGTAAGGCCGAGGCCTGTCTCTCACCTATTAGGTTGTGAAATCTTCTGGTGGTTAGCTTGAAAGTTACGAGCTATTACTTTAACACCTGGTGCTGAAATGTTAAACAAATGATCTATTGCTGTTCAGATTGGTACCTTTTAAAAGTTTCCATTTGGAAGGCAGCGGATCACATTTCTGACTAAATGTGTCTTGTGACGTGAATTTCACAGTATTTTTTTCTCTATGCTCTGTGCTTCTTTCCTGTTTTTTCACTCTTTCATGTACTTTCTCCAGTAGTAAGACCTCCAATTATTCTCCTGTATTTGGTCTGGTTAATTAGGGAAGCCAGTTTAAACAGAACTGAACTAACAGTAGAGGTCATTTGTTTGAGGGAAGAGTAGTTACATTGATGTGGTGGTAAAAGTTGGAGTGTCTTACTCCCATCCACTCCTGTCTCCCCACAGAGCTGCTCAGATGTCTCTATCCCTAGGCTATGAAAACAAACACTTCAGTGTGTCTAAACTGGTGTCTGTTACTGCTTACACACTGCTCATGCATGAGATGTTGAATTTTTAGAGTATTATGGGTGAGACAGAAGAGTATTAAATGGTTCATATTTTTCACATGGCTAATGCCTGCTACTTAAAGTCATTGGTAAATATAGGATGTCTGCTAAATGTTTTTGATGGCTCGCTTTTAAAGTTGTAGGAAGCCAAATTAAATTAAGATCTATTTAAGGGAAGTCAAGCCTCATTATGCTATTTTTTTTTTCAGTCTTATTTTGGCAGCCTAGCAAAGAGTAATGTAGAAACATTATAATACATTTCCTTTCCATTTTATCAGTTCTTTAAGATGTTCTTTTTAGTTGCGCAGTCATCTTTTTAGGTGAATGATTTTGTCGTTTAGCTACCCTCATATTGTTCCATAACCCATATGACTGACTGATTTCTGTGAAAAACAATGTAATGTACTGGCCGCACTTTTGATGAATGGGGGCTGGAAAAATGGGCTCAAAAGCGGTTATAAAACTGGTCTGTATGGCTATGTGTGCTCCAAACATTCTGAAATCCTACTTTGTGTGATGAACCATATCGAAATTCACAGTTAGTGAGTTAATCTCAAGAAACGGATCATTCTGATTCATCAACATTCTGACGGAAAAGAACCATTCAATCATGAATCAGAGAGGTCTCTCGTGAATCACTCTGAGGAGAACTTGGGTGGATGTACACAGATTTTAATTTGTTAAATTCTTTTCTCACACAAAGAATATGACTTCAGAAGACCCTTAACATAGCTCATGAGTCAAAAGCAGAGATGGAAACTTGAGCCCGCGACTTGGACTCGAGTCGCACTTAAGTAACAAGACTTGCGACTTGACTTGAACTGCAGGGACTTGTGAATATGTCATAAGGTTAACTTTTTAGAGCTTGATAACCCTAGTCCTCATTCACTTTTATTACACTAAAACAATGGACAGGGTTTTCTTCAGAAGTTGTGCTTTTGTGTTCCACAATTTGAAACTGCATGAATAAATGATTACAGAATTTTAAGAATTTAGTTTAGGTTCACATTAATCCTGTAAAGTTTTTTTCTCTCTGGCTTTCAAACTTTGATTTGTCAATATTATAAAATAAATGTGTCCAATAGAATGCAGACAGTAGCACATAAAGGCCCATTTACAGCATGAGCTATAACGATGCGTTCACACCAGCGGGTGATATTATTCTGGGCTGCGTTTCCCAAAAGCATTGTAAGCTTAAGTTGATCATAGAACAATTGCCACCAATAGTCTCTACAATTAACTTAGAATAAACAGGGCTGCTTTTCCCAAAAGCATTTCAAGCCTAAGTATGAGCTGCAGTTTATATCATCTGTTGCTTTTAAATGCACAGTATATAGTCTGTGTCCAGAAAGGTATGAAAAACATCATCAAAGTAGTCCATGTTACATCAGTGGGTTAGTTACACTCTTTTGAAGCATCGGCAATACATCCAAAAATAACAAAAACTACGACTTTATTCAGCATTGTCTTCTCTTCCGTGTTTGAATCTGCATTCACAAGTCTACAGTGACTCGTGAACGCAGATTCAAACAAACACGAAAGAGAAGACAATGCTGAATAAAGTTGTAGTTTTTGTGATATCTTAAACTGTGTTTCGGAGATGAAACGGGTTTGGAATGACATTAGGGTGAGTCATTAATGATAGAATTTTCATTTTTGGGTGAACTAACCCTTTAAGCCATCCAAGACATATTTGACATTCTTCTTTCAGATGAACACAATCTGAGTAATATTAAAAAATGTCCTGGCAAGTATTATAATAGCAGTGAATGGCAGCCCAAAATTTGAAGCCAGAAAAAGTGCATCAATCCATTATAAAAGTAATCCATATGGCTCCAGGGGGTTATTAAAGGCCTTCTGAAGTGAATCAATGCGTTTGTGTAAGAAAAATATCCATATTTAAAACTTTATAAAATATCTAGCTTTCAGTGGACTGCTGCCTTTATTCAACTTACGAAAAAAGCAAAAACAAACTCATTGATTATTAACCCCCTTTATTACTTTTATAATGGATGGATGCACTTTTTTTGGGGGGCTACAAATTTTGGGCTGTCATTTACTGCCATTTATAATGCTTGGATTAGCCAGGACATTTTTTTATATAACTGACTGTATTCGTCTGAAAGAAGAATGTCATATACACCTAGGATGGCTTGAGGTTGAGTAAATCATGGGATCATTTTCCTTTTTAGGTGAACTATCCCTTTAGTAACCAACCTCTGGGACTAAAACAACCATGACCCAATAAATAATACAATGTTAGAAATATTTAATCCTACTCCACTTAAGGTCATTTATGATAGATGACTGACTGATCTTCATTGTGACAGTAAGATGCCTCTTTGACTGTATGCTAAAATGCTTTTTCTTTTCCCCTCACACCATGGAATCCAGATGTTCGGAGCGATGCATATTAAACAGTGGATGTCATGTGGGCTGTAAATCCAGTGTGTGAAGAGCGAGTGAATGATCTTTTCAGATGCCTTGTAGTGTCTTTGACATTAAACCAGACTCTTAAAGCATTCTCCAGGCCCTTTTGTTCTCCTCAAGCAGTCTTGTCTCATAACCACAGTAACAGGTGGGCCGTACCGCTGGATCTGAGCCCCTCTGTCTGCTTGTATTGTGCTGTGTTTAGTAGTAGCGTGTTCTGTTTCTCATCCAGATTTTAAAAAATGAAAAAGTCTGGTGATGGGGTGTTTATGGTGCATCATTTCTTTTTTAGATCATCAGAAGGCCTTTTTTAAACTCCTAGGCATTCTGTTCAATGTCTGAGCCTGTGTGTGCGCTTCGTCTGTCCCCTTGATGGAATTAATAGCACATCCTCCCAGCTTTAGAGTCTCAGCCAGAAAGCCGCAGTAAAAGTGTCTGGAAACATTTGTAAAGCTGCATAAAATTCAAGAGAACAGAGCGAGCATGTTTAGCCCAATATAAAGCAATACAAGTCCCAAACACGCAAACTGCAGGGTTTTCAACTTAGGCATGGGCAGCAGTTTAATGAAAACTCTTTTGCCCCCAAGCCAATGTCAGTGGATTCCCCCGCCCCTATGTTTCCATGCATGTTGTATCACTTATTATAGTGACAATGAAAGGACAAACTTCTGTTTCAATGCAATGCTGACATTCACACACGTATCATGGCCAATACTAATGGCTTTTCTCTGTATTTCTCTGTAATTTTGGAATGGAATTAATGGAAGTGCATTGATGGTTTAAACTTTTCTTTGCCTTTATAACGTTAAAATCTTTTGTGTTTTCAGGATAACTCGGTTTTAAGTCTTTCATTGAGGTGTGTTGGTAATGTCTTGGATGTTGTAACAAGTATTTTTATGCTAGGGGCTCACATATAAGGTCACTTACGGACACTTTACGGAAATATAAACTTTAATTGTTCTGAAAGAGATGTAAATTACTCAGTCTTGGTGTGTGAATTACAACAAAAAGCAGTAAAGTATTTTTTTAGGTCCATGAGGAATTTCAGAAATCGTTGTAGCTGTTTATGCATGGCTCATTTTCCCCACTCTTTCCATGACAGCCAATGTTCCTCATGCAGTTTTGTCAAATGAATGAAAGCACAGCTATGACAAGTATCTTTCCCCATAAGAAAGTAGTCATATGAGTCTGGAGTGACACGAAGGATGTAGATGTTGACAATTATTGTTCTGTGTAAGGTGTGACTTGATTGGACTGACCAAATGTAAACTGATAATTTCTGCCACAACATTTGACAAGTGGCTTTTTTAACAATTGAAGATGTTTGGGTTTAAAAAAAAAAAGTTTGGATGGGAATGACACTTGCATATTTTTATATAAGCTGCAGCGTTTCACTGTGTATACTTAGCAGTTATTACATCTTCAGAAAGGCTTTATTTCAGAGCATGGACGCTTTTTTGTGGAAATATCATAATCAATTGAAAAATTGGGTCCCACTTTATATTAAGTGTAGCCTATTTAACTACTGACATTTAAATTAATCATTTTGAGTCCCTTGTTTGTCCTGAGCAGTTAAACTGCCCAATGTTCTTCAGAAAAATCCTCCAGGTCCTGCACATTCTTTAGTTTTACAGCATCTTTTGCATATTTGAACCCTCTCCAACAGTGACTTTATTATTTTGAGATCCATATTTTCACACTGAAGACAATTGAGGGACTCAAACACAACTATTAAAAAAAGGTTCAAACATTCACTGATGCTCCAGAAGGAAACACAATGCATGATGAGCTTGGGGGTGAAAACTTTTGAACAGGATATCCAAATGTTCTTTTGTTCAAATATTATGTTGCTTATGAAGGGTAGTACTAAATTATTATTATTATTTATTTTATTTAGTACTACCCCTTCTTAAGCAACAACATACTTGCATGTCTCCCAGAAGACGAATCTAGTACAATTTACTTTGCTCTTCAAATTCAAAACGTTTTCACCCCCCGGCTCTTAAAGTGTGAAAAGTGTGAAAAGATGGATCTCAAAATCATAGTTGAACCCTTTCCAGCAGTAACTATGCAAAAGATGCTGGAAACTGAAGAATGTGCAGGACCTGGAGGATTTTTCTGAAGAACATTGTGCAGTTTAACTGCTCAGGTTAAACAAGGGACTCAAGAACAACCATCGTGGATCATCCAGGTAACAACAAACGGTATTCAGAATCAATGGTTCATGAACTTTTGAACAGGTTCATTTGAATAAATTGAGATATTTTTTGGTGTCTTGTAGACTATATGTAGACTTTTTTTAATGTAAAATATCTTATTCAGGACATTAATAAATTTAAAAAAAACATGCATTTTGTATAATTTATAATTATTTTGTTGAAATTATTTACATCACAGATTTTTCAAGGGGTTCACATACTTTTTCTTGCAACTGTATCCTGTACTTACATGTTTTTACATTGAACTTATAGTTACTTGCAGGTAATTATAATATATCTTAATTTCTGACCCTTCCCTTCCCTTTCAACCCACCCTTAAACCTACACCACTAAACCTGCCCCTAACCTTACCCATATCCCACCTCAATAGCAGCACAAGTGTTTTGCAATGCATCAACATACATTGTACTTAATTTTTGATGTAAGTACATAAAGAAACCTAATATAAAATGTATGCAGAACATGTATATTTATTGAGAGCCCAACAAAACCATGCAGAAAGGTGTTGTGGGTATAATTTTATTGAGTGAATGTCTACTCTTGCCATGGGGTTGTTAATGCTGAATAAGTCTGGTGTTTCCTGCCTTTGCTTTGCAATTAAAATCAGTTAAGCTATTAAAAATAGTTATGGCCATTTTTATGCAGCTTACTTGCTTTTTTTGTGCTCCGTAAACACTTACATTGTTTGTTTTTATCTTTGACATATGTAACCACTTTATCTTCAAATTATGGGCACGCTCTTTATTCAACAAATTTGTTCACTGTACATCACACATTAAGGGTAATTGGAATCATATTGTGATGTCATATGTATAACAGTGTGGTTCTTTGTTTGCGTTTTGATGTGGTTTCGATGATATCTTACACTATCTCTTGTGGTGAACGTGTTTGATTAATGATCCCGAGGGTCTATAAATGGCATCTGGAATGCTGATCTCACCCTCCACCACGAAGCTAAAAGAACCACTGAGGGATCACATCTTCAACTGTCATTGCTGTCCCTGACTGGCTTTGTATTTAGGCCCTGACTGCCTCAAGACAGACCGAGTTTAAATTGCAGCCTTTTGCGCTGTCAGAGCTGCATGGAGACCTAATGGGTGGGTGAACGTCTCTTGACAGTGACCCCCCACTTGGATGCATAACAATATGAAGCGGAGTGAATTGGCAGTGATGGTCCCGAGGGGGAAACATCTGAAGCCAACATAACTCTGCCCCTCGAAATCCCGCCTTCATTGTTCTGGCAGACTTTCTGTTATCACTTATGGAGAAATATGGCCATACATGACGTGTGTAATGCTTTTGGTGTGGTTATTGCCCTGAAAACTGGCAAGTCTCATATAAGTTAAAAACATTACATACTCTATTTTGATTATGTCTGTGCTTTAATCACATAGCAACAAAAACTTTTTAGTGAGTGCTGGGAGACTTTTATCCCTTTAATTCGCTGTGTGTTTTAGAGAGCTTGCAATTTATTCAGTCAGTTTGTTCAGTATTATTACTGAAATACTGGGCTTTCACTTAAGATGCTACTTTTTAAATCGAATGTACTTCGAGTGGTCTATTTGGGCAGTGTATGTGGTTTTAGTTGGGAAGACTCTGAAAAGTGATGTGTGTTGTATCCCACATATGAGGCAATTTTATATGGTCATGTAGGAACAAAGATCTTCTCTGAAAATAAAAGTTCACCGCAAAAGGGACCTCTGCTTCAGATGTAAGAAGCAGCACATCCCAATTCCAATCCATTGAAATATAGTGAAAGCTAAAAACCTAGATATTTAGCAATGCCTTGACAGAATACTGTATCCTTCTCTTAATAGAGATCAGACACGGTCCAAAACATTAGGGTTTTTCTATGGCACGACGACTATTGAGATTGGATAAGTCTCGCCAAATGATATCAATCTTGATGATAAAAGGCTAAAGAAACTAACATAGCAAAAAGAAACATGCTGTGATCTCTGTCTGTCTCTCTGTCTAAATCTTTTTTATAATGTCAAATTATTTTCTGTTCATCACAAAATGGGTTGGCTAAGAAGGCTGCTGTTTGATTTGCCGATGCGTGTACAAGTAATTGCAATTTAATTTTTGCTGCAACATCATTCATTTAAGTATATGAGACACACAATGTGCTGGCAAGTTTTTAGCTGCATTTGTGCCAACTTTTATTAATTAACTTTAGGAACAACCTCAGAATAGAGCTTCTTAGTTATGTCAATTTGTAGGCCTAATTGAAAGGCTAACTGGAAGGCTTGTATGTTTACAGTCATAATTTGAAAGTGAATTTTGAAGCTGCTGTATTTTGTATTTGCTAAATAAGCACTACAACTTTTCTAATTTGCATAACATTATGACCACTGAAAGGTGGAGTGAATAACACTGATTATCTCTTCATTCCCATGCTGACCCTGTTCACTGTCGAAAGTGCCAACGGTGGGCACGTGAGCATTGGAAGAAGGTGGCCTGGTTTGATCATGTTTTAGTTTTGAAGGGTTCCTTATTGAATTTTCTTTGGTCAGTCTGAACTACACCATTCAATAGGAGCCTGCTGATATTATATATTAAATGTATTATAGATTTCACATTTCAAGCCCTATAAGGCAACTACTTTCTGCCTTCCTCCTTTCATGTACTGTCTCTTTGCCTTTCTCAGCAGGTTTTAGCCGCTGAACAGAGTTACTCTAGTTTCTCTCCTTAAGTAGACATGGTAAAATTGTATTATCTTGGCAAGCAGAGTCTGTAAATGTGAGGATTCCTGCAATTTCCAGCAGGGCTGAGTTGGTCTGGTTCTGGTGGGATGTGTTATTGTAACTGGTTTCAGCTGGAAGCCTTTTGCAGTCCAACCAAAAGGGTGTGAATTGGTTGCCGACCCACAATTTAACATTCCAACTTTAACGCTTTTGAAATTAGCCTGACCTGAAATGAGGGGTTCTGAATCTCTCTCTGCGTCTTTGATCTTCTGTTTTCTACAGCTGAAACGTTGAACTATGGCCTACTCTTCTACTACACTTTTCAATCCTTTTGCCTTATTGGGTTTACTTACTTTTTTAGTTGGATGAGTGGATAGATCCGTTCATCCATCCGCAGGACAAGCTCGAAGACAGTTTAAAGTAATTCCATGTACCTTTTCAAAATCCGCTCACATGCTTGTTGTAGTAAAACTATTTTTAACGTAATTGTTGACTAATGCTATTCAGTAATGGGGAATTTTCCCAAAATTGTTAAATCTGAATGTATTTGGACTTTACTACAACCTTCAGGGCTGATGTTTAAACGCTTGCTTATACAAGAGAATAAGACATTTTGATTGTTTGCATGCATAAAGAGGTGGATGTTGGTGCTTGTCGTATTTTCTGTGAAATGATTTCAATGATTTCTTCATAAAACCAATTTTCATGCAGGTATGAAAGGATCTTTTACCATAGGTCCAGGAATAAATGTAGTGACATTTATATGACTGGCCCCCTCACAGAAATGTCCTTTGAAGTTTCCTCTACATATTTTTCTGGTTGACAGATCAGAGCAGCTCAGAAGCGCAAGTGCTTTGATGCTCTGCGTGCTCTACAATTTTCATCACTACAGCAACTTAAAAAAAATACCTGAAAAGGTACATTTAATAATTCGAGCATGACAACAATACAACATTGTGACCTTTGAGACTTTATCAAGCACTGAAAAGCAGAATGAGCTGATGAGGTTTGATCTGAGATATTGGCCAAGATAAATAATAGCCTAGCAGAAATACCCATGCAGTGCTCATGCATTTCATTTCACATATTTTGTTATCCAGCTTGCATTCTACACAAATCAGACCTGGAAAATTGCTTGAATTAGAATTTTTGTTTAATGTGGTAATTTTCTGATATACGATTTAATAATATTTTCCAGCTCTACAGTAGGAATGGCTCGCCTGGAGGAGCTTACGGGATTCCTGAGCACCAACTGTGTGGCGCTTTCATTTGTTCTTCTGTAAACACAGACTCTTGAAGGATGAAGCACGCTCAATTTAGCTAAGTGAGCAGTGCTTCTTTTACCTCGCCGTTCCTTTAAGAAACCTCTCCCATTGCGCTGCCACTCCCAGAATTAGCCCATCATGCTCTGTCTAACATGGAAGGTATTGAAAACTTTCCATAATTTTATTTTCCAGAGCCTGGGGGTGCAAAAGACCCTTACACTGGTTTGCAAGATGCCAGGGCCTGTTACACTACAAATAAAACTTCTCAAAGTCTGATCTTCATTATGAGCAGGCTTGGGTAAGGGCAATTTCTTCCAAAGAGGTTGCAAACAATCAATCGATTGCACATTTGCTCTTCGCTCCTTGTGAATGCTGGGCCCACCACAGCTTTAACATATAAAATGAAAGCATGCATGTTGACTGGGTGGGAACCCATCATCAAGTCTGCACAAATGATCTAGCGCAGTTATTTTAGTGTAACTTTTAGATCATTTGAATGATGATCAATGATTTTGGTTAGGTTAATATATTTTTAATAAAGCAGAAATGGCTTCCATACTTCTAGTGACAGCATGCCTTTTATAAATCCATGCTGTTTGCCACTAATAGGAGGAAGCCACTGACAAGCCCCATTGTTAGCATTGTGATGTTCTAGAGATCTCTCTATCTATTAACAACAAACACAACTTGTTTGTCTAAGGATGGGAATCTCCTCAGGCTTAAGTGAAAGGTATCCAAAACTTAAACGCTATACATCATCACTTGACAATCTATCTGACCCTCTAGTCAGTAAAGGGGCCGGACACTGCAAGAGAATTGCCTAGTGAAGGGAAGTGTCTGCCTCCCTATAGTTTTAACATGTCAGATTTATCAGTTCAATTGCAAATTGCTCAGGCAGTCTATTTTCTTAACACTGATATGTATATCCATGTATCCTGTAGGGCCTCTGATGGGCAGTGTTAAATTCTGACTTATCTTATCTTGTGAGAGTCTTGTGAGTGTTGGATCCGTTGAGGATCTCCCTATAGAAGTCTAGAGGAAACATTCCAGGGAAAATGCAAGACATGAATCCTGAAAAGGTTATATATATAAGGTTATAAGGTTTATATATATATATACATATATATAGTCCTGAATTTACAGCTAAATCTCATTTTGACTTTGCAGTTCTGCAATTCTTTCTGGAAGTAACTTTTTATTTATAGTCTAAATATGTAATTTATAATTAATACAATATTTATTATTATTATAATTATTATTAAATTCTAACAATTTAATTTTTATATTATTTATTAACTAGCTATTTGTTTATTTATAATTACAAACAAAATTATGACTTACATTTAAGTTTTTATTTATTATTTTTCATTTGATAAATTATAATTGCAAACAAAAATGACTTTTGTTTTTTAAATAATTTTTTGTAATATAAATATTTTTTTTTTTAAATAATAATTACAAACAAAATGAGGAGAAAAAATTTGCCCTGCACTTGGCATTCGCTGAAAATAGGCTGACATGCATGAGATCATAACAATGTAGAACAACTTCTGACAGCCTCCGTTAGAAATAACAATGGCTAAGTTGTGGTTTTGACAGACTAATGGTATGTTGGAAAATATGAGCTCCGTGTGACGTTCTGTTAAAAATAGTGGTCCTTTTACGCAGCATACTATCAACAAGCCTTCAAGACAGGCGTTGAGGAGGGGTTGATTAATGAAGACCTTGTCTGTTTGACATCCTTTTTCCTTTCACACTTCATAGCTTGAGCCCACAACACCTCCAGACCGTTGCCTTCCCAGACTGCAAGAGGGCTGAAAGAGGATTGATGTGGCCCACAGAGGGTTTTCCATGCTAGTTCGTTTTGCTTGATACCATCTAAATCTCTAGAGAAGACAAGCTAGCCCACCTTCCAATGATTTGAAACAGACTTTGTGCCAATTTGAAGCTGCTATTTATTGTACTGTTTACTAAAATACACATGTTGGGAAATCGCACATCTGTGTACCAACTGATGGATGAAGTCGTGCCGTGGTGTGAGAGAATTAAGCTTGCGTATGTGTGCGTGAGAACGAATGTCAGTTGTTTGCTGTTAAAGGTCACTGCTACTAAAATGTAGCAATATGAAGCACGCAAGTAACTGCTTTTTTTTTTCTAAACTGTTGTCCCTGAGGTTATTTTCTCACTAAACTGGGATTCCGTCATCTCCAGATCTCATTGCTTTCCTACAGACAACCAGTGGCCAGAACAAACTTGCAAATTATGACTGGTATGTGTTGATTTCTTGATGAGGTCCAAGAATATTTCTGGAGCCATTCCAGGAGAATTTGCAGGCTGCATCCCCTTGCTTCATAACCAAAAACTTCTTTGACAATGATACTGAAATTAATACCTCTTACATTTTTCACATTGAAATCATGGAAAATAAAGGCAGCAACGGTTTTATGGTGCCGTGCTGTCAATACCTTTTTGGGAATGTTGAGGAAAAACTCTCATCTGACCCTTCCAGAGGTTAAATACATTTCGCTTTAACCCAATAGCTTTAGTACTCGGACCAACAAAGGGGCAAGAACATGATGAGAAGGCTATGTGTGTCTTCCTTTTTCAGAAGGCTCTTTGTCCTTCATTTGTTCTGGCATTCAAGATGAGGAGATTCTTCTCTGTTTACCCTCGGCTTTGCCTAAACGTTCATTCTGTATGGTCTGTTGAACAGAACAAACTTTCTTTTTTTTTTTTTCTGTTCACCATCTCCGTGCAGCTCAAGTCTCCATCTCCGTCACCTGCAGGGACCTTTACTGAACCAGATCTGAGGTTGTTTCTGTAAGTCACCTAAGTGCTAATTCTCATTAATGCCCCCATTTAGGTCAGCACTACAGGTTCCTAGCCAAATACCGCCAGAGGATATTTTGCTTTCCCAGTCATAAACAATGACATTCAGTCTAAGGGGGTCCACTCAATGCCATGTGTGCAATCGTGGTCTTTGCGAGCAGAATCTGCTCTGTTTTAAAAGGCAAAGAGAAGCTCCAAGCATTTTAATAAGTCTTATGGCTTCAAGCAAGGAGCAAACACAAAACAACAGAGGCAGTTTAGACTAAAGTTTAAACTCTTCTTACTGTGGAGAAGAAAAGAACTATCATTAGCTTGTATGGTCAAATCTTGAAAATGAAGTTGTCATGATGTGGTATTGAATGCTAACCTATCCTTCACGTTAGATGTTAGGACTACTCAATTGGAGACAGAGTTAAGCTTTTTCATTACCATTAAATCCACCCATATTTCCAATGTTGTTTAAACTTAAGCAATAATTCACTTAAAACATTTATTAATTTATTCATTTACTCACCCTCATATCATTCTGAACATGTATGACTACCTCTGTGAAAAATAAAAGCTGGTTTAACCAGAGGTCGCATTAACCAAAACATTTTTTAGCAGTTCCAGACAAATCTGATAGCCGTCCGTCATTTTGACAGTTTACACTTGAGGTGATCTGATTGTAACTTGTATTTCTCACACTTTTCCACTTGGCGGCGAGGGCAGTCTTGCTGACTTTCAAGTTAATGATCAACGAATAGCAGTTTACAAGCTGTTTTATTGACTTCTTTCTGTAGTTGAAACACTGAATGAATGATTACATTAGAGACATACCGGTAATATGGAAGTTGGACTAAATCTTTCAACATATTTTCCGATGTTCATTCATGTTTATTTTGTTCTGTAAAGAAGTAAAGTGGAAGGGATGATTGTGTTCACCTGCGCTCTGCTTGAACTGAGGCGCTACAGTGATCTCTTGCACAATGTTAAAGAACGCCAGAATAGTAGGCTATTTATTGTTTGAATTTTGTGATTTAAAATGGACATAATTTAAAAAAGTTTTATTGGACAATCATTCATGATGAAACCTGAATTGACCTACAGTTGCTGTGCAACTTTCTCTTCAAAAATGAATAGATAAATACATAATCTAGCATATATGCTTGTCCCGTAGGTTTGTGAATAACAATGAAAATGTGAACAAAAAAGAGCCTATTAAAAGGGTGTATTATCATTTAAAATATGAAAGTGACGGGTAATAATAGATTATGAAGGAATTTTTACAACCCTGTCCATCAAAATTACGGACAATGCGGAAGTCTAACGCAACCTCGTTTTAACACTCCATGACAAGCACAGAATTTTCCATGTTTTCACTGTTATATGCTGGGGGCACTCATACATCTGGAAGAGTACAGAATCTCCTGATCGAAACAACACAGGCGAAGAAGCAGAAACAAGTGATATATGTAATCACATGCAGTAGGGGTGTGACGAGACACTTAGCTCACGAGGCGCGACATGAGATTGGGTTCACGAGAACGAGACAAGATTTTTGCACAGTATTTTTAAGAAATCCTAAATGAAAAAAATGAATGACTGGAAAAATAGTCGGCAGGTGCTTTTTGAAATGCTTTAATCATCTTAATGTCATACAGGTTTGGAACGACATGAATGTAATGAATACAAGCAAATGACAAGTTTTTATTGTTTTTGGGCAACTGTCCATTTTAAGTAGACCTTTTCGTTTGAGCCATAACTGAACATATTTGTCTTTGTTCAAACTCAGCTGCCATGTAAAGCTGAGCCTTGACAGATAAGACCCTAGATGAATGTGAGTTCACTCAGACTTGACTTATCTAAGAGCATATGTTGCTACACACATGCAAGGTCAAAGGGTACTAGCTCTTTTCACATTCCCGATGATGTCATTCCTTAATAAAAACCCACTGACTTTTATTAGAGACCAAAGAAATGGCACGGAGACGCCACCGCGCTATGCAAAACACCTTGTTTGGGCTCTGCACCGTTTCGAAGGCACATGCAGTTCTACTTAAAGCTCTATTAATGATCATTATACTCCTTTCCAGATGTTCCCCTTGTTTAATGTTGCATGCACATGACAATTGAGTTCACCAGCTTGGCTTGGATGCAGCCCCACCACGTTCTTGTGCTATTTTTTTCTTTCCAGACCAGCGCTAAAACCTGTGACGGGTTGAGTATATTGGCCTTGTCAGTCAACAGCAGTGCAACGCATGTCTCATTTCGACTGCTTCATGCTTTGGCATAAAACTGCGTAGGACTCTTCATGGGAGATCCAAATCACAGGAAAGGCCTCATGCTTGCAGATGGATGACGTAGAAGGAAGTTGGATCCAGTATTTGGTCTGGATCACGTTGGCGCAGGACAGTGCTGGCAAGGTGTTTTTAGATGATTTTCTCCATAAGGTTGTGTTGTCTAAAAGGGTTGAAGGAGAAACGCTAGTGTGGAACTTGGCCTGCTGTCAGCGCCATACGGTCTTGGCAGTGTGGTGATGTGAAACCAGCTGGCTCTGGTTTTAACTGTGAGTGAAGGGAATTGTTTGGGTCCTACAAGGATACGTTCACACAAGTAATCCAATCTAAATCTGGGTGGTCGCTAATGTGCCATTTAGATGTATATTTCTCTCTGAAATGTCACTTTTTTTTTGGGAGGGGTTGTCTAGTGCCATGGCTACTTCACATCTGATTCCATAAGCAAGAGTGATCCACTGGCTTTTGGAGTTACTCGACTGCAAAGGCTTTGCTGAGCCACACGGCTGATGTAGAGCGGATTACATGGCTGCTTAGGAAAACACTTGGTAAATCAGAGTGTTATCGACTGTGTACACAACCTGTGAATCTAAACCTTTCATAAAAACCCGAATCCCACGGTGCACTCACAGCTTGAATTCATAAACAGAACAGCATTTACATGTACTAAGTTTAATATAAGCAGTATATTTGGTCAAATCTCGGCTGTTGAAATAAAGCGGTTATGTTTATCCAGCATACAGGGCTTTTTAAAGCTTGAACATACATTTGAATTTTTTTTTTCAACCTACAGAACATGTTAGACCAACATTATTTTCCCATTTTTGCATTGTCACTCTTCTTTGAATTTGTGGGTTAAAAGGTTAGTTCACCCAAAAATGAAATTTCTGTCATTAATTAGGCCTACTCACCCTCATGTCTTTCTAAACCCATAAAGGCGGGCGTACACGGTGCAAATTCTGACGGTCGGAGGATCGTATGTCCACGCACACATCACGGGCGAGTTCATTTTGAGAATCGATGGACGCAGTGATATACGACACGATTTTACCACCTGCCGATTTCAGAAGCTATCGCACAAAGTTCCGCGCCAAACTTGGAGTGCAGATTGCAGAAAGAGATTGCTTTCATTGTGGCTGCAATAGCTTGCGAAAAAGTACCAAAGAAAAGAAAGACGGGTATGGCAGGACATACTCGTTTGGACATCTTGTGCTGTATAAACAATACCAGAAAAAAGCAGAAACGTCCAATAATTCTGTCTAACTATGCCATCTCCATTTATTTAGGGTGATCAGATTTTTTTTTAAGGAATATATGAAAGACAGTGTATTCTCTCTCTCTCGCTCTCACTCTCGCTCTCTTGCTCTCTCTCTCACTCTCTCTCTCTCACTCACTGACAATATATACTGTTTGCTACAAATGCAGGTTCATTTTCAGCACCGGAAACTGTGTGTGTGTGAGAGACTGAGAGACAGGCTGAATCCGAAATCGTCCCGGCCACTATTGAGGGGACACCATTTGTAGTGGTGTCTGAAACCATAGTGGACGTTATTGAGTGCACTCATTCTATCCCACATATTGCACCGCAATAACGAGTGTACAGCTGATGTACACACAATGGCTGTCTGAATTCGCTCACTTGTTTTCATTCACTCTGGGAATAGTGATTGAGGGGGGCGATTTTGGATTCGGCCTCAGAGGGCATTAAAAAGGGTAGTACACACTATAGCTAGCAAGACCTATACATCTGTGGTTTTCCAGCTCCTGATTGGTCAACTTCAGATCGACAGCACGCCGGCTCATTGAACCGCACACGGCACGAATTCAAGCCGATAGCTCCCGAACTTTTTCCACGTGTTTAAAAATTGTCGTGAGGTCGGGAGGTGCTCTTAACGAGGTCGGCACATCTCGTAGTTCCTCTCACACGCTGTGAGCCGCGACCATACGAGCATCAACGATTTCCACGCGATTGAAAAAAATCGCCTGCGAGCTCGTACGAAAAATCGCACGTGCGCCCGGCTTAAGACCTTCATTCATCTTTGGACCATAAATTAAGATATTTTTGATGAAATCCCAGAGCTTTCAGACCTCACAGACAGCAATTTAATTACCACTTTCAAGTCCCAGAAAGGTAGGAAAGACAAAAATAACAACTTAATTTAACAATTTCTTCACGTGTGTCAGTCTCCTAGTTACGCTTTCGAGTTACGTTAAAGCTACGCCAGAATGAAGGTCTTAAGGGTTTAGGACGAAATGAGGGTAGGTAATTAATGACAGAACTTTAAATTTTGGGGTGAACTAACCCTTTAATTGAGGTTTATTTGACACTATAGAATTAAATTGAGTCCAGTTCATGAACAAATCATTCACAATGGTTAGGTGAACTGGTTCATCTGATTCAGTTAAATGATTCAATTAAAAGATTCAAAAGAGTGATGACATAATTACAGATTTAAATTGACCAAGTATACTTTTGTTTGAAATTAGTTGTAGAAATTTTTCTGACAGAATAAAACATTTTAGTGAACAAATTCCAATTGCCAAACAAAGTAGTGTTGGTGAGGACCACTGAACTCAATCTAAGTTTTTCGAATGCCCTATAAAGATCTAGTTCAATTAGGTTTACCTGCTTTATTAACTCCTAAGTAAAATGTGGTTGTAATAGCTCTACATGGTTATTTTCCAGAATGTATAATTTCAGTATCTTTTCCCATAAGCATTTTAATCTTAGGATGGTGTACATTTTAAATGTTTAATGTATCCCTGTTTCCGTTGTCTTATTTTGTATTGCATGTGCATAGCTTTTAGAATCAAGTGGAACAGCTAGTACTTTGTGCTATTGAGGAAACATGGTAAAGTACATAGAGTATCAGTGTAACCAATGTGCAAATAATTACAGTAACTGATATGTTGCAATAACAGAAAAGATGAGCATTTAAACTGATGAATTCACAGGGATGGGTGAGCCTTTCTGTAGTCTTCAGCAAACAGGATGTGAGGTACAAAAAGTATCAGCTGCATTATACTGAGATATGAAAGGGCTAAGAGCCATATTGTTGTCTTAGCTTAGAATTTTGATCCACGTGGGTGGCAAAGAAAATCTTATTCTTGGCTTCAGCAACTTATTAACCCTTGTGGGAGTCTTGGTGTGTGTTCTGGGAAACGGCAGCTCTGAAAATGTAAACCTGCTTGATGATGCCTAACAGTGCTCATGGGTTCTATGACCTGAAAATCATGCAGGACATTTCCAGAGCATTCCAGATGCATTTGCACTCATCTTTGTGCTACTGTGAAGCGTAGGTAACCCGAAGGTTCGATTCTCAATACAGGCAGGAAATGACTGCGGTGCCCTTGACCACGGCACCTAACCCCTAATCGCTCCCAGGGTGACGCAACAAAAAGGCTGCCCACTGCTGTGTGTGTGTGTGTGTGTGTGTGTGTGTGTGTGTGTATTACTCACTGCTCCTAATTTGTGTGCACTAACTTGAATGGGTTAAATGCAGAGGACAAATTTCAAGTATTGGTTACTATACTTGGCCTTCATGTCATGCCACTTTCACTAACGTCAAAAGACTTATATAAGAATGGAAGGCCAAGCTTTTCTTGACTTGATTTCAGTGGGTGATTTTGAGTGCTCTCACAGGTGCTCAACAGATAAGATAATACATGTTTTTCTTTTTAAGAGACAAACTTCTCAAATAGATCAACCTTTTCAGGGTTTGGTTGCCACGAAGATGAACACTGATGCCATTTTTCCATCCTTAGCATAAACACAAATCTCAGGTTCCATGACTAGGATGGACAACAAGCCGCAGTTGATGGATTTCAAAATGTTTTCCTCTTAATTCTGTGGTGTATCAATGTCCAATGTGGAGAAAAGGGGAATTTTATGATTTAGTCATGGAAGAACCTATTATCTAGGCCTGAATGAAAGCATGGAGACAGTACAGGCCTAAATTGGCACTGTCCCTGGAAACTTACCCAACTCAGACACTTTTCAATAAGTTAAAGTTCAATTAAAGTTCACCAAATGACTGTTGAATGATGGTTAGAAAGAGGAGATTCGCTGTGTTATCTTAAGTACATGAGTGAGAGAAACTTGTTGTAGCTTGTTGTAATTGTTTAATGTGTAAGTCTCTTTGGATTGGTGACTTCAGTGCTCTGAGGCAAAGAGTCACAGATGATGGACATCCTGTTTTTAGACTAAAGGAATAGTTCACCCAGAATAAAAATGGTCAATTACTGTTGTTCCAAACCTTAATGACTGCCTGTCAGTGGAACACAAAAGATGTTTTTTGTCTGTACAATGAAAATCATTGGGGTCCAAAACTGTTTGGACAAAGTTATTTTTCTTTTGTGTTCCACAGGAAAAAAGAAAGTCATACAGGTTTGGATCAAAATGAGGGTGAGTAAATAATGACATGATGGTGAACTATTAAAGTCTATGGTGTATCAATGCCCAGTATGAAGATAAGGGGAATTTTAGCTTTTGTCATGGAGAAAACCACTGGCAATTTAGGTTTGCACTATATCCTCAGCCTCCATTCAGTCCTCAGCACTGTCTAAACATGTAGGATCTGAATCAGCCCTCCACATCGGCCGGAGGAAATCACCTGGAAAGCGAGCGTTCTGGCTGGTTGCTATCTACAACGGAGAATGAAAGTAAACAAGGACGATAGTCGGCAGAAGAGGAAGGGAGAGGAAAGAACTAGATTTATCTTTTTTCACCGTTTTGCAGAAGCCATCAAGATCTCTGGGTTTGTATATCAAGTGTTCTTTTATTTACTTTTCTTGTTTTCTGGTCGGAAACGTGGGTAGGTGTTCCAAAACAGTGGATGCGGAAGGTTCTGGGTTGGACGTTGAGAACTATTCTTCGAATTGTCCTGTGAGGAGTTCAGGAACTGCTAATGAGGTAGTGACATGTACTTCCGTCCAGGGTAGAGCTTCTAGTGGCAGGGGTGAGGCCGGCCGGCCGGTCCTTCCTTCATGCATATGCAAGCACATCCTGAGAAAGAAGCTTGGCTGAGTGTCAGGGGAGCACTACAAAAGATTGGTGCTTGACAAGAGGCTGAGCTCCCTGCCAGCCAGTAGGGTTACAAAGTGGAACAGAGGGCCTCAGCAATGTTTGCTAAGATCTAAAGCTGTTCTCTAAAGCCCTGTTTACATTTCATTCACTTGCACAGCTGAAAAGTATAGCCTCTTTTTTTTTACCTTACACTTCCACTGTCCTTCCCTTTTCTTTCTCTATGGACTCTGCAAGTTGTATTCTCCCATTTGGTCAAAGAATGTGTACCAGAGGAAATGATGTGGTCTAATGGGATTATTAGTTGGTTTGTTCCAAAGAGCCCTCTCACATCAGTGGTGCGAAAGCCAGATCACCCATAGCGGGAGGTTTTCCTTGGACTTCCCATCGGGCTTGAGGAGTCACACTGCCATTCACTGTTTGTGCATTCTGTGCCAATCAAGGATATTATCGTTGATATTATCTAAACGTAAATTAACTATTTTAATGGTTTTAGTTTGACATAAGACATTTCATTAGACATTTAAAAAAAGAGATGTCGCTTTTGCAGTTAGTTGAAATAAAATAAGTTTCAAGCACTAAAATAACTAAAACTTTAAAGAAAAATTAATAAAAGTGACCGCATATTTACTACTAATAACCTATTTCAAAATCTTAACAAACTATGATAGTATATCAAAGACACTAAAAGAGCACTGATTGCCAGTGCATTATTTTGGGAAATTTGGAGTGCTGTTAAATAAACTCAAGGAAAAAAAGACAACCAGATGGTTATGACAACTATAAAAGATTTAATGTGGTACAAATGGATTTTATTATGCGTTTATGGATACATTATGCATTTCTGGTTCAGGTTGCATCACATCCGGTCCAACACAATCTCATGAAAGTATGTACGTGTACGAGGTTGGTTTCAGAGGAAGCTCTATGAACAGTGGCCGTCCTGCTGAGATGAACCTGAGCCAGGTCAAGCTCTCGTTCCTTAAATGGAGGACTTTTCTTAGCTGTCAGTGGGGGTTAGAATAGAATTTCTTCTTTCTCACAAACTGGCTTTTTTATGGCTGTCAAGAGGTTCCTCTTTGGTCATTGTTTATTGCCTTTGTTTAAATGGGCACCCAATTAGCACCGAGGTGACAGCAGAGCCCCACCAGCGACTTTTAAGATGTAGTGGGCTTCCTGCTCGTGGATGGACACACGTTCACAAAGGCTGAAAATAGCCCTGGCCCCACGGTCCTAACATCAGGCTGTGAATTATTATGGGGAAAACAGACAAATCTTGTGTTTTTGAAACAGAAGAGACGGAGTTATACCTGTTCTGAATCTAGGCCGGTTATCCTCCAAGTGGCACTGGAATGGCTCTGATAAAAGCACAATACTCCCAAACACAGAGGTATTACTGGAATTTGCACCTGTTGCAGGGCAAGCCCATGTGATCTGTTTCAGTGTCCTAAAAGATGGCTGCTGCTGGCCACAGAATTGCAGTTCACATTTGTTAAAACAAGTTTAGTTGTTCCATGGTGGTCTTACATTTTTGGTGGCTTTAATTTTTTTTTAGATATCTAAAATTCAGTTAAATATTTTTAAAACATATAATTTTTTTAATAATATTTTCTGTTTATATTGATTTATTTTATACTTGAATACTTTGTTTTAAAAACAAATGTTGTTTGTTTGTTTGTTTCTAATAAGTTACACACAAATGCAAGTTTAATATAATATACATTTTTGTTTATCTTATCTATTTATACATTTTTCTATGTTCTTTATTCATTTGTTTAATACATTTACATTTATTGAAATGTTATTTCTTCACAAGATAAATGAATACAATATTTGATGTTTAACTTGCATGTTTTAAAGAAATTAAAAATGTGAATAAATTAAGCAAATAAATGAATATGTATAAATAACATAAATGAAATGAATGCATTAATAGATAAGATAAACTTTGGTATCTTTGATATTTAACTTTCATGTTACAAACAAATATATAATTATAATATATAATGATCTTTTATATTTCTGATTTATTTGTTTTCGTTTTCATTTTCAGATGCAGCAACTAAACATACTTTTTTTTTCATGAATATTTGAGTTGACCAACCCCCTCACCATCATTTAATGCCATCTTATACACAGACACGCACACATACTGTGACGAGGACCTTTAAACATGGTCATTCTCAGCGTGGCAGCTGCGTCCATTCTCTGAGAGGCCTGGGCGCAGACGTCCTCTATTGTAGCACAGGGCCATAATGTCCCCTTTCAACTGCCCCTTCATAAACAGCCAGGTGTGAGCGCCGTGAGAGGGGAGGGAGGCAGAACGCAGGAGGGGTTTGCTGGCACTCACCACATCTATTTTCATACGAATGCTCCCTCATGTTCGTAAGAAGAGAGGACTCATAAACATTATAAATAACTAGTGATGTGATAAAGCCCAGTGCTTGAGCAGTTGTTGTTTAGCGGTAATGCCGTGTGGTAATTATTTCCTCCTCTAAAAAAAGGAAAAGGAGCTAGAGGCTAAATTAAAGAGCTTCCTACTCTCATGCCAATCAAAATTGCCCGACCCTTGTCGCTTCCTCTACTCGAAGGCTGAAATTAGAATTTAAAAGCCACAGCCATTGCCGTCTTTTCCCACCACCGATGGATGGGTTCTGCACAAAGAGCAGCTTGCGCTTGTATGACAATTTATTGTTTGTGCATTCTATTTGTGAGGTCCAAATATGCATAATATATTACATGTCAAGACTTATGGCATTGTGAATCATTTATGCTTATCCCATATACTGAGAAGCCACTATAATTCTGTATAAAACATTTGGCCAGTATCATGAAGTAATTATTTAAATTCTAGGTCATGTAAAGAATATCCAGTGTAGATGAACATTCATTTATATCTTCACATGTCAAAACAAAGGTACTTCTGGTCGATATTTGATGCAGACAGTTTGTCTAGACACTCTATTGAAGAAATGCACTTTTCTCCCCATTTAAATGAATTAATTGGATTTATTGGCTTTAACTGAATCAATAATAAAACATTAGTCACCAAAAATACACGAACAAATGAATGAAAATGTAAATTTTACATATAAATATTTTAGTTTATTTTACTATTTATTTAATTACTTATATTGTAGTGTATTTTCTTTTGTTTTTATTTACTTGGTTACTCATTTATGTGACTATTTTACTTAAATTAAATTAATAACATAATAAAAAAACATTTATGTACACTATATTGCCAAAAGTTTTGGGACGTCTGCCTTAAGGCTACATGCACATGAACTTTAATGACATCCCGTTCTTAATCTGTAGGGTTTAATATGGAGTTGGCCCATCCTTTGCAGATATAACAGCTTCAACTCTTCTGGGAAGGCTTTCCACAAGGTTAAGGAGTGTGTTTATGGCAATTTTTTACCATTCTTCTAGAAGCACATTTGTGAGGTCAGGCACTGATGTTGAACGAGAAGGCCTGGCATACAGTCTCTGCTCTAATTCATCCCAAAGGTGTTCTATCGGGTTGAGCAAGTTCCTCCACACCAAACTCACTCATCCATGTCTTTATGGACCTTGCTTTGTGCACTGGTGCTCAGTCATGTTGGAACAGGAAACTCCCACAAAGTTGGGAGCATGAAATTGTCCAAAATGTCTTGGTATGCTGAAGCATTAAGAGTTCCTTTCACAGGAACTAAAGGGTCAAGCCCAACCCCTGAAAAACAACCCATCACCATAATCCCCCCTCTACCAAACTTTACACTTTACAGCACAATGCAGCCAAGCAAGTCCCATTCTTCTGGCAATGAGTTTGGAGGTCTGTAGCTATTGACTCTGCAGAAAGTTCAAAGACTTCTGCACACTGTGCGCCTCAGCATGCGCTGAATTGACTGAGCTCCTGAGAGCAACCAAACTCGCAAATGTTTGTAGAAGCCGTCTGCATGCCTAGGTGCTTGATTTTTGTACATCTGTGGCCATGGAAGTGATTGGAACACCTGAATTCAATGATTTGGATGGTTGTCCCAATACTTTTGGCAATAAAGTGTATATATTGACTTTAACTCAAATATTTATAGTTAAATAGTTAATTTAAATAGTTCTTTTTGTACTATTTACCTATTCACATTTAATAATTTAACTAAATATGGACTTTAATTGGAAAATTAAAACATTAGTTTTGATTTTTCATCAAATGTTTCACCTTTTATCTCATCTTCAGTCCTGAACTGTCCTTTTGCTCTTCAGCTGTCTAACATCATTGATGCATTTTGCCGGACTTTTCAAATCTTCTCCTTATCACTGCCTTAAGCAACCTCTAAGGTTGTGCGGGGGGTTGACCGTTATCTAGATAACTATCCACCTCACACACACCAAACATTAATTCTCTCTGTCAATGACCTGCTTGCGGCATGCTTTTAGGGATTATACTCAACCAGCCATTTCAGGATGTCGAAGTGCGGACAGGGCCTCCTCACATGAGGATTTGCCTTTTCTGTCTTGTTCCTGCTTTTCACTTCTGGGTCTGAGAGGATTAAATCATGCTTCCGGACACTGAGCATTATTTGCCTGGGATGAGGAAACTAGAGGAAGTAGCCGGGATCTAGTGATCCCTAAAGATAGAAATATCCTATTAGATTTGACACAGTTTTTGAAAAGTACTGAAATGTTAAGAGTAGTGTTTGTGTAGGTGAGTAAAAGTTCAAACCAAAATAACCCAGAAGGCACTTGTGGCATTAATTGAGTCTTATTGACTGTAATTGCATAAGTGTTTGCAAAAGGTTCTTTTGTGCAAAATATCTAGCACAACAGGTGCCAATGCTTGTGAACTTTAAAACCCTTGTTCATGTGAATTCACAATTTTAAATGGAGAGAGTGTAATATGCACAATATGCAGCTAAACATCTCTATTTATGTGTCTTTTGGAAACAACGGAGACTCAAATACTTTTATAGTGAATCTGTAATTGTTCAATCCATGATTTCCATTTAGTTTAGTGACCTCTGCGCTGACCTTTTCCTCTACCTGTTTAAGGATCAGGTGTATTCTAGGTATGGGATGTTGCTAAGACCTGTAAGAGTTCATGTAAATTAAATTACACAGCAATATGGGTGTTGAAGGTAACTCCTACTATTCATGAGGTGCCAAAAGTTTTTTCTGGGGTAAGAAGGTTGGCAGGATAGGAAAATTATGAAAATATTATAAAGGAAATATGATTAGCCTGGTGTCAGGCCTGATAACCTGCTAATGTATGATTTCATAAAAAAAGAAGAGTAAAATGGTAGAAATGTTATACATAAGGATTTATCTTTCCCCTTTTCTCTCGACGCATCTCTGAGGCTAATATTTAAACTTTCTGTCTGTCATAAATGCTCAGTTTGTGCTCTTCTGGTTTGAGTCTGCAGTCAGATTAAGAATAATTAGAATGACTCCATCTCACTTTTGGCTTTTGGGCTGAAGTTTTATAATACTATGTAATGTGCTTTATCTTGCAAGAATATCAACAGATTAACAGATTCCTTGGTATCTATATCGTTGGCCTTCAAATTCCTAACAATAGTACATTCTTCATGATATTGAATTTGTGACTGTTCATTGTTGTTTATAGTGACAAATACAAATGTTTGATATGTATTTGACCTAGTTTTTATGTTTCATTCCTATGGTCTTAGAGGATGGGAGTTTTCTTGTCCTGGAGGAATTCCTTTCGGTCTTCCGCCCTTCACTCTGACAATGCACCAATTCAAAGCCTGTTCCATTGGAGATAGAGGTTCACACTAATGACCCTTGCTTGAGGTGCCTTTTCTGCAGTGGAAGAATGTTGTAGAATCTTTCTCTGTCTCTCTTGCAGCTGCTTCCCATCTGCTATATATGCAAGATTAGTATCGCTTTATTCTTACATGTGGGGCTCCCATAGGCTAATAATTTACACATGCTGTCATGCCACACTGTGCTTCACTGTTTCTTGAGTGCTGAGATGCTAGGCAGTGACAGAGCCTGAGGGATCCAAGGGATCTTGGGATTCCTGAGTGCCAATAAGCATTCTAGGGGCTTACAAACCCCAGGACATTCTGGACAATAGCTTGTCCCTTTCACCCAATACATCACTGTCGTCGTTGGTCAAAACAATGGTCAAGACAACCTCGGTTTGGAAGTGAATCAACCTGACCAGAACCCGACAGCAAAGTGGCATATTTCCATTTATAGCTGTGTTTTTATTGAAAATAACCTCAATTGGTCTTTTAGTTTAATACTTTTACTTTTAGTAAAATCATGTTATACATGTCTTGGCTACACAAATATGTTTCAGAAATGCTAATGTATTTTACCATGCAGAAGTTTTCTGGGCCCAACGTGGCTGAGGGGCCCATATTGCGGATCTAGATGATGGTTCTGATAAAGACTACAGAGGAAATGACTTCTATATTCGGTTTCAAGCTCGACGGGCAATGAGGTCCTATGAAACCAATACACCGTTTGAAGTGTTAGTCAATAAGTAGCCATGCACTCGTCCCTTGATTGCACATGGCAGCCATGTAGCCTAACAGCTAAAGTAACACTCTCTTCCGACAGTTGTTTCAGCTTAAAGCTGAAAATGGTTATTGCTTGAGCTCTGGAGGCATTTATAGTTACTTTGGTCCAAGAAAGGACTTGACAACGCTCTTAATTTTTCTGGCAAAAGGAGCCATCCGTGGAGCGGCCAATCTAGGACATGTGTGGGCAATTAACTTGAAGTAAGCTTCCACTGATCTGAAGCACAGAGTTGTTTTGTCAAGAAATAAAAGTATGTGGAGTCTTCACTAAGCAGTATAACTGCTATTAAAACATGTGATAGCGCTCTAGAGAAGTTTCCTTACATTAGCAGGTCTGTTATTGGTAATTATTTGGTTCCAGTGAGGCATGAATCCCCCTCCGCTCTTAGTGAAAATGATTGAGACAGATATGCAAATGGTGGGTTAATGTCATTTTGACAGTGTGCAAACACACTTTGTAATAATAGGATGAAATTACTTTGATTTAAGTTTCAATAATTGAGGTTCCACCCCATAGTTATTGGTTGATTAGAGCCAGTGACACATGGCACTTGTCTGTATACTGATAATTGCATTAACTAGTGACCCGCTTTGATGTTGAATCTCAAAGAACGGTGCTGTCGAGCCTGACAATAGTGACAGTTGTCTGGAAAATCAAAGTGGTGCAATTAGTTTGCAATTAGCCTACTGGTTTACCTTTTGATCTGAGTGATGTCCTTGTCTGATGAATGGCATTCAATGATGTTTTTGAATAGCTGTTGAGTTTTGGTACAACCAAAGTGAAAACGGTCTTTCCTTTGAGATTTGTTCTGTGTTTGACACCTAAGCTTAGCCATTGCATGTATATTGGTGATAAAGATGTGGATATTTCAGGATAGTGATGGGCTTATTTGCTGAGATCAGAGCATGCTTAAGGTCAAAGCATTAGGCGGCTGACTATATAAAGTCTTTGATCCAGAGTGCGACTGAATTGCACGCGTGCTTTTGGCAATCGAGACCGTGGAAGACAACACCACGAATGTCATTTATGTTTAGAGCTTGTTCATGCTCTCGCTCCCTCTCTCGCGCTCTCGCGCTCTCTCTCTCTTGCTCTTGCGCTCTCTCTCGCGCACTCTCTCTCTCACTCTCCCTCTCTCACTCTCCCCCATTGGCCCGAAGACATCAAATCTCATCCAAGCATAATGAATGAGATAAATGAACCAAGTAGGCCCCCTCTAGCTGATATACACACACACAAGGTTCTCACTGCACCTGTGAGCCTCATTTAGGCTTGTAGATGGGAGAGGGCCCTTGCAGGGGTTAATTCTGTGTCCCTCTTTTGTGTGTTGGGAGGAGGACTTTTTTTGGTTTTGCGCTGCACAGTGGCCTCCTGCAGGGTCTTTAGGCTTATCTGACACAAGAACAGTTCATAGTGTCCTATTCTAGAGGCCTCGAACATGTTGGTTCAAAGATCCTTAGGGATTGTTTTAGACTATGGAATTATGTACCAACCGTTTCTTTTTATCATCAAAGTGTAAGGTTTTTTTATCTTAGAGAAGAGTTTTGTTAGATTATTTATTTGAATTAGAAATGTTTTGCAGTTCCCCTACAGTTTCTCTTACAAAACCTCTGGTGCAGATATCATTTTCAGACCCCTAGAGGTTTGAATAGAAACTGCAGGGGGTTTGTTAGACAGAAATAAATTAAATGTCTTTGTCTTTATTTAGATATGACAGTGCAAGGGTAGAAAAGATTTTTGGGGGGAGCAGAGAAGGTCTCAGGACTTTCAAAGCACTGCTTCAATGTATTTGAGAGCGCTTGCTCACAAGGCTATGACTATTAATTGCATAAAAAAATCTAAAATATGTCACTTATATTTTAAAAGATACTTGCATTTTCCTTGATCTAAGATGGGTTTATTTTAGTATTGAGACAGAGGGGTTTTAGCTGACAAAAATGTGGGAAATCTTGGATTAACAAAAAGTTTACCTACTAGGACAATAAAAGACGATTCTTGTCAGTGATCAGTGAGTTCACCTAAACAATAGGATTGTTTGCCACTTCTCTCCCTCAAAGGCTTTTAGAAACGTGGGGGTTGGGGGGCTGGCTTTGCGTTTTGAGGTGCGGCATGTACTAAGTGTTGTAGTTGTAAGGGGGTGGGGTCACACTTTGTGAATTCAGTCAATCTAATTTGAGCTCTTCCCCTGAAGCCCTCATCTCATTCCCTTTTTTCCAAACCTCATGTGAACCAAGACCAGGGGTTGTCATGCCCCTGATGAAAATAGCCTTTGTTGCTCTTAATCTAATATCCTGAGCATTTGTACAGCAGTGAAAATGAGAATCCTGCTAAAATGTTGGAAGTATCTGTTTTCACCCAGTAGTTCCGCTGAATGCGCTGGCCGGAAAATAGATCAGAGTGAGTTGTGCAACAGCATGCAAATGGCATTAAGATGTGATGAATGCATTTGATAGAAATGTGTGTCCTGTAGCATAGGAAACCCTTTTAAAAACAAGACTCTTTTTGATTACACGCTGGATGTGTAGAAGGAAAAAAAACGTGTGGTGTTATCAAACCTGAGTCTTTCCACTCCAAGCATTAAGTTATGCTATGCTAAAACTCATGTTTTGTCATCTGCTGGTTCTTATCTGCCCTTCCAGCCTCTCCTGAAACTGTCATCAGTCTGGTATCTCTCCCAGACTGACATCAATTAGCACAGGAAAGGTGAAAAAGATCTAGTATTAAAGTATATAAGACGTGCTAGTCTTCTCTTTGGCTACTTGAGTAGGGTACGTGATGACGTGCTCACTGTGTTTGTTTGATTTGGGGCTTTTGAGGGGTTTGTCACAAGTGAAGATTGATCAGTGTTTGAGTTTGGTCTGGGCTAACTGAAACTTTTACCAGGTGTGAAAGCAGCTTTAAAGAATGCTAATAGGTCACTTAGCAGCCTTTTGTTTTTATTTCCTTAACTGATGAACTTAGTTGCTAAGATAGCAAAGACCCTGGGTTAGCATTGTTTATTGAACTGCAGTTTCATCAGACAAAACACTTTCTCTTGACCTACTACTAACATGAGAATAAAATGATTGGCTTTCAATTGTCAGTGCACCAACATTCAATACATATTCAAAAGATATTAAAATTGCAATGCATAGATATAATGACATGTCATTTTAGAATTAATCAATTTATTTGTAAAAAATAAGAATTTGTTTTAAAGTAAATGTCAGGGTGGTCCTACTGTCCTGATATAATGAAGAACAAATAGCTTGCTAAAAGACAAACCTTCTACAAGGGAAGGTTAGTTCAAATTAAAGTCTGAATTAGTACTTTCTAAAACTTATTAGGTATTGTTATACATTTTACTTGATTACACTAACACAACATTGTTAGCCGGTTAAATTTAAATGTTTGTTAAGACTTTGGTTGAAAGTATTTCATAACCAACATTAATACAAAAAATACATTTGTAGGAATTTGGCACATTGCATTTTATTTTATTATTTTTCTTGGACATTCCTCTAGTAAAGCATATCACGGTCAATGGCAATGGAAAATGCTATTAGCACTGAATATTTAGTCTCGCTTCAGATAAATTACAGTGACGCTATTTAAATCCCACACAGCATTACAAATGACAGTAGCTAAAATAAATGAAACTAAATGGTGCTAATGATCCTGGCTCAGTCTCTTATCTCTGGAAAATCTCTTTCTCGCTTAACTTAAGGTAGTAGATTGCGAAGGACAGGAATGCTGCTGAGACAGCTGAAGATTTATAACGGGGAGGTGTGAGTTGGGCAGATGTAACAGTAAAACTGTAAACAGCAGTGCATTGTGGTCTATGCAAGGCTTTCTTTCTTTAACTGACCATACTATTTTTGTGGAGTTTCTTCCTCTATGCTTTAGAGGGTACTGCATTACTATATGTGTGAGTGAGATTTGAGGAACCCCAGGCTGCTTCTATGGGATTCCTGTGAGCTACAAGTGGCAACATAACTGTTCATAGACGTGCTGCCCTCCCTCCCTCACTCACTCGCATTCTCAATCCCCTCCCTCCTCTTCTCCTCTCCTCCCTCTCTCTCTCTAAATCTCAGGTTACCGTGGCTGGAGTTTTTAGACATCTCTGACTAGTGTTTCCCTTATGTCCTTGTCCCTGCCTCCAGCCTGGGAAGAGCCACCCAGTACCCTCTCTGATTGGACTGGGTAGTTTGTCTTGACGCACCACTGTGCTGAGTGCTGGAGGACGTGTTTCAACAGATGGTTGGGGTTAGTGTGTGTCATCACATTGGAGAACGGATTAGAGGAGGAAGGTTGTCTTCCAGGAGCAGTGTGGTCCCCAGAAACACTCTGAGGAGCTCAAGAGCGAACAACCCACAGCGAGAGAGAGATCAACTCCATGCGCAAGACTGATATCCAGGTAGAAACACTTCTGATTCTCACTCTCTCCAACTAGTTTGTTTTTCCTTGGAGGGCCTGGAATTTTTAGTTAATCTGTATTAAATGTTTTTGGCTGTCTCATTTGGTTCTCTAGTGTGAAGCTGTCAAGTTTTTGATTTAGAGAGGAATTTCTGAATGAGAGTTTCTGACTCACAAGCTGTCTTTTTGCATGTTATACAAGTTTTGATGAACCATGTAATTGGATTTTGACTACATGAAAATGTCATCCCCCTTTTGCAAACTTTGATTTAATTGTCATTTGTCATGCTGAAAAGTAAAAGGGAACATCTCACAATAGATCATTACCTTCAGACTGTGCCAGTTATAAATTCACTAAATTTAATTGGAAGTGCTTGAACCTTGCAGCACAAACTATTTTTCAGACTGATCCCTGCATATATTGCAGGCGAACGCAAGTAATTTTGCTTCAATTGTTTATATAAGTTAGAGGAGCTCCAAGTTTATTTAAGTCTTCATTCTGAACAAATGTGGTGTTAAGAACATCTCCTGGACCAGGTTGCAACATATGGAAATGGTGGGGTGCCTCTAAAGAAATCATGCCACAAGTTTCACTCAACTCCACTAAACCAAAAAAGCAAAAACTGCCAATGAAGAACTAATGTCTAGCATTAATATGTTGCTGCCGGGCATGTATACAGCGTGAGGTGTTTGCTGAGGGGACTGTTCAGCTGTAAGGGCAAGGGGGGCAGAAGAATGATGCCAGTAATGCCACAAAGACAGAGTTGTGTGAATGATATTTATTTACACACATTAATCAGCCATGTCAACATCACTCACTCACTCACACGCTGAAATTCATTTGAGAAAACCACATATACTTCAGCACTAGTGTTGATATTTTACAACGAGGGCAGTCATTACCAGTGACGACTGCAGGATTTTGAAGGGACGTGATTTTAGAAACTTGTTTCTTTTTATTCAGTGTGTTTTCATTTCTGTAGATGTTTCAGTTATGCCTTATTAGCTGATTTTTTTTGGCTGTGACTTCATAAGTGTTTGTATAATCATTTGAGAGATGAAGCTTATGCAGACATTACCTTTCGTTAAATCAGTTTAACGCACAAGTGGGTTTGATTTTAATGTGAGGTTTAAATGACCTTGCTAAATTAATCTTGATGGGTTGCATTAGTCGCCAAAAACTGCTTTTCATTACATCTTTCTTTAACATGAGCCATATGTAATTAGGTGTTGTAGCTCTGGGGTCTTTGAGGAGAGCTGAACTAAAGACTGTTTATGGTCTCAAACCCTTGGTTAAATTTGAAAGCAGACAATACTATTGACCTGTTCATTCTTTGCGAACAGAGCCATGCCGTAAACTTGTTAGTTACGGTTCTTCATCAATCACTCAAGGTGCAATTCGTTTTAAAGTTATTGGCCTGCTTCTCATTTTTGTGCACTGTTTTGAAATGTATGTTTATGTCAAAAGGAAAATGTCAATTACTCAAGCGCATGTCTTTTCAAACTTGTATGAATATCTTTTGTGGAATGCAAAAGGAAATCTGTTGAATGTCCATATCCAGATCCAGAAAATCTGGGGTGTCGAGCTCCAAAATTACAAAACAGCATGTTTCTTTCGTCTCTTGCTCTGCTGTATAGACTTCTCAATTATAAACTCTGTATGATAGCTTTGTAATGAACAGCTCAATTCCAGCTTGACAGCCCAGATTCCTATTCACTTTCTTCATTGGAACACAAAAGGAGAAATATTTCATTTGTTTTCCATATAAAAAGATGCAAACATGTTTGGAATGACACAAGGGTGAGTAAATAATGATGTAATTTTCATATTTGGGTAAACAGATACATGATCTTGATCCCAGCATCTTTGAGAGATTGCTGCAGTCTAAACAGTTGCTGCAGCTGTTGTGAATAATTTTCAGATCTAGATTTGGATCTGCCAACACTAATATTGTTTCAGTAGCTGTTCGGTCTTTTGGAGAGTTTGACCGGGGATCAGCTGTACCGTGAGAGTGTGACCATGAGAGAGCATGAACTCTAAGCTGTGTGTGAATGTGTGAGAGAGAGAGTCTTTGTCTTAACGTCAATTACCATTTCATATTCTATGATCTAATATCCTGTATGTCTTCGTTTTCCTGAAGCTTTGGACATGTGTTAAGTATTTAACCCCCTGCCATTCGTGTTCACTTACCAACTCAAATCAAAAGCAGCGGGAACCCATGTGCCATTGTGCCGCATGGCTCTTGTGCTGTTTATAAAATGCCTCTTTGCCTTTAACTAGTTGCACATATTCACTGCTGTTCTCTCAAACCAATCACAGTTGCCAGGGTGCTGGACATTTAACAGCCTGTATGTAAGGTCCTTTTCTGTCAAGTGCTGGAAAAATGGCAGCATGTGGAGGTGGCCACTGATGCCAGCTGTTCCCAGGATACTCTGAGGAGCACCATTGTGTTAGCTGACCAGCCATTCCACCACATGGACATAAAAAGTCTTGTTTAGATAGGCAGTAAGAGAGGAAATTGAGCCACACTGTGTAGTATCTGTTTATCTCTGCTTAATAATAGTATTCCTGCAGGAAGTGAGGTGGTAATTTAAAAGGGAAGAGTGGGCAACATCAAGGCTGTAATTGAGAGCTGACAACGCTTCGGCATGATGTTGTCTCGCTTATTTGTGGCTCGTAGCCCTATGCTTTGGGTGTACGGTTTATAATTTCACTGTGCATGTCATTGATCTCTCTTCATATATGGGAGTCGTGATGTTTGGATGATGCGTTCTAGGAACAACAGACTCATGGGAAACTGCCACAGATGGAGCTCTCAACAGCACCCCCAAGTGTTTGAAGAGTGTCACGTTATAGCTTCAGGGTCATGGTAGGAAAATCCACTGTAAAATGCTAAGATACTTGATACCACTTGGAGTTCCTCAGATTGCCACATTGTTAGAACCATTAGGTGAATCTCTAGGCAAAAAGAGCTGTTCTCTGAGAAACTTTCAAAAGCTTGCAGCTATTAGTGGTTCCTATTGTATGGACTTGAGGATTTGAATGGTTCCTCCTGTAACTCCATAAGGTAAAGGTTTAAGACACTTGATTTTGAGGCAACTTCAGAAAGTATCTAGAGGTTTTCAAGGGTTCTGGCAATGTATCAATCTGAGGAGCTCCAAATGGTCTCTCTAAGCATTTCGGGTTTTTGCAGTATTGCCCTCCTTCAGTCAGACAGGAATTCTAGAGTTAGACGCTGACTGTTAGGCACCTACTTGAATTTCTAGATGGTCATGGTAATTGTTAAGGTTACACAGTCAGTCATTATTGACCTTTGAGGTTCACATTGTAGCTGGCTAACAGGAGTCCACTGCCCATTTTTTTGACTTGTCCAAAGAAAGACTTTGGATGCTTTGGCCGAATAGGAGTTTAGTGGAGGTCATTGTGCCATTATCCATACCATTTTAATTCCACTTTACAATATTATAGAGAAGAGGAAATCCAATTTATGGTTAAAAGAAAAAAGGCCTGCAGCCTGCTTATATCACATGCAATTAAACAGCTGTCAGGATGCACTGGAGTGAAGGAGGCTCAAAAAGTTTGTGTCACCAGAATGTGATGCTTTCATCCTCCCCTAATTCGGAATAGAAATGGAGATCCAACTAGAGGGAAAGAATAGGTAGGCAGCTCTGCCGACAGCTCATCTAATAAAAGACGTCATGCAATGCTCTCAAAAACGTAACGTCCCACCCTTCCTGCTTTTTGTTATTTTTTTATTATTCATCTGCTGCAAGAATGAATTAAGTGGGTCAATAAAGTCCTCTTTTGGACATGGCAGCTGTTAAGCATGCAACGTATCCCGACTCAAACACATTCTGTTGCGGAACGATTTTGATTTGCTTTCATGTCTCTTTTGCATCTTTACCATGGGGATATGAGTCTGACCTCTGCTGTGGCTTGCTCTTGAGTGGAATGCCTATAAACCTTTCATTGCTTCGGGTTTGTCTCGCCAGAGCCCAACATGCAAGCCACTGGAGAGCTGTACCATCCAAATGAAGTGGTTCTGTGGTTTTCCTGTTTGGTTGCCATGGTGTGATCGATGTGGCAGTGAAGAAATTAGACATAGATCAAGGGTAGGGAAATTGCATTTGGTTTTTTCCCCTTTTGCTTAATTTAGCCAAAATGTTGTTTTTAGTTGAGCAACAGCTTCCATTTTATTTATTGACTGTTCCAGGTCGACTTAATCGCTTAATTGCGACTTCAGATTTGGCTTTTTTGTAATTGCAAATGACTCGCGACCATCTCATACTTTCCGTTGTGATTTTACTTAATTTTGAATTTTCAATTGTGAAAAGCAATTACAACAGTCATAGTTCTGACTTTTTCCTTTGACTGCGACTTTCAACATTCTTACAATTGTGAACTCATGTGACTTTGTGATTTATCTCACAATGTGACTTATTTTAAACGGTAAAAATGTATATACATTTTACTTCATTTTTTTACTCTTCGGTTGAAACAGGCTTTCATTAGAAAAAGACTGCCTGGCTGATATTCCCAGAGGGCATTGCAGAGCTCTGCTCAGGCTCATTTACATATGGCATGTTTGTCTCTGGCACTCAGCGTTTTAGGTTTGGCCTGCTGACTGTGGATTCATAAAGGCATGTGAATATTTGGCTGCACAGCTTTTGAAAATGATCCTGTGATTTTGAAAAGATCATACAGTCGGTGGACTGGGCGTGACCTGTAAGTACAGGTGTCAGAAAAATGCCAGTGCACTCAAAGTTAATTACGTTACAAATGATGTGATCGCACGCTTCAGAAAAAAAAAAGCCACACGCATTCACGCCTCAAGCGCTGGCAAAGTGAGCATCAGAGGACAAATTACAGGTTGCATTTCTGCGTGTGTCTGTGTGGCTGAAGAGATGGATAACAAATAGGTTTTTTTCTTTTAGGAGTAACATCCCACTGGTATCTATTGCAGAGTGACAGATAGGGTCTAGGGATGGATATTCTCATTGTCGGTTTTGTTGCATAGATTCTGTCTGTACATGCCCCACATTCTGGAAGTGTACCATTTCACACTAAGACAGAAATGATCTGACTGGGGCCAGCTGACAGAGCCCTCCGTGCACCCTCTTACCCCGCCCCAAAACAGTCTGGAATTCTGTTCCTAATCGCCCCTAGTACATTTTCAGCGTTCAGTTAGCTGCAGTCTTCACTAGAAGAGGTAGAGTCTCAAATGAAAATTCACTGGACGGTGCTGGTGGTTTCACTAGCATTAAGTTTGTGCTTTCCAGTCCAGATTTGACGACATGTAAAGCCATACACGCTTTGTCGTTTGAGGTGCAGCAACGAAGTCCCTTACTTCGGAGTTACTGATGAAATAAGTGCTAGTTGAAAGCTGATCCTGGCATTAAATGGAGTAACACTGCCTCAGTCTCTCTACTTTCAGACAGGCCATATGTTCCAGTGGTTAGGCCTGCCGTGTGTGCTTGCCGGTAGACCAAGTATTTATATTTGGAGTTTGAACACAATTCAGTTTGAACCATTAACATAGCTATATGTTAAGGGAATCACAGACTAATTCTTTTTTGACCCGTCTGTTTTCTCCTTTCACCTGTGCTCTTCTGTGACTGATCATGAATTTACCTTCTTCCTTGTTGAAGAAATGTGTTTTGACAAGTGTTCCAGTAGGAATATTCATCAATCATTATCAGATCGTCATGGGTCATTTAATCTGTATACATCTGTGGCCAGTTCTCACTGACTAACCTGCTCTCCAAGACACCGAACCCCCATGGTATAGATGTGACCTGATGGCACCTCTTCTATAATAGTGAGGGATTTATGTCTTCAGGCTTGTAATGGTGCCACGCGTCTTCAGTCAGCGAACTGCACATAATATTAGGATCACTTAAGTGGCAAGGATACTCCAGCTCAAACAGATTTGCTTGGCTCCCTACATTCTTCATGTGGGAGCTGGCCGTTGATTTCATGGAAAAGACATTGATTTATTTATTCAAGACAGTTACGTCAGTGGAAACTCACTGAAGCAATTTGAATATTTTCTTTATGTGGCATTTTAATGTGTTTGGTGTATTTGCCACTGTGGTGAGAAGAATATATCTTTAAAAAAATGAAATTAAGATGAAACGTATACTTTGGGAGGTTCTCTTTAATTGGTTTTAAACTGCAATCTGGATCTGGAGTTCTTTCTTTTTTTTCTCCTAGTGATGTATGTTTTGTAAAGAATATGATATGTATGTCAAAGGCTCTGAAAGAAGAGCATTTTTCAAGACAAAGAAGCACATTTATTATGGTATGGCTGATTGCAGCTGTAATTAATTTTTCTCCCCCTCCCACCAAAGACCCATAAAATGCTTTTACTGTGTCTGTTTCTCTGTTATTTGTCATATACTGAGTTGATCAAAGGCCAAATGTTTGACATTGCCCCACCTCCATTATGCTGTCTATGGAGATCTGCTTTTTTGCTGCTTTCATTAACCACATACTTAAAGGAATGGCCTGAAAACCTCTCCAGCGAGACCTCCCAGCTGACCGAGGGAGGCGAGGATGGCTTGCTTCGGCTGCTTCAACTCGAGCAAAAACGCCAGGAAGAATCTCTGTTAGGCTTCGCTAGAACGCCGCCAAATTTGGTCAGAGCTGATTTCAGTCTTACCTGGCAATCTCAGTCGATTGTACTTGCGTTTAAACAGCAGGGTAAGTAGCCGGAGAATGTCGAGGAGGTCTGAAGCTCTGACTGGTTTATGCTGTGCCGACTTTGCAGGTGGCTAATGAGTTGGGCCTTCATAAGAGAAAGCTAATCTCTCCCAAAGCCAAGCCGAGGAGGAGCTGAATGGAATTTGCTTAGCTCTGAATTCTGTGCCCTGTATGTTTAAGCCTGTGAGCTGCTCTCTCTTTCTCTCCCACAGTCATTGAGATGCTGCACCCACTGGCGCTCCTGAGTCACGTATGCCACAGTACAGGTCACCTATAGCTCCAACGTCGCTCTCAGACAGCGTGACTTCGGGGGCCTCTCTGGTGCTAGTATATTGGATTATGGAAAAATCATAAAACTCTCCAAGGTGGCTCCAGCCCCCCTGTCTTGGTATTTAGAAATAAAGGGTAGTGATGTGTGCTTATTTGGAGATTAGAGAGGGGTTTTGGGTGGACTTTAAGGTGTGAGTGAGGCCCATTGGCTGGGGTTCTTGTGTGTCGGCACGGTCGACTGCCATCAGCTGCAGCTGGGTGAGGGTGTGTGCAAGGCCGGTGTCACTGGAGAACCTGTTAATGTGAGCTGGCATAGCAAAGCAGCTTGGCAGCCTGGGGAACTAAAGTGGCCATGGCATCAATGTTTCAAAGTCTAAGTTCTCAGAAGAACAAGTTACTTAATCTTTTGTTCTACCACTTTCCTAATGCTCTCTTTCTGCCATCTTAAAGGGTTAGTTCACCCAAAAATGAAAATTACCCCATGATTTACTCACCCTCAAGCCATCCCAGGTGTATATGACATTCTTCTTTCAGACGAACACAATCTGCGTTATAATAATGGTGTTCGTATTTTTGAACAAAATCGGGTCAAAACTAAATTCGTTTGGATTTCACTTCTGTAGTTCTTACTTCTGTAGTAATGGCTTGCCACTTTTGAACTACCATTGGTCCGTGGTGATAACCTAATAAGTTGGTATGCTCTGGGACTCCCTTCTTTGATGTGGAAATCTTCTCCGGTTCATTTCTTCTCTTCAGTCTGTAAAAATGCAAGCGAACAAATGATACGCTGGAGATGCTTTATAGTAGAAATTGAAATTGTAATTCTAATTGAAAGAGACACTGACACTTTTTTAATTTGTAATACTGTAAAGCTGCTTGCTAGATGGGAAAAAAACTGTCAGTGTCTCTTTTAATTAGAATTATAACCTCAATTTAGTTTGTAAAGTGCTATATAAATAAAATGTGGCTTGTTTGGAATGCCAAATTGCGAAGCTCATGGAAACATCCACATCGCTATGATCTGATGCTTTCTTAACTGCTGTTTTCTCACCACTGTCATTTTTGTTGTGGGTTTACTTTCTGACTAAGAGGAAATCACATTTACATATTCACCTAACTTCCGCTTCCAGCAGTGAGGGTGGTGTTGGGATGTTTGCTTACAGAATACCACCGCAAAGGTATTTCACACTACTTTTTTGTGGGCGGCAGTGGCTCAGTGGTTCATGTAGATCGTCTGCAAACCGGAAGGTTGGTGGTTCGATCCCCGGTTCCACCTGACCAAGTGTTGAGGTGTCCATGAGCAAGACACCTAACCCCAGCTGCTCCCGACGAGCTGGATGGCGCCTTGCATGGCTGACACCGCCGTCGGTGTGTGAATGAGTGAGTGAATGGGTGAATGTGAGGCAATATGTAAAGCGCTTTGGATGGCCATTGGTCTGTTAAAAGCGCTATATAAATGCAGTCCATTTACCATTTACTTTTTACCCTAAGTGAAGAACACAAAAATAACTTTATTTGCCAGGCTTTATTTGTCGCGTCATGCTGGGTAGCCCCAACTCTCATTGGTCGAGAATCTGCTCCCCACAAAAAGCCTCTTCAAGACAAGAGTTTAAGACTTTGAAGTCTGTGGGAGGCAGATTATTTTAATGATATTTACATGCATTCATAATTAATGAGATGGGGCCCTCAGTTAACAGGACCCCAAAGCCAAAGGGTTGGAGATTAGCATAAGACCTGTTTTGATGAAAGTCACTGCCATTTGCTTTGAAGCCCACACTGTCAAAGCCTTTATTCGATTAAATATGGTGGTTAAACACTAACTGTTCTCTGCTAAATATAATCCACTGCCTGTTGAAATGAGTTTCATAAAAGCTCCTTAGAAAGAAACAGAACTTATGAAGTAACGGTTCATAGTAGTTCATCTGTATCTTATAAAGGCCTAAGCTATTGCATTTTGGCCTTTTTTAAAAACTACACAACCACTATAATTTGGTTGTTTTAATCCATTTCTTTTAAAACCACCAGATAACTCTGTCAGGATGGAGATCTTTGGTCTACAGGCATCCATATGGCACGCTCTCCTATTTGGACAGTGGCATTTTTATGCTGGCTGGCATCACACTGTTGACAACTGCTGCCGCTCCTGATTTGATTTGGTTTTTGGAGGTTTGCTCAGCTGTTCTACAAGATAGAAAAGCTTCTGTTACCTCGGCACAAGTCAAGTCTCTAGATGCACACACAAACATGGCAAGTGCCAAATAGAAAAGCTACCCAGGAACATCAATTGGATGTTTCAAGCATACAGCCTTGCATTTGAAAGAACTTTTTTGAAAGACCTCCTCCCATTGTGCTTGTATGACTACAGGGCAAAGCTCTGGCTTGTAAAGGTGGCTTTTGTCATGGAGCTTTTGTAGTCATTCAAATGTAGAAATTGGGCTTTCTCTGTTTGCGTGATAGAATTCTGATTTTCCTTTTCATCTAGAAATGCTATAAACATCTTGCACGCATTAGCACTTTGTTAAAGTCATCATTTGCTTTCATCACTTTGTTTTTAGAGGATGGGAACTTCAGAAAATCATTTAACTCTTTCCACCCAAGTGTTTTTATTTATTTAAAACTTGCAAGCCATCACCAGTGTTTTTGACCATTTTCACAGCCCCCAGAATATTTTGTTGTATAAATATCTGAACTTAAAATATATTAAAAGAAAGAACAGACCCTCTGCTTTTAAAAAAAAAAAGGTTTATTCTTGCTTCATGCATTTTTTTTTTATAAACATTCGAATGTGGGTAAGTTTAAAATGAATTAAATAAAAGTAACATTTTGAGCTAAAAGCTGAGGAAATCGTGTTATTGTCAAAGACTATACATCCAGATCATATTCAGCAAAATGATCAGAACTTGGATGGAGAAGATCGGGTCACCCCAAGTGCACGCAGAGTCCTATAGCTTGTCCTGGGTCACCATTTCCTTCAGTAACATTAGGCAATTTTGTTTTATATGCTGTTTAATGTTGATGATCATCTTATTTTACATATGTATATGATTACATATATTGCTTGTTTCTGCATTTTCTTTGCCTGTGATTTGATCAGGAGATTCAGTACTCTTTCAGAAGGTGTAATCGCGTCCCCTACCGTATAACAGTGAAAACCGGGCGAACGTTCCGTCAATGTCGTGGAGGCTTTCTCACAAATGACAGAAATTTCCGTCAATGGCAGGGGAAGAGTTAAGGATGCACAATATATTAGTAATAGTTATTGGATTTTATAAAATATTATACATGTAAGTATTTATTTATTTATTTTACAATTAAATGTTTATATTGGATACTGTGATATGGAACTAATTAAAAATCTTGTAAATAATTAGTACAGATTTTGACTGTAATGTACTAAAATTCCTTAGCTAAAGCTAGTTTCAGTGACTGCCTGAAAGCTCAGAAGAAAATCTTTTCAGATTAGAGTAGCAAAGTTCCATGTGCTTTTCCCATTTAGAAAAGGTGTTTGCGTGTGAGTCAGTTGGCATGGCTGCCGTTCATGCGACTGCAGTGTATCCTTTCACTCTACAGTGATTACACAGAATGATCCAGTGGCGTGAGAACACACTGAAGCCACTTCAGTCGGATTCCACATTCTTGTTCTTAACACATAATCAGTCGTCTGTTCCATCAGTGAGAACAAAATGTTCCCCGAAAGTGATTGAGCAAAGAGGAGCTACACACTCTAAGACTGGTCACATCACACTAGTTTTGTTGGCCTTCCTCGATCCCGTGTGGATGGATGGCTCTTGTTGACGGAGGCTTGTGCGGTGTGCCCTGGCCACAGTCCTTCACGACACTGTAGGGTTTGACGCTGTGGATGGAGGAGCGAAGTCCTGGCTGATTTTAAAAAAAGAAACGTTGCGAAATCCAAACCTCAAAATTCTGTGGCTAAGTAATCATTTCTTCCCCGATGGGAATAATCAGCATACAGAAATATGCAAACAGCCTCTGCAGAAATAGTCATCTATGTGCATGTCCCTATAAGATCTCTGTGTTTAAACCGTCTGTCTTTTATTTGAAACTCTCCAGATAATCCTATAGAGACAGTTCGCCCAAAAAATGAAAATTTAATCACGCTCGTCATTCAGTAATATCTGTCAGGTAATGGGATATTTTGAGCGTCGTCCTGCAAAATCGCTTTTACAGCGGCATTAAAGTTAAAACAAATCTTGCCTTGGACTCTTTGATAATTAAAATGCAACTGTCACAACCAATAAACTGTGAAGTGTTCTTACTGCTGATTGTTCTCCAGTGACTTGGCTTCTTTACAGGCACATTCTGTGGAGAGCAGTGAGTGAGCGAAGTCTCTATAGTGAGGGAATGGAAAGGGGAATTAGCCCTCGAGACTGTCTTTGTCTATGGAAACCTTGCATTTATGAATGGCTGACTCACTATTTAGCTGTGCCATCTGGTTTGATTTATGCTCGTTCTTGGCTCACAAGGGATTCTCATTTGCAATGAAGATGCACAAACAACTTTGCCATGGTGAAGGACGAGTTCTTGCATGGTGCTTTGCTTTAAAAGGAATTATTTCAAGCTGACAGGGATCAGGGATTTCATTTCAGTGATTTTTAGAAGCTGATCGCACATGTTGCGAATGCGGCCTTGCCATTTTCGTCTTCCTCTACGAGGGATTGACAGAAACCAGACTATCCGTGATGCAGTCTAGATGTTATTAAACCCAGCGCGGTTGGAAAGAATGTGCCGGGTCATGACATTCTGATCTTAATCGTGTGGCCTCTTCCTCAGGAACTCATCTTTCCTTACCTGAGAATCCTGTGAATTCGGCAGACCTCGTTTTGGAGAGTCTTCTGAGTGTCCAGGTGTTTGAGGTTTGGGTTAACCACCCCACATTACCACGTGGGTCAAAGGGGGTTTAGGGTGCATGAAAGTATGTGGTTTGGGCCTTTACCACAAGCAGCAGTGGCGGTTTTTTGCTTGCCAAGAACCTCTGAGTCGCTGTCTCTGATAGCGCTACATGGTAGAAAACACCGCTATGTGGTTAGGAAGGTGGGAGGGATGCTGGATGCTTTAGTATAAATGGAGGGGGGGAGGAAAGCATAGTGAAATCATAAAAGTAAAGATTTTGGATCGCATTGAAGGACCCTGGTCCTGTCATCCATTAATCTGAAAATTGCACCTCTTTCATAAGGGGCTATTTTTTGGCAGCTGTGTGTCAGGCTTGAAAAGTCCAATAGTAGCCTTTTTGTTTTGGTCCTTTGAACCTTCAAGACCTTTTTTTTCTTAATAAATCCCAAATATTATTTGTCCAGCTTAGCCCTGATTAGTACAGTAGAGGCTAATTTACTGGGTCATTTCCTCTAATCCCTAAAAACAATAAGGGGCTGAGACTATGCTTGCTCGGGTGCTCGTCTGTGACCCAGAAGAAAGCTTTCTTGTGTTCCTCAGCAATGCAGGTCTACTAAGGCATAGCGCTTGGCAAATGAGCGCAGCCGGTTGGGGTGAATAAAGACCATGAACTACAATTTAAAAGTATCTTCATTTTCATCTGCAAGTCACTGCAGTTCAAGTTATGAAATTATTATAAATTGTGTTTATAAATAATTTTCCTTTTAGAATTCTTTGCTGTTGTCTAACGCTCAATATAGGTTTTTTCCCCACTAATAACCATATATCAATATAATCTTTAAAGCATCTCAGAATTAATGTTGGTCTTCTATACTTGTTTTCAAAACTATAGATTTTTATATTAAGCTTTTTAACTATTATAATATTATTTAATGTAATGTCCTGGTAATTTTCTGCCAGTACATTATCCTTTTTTCTGTTTTTTTTTTACAGATTTCTTTTTTATTTTATTTTATTCTGTAGAATAGAGTATAAATAATTATTGGCTCATCAATATTTGCCAGAATTTTAATATCAGTGCATCCCTATTTTTTCTGAATTATATTTTTAGGTATTTAGTTCATGACCTCTCCAGTATTTATTGCACTATACTTCAGTATAACCGTCTTTTAAATAGTTGCATAATACATATTTAGAGCAAGTGAGTTGGAAGTACTTTTTGTTCTGCGCATTACAAGCACATTAATCGGAATAACAGTCTGACTAAAGCCAGAGGAAGTCACCAGGTTTTCCACTGAAGGCTTCAGACACAAACATCACATCATTTTTGCATACCAGCCCAGTGCTGATTCAGTGTCAGAGAGCCATGGAAGTGTGAAAGCTTTGTTTCCCATTATTAGTGGAAATGGTGGATCTGTTTTTCGCATGAAAAGGGTCAGAGAATAGTAAAGTAGTGGTTTATGTTCTTGCCAGTGCCACCAACTGGAACACATTTTCACAGTAATGAGGGTAATTAAAACAAAATTATAATTCACGACCCTTTTTCCCTCCAGGGAAGAAAATAGAAGAGCTATTTTGGGTCGACTGTATTCTAAAATTACAGTGCTGGAATGAGGGTGAATGTGTCATCATTGAGGGCAGAGACAGTTTAATTCAGGGTTGCTTTGAGAACACATTATTTAACTAAATAGCACAGTATTGGCTCATATCTGGACCTTTTTTTTTTGGCTGTTAATAATGTTAGTTTCAAATTGCTGGAGGCGCATCACTCAATAGTTCAACTTGTAGTGTTACATGAGAAGTTCAATAAAAGGATTCATTTAGCACTTCAGCTTGAATGCTGAAAAGTCTAATTTGCACAGTGTAGACATAAAACAAATGATGGAAAGGAAGCATGCGTCTGAATGAACGTTTGAAGGAGTTAAATGATGTTCTCTATATATTTTCTGGGCCTCAGGAGGTTTTAATGAGATCTGGAAGTCATGCTGTGTGTGTGCGCGCACTCTGGTCTGACTGGACCCGGCCATTCCCTGCTGTTTGTCTAAACAGCGCCAGTGTTTGCACAGTGCTGTCAGGGTGACTGGACTGACTATCCCTCATGCTGCCTGTCTGAAATCCACTCTGTCCAAAAAAGCACTTAGAGACCCATCTGAGAGGCAGACCATCATCTGCACAATGATGAAGAACGGCAAGCACGTGATTTTACGTTCAACAGCTCCTTCTTATCAGATGTCACAAAGAGTGAAACTTTATTTACTCACCCTAATGTCATTCTAAATCCATGTGATATTATTATTATTATTTTTTTTTACATTGGTATCAATCCAAAGTCACAGTTCATATAGTGATCAATCTGTTAAGTTACAAAAAGCACTATAAAGGCAATGTAAAAGTAGCTGCATGACTTCAAAAGATTGAACCTAGCTCCATACTTTTAAGCTGCCTATATAGTGGTTTATTAGCCTGATATATATAATAACAGCATAAATGTTTGTGGTAATGTCATATGTGCTTCTGAATAATCAGATATCAATATTCTCTGATGCTGCTTTGCTCCATTACGCACAGCTCTTGGTCTTAAAATGATAAAAAGTTTAAAAAGTAAAATTTCTAAGGTGGTCTGTCTCAGTGCTTGTCAGAGGCTGAGCATGAAGCTTTCATTTTTAATGGTGTACAATAGTGTGGTAAAATGTAAAATAAGAAGCTAAACAATTAATGTTTGACAAATTTTTGTTAAACGACCATCAGTAATATTCAATAATGCAAAGTATTTGACTTTTGATTGTCAAAAATTTGCAATTTTGAATTGAACAGCCTTTTATAATGTACGTGATCCATGTGATTTTATTCATAATTGAATGTGATGAGACAAGAAGCATTAAACAGAGCTTTTTTTAGGAATGTAAGGCTTATGATTAAGAGTGAAAGTGTGCATATTTTAAAATAAAGACATTCATTTCAAATAGTAAATTATACTTTTTGCTATTTTTTATTTATTCCATTTAAATTCTTTCATTTTAATTTATTTAAATAAACCCATTTGATTTTGTTCCCTTCAATGTTTAAGGCATACCTGCAATATGATTTTGATTTAATGCTGCCTTTGTGCGATCAGGAATTTCACAACTTCAGAAGTCGTGATTACGAGATTGTTGCAAAGTGCTTTGCTGTCGAAATGAACAGGAGGACATGGAGGATACCAGGTTTATTCTTGCCTATTTATTAGGAAAATCTTATTAAAACAACATGTAGTGTCACATTCACTGACAAACATATAAACATTTGCGATGCTTTCTGCTGATTCAAATGCAGGCTATTTTTGCTGTGTATAAAACATACAATACACTTCAAAGATAACTTGTACAGTATATGTAAATATGCACTACATTAATGACAAGACTATCTAGCTGTTTTGGGGGGGGGAAACTAATACATGTCACAACAATAGTTCTTCCCGCCACCATATTTAAAGTTTATTTGGGTGTCAAAATTATTTCTGAACCTCCCAGTGGTAAAAACAGCATCAGATGGTGTTCATGTGCAGTTTTTTACCTAGGAAACTCGTATTTATGATAATTCTGATAGCACGTGAAGGCACCATGCGTCACTAATTCTGAAGGGATTTTCCATCTTTCAAATGGAGTATTGTAGACTCATTGGCCTTGAGTTGATACTGTAAAACCAGTGCTGACTCCTAATATACTTATTTATTTCAACCCTCACTGGTCTTATTGTCACACAAGTATAAAATAACTTAAGTCATTTTCAATTCAAGCAAAATCATCAAGCCAAATGAATACCATGCGACGAGCCTCAGGTGCATAAATGCCCATATTGTTTAACAGCTCACTGATTGAAGACAAAGACCAGCATGAGGCCACAGGCAATATGGTCCCTCCATAAGGTTTATACAATAAACTCAGAGAAATTGAATGGGTATATCAATCAAACTTTTATACATGCAGCCAGTTGTCAGGTAAATTAAAATGTGAGTAATCACTTCACCTTGTGCATAAGTACAAAAACTCAAGACATAGCTTTTAGGAAATTAAGCATGTCTGTGCAATATGAAAGATTTCATTGAGTCATCTTTGCTGGCATAGAGCGAATGCCGTGCTGTGTTAATGGGTCAGTGTGTAAATCTGAGACTGGCGACCGCAGCACAAGGGTTAATGTAGCGGAACCCTCTACCCCCTGTACTGGCTTCGTAATTCTCACCGGGTGTCCGCTAGGGGTCACAAGCTCTGGGCCTTCTGACTGACGGCCCTGCCATAAAATGTGATTGGCTGGGTGTGAGCCAGTGCAACCCCTAATAGCCAATAGCGAAGCCTCAAAATTACTGAAGTAGTGTGACTGATTAGAAAGAAAGAACTGGCCTGTCTGCACACACGGAGAGAGACACTCAGGCCTTTCTGACTTGAAGAAAGTGTCTGTAAATATGAGTGCAGGACTGAAGTAAAGAAATTGGGTGTATTGAAGCTAAAAACTGTACAGGTAGGGTTTTAAAGTGCTTGTGTTTTACTATTCGTTAAGTAGCAAATTTTATAAAAAAACGATTCCCTAGAATTTATAAAGTGTTTTTTTTTCATGTCGATTTTGGTGCGTGCATACCCTGGAAGCATGTTGGAAGTTTAAAACGTGTTGACTCCTTTAAGAGGGTGTTTTATGTTTATTTTTAAGTGCAAAAGTTGAGATTTTCTATGGTATGTTCCTGTGCTTGTGGATGGATGTGAAAATAGATCAAGCTTGAAACACATGCAAGTGATCTATTACAAATTGCAGACAATGATCTGGAATTGTCATTTGTCTTGCGAAGGAAGGAAACGTGGTTCTTTTTAGTCTCTCCAATTTCTGTTAACCAAAGTAACATTTGTTTTGACCTCTTTGGAAATCCCAAAGCATTAAAATCTCTTTGCTTTTTTTCTTAAAACAGATTACCTTGTGAGGATTCCAGCCTTCTAAATCGCGTTCGCACGCCCGGTACGCAGTCCCATGATGCAGCTGGTGAACCTGGTCTGGATGATGGTCTTGGCCGCCCCACTGGTCTGCTTTGGTTTCACCACCCGCGGTCAGGGCCTGCGCGGGCGGGTTCAAGGTGACCGTCGAAACATCAGACCCAACATCATACTCATCATGACAGATGACCAGGATGTGGAGTTGGGTGAGTATACCAGATGCAATTCATCATTAATGGCCCATCTGTTCCACAGACGAATGAGGTAGAGACCTCATACGACTCTCTTGAGGCTTTGTCAGCACTCGGCACTCATCAGTTATGAATCAGCAAGTAGGCTGGAAAGTTACTGTGGAGATCTTCAAAAACCATAATGATACTTGGAGAAACATGGGAATGGAACTGTAGATGAAACCATTTTTTTTAAAATTCCCTCGCTGATTTAGATGTTTGATTTTGCACACTCCACTTCCACTTGAATATTCAGACTTCTTTTGTTTGTTTTGTTTCTTCGTGTTGTTTTTTATTTTTTTTTTTCGTCTTCCAGTACAAATACCTATACATTCTTTAGATACATTTATTGGAAAAGCTAAATGAGACAAATTCTGTTTTGTTCTCAGAAAAATTTATAAAAATTGAGATCCTTTTGTATAAAACAAGAAAAATATCTTCCAATGGGTTAAAAAAAAGGTTTATTTTTCTTACCATATTATTTTATATTTCTTCCTTGTTTTATGTTTTAACATACTTATAATTCATTTAGCCTCTCAAGTAAATGTATCTTGAATTAAGAATGTTTAGTGTGTTTGTTGCTGGAAAGGCCACCTTAAACCGGCATTGAACCAGTATGGAAACCCATGCTGGTCTAAATCAGTGCTGGTCTAGCCTGTGGACCAGTACAGCCGAACATAGCTGGTGATGCAGAATGACCCACATGATATTTCTAGTGATAACAGCTGACGAAGGTTTGTCTTTGATCCTTGAGGGTCATGTTCCTTCAGAATTTGGCTCCAACTCATCTGCCTCGTGTTTATTTATGGTTTTAGCAAAACCAAGGCGTTCTTGCTGGTTAAACTAGTTAAAAAGCCTTGAGAAAACAGCAATCAAAATGTGCTGGTGTCCATCTATGCTGGTCTTTTTCAGGAGGATTGTCAGTTGTCTCATGTAGGAGCTCTGTTTAGTTCAAGCTGTTCATTATTAACTCAACCTTTGGAAAGAAAGTCTTTAGCCTCCTCGGACTTCAGTCCTGGGAACATTAGCTGGCTTGTTGTTAGTCTTCTTGATCTGCCACCCAAGTCCCTCTTTTGGTATTCGTCCCATTTGGTAAGCCTAACTGTTGTAACTGGATCAAGTTCTTTCCTCTCAGAGCATAACATCCAACGGGTCTCAGTCTCAGACTGTCATCACAGGTTTGACTTATTTCCTTTTTCAATATTTAATGGCTTCCCTCAGACATCTGAGAGGATAAGGGCCTTAGTCCTGGAACCCCAACCAGTCGTTGCATTGCCACAGAACTGCAGGGATCCTTCTCCACATCTAACACTTTCGGAGGCTACTTTAAAAAGCATGGTGTATAAGACGTGATAAAGGTTGGAACTTACTTTACTGAACTTGCATTGCTTGTTCTGTCAGGCTCATTGCAGGTGATGAACAAAACTCGCAAGATCATGGAGGACGGCGGAACCTCGTTCACAAATGCGTTTGTAACTACGCCCATGTGCTGTCCATCCCGCTCTTCCATGCTGACAGGGAAGTATGTCCACAACCACAACACGTACACCAACAACGAGAACTGTTCGTCACCTTCATGGCAAGCTCAACATGAGCCACGCTCCTTTGCCGTTTATCTCAACAACACTGGATACCGAACAGGTGAGAAACCAAGTTTGCATCATTTCCTGTTTCAAAGATGTTGCGTGCTACCCTATAAAATAAAGACTAAAAGCCAATAAATAAAATGTTAATGTTTATATAGGCGCTTGCAGTCAAAATTATTGTTAACTCTTTCGGTTACATTTTTTTTAATGCGTTAAAAATATTTCATGCAGTTCAACAGCATCATCCAATTTTTCCTGACATCCTTTACAGTATATGATCCCATTTTCACTCATTCAAGTGCTTTTAAAGCATTCAAATGCAAGAAGAAGCAAAAGAGAACTTTTGTTTCTGCATTCAATTTGAGATATAATATTAAATTATTACAAAATAAAATGTCATTATTAAAAATAAATGATAAAAAATTAAATAATTTTTTGATAAGTAAAAAAAGACTACATTTGATCAAATACATTTAAACTATTTTTTATTTGATAACAATAGTAAAATTGCAATTTTTATCAAATGCATGCATCCTTTCTAAATAAGTATTAATTTATTTAAAAAAATAAACAAATCAAACCGACTACACGTGTGTGTGTGGTTGTGTGTGTGTGTGTGTGTGTGTGTGTGTGTGTGTGTGTGTGTGTGTGTGTGTGTGTGTGTGTGTGTGTGTGTGTGTGTGTGTGTGTGTGTGTGTGTGTGTGTGTGTGTGTGTGTGTGTGTGTGTGTGTGTGTGTGTGTGTGGACTGGTACAAAATGTCCCCACAAAGATGGCAATATCCAAATTTTTGTCCTTGTGGGGACATTTTTGGTCCCCATGAGGAAAACATCTTATAAATCACACTAGGTGATGTTTTTGAAAAAGTAAAAATGCAGAATGTCTCCTGTGATGGGTAGGTTTAGGGGCAGGGGCAGTATAGGGGATAGAAAATACGGTTTGTACAGTATAAAATGCATTACGCCTATGGAATGTCCCCATAAAACATGGAAACACAACATGTGTGTGTGTGTGTGTGTGTGTGTGTGTGTGTGTGTGTGTGTGTGTGTGTGTGTGTGTGTGATACTTATTAATCTTTTTAAATATTAAAAATAGAGACATTCCAGTTTTACATTACCACAATTCTACAGGGAAAATATTGCATGTAGCCTATAAAATAAAATAAATATCTGCTAACTGATATTAATGCTCAAATTTAATTGAATCAGTGTTTGACCTTAATGTTTTGACCTGAATGTCAATTAGTACCATTCTTAATATGTCCTGGGAATTTTAGTGTTCTGCAATTTCACTGGAATTTTGCTTAACATTTGTTCTTAGAAGTCAAATAAAAGTTTTACAGGAATTTTCAATTTGTCTGGTTTGTGGAAGTGCTGTGTGTCTTGAGTGGCAGCACGTTCTGACCCTGAATACAGGGGTTCAGGCCTTACCACTGCTTGTGGTTTCCAGCTGATGTGTTAGTCTACAATTAACTCTCCAGGCCAGACTGGCTGCATGCCCAGCTCTTCTGGAAGATGTTTTGGCTTAGCTTAGAGTGGAGTTGATGACATGAATACAATGTAGAGACAGATATTTACAGGTACTGTTCAAAGGCAGTTTTTTGAGACGGTTGTCATAGAATGATAATTTTAGTCTTTGCGTCGACCTCACTGAATATATTCAAGTTTACAATGTTGTCTTTATTTTTTCTTTCCCACAGCTTTCTTTGGGAAGTACCTCAATGAGTATAACGGCACCTACATCCCACCTGGGTGGCGTGAATGGGTGGGGCTGATCAAAAATTCCCGTTTCTATAATTACACCGTCTGTCGGAACGGGAACAAGGAGAAGCATGGCGCAGATTATGCCAAGGTATGTGCGCCTGGTCACATAAGTTCAACAGCCCTGTCAGCGTGCCAAAGGCTTCTTTTAAACTCAATTTTCAGTTTATGCTCAATTGTATGGTCTGTTCTCGACTAATTTCAGGCCTCTAATTACATATAAAATTTGGGTTGGTTGACTCCACATGGAATGTGGTTTAGATTAAAGGGGGCATAGGGAGTTACAACAGTGTCTTGTGTATCATCAGGTGGTTACACCGAATAAGACTTAGTAGGCAAAGAGGTGATGTCCTTGGGGCAAAGTTTCTTTTGGAAACAACTACTGTTTTTGTGCTGCTGATTTGAAAGGGGTGGACATTTAGACTGTTCAGAATGACATACTTCTCTTACTATTTCTGCAGTATATAGTATGCAGTGTGCATAGATTGTATGATTCATATTTAAACACTGAATTTTAGTTATGTAAATAAAATAATGCAATTCAAATTTAAAAATATTATTATTATTATTATCAGTTGTTGTACACTTAATTTTAAATGTAAAAAGTTGTTTGTATTTTCTAAATAACTGGACATGTATGAGTGCAATATATCATGTGACAACAGTACAGCATTTTGTTTCTCATACTGCTTCTACATTTCTTTAACAAGCAGTATAAAGTTTAAAACTAGTATTCCATTTCAAACATGGCAACATCAGTGTGTTGTTGAACCATGGCTGAGTTCGATGCGTTCTGGAACAACGTTCCTATATGAAAATTTAGTCCTTACCACATCTCTACCCCTAAACCTAATCCTACCCATAAATTATCCCTAAAATCAGAGGGAAACGATGAATAACACTGAATGTTTAAGCCTAAACTTGACATAAACTGTAAACTTGTCCCTTGAATCTGATTGGTTGATTTAAATGATGTTCCAGGATCAACAAAGATGTTGACCACGGAACATGTTGAACTCGGCAAAATCAGGTTCTGCTGGTTTGCAGGTCACTATCTATAGTTGTGGTGAGAAAGAGAGAGACTTTTACCATCCTTCTGCAAGACCTACAATATGAGCAAAGTGATAAAATCTGAGTTTTAGTTTGATATGGCTGCCTTCCATCTCTAGAGTGTTTTGGAGCTGCTGTCCAAACAAGCTTTTGGATCTTCTCATTGCTGTTTCTCAGCATGTTTTTGGAGAATGTGGAATTTGTGCTGAGGTTTCATGGTTTGGGCATAAATTGAGTTGGAGGCAGTCTAAGGGATGAGCAAATAAATGTTTGGACTGTTACTTGGATGTCAATAACCTGCTTGTTGAATTGGACGAAGGTGTTAAGTTACCCACAAGTGAAGAGGCACAAGAGGCTGAAGGTTTCTCCATGAGGTCTGGAGGAATTTTGTGGCTAGGTGTTCAAGTGGTTCCTGGAAACCCTTAGGAACACTTAAGTTCCTGTTTAAAGGTTAAGATTAATGCTTAAAGGGATTAAATAGGTTGGCAGAGCTATAAACGTATAGAAGACTTTCGTGGACAGAAACTTTTTCCCTAAAATTTTGCATCAAAAATGAATGCACTATAATTCCTATTGTTGAAGTTGCCACACGTTTCAAATTAGCTGTGGCCTCTCAGCCCTGTTTAGTCAAGTGAATCATTAAGAATTTTCTGCTAAGGCAAAGTTTGTGGCTTTATTCAGTCCAAGCAAAAGATCTTTTAATGAATTGGACAGGTTAGGTACATTCAAATGCTATTTCACTCAAACATTCAAGATTATACCGAATAGTTTTCCAAAATAAACAAACATGCTGGTTCAATTAGTGGTGCAACAGAGACATTAAAATGCTGTGTATGTGTTTTGCTGTAATGCTGAGGAACAAGGTCCACCGAGCACGTCTCTAAACAATAACTTCCACAAGACTTTCACTCCCACAGATGCCGGTAGCTGCATGTTTTAGCAATGGGTTGGTAGAGTGTGGCGGGAGACTTTCCCACAACCAGACCAGGAGCACTGCCATCAATGGGCTTACGGCTTCAGTATCACGTGATTTTTACCCCAAGCCCTTGTGCGCATTCCTGCTGCTGCCTCATAGCAGTAAGATTGAGACCTTAGTGTTGCCAAAACACCAGACCCATGGAGGGCTACAAACCTCTATTACTGTTGAGTGAAGCAGTCAACATCCTTGTCATGCTCAATACTGAGTTGTTAGCATCAGGGCATTCTGTTGATGTGGGTCAATAACTAAGAGTTTCCATGATAAAGAATAATCTTAAATAATTGTTTCATATGTGAAAATCATCTATACCATTTTCATGAAAGCCAAGTGAAACCAAGTAAAAGGTGGTAATGTATTTTCAATATTCTTAACACATTGTACACATCCTAATTATTATTGTCAACATTTTTCTTTTTAACAAATATGATGTACAAATATTAATTAATCTGTGAATATTATGTTTTGCTTTTATGGAGTCTTACTGACCTTGAAACACAGTTTTGAGGGTCTTTGAGGGTATTATGTTTTTTTTCTCCAGCATGTTGGTTGCATCACATGATGATTTTTTTTTTTTTCTAAGAAATAAGTGTCCAACTTCTTGTTTGGAATTTTTGTTTTATTTCGATGGTCCACTTTAGAAACTTTACTTAAAAAGCATGTAAAATAAAATAGTATAGTAAAATACCTGGTTGCCTTAATTTCGAGTTCATTTAAATAAAACATGTGAGTTAATACAATGAGGGGAATTGGTTTAATAAATAGAAACTCAAAACATTATTGTCTCTGAACCACATAAATTAAAACAAATGTCGTTATAAATCATTAATCATTAAATCACATGAAATAGCACAATTTGGTGTGTTTCACTGCATTATAACAAATAAAACACAATTACACAATATGTTTACAAAATCTTTTAATAATAAGTGATGTCGATTCTGAAAACTGTTCATTGTATTAACTCAAAATTTTTATTTCAATGAACTCAAAATTAAGGCAACCAGGTAACTTACTTTTAAAATATTTTTTTTACAGGGTACTAACTATAAGTAACTACATGTCAACAGAGTATAAGCAGACTATTAGGGTTAGTTGAATAAGTTAACATGTACTTGCAAAGTTACTTCTAGTTAGTAGAATGTCTAAAGTAGACCAATCAAAACAGTGAAACTTTTTTTTTTTTTTAAGTAACACAATCTTTTGTAAGTAATTATGTGAATAAATTGCATTTTACATCTTTTTTTTTCAAATACGTCAAATACAGTACAAATATAGAATAATTCAGATAAATTCAGTAAATGCATAAATACGTACTGTATATAAAATTAATTAATTAATTAATTAATTTTAAAAAATACAAATAAATAGATCTGGACAACAACAAATCATGTCATTGAGTCTTGTTTTATTTGTTCAAGCCTTGAAAGAAAGCATATCCAGCATTCAGTTTATCCCAGTTTCGTTTTTTTCCCGTCATTCTAGGACTACTTCACTGATTTGATTACCAACGACAGCATTAACTACTTCCGAATGTCCAAGCGCATGTACCCACATCGGCCGGTGATGATGGTGATCAGTCATGCAGCGCCTCATGGCCCAGAGGATTCAGCACCCCAGTTTTCCGAGCTCTTCCCAAACGCTTCCCAGCACATGTGAGTGACTCCCAGAACATTCAGTTACACTCTGCTAGAGCAACAATGCTAAACTCCACTGAACCAAGTGTATCCTGTCCGAGAGCCAAGCCCTGCTGAAATAGGCCCTGGAGTTTGAATTGTTGAGTCTAGATATTTTTATTGTTCTGTATGTATTTATAATAGGATATTCTAAGGCTCACATATTTCAGAAGAACAGTAGCATTCCAAGCAGATCATTTTCCTATAAATTTGAAACCATTATAATTTGGCTTGCAGGTAAATATGAGTTTGTAGCTTTAGGAATTTTTGTGGCCTCGTATATTTGGAAACACCATTAAAATGAGACTCTTAAAAGATGACAGTGCACTGAAATGCACTTCACACATGACACTACCACCACAAAACTGAAGTTATTTATGATCCAAGTAATGTTTTGGCACATGCCAAGTAAGATGATGGGAGATGAGATTTTTATGGTCCTCAGTCTGGTGCCAAGACCTTGATGGCTTGACTGCACTATCATCAGTTTCGTGGCTATAGGCTCCTATTCCACATGCAGTGCTGTGGCAACAGGCCATCCATCTCCAAGTCCTTAACATCCCAAGCATGTCAGGATCCTGGTCAGGGCGACATCGCACTTTTGTCCCTCGGGCCTATCCATTTCTTTCTCACAATTCTTTCAGCTTGTCTTCCTACACAGCTTTCTGACTTCTCTCATATCAATCATGCCTTTCACTATGTAGGTTTGGGGAATGCATTGTCTTAGAAGATCCCTTTGTGTTATTAATATGTTTTTAAATGCATGGGCTCTGAATAGATCACACTTGGATACCCCAAAGGTTCACATCGGCTGGCAAGTCGCTCTGGTGCCGAAAGGGTTGCCTGGCAAGTTGTGCCAAAAGAACAGGGAAACAGATGGCAGGCGCAGGTTGCATTTTGGAATGATGCAGCAGGGTTTCAGACACTTTTAGGGGTTTATTTATCATCTGCGTGAAAATTAACAAAAGCATGCACATCCAAACAACAGAAATAAGGTGCTCAAGAAAAAATACAGAGGTAAATATATAAAAAGATATGGCTTCAAGAGAATTATATTTATTTATTGGCATTTATATCCATTTATTTTATGCACTTTATTTATACACTATTTATTTTTGCTTCTTATTTACTTAAGTAATAATTTAAAAAAATATTTATTTTACTTTTCATTTAATTTTCTAATGGTTCGTGTTTTTATAGGCTATATTTTGTTTATATTTTTCATATATATTTATTTTTATGCATTTATTTTTATGCATTATATTTATAAAAAATAAATATAAATAAAATATAAATAATATAAGTAACATTTAAATAATTAAATATAATAAGTACAATTTAAATTATTCAATAAATTAATTTTATTTATAATTATTTATCCTTGGGTTTTTTTGTGTTTTATAGGCTTTTTTCCCCCTATATATTATTCATTTGCATATCATATTAGGTGGCCCTGCAAAAATCATCAAGTAAAGGTTAAATAAATCCTCAGATCATTTTTGTGCCAGTCTGGAAGAATAGCATTGCATAAGCCTGTGAGCTTTCTAATGTGGGATGCAAATAATCTTAAATGCATTACGTTTTCATCTGCTTGTGAAATTGATTTGACAGGCAGAGTATCTTCATATTTTCAGTATCAGGTGAATAACAGATTTTCACATTAGGGTGAGAGCTTTGAGAGAGATTCATGAAACGTGATTCTTCCAATGTTATAGCAGAAACTACACAGGAGGATCTAATCTCAAATACAAGTGTTCTCCACCCTGCCTTGTGACAGGTGTCAAAGTCAAAATAATTCTATCCTTTGACCTCCAAATTCCAAATTTGCCCTACCTATGCGAAGAGACAGGTTCCTTTTGTGTGGTATATTAGTGTGCCTCACTAGCTGGGTGAAGAGTTCAGTGAGCGGACAAAGATGGACTGAGGAGGAAAGGGCAGAAGCCATCCACTCAGACAGAATGGAGCTTTCCTGTGGCCATCATTCATTATGACACCAGGCGCAAGAGTCTGGTCTGGAAAGCAAAGGAAGGCCATGTCTTTCAGCTGTGGAGGGAAGCCAACTGCAGTCAACAGGTGGCCATCTCGTAGCCTTAGCTCCACAAACAAGTCCGTAGCCTCCTGTTTACCCAGCTTTTTATTCTCCACTTCAAATGCAAATGAGTTATAGCCCTGTCGTTGCTGGACTTATTACAAACTTTATTTTGGGCCCGAAGGCTGGGGAAGCTATTATTTTTCTTATGCATGTGCCAACCCTCAAACGATTAAATGCTGCCAAGAAACCCTGAGAGACTCAGCATGGTGTGAGGAGAGATTGAGAGCGAACCCAAGAAAAACACCTAGCGAGGAGAATTAGTACGTTTCCGTGGAGGGGGAAGGACGACTGCTCTGTTATTGATGCTTGTCAAGTATGTTGTACAACAGACAACTCCAGCAACCACAAGTGGTTGTGAAATGGCAGACAGGTGCATGTTTTGCTCACAGTAGCATGTTGTATTTATTCGCACAGAACACCCAGCTATAACTATGCACCAAACATGGATAAGCACTGGATCATGCAGTACACCGGCCCAATGAAGCCAATTCACATGGAGTTCACCAACTACCTGCACAGGAAGAGGCTCCAGACGCTGATGTCTGTAGATGACTCTGTGGAAAAGGTCAGTGGTTTAGGCTTTCTTGCTCTGTATTCTGGATATTCAACTGGCTTTGTATATGAATTGAAAGGAAATGTATGTTTGCTCTGCGTTACAGATATATAATGCTCTGGTCGAGACTGGGGAGCTGGATAATACCTATATCATTTACACAGCTGACCATGGTTACCACATAGGCCAGTTTGGCCTTGTCAAAGGGAAGTCTATGCCATACGATTTTGACATCAGGGTGCCTTTTTTTGTCAGAGGTCCTAATGTGGAGTCAGGGGCCAGGTAAAATCAGTTTTTATTTAAAATGCACGTTTTGCAAAATGACATTTCATTTATATAATTACACTTGTAATCATATTATTGTTATTAGTTTTTAACAATATAGTATAATACACATTTTGCACAATACAGTTTTATATGTGCATGCATGCATGTATGTATGTATGTATGTAAAAGTGATTGTTATTAGCGATTTTATATATATATATATGTGTGTGTGTTCAAGTAATTGAAGTAAATTATAAAGTGTATTTTATATGTATACAGGTCCTTCTCAAAAAATTAGCATATTGTGATAAAAGTTCATTATTTTCCAAAATGTAATGATAAAAATTAAACTTTCATATATTTTAGATTCATTGCACACCAACTGAAATATTTCAGGTCTTTTATTGTTTTAATACTGATGATTTTGGCATACAGCTCATGAAAACCCAAAATTCCTATTTCAAACAATTAGCATATTTCATCCGACCAATAAAAGAAAAGTGTTTTTAATACAAAAAAAGTCAACCTTCAAATAATTATGTTCAGTTATGCACTCAATACTTGGTCGGGAATCCTTTTGCAGAAATGACTGCTTCAATGCGGCGTGGCATGGAGGCAATCAGCGATAGCGGCCTTAAGCTCATCCAGATTGTTGGGTCTTGCGTCTCTCTACTTTCTCTTCACAATATCCCACAGATTCTCTATGGGGTTCAGGTCAGGAGAGTTGGCAGGCCAATTGAGCACAGTAATACCATGGCCAGTAAACCATTTACCAGTGGTTTTGGCACTGTGAGCAGGTGCCAGGTCTGAAAACGAAATCTTCATCTCCATAAAGCTTTTCATCAGATGGAAGCATGAAGTGCTCCAAAATCTCCTGATAGCTAGCTGCATTGACCCTGCCCTTGATAAAACACAGTGGACCAACACCAGCAGCTGACATGGCACCCCAGACCATCACTGACTGTGGGTACTTGACACTGGACTTCAGGCATTTTGGCATTTCCTTCTGCCCAGTCTTCCTCCAGACTCTGGCACCTTGATTTCGAATGACTGCAAAATTTGAGCGACAGTCCAGTGCTGCTTCTCGGTAGCCCAGGTCAGGCGCTTCTGCCGCTGTTTCTGGTTCAAAAGTGGCTTGACCTGGGGAATGCGGCACCTGTAGCCCATTTCCTGCACACGCCTGTGCACGGTGGCTCTGGATATTTCTACTCCAGACTCAGTCCACTGCTTCCGCAGGTCCCCCAAGGTCTGGAATCGGTCCTTCTCCACAATCTTCCTCAGGGTCCGGTCACCTCTTCGTTGTGCAGCGTTTTTTGCCACACTTTTTCCTTCCCTCAGACTTCCCACTGAAGTGCCTTGATACAGCACTCTGGGAACAGCCTATGCGTCAGAATTTTCTTTCTGTGTCTTCCCTTTCGCTTGAGGGTGTCAATGATGGCCTTCTGGACAGCAGTTAGGTCGCAGTCTTACACATTATTGCGGTTTTGAGTAATGAACCAGGCTGGGAGTTTTTAAAAGCCTCAGGAATCTTTTGCAGGTGTTTAGAGTTAATTAGTTGATTCAGATGATTAGGTTAATAGCTCGTTTAGAGAACCTTTTCATGATATGCTAATTTTTTGAGGTAGGAATTTTGGGTTTTCATGAGCTGTATGCCAAAATCATCAGTATTAAAACAATAAAAGACCTGAAATATTTCAGTAGGTGTGCAATGAATCTAAAATATATGAAAGTTAATTTTTTATCATTACATTATGGAAAAGAATGAACTTTTATCACAATATGCTAATTTTTTGAGAAAGACCTGTATATAATACACTTTTTGCACAATATAATTTATTTCAATTACTTTATATTTTAAAATTCAATACATTATTAATATATACCTTAGTAAAATTAAATGATAGATTTATAAATTAATAGTTATTATAGTCACACTTTATTTTATGGTCCAATTCTCACCATTAACTAACTATGACTTTCGCCTCAAACTCCTAATTACTGCTTATTAATAGTTAGTAAGGTAGTTGTTAAATTTAGGTATTGGGTAGGATTAAGGAATGTATAATATTGTCATGCAGAATAAGGCATTAATATGTTTTATACATACTAATAAACAGCCAATATGTGCAGTAATATGCATACTAAGCAAATAGTTAATAGTGAGAATTGGACCCTAAACTAAAGTGTTGCTATATAATATAATATAATATAATATAATATAATATAATATAATATAATATAATATAATATAATATAATATAATATAATATAATATATAATTGTATTACTCCACAGGAACAACCATCTTGTGCTAAACATCGATCTTGCACCCACAATCCTGGATATAGCTGGCCTGGATGTTCCACCCGATATGGATGGCAAATCTATCCTGAAGCTTTTGGAACAGGAAAAGACTGGGAATAGGTGAGCTAAATCCTCTCCGTAAACACATTCCCAGCATAATATATGGTTGGATAGTATCTGTTTATTGCTTTTAATTTAATTAACTTGAGTTTAATGGTTTGTGAACATTTGGAGTTAATTTATAAAGGGTTTCTGGCAAGTAAAAAATGCTGGAAATGTTCTGGGGTCACTGCCACTCACGATGGCAGGAGATGTTGAGCAGATTAAGGTGTCATAATTCAGGCCAAGTTAAACATCTGCTTATGGCATGCAAATGACATGAAGATTGAGTGAAATAAAATATTTGCGTTTTCATGTTGCAGATTCAAACCCAACCGGAAACCCAAAGTCTGGAGGGACACATTCCTCGTGGAGCGGGGGTAAGACAAACAATATTCCCTCTCTTCTCAATCATACTATAAAATCACTACAGAATGTGCGAAATAAATTTGAATTGATTTATTTTGTACAGGAGGTTCACCGCATAAAATTCAAACCATTCAAGGATTCCGTTGTAAAATCGCCAAAAGATAAGATCAGAAATACTTATGATTTTAGGATTCCATTGCACAAACATCCTTCTTCCTTGATGTGTCTTGGTTCAAGTTCACCTAAGAAAGTAGCAAAATATCTCAAAAATATTATTATTTATCCAAATAGCCATTCAAAATCACGACCGCATCTCAATTAAGATCAGACTTACGTTCTTTGATCAAATGTGTTCTCAGAAGCTCAACTATTCACATCTAGTCTCTCATTATCGGATAGGTTTCAGTAACCTATAGGACACTCACGACAGAAAAAAAAAAAATCCTTCCCCAGGGGAAATATATGATATTACCTGTGGTATCAGACCCAAAACTTGATATGTGTGTATAGCGTTTCCCTTGATTTATATGACTGATATAAGGAATGTGGGTATGGTATTGAGGTTACCCTATTTAACTCTCATTGCAATCTTTATATATTGTAACGGCGGCCGTGGGCACAACCACGCTGCTATTTCGGTCTAACATTCCTCGTGTCACTCACATGGAGCTGTCAGTCTGCATAATGGCATATTACCGCTCCCACAGTCAGCTCATGCTTAGTTTCTCCTTTAGGCTAAGTAAAAGAAGGTTTTCCAGAGATGGCGCAATCATAAAGCACGTCGTTGATCAGTGCCGGCTGTTGCTTCCGTGACTCAGTAACTGTTGTGTATAAGCCAGACCGCGGACTTGAAGCGTGTTTATACCAAAATGCCATTAATTCAACCTGTTTTGCACGGTCATGACAGCTCCCATTTTGTGAGAAGTCAGATTAGGGAGTACTTCATTTATCAGTTGGGGTGAAATCATGAGGAGCAATTCATTTCCGCTACAGGCGAATGCAGGAATGATTCGAAATGACATTACAGCGCTTTTAATATTTTTAGAAAGTTTTAAATGAGTGTAGATGATGCCAAAGATCATTTTTAAATGTAAAAATAGGCAAATGAACATGAACAATTAAATATATATATTACTGAATTCCATAAATCATGCTTTTAGGAGAATATTTTATATTTTAAATCAGAATCACCAGATTAAAGTTCTCTCCACCTCAAAAAAACTAATTCTACCTTTTAATGCTTTATATTTCTGGGTGGCTGGGCTTAAATGTACTTTTTACTCTTATGTACAATCTTATACACAGAAATTGGTGTAGAAGCAATTATCACTTAGAAATTGCTTGTAAATTTTGAATCTATAAATTTCAAAGAAACGTCATGTAACATTAAAACTGAAATATTTTCTTGTAAAAGATAATCCAATATGTTTCATTTACAAATAAAACACAGTAACTAGGACAATTATAACCTGTAAGATCTTTGTCCCTTTGTTTCTATATGCTGTGAAAGCTGTAATGCTCTTTACACATCAGTAATATGAGATGCTGACCTGGGTGGGACGGCTATGATTTCCAGGCTTCCGAAACTTTAGTGAGGCTGCCAACTTCAAAACGTGGCCTAGCAACTCACCGAAGCACATTTGTCTTTCTAGTAAAATCCTGCGTAAGAAAGATGACTCAGGAGGCAACTTGAACACACAGCACTCCAACAGCTTACCCAAGTACAAGAAGCTGAAGGAAGTGTGTCAGCAGGCTGAGTTTCAGACGCCCTGCGAACAACCAGGACAGGTATAAACTCAAATACACACATGCATCACTGTTATTCTCACCCATTGTTTATATTGATAGATCCTTCCCCTCAGGAACTTGCCCACGAGATGGTGCGCAATGTTTCACCTCAAACATTAAATTAGTCTCAATCTGGACCTTGTTTTCTCTAATATTGGATATGTGCTAAGAAATGAACTGAGGTTAGGCTATAACGACGCTTTTTGCCCCAACCTTAAATAATGATTGAATGCATTCATTTGTACCTTTCAACATGAAGCCGGAGATTGGAGTATGCAGCACATGGCCGATGTCCTTTGAGTGGTGCCACTGTAATTGAAACCGATATTTACAACAAATTAAGGATAATTGGTGATCGGTCGTAGTTTTCTTTCATCAGCACACTGTGTGCCTGCTCCAGCAGACCCCTCTGTGGCGTGGCAATGAATCAGAGAGAGCTGAACATTACAAATTGGTACAATTTCGGGTAGTGTAAAATGCAGACAGTATTTCAAGGACTACACTAATGCAAACCAGATTCTTTTTATGGTCAAGTTAAGTGTTTGCCTGCAACACTTTGTCTGGAAATTTGATTGAATGCAGAAAGGTTGGTTGTGCGCACTTGGAAAAGCACACAGGTTTCCGTATTCACTTTTTATTCCAGTCACGTGCCAGAACAAAGCTGAAGAAGTGTTGGAGAAAGATCTGAGCATATCATGTCATTATTTACATATTTAAGTCAACATAAAACTGGATTAGATGTCATTTGCTTTAATACAATTCCCAAGTCTTATCCCTGCAGCATTAAGTTAAATGTATTACAGAGCAGAAATATATGCTCGATTTATAATATCGTCTCTTCCCCCTCACCACCGAACTGACATTGACATTGTCGTTTTTGCGTGAAGTGCACACTGTAAGAAGACTGAAATGGTTTAGGTGTTGAGCACAGACAAAGCTTGAAGTAGTTATGGTCTGCTACTTCCAGCTCAAGTCTTAGCTTGAGTAGAGTATCAGTATCTGTTTTTACAAATCTCTCTCTTTCTTTTTGACTAGTAGGAATGTGTTGAAAAAGCATAGCAAAGACGGCGTTTACCCAGTCTTACTGCCTGCAGTGGGGTCAATGAGGGCAGTGTGTGTGATTGAGCCTGTGTGAAAGTTTATGCCTGTTTCTTCCTGAGTCTGAGTCTCCGTCATTCAAGAAGCAAAGCTTCACATAGTTGGCTGTGTTGCTGTTTGCTTATGTCTGTTTGACTTCTGGCTATTTGGAGCCAGTCTCTGTGTGTGTGGATGTGAGGTACAGTACAAGCAATGCTCAACGTGTGATAGTGCGTGTGTGTTTGGCTACTACGTTTGGAGGAACTAAATGAGTGAAATGCTTTGGCTAACTCCTCTTTGGTTTGCCGCCCTGCAAACAAACCTCCTTGCTGCAAGCAGATACAGCATCAGCCGATGCATAAGCTCATTGACGGGACTCCAGAGTTTCACAGGAAATCGGAGCAGGGTTGTGGCCATTGTTTGGATATGGTTTCCCATAGTCCTGAAGCACATGTCTGAGCTGTGGTCAGTTTGAAAAGCAAACAGCTCTGAAATTTGGAGATTAAGTCTAAATTGTCTTCTGATTGCTTCTTTATGGGAAAGAATTGTGAGGTAGGTCTTGTGCCGTGTGATTGTGATTTAATGGGATTACTCTACAAATGCAGATGTTTGACCGCTAAGCTCACCGTTCACAGACAGAAGTTTAATTCACAAAAACAGCTGTGGTTATGCAAATGAGGCGGCACTAGCACAATAAGTGGTTAGCCAGACAAAAATGTCTGTCCTCAAACTGAATTCCTTCCCTTTTTGTTACAGAAATGGCACTGTGTGGAGGAGGTCAGTGGGAAGTGGCGTTTACAGAAGTGTAAGGGCTCTCTGAAGGAGGGATCCAAGAAAAGAGCGAGGAGCCTGCGCTCTCGAAGCTACGAGAGCCGCGAGAAAGACTGCCACTGTGGAGACCGGCCTTACAAAGCGGCCAAGGCAGCGCGGCGGGCACACCGACAGTTTTCCCAGAGCAGTAATCCACGTAAGTATGTGCACTCAAATGAGGTGCAGAGGTTGAGTTAATGAAATATGTCTGCTAGCTGTTCAAGACTGTGTAGACAAACACTGGACCTTTTAGACTAGGGTTGAAAGTCACTCACTAGTCGCCACCTACTGGTTTACAATGTAGCCTACAGGAAAAGTCACTTGTCAAATCAGTAAAGAGTGAACTGATTCAAAAGATTCAAAATGATGGTAGAGGTGTTAGTGAGGCCAGCAGGGGCAGGGGCGCTCACCCTGTGGTCTGCGTGGCTTCTTACACCCCAGTATAGTGATGGGGACACTATACTGCAACAAGCAGTCTCCTGTCCACCAATCAGCTTGTGTGTGGTGGGTGTTCTGGCGCAATATGGCTGCACATTGGTGGTGGTTGAGGAGATTCTCGCCTTTTATGTAAAGCGCTTTAAGTGCCTTGAAAAGCACTATATAAATGTAACAAATTATTATTAATATTATTATAAAAGTTTTGAGCCACTGGTAAGAATCAAAGTCGTAACTACTAAAGGGCTAATCTAGTTTAACTTTGAAACTACTTTTTGAAACTACTATATATTTTAAACTTATTTAGTTTAACTAATATAAAAAAAAATGAGACCCAGTTAATGTATTAACTAATAATGAACAGTATTTGTTACAGTAATCTTTATTAATGTTAGTTGATAAAAAATACAGGTTCATTGTGTCCATGTTAGTGCACAGTACATTAATGTTAGCAAATACAACTTTTGATGTATTAGTAAATGCTGAAATGATCATTAACTAAGATTAATAAATGCTGTAGAAGTATTGTTCATTCTTAGTTCATGTTAACTAAAGAAACCATATTGTAAAGTGTTACCATTTAACTAGTTAGCTACACTAAAACTACATAAAAAGCTATATATAAGCTATAAAAGTAATCTATAACTGTAAGAATATACCTGTGACCCTACGATGGATGGATGGATGGATGGATGGATATAAGATTACCATTGAAAATTTAGATTTTTTAAAAAAAATTGAAAAGAAGTCTCTTATGTTCGCCAAGGCTGCATTAATTTGTTACAGTAAAAACAGTAGTATTGTGAAATATTACGGTTTAAAATAACTTTTACTTTTAATATATTTTAAGATGAAATTCATTTCTGTGATTGCAAAGCAGTCTGTTACTCCAGTCTTAACTGTTACTTCCATTATAGTGGGAGAACTCTGAATCATATTTTTTGGTGCCATCTATTGGTTAGGAGCTGTAGTGGCATATTTTTTATGTATTAGGGGAGATTTAAGGAGCTCCAGCTATGTTTATAAGTATTTAACTATGAAATGTAAGTGTTTAAGTATGTGTAGCTTATGCTGATGTCCTCCCTCAGGCTACAGGCCTCGCTTTGTGCACACGCGGCCGGCCAGATCCCTGTCAGTGGAGTTTGAGGGCGAAATCTATGATGTGGACTTGCAGGCCGATGACAAAACCCCTCTTGAGCCTCGACCAATCAGCAAACGGCACTATGAGCCTGAGGGCGGTATTGATTCGGACTTTGGGCTGGAGTCTGATGATGGATCGGAGGAGATGCAGTCGGATGACACTAATGCTGTGGGATACCCCAATTCTCTCAAAGTCACACACAAGTAAGAGCTGCAAGCCTTTGGACACCTCTAAACAGGAGTTCAGTATTGTAGTTTAGGCTGCATGGTTTAAGTGTGTTTTGCTCATTTATTGTTCATTTTGCCTTTGGATCACAGGTGTTTTATATTAATGAATGACACTGTGCGCTGTGAAAGAGAGATTTACCAGTCTTCCAGAGCGTGGAAAGACCACAAGAACTTTGTGGATCAAGAGGTGAGACCCACAGTCCATATTAATTTCAAGATTACTGCTGTTTAAACCACATGAATGGTGTTTTTCATACGCTTGTCCCATAGATTGAACTTCTCCAAGATAAAATGAAGAAACTGCGTGAGGTTAGAGGTCATTTGAAGAGGAGGAGACCGGATGAGTGTGACTGTGGAAAGAAGAGGTCAGTTTTGACATTAGTCTTTTATTGGCAATGTGAACCGGATGATTTTGTTGGCGTACTATGGAAACATGATTGGTCAGCGTTCCACTCAGCATCTCTCTTGTTGTATTTTACTCCTTTAGAGACACTACTGTTCAAAAGTTTGGGGTCAATAAGATTTCTTTTCTCAAGTAATTAATATTTTTATTCAGTGAGGGCACTGTACATTTATCAGCAGTAAAGACTTTTACATTATTTCAAAAAATATATACATATATTTCAAATGAATCCTGTTATTTTGGACTTTCCATTGACTGGTTTCAACAAATGATTTTTGAGCACCAAATTATTATATTAGAGAATGTAGTAATGGCTTGAAATAAATTACATTTTAAAATATCCTCAAATTGAAAAGTTATTTTAAATTGTGATATCACTGCGAAAAAAAAAAATCTTATTTTTGTCTTGTTTTCCTGTACAAATATCGACAACATTCCGCAAATCAAGATCAAGAACAAAATTAAAATCAGTTTTTGCTTGAAACAAGATGGGATAAGAAAAATAATCTTGTTTTCACCTTTGAATTAAGTCTTATTTTTCTGACTGCACTGGCAGATATTTTTTTCATATTTTAAGTATAAACTCGCTTAAATAAATGCAGCCTTGGTGAGACAAAATCATTAAAAAAAATCTTACTGACCCCTAATATTCTGAATGTTAATGTAATGGTAGTTTAGATATTATTCTGAAAAAAAGTCAATCCTGATTAAATATCAACAAATTCATCATTTTAAATCTGAACAGCAATATTTTGCAAATCAATCTGAGTTAGTCCAAGGTCCTTTTTTAAGAAATTCCAGCTGGATCCATTAAATTTAGTGCTGTTCTCTCCTTATTACAACCAGTTACTATAGCAAAGAGAGAGCGCAGAAAAACAAACCCGAAAGATTGAAGAATAGGAATGACCACCTCCATCCCTTTAAGTGAGTTATTTTCGTGTGTGTGTGTGTGTCTGTGCCTCGTCAGTTTGTCTGTACTCTGTAATATTGTCTCTGTTAAAGTGTGTTGGATTAATGTTTAAATCTGTGTAGCGTCTCTAACACGCAAATCGCTTTGATAATGTCGCCTGTCAATTCGACGATTGTTGTATGTGAAATGGTGAATGGACATGTTTATATTCATCTTGGTGGAAATGTTGGAGAGTTTGTGGAAGTCATGGAATCTAAGAGTTCTTAATTGGACATGTTGCATGTGTAATGTTGCATGCAAGCATGTGCACATGTTGTTGATGTGTTAATAGTATTGACTTCTTTTCGGTCCATGGGTCACTAGCTTTTTCCATAAGTATACAATCCCAGCAGCAGTCTCTAGTCTACCCATAGACATAAGAACTCATTTTGAAATGTAAACAAATCATTACAATTGCAAAGTGAGATTATAAAAAACCCTGGTCTGAGAATAGGACAAGAAACTTGTGGTTTTGGGGGAGGGTGGTGTGTACACGATCCTTTCACTTTCTCACGACCTCTGACCCCATCTATGTGTGGAGCTGGCTGGTCTACCACCCCTATCATTGTGTTACTCACCTGGAATGGTGTTCCCTTTCGCTCTGGCTCTAATGTCTCATTTATTTATGCCACCAGAGAGGCCTTGCAGGAAGTGGACAGCAAGGCTCAACTCTACAACGAGATCCGCCGCAGGAAGAAGGAGAGGAAGGAGAGGAAGAGGCAGAAGAAGGGTGATGACTGCAGTCTTCCTGGCCTCACCTGTTTCACACATAATAATGACCACTGGCAGACCGCCCCCTTCTGGAACTGTAAGGAAATGCTCATTGTTTTTTCTACACTCAAAACATACACCTTTGTATCTTATTTACTCCTAAAGGGTGCATATTACTACCTTCAATCCAAAATAAAATAATACCCCATGATTTACTCACCCTCAAGTCATCCAAGGTGTATATGACTTCCATCTTTCATAAGAAATCAATCAGAGTTATATAAAAAAAATGTCCTGGCTAATCCAAGCTTTATAATGGCAGTGAACATACACTGAATGTTTAGTACCTTTTGAAAGGGTACTGCCTCAGTGACCATTATTTTGAGAGTGTAGTCTATAAGTTTAAATATATATTTGTAATTTTCTAATTAATATGTTCATTTTCACAACATTTTTTCTTTCTCTTCATAGTGGGTGGCTTCTGTGCCTGCACAAGCTCTAACAACAACACATACTGGTGTCTGAGAACAATTAATGACACTCACAACACGCTCTTCTGTGAATTTGCAACTGGCTTCCTGGAGTATTTTGACCTAAACAGTGACCCGTATCAGGTGAGGATGTGACGCATGTTTTCAGTTGCATTTTAGTAGAATAAATTGCTCTCTTGAGTCTGAGATTATGCACAGCAGTAATGCTTTGTAACTGCTATGGAGATGCAGGTATGAATCTGATCATTTTGCCTCACTTCTGTCTGGTTTCTATGCAGTGCACTGTTAAATAAAAGCTTTGAAAACTCATCATTTAAACAAAAACATTCTCTATGAATAATGACTCTTCCTGTAAAGACATGCTATTATCTTTCATCTTCATTACAGCACTTACAATAACTGACTCAATAAGTGCATATTATGTTTTGCAGTTAACCAACGCCGTGTATACAGTGGAGAGGGACATTCTGAGCCAACTGCATTTACAGCTCATGGAAATGAGGAGCTGTCAAGGACACAAGCAGTGCAACCCCAGACCCAAAAGCTCAGATGCAGGTAACACTCCTGTCCTGTCCTGTCCTGTCCTGCACCACATGTCTTGTGTGAAATGGGGAATAAAACATGCTAGGACACCTTTATGTTTGATTGGAAGATGCTTTCAATGTCTGAATCTGAAAAATCCAGTTGCATCTCTGCTGACAAACCAGATTAAACCAGCCTACGCTGGTCTTAGATGGTTTAAGATGGTTTCCCTGCATGTCCAAACTGCTGTTTAGCTGATTTCCAGCTGATCTCCCACCTAAAGTGCCCAAAACCCCTTTAAAACCAACCAGCAAACCAACTTAGACTACTTTTTCTGGCAGGTATACAGGGTGATTCATGCTGGCTTATTTTTAGCCAAGTTCACAGTCCAAGTTGAGAGGAAAGTGTTGAAATGTTTAGCAACACATGGTCTAGCATGTTTTGGCACACTCTGAGGATGCATGAATGGGATGAACCATGTGTCTCAAATGGTGGATGATGGATTGGTCACAGAGTTTGGTTTCTCTTTAAACCGTCTGCTCATCTCTTTATTTCCCATTAATATTTTCAATTTTATTCCCTCACCAGGGGACTGTGATTCCAGCAGCCTAGCAATCACATCATCTCATAGTTTTGCATTTTTTTCCATTCCTGGTGAATACCAGGCTAGATGAATGTCTCGTGTTAAAGTATTGTACCAATAGAGATTTATATTTATATTTATAGGTGGAAGAACCTGTTTGTGCTCTGTGAAATGTTGAAAAAATCTCAAATTATAAACTTTCTGACACACATTCCTTTCTGAGTGTTTTTATTTATTTATATATTTTAGCAGCGGAATTGTGTTTAAAAAAATTCTAGCAGGAATTTTGTCTTCTATTCATTACTGGGAAGGAAGCGGTCTCTATGACATTGGGTAATTGACTGTATAAAACCTGCTGTCATCAGAAGATTTCTGTGAAAATCTATTTGAAAACTGTTTATAATTTCTTATTAGGAGAGACTGACTCATCAAAGTGACATCATAAAACCCAGATATAAATGCTACTGAGATTATTTGAAATATTGAATATTTTGATTCATACAAGTTATCATAGCTCTTCAACAACTAAATGAATAATGTGGTCAGCGCCAGTGTTTCAGAGGCAAAAACCTTGGTTTTGATTAGTAATAAACACATAATCTAAAATCAATTGTTTGCCCAAAATTAGTCAGCTTGTACTCATACGCATGTTGTTTCAGATCTTTATGACGGATTTAGTTCCATTGAAACAAAAGAGAGGCAAATAAACAAATAGGATTCACCACTTAATGTAAAAAAAAAAACTGATTGCATGTTTATACATAATCTGCATGTTGGCATATTCTCATGTTTTTTTGTGACCTTATGTCATTCATCACTGTTAACATAATGCCGTCATGTAACATTCATTCCATTCTTAACACTACACTCCTTCACTCTTTTTTTTTTCTTCAGGGCCATCAGATTTTCCTCATTTATCTTTTAAATCATCATTCCTTCATTGTGTCTTTAACAATACCTCTCCTCAGGAGCTGAGGGTTATGCATGAAGATCTGCAATGTGATTTATTTATTTATTTATTTATTTTTTAATCCCAATAGACATTTAACATTTTAAATGCTTTTATTTTCCTGATCAGGAAGTAAAGATGGAGGAAGCTATGATCAACACAGGTATCAGCATTTTTGAATCACTCATTGGCTTTTGAAATAACTGCATGGGCAGCTTGTTTCCACTAATACGCCATGTTTCATTGAGCTAAGTGTGTGGTTGCATGCTGGGTTGAGCTAACAGTTTGAAGTACATTTAAAAATCACACGAATATTAGTATTTTAAGCCCCAATTACAAGTTCATTTTTCAAAATTTATCTGAGTTTGTTGCACTTTATGTATTCCTAGATGTCATTTAAACCAAAATCATTTACATAATTTAAAATCCAAGATGTTTGACTCTTCATACACATCATTTGGTGGGGAATAGCATCTCATAGACCTCTCAGTGCACAGAACATCAATATTTGAGACTTTTTAATTACATTTTTCACGTTCACGCCTGTCTTGACATCTGTGTTTTTGGCTTACCTGCTTACCAGGCAACAGCAGCATCGAAAATGGTCAAAGTTGAGGAGGCCAAGCCTTTCATTCCTGTGAGTCTGAGACCATACGAACCCATTTCTGTTCTCATTCCACTCTCAAGTAGTTCTCCACACCGCATACCACATCTCCATAGACGTTGAGTGGCAGATCTGGTTCAGCGTGGGCCATCGGTTACTGCTTGACCCACTCTGGGAATGCTCATCTCATTCTCTCGCCCTCCTTTAACATGCTTTTGTTTTTGCAGATTTTCATTTCCTATACCTCTTGCCCACCCTTTCAGCCTCATATTTCATTTCTTTTTTGGTTGCTGATTTCTTGGTTCCAGGATTTTCCATCTTTTCAGTCTCTTGTTGGATCTTTTATTTTGATTTAGACCTCATTGCACAGATTTTCATTCTGTCTGCGCACCCTTTATTTATGATGTGTTGGTTTTTGGGTGTCCATTTGGAGGACATTTGTCTGGATCTGCATTCACACTGCTTTACTGCTTCGAAATAGAGCTTTTCTATTGGTCTAAGGCTTAAAAAAAGCCCTGCAGTGGTGTGTGGGGCACTAATTCAAGACCCCTCGGCAGGAGTAGGCCGGGAATAACTGCATGTTTTAGACGCATTCCAAAGCAAAGCTTTTCTGCACAGCCATCGCCAGCCCTTACTGACTTCTCTCGCTTCCCCCTTTCCCGTTTCCCAGAACACAACCAGCCTGGGACGTCCACAAAGGTTAAGCTGCCCAATTTTACTGAGGACTTCGACTTGCAAGGACTGGCAGATTTGTACAGCGTGAATGAGAGTCTGTACGAACACAGGCACAACTACAGTCCCGTTCTGGATGACTGGATGAACTTTTGGAAGGATGTAGATAGTATGTTTGCACTGCTGAGAAATTTAAAGACACTCAACCAAACCGATAAGCTTGACCCCCTGGCTGAGCTGGGCTCCGGGGTCCCGGAGGAGGCCAGCGGTGCTGGTTCCCCCATCCAAGAGGAACGGCCCCTGAGCCCCGTCACTGCAGGTCCCCCAAGAGGCCTGAGCCCCAAAACGCTTCAAAAGAGTCTCTTAAAGTCTCTCAATGAACTTCCAGAGGGCCGCCCGACCAAACAGAGTCCTCTTTCAAGAGGAGACACCTGGGTTCAACAGCTGGAAAACGAGTTGGACAATGACGAAATGACGTTTAGCGGCAATGGAGTCACCGAACTGGAGACCCGACATGACTTTCTGTTGCGCAGCTCTAAAATTCTGGATTTCCACATGCAGGAAGAAGAGGAGGACATTTTTCAGGCCCAGGGTTACCTTCCCCTCTCGCCGCAACCAGCCAGACCTCCAGAGCCCGCTAGGGAAACTCTTCCAGCATGGAGCGAAACCTTACAGGAGAGGTGGAACGGAAGCATCACACCTTTTACCCAAAAGCCCAGGGACGTTCAAGAGGGCAGCGCCGCGGGCCCATCCCATTGAGAAAGGACTGCTGCCAGGCACTGTGAAGCCAGCCAACTCAGAGACACTAACCCCACGGAGCATGGACTGCTCTCCTGTATAATCCAATGAATTATTTTGTTTTTTACAGGTGCTTCCAATTATTAGAAATCAGTGTTATGTATTTTGTAAAAAAAAATATATTATATATAAATATAAAAATTTAGAGGTAAAGTATTGGATGCATCTTAAATGTTGGGTTTGGTTTTAAATCTCAAGTGGGAAAATGCCATCAAAGTAAGGTTTTAATATATTTTTAATCAAAAAAAAGAGAAAGAAACCGGTTAAAATGGTTAAACCATTGCATTCAGTTTTGAATGAACCACATGCAGAGTGTTTCCCCAAGATATTTGATGCACTTTTTTTTCCCATGTTTCTCGACTTCAACACATTCTTCAGTCTCATTTAGACATAAACAACTCCATGTTGACACCAACACAAGTCATTATTTGTAGGAGTCACATTCGTTAATGAGTATTGTTGTTCTCCTCTTCTATGTTTACTTCAGCTTATTGGGTTTACACTATAAAACACTGCTTGAACATGTTTTTATACACTTGGATTGTGGGTTTAATGGTTTGACTTCTTGGCAAAATGTTTTCTTACAAATGTTGTATAGTTCGGTTGCATTCGGTTCATTGAATGTAAGAAGGGCATTCACTGTAAGTGCTTTTATCACTGATGACTCTAACATTTTCACTAACCCACAGAAATTAATTTGTGAAGAATGTGAGATGGGCATTTTATGACCATTTTTGTCCTGTCTTTAATTACAATGTCTAAACTCATTTTTGAAGAAATTGTTTGAATATGAGGTGACCTGCCAAATTTGCAAATATTACGTTACTTTTTAACCAATGGTGTTGGAACAATTCTGGCTTCTGGAAAGCCAAGAAGCTGATTTGAAATAAAAATCTGCCAAACATTTGTTTCACCTACCTTGTACCTTTTAACTTTTTTATAAATCGGATTTTACGATGCAATGAATTTGCTTTTTATTATTTTTATGTAAGACACTGCAAATTAAAGTTGAGGAGCCTTTTTTTTTTTTATGTGTTTTGTAAATTCTTATCTGGTGTCAGTTGGGTGTAGGTGGTGCAATTTTGCCTTTCAGAATCCTCCAATAAGTACATTACAAAAAGTAAGGCATGCCCATAGTGCAATGAAAAAGAACAAAGACACACACACCGCTCTTTATTTTAGACCATGTCCTGGGCTGAGTGCTTTGAATAACAGCCATTAGTAATATTCTGTCAATTCCGTAACAGGCTGCCCTGGCCTTGCTTTACAAATGCCATTCATTTTTCTTCATGTTTGCTCTATAAATATGTACACTCCAGAAAGGCAGCAGAAAGCAGTTTTTTTTAATTATAAAATGTAACCATAAAATTGAAGCTCCTGTAACAGGCCTATACGATTTAAAAGGTACAGTAGTAATAATTTATTAAATTGAATATAGCTTTTAAACTTAGTTAGTGGTAATTAAGATTGTAAGGATTCGATCTGCTTGATTCCAGACACGTCCTGACTCTGATTTTCAGAGTTAAACGCTTTCCTGGTTCATGTTTTTTTTTAAATCCTGGAACAACATCCCTGTCGGAAAATGTAGTCCAATCATATCCCAACCCCTAAACCTAACCTTGCCCATAAGTTATCCCTATATCAGAGGGAAATGAAAGCTGAATAACACCGATGAAGTAGCTACATAACCTTGGTTGTAAACTTGACATAAACTGTAAACTTTTGTCCCTCGAATCTGACAAAGATGTTGAGGAACATGCTGCATTTGGTTTAATCACAAATATACATTAGGACTTCCTGAAATGTGCCTTTTTACACACCAGAGCTATTATTTGTTCGTTTGTTATTGTCGTATTATTATCTGACGGTTGCTGCTGAGTCGTTTTCTCTCGTTGTAGTAATATTAGTCTACCACTAGGGGACAGCACTATATCTTGTCTAAACTTGAACATGATCTTGACTCTGGTACCAATCATTGCTAAGTTTTTCAAAATATCGTTTTGCTGAATGTACAGGATGGTATAGTTTGGTATAGTTTTAATAAACAATTAATACAATGCCATGACATTCTCGGCTACAAAAATAAGCCATTTTAATAACATAACGATGTTGGAAAATTAAAGTTCACGCAAAAATAAAAATGCTGTTATCAATAAGATTCTTTTTCTGCTGAACAAAAAGAAGATATTTTGATGAATGTCGATAACCAGACCGTTGATGAATCCTCATTGACTTTCATAAGGGGGGAAAATACAATGGAAGTCAATGGGGTCCAGTAACGGTTTGGTTATTGACATTCTTCAAAATATCTTTTGTATTCAGCAGAAGAAAGAAAATTATACAGGTTTGGAGCAACTTGAGGGTGAGTAAATTCAGACAAAGGTATGCCCTTTAATGAAACTATTGGCCTAATTCAATACAGCCTAATTGAAATAAATTGCAAAGTAAATATAGATTAATCTAGGCTATATAAAAATGCCTTTGGGGGGATATATGTATAAAGAAATGTTAATTGACTGAGCTGCATTATATTTACCACGATCTGCGAAATGAGGATGTAGTAGACGAATCTGACCACCAGGGGTGGCACTGTAATTCATTCACCAATTAATATTTGAGTGATATGGGGAGGTTAAGGGGTGGTTTGCTTTCCTCATCGGAGGAGACAACACCATATATATATATATATATATATGTATATATATATGTATATATATATATATATATATATATAATATATATATATGTATATATATATGTATATATATATATATATATATATAATATATATATATATATATATATATATATATATATATATATATATATATATATATATATATATATATATATATATATATATATATATAATGCAAAAAACAACATTTTTGTCTAATGTAGCCTAGTGCCATATTGTTTAATCTCTTTTATAAAAAGTTCAAAGCTTGGCTTAGCTTTAGTCCATTTTTTTACATGAATGTGATATTTTAAAATAAATAAATAAAAAGTTGCATAAGGAAGCACATTGTACTTTTGCAATCAATATTATCCTGTATGAAAAAAACAAACAAAACAAAATCTGGGAGTAGGGTGTGATGAACACTAAACAAGAATGGCATTGTCCAAAGACACGGGTCAAAGGTCAGCTGAACACCTGGGTGAGAGAGACCGCTGAGGAAGACCATAAAGTTTGGGTTTGCCTGTAGCCTATTATTAAACCTTTGTCTTAAAGAATCATTTCATGTGTTAGGCTAGTTGTCATTAAGAAATTGTCATTTTGGTTATTGTTTTTCTGTAGGCTAGTCCTCTGTGAGTGTATTTATATGAACATCATGTGAGGTCGTGAAAAATAGCGTCTGATGACTATTTTAGAAATAATGGTATTTGGGGAAATACATTTCCCAGAATGCACTTGGGGAGCTCCGTCACCCCCTTCATCAAATCCGCAATCTCACACTCACTGTCCGTGTCGAGGACAACAACTCACTACCTCTGTCTCTGTCGCTCGTGTAAGTACACTACTCTTCATTCAATTCACTCTTCATGCAGTTCATTATTGTTATGTCTCGATATTTTAATCAGAGCTTAGAGTCGGACTGAGGGATGTGCTGTGAATTAATTCAATGAAAGGACCAGTTTTTGGACTACTATATTTATCTAAATTAAATTCAAGTATAAAGTCGTGACTTCATAAACATTAGGTCGGTTATTAGTTATTTTATAAAAACAAATAATTGTGGCAGGTTGACACGGTTTTAAACAATTCTGATAGTGTTTTATCTGTGGTCTATCGCACATTTACTGTTATTCTTTGTCTTCCTCGACCACTAATACCAGACAGCAGCTCGACTTCACTAAACAAATGACACGCTCAGAAACGCTTTGTGTTGCTTGAACTGTTAGTAAGCAAATACTAATATTAATACTAGTTTGTTTTTATTTCCATTCTCTTCAGGATTAAATCTCTTCTGAATTATTCAACTACAAAGAATCATTTCTGCACCATGACCAGAAATCACTTCCTCCTAAATATAGACATGACATGATTTGAACTTTTTGCTGCTATACTCATAGATGAGGCAGCATATGATATGACCACTTTCCGATGTATTATGATGAGGAATAAGTAGAAAAATAGAAGGTGGACATCTGTAGAGAGGGATCATGATTGGAAGTTGAGTCATCTTTGACCTCTTTATTGTGTGTCTGTGTAATCTAACTGCTTTAAACTGTTAATTTAATTTATAATTAAGTTATAGTTCTATTTGCATTGACTCCAAGCAGCCAAAATGACTTCATCATATAACGATGATACCAGAAGTGATCTATCAGAGTCTCTGGAAGTCTGTGAATTCGAGGGGCAGTACGGAGATCCGGGTGGTTACTACAAATCCAAAAGCTTGCCTGTTCTTAATGGCAGCTGTCCGGCCGTCAATGAGACGTTTAAACCGAGGCTGGTTAGCACAACGCAAACTTTAGTAAATACCGACCAGTGCTTGGTGTTCAATGAGCTGAGGCACAAAGGAGACTCAAGCGAACTGGATTCACCCACCAGGACTGATTTCTCCCCTTCCATGTCCAGTATGGTGGGTCTTAGTAGCTCGATGAAAACTGAGACCAACCGAGCAGGTGGCAAAAAGATAGGCTTTTCATTGGCAAGATTCATCCGCCTTCCTGTGAGGAAGTACATGAGGATGATTCTGTCAGACTCTAGGTGTTTTCTGTTCTGTATGTGTTACCTGACGTTTATCCAGTCGTTGATGGTCTCGGGCTACCTTAGTAGTGTCATCACCACTATAGAGAAGAGATACAGCCTTAGAAGCTCTGAATCAGGACTGCTGGTTAGCTGCTTTGACATAGGAAGTCTGCTGGTAGTGGTCTTCATCAGTTATTTCGGAGGTCGAGGCCAGAGGCCACGCTGGTTGGCGGTGGGTGGGGTGTTTATCGCCGTGGGAGCAGCTCTCTTCTCCCTTCCACATTTTATCTCTCCACCCTATCAAATCCAAGAGGTCAACTCCTCCACGGGGAACAAGGGCCTGTGCATGAACGGGAACGGGAGCAGAAAGGAGGCTCTGGATGTGTCGTCCTGTCCGCGAGACCAAGAAGGCAATGATCACTCCATATATGTTGCCCTTTTCATCTGCGCCCAGGTCCTGGTGGGCATGGGATCCACTCCTATCTACACACTGGGACCAACGTACCTAGATGATAATGTGAAAAAGGAGAACGCATCCCTCTACCTTGGTAAGAAACTTCTTTGTAGTTTTGTGCCATAACCTACTGTGCCATACTGTGTGCATTACCTAGCTGCTACTTGTTGATTACAGGATGACCTTTGAAGGGACAATATGTAAAATGTTTGGATTAAAATATCCAAAAAACACTAGAACAGTTTTATATTTTGTTGACTTGTGTACTTACATTATCCCAAACATTTCCAATATTTCCAAGATGTTAAAATCCAGAGAAATTTTAACTGTCTGTGCGTTGCCTATCAATGATATCATACCCACGTAACCCTCGATTTCCAAACCATGGAAACACCAAAGACGCTTTAATATATTATGTTTTATTAGACAGGTGAGCAGCTGTTTGGATGCATTCATCAGATAATGTATCATTATTCTCAACACAGTTAATCTTATTGTTTAAATCTTGTTTTCTTGATTTACCTCGAGTACCATATTTTACCATGCCAAATACTGATATACTGTAGCTTACTGCAGTGTGCAACATGTGTCTCATAGTAGCCGCCATGTGAATGTACAGAGAAGCATTTATTTGTTATGTTATATCTTTCGACACGCTCAAATAATGTATTAAACAGCGCTGCGTTACCCACATATGCATGATCGGAAGAAGTGGAAGTGTTAATTTGCGGCATAATAAAACTGCTCTCGAGCCATGTATCATGCTTGTCTTTCATAAGCAATCACTCCAGCGGCCTCGTTCTGCTCCAGCGGCTTTCAGCCCCACCCTGCTTCATAGTAAAGTAACGTTACAACAACTCCCATGATTCTGGGAAATCAAGGCGAAAATTAAATTTTGATCCTTTAATTTCTAACATCTGTTAACATTGTCATCAATTGTTTTTTTCTTATTTATAAAAATTTTTATTATTATATTCAATTTACTTAATATATTTATACATTTTCATTTAATTTATTTTATCTCCTTTTTTTTTTTTAAATGTATCTGATTCTTTTAATATATTTTTTTATTACATACAAACACTATTTTATTTATTTTGGAGCAGCAACGTCATTGCAGGTCAAGGGGGTATTTTACATGATCACATGACCCTTGGTCGTTCTTCCGTCATATACCTTTATCCTTAATCTTTTCCCAATTCCATTACTTCCACCCTGTGATTGAGCATGCTTATGCATTTGTATGAAGCCCCATTGGTGTGACTGTGTTGTGTGTTATGGAATGTCAGGGCTGCCAATATTAAAAATAAATAAATATATAAATAAATATACAAAGAAATGTAAAAAAACAAAAAATAAATAAATAAATATATAAATAAATATACATAGAAAGCAAAAAAACAAAAATGAATAATTATTTATACATTTATTTCCATATTTATGTATTTATTTATTTATTTCCATATGTATTTATTTATTCTTTTATTTATTTATACATTTATTTATTTCTATTTTTATTTATTTCCACATTTATTCCTTTCTATATTTATTTTATTTCTATATTTATTTATTTATGCATTTATTTCTTCAAACATTTATTCGTGCGTAGGGTAATGAGGAGGGCGGGGTTTACCTCAGACATAGCAATCGAGCTCAGAGTAGGCGAGGGTGAAGCGTTGAGGCCACAGTGACACCTTGTGGTGTGGCCGAAATACAATAAGTACAGCTGACTGACGCTGATACCAGACCATTGCATTTTAATGTAACTTCCAAAAACAATACTGACAGCAACAGAAACAATTAGTTCTATTAAGCGGTGGTAGTATTAGCATGAAAACACTTAAATAGCAGAATTATATTCATAGACTGAGATGTAAAGAAACAGTGGTGGCCACTGTCGGAATGAACTGTCACTGTCAGCAGTGATAATAGCTAAAAGTGGTCCAGACCAACCTTATGAACGAATGACTTACAGAAAGCATACTTAAGAACGTTTCGGGAAACACGTAGCGTACGTTAAGGTAGGGTATAGCTACACCTTAAGGTACAACTTAAGAATGACGTAGTGTTAAGAAGGTTTCGGGAAATCCAGCCATTGACTTGTAACTTGAATAAATATATTTATCTTAGCAAAAAGAAGGAATTTAACTTTATATGCATATATCATATCTATTTAATTTAATTTTAATAATATCAATAGCCTAATAATAAGAAGAAGAAGAAAAAGAGAAAGAAAGAAAGAAAGAAAGGTGATTTCATGGGATGTATACAAAAATGTTTTGGTTTTTGTATTTTTTTCACCTTTTGTAGCCTATTATGAACTTCATGTTGTATGATAGCCTATAACACCGTTGTTGTGCCCTATAAAGCCTGGGTGCAATTTGTAAAATGCCTAATAATAATAATAGCCTAATAATAATATTAATAAAGATATGTAGGCTACTAGCATATATAGACATTTTTTAACAATCCATAATTTCATTCGATCTTTGAAGTAGACTATTAGATAGAGATAGCTTCGATATTTGATCAGTATGATACTTGGATAGACACTACTATTCTGAAAAAAATAAAAATAACGAGATACAAACCTGTAAATAATCAATCAATCAATCAACTTTATTTATATAGCGCTTTTACAATGACGATTGTTTCAAAGCAGCTTCACAGTGTTAAACAGGACAACATTGCAACAAAATTTGATTTGGCTAGTTTAATTTGGATAGTTTATAGAATTATATATGACCAAATTAATAAATTCAATTTGTATATTTAGTTGAGTAACTTGGATCATAATTTGAGTGTCCCCAACTGAGCAAGCCAAGCCAAAGGCGACAGTGGCAAGGAACCAAAACTCCATCAGGGCATGATGGAGAAAAATAAACCTTGGGAGAATATTCAATATATTCAAATATTCAATCGACTTTTCTGAAATTTAAAACAAAATATTAATGCATTCGTAATTTCCATTTCTGAATGTAGCTGCTATATGGTCACGCAGGTTAGTGCATTAAACTAAAAAAAAAGCCTATCATGTTGTTCCCCCGAACATGACCCCTTCTCTGCCAACGTTTTGAACACTTGGTCATGCGTTTATTTATTTATTTGTATTATTATTATTTTAAATAACGCATATGGGCCTAAATAGAAATGATCAGAAACAAATCTACAGCTGAACCGCATTGTTTTTGATTCAGTGTATTTTAAGGAATCAAGTAACTCACTCATTAAGACAATGACATGCTGCCACCTGCTGTCTGTTTTAGTTTCATATTAAAAGTATCACTTCATTGATTCCGTCATACCATATATTTGGATTAACGTTGGAAGAAATAAATGCATAAATAAATAAATGCATAAATGAATAAATATAGAAATAAATAAATGCATAAATAAATAAATGTAGAAAGGAATAAATGTGGAAATAAATAAAAATAGAAATAAATAAAAGAATAAATAAATATATATGGAAATAAATAAATAAATACATAAATATGGAAATAAATGTATAAATAATTATTCATTTTTGTTTTTTTGCTTTTCTATGTATATTTATTTATATATTTATTTATTAATTTTTGCTTTTTTACATTTCTTTGTATATTTATTTATATATTTATTTATTTTTAATATTGGCAGCGCTGACATTCCATAGTGTGTATGTGTGTAAGGCATAGATTGTAAAAAAATATGGAGGTAGTGTCTGTGATGTCACTCAAAGGATTCTGAAGAGCAGTTCTGAAGCGTAAAGTAAGGGTCGAGCTGCTGACCGTTGCCATCTTGACAGCGCGTCATCATGCGTCACTATCAGATAACAGAAAATGAGTGAAGAGACGGGACGTGGGCAGAGCTGGGGTGACGTGATGACTAACAGACAGCAGAAAAAACGAGAAATAACCACAATTTGTACCAGACTGTAAACATGTTTTTTCCTGCTGTAAAGTTTGGCATTTTAACATGGGGCTCAATGAGATTCTGCTCCCTTCTGTAGCCTGTCTCTAGCAGCCAGTCGATGAACTGCAGTTTAAGTCACTTCCGTATTGGCTTCAAGGGAAACTGGGGGAGGTTGCCGCTTGGTGTAAGGAGACTTTTGTTGAAGAAATGATTGGGGGAAAAATATGACCTTCATGTTAAGTAATATTCTTGTTTTGGTTTTATTCAGCATTTATCAGTCTGTTAAGTCATAACCATGGTAGCCATCAAAATATGAAGTATGCAGAGAGTATGCATAGTGACAGGTTTTGACAAAACAAAGCTGCTTTAGTTGTATGATTGATTGGGACAGACCATTGATTTTGAATGTTATGGGAAGACCCCTTTATCTACAGTTTGGTGAGTAATTGGGGCAGTGACGGGCCTCTGTCTGTGGCACCACCGCACCCGTCTGTCTGTTTCCCCCAGCTGTACACACTCCCAGCCAGCGTCTTTTAAAGAAGCACAGGGCTGACCTAGGAACAGGGTGGGGCCTTTGTGATGGGTGATAATGCTTCAGTAAACATGCTCACACAGTCTTTGGAATAAAGAGCACCCCATTATATGCTGCAGCCTCAAAGTCAATGTATTGATCACCGCTTACAATACCTGAAGCCATTTCGGTGAGCGAGATATGCGCTAGAGAGGCAAAACAACTAGCTTTTCTTTGTACATTCACATTTTTACATTTTTTTTACTATGTAGATGTCATGAAATAGAATATAAAGCCTTAAAGAGCTTTTTCTTATAGTTTGGTGGCCCTGATCTTGTATAAAGCATTTCATTGGTTGATTAAGAGAATGATAATGCTGTTTGCAATAGTGTAATCTTCGTTTTTAAATGTTTTTTTCATTCCTTGATTGCTTTACCATGTGCTTTTCTTTATGATATTTTATAAACAAGTAAAATGGCTGAATTATTGGAAAAAGTACATATGTGACCCTGTACCACAAAAAATAAAAATAAATACAAAATAATAATAATAAAAATATTGAGATTTATACATAATCTGAAAGCTGAATAAATAGGAAAATGTTGGCCGATTTACAACTATTTGTAAATCTGGACTTTGAGGGTGCAAAAAAATCTAAATATTGATAAAAGTTGTCCAAAGGAAGTCCTTAGCCATGCATATTACTACTAATAATACATTTTTAATATATTTACGGTAGGAAATTTACAAAATATCTTCATGGAACATGATCTTTACTTAATATCCAAATTATGTTTGGCATAAAAGAAAAATCGATAATTTTGACACATACAATGTATCGTCGGCTATTGCCACAAATATACCTGTGCGACTTATGACAGGTTTTGTGGTCCATTAGACAGTTTTTGTTGAGTCTCACTTCAGAGATTGCAACTAACAGACAGCTAAAAATAATATTAATCATTAAACGAACCATTATTAGTGTGTCAATTTTGCCTACTTTCTTTCTGGCATCTCACTCTAAGTTCCAATTATTTCAAACCCCATTAGAATTTGTGAAAAGCACTTGAGGCAAGAAGACAAATTGAAATCTCCTGTATGCTGCGAGGAATTGGAGTGGAATGTTTGCTTCGTCCTCAGCAATTGTTTGAGCTGCGCACACATTTGGATAATGCCGCTTTGGGCCGTTATACTTCCCTCTTTGCATGGTTCAGACGGGGACAGAGTTTATCGTTGCAAAACATGTTTATGCTCTTGTTCTTTTTTTACCTATGGTGTCTGAGTTAGTTACGCTCAATGGACAAGGATTCCTAATGAAAACATTTACATACCCCAAAATCCCTCAGGCAAATTAGTTTTAATGAGCTGAAGTTAATCAAAGTTCACTGTCCACGTCTCCTTGTTCTGACGCACTTTCACACACTAAGACAGACCCCTGTTCAGTCGTCACTCGTCACACTTACATAAAGAATGACTGAGAATAGCATCTTTTTTGATTCTCATTTTTAAGGCCCTGCACATTAACCTCTTTGGCCGTAACGCATTCCAAGTAACTAGAGTAATTACAAGTAATCAGATTACTTTTCTCAAGTAACTAGTAAAGTAACATATTTTAAATTTACAATAAAATACCTGAGTTCCATTTTCAAATAAGTAAAAAAGTTACTTTGTTTAGACATTTATTGACAGAAACCCCTCTTGTCCCCATGCTGAGAGAAATTGTGAGAGTGCAGAGGCGTTGTGTGTAAACATGATAGGTATTGTAGTTCTAGACTAAATGTAACCAGGCATTTACTCATCTCACTTGCACAAAAACATTCAGTATTCCTCGAAACGAATAAAAACAGTGAAAGGCAACCTCAGAATATTTGCAAACCTGCAATTATTAAATATGTTAAATAACACAAATATACTTTATGTATTTAATCTCACATTATTAACTACTGTCTTTGCTGCTGACCTTTGATGATCTCATTCAACCATGCTAATAAGCAAAACATTTAGTTAAACATCACATTTGTGTTTCTTTTCTTTATTATTGCTAAGTAAGAGTGTTGAACTTTCTTGTGTAAATGTGCATTTCCTTCAGTATGAGGTTGAATCATTTAAAAACTTTTTTTTTTAATAAACAAAGCAAGGTCAGCCCTAGTGAAAAACGCAATTTAACTAATTACTTTCCATAAAAAGTAACGAAGTATTGTAATTAGTTACTTTTTTAGGGAGTAATGCAATATTGTAATGCATTACTTTTAAAAGTAACTTTAAAAAGTAAAATACCAAAAATATTTATAGTTTACATAGTTGATATAGAAAAAAAGAATATTAAAATATAAATAGTATACTTAGTGAAAAAAAAACTTTTAATGCACACAAAAGTTGCATTTTGAAGAGTATCCTGGCTACTCTTTTTAATATAATGAAAGTGAATGAAGACTGGGGCTGTCAAGCTCAAAAAAAAGTGATCTAGGCCAGAATATTAATTTAAAATATTTTGCTCTCCATAGAGGAAATAAAGATATATGGACTTGGAATAACATGAAGGTAGGTACGTAAATAATGACAATGGATGAACTATCCCTTTAATGGTCTTGTTCTTCATTTGAACAATGGATAGAACTTTGACCCTCAATCGGCAGCATGCAATTACCTCTTAGGTGGCAATTCATTAAAGAAGTGGGGGCCCAGGTGTTTCTTTGACTGATTTACAGGCCAACGATGTTCTTAGCATGGTGCCCGTGGCTTATAGACTGCAGTCAGGGGGTTGGGTTTGATTGGATTTGTCCTGTGTGTTTGGGTGTGTGTATTTATGTTTGTTGCCAAATGCAGAATGAAGTAATATTACTTCAGTAGGCAGCTCTGCCTTTAAGCTCTGACACTGTAATAACTAAGGGCATGCATTATGTCTGTGTTGGCTGTTGCACTTTTTGTCAGAGATAGTTAATGCACTAACGGCTCCCTGGTGGATGAGCAGTTTTATTTGCGGTAGTAATTGAGGAATGTTGCGAGATGGATGGAGGCTCTGTTATATTGGTGTGCACAATATCAGGACGCCCTGTTTAAAAACACCTACTCTATCAGCCTGCTTCTGTTAAATTTAGAAGGGGTTAACAGCTGCTGCATGTTGTGTGTGCGTATGTGAGGAAAAAGAGCGACTCTGACTTTGTTAGGTGTAGCTTCAACTACAAGAACTTTTGGCCAAATTCAAAATAATGGAGAGAGTTGTTTCCCCTGCCCCCTCCTCCTCAGAATCTATGCTCACGTGGGTTGCCAGCTTGAGAGCACAACCGGCGTGAGCGCAATTGACAATGAAAGCCAAACTATAAGTTGATGAGTTGATTTATCCGCATTTTAATATGCTCTCGTTAATAGAGATTTTTAGATGGATGCTGAGGCTTTTTAGGTCGAGTAGAGTCTGCGATCTCTGAACCAGTTTGTTTGCTGGCTTCCATAGCTGCTATTACTGTGTTTCCTGCCCACTGGCAACCTGGGGTTTCTAAATACTATTGGGTAAACAGGCAATGTGCAGTATCGCACAGTCCAAAACAAAAACAGACATTCCGACACGGAACATACATGTAAAAAAAAATAACTGACTGTAGCAGTGTTTTTCAGAGAAATTAGTATGTGAACTCAACATGTTTCCTAAATATCTGCAAACATCTTATGGTATTTTTATGCTTTCAGTAAAGTGAAAAACTTACATGCAGCCCCTTTAAAATGTAATTTCCAACACAGAATGATATTAAAGAGTGATGGATTGGCGGGAATATGTATTACTTTACTTTCATTAAAAAAAAAGTCCAGTGATGTATGTACACTGTAAAAAGTGATCACTAAATTTAAAAAAAAAATGGAGGAAACCTGTTAATTAAGTAAATAAACTTATTTTCAATTATGCATGAAGTTTATTACATAATAATTTTAAGGCAACAGGTTTCCTCACTTTTATTTAGTTCGGTCAACTGAGGACTACATGCATCACTGGACTTTTTAAAGAAAAGTAATACATACTCCCACCACTCAATAACTTTTTAATTTTCAATGAACACAATTCTTTTTTTTTTTTACACATTTTGCGTAATTTGACAAAACAACAACAGTCTGCTGTATGTATATAATATTTAAAAAAATTATCTAAAAAATACTCATAAAATTATCATAAAATGAAAACCTAAGACAAGGTAAAACAATATAGAATCTAGACTGTATAAGTCTATATTGTAAAGTAGCAAAAAGTATTGTAAAATTATTGAAATTATTGTAAAAAGTTTCTAAGGCGGAGCCTGTTGTAGTTTGATCTTCATATAAGAAAAAGAAAGTTGAAATCTTTTAGTTCTAGTAGAAATCCTACTGCAATATGTTAAAGTGTCCAAAGTTGAAGAAACAGACAAAATAAAAATGTGTATTTTATTCTAATGCATTGCCGTGTTCCCTCTTTATGTGCTCAAGAGTTCTTGTATATGACGCACACACAGAGCCACATCCATCCGTCCTCTCTTGCTCCTGAGTTTAATATTTTCCTCCACACGCTCCATCCATTATGTGTGATCATGTTCCCAGGGCTGTGCTTGTGCTGTTGTGTGGCCTTACAGAACATTGGCACACATATCACGGAACAGGCACTTCCAAACTCGTCCACAGGCTTCGGTTACACAGGGTTACTCTGCAAGTAGCCAGTGAGCTTTTTACTACATGCTGTCACTGTCCCAAACTCTCCTCCTCATTTAAACACATCATCGCCCTTGTGAGTGCATCATGTCACCGGACATGAACTGTATTATTATAAAGTCTTATATTTCAATACAAAAAATTATTGATTTTCTGCAGCAATGCATTCTAATTCTGGGTGTCTAAATTGCAGTGTTTGTTATCGGTAAAGGTCACATGAAAAATTAGTATTCAATTTTCATATGATCTAAAACAGTTGGCTTGCTTTAGGGTGCGTTTTTTGTTTTTTTTTTTTTTGTAGTGCCGCTCACAAAATCCACATAACCTATATCTGGTCTGAGTGAATAATTAATGAATTTGTGTTAGTTTCGATTGACAATGATTTTACATTGGCATTTTATATGGTTTGAACATTACAAATTGGGCCATTACACCTATGAGCCAGTGAGCTGCCAGATTGGCTCTGACAGATGTCACATAGAGTTTGAAATGGGATCAGAGCACATGTAATGACATTAATCGTAATTAGTGCCTGTCCACTGGGGTTGCGAACAATGCATGTCAATTTGAACAACTCAAATTAAACATTCTTATTCTGCAAATTAACCCTAATTGCAGATCTGGGTTTGTCACTAAATGACAGCGGCTTGAGCTAAATTATTACAGATCACTTTATTCATTGCTTTGTCCCTTGGAGAATTACAGCTTTCTGCCTTTGAAATTAGCGAGGAGTTAAATTTCATCTGGTTGAGTCCCTTGGTTGTATTTGTAGTGTGCCAGTAGTCATTTGTTGATGTTTACCTCAAAGCTTTTTGAGATTACTGCATTGTAGGTACAGTTACTTAACACTTAAATAAGTGTTTGTTGTGTGATTCTTGTTTCATTGCTTCTGATAGTATTTTTTCAGATTAGCTCAAGAACAGTGTGTAGAGAGCTTTCCCTGACCGGGCAGCGACATCCAAGCCTTACATCACCAAGTGCAATGCATTGTGTCAGATGCAGTGGTGTAAAGCACGCCGCCACTGGCCTCTAGAGCAGCGAAGACGTGATCTCTGGACTGACCAATCACACTTCTCTGTCTGGCAATCTGATGGAGGAGTCTGGGTTTGGCAGTTGCCAGGCGAACCGTACTTGCCTGACTGCATTGTGCCAAGTGTAAAGTTTGGTGGAAGGGGGATTATGGTGTGGGGTTGTTTTTAAGGGGTTGGGCTTGGCTCCTTAGTTCCAGTGAAAGGAACACTTAATTCTTTAGCAAACCAAGACATCTTAGACAATTTCATGCTCCCAACTTTGTCATGTTGAAACAGGAAGGGGCCATCCCCAAACTGTTCCCACAAAGCAAGGTCCATAAAGACATGGATGAGCAAGTTTGGTGTGGAGGAACTTTATTGGCCTGCACATAGTCCTGACCTCAAACCGGAAGAACACCTTTGGGATGAATTAATCTTGTACTCCACAAGAACAAATAATTGTTTTTGTTTTCTCGAGGTGGCAAGAACAAGAACAAAGTTTGTTCTGGCCAGTACATTCCATACTTCACGAGAAAAGCAGGTGCCGAACATATCCGTTTCTCCGCATTAATCCGTTCACAATCAATCACAAAATAGTTCTCAGACACCCACAAGAAGAAAGTTCTGCTCCTATGATGTGTCGAGAACAAGCTGCGAGAACTCTCAAACCAGGGTGTAATTTTGTTCTCGCAGCCCTGGGAGCGAGAACTTTTTTTCTCTGTTCTTGCGTAGTATGTAACGGCCTTTAGAGCGGAGACTGCGAGCCTGGCCTTCTCGTCCAACATCAGTGCCTGACCTCACAAATGCGCTTCTAGAAGAACGGTCAAAAACTCCCATAAACACACTCCTAAACCTTATGGAAAGCCTTCCCAGAAGAGTTGAAGCTGCAATGGGTGGTTAACTTCATATTAAACCCTATGGATTAAGAATGGGTTGTCATTAAAGTTCAACTTTTGGAAATATAGTGTATATCAAAGTAAACACTTGAATGGAAGACTTTAGGATTTAGTCGATATTTGGGCCACACTTACTTAAGGGGCATTCACTCCTCTCACAAAGAATAAAGAACCTCTTTTAAAAGGATGTTTTCCAAAGTCACTTGCTTTCTAGCTGTTGAATTTTTAAAGGGAAAGTTCACTCAAAATGTCTCATTTACTTGCCCTCATGTAGTGCCAATTCTCTATAACATTCGTTCTTCTGTAGAACATGACTGAATGTAAAACACTTTTGTAATTTTAGTACTTCATCTTAAACATTTTACATTTAAATTTCAAGATTATTTCCCTGCAGGAAATAATCCGCTATTTAAATGTTTGTTTCCCTGTGTGATATGATTAATGACTTGAATTTCTCTCACGCAAAGCTGTTGTTGGAAAATCGCGCACAGGTCACCACTTTTATTATGCTTTTGTAGTGTATTTGAAGTTTGAAAGCTTCAGTCCCCATTCATTGCAACTGCATGAAAAAAAAATGACCAGCGCAGTCTTTTTGTGTTCCATCTGAAGAAAGAAAATCATACAGGTTTATTTTTTGGGTGAACTATTCCTTTAAGAAGTGCATTCGCCTGTAGCTTTGTGTGTACTGTGGACATGTAAATCTCTTCATTACAACATTGGTCTGAAAGACATCTATTGTCTCTGCTGACCCCCGTTCTCAAAAGACATCTTGTTGCTGCTTGTTGAAATGGCACGATATGTGGTTGGAATCATATTAAACTTGAACGAGAGGAAAAAGAGGTTATGCAAACCCTCATGCCCTGTCCATCTTTTCACCGAACCCTGTTGTTTTGCTATAAATACATGGTAAGGAGGTGATTTGCAGATTCTCGGAGCATTTGCCACGGCTTGTATCTCTTAATCACTCTTTGGTCTGTCTGGGGTTTTGGATGTGACTTTGTCTTATTTAATGAACTTCCCTCAGGATATAAGGCTCTCTAGATGTTTGCCACGTCTCAGTCCCAGCTCAGGGGCAGGGCTACAGAAAAATACATTTTCTGAGGTACTCTGCAAGTTATGTATCCATAAAGTATGTCTGTACAGGGATTTAAAGGTTGAAATTCTGATTTGTTATTTGGAAAACAAAGTCAGGAATGAAGTGTGAAAGGTCATTTGTCTATGCTATGTGTGCAGAGTCAAATAAAAGTAACAACATTTTGGCTTGCTGGTTGACTTTAGTTGTGCAGTCATTGCCATGTTTGACTTAATTAGCCCAAATTCTCAATTCGTATGCTAATCTCATTTTGAAAACCCTGCCCCAGTTCAGAGCAGCATCTGAATGGGGATGTAACATCTGCTGCTCAGTAGGTCTGTGCTCTTGAAGACTGGAGTATTGATTTATTATAGGACTTTTGCTTTAGTTACCCTTTGCATGGATGGATCTCCATGGATGTTTTTTGGCTATATGACTCTGGGAATTCTTCTGGGTTGTGTTCTTCACATTGCTGGTTTTGGGGACTTTGGAGATTTGGTTTGGCTTCCAGGTGGGCTTCCAGGGATATAATTTTCAGTAAACCCCCGAATTAACTTGTATGACCTTGTCATTCATAATTGAAGTTGTATGTCATAAAAATTCAGGGCAATTATGTAATTCAGTTGTAGTCTCACAAGCCCAATATTCTAGATTGACCTCCATCTAGATCAGTATTTATTTAATGTTTTAGAGATAAACTACTGTTTAAAAGTTTGGGTTCAGTAAGATTATTATTAATTATTATTATTATTATTATTATAGATATTGATACTTTTATTCAGCAATGACTCATTAAATTGATCAAAAGTGACAGTAAAGACAAACTGTTATAATAGATTTCTATTTAAAATAAATGCTGTTCTTTTGAATTTTCTATTCATCAAAGAATACAACATTTTTTAAATGTATTAGTTCCCACGTAAATGTCAAGCAGCACAACTGTTTTCAACATAATAAATGTTGCTTGAGCAGCAAATCATATTAGAATGATTTCTGAAGGATCATGTGACACTGAAGACTGAGTAATGATGCTGAAAATGTAGCTTTGTCATCACAAGAATAAAATACATTTAAAATCTATTACAATAGAACCAGTTATTATAAAGTGTAATAATATTTCACAAAATTGCTGTTTTACTGTTTGATCAAATAAATGCAGCCTTGCATGCTATCAAAAATATAACAAATCTTACAGACTCCAAACTTATTAATATTTAAATGAATAATATGATTAATATTGTATAGACATAAGAATAAACCAAATAAATACTGTTGTATTTGCCAGAAGAATTTGCTCATTTTAAAACAACTTGGACATTTACAGTTCTTTTCAAAACTCTTTTCGAAGGCCTAATGGCATAATCAGGCTGATCAAAGTTGCATTTTTATTTTATTATTATTATTTTTATTATTTATTATTTTTCTGACTATAAAAAGCCAGAAAGGTCAAACAATGTTTATCATGCATACAGAAATATAAATGCAGCGAATCTCAGAGTGAATGTAGGATTTATCTCCACTACTACTGAATTTATTTAATAAAATGGCTTGTATCTAACCAATGCAACATTTCAACTTATATTCAACCTATATTGAAGGATGAAGGATGGTCCCAGATGCATCTGCAGATGTCTGGGCTAAGCCTGAATATCCACTGACCCTGACTATACCAACCTGTCACTGACTTTGAGATGGAAAAGCTGCAGGTGTATGTGAGCTCATTCTTTGACACCAATGCCCAGACACTCATAAAAGATTGGGTACCCGTCTCACTGTCCCTTCCCCCATTGGGCCCTCATTGTCTCTGACCACTATGCAGATAAATACAGTGCGCACAAGCCAGTCAGTCCAGATGGCTCTTTTAGAAAGAATGTGCCGAGGGATCATCTGTCAGTTACCCAAAATACTGGGTCATGACAAAGGCATTTCTAAAGCTCATGCAATCAGTGCAATGCCAGTTTGTAATCCAGCGTGATGTGGAAAACATAGACATGCACTCTGATGGCCGGTGCACATCTTCACTGCACTCCTCCGTGACTGTGACCCTGTCAGTCTATTCGACTATTATAGAGATGACATAATGTATGGAATATGCTGTATATGACAGAGGCATCAAAAGTTACCAAACGCTTTAGGCAACCTAATAATCTTGCTCTTGGCCAAAATGTAAAGCATCATTGTATGTATATTTAAAAAAATAATAATAATAATTATATAATTTGATCTTATGCTGTATGTTTTTATTTTGTGTTTTATGCTAAAACATTTTTACTTTAGGCTTTTAATTGCATTCTGTAATTGTATCAGTTTATTTTGCTATTATGCTATAAATCATCTTATTTATTAATTTTTATTTTATTTATGTAGTAAAAAGCTCAGCTGTTTCTTGTTCAGTCTTTACTTCTCCAATTAAAGTTTTCTGTAGTTTAGTACCACATGTCTTCTTTTATTTCATGGTCAGGTGACAGAGGAAGAGTGAGTGAAAGAGAAAGAAAGGAAAGGAGATGCAGAAAGAAAAGATAGAGCTCCCAGAGTGGATGAGATTACAGATTTAGGAAACCAGAGTGAGCATCTGACCTCACGGTGAATGACCTGACGCTGTGTTTGGCAAGGAGAAAGGTACAAAGGGATTACCAACTATTTCTTTTGTGCAGTTCGTCGTAATAACATTCCTGCGCTAAAGCCCTTTAATGAGTGTAGCACGCCTTTGATCAGCATGTCACATGGAGGTGGTGATTGCCAGAGTGTGTTGAGCCATTTTGGGCTGGACTGTGTTTAGCATCAGCCACCCCCCTTCTCAGGTGCTGGCAGAGGATGTGATGAAACACCAGCTCTGTTGTTGCAACACTTTTGTCTCTTTTGAAATGTAACTCTTTTAGGAGTGCAGATTTCCACAGAATTGAAAGCCCTATTCGGACGGGACTAGTTTTCTACATGATGTTTGAGTTGAAATCACAGATGTTGTAAGATAAGAATTTTATGTCCCGATTTGGATGGGACTAACATCTCTGTTAATAGAGGCGGGAGTGTGTGGGAAGGTCATCTGCTCTGTTTGTGTGCATCACATATGTTTTAGTATATGTTTTTTAATGAATTACTTATTGAGATAACTTAATTTATTATTAAAACCCTATTTAAATAAACTTCACATGAGTTTATACAAGTGGCTGTTTATAATAAACCCGCATAAGTGAGAAGAGACATCTAGACAAGTATCTTGCTTATTAAAATAGGCAGTCTTCACAGTTTCCATGACTTGGCTCTATTCATTAATTTTGTCATTTAATTTTTTCGTACACCAATATTGAAATGAAATGAAAGCATGCGAAAGATTGGTGCTCAAATGTTAGCTCTGGTAGGTAATGAGGAGCAGTGTTATAATACAATAAGGGCAATAACAGACAGTCGCATTCGGGCAGGATTATATGTTCTCATATGATTGAGTTTGCCGAAAGTGTAAAGTAAAAACAAATGGAATTCTTATTGAGGTTGTGTGACAAAAACACAGACATGGCAAATTTGAACAGGAACAAAATCATAAAGTATGGCTGGAAAACACTAATTTCTACCAGAAGGACTCAGATAAACGTTTATATGTTATTTATTCAAATTATTAATAGATGGTAGTGAAGGTACAATGATTTGTGTTTAGTTATATAGAAAAGTTCTTAGTTCACATTTGGCTGATCCTGCCTGAAGATGAAGGCAGGGGTGGAGCCTACCCCCGATGGATGGACAGGGCCAACCTGGTGGTGGTGGGGAGGATGGAGGGGAAACGTCAGCATCGTCATCTGCGAACATGAAACAGAGAATTCAGTGCTATACTTCAGCTGACGAGCAGTGATTGGGCAGACCTATTATTATGAATGAATGACGTGGCGTTAGAGTCTTCCTGGTAGAACCTACGCTAAAGCTATCATTTCTCTAACATCCTCCATTAAAACTATTCAAGTCCGAATAGGGCTTAAGTTCTGCATCCCTGTGTTTATTAAATTTGGCTTATTTAATCATTCTTTCAGTATCAGTTCACAATTTAGAAAAATAAGTGCATTAATGTCGAAAAAGCTGTGGAAAAGATTTTGAATGTCAATTTTTTTTTACATATATGGCATTGGTTCTCGCTTAATACAACATGGCCAGTTTTACTACAGGTTGTTTACATTGATAAGTCAGTTTATATTTTGTTATATAAGCAGGTAACATGTCCGTCCAGAGGTTTTCTCTAGCTTTGATGTCCACTTTCTTTACTGGAAATTAGTGTATTTCTTGGCATAAAATCAAAGCAGAAAATAACGGTGGCAATTAGTCTGTGAAACAGGAGGTGAGGTCCATGAGGAGCATATCAGCAGTTTTAGCACCACCTCAGGATGTAGGAGGGAGATGGGAGTCCCCTGAAAGTTTATCTAGTGAGATCTCCAGCTGGAGTAGAGCACATGGGGAATCTGGAGTAGACAACAGCGCGCTCACATACCTCTTTACATTGGGAAGACGTTGTTTTAAACTAGTTTTTTTCATGGAAAAGACCAGCTTTGCTCTTTCTACTTTTAGTCAAAATACCAAAATTTGCTTCATTTCATTGTTGGGATTGTATGGACCACGTTTAATGGTGCTTTTAAATTTTAAAGCACAAAATCTTGCTGATACTCTCAAATATTGACAATTTCTGGATCTGTCACTATGTAACTATGCAGAACAAAAGGAACTAGACTTGATTATTGTATTATTTATACTGAAAGCTTTTTTTTTTCCTTCCACTTAATGCAGTGACAATGTTAGTTCAAAAAGTTACAGTTACGGAATTCTGGTATACGACCGAAGTATTTTTAATCAAGGCAGTTCCTGCCTTGGTCTTCAGTTTAGGGTAGAACATGGAACATCAGCAGTAGTGTTTCAGATTTGTTGTGAATGTTGCTGTCAGCATCAGTCGGAGATTCACGCGTTCGCATCAGAATCAGCAGAAACGGTAAAGGAGTCAGCAATGTGCAGCAGAACCCCTGGAGACCCCACACCGGTTCAGCAAATAAAGTGCTCAGTCGCTTGGTGTGAGAGAAATGTTCATGGCTGGGTGCCCTGTCCTGTTTATTGTTCTTTGACTTTTTAATGAAGGAATTAAAGATCCCAGAACAGTCTTTGAGGTCTCATTTTGATAATGCCCTGTGCAAGTTTATCTAATGCATAGCAGACAAGAGAATCAATTATTTCTAATAGCTATTAGATATAAAAGTGTTCTGTGCTTGCATATTGTGGCACTAGTTATAAATATTACAGAATTGTAAATATTACAACCTCCATTATTTTATAACCTATACATACATTTACTTTGTAGGTGAGCAGCTGAGGTGTATTAAGAACATTTGTTGGTGTAAATGTTTTGTACTGTTTTGGTAGCTTGACTCACTCAAATTTGATTCTGGTGCTGATTAAATTTACTAATAAAGCATGCTGATCTAATGTGTCTCATCTCATTTTATACTATTTAAACAAGAATTTATAAGTGAACCCATTGGAGAAACAACAAAGTCTATTTTACGAACATCCTCTTATTTGCTTTTAGAAATGTCATGCTGATGCTGAAATCATGTTTTGTGAGCATAAGGACAGGGAAACCATAACCTTGACTTGCAATTTAAAATTATTATAAAATATAATAAACTTATTTTAAAATGTAATTTAGATTCCAATATTAGCAATGCATGGTTGAACTTTATTTTTAATGAAGATCCAGCTTGTGTGTTTGTTCGCTTCATTTCACTGTGGATTCGTTTGTAAACGAGACTGGATTTGCAGGCAAAATAAGATAAACATGCTGTGCCATCTATATTGGATCTGACAGGAATTATGCAACACACCTATGTGAGTAAAAAATTTATTTTATATGTTATAGTATTACATTGTTACAGATCGTTTGATATCTACTGATTATTATGTGTACGTGTCTAACTAAACATAACTTACCACGCTGTCACAAGCTGGAGTATCCTATGCATTTAATGTGCTGTTGGTTCATTTTCCTGCTATTCAGGATCAGACTAGAACATGTATGTGGCAGGGCTCGAAAAGCCCGATGTCCCAGGCTAATGTTTTTTTCAGTCAGGCTGCCCAACAGGCTATCTTAATTAGTGAAATAACATTTCTTTCTTAATGTGCGTTGTTCACTCTCTTGACTTATTTGAATACAATCGTGGAAGTTTTGAACATGCTGATTTGTCTGCAGTGAAGTTTTGCAGATGCTTGTGAGTGTGTGTGTGTTAGTGATACGGTTCGCGGTTATATCCACCGATTGGGTGGGCCAAGTAATAAAAAATAATATTCCAATTAATTTGGGGTGGATGAGAGATAAATCATTGTGTTTTTTTGATAAAGACATATTGCTAGCCCTGTGGGCGAATCATAATTTCAAAACAATTCCCTGCATGTACTGACGGGGAGCCGAAGCTCATTTTAAAATGCAAAACTGTTATCTAGTCATAGCAGTGGGCATTAAAAAACTAGGCTTGAGCTAGGCTCAAAACCAGGGTATAAAATAGCCTATTACTTATTCATTATGATGTTTTTGAATGTAAAAACCTTGCAAACGTCATAAGTTGACCTCAGACAACAGTATAAAAAAATTAAAAGTGACCCCTTTAAAGGGATAGTTCACTCCATGTCATTCCAAACCTGTATGGCTTTCTTTCTTCAGAGAAACTTAAAAGATATTTTGAAGAAACGTTGGTGTCTAAATAACATTGACATTTTTCAAAATACCTTTCTTTGTGACACAAAAAGGCACAGATTTTCCTCAAACACCCTCTGAAAAACCAAAGGACATGGTAATAATGATAAAGAACAACATTACTGACAGTTAAGATTAAGTGCTGTCACTTTGATTAAACATCATCTTGTGTGAAAGAGATAGTTCACTCTAAAATTAAAATTCTGTCATTGTTTGCGCACCCTTGTGTCGTTAGCAGAACACAAAAGGAGGTGGTTAGCCAAATTCAAATCACTTCCATTTATGTCACGGAGTGGAAATTAATGGGGACGGACGCTGTCAAGCTCCAACTTGAACAACACCAAATCACCATAAAAGTACTATAAATTTTGTCCATACAACTACTGCATTAAATTTTGAGTCTCATGAGGTTATATTTTAGATTTCTGTGAGAAACAGACTGCAATTTAGGAGTGACATTTCATATTCTTAAATATTTTATATATTGTGGGTATAGAGAATCACCCATGTCTTACAGCTAAGACTCATAACCTTCCTGTTGACCATTCTGGAAAGGGATTGCTTGTCTGTGTCAAGAGTCAAGGTCCAGAGTCGAAAACAATTACAGCACGTGAGCATTGCATCATTGTAACACTAGTAACATCTCTACTACCTAAAATGATCCCTTAGGGACCTGGAAGTTGCTCTGTCAGTGTGGTTAAGATATTGTTAGTGGGTCAATGTCAATGAAAAGTTGTGAGATTAATCATTGGAGTCCTGCTAGGTGTTTGCTGAATGGAGCACAGAGTTCTTTCTCTCATTTTTCTCTTTCTGTCTCCTCTGTGTCAGCTACATTGCTCTTTTTGTCTGATGGATCATTGCTGCGCTGTGGCCTTTGAGGCCCCTGTGTCCTCTCTGCACCTCATTAGCCTCAAAGTCACACCTGCCCCAGGGACACAAACGCCCTCCGAGAAGACTGTGGTTTTCTGCATTCACAGATTTGTTCTTGAGGTACAGCTTAGTAAAGTGAGTTATTGCTACTATGTCTTGTGAAGTTTCTGATCATAATTTTAGGAGTACCTCAAAGGTTTGTAGTCAGCCCATTCCTATTCATCACTCTCTCATGAGCCTCATTGATATATATATGCACTACATGGTATTAACTGTATAGCACATTTGCACAGTTCATAACATCATACCACCTGGCCCTAGTTCACAGTTTACTCATTCACTATATTGCCCAAAGTTTTGGGACGCCTGGCTTTACATGCACATGAACTTTAATGATATTCGTAATCCGAAGGGTTTAACATTGAGTTAGCCAACCCTTTGCAGCTATAACAGCTTCAACTTTTCTGGGAAGGCTTTCCACAAGGTTAAGTAGTGGGTTTATGGATATGTTTGACAATTCTTCTAAAAGTGCATTTGTGAGGTCAGACACTGATGTTGGACGAGAACACCCAAAGGTGTTCTATTGGGTTGAGGTCAGGGCTCTGTTCAGGTCAGTCAAGTTCCTCCACACCAAACTCGCTCATCCATGTATTTATGGACCTTGCTTTGTGCACTGGTGCGCTGTCATGTTGGAACAGGAAGGGGCCGTTCCCAAACTTGTCCACACAATGTTGGGTAAAAATTGCATGAAATTGTCCAAAATGGTATGCTGAAGCATTAGGGTTCGTTTCACTAGAACTAAGGGGCTAAGCCCAACCCCTTAAAAACAACCCCACACCATAATCCCCCTCCACCAAAACTATACTTGACACAATGCAGTCAGACAAGTACCGTACATCCATCGGATTGCCAGACAGAGAAGCGTGATTCGTCACTCCAGAGAACACGTCTCCACTGCTCTAGAGTCCAGTGACGGCATGCTTTACACCACTGCATCTGACGCTTTGCATTGCACTTGGTGATGTAAGGCTTGGATGCAGCTGCTCGGCCATTTCATGAAGCTCTACACACTGTTCTTCAGCTAATCTGAAGGCCAAACGAAGTTTGGAGGTCTGTAGCTATTAGAAAGTTGGTGACTTCTGCGCACTGCGCTTCAGCGTGTGCTGACCCCGCTCTTTTATTTTATGTGGCTGAGATGCTGTGGTTCCCAATTGCTTCCACTTTGTTATAATACCACTAACAGTTGACCGTGGAATATTTAGTAGTGAGGAAATTTCACGAATGGACTTATTGCACAGGTGGCAACCTATCACGGTACCACACTTGAATTCACTGAGCTCCTGAGAGTAACCAATTCTGTCGCAAAATGGTGTTTCCACAGACTTGAGGAACGAACGGTGACATAATGCTGCTACGTGTTTACCTGACTATAAATAGTCTAAAAACAAACGTGTGCGTCCCGGTGTTTGTGCAGGCAGTGTCGCACTTCTGTTTTGCTGTTCACAGTACTGGGTGTGATTCTAGCGTATTTCTTTTTTGGAGATATATTGAGACTGAAACCATTGATTTACTTGCTCTCTTGCATGCTGGGTCTCTCTTTTATATATTTAGATATGAAGAGCAATGATGTTATTCGAGAATGGACAAAGGCTGTGAACCCGCACCAGAACCGTGTCGGTGAGAAAGGGGTCAGTGGTGTAGTAGATATATCCCCATATGCTCTCTGAACGTTAATACGGTAAAACCACAGCTGTCCTTCAAAACTGTTATTTAGTCATTTCTCTGGGTAATGAGTGTTGTTGCTATCCTGACAAAGCCACATCCAGCACTCTGATTGGATTGAACTGGCAGCACAGGCCGGTGAGGGGACAGCTGTGTCAGGCCATTCAGATGGGGCTCTCTGGGTGAGATATATAAGGTTAGAACTTGTAAGAAGACACTGCTGCATCAGCAAGTTGCCATGACAATGTCATTCCCCATTTCATTGTCTTTTGCCCCTGTCTCCGAGCAAGGTTACAAGGTCGAACAACCACAGAGATCCGGTCCTATATACTTACAGTGGCTGGGAATTGTTTCCTGCCTCCTCTACATTTAAATGCCATATTTTACACGGAATGCTGCTTTTCATTGGTTGCATCACTTCCTATCATGACAGCAAAAAGACTGAAAGGTTTTCTCTGAATTCCTCTTCTGATATATTTTGGGCTTCACCCCACTGAACATTGTGTGATGAATTGCTGCATGTTATGCTGTTGTTGTGCTCAAACACAATTCTCTCGGGGTACAAGGCTTCATTAGAGCCCAGTGTGAGATTATACAACTCATGCCCATATTTAATCAGCTTTATGCTCATAACAGGACAGAAGTCCTGCAATAAATCCCTCATAGGGCACTACCAGTGACATTGGGGGGATGTTGCAATGCGTTATTTCATCATATGCTTCATGCTCAGTTGTTTTAAGATGGTTAAGGACCATTAATTATTTCTAGCACAATGGACTTCACCTTGCACAACCTTTTGCTCTCTTTCGCAACACACATTCTGACTTTCATTTTTCGGTATGTAATGAAATCAATTTATTAATCTTCCCTAATTATTTTTGCCACTGGGGACACAGCTCATTTAGCATGAAAGGTGCCTGCTGCAGACTTCATCATCTTCTGTACAGATAACAAATCCTCAAGGAGTCAGTCGGGGTTGGGAGCATTTCAGTCAACCTCTGTGAGCGGCACCGTGTCTGATGCAGAGAGTAAAGAGAAACTAGCCATATCTACATCCATCAAACATGGGGAAAAAAATACGCACTGCTGCACTTCTCTAAGCAATCAGTGGTGTGTGGTGGTGTTGTTTTTGTCTATTAATCTAAAATAAATTAATGTTTCAGTTATTTTTGATGTTTAAAAGCCATAGGGACACCTTTAATCTTACACTATTACACTAAAATTCTATAATTTCTTATTTATATACATTAATATTAATTGCTAAAAATATAAAATGTCAATTTTTTACTTTTTTATCATAATGATAGACAGGGGTGTGTTTATGTGCAATTTTAAAACATAATTAAAATATTATTATTAATTAATATACTATTTGAAGTATCAAGTAGGCTATATACATTTTAGATAAAACAAGTTTTACATTGCTTAAAAATAATAGAGTTTTTGCATATAAATATTTGTATCTAAAAAAACAATAATAAAGTTACTATAATATTTTGTATAGCTTTTTGTATTTATATATTTTATTTTTTTGTAATTAATAGTATCCTTCTTTTTGGATCATTTAGTCATTAAAACCTTTATAAAATCAGTAAAGACTACAAATGTATTGATGGTGACAGATAAAAAGTACATTTTGATTGTGGTTACCAAAAAAAGAGTGAACGAGTCATTTGTTTACTTGGTAATTAGACCATCCAGTTTCAGTAATGAGTGTCTCTGCGTCCTCTCGTGTGATTTGTTTTTTTCACCCTGTATTTCATTATCTATTGATTATTTGGTCTCATATTTAGTAATATTTGATTTGTCTTCCCATTACATTTTTTTGAGGAACCAATGTCTCAGGAGAAAGCGATGTCCTTGAGTGACATTTACGTGTGGTTGTACTGATGCACATCTGCAGTATAAATGTCCTTCAACTCCCACTCCAGCAGCTCTTTTTTTTCAGTTAAGTGTAACCTGATTGGATCCTTCTGAGGGTTTTTTTCTTTAGCACGGCGAGGACCACATTGTCAACACTGCATTTGTGTTGACTGATTAACTCTACGACATATCTGTAGAGAAGGTCTGTTGTGTACGTTTCATTGCAAAGGTTCATTTAAAATTCGTGGAGCGTGCTTTTGTGACGTCAGTTTTTGACGTTGGTCACGACAGTAGGGTATTGCATAGCCAGCATGTTTTTCTCTTCAGCAAGCACCTCCTCTGTCCTTCCCAGGAAGAAGGAGAAAAAGCTCATTGGGCAGAGGTAAAATCTATGCTGGTAATCTGCCAGGCAACAGGCAACCTTGAAGTATCTCCAATTAAATTACCCTCCTTCACCCTTCATTCATTCATTGAGCCAAACAAAGCCGTTACACTATCAGGAAAGAAATATTTGCATGCTCGCCGTTGACACTTGAGGTGAATAATAATAAATGAATAATATATTGGCTTCTGCTATTTATGTTGACCACTGATTGATAAATTGCTGTTACACTTTCATTATTGATTATGGATTGACTTAAAAGCTGCTTTTCTGTATATGTCATGATTGTTATGAGTTAATGAAATTGTAAATTACTTTTATAAATAAATAATTTACCATATTTATATGAATTAGTATAAAAAATTCCACATACATGTTTGCTTTCTTTACATTGCTTTAAACTAATAACTATTGTTACCTAAAAACAACAATAATAAAGTTACTAGAATATTTTGTATTCTAGATGGTGGTGACAGAAGAAAATAAATTGATCTATTCAAATTGGTTTACAGGTCACATTGTGTTTTTAAGGTCATTTTGATTGTGATGTAACAAAAAAAGAGTGAGTCAGTTGTTTACTTGGTAATTAGACCATCCAGTTTTTCAGTTTCATATGAGTGACACTGCCTCATTATTTTTAAGCAATATTCAGTAGTTGGGGGAAAAAAAGGATTTATTTGATAAATATATAAACCTGGTTATTGTTTATTATAAACGCATTCAGTTTATTAGCACTGATACAGTTTCTTGGTTTATGTATGACTGACAAATATGCATCACATTAAGGCCCAATTCCAATTCTATTTTATACCCCTTCGCCTTCCCCTACCCCTGCCTGTTCCCCTTGCCCCTTGAAACAGAGTGTTAAGGCATAAGGGTGAAAATATTCCCCTAAGAAATGGGTCACCACTTCTACACCATCATACACTGTTTCTTTTATTAGTGTCTTGTAACATTTAACCAGTATAAACAGCAATAGTGCGTAGGCTATATCTAACAGAAATCAGGCACGAGCACGTTTAACACATTACTCACTCCCAGCGTAGTTCTGCGCTGTATTTGGACTTAATAACAGCGCTTGCTTTCAATTAAAAACATATGAGACTTCGAGTTTCCTAAGACGATACAGAATGATAGCCTACAGAACATACAAGACTGGTGGAGCCGCTTTTCCATCGGGCCAAACTGCTCATTTTGTTTGTTAACCGTTCCATTCCGTGCTGATCTCACGGCAGGTACGGATATGGTTTCGTTTTCTACTGCGATAACGGAGCTCTTCGCAATGTAATATAAACGAGTCAGGTGTTGCTTTGGTTACGCAAGCTTACAGACGATACACATGATGTAAGTAGCGACTGCGTTATGAAGGATGGCCAGATATATATTTTTAAACTGTTATTAGTTTGTGTTCACAACATTTAAACAACACATTTAGCAACAAGTGATCGATTCTGAATGGCAACATCACTACACTCATTCTAGCAGCGCGGTAGTCGGTGTATGCAGGGAAAATCTTCATAGCCCTTCGTTCGAAGTGTGGTCCTGAAAAATCTCCGTTTGAAGGGCTATCTGGCCCTTCCCCTTACCCCTAACACCAGCCAAAAAAGAAACGATACACCCCTACCCCTTCACGTGAACGCGCAAAACGAAGGGGTAGGGGAAATTGAAGGGTAAGGGGTAGAATTGGGATTGGGCCTAAGTTTAATTAAATGCCTTTTTTTTAAAGAAACATGGAAATTAACCCCATCCTTAACTCATAACTCCAGCCTCAAGCTTAAACCTAAGGCGTGTGTGCGTGCGTGCGTGCGTGCGTGCGTGCGTGCGTGTGAGAGAGAGAGATACAGGAACACATCTTACATGGAAAGTTCACAGTGCCCGAATTATTAAACATGGACAAAAATAGTGCCCCCTTAAATGCAACTAAATTATGCATATATTACAATGTGACTATAATTAACAAAGTTAATTTATATCTTATTATTTAGACTTTTTTCCCATGAGATTGCAACTAAATCTCACAATGGGAGTTTATATTTCACAGTTTTTCATGTAAATCACAATGGGACTTTATATCTCACAATGCAACTTTATTTCTTATTTAAACTTCATCTCACAGTATTTTTTTTACGCTGCGGCTGAGGCTAAAACTGGCTTTCAAGTATTCATGACATCAAGCAAACTCTATTTCTGCGATGTTTGCTGTGCCAAAGAATTCAAAACTGGCTCACCTCAAAAGCTTTCGACTCGACACGTACTGATAAACTGGCTTGCTGGGTATGTTTTTACGCAATAAAAAGGCACCACATATTTGCGTCTTTATATCAAGGCTATATCTGGCATTTTAATTTGACCCACAAAAATGTGAATATTATGGGACTGATTTAATCAGTATGTTCATCCAGGGACATAAGCTCTTTGTCCTGTCTCTTCTATTCAGTAAGGAGATAAAACTATGCGTAATTTGTAGTTTCTCAATTACCTGACATTGTAATCAAGATTGAACTTTATTAAGTGAAACTCTTGCTAGTCTTTACTAATATTCATTATGTGCTCAGTGTGAGCACTTATTCAGGGAGTGGATTAGTATTGAAGCATTAATGTAATGACATGCTGCTCTGGTTTCACATGCTTTATACAGACTTGTACTCACTCTGCATGTGTCATTTTGTCAGAGTAAATTTCCATCTGCTAATGCCGTGTAGTAAAAATGGGAGGCCTGCAACCACAGAAGCACTAATAAAATGGCTTGGGTTATTGATGAATTAATTGATGAATTAGTTGATGGCTTTAATGCTTCAGACAAAGGCGGTTTATTCTTTTGTAACAGACTCTCTGGTGAAGGCTGTGCATGATTCCTCTCTCTGTTTGTTAGATGTTGGCCGGCTGTTTACTTCTGTGTGCTGGGCATTTCTGCTTTGGGCTGATAAGAACATTTATCAGCAGCTTTTGTGCTTTTAGGAATAATTTATCTTCCCTACCATAGTCTCCAGGGGTATTTTAAAAGAACCTGTTATTTAATTAGGCTGTAGATAAGGCTGATTGAATGTTTAAGAAGTTACAACTAGATGCGACCCTGGTGTTCCAGAGTTTGCAAAGAAAGCCACCCATGCGAATAAATGAATAGTATTACGGGAAAAGCCTGCGCATGATTTTCTCGGCTCATACTTTGAAGTGCAGGAGAATTATGAGTGATTTAGGTTTCAGACTCTCTGCCATTTTATTTCTTGAGCGGTGCACACTTTAGTGAATAAGTGACATCACACTGACACAGCTTTCTTTTAAACCCTTAAATCCATGAATGTTTTGCCAATCATTATTACATATTTGGGTCTTTAGCGACCCAGATCTATATCTAACATGGATGGATCTCTGCTTGTCGTAATAATATAAAACTCTCCTGATATTAGAGTAACAATTACAGAAGAGGAAAATAGCATATTTTGTTACCTTTTTGGAGCTTGGAAGGGTTCAGTCTGAGCAGAGGTACATTTCCCAGTACATTCAACATTTGGCTCATATGCACCATCTCAAACATATTCTCAAAATGTGACAATAATATTTGGTTGCGTTTACTGCAGTTTACTCTTTTGATGATGATACTTCCTATTCTTTTGTTTTCTGCCTGCTGTAACTTCGAGTGAAATGTAATTTCATCATTGTGTATTAGACATTAAAGGTGAGTTACACTTATTCAGTCATCAAAGATTCATTTATTGATGTGCAGAAAAAAAATAAACTTACACTGTTACACACCTCACTTGTTAGCGTCCCTTTACAATTTTTACAAAAAATTAATGGGAAAACGGGCATTTTATTGTGGATTTGTTAAAGGCATATGGCAGGATAAAAGTGATTTTGAGATCAATCATGGGTGCTTCTCAAACGGAAGGCTGTGTCCATCCAGTCCAGTCTTTTGGAGGCTTAAGTTCTCCTCAACATTAAATGGGAAAAGCATGAATTAGAATAAGATGGTCTAGTAAGTGGCTATGTTCAAAAAATTCTGCCCCTGCAGTCAAGATTCGAAAATACTTTATATTAAAAAAATGACTTTCTATTAATGCAGTACAGGTAATGACAACCATCTGTGGTTTCCCAGTGGTTTACATTACATATAGTTTTGCATTTTGCGATTAATTTACAAAAGAAAATGTAATGTCTTTTGTGGCACGCAGGGCGAGCCGAGAGCTGTGGGAACTGAGCGAGGCTGGTGGTGTGAATGTTAATGAGCCGTTCCTGAGTCCCATGGAGGAGCTCCGCAATGATAAAAGGAGTAGAACTAGAATGTGTGCAAAGGATTGTGGGGGATTGAAGGACACGAAGGGTACTCTTGATGCATCCTTTAAAACAGGCTGAATGAAGGATGTGAAACGAAGGTTGCCTTCAAAGGATCCTTTTAAACTGAGACGTCCTTTGATTGAGCTTGATGACATGGCAGGCGAGATATGCAGCCTTACTAGGACGTAGCCTTGCGATTTGAGAAGCAGTCCATATAACCAGTGTATTGACTGAACTTTGGCAAATTCAGCTGTCAATTCTTCTGAAGTGCACATTGATTCATATATATATATATATATATATATATATATATATATATATATATATATATATATATATATATATATGCATTTTTGATTTAATGCTAAAGTCTGAAAGGTTTGTGGCATTAAATGTTCTTTAGATATTCAAAAATGTATTTTTGAATGATGACTGTACCTATATTAATCATTGCCTTTAAATTATTACACAGAACTTTTAAACAGAGACAAACTAATGAAGAAAATGAGAGCTGCTGTGCATCTACACTCAAAATAAAAGTCTTGGTTCTGACTCTATTCGGTCGCCAAGCAGAAAAACGTATCGGCCAATCATTTAAAAATGTCAAATATTGACCACTTAACATACTTAAAGCCCTGAACTGTCCTTGTTGGGAACATTTGGAACATTGAGAGTCATAGCAGTTGGTATTGTCATAGTTTTCATTGTGAATGTAAATTGAACATTTAGTTTGTGTGAATTTTTATTGGAGATTTGTAATGCAGCGTGCAAGAATAAACAACTCATTTTTTTATGTAGTGACAGTCTTCCATTACATTGCGGCTGCACTAGAACACTAAAATATGTAATCCAGATATTAATTTTTTTCAGTTTAGTATTGTAGCAACATATTATAGTAAATATTTAACCTTTGAAGAGCATCTCTTGAAGAGTGCTGTCCCATTAAGAGTACATGCAGCTTAATTTACTTAAACACTATTTATTTACTGTTTTTAATATTTAAAATATCAGGCATTAATTGGATACTGGGCATAACATTTTAATAATCCACTTATCATTATTGGGCAGAATTTTATTATCAGGGTAAAAAAAATTATATTGCCCAACACACCCATTTTTTTCCGTCAAGAATAACTTGAATGCATTAATCACTTGAACCTCAATTGTAATGGTGGTGTTTGAATCAGGTGTACTTGAAGGCAGCATAATATGTAATCAAGCAGACAAAGTCAGCCTGTCTCATATCGCAGTGATCATCACCCATTGCTAAATATGGCTTAGAGTGTGAAATATGTGCCCAAATGTCACGCCACTCTGCCGTGTGTGTGTGTGTGTGTGTGTGTGTGTGTGTGTGTGTGTGTGTGTGTGTGTGTGTGTGTGTGTGTGTGTGTGTGTGTGCGTGTGCGTGTGCGTGTGTGTGTGTGTGGCTCATTCTCTCTGCTCTGGCTTTAGAGGTCTCACGCAAGGACAGGAGACAACAGTCTAATCCAGTGTAGTTCTGTTTACATCAAATAAAGTGACTTATCGGTCTCCCTCAACATGTTTGTACTTGCGTTATATAACCTTGGCAGGCCTTTGGCCAAACCTTCCCCCATATTGAGTCAGATTAGAGATTAGACCTAGTCCTGTTGCTGCACCTGTCTCGGTTCTATGTGAACTTCTGGATCAGAACCAGCTTGGCAGCCTCGTGGGCCATGTGGAAGTGGAGAGAGTCCACTGCTGCTTTCTGTGAACAGGCGTAAACAGATGACTAGGGATAATGCTGTCCCCACAGTACACACATCCCTCCAGCCTAGAAAGCAAAAGCACAAAGTGATTGGGCGTTCCCTATGCACCTGTCGAGGATTAGGAAATTCCTCCAAAGTCCTTTTTAAAGCAAATCAGTGCTCTCTGCAGTCATTTATATACACAGTCATGCGGGTACAGCTTGTAGATGATGGCAGAAAACTTGTAATCTTGTTGCAGTATCAAATAAAATGAGGTCTGACAAAAATTGTATCTTAAAGTTTAGTTTCTGTATACTATATTACAAAATACCAGTTTTGACAAATAAAATACATCATAATGTCAAGTCAAGTCAACTTTATTTATATAGCACTTTTAACAATGCAGATTGTTTCAAAGCAGCTTCACAGTGTTAAACAGAAAAATTATGCAACAGAATATATTTTGATTATCATAAAGTAACAATGTGGGCTTTAGATCAGTAATTAGATCAGTAATTTGGTCTATATGGTCAATTTAGTGTAATAATTAGATTTATTTTGAAATATATTTGAAAAAAAAATTTTCCCCAACTGAGCAAGCCAAGCCAGAGGCGACACTACTCATAATGTGTATGAGTAGTAATGTGATAATGTGTATCTTAACATTTTGTCCTATGAAAAACCACTCCGTAACTACATTTATTTAATTCTCATGAGCCTACAGTACAACGGAACATCTTATTCACTAACAAGAACCAACTCAAGAATCATTCATTGGGAGTCAATTGGATTACATTGGTTAAACTTTATTTTTTTGTTCTCTAAGAACTGGCTCATAAGAGTCATTTGTTGGGGTTCAGTCATATTACATTAGTTGTTCTGTGTTGTGTGTTTGATTCACTAAAAAGAACTGGGGCCGTATTCACAAAACATCTTAAAGCTAAAAGTAGCTCCTAACTTGCAGATTTAGTAGAAACTCTTAAAAATAAAGGGCGTGTCAGTCCTTATTTTAGGACTCCTAAATTGTTGCTCTAAAAGTATTTCACAAAGCATTTTAGCACTAAACTAGCTCCTAAATCCATGAAACGCTAGGAGTAGACAAGAGGACTCCTCCTAAGTCACTAAGACCAAATCACAAACAATACTAATGGATGTTGCCACAATCCGCCCAAAGACACTATACAACATTGAGGCAATTAATTAAAGGCATCTTTAATGAAAAACAAAAAATGATGTCAGATTGCCTGTGGTAGTTGTTTTTACAAGTTCACACTTACAAATGTTTGACTAAAGTAAAACAACATAAGCGTATTTGACGTGCTGTCCGAAGCGATTGAGGGCTCCGAACTCGGAATTTAACCCAAACCCAGAGTTCTGCCCCGTATCGAAGACATAGAGTGAGGAACGGGTGGCGGAGGGATGCAGAAATCTGTGGAGGTAATCTGTGAGTCGGCTCTCAGCTGTGTATATGCCTCCTCTCACGCTGATTAGAGACAGTTTGAACGTACTCCTCACGAACTTTGCAGAATTCAAGCAGAATTTTTTTTTTATAAACAATCTCAAGAAATAAAGACATGTTAGTGTCTGACAATTAGTTGATCATACACTAGTTTAATTAGTGACACTTAATTAGTGAAAATCTTAATTTGAATATGGCAACATTCTTATTTTAAATATTTTATTTGAATATGGCAACATGAAACCTCGTTCATCAAAATATTTCTATAATTAAATCACTGACAGAGACCCCTCCCCTATCAGCCAATCACTGTGATCATAGTTAGCAAGCGTGTTGACATCATCCATAGCAACGAGGTCAACCCTGTTCTTACTCTTAGCTTAAGACTTCTTTCCATTCCTTTAAAATTTGCTCTCAGCAGCTTTGTGAATAGGTTTTAAGAGAACTCGTAACTAAGAACTTGTACTGCCATTTAGGAGAACTCTTAGTGGTAAGATAAAATGTCTTGTGAATATGGCCCTTGGGTTATAAAAGTAATTTGTTGAGATTCCATTATATTACATTGGTTGTGCTGTGTGTGTTTGATTCACTAAGAAGAACTGCCTTATATAAGTCATTTTGGGAGTCAGTTGGATTACATTGGTCATGCTGTATGTTTGTGATTTTAATAAGATTATCTGGCTCTGAAAAGTCGTTCAATTGAAAATCAAACTACACTGATTTGTTTTTGATTCACCAAAAAAAAAAAAAAGTAATGAGTCATTTTTTCAGGAATGATTAGCTTGCACTAGTGGCACTGTATTTCTTTTTGTTTTTCTTTTTTGTTGTTGCTAAAAATAACTCGTAAGAGTCATAAGAACTCATAATAGTTAGATGTTCTGGAATCAGACTGCACAGGTCATGCAGTTTATTTTTGATTCACTAACAAGAATCACTTGGAAGAGTCTTTTGTCTAGAATCAGACTACACTGGTCACACTGCATGATTTTGATTTACTAAAAAGAACCGGCTCATAAGAATTTAGATTTCTCTTATTCATTTTTCAACAGCTCTTCTAGTGTATAAACAGAGCTGTTAAACTGCTACTATAAATGATGTTTCTCATCTGAGTGGAAGCATGACGCACTATTAATGATTAGCCCATCTTCTCTGTGTGGCTGACTCAGTCACCCAATGAGTCAAGAGTGGGACTAAATGTGGAAAGAACATTACCTGACTTAATCAGACAATTTATTATGTGGGTGTTGTTTTGTAACGTAATTGTTTGTGTGTCTTTCAGCTATTATGTATGTGATGGGTGCTCTTGGGCCAGCTGCTGGGTACCTGCTGGGAGGCGTTCTGATCGGCTTCTACGTGGATCCCAAAACAATTACAAACATTGAGCAAAGTGATCCACGCTTTGTTGGCAACTGGTAAGATCTGTTCTGCATAAGAGTGTGTAGCTTTATTCCAACTAGGGATGCATGATATATATTGGCTGGCCAACGTATCAATATCAGCTGAGACGTTTTCATTATCGGCCTGATAAGAAAATTAGGCAGATGTTTTAAAGATGTTTAATAAAGTGCAACATGTACAGCGCAAGTCTGTCATATAGGCTACATAAAATTATAATGAGAACATTATAATTCTGTGGTTCGGACATGTTTTTTAATGGTGAGACGCTTGTTTTTGTAATCAGACCCTCAAAAATTATATCAAAAATTGGATTTAGATTTATCGGACAATATATTGGTTATCAGCTTTCAAATATAAAATTATCGGTTTTTGGTATCAGCCAAAAAGTAATATCGGTGCATCCCTAATTCTAAACTATGAAAGAATAACAAATGTACACATTTTACTAAAAAATCAGTTACATTTCCCATTTCAGTTCATTTATTTAGTTTTTTGGTCAAACTTTATATGTAAGCTGTCTTTATTATGTACTTGCATTAAAAAAAAATGTGTTAATGTACTTATGTTCATGTTGTATTGCAGAACAGATTTGCTTCTATTGAGGTGGGATATGGGTAAAGTTAGGTTTAGTGGTATGGTTAGGTTTAAGGGTGGGTTAAGGGGTTCAACAGTGTAATTATACATGTCGTTACATTGCATCTCTAATTACGAACAGGTATTTATAAATATAAGTACAATGTAAAAACATGTATGTAAACAATAAGTGCATTAAAATATTCATTTAAATGTTAGTACATGATAGTAAAAGACAATTAACTCTTTCCCCACCCACTTAACTCTTTAATCGCTATATTCTTAGGTGGAGTGGTTTCCTGCTCTGTGCTTTCGCCATGCTGTTGGTCATCTTCCCCATGTTCGCTTTTCCCAAAAAACTGCCCCCTCGTCACAAGAAGAAGAAGAAAAAGCACGGGGCAGACAGCACCTCCAATGACGACGATGTCCTGAAAGAGAAATCCAACACCAAAGGCCAGACCGTGGCGTCCTCCATGGGCTTTGGGAGGGACATCAAAGGTGTGTATGTGATAAAGGTCGTGTGATGATGCACACTGCAGGAAGCGTGCATCTACATATTGGAGTGTTACCTTGAAAATGTGGCTATTTTGGTCCCTCTAGCTCTCAACACATTCTAAGAAACATCAGATTAGTAGAGATTAGCGCTTCAGTCATCATATTGAGAAGCCCTTGACCAGTGTAAATCTGCTTCACTGCAGATTGATTGGCATAATTATTTGGTGTTATGTGACTTGATGCTTTTGTCCAATGCATTTTACGCTACAGTTATTATACAGACAGTCCTCCATAGGGTTTAGTGTCTTGGACAGGATTTGCAGTCTTTCAGTTATAAGGCCAGATCTTTAACCATTAGGCTCCACCTCGCTCTCATTTAATTTTACAGCGCTGCTGACCACTAGTGTCAGGAGATTTTCAAATGGCGCAGCTGATATGAACAGGAAGATTGATGATCAAGCTCAAAAAGTTATAAATGAAGACTGCGCAAGCTTGCAGAAGTTGCTTTTCATTATTCATCTGGGAATAGCATTAATGACAATTCTGCCACCCTCATCACTAATATGGTCTAGTTCATTACCAAACCGCAGTTACGCTACTGCTGAGAAGTTAAGAAAATATTGCTGAAACATTATCTGGGAGACCATAGAAACTTGTGTCTGTCTTTATAAAGTCACACTGTGAATATAAAGTCAAGTAAGAGAAAATAAAGCCATAATTGTGAGATTTAAAGCAGCAAATGTGAAATATAAAGTGCTTTCTTGCCGCCTTTTATGCAGCATTGGTATGATTGATATATACACATAGAGACATACAAATGACCAAAGGCTTCAGAAACAAGGATGTTGACTCAGCGAAAAGTAGAGAAAATAAAGTCAGTTAATTAATACTTTTATTCCGCATGGATGCATTAAATTGATCAAAAGTGAGAGTAAAGACATTTATAGTGTTACAAATAAATGCTGTTCTTTTATACTTTCTATTTATCAATGAATTTTAATAAAACAGGTATCACAGTTTCCACAAAAATATTTATGTTTTTAACAATAAGAAATGTCTCTGGAGCTCTCAATCAGTATAATATAAATATTTCTGAAAGATCATGTGACACTGAAGACTGGAGTAATGATGCTGAAAATTCAGCTTTGACCTCACAGGAAAAAAAAAAAAATTTTTTTTAAATGGATTCAAATATATCAAATCAGATATTTTAAATTGTAATAACATTCCACAATATTTCCACAATAGTTTTTATTGTATTTTTATCAAGTAAATGCAGCCTTGGTGAACATAAGACTGACTGACCCCAAACTTTTGAACAGTAGTGTATAAGTGATATGAATCTCATTGCTATTCTCGTCACACTGTGTCCAAATATTAACCAGATTAATGGCAATTATTATTTGCCTGCAGAGACTTTTGTCCTGCTTTGACAAATTCAAACAAGTGACTACAATCAAGACAAGATCTGTTCTACAAACCCACTGTAACCTACTTCCATTCCCCCCTGGCCTGTATGTGTTTGCATAAGTAGGCTTTCAACATGACTGTAATGCCTACAGTAGGGTAGTTTACTTTAAAAGGAAAATGTCCTGATAATTTACTCACTCCCATCTCATCTCATGTTGAAGGTCCAATGCAGTTTCAAAGGGCTTCGGAGGCCCTGCGTGAATCCATCTGAGGAATAGGGTCTTATCTAGCGAAACCATCTTTCATTTAAAAAAACAAATAAAAATGTATACTTTTTAACCTAAATGCTCATCTCGCGCTGCTCTGCGACACACCACAGATTACGTAATCACTTCGGAAAGGTCATGCTAGACCAGTGATCTTCGCTATTTTTTTCAGGAGAGCCACACTGATGGGACAAAATCAAAAGGAGAGCCTCTTTTACCGCAAAGTATCAAAAGTTACATCCAGTCATAAATAGCATGTCTGCTTATCAGTCTGTCATCCCTGAACATACAATATGCAATGCAATAAATACAAAAGGTAGATAGATAGTGGGTTTATATAATAGGCTGTATTTTTTATGTAAACTTTCTTTTAGTGAAAATTAACTAGATTATTCATACTTTTTAATATATGTTATAATGTAATAATTTTCCAGTAAATCACCAAATTAATGTAGAAAAAACAAAGACAGTATATTTTGAATACTTTTTATGAATAAAGGCCAGTTTCACTGATACTGATGTCTCCACCATAGATTTTAAAAGTTACTTATAGCCATTCAACATTACAGTGTAATTGAAAGCTTTTTAACATTTATTAGACTTAAACTTATTAAATTTAAACTTAAACTTGAGTTTAAAATAATTAAACTTATTATGAATTAAATATAGATTAATCCGTATTAAAGCTACATAAGTTCTTTAGTCAAGAGCAGTGAGTGATGAACATTAATGATAGACATAATTTAATGGCTGCTGATCTGCCGCTGCCGAACATGACACGGCACTGTCACATGTGTTCTACTTCCTCAAAACTCTTTAAGTTCATTAGACGTTATTTAACTGTTAAAACTGTTCTTATGAGGATATTTGAGGATATCTAGAGAGAAAGAGAACTCGATTCTGGCCCGCTGTCTGTGCTCATGATTCTGGCATGTACCCATACCACTATGACACTGCGTATCACATGCACATAATTCATTTTGCCGTATAAATCACACAATAAATACATTTCGTGTTATTGGTACGCATTTCATGAGAATGTGTTGATCTATAAGAGCATATTCGACGTTAAAAACTGGAAAGACCGCCAAAACTGGCAACTCCGCAGTGAGTCTGAGTCATGGACGTAGAGGGCAGAGCAAGTTTAAATATCCTTTCCAGTCTATATTTCCATCTTGTAATGCCGCTGTTTTTTTATTTTTATTTTTTTTATAAATAAAATATTTTTAATAGAGCATACACTTTGAGTTTTTAATGAGTTATGTTATGTTATAGCCCGGCTTGTTTTTATGAAATATATGTATTGACTGTATGATCATTTCACCGTATTTACTGCCATGCGAGCCGCAAATTAAGCTGGGCGAGCCACAGGAGGCCGCAATTTAGGTTAAAAAGTAAATAAAGGTTTATTTTTTTCTGTAAAAAGTAGACCGATCGTTTCAGTAGATAAGACCCTATTCCTCATCTGGGATCGTGCATAGCCTTTGAAGCCCTTTGAAACTGCATTGATTTGGACCTTCAACATTTTGGTTGCCATTGAAGACCATTATATGGAGAAAAATCCTGGAATGTTTTCTTCAAAAACGTAATTTCTTTTCGACTGTAGAAAGACAGACATGAACATCTTGGATGAGATGTGGGTGAGTAAATTATCAGGAATGTTTCATTTTAAAGTGAACTAATCCTTTAATGTTAATGTATTTAATGCCGTTGCTGGTGGGGAACGTTGATCCACAAGGGCCACTCTCTTTCAGAGTTTAGCTCCAACCCTAAAAAAAACCACTCACCTGCCTGTAACATCAGAAATCCTGAAGACCTTGATTAGCTTCAGGTGTGTTTGATTAGGGTTGAAGCTAAACTCTGCAAGAGAGTGGCCCTCCAGGATCAACGTTCCCCACCCCTTCTTTATACCAACTCCTGCGTCTCTCCTGTCAGTCCCCCATAGATGCTCTGAGAGGTGAGAGGTCAACATTCAGAAGCAAATTAAAGTTTGATTTATAGTCGGTTACCATGGAAACAATGCTACAGCTATAACTTGCTAATTAAAAGAATCTGCTTCGTTGGCCCTGATGAAGCATTCGCTAAAACCTGTGGGATTTAAACGGATTAGCAAATGAATCCAGAAGAGTTGTGGAGACACCGTGTTTAAGTTAAGCTGTCTTTACCCTGTTAGGACAGCAAACATCTGTTAATATGGATTATGAATGCTTTGAGTAGAAGAAAGCGTGTTGCGTCTGTTCTATGGTCTCTTAGACAAACCCTCAAAAACATATTGCCCTCCTTTGTGACTAAAAGCATTTATTCACATTTAAACAATCATGTCTCTTCAGAAAATTTTGACCAAACCGCTCCATATATTTTACGTTACAACGTTTTTGAAGTGTAAAAGTGGTAGTTGGATAGATGGACAGAAATATCTCAGATTACATTAAAATATATTTATTTATTTATGAATATATTTATTCGAAAATCATACGGTTTTGGAACAACGTGAGGGTGAGTAATTGATGACAGAATTTTCATTTTTGTATGAACTAACATTTTAATGGCCAGGGTATGTGAGCCAGTGTATCTGTAGTTGCTGATGCTGTATTTGTTTTTTGGTTATTTCATTGGATAGACCTCCCCAAGGCTGCCATAAGGATCCTCAGCAACATGACATTTCTGTTTGTGAGTCTGTCCTACACTGCCGAGAGCGCCATTGTCACTGCCTTCATCACCTTTATCCCCAAGTTCATCGAGTCGCAGTTTGGAATCCCTGCCTCCAACGCCAGCATATACACAGGTAAACATTGTCACATTTTCAGCATAACGATAATTAAATCTCGCATTATATGTTCCTTTTTTTATCCCTAACACTTTTACGTATGGTTTCCTTTCTTGTCATATCACACATTTCACTTGATTCACACTCTGTTCATCACATTAAAGAACATGCGTTAAAAATGACATGTGAAGACGTGTGATATTTCTTTTCACAGCTGTTCCCACTTATATTATAGAGGCATATTTGCTGCTATATAAATCTGTACAACCAAATATGCTTCTTTGAGCGTTTATCACGGTTTCAAGGTACCATAAAATCTCTTTCTCACTATTTTATGTTCTTACTCATCTAAATAAACCCTCAAAAACAGCTTGCTCTCCATCTCAGACTCAAGATCATTATTAAACCATGCATATGTTCAAATATCTCAGCACAGATGCTCTCTCATAAGGTAACGGGAGACTGGCCAGAATCCTTGATCCACTTCTGTCAGCAGTGGTCACTGCTACTTTGATCCAGTTTATTTACTATATAAATACTGTATTATATACTAAAGTATAAAAAAAAAAATTCAAATAAAAAAATAATCTATAATACTCATTATATTGTTAACCTTGGCCAAAAGTTATGTCTGGAGGGGATTGGTATGACTGGTATTTAAACAAGTTATTTTATATTTAAATATGAGGGAAGGACCAAGTTTAGTTTTTTGTTAATATATTTATTGACACAATTATTGGCAAAAAGGCATGCATTGAAACACAAAAAGCTGAGGGGGACAACACTACAACATAATCAGATATTAATCTTGTGTTGGTTCTCTTCTGTTTTTGCATGTGTTCATAATTTCTTTTTATGACAGCCTGGCCAAAAATAATGTCTGCACAAATTGGCAGGTTTCATTGCGTTTCATTGCGCAAACTACACATTTCAGTCGGATTAAGAGAAACAAAGTAGCTAAGGTTTTGATGGATGACGGTCGTAATGCAGGTAAAGATTGCAGCGACATATTAGGCACGTGCGTATACATTATAATTGAGGCGGAAACAAACCGTGTATGTGCGCTATATTCGCATAGTTGTCAAAATGGATGTACTCGGTGTTGTATAACGGATGCTCGCCGAAGAAGTGTGTTTTGGAGAAGTATCATTGGTGTTTATACACATGGGCTCCATAGACGTGACTGCTTGTTCTGACAGAGGATCTGTTCACGGATGACATCAGTTGACTTCAGATAGCTAAGTTTTCATACATTTAGAATTATTTTATTTTTAATTTGTATTTTAGTGTGTTTATTAACTGTGAATGGATCCGTATAGTAGTTATTTGGCATCTCCCTGTGGTCTTGTTTTTGAATGGCAGGTTGACTTGTGCCTATTTGTACTTATTGTAGGCTACTGTATAACGGAGCACTTCTAAGTTGTAAAGAATGTCTGCAATGTATGTTTGCAAAAAAAGAACACTGACGGTTAATATATTTTGAATTTCTTTTGTTTAAAAAAATAATGGTGTCGGTGGACCTTGCAGTATTGACTCGGAGAACGGGGGCCTTCGAGTAAAACAGGTTGGGAAGGTTGGGTGTTTTTAGTCATTGAGAATAATTTTCATTATTAGTTAAGCTTTTGTTCAAATCTGAGCAATAATAATAATAATGATTCTTGCCTTAGGAAGTACGCTATTAATATCTCAGTGATCAGTATCTGTATATAAACTAGCAGGGCTCTGATGTAAAGTCATTATTGTGGCCCCTAAGCTTGTTGCCAGGATACAGGGAGAGAAACTAATTAATGGTATGCTTGCTATGTTGACTCCTAACTATGCTTGTGTGTTCTTAGATTATAACAGGAAAACAACTTGTTGGCTAGAGCTGTCAGGACATAACGTCTGCTAGACTGGGTAGAATGTGTGACATCCCAACAATCCCTCATGGATAAGGTCTCTCCTTCAAACAAAAGCGAGTGATTTAAACCTGTGCCATAGTAACAGCAGATTGATATGCCTGCTGAAGTCAGAGCTTTCACAAAGGCCTGGATGTTATACACATCAGTAGATGCAAGCAGTTTGTCGTTTTTGTGCTGTTTCCTCAGTTATGGCTGCCAAGATTCCCTTCAGCCTATAAGACTGCAGCTGCAGTAAACTAGAGATGGACAGGAGACAGATGGTGTACTATAAAACAGAAAACTGAGGCCAGGGTGTATCCCATCTACATTTACACTCGAGCTTTCCTACAAATTAATTACAGGAATTTAAGGTGTTATAAATCAAAGAATGATTCAACTGTTCCTAGATCTCCTATATGAATCATCCCTATAGAGACATTAAAACTGTATGACACGTATGATTAACATTTATTTAATTATCCATAAAGGTGCGAACACATTAGCAGAATTGCAATGATATTTCACAAGCAAATAAGGTGCACTGTCTATTGTCAATAGCATAGAGATGTGTGAAGCATTGCTCTCACAGTAATCACTTTCAAATCAAGCAGCTTTCTGTTGGTTAATGCGGCGAATTTACATGACCAACTCGAATGTAGTCTTGTTCATCATATTTAGTCAACCCTCTCCTGGTTTTGTTTGGTCAAGTTTTATTCAATGCCCCGGTTTCACAGACAAGGTTTAAGCTAGTCCCAGACTAAAATGCATATTTGAGCTGTTTAAACCGAAACTACTCTCAAGTTGCACACCAGTAATGTTTTTTTCTAAGGCAGATTAATAAAAGCCACTGACCTAATTGAACTAATCCTGGCTTAATTTAAGTCCTACTGTGAAACCAGGCCTAAATGTCTGGGCAGTTTAGTCTAGTTTTAGGGGCTGTTTACACAACACCCATTTCAACTAAAAACTGAAAAATGTATGCATAATGGCATTTTGGGGGGCCTTAAAATACAAACGTTTGAAAACAGGTTTAAAAGTGTTTCATAAACCAGCATTTTATTCGTTTTTGCGGATCCGTGTGAACTGAGTTTGTTTTGAAAATGTTTGTACACCAAAAAAACGCATAAGAAATACTTTTCTGTTTTTAATAGACTGTTGTCGTGTAAAGGTGCCCTTATGTCGAGTTTACACTGGACAATTTTAGCCCAGATTTTCACTTGCTGACAGATTTTTAGAAATCGCAGGCAAATGCCCGAAATCGGAGGCAAAACGGTGCTCGTTCACGCGTGTGACAATCACGCAGTGTGCATTATCAAAGACGCAATCTGAGACTGAGTATTTGGCATGCTAAATATCTGGAGCTGTCTGCGATTCAAAATCCTGCTGTGTGAAATGTGTTCTGACTGAAAAATACATCGACAATGACCTACAGCCAATGAGAGAGCAAGATACTGGGCAGATACATTAGCTTGACCAGCCACAACAGCAGCACATTGCTCTCTTTGCAGAACACAATCCTTGCTCCCTGTGTCTCCCCAACCATTTTCTCCTCCGTAATCTTTTTTTTTTTTTTCTTTTTTGCAAATCCCGCACTTCTTCGGACTATCCTTTTTAATAACAATTCCAGTCTCCAGTCCAGTGATCTTGCGTTATTTCCTTATCACTTCTCGCGCGGTTGTGAAACGTAGTTTGCGGACAAGACAGAGTTGTCTGTGATTCTTCCTATTGTAAGGTCATGCAATGCGAAACCCTGTTGCCAATCCATCGTGCAGGGTGCCCACAGCAGCAACTGAATGCTACCCTAGCTGTGCAGTGTGAAAAGAACACTGAGCCGACGACTTTGAAAAACGTGCAATGTGAACTTGGCATTAATCAATAAAAACCTCTTCACATTTTCATCATGCATAACTATTCAATTGAATCAGAAATTTTGCACTTTCATCTATAAGCACAAATTAAGAAAATGTCAACTCATCCGCATGATTTATTTTACCTCATTTAGTGTAGATGTATTATAGTTTATCATATAAATTAACACTCTACATTTATGAAAACTGGTAAAACAGGGAGCTTCTCTCAAAATCTGAAACCGTGAAATTCCCAATAGTAATTCCAATTATTCCAAATGGCCTTTTAAGTTTTTCTAGTAAAACGACAGCAAAAACAATACTTTGTATTGTCACATAGAGGTTGTAACGTAAGTGCATTTATTCAGCAATATAGTCAAGATCCATGTTTGCATTTATTACAATTCATCACAGAAGGTTTGATGACAAATTTAGCAAATGGTGCAATGTAGAGGTGTTTTTAGAGAGCTAACAGGCTTGTAAAAACAGTCTGAAATATTTTCTCTCCTCTATTTTCGACAAAGACCGATTTATGGTAAAGTTTTTGTTTATTAAACTACAAGTCCCGTCTTTTCGTCAACGATATTTGCGTCTTTATATAATCACAGTAATCGTTTAATGGCATTGGTGTCGCCTCGCCATCATTTAGTCTTTGACATGGAAAAAAAGGTTGTCAAAAAACATTTTTCATTAAAGTTTCCATAGCTTTCTCATGCTTTTGCATCTCACTGTGTCTTCAAGTCCACATGACATCAGACAGCACTAATGACAGCGATGTGAGAGGGTGTGTGTATGTGCGTGCAAGAGAGATCTGTCAGTGGGCTGTGGTCATTAACACCCTGCTTTGCTCCAGCTTGTGGCCTACAGGGATTGTTGTACTTTGCTTCTGCATGTCCCACACTGCCCTCATCCTCCTCCTCAACATACACACGCAGCTCTATGCCAGCTGTGCACACAGCCGGGGTCGAGTCTCCCAGGACATCCTCTCAAGGAGACTTTCCCTGCTCTCCTTCTGGATACACTGAGGGTTTGAGTGAATAGTGCTTGTTTCTCCTTCTCCTCTCATATAGGGAGGTGTTCCTGACGCACTACTGGCTAAATATAGCTCAGAGGAACACTGTATTGGCTTCACACAGCCATGGTTGTCTCATGAATGGGCGTTTTTACCACCTTGTCATGTTGGAAGGGTGTGTGTGTTTATCCATGTATGGATGTACGAACATTTGTTGGAGTGCAAAGAAGTTAGGTCTAATCAGCTTGAAGCTGAGTGGCGTGGATTTGCATGTTAGTTTATGCCAGTTAGCCGGTGAGCTTACTGATGAAGTTGGCTGACAAAGTAAGCCTTGCTGGTTTTAGCTTTGGGGTCAAAGTTTATCTTGTTAGCACGATCCAGTTAGCCGCTGCTAATAGATTTCGCAACCCATACGTAAATAGTTTATTTTTATAGTGGATTTTTACCAGTGTAGTGTTTTGTCTGTTATCAATATGCTAAGATAGTAGGTTAACCCTCACCCTTCCCTTGGGTCATTTTGACCCAAAACTCGTTTTTAGTGGTCCAATACCTTTTGTCACACTTAAACCACAAATACACAAATAAAAATTGGAGGAGTTTTGTTGAAATTAAAAAAAGTAAAACATCCCTCATGGGTTAATTTGACCCCCATAGGAATTAATGGAATGCTTCAGTGCAAATAAAAAAAAATAAAATAAATGAAAATGTTCAAAATTCAAACCAAAAATGCCAAAACTACCAAAAACGTTTTATAATGTCTACATGTGTATCTGAAATGCATACTGAAGAGAAACTGATTTTAGGACCCCCTCCCCCCTCTGGTGTTATATATTTGCTTTTATGAGGCGTTGAAAGCAGGCATGTGCTTGCCTTGCCCACCCAATGGATTTACACTGTGACCTCAGACTGCCAGCAGTCAGCTTTGACTTTCAAATCCCAAGCTGTGATGCCAGCACGTGTGCCACGCTGATGGAAGCTGCTCTGCCTCACGCACTGTGCCACACGTTTCCCCCTCACTATTATTCTGCCAGCCTGTGATGTCGATCTTTGGTTCTTAGTCACTCAATCTTTTTTACTAGGTTTTTACTAGCCACATGGTAGTAGACTAGTATTGTGAGCAGTTTCTTTTTCATGATGAACCCTTTTTCATCTTGTGAACCCTGTTGAGGATGTTTATGTTCCTTCAGGGCTTTGTGTTAACTTCCACCAATAGAAATGTGTTCACATTCCTTTGTTGAGTTGCATTGTCACATTTTGCTTCTATACTTATGAAGAATTGTATTTGTCTTCTCAATTTATAATGATAGAACATGTTTATTCCATGTTTATATATATATATATATATATATATACACACACACTACCATTCAAAAGTTTGGGGACAAAATTGACAGTAAAGATAAAAAATCTATCTCAAATAAATGCTGTTCCTTTTGAACATTTTATTCATCAAAGAATCCTGTAAAAAAAAAAAAAAAATTCCTTGGTTTCAACAAAAATAAGAAGCGGCACATTGTTTTCAACAATGATAATAAATGTTTCTTGAGCCTCAAATCATCATATTCGAATGATTTCTGAAAGATCACGTGATACTGAAGACTGGAGTAATGATGCTGAAATTTAGCTTTGACATCACAGGAAAAAAATTCCTTTTAAAAGATTATTACAATTACAATAGAAAACAGTTATATTAAATTGTAATAATATCTGACAATTATTGTTTATTTCTGTATTTTGATTACATAAATGCAGTCTTACTTAAACTATATATATATATATATATAACGAGTGGAGGACAGAGGAGCCTCTTAAATAATTTTTTTGAAAATTATGGTAGAAAATAAATATAAGACCACTGATAATCTCCCTTGATCTGGGGCTCCACGCAAGATCTCACCCCGTGGGGTCAAAATGATCACAAGAACAGTGAGCAAAAATCAACCACACGGGGGGACCTAGTGAATGACCTGCAGAGAGCTGGGACCAAAGTAACAAAGACTACCATCAGTAACACACTACTCAAATCCTGCAGTGCCAGACGTGTCCCCCTGCTTAAGACAGGATATGTCCGGGCCCGTCTGATGTTTGCTAGAGAGCATTTGGATGATCCAGAAGAGGATTGGGAGATTGTCATATGGTCAGATGAAACCAAAATAGAACATTTTTGGTAAAAACTCAACTTGTCGTGTTTGGAGGAGAAAGAATGCTGAGTTGCATCCAAAAAACACCATGCCTACTGTGAAGCATGAGGGTGGAAACATGCTTTGGGGCTGTTTTTCTGCAAAGGGACCAGGACGACTGATCCGTGTAAAAGAAAAAATGAATGGGGCCATGTATCGTGAGATTTTGAGTAAAAACCGTGCAATGAAAATCGTAGTTGATGTTAATTTCAACAAATGTGTAACAAATGTATTTGTTAACATTAGTTAATGTAGTGAACTAACATGAACAAACAATGAACAGCTGCTGTTCCATTTTCTCTGATCTTTGCTACTGTGTCTTTATTCTGTTCTGATAAACTTGGACAGGTTAATGTGTTCATGGTTGTGGCATTTAAGTCCACATATTTAAAGTCTAATGCTTATTGTGATATGTGGCTTTCTGGACAAGCATTATTAGTGATCGCTCTTCTTTTTCTTTTAGGGGTCATTATTGTGCCCAGTGCAGGCGTGGGCATCGTACTGGGTGGCTACATCATAAAGAAACTTAAGCTTGGAGCTCGTGAGTCCGCCAAGCTGGCCATGATCTGCAGTGGGGTGTCTCTTCTGTGCTTCTCCACCCTCTTCATCGTGGGCTGTGAGAGCATTAACCTGGGTGGCATCAATATCCCTTATACCACAGGGTAAGTCAACTGCACCGCCATTAAAGCCTCAGTGTAGGATTTGAGGTATACTGCATGGATATGGGAGTCCTAAATGTTTTGTGGTTTCAATTATAGTGTAGTTTTACAAACATAAAATATTACAAACTATGCAAGAAGCATATGCTGAACAGCAGGTGTAAGGACAGTTTTTGCATCATGGCACATTTCAATGCCCTTACATATGTCTACACGTATGGTCTGAAAAGGCGTTTTTCAAGAGTCAGTATGCAATCAATTATGTGGTTGTTTATATTGCTAATTTTTAATAACTACTTTTTAGACAAACTCCATCTGAAATGAAAAATATATATATATATTTAAAAAATACAGTCTATGAAGGAGACCTATCCAGCCTAAAAAAAATGTATAAAATGAGAAACATTTAATGTATATATGCTGTATATGAAACGTTTCATTTGAATTTTTTATTTGTGGCTGGATTTGTCTAATTCAGTCTATATTCAGCCTATTATCCATGTGCCCACCTTACAAGGCTCTATTGAGTGATACGAGTTGATTTCTAGGGCTGAAGTCTGCAGTATGGGGAGTTTTCACTGCCCTGACTAGCGAGACAGCATGTTTGAGGAAGACATGGCACAAGAGTGTGAGGCCCTTTCAACAGTTAGTGCTGCCCTGTGAGACTCTGTGAAATACAAAGCGTTTGTGCTCAGTTAACCTCACATTCCACATCCCTCTAAACAGTTTGTGTTTCTTTCCGCTACGTTTCCTCAAGGTTAGCCGTTCTCAGCATCACAGTATTCCTATGGTTAAAGGAGTCGCATATGCACATTCAGAAGTGCTTATTTATTATTTATTCATTTATTAACCACAGCTACTTCAGCTCGGGTGACCTTGACGATAGAAAACTGCTTCCGTTAACTGAAGCTTAAAGGAATCATTTTCCCACATATTTAATTCATTCGTGTCCATGTTGTTTTAAACCCATATGACTTCCTTCTATGGAGCACAAAATGAGAAATGTTGAAGAACTGGCCATACTTATCCATATAATATAAAGTGAAAGAGGATCTGAGCTGCCAAGCTTCAAAACGTCAAACAAAAGCACCATGTTATCCCTTTAAATCCTGTATGGATGAGAGCTGACTATTATGGTGTGTAGTTTTGTAGCCGTCTCATTTAGTGTTTAAAGACTGGATTCCATTCCGTCCATCCTGCTGGCTGTTATGCCATGATTCATCCCCTCATTCTGCTGTAGATCTGTGAGGATAATGTAAAGTCAACCAGAGCTGTTGCTGATTGCTCTGTGTTTAATGTGGGAAAGAGCTCTGTCTGAATTTGCCTGCCGTTCCCACAGCATTAAAATAACTGTTTATACAGTATCTCTATGACTGGCTGTCTGTTTCCCTCTCACTCTCTTTTATCCACTGAGATGATAAATTTTATATATACACAGTGAGGAAAATAAGTATTTGAACACCCTGCTATTTTGCAAGTTCTCCCACTTAGAAATCATGGAGGGGTCTGAAATTGTCATCAAAGGTGCATGTCCACTGTGAGAGACATAATCTATAAAAAAAATCCAGAAATCACAATGTATGATTTTTTTACTATTTATTTGTATGCTACAGCTGCAAATAAGTATTTGAACACCTGAGAAAATCAATGTTAATATTTGGTACAGTAGCCTTTGTTTACAATTACAGAGGTCAAACGTTTCCTGTAGTTTTTCACCAGGTTTGCACACACTGCAGGAGGGATTTTGGCCCACTCCTCCACACAGATCTTCTCTAGATCAGTCAGGTTTCTGGCCTGTGTCTGAGAAACACAGAGTTTGAGCTCCCTCCAAAGATTCTCTATTGGGTTTAGGTCTGGAGACTGGCTAGGCCACGCCAGAACCTTGATATGCTTCTTTCAGAGCCACTCCTTGATTATCCTGTCTGTGTGCTTCGGGTCATTGTCATGTTGGAAGACCCAGCCTCGACCCATCTTCAATGCTCTAACTGAGGGAAGGAGGTTGTTCCCCAAAATCTCGCAATACATGGCCCCGGTCATCCTCTCCTTAATAAAGTGCAATCGCCCTGTCCCATGTGCAGAAAAACACCCCCAAAGCATGATGCTACCACCCCCATGCTTCACAGTAGCTATGGTGTTCTTGGGCTGGTACTAATCATTCTTCTTCCTCCAAACACGTTTAGTGGGATTATGACCAAAAAGTTAAATTTTGGTCTCATCTGACCAAATGACTTTCTCCCATGACTCCTCTGGATCATCCAAATGGTCATTGGCAAACTTAACATGTACTGGTTTAAGCAGGGGAACCTTCCGTGCCATGCATGATTTCAAACCATGACGTCTTAGTGTATTACCAACAGTAACTTCGGAAACGGTGGTCCCAGCTCTTGTCAGGTCATTGACCAGCTCCTCCCGTGTAGTTCTGGGCTGATTTCTCACCTTTCTTAGGATCATTGAGACCCCACAAGGTGAGATCTTGCGTGGAGCCCCAGTCCGAGGGAGATTGTTTAGCTTCTTCCATTTTCTAATGATCGCTCCAACAGTGGACCTTTTTTCACCAAGCTTCTGGGCAATTTCCCTTAACCCTTTCCAGCCTTGTGGAGGTGTACAATTTTGTCACTAGTGTCTTTGGACACTAGGTCTGGTGTCCAGCTAGTGGAGACCAACTAGGTCTGGTGTCCAACTAGACACTAATGTCCAAAGGACACTTTGGACACTAGGTCTTTGGTCTTGGCCATGTTAGTAGTTGGATTCTTACTGATTTTATGGGGTGGACCAGCTGTATGGGGTGGAATTCTAGCTGATAGACAGGGGTTCAAATACTTATTTGCAACTGTATCATACAAAATAAATAGTTAAAAAATCATATATTGTGATTTCTGGATTTTTTTAGATTGTCTCTCACAGTGGACATGCACCTACGATGACAATTTCAGACCCCTCCTTGATTTCCAAGTGGGAGAACTTGCAAAATAGCAGGGTATTCAAATACTTATTTTCCTCACTGTATATATATATACACCGATCAGGCATAACATTATGATAATAATACTGTGACACCGATCAGGCATAACATTATGATGATAATATTGTGTTGGTCCCCCTTTTGCTACCAAAACAGCCCTGACCCGTCAAGACCCCCTGAGAGTGTGCTGTGGTATCTGGATGTTAGCAGCAGATCCTTTAAGTCCTGTAAGTTGCTAGGTGGGGCCTCCATGGATCTGACTTTTTTGTTCAGTACATCCCACAGATGTTCGATTGGATTGAGATATGGGGAATTTGGAGGCTCACTGCCCACGTGCCCACTGTTGGCGCTTTCAGCCGTGGTCAGCATGGGCAGCCTGACTGGTCTGCAGCTATGCAGCTCCATACGCTACAAACTGCGATGCACTGTGTATCCTGACACCTATCAGAACCAGCATTAACTTGAGCAATTTGAGCTACAGTAGCTCGTCTGTTTGATCGGACCACACGGGCCAGCCTTTGCTCCACACCTGCATCAATGAGCCTTGGCCGGCCATGATCCTGTCACCGGTTCACCACTGTTCCTTGCTTAGAAACTTTTGATAGATACTGACAGCAGTTTTAGAGATGCTCTAACCTAGTCGTCTAGCCATCACAACTTGACCCTTGTCAAACTCGCTCAAATCCTTACGCATGCCCATTTTTCCTGCTTCTAACTCATCAACTTTGAGGACAAAATGTTCACTTGCCTAATATATCCTACCCACTAACAGGTGCCGTGATGAAGAGATAATCAATTCACTTAACCTGTCAGTATATACACTTCTATTTTGAATTGCATATATATGCACATGCCATCATTGGCTAATGCATGGATATAGTGCTTTGGGGAGCTGTCACAGAGAAGTGTGATTCAGAACCTTTTTGAGTAATACGTCAGGTCAGATTTGAAGTATTTTAGAGTTATTCTGAATATTGTCTACAGCAGCTAATAAGAAGCATTTTATTTCCAAACTAATAACTCTGTTCGCTCTGATTTTCTTCAGGCCGACACTTACTTTAACCCACAGAAACCTGACAGGAGGCTGTAATGTGAATTGTGGCTGTCGGATCAACGAGTATGCTCCCGTTTGTGGCTCAGATGGCATCACCTATTTCAACCCCTGCCTGGCGGGATGCAGTACGGTTGGCAATGACAGCACTGGGGTGAGCCAGACTTTCTCGAGATGGTTCATATTTTTAGGACAGCACAAATCATTTCAGGTTAAGATCTAAAACCGTGAACATTGATAATAAATCTTAATCATCTAGTCCAGCTCTAGATGTTCTGCTCATGTCTTTCAGTGCAGCGATTTCTATTTACATGTAAACATCTTATCTCACTATCCTTGCCTCTTGATCTAGATATTTGATAGTGTCCTTTTTATTGTATTATAAAAAAGAAACTGGATTTGAAAGGCTAGTAGGTGTCAGCATGTGTATTTTTGATGCATAAAAAAACTTTGGCTCACTGATTCAAGGTTTAAGTTTTAAATTAAAAATACATTTTTAAGAGAGTGAAATTGTTTAATTTAATATTAATGTTTTACTGACATAAATGATCTGTGGTAATGTCGTGGTCAGTGATTTTGCTAAATAAGCCATGTTCCTGGATCAACATTCCTACCCTTAATCCTAACCTTACCCATAAATGATCCCTAAGATCCGAGGGAAATGACAGGTGAATAACACTAATGTAGAAGCAACTCACTGTGGTTGTAAGCTTAAACTTGACATCTGAACAACACTTGTCCCTCAAACCTGATTGGGATGTTGTTCCAGGATCAACAAATATTTTAATATAGGAACATGTACTTCCTTAAATCTTGTTCACCAATGTGTTTTTATGTTCTTTTTTTTAATGTAGATAAGAAACTACACAGACTGTGCGTGCGTGCAGAGCAGACAGGTCATCACGCCACCCACCAGCGGCCAAGGCAACCAGCTGCAGCTGGTCATAGTGAAGACCTACCTGAACGAGAACGGATTCGCTGTGTCAGGGAAGTGTGATCGCACCTGCAACACGCTCATCCCCTTCCTCATCTTCCTCTTCATCGTTACGCTGATCACAGCTTGTGCACAGCCCTCCGCCATTATCGTCACTCTCAGGTAGGAAACAGTAACTAATGTATATCATTACTTAAAGGACAACTCCGGTGAAAAATGAACCTAGGGGTAATTAAGATTAATTAACATGTGTTAATTACCCCAGGTTCATTTTCACCGGAGTTTTCCTTTAAGAAATAGAAATCATATAGAAATCATTCAGGCACTTTTTAAATGTTTAAATATATATTACTATTCAAAGGCCTGGGATCATTATGATTTTGAAAATTACAATTTAAACTAATGGTTTTCTATTTTAATACATTTAAAAATGTAATTTATTCCAGTGATGTCAAAGCTTTCAGGCACCATTACTCTAGTCTTCAGTGTCACATGATCATTCAGAAATCATTTCAGTATTCTGATTTGCTGCTCAACAACCATTTATTATATTGAAAATGCTCAATATTTTTGTGGAGACTGATACATTTTGCATTTTATTTTAAAGTAATAATAACTACATGTACTTACTATAGTTAAGAAAATAGGGTTTGGTTAAAAGCATGCGATTATGCATAATTTATTGTTAATCCTACATATAGATAAAGGTGTTACCCTTTTCATGATTCTTTGATAAATACATAGTCAATTTATTTGAAATAGAAATCTTTTGTAACATTATAAAGGTCTTTACTGCCATTTTAGATGCATCCTTGATTAATAAAAGTATTTATTTTCTTTTTATCTTACTAACCCCAAACTTTTGAATAGTAGTGTATAATATGTATAGATAAGGGATGCGAATAATACTATGCAATTGGTAGTAGATGGTAGTAAATGATACAATAACGTCATTTTCTGTTGCAGGTCAGTAGAAGAGCAAGAAAGACCGTTTGCTTTAGGAATGCAGTTTGTGTTGCTAAGAACTCTGGGTAAGTCAAAATGCTTATTAACTCTCAGTATTAACTTTGTCATGAAAACTATCAGCCTTGTTTATCACTGCAGCAGAGCTGGTCATATAGCACCACCTAGTGTAAACTTAAGTTACAGCTCAGTACTTTACTAATTAGTTAAGATGAAGGAAAAAGTACAGCATAATGTAAACCTATTAAGAAACCATGAAGTGAATTCACAAGGAAAAAGTAATTGCAATTGAATTCAAACTGCCCTTTACCATAACTGTCCTCTACTTCCATATCTGCAGCCTACATTCCCACGCCCATCTACTTCGGGGCGGTGATTGACACCACCTGTATGCTCTGGCAGCAGGACTGCGGTGTTCACGGCTCTTGCTGGGAGTACGACGTCACTGCCTTCCGCTTCGTCTACTTTGGCCTGGCTGCCAGCCTCAAGTTTGTGGGCTTCGTGTTCATCTTCCTCACCTGGTACTCGATTAAATACAAAGAGGATCGGCTGAAGCGCTGGCAGCAGCATCTGCCTCCTCTGGGCACCGTCAGTGAGCTCATCTGTCACGTGGGAGGCCACAAGAGCCATGCTCGCACCCGCTCCTGCCCTGTTTTCACACCCCGTCCCGAGCCCCCGCTCTTAATCGCGGACACTGCAGCCAGAGCTGCCCTGGAAACGCCCTCAAAGCAATAACCCCACCCACCCGCTCAATGCAGGAAATGAATCACATTTGAGGATGCGTGCCCTGACATCTGCCTCCACGTGCCTTCCTGTCAGATGTCCTCCTCCACGACAAGACGGGGCCAACGTACGCCTGTTTTTCCTCCCGCGCAGAGTTCTGGGGCTTGCTGCGGTCACCGATCTCAATCTCACAGCAAATACACGTCACGTTAAAATAATAGAGTATTTGCTGTAGAAGCGTATGGAAGACATCTCATGGTGCTAAATAGGGAAGAGGGAGGACATTTCTCTGTCTCTAATCTTGGATGACTAGATGATCAAAGACGTACCACAAGCACAAATAGAAATCAGTTCTATGCAACACCGTACCGCATTACAGCATCCAGGCAGTGTATTATCAGCATTCACAACAGCAGAACATCTCACATGGAACAAATCTTTGACCAATTCACATTTCAATAGTGTTAATACCCTTCTGGCTCATTTAGAGGGGTTGGTTGTCTTCAACGTGATTTGGGTGGTATTCGAGCTGTACAGGAACATTCAGCCCTCTCCAGACAGATCACACAGTGCAGTATGCAAATTCAGTGCCTCAAATTGCCCGTCAGCAGTGAGGTCTGCTTGCCAACAGGCTGGGCACTGAGTGGACTGCTAAAATGCATTTGGAGAAAGACTTTGAAGCCTCATTCTTCATCTTCATAATCATTCTGTCTGTTCAGTGATTGACTCTCAATGGCGATGTGTTTTGATGCGAACTGTGGGATCAGATGTTAGCATGATTTAGCAGACATGTTCCATGGTCCAATATCAGGTCTCGAAAAAGTCAGGCTTTGTTCAAACTAATTTGATGGGTGTTTTGGTGAATCTGTATTCAAATCAGTTTTGTTTTTTGTACTGTGAACAGCAAAAAACACATGAAATCTGATGTTTACAAACCCAATCTAAACTGCATTCACATCTAGTTTGAAATCTGAATCAAAACCTTTTTTTTTTTTGCAGTCTGAATGGTTAAATCAGACATGGAATGTCAAATCAAATGTTAATGTTTTTGCTTTCTCTTCCCTTGTATACACACTCCTAAAAATAAAGGGTCTTTATTGGCATCTACTGTTCCATTGAACAAAAGGTTCTTTAATAGTCAAAAAAGATTATTTTGATTATAACATTTTTCATACAAAGAAAAAAAAAGGAACACTTCACTAAAAGTTTATTTTTGGAAACCCAAAATTGATGTTCTATGGTATCGCTGCGAAAAAAAACCTTTTGGAACCTTTATTTTTAAGAGTGTGTAGCGAACTATACAGTGTGATTTCCTAAAAACTCAAGGGTAAACAATTTCTTTCTTCCGTTCTCTCTTTCCACTCCTAAGGCCTGTTCACATCAAGAACGCTAGCTATAAAGATAACAATAACTGTATTGGCATTCGCACCAACGGACTATAATCTTTTTTTTTTTCAAGCTGCGGTTATGTATCTGCCGCTTTAAATACTCAAGCACATTAAAGTCAGGAGGAGTCACAATAAAAAAAAAATCATCATCAGCTGGGGGAAAAAAAAGCATTTTGAAAGTGAGTTTCTCTGTGGCATTATCACTGTGGAATGGAATTAGAATGCCTATCAAAACTTTATAGTATTAAAGCTATATCATTATAGTTCTCGTCCCTGGTGTGACTGGCCCTTTGCACTCAGTATAAAAACATGTGTTGACATCATCATAACAATAGCAACCAGTGTAGATAAACCAAACATTGACTACACATCAAAAGTCTCATTCCTAAAGGTCGGATTTGAAAACCACATCGGATTTGTGTGCAGTGTGAACAAAGCGAGTCAAACTCAGATTGAAAAGAGGAAGACTCATGCCGCTGCAGCGTCCAAGTAACTAAGCATGTCTGAGCAGTTCTAGCGATAGCATTCGTAAAGCCATAGCAGAATCAGAATGGATTCTCAGCTTTGGTTTGGGAGCTGCTGACTTCTATGAGCATGTGCTCTGGCTAAAGCGTGATCCTCAAGCACTGGCTCTATTCTTATGCAGCAACTATATATAAATCAACTTCTGCCTAATAATATGCAAACCTCAGATTTTCAGTACTGATGGGTTTATAATGCCAGTTTGCCAGCTCATTAGAAATATAGTAGATCAATACACAGTACAGAAGTCATGAATTATTTAGCCATGTGCAGTGATTTACATAGGTATAATTTGGTTCAGTTATGATTTATGTGGGACTAACATAGTAGTTAGATACTTAATGCTTAGCATGCAAACAACAATAACCCAGCTTTTAAGTCAGGTTCGCACTGTACGATTCTGGAAAGATTCCTCTGATCCTAGGCCAAATTCTGAAGTCTTTGATTGTTAGTTTGACATGTTCACAGCAGCCGATTAATGACCGTCACGAGCAAATTTCACCATTGTTGAAGTTCTGGCAGTTCTGACACACAGTCCTGCAGTGTGGCTTCTCTTACGACAACCGTCAAATCAAAAGCCAATAGGAGCGCAGAACCTGATGACACGATTAGCGAGATAACGAGACACCACTTGCTCCACACACACACACACTTCTTTGTTTTTTTCCCCCCAGTTTTCTTTTTTTAAGAAAAGCCATTATTAAAATTAACACTAGAGATTGGTTGTTTGCTAACCACCATTTCAATCCCGCATGTAAATGAAGCTCACAGTCACTTAAGCACAAGTCTTGTGGGTGTCCGTTTTTAACACGTCTCAAATGCCATACAATCTGATATTAATGACAACTGAGATCATGTTTGTGCAGTCTGACAAGCAACAGTCATAAATGACTATTATAAATTGTACAGTATGAACACAGCTTTAATTGATGAACAAAAAGGAGACTATGCTGTATTAATCCCATGCTTTTACATATCTCCACTGTATTATGATCACAATCTCAGAACCATATTACAAGTACATACTTTTTCCAGACTTCTAGAATTTGTTTATTGTCAGTGTTTTTCATTAAGATTGTATTGAAGTAGTATTTAACATGCTGACTTCAGTATAAGAATGTGACATTTAAAGCTAAGATGGTTAAATCAAGCCCTACTATTGTTTGAATTTGAAATGGCTTTCTTTTCTATGTTTGTGAAATAGAAGGTGTACAGTGGTTAAAGTCTGTGAGCTCTTTAAAATAATCAGAAGCTCCCCAATGTGAGGATAATAAACATGAAATAAGTAATTCTACAAATAAACTGACTGCAACTTGTAGTAATGTGTTAGTTGGTCATGTAGGGGCTGCAAGACAGCCTAAATGTCTTGAATGAGATTGAGTAGACTTGCTAAAAGTTTACTACATTGCAGGACTCAATAAAAAGGTAAAGCAAACAAATGTTGTTTCACTCCCTGAGAATCCTGTTATGTTTTTCTGATGTAAAATCAAAAAATATATAATTTGAATGCGTTGGTGTCTCTGCGGGGCTGATTTCAGATCAGTGTAAAGGCCAGCTGTGTTTTTCTATCTTCACTCATGGAGTCACAGATGTCATGAACTCCCACGTGAACACTTTATCTAGATATTTACTTCAATTCTGTCTTTCTTCAATATTCTGACATGTATTTATTGAAATAAAAGAGAAGTGGCGATGGAGATATTAAGTACAACATTCTATCTGTTTGTCTGTCTGTCCTTGAGAGATTAGGCTTTGTCTTTCGGTAGACAGTGGCGCCACCTACAGAGCAGTTCGCCCTAAGACTACAGACACAACACTAAAAAAAGAAAAGCTAAGAAAATGTCTTCACGACCTTCAGGACCTCGGTTTAACGTCTCATCCGAAGGACGGTGCTTGTTTCAGTACACTGTCCCCATCACTATACTGGGGTGTTAGGACACACACAGACCACAGGGTGAGCGCCCCCTGCTGGCCTCACTGGTAACAATTCTTTGAAATCTAACAATACAATGTTGTGACACCATGAACGTGAACAATGCTCAATGCTTGACAGATGAGTGCTTGAACACACAAAAGGGAATTCGTTACTCAGGCGAATAAACGATTTTATTGCACACCTTCCAACCAAATTACTTTAGTTATTGATAAACTAAAATGTTACGTTGTTATGTTATAGTTTTACTTAAGATTTCCAGTGAAAACACTAATAACTTGTACCAAGGCTACTTTGCTTTCATTTGACTTGTGCTGTGTGTGACTATAAAGCTGCTGCTGCCACCTTATGACAATAGATTTACACTTCGAATTAAATATTCTCTCATCAATGACAGTAGCTCAATAGAAAAGGATGGACAATGCCCTTCATTTTGTTTGGACTAATAAATGCTGCTGCCTACCTGCTGCAATAAACAATAAAACTTTGTTCCATATATTTTTTTCTATATCATCATAAATATCGTTATCGCAAATATTCTTGAAATATCGTGATATAATTTTGAGGCTGTATCGCCCACCCCTACGCCAGTCCTAAGTTCAGTTAAATGACAAATATGCATTCATACATGGTTACCAAGTTTTAGTTCTAATTACTAAACTTATATTGTTAAATAGTGCTTGATTATCATAATCTGCATATTTGTGATCTTTTTACCTTTTTATTAAGGGCATTTTTTTTTCTATAATCTTTTTAAATATAGGCTATGCTTCAGATTTCATTTTATATTCTTCAATTTGATCTATAAATTAATTTAGAATAAGACACTATAGGGCTGTTACCAATAAAATTAAATAATTTACACAGAAAACTGTTATGAGATGGTTTTAAATATTTTTGAGTATACAAATAAGAAATGGTGGAAATAATGTTTAAACATAAAACTAAACCACCAGTAGGTGGCAGCAGGTGACCGTCTTAATGAGTGAGTCATTGAGTCGATTCATTCAAACGAATCATTCAAATGGCTGATTCATTCAAATGGCTGATTCATTCAAGAATGAAGCAGTCGTTTATGAATGTGTCATTGAATCTTTGATTCAACCGATTAATTCAAACGCTGATTCGTTCAGTAACACACTGTTGCTGTGAGATGCATTATGGTTCTGCTGTGATCTTTGTTTGGAACTATTTTCGCTGCTAAATTGGAACAAAAACAGTCAATATGGCATCTAAAATGTAAGTGACTTAATGTTGCTTAATTGTTTATGGAACTGTAATATGAAATCAGTGTCACATTTTCAGTCGTGATGGTTTTAAGGAAAACAGCACTCTTGGTTGTGTGATACTGTTTCATATGTTATAAATATAAAAACAATTTGTAGTTTTAATCTTGTCTGTTAACTGAGTTTCTTTGTGTGAAAGGCACTCATTTGTTTTCGATTTCTCTTCGAGAGGCTTCACAAACCTCAACAGCGCAAAATTGTTACGTCAGTTCATTACATATTATCCATTGTCGATCGCCACTTACACTAAATCAATGCAGAATCATTCTTGCATTTTGGTGATTCCCAAGTTATTTTTTGTTATTGATGTTTTAATCAGGATACTTGTCCGGTCATGCAATTCTCTTTCAACTTAGAATGAGCCATTTCTATCTACACATACACCACGGTTTCCATGTACAGTGAAATCGTTATTTTGCAGGGAACAATGTTTCTACAGTAGACCTAAACAGACAAACTGCTCTACGGTGCTAACTACTCTCTGCTTTCTCAGGCGACGTCAATTGTGTCCTGTGTTGGCCACCGTAGTTTCTCTATGTTGCTTTAAATGGGAGGGGTGAGTGGTGGACGGCCAATTCGCAACCTCCTGCTAAAATTTACACTGCACCTTTAAGAGAAGGCAAACACAAAAATGCATGAATGTATTCGGTCTTAAAGTGACAGCTTCTTAATAATCATGCTACTGTCTGTGTTTTAATATTAATCAAAATAAAAATTAATCACTCACTGCTCTTTAACTTTTAAAAAGGATATGAAGACAATGCAGTTATTTATTTGATTAGCACAATTTATTTAATGTCAGTACCTGAAAACTGTCAGACCTTCCTGAACCTTCCTGCACTGTTTATTTCTTTTTTGTATTTATTGTGCTATTGCTTATTCTTATTTTATTACTGATTTTTGGCTGGTACATTTTCTTAAGTCGTTTCATTGGCTGGTGTGGCAGAGAGTTAGTTTTAGGCACAGTTTCATATATTTTTTGACATTTGAATTAGACATTAGTATAATTAAAATAAATAATAGTTAATAGTCTCATATGTTCAGCTGAGCCCTCCATAGAACAAACAAAACGAGCCTGGAAATTTGATAAAATAACGTACAGACACTTGATATTTAATCTTATTAGATGATTAGTTAATTGCATCTGATAGATTTTACTTTAAATAAAACATTTGTGATGTGTTTGTAAAAGGTGTTTTTATGCATGTTTGTCCTGTGTTTCTGTTGTACTCTGTTCTGACCAGCAGGAGTCACCTGCGTGTGGCGTTTCGAACGGGTTCGATTTCTCCCATCACTACACTATACACATCTATCTCAGTTAATGTTAACCATTATAAACAATATATTGTTTATAGAATTGATATAATTGATTTTAATCAGAAAAAAAACATAACACACCGCCAGCGTTCAGTTTGATCCACACTTTCCTCGTGGTTAGCATAACATTATGTCACACATGGCGATTAGCACAGTTTATCACAACGTATAGTTGTTTTCCGATATCCAAACACAAAAATAACCAGTTTTTCAAATATGTGATATAAACTCGCAACAAATTTGAATATATAATTTAACTTAACATACCTGGAAAAAGGGAAACCACAGTGCTGTTCTCAATGCGTGGTCTGCGCCGAGCAGCACAGGTGACGTCAATTACTACCAAACACAGGTCTCCCCTACTGGATACTCACAGAATGACACCTCAACAAGATTCAACATAAAAATCAAACACTCTCCTATGTCATAATGATTTCACAATATTTGCATGAATCATACTGATTCTGTATCTTTTTATGCACTCTTTTTAGCGACTATGCTCTCACATACTCAAAAAATGTGTTCTCCGACATCGTGAGATATTAGTCAAATTTTTGATGTTTTCCATTTGGATTGTTACAAATGACTAAATCAATGTTTTCTTAACCTGTATTATAAAACAGTTAGTTCCAATCCTTGATTCTGATTGGTCATGTGTTTTACTCACCCATTCTGTTTATCACTACATAACACCCTTATGAACCACTCTTAGCAACATAAACATGTTTGTTCTCATTGATACTGCTTATTGAAGCTTACTGTATTGTGTAGAGTTGTGAGAGAGATATTGAGTAACAGAATGCATTTAGATGTAGCATTTTCCTTCAGGTCAGTCCTATGTTCGTAATAAAAAAGTCTTCTGCGCCTGTGATATTTTGTCCTTTTAACTGTTAAGGGGTTTTCCGTGCCCTGTTGTTCCATGTTCACAAGTTTCAGTCCTTTCAATATAAAATTCTTCTCTACTGACTGACTGACTGACTCACACCCAATAAAGATGCCATCTAATGGCGTAATAATGTGACTTATGTTGCTATTCACAGTCAGGGACTATTTTCCAGCGGAAGGCTTTTAGTGATTTAACTTCATGAAAGTTGTATTGATACATATTTTTTGGCTTTTTAATATTTGTATTTTGTGGTAACCATTTTATAAAAGCAATAATGTACCCGAGGCTAAAGGCCCTTTCACATCCGACGCGTAACGAAAAGGCACAGCAAAAAAATGTTAACCCAAAAGGTTGTTATCGTTGTCTGTAGCCTACAGAGGGCAAACATCTGAAGCTATACAGCTGTAACTACAACTATAGCTGTAATCTCATGAGAAAAGAGAAATGCGATACAAAGGTTAATGTTGAGTGAATAGCTAGACATCACCTGGACATTGTTTCTTTGTATGTGATTAGTTGAATTATTTTCCGTCACCGCTAGAGTAAAAAAAATCGACATCTAAGCGAAAAAAATTAAACATTGTTTTTTTTCACCACAGAACATTCGTGTTCAGTGTGGAAGCACTCATTACACAAACAGCTGATCAAGAAATAAAACCATCGCGCATCAAAAATAATTTGCGCGTCAAAATCGCATCCAGTGTGAAAGGACCTTAATGCTGTATCGTGGCTGAAGGGGTTGCAGGCACTCCGTTTTACGTTGTGCCTAACAACATGACTTATTCATACAGCACATACTCTACTGCTGAACTTCAACACTACAGCTTGATTATAGCCTGTGGGAGTCCCGAGATGATCATAAGTGAACATTCAAGGACCTTTTTCTCTGAGGTCCAGAATGTCTCTCATCTCGTTGAATCATTATATTGTGTACTCAATTTTAATATGTTCCTCCTCACATTGTCCCATCACTAAGGGATCCTCAGATTGAATCAGTACCTGGTCTTCTTCATCTGGGCATTCTTTCTCCATAGTTTAACATAACCCCCCTTTCTAATTCGTCAGCTGTTTGGTTTGTTGAGTAATAAAGACAAAACTCATCCTCCACTTCATCTTCATCTTTTTAAATGTCACTTCTTTTTTGCTTTGGCATCCTTTTTCTCTAGATCAGCATCTTTGTTTTATTGCCCAATGTGACTTCATTAGCAAGTGATCACATGACAGCAAGAGGTTATAGTGTAGAATTCTGGACTTCCCCTTTCCCATATATCGGGAGATCTTCTTTAACTTTCTTCACAACAGTGTGGATGGATTCTTCCCAGTGGTTACGCAACTTGCCCATGCCTCCCCTTGGCGTCAAATTACTAACAAGTAGTTGTGGTGAATTTGTTTTGGAAATCTAAATCTCAAGGCATAATCGTTAAACAACCAATCAGCTACTGTTTTAGCAGACTTTGATGTTGTATGGTATATCTGCGCAAACCATGTAAAGTGGTCGACAACCACTAATATATATTTATATCCCCCTTTACATTTATCTAAATGCAGGAATTCTACAGATACAAGTTCAAAGGGCTGAATTGTGATATTTGTGAGAGGTGCCCTTGTCTCTTTATTAGACTTTTTTGCTTTAGGCAAGATCAGCTTTTTGCAACATAATGCTAGATTTCTTGTTGCATATGAGGCCAAAAGATCTTGATAAACTGTCACCATCTGCATTCTCTCGGCCAGGGTGGTACTTTATTGAAAAATGGAAGTCGGCTAGCTCAGCTACCCACCTACAACCAGTTGCATTGAGTTTGCGCTGGATAGTACATACTTGAGGGGTTTATTATTGCTGAAGACTGCGAAAGTAGGTGCGTAGTATAAGTAGTCTCTAAATGTCTCCATTACGACCACTTGAGGACGAGAAACTCTAATGAAGATGGTAGGTTTTGTTTGGCAGAGAGCCATACGCTACATGAAGTTTCCCATCCGGTTCATGATATAATACTGCCCCAGACCTTGGTTTGAAGCATCAGTATGAAGAAAGGGCAGCGAAAAATCTGGGAATCCAAGAAAAGGTTCAACCAGATAGTTGATAAATTTCTCCAAAATCTCCTAGTTTGGCATCTTTAATATAGTGAGCATTTATCGTCATAAAATGTTTTAATGTATTTATTGTTTGGCTTTAAAGTAGGCATTGGTTGCAATGTTTTTTGTAATATTTATATGATAACAGAAGGAGGTCCCAATAGTTATTAATGCAGGGTAATGTATAACTAATAATAACAATGAGCAATTACAATATTAGTTAATCTTTAACGTTTGTTTAAAAAAATATATATATTTTTAAAATAATAGGTCTCACTCAAGCACTCACATGGACAAAAACAAGACAAACAATGGCAGTTGTAAGAAAAAGCTGGACTTTTATTTTGAAGGGACAAACTACTGTCAAATGACTTGAATGAAATGAATAGCTTTAAACTGTTAAGCGTGAAAATATATAATATAAAAGAACTGCTTGGTTTTGTCTTTAGTTTCATTGAAGCAGAAAATATATACAACAAAAAGGCAGAAGTAAGAAACACTTTGAAAAGCATCAGAGGTCAAAACATACATCAATCATGACTAATAAATACCAATCATTTCCATTTCTTTGCGATGAGGTGATGCATCTTTACAAGGGAATAATAAGCTGGGCTCAAATGAATGAAGCCATGCCCATATTCTAAATCAGCTTCAAGGACAGCACGTGAAGGCAAAAATAAAGCAAGTACATTTCTGATTGTGCATTTTTGCTCTAAATGCATGTAGTACTGAGACAAATGAATGGGTCTTGCATGCAAATGCTCCTATCGGGTCAAATAAGGGTGCGCCGACAGATATGTACATCGATTCATTTCCTCAAAGCTCATTCAGAAACATACAAACTTAAGTCTTCACTGTGAAGTTGAAACAATATGGGCAACACAAATTTGCATAATATGATACACGTTGCATAATATATGCAGGTTTTATAAACAAAACGTTTTTGAAACTACTAAATTTATACCCACAATTCATGTTGTCATTTGGGTTCAACCAACCCGGAGTACAATCAAATGGAGCTTGGTAAATTCGTTTAGGTAGTTACATCGTAGTAAACACCCACTTTATGCCTGTCCAGAATACTTTTTTCAAGCATAGATTTAGCTCTATTTATATATTACAAATGTTTCAATATTTGAAGAACAATGTGGATTTCATTTCTTAATAAAATAATTTGTCAATAAACAGATTAGAATTCTCTGAAATCTACATAGTTACAAAATGTTAATTCTCTATATCATAGGCAACGTTATCGGCGGTCACATTACAGGCCGGAAAATCTGATTTTTAAATCAATAGGTAGGTTATATATAGGTTTATTTGACAGGAAACAGTGGCTCCTCATGTTAACAGGCACAAACACTAAATCTTTCTTTGTTAAACACATTGTTCTCTTTATTGCCCAAACCATGAATAAATAGTCCTAATGCTGAAATGCTAAAGGTGAAATAATTTAACCGAAAGTGTTACTTCATAGTAATTGAATAGATTATTAAATACTTTGCAGTTGGTGCCATTCCTCCACAGCTGAAACAAAGACGTGCTTCACACAGGTTAATGTAGGTGGGAAACGTGAACAAGCTGCATTATTTCCACTTCTCCAGAGCACAGTGTGGCTCAGATAATATTCAGCTGGCATTCGGAGAAAAAAAAACTAAATAAATAACTTGGTAAGAATAAATAAAAGCCATTCGAAATGAAGGTCGACAGATATCAAGGTTATATTACGCGATATCTGCGGCGTGTAGAATAAATTAAAAGGAAATCGCTCACTTTTCTCCACCTTGTGCTGATGATCCAACACCATAAAATGGCATGAAAACAATCTTAGACTCAGAGACCATGGGGCAGGCGTGAGACTGACCCCTCTGCTCTCTGATTGGTTCATTTTTTCACAGATAAAGTGCTAAATGAGGAGCCTCTGGGGGATTTGTGTACCGTTAGAAAATCCCAAGGAGCCGTTTTGCGGAACAGGAGTCCTTCCTCTAGCTTTGCAAAAAAGTACAGACCACCATCTCGCGTCAAAAAGCGACCGAGACAGAAGCCCCTCCAAAAGAGGCCGTTTAAATGCTGTTTGTTTAGGTGGAAATTCTCAGAAAAACGCCAAATAACAGCGATGGTCAAAATGCATTGCTTCTGAAAGCTAGAAAAAGTCCCTGAGATACATAATCAGCATTATGACTCCCATTGGTGCCCCTTCTCGATTTATATAAATAACCTTAGCAATAATAATAATAATAATAATAATAATGGTAAATGTTGATAATACCACCAATGTGGGTAAAGTTCTTCACCTTCCTGGCCATATGTACAAGTATTCAAAAATCAGTCGGCCAGACTTGTTTTTGAACTGAAATGTTAGCTGCCACTGCGATGGCAATAATGATAATAAAGATTGTTATAATAACTTAATGCTTTGCTAACATCATAAAGGCAGATAATGCAAATATTGATATCCTGGGATGGAGGGTCTCCATTCATAAAGTAAAGAAAAAACTAAATAAAATGGCATTCATTTACAATCCCATAGTTCATTTGTACAGTGATCATACAAGAGCCCCCATTAGACTTTCACAGACTCCATCACTGACAGCTTCATGGCGTCTTCTAGCATTTGATTGTCCGTGAAGGTGGCCGGAGGTTCTGGGACAGAATCTGATAAGCCGATCAGAGACTCCAGGAGACAAGTGCCCGGGTCGGCCGCCTGTGGAAGGCTGGGGTAAGTAGGCAACTGGAACTGAAAGAAGTTGTCCATGTGCTCGTACTCCTTCAGGGAGTTGTAAAGCGAGCTCGGTCCTAGGCAAGGAAAGCCGTCGAAGAACTCCAGGTCCGACTCGGATGACAGGCTCAGGTCCATGTAGCTGGCCGAGTGATCGATGGAGGGTGAGGGCGTGTGGGGGACGGAGCCATTGTTGAACAGAGCGATACCTTGATTGGCGTTCTCGTCTAAGAGCTCAGACATGGCCATGCGGCTGTTGTCCGTTTTGTCATCAGTCGTGCTGAAGATGCCGTAGCCCATCGACTCACTCTTTTTCTGCTGGTAGTTGCAGTTGTTGTTACACTCCCTGACAGAACAGTCTTCATTGTCGGCGTCACTAAAGCTTAGGATTCTTGTAAGTCCATTTTCATCAACGTCTAGTGGCGACTGCTCGCTCTGAGCATTTTCAGCAGATTCGGAGTCCTCGCTCTGGCCTGAAGAGCTAGATGAATCGGTCATGTCGCTGCTACAGCTGTTCTCTCCCGTAGAGACTAGCTCCGAGCTGAAGTGAAATGTGGGCGTCTCTGGCGTGGTGCTGCTCTCTGCTGGGTGGCTTGGGGAACTGCAGTCTGGCTGATCCTCAGGCGGCGACTCGCTCTCTGGCGTGTGCTCCTCTAAACGCTTCTCCAGCTCCAGCTTCATGATGGTGTGGATGTAGTGGGTCTGAACTCGGCTGGAGTTGAACTCGATGCGGCCCTGCGTGTTTCCACAGCCGTCTTTAGTGCAGCCACATGGAAAGGATGAGTGGTCCATCTGTAAAGTCAGTAAACATTACATTAACGAATTAAGAAAGTGAATGAGAAATTATATTTTATAATACAATGACATGAGAAACTATTTATACTTAAAAATATACATTTCATATATATATGTTTTTTTATTAAATTTTTATATAAATACATTTTTATTAAATACAAATTCTTTTATTACATTCAAAAGTTTGGGGTCAGGAAGAAGTCTATTATGTTTCCCGTTAGGCTGCATTTATTTGATCAAAATACAGTAAAAACAGTAATATTGTGAACTATTACAATTTAAAATAACTTCACTATTTAAATACATTTTAAAATTACATATTTCTGTGATGGCCAAGCTGAATCTTCAGCATCATTACTCCAGTCTCAGTCACATGATCCTTCAGAAATCATTCTAATATGCAGTTTATTGCTCAGTGAAACCCATAATTTAATTTTCTCCGGATTTAAAAAAAAAAAAACTCTACTGACCCCAACATTTTTAATGATAGTGTATGCATTGTATTTAGGCTACAGGAATGATACCTGTATATATTACAGACAACCTTGTGTTCTCAAGGAAGTCTGTCGGGACTCAAGCGCTCACCTGACATTTGATCCCAGCCAAACTACAGCTGCAGCTCTCCGGCTCACAGAATCCCTGGCAGTCACATCCGCAGTCTTCTCTCGATGTACGCAGCTCATGCAGTTGACGCTTTTCCTCTTTATCGATTTTTTTCACGCCAGCGGCTTTGAGGATGGCGTGCCTTCTCTTAGATGGGTAAGGATGCAGGAAGGAGCCGTCGTCCAAGTTCACTCCGCTGAGGTCGATTTCATCCTCTGGGATGTCATCGACTGTCAACTTTTCAGCCTCTTCGGATTCTTGTGTACCATTTTTTGTAAGCTGCCACAGGAAAAGGATATTTACATGATTATGATGGTGTTTTGATTTAAATACAGCTTGCTTGATTTCAATGTGTAAAAATTAAATTTGTTACCTTTAGCTTAAGAGCTTCCAGTTTTTCCTCCCTCATTCGGTTTTTGAGTTTCTCTCGCCGTAGGTGGCGCTGTGCTATGGCGAACTCCGCTAACGTGTAGCGGCGCTGGGCGCTGTGCCTCTGCACCATGCCAAGGGTGCAACCTCCCCGGCTGGGCACACTGGTGAAGCCTTGGCAGCGAGGGAAGAAAAAGACTGTAACCTGGTCAAACTGCACGTTGCCTCGCCGTGTGCGCTTGGCTTTCTTCAGGATAGATGTGGCTGGAAAAAGACAGAAAGGAAAAGAGAATATATAAAGACATTCAGGCTTGTGGTGGACTTGAAAAGAAAACATTAGGAACAAGGAATTTATGCTCGGAATTTCTTAATGGAAAATTAAGAGCACATGTCAGAGAGTGGTTGAAAAAAAATAAAGTTCTGTTCCTAGTATCTCATTGGGGAGTATTTGAGTAGGAAGTGTGCCAAGCCAAATGGGAAGACTTGGAGTGGGAGAGTCTCTTGTGTAAACATCAAGAACACATTACCGTTATTGTTGCGAGTGTACTATAAACGCCACTAGATGGCAGTCCACACATAGCCAATCAGCACATTGTAAATGCCAAAGCTACAATCATTCCATCATACTTACTACACTATCCAACCAAAAACAATATTTCACCAATCGACATCAGAACAGATGTGCAAATAGTTCAGCTAATAGTTTGAGATCAAATCCAGTCACATGCAAAGACAACTGCAATACTCTTCACTCGTGTCTGACAAACAATCCACCCAGGAATTTCCCCTTGGCACTGAAGTGTGCAGGGGGAGCAAAGCGTCCAAAATCACAACCCAGCGGCTGGATGATCTGGAGTTTTAAGGTTTCTGGAAGTGGTGAGGACACTTGCTTTTTAATAAAACACTCCATCTTTATATAAGACAGGCCATCTGTCCACACTTTCCTTGCATAATTATTCTTACAACCAGTCAATGCCAGTGGTCGAAGCATTTCAAAAGGAGGAATTCTCTTCTTGAAACAAGAACACCATATTGCAAATTCCATATCCTTTGTGGAGGAATGTTTAATGTTGAATTGTTAAACTCTGTGAGAGAGAAGCTTATTTTCCCTCAGGGCCAAAAGCTCACTGATTGTTATCTGAGGGAATGGAGGGGATGGATCTCACTGTCCCCACAGCTGGTTTATATTAGACTTGCAATGGTGGGAACTCAAACTCACACTCGTCTTTTAGAAACCTATGTAGATGCTTGTGCAAATGTGTTTTGCTCATCTAACAAAAAAAGTCTGATGGACAAGCCTACAAGTACAGTGCATAAGTGATCTTACATGAACCTGATATATAGACAGCACCATCTCATAAACACATGTTATTATTTGAAGTACAGAGCAGCTTTATGTATTATCAAGTTGGTATTGAAATATGAAATAGTGTAAACAAGCACTGATTTAATCTCCGTTATGCAATGAATCCGATACTGGTGACTTCATCTAATATGCTCAAATTGATAATCTATATGTTAGTCAGGGTAGACAGTGTGTTTTATTTTAAGTGAATGAAGGTATACACAAACAGCGTGTTCAGTGGTTTGTACTGTTAAGTGTTTGGTGCCAATCATTACGCAACTCTTAAAAAACACATCCAAAAAAACTCTGGAAAACATGGGTTGGGAGCATATTAGACATGTGCAAGATCCACATTTTAAGCAGCAAAACTGTTTTCACCATTGATGATGATAAAATATGTTTAAAAGCACCAAATCAACATACTAGAAAGATTTCTGAAGGATCATGTGACACTGAAGACTGGAGTAATGGCTACTTTTCCATCACAGGAATTAATTACATTTTAAAATATATTCAAAAAATAAATAAATCATTTGAATTAACAATATTTCACATTACGGTATTTTTTTTTTTTTCACCAAAAAAAACAAAAAAAAAACGCAGCCATGGTGATATAAGAGACTTCTGTAAAAAACAAAAATCTTACGGTCCATTTGAATGCTAGTGTAATATGCCTGCCGCTCACAGCTTTCATTCAGTCAAATTAAATATGCCATCTAACCTGACTGTGCTTTATTCTCTGACTTTGTTTCATAAACACAAGCAGACAGCCATATCATTTCCCTTCCTCTTCTCTTCATCCCTGCCTTCCTGCTCCGCGCCCCTTTGGTCTTTCTCAGCACCTGTGCTGGGTTCATGCCCGGTGCTTAGACAAAGCTCTGCGTTCATTCCGTCTCCGTCACATGGCAAACTCTCTGGCTCCCTGCCCTGCCATCCTGGGAAACTCACAACTGTTTGCTTTCCCCTTCCCTGACTCCCCCCAAGAACCTGGATGAGCGGCCTGCAGGAGGTGACCTGGTGAATGTGGCATGCATCAAAACATCCTTTGTAATTAGCTGCATCCATGCAATTAATCTTGCACCCTCCGTATCTCAGTAACACCTTATCAGGTAGGACACAGAAAGGCTGAGATAAGCCTTGCATACCTTATGAATGGGAAATAGCCATGGAAATGGGAGTTTGACCGTCCAACCTAATCAAGAATAAATGACTAGATCAAAGAGGAAACTCACTGTTCAGGGACGTTGCTGGGGAGCTGGGGTTGCTGGGGGTTGAATCCAGGGTGTCGGAGTAGCAGCTCTCCCCATCCGAGTCCCATTCGGAGTAGGCGGAGGAGGAGAGAGAGGAAGGGGAGGAGGAAGAGTAGCATGGGTCCTCCTCCACCTCCTCGTACTTCCTCTTGAGAACCCCGCTCATGGCGCTAGCAATTGGTGATCTGTGGGAAACAAGCAAAGACAGGAAAGCATTATAGGAGTGTTAAAAAAAAAATTGTGTTTTCATTTCAAAAGGCTCTCTATCCATACTAGCATATTTAAAAAAAAGTTCCGCATCCAAGTTTCACACAATAAAAGCTCACTAAGATGATACTGAGAGGCCAGACATAATGAAGTTATCACGCTATTCTTCTGGCATGACCATTTTACAGGCAAAAAATGCGCCCATGTCACACTCAATCGCCATTCAAAGTCTGGTCTAAAAATCAATTGCCCTCATGTTTTGCTGCAGAACAGGAATTGCAAATAAATCTTTGCAAGAATGCACAATTTAAAAAGTAACATTCATCTTTAGGAACAATGTGAAAGTGAAAATCACAGCAGCACATACCATGTCACATGACAAAACGTGTCATCGTTTTCAAAAACAAGAAAAAGATTCAATTTCAAGTGTATCTGAATTAGTAGCCAAATATGTATATGTAGCCAAAGGGGCAAAAATGAAAGTTGCACTTCCAAGCAATCTGGCTTTGACCAATAGCTAATTCTTTTCTATGAATACTGTATCGGTACCGCAAACTCGTGGATGTTATCAGCCAGTGTAGTATTCTTATTGTCCTATTAGCAGTTAAATGTCCAGCGAGGCTTTAAATACAGGCTATGAGCATTACACTCCAAGCAGCTGACCACGCTTTAAGCTGCCTCTGAGCAGCGAGGAAAACAGGAAGTAATCAATCACGTCCCTCCGGTGCAAGTCAACAATTACCAGACCCTTCGCCCACTTCCAAATCCAATCGCATAGACAAATACATTGATTAGGACGGGGGTTGATTACATAGCCACATTAGTGAGGAGGGTAAATTTAGGTTACCCCACTCCAGAAGCACACATCACTGAGCCAGTAGCGGCAATTAGACTTTACACAGCTGCTAAATGCATTTTATGAGACTCTGTAGTAAATGTGTGTACAGCTTGGCACAGTAAACATGTTTATGTAAGCCTAGGCTGCATTTGTCGCTGCTTCTGTGGAGAGGTTGCTTATTGGGCAATAAAAGCAATCAATCCTTTGGCAGGAAGAGTCTAGCCAGTGCCCATCAGCTTTTAAGGGTCAGAGCCGGTGCAGCGCAGCGGCGTTTACACAAAACCATCATTTGATACTGGCGGCTGTGGACTCGTTTGTTTCTCTGCCCTGAGATAAACCCCAGTCAGCTAGATCACCTCAGGCTCTGCCTCTCGCTGCACTCCGCAGCTCACACACATTCATGCTGAAACAAGCAGAATGGAAGGAAGGAAGGAAGTGGGGAAAGAAGGAAAAGGGTTGACTTAGAGATTTAAGTTATCACTGCTGCTTGAGCAAATCAATAAATTATACTTAAGATGTGACAGGCAGTCATTTAGAAGTCAGTTCTAGAATTATATCCTGTTAACTGCAAAACAGAAGTAATAATGAGCTGTAAATAAGTGTTAAAGAATAAGGCTTGTTCCCAGCAAGATATCACAACAGAGAAAAAGTGACAGACGGTCGTGACTAGCAGATAATATAGCTCATGATGTTGGTCTATGGTGTGTCATCGAAAAAAAAGTAAAGAGCAAACGGACACTGATTCATCCCTGCCATACAGAGAATGACTAACACAATGTGACTCAATAGTAGTCTGCCATGTGTCTAATAATCAACCCTTGGAACTTAATTTTGCATTACCAAAGTGTCAACTTTAAAACCTTTTGGTTTGCGTTTAAATTGAGCATTTTAATTAACTGATTTTAAATAATACATTGACGAATGTTGGTTAATTTGGTTTAATCTCCCCCCATGCACAATATAACCAATATTAGATATTATTCTAATTATACGTTTATATATATGTTGGATTTTTAATTCAATTTTATTTACAATATGTAATTACATATTGAATGTACTTTAGGTGTGTGTTTATTTAATCTAGATATTACACTATTTTTCTATTTAATTACCGTTGCCATCATTTAATGCTCATTTTAGGTTATTCTTTAATACTTAATGTAATCTTTAGCACATTGCAAAATATTCATTTTCACACAATGATGTGACGCCTAAATTCACTTGTAGATTTAAACTGATTTTAGTTATGCGTATTATTTTATTTTTTAAATAATAGTACGGACTCATGTTGAATTGTAAATACTGGTGATTTACCTTTAACATAAACGTAATATTGGTGCATGCCTAAACTTCACACAAGATGGTGTAGACTTCCCTTTCCCACAGGTTGCTCTGTTTGCAAGCTGAACTTCTTTCTCTCTCTGTGCATGTGCGTTTCACACATTAGTGCTGCCGTCGCAAATGTGCCAGACATCGGGGGCGCGTCTGTGCCGTCTGCACATTCAGCCGTGTCTCCTCGACTGCCAAATGTTGCTGCCAAAGAGCACAAGGTGAGTCTTATCTGCGTCTGAACCTTACAATATCTTCCATGAGTCAAACTTATCTGCTCGTGCAACACCAGCTGAAAGCAAACAATGCTTGAACCTTGACTAGAGGAACTCTACAAGCCTAACAGTTGGAAAGTTATGCAATAGTTTATGCCACGTGTTAATACTCGGACACGGGTTTTAAACACAGCAAACAGCTGACTTGTCTGAAAACAGAAGTACGGGCCAAGGACATAATCTATTTTTGTTACAAACCGTATGTGTCCAGATCTGTCCTCATTTGCATGCAAACAGAGCCAGCACAGGGAGCGTGAACCCTTACAAGCTACGTCTTGATTGAAAACAAGCAGCTTTCTGCACAGACAAGCCCACAGACCTTGGCAGAAAAAAAAAAAATAATAATATAAAAATATATATGGTATATATATATATATATGATATATATATATGATATATATATATGATATATATATATGATATTTATATATGATATATATATGATATATATATATGATATATATATATGATATATATATGATATATATATGATATATATATGATATATATATATATGATTATATATATATATATATATGATTATATACTTGAAACTTGACTCTCACTTGACTCTTACCACTCAAGTGGTAAGAGTCACTCAAGAGGATTCAACAAAATCCTCATCTGCTCATTTGACTAGTAAATTGTCTGTCACATTTCTAGATGCAATCCACTCACGCTTAGTTTGTACAAGAAACCGCCTGAACGCGGTATCTGGAGCTCACTACACCCTCATTTTTGTCTCAGACACTGAGTTTACCTTCACATTCAACCATCATCGCTACTCCTCATTTACCAGAGAATAAGACAGAATTCCCTGAGGACGGCATGCATGCCTACCAAGCAGAGGAGTTTTAATTAAGGACTCTGGACAGTGAAGAGAGGGGGAGGACGGCATGGGAGAGATGGAGATAGAGGGGGGAGAGACAGTGCAAAACCTGGGTGTTAGAAGTGGGTCATTGTCTCTTGACTGCAGCCTACCTGACACATTGATTTGTTAATCTTGCTTAACGGGCAGAAACAATGACGACGGGCTAATCCCAGGACCGGGGGTTGTGCAGGGGGCTCAGCTGTAGGTCAATCTGGAGCTTGTCCTGTTGCACTCCAACATCAGCAGCGACTAGAAATACGAGCAAGAAATCTCACGAGCAGTCAAAACACACCATCTACCCATAAATCCACCACAGAGAAGGTCTGGATTTCACATCCAGGCAGAAGCTGTCACCGCAGAGGTATCCCAGACTCTCCAAGCAGGTGAGACGTTCTCACTGGAGCATAAATTATGCAGGGCTGCCATTCCAATAAAGGCAGCGCGCTGATGAGGAATTCTCAACGCTGTTGTCACCAAGGACGGTGGATATAAATCTCGCACAGAAAGCGAGAACGGCCACAAAAGCAGCAGATTGCTGAAACTGGATCTTTATCCGCTGTCTGCGGGCTCACTGAGGTTTAACGTAGCATGAGTTAAACACAAAAGCTTCATTAAAACTCCTTTAACTCACCGCCCTGCTTCCAAAAAGCGTAAAAACAGCCGACACCATGGAGCAGCCTGTCTGAACTGCAAACAGTGGAATCCCGACCTCATCTTGTGCAAGAGCGTTGACTTTGCCCCTCCAGCTCACAGCTTCCATCCAGATAGTGTAATGAGCAGCAGCATGTACCATATCTAAACCATCTAAAATATCCAAAAGTGTGGCTATGAAACCAGGCTGCTAAAGATGGTGTAAGATCACTAGCAAGATAATTGGAATCAAATCTGGATTCCACAATTCCACCAGAATAAAAAGAATATGCTCCCCCTGCTGGTTAGCTCTTAAGAACTGCAGACAGGGGAGGAGGGAGCCCTGTGCTGTTCCGATCATCACTCTAGATGTTCAACTACGCCAGAGACATTCTGTTCCTGAGCTTCAACCCATGCAGAGTACACATTCATCCCAAATAGGAGTGTTCACTGATGTGGGAGGAGGGTAGCGGGCGAGAACTTTAAACAAATAAATAATGCGATGTCTCCAGCCCACAGGAATTCTCCTCTGGCACGGTGACACATTCTGTAATAGTCTATCCATCCCAGATGTGAATGTGTAGTCCAGACTATTGCCCAAGAGGAATCACCTCAGACAGAAACATCTATAAAAACACCCATCCCAAGTCATCAAAGATTACATTATTACAGTGGAGATGAAGATTTGATTCACAGGTCTGTAAATCATAGCTGTGTGGACATTTTCAAATTTGAAATATGCAGACAAAACAAGATTTATAAAACACTATAAGTTTACTTAACTGATGATATCCAAAGTGGCATTTCAATATCAATATCAATATAACTACGAAAAAGACAACATCATTTACATAGTTGGTTTTCAAACTCTGTGGAAAAAAATCTTACAGT